>CAWUFW010005693.1:0-1286536 GCA_963921515.1 Calotriton arnoldi
GCAAAAGAATGATGCATTTAACCCAGATCCTTGTGACTGGGGGTGAATGTTGTGCATTGTGCAGCATTCCGTCCATCAATTGTTTCTTTTGCATATGTTGCCCTAAGTGGGAAGGGTATGCCCAGACGTGGGTTCCGTGCTCACTACACCACTTGTTTCAAGCTAGCCTGGCTGATGAAGGGTGATGCCCTGAAACCGGTCCCAGGATGCTTGTTTCCGGTCCACGGAGGACCTGGCATGGCAGTTCAGGCTGGACTATTCCCATAAGGAACAGGGTCAAGACTGATTTGCATATGGCTGGGTCCAAACTGGAGTGGTGTGTTGAGCAAAAGAATTGATGGATTTAACCCAGATCCTTGTGACTGGGGGTGAATGTTTGCATTGTCCAGCATTCCGTCAATCAATTGTTTCTTTTGCATATGTTGCCCTAAGTGGGAAGGGTATGCCCAGACGTGGGTCCTGTGCTCACTACACCACTGGATTCAAGCTAGCCTGGCTGATGAAGGTTGATGCCCTGAAACCGGTCCCAGGATGCTTGTTTCCGGTCCAGGGAGGACTTGGCTTGGCAGTTCAGGCTGGACTATTCCCATTAGTAACAGGGTCAAGACTGATCTGCATATGGCTGGGTCCAAACTGGGGTGGTGTGGTGAGCAAAAGAATGATGCATTTAACCCAGATCCTTGTGACTGGGGGTGAATGTTTGCATTGTCCAGCATTCTGTCCATCAATTGTTTCTTTTCCATATGTTGCCCTAAGTGGGAAGGGTATGCCCAGACGTGGGTCCTGTGCTCACTACAAAACTGGATTCAAGCTAGCCTGGCTGATGAAGGGTGATGCCCTGAAACCGGTCCCAGGATGACTGTTTCCGGTCCAGGGAGGACCTGGTTTGGAAGTTCGGGCTGGACTGTTCCCATAAGGAACAGGGTCAAGACTGATTTGCATATGGCTGGGTCCAAACTGGAGTGGTGTGGTGAGCAAAAGTATGATGGATTTAACCCAGATCCTTGTGACTGGGGGTGAATGTTTGCATTGTCCAGCATTCCGTCAATCAATTGTTTCTTTTGCATATGTTGCCCTAAGTGGGAAGGGTATGCCCAGACATGGGTCCCGTGCTCACTACACCACTGGATTCAAGCTAGCCTGGCTGATGAAGGGTGATGCCCTGAAACCGGTCCCAGGATGCTTGTTTCCGCTCCAGGGAGGACCTGGCTTGGCAGTTCGGGCTGGACTGTTCCCATAAGGAACAGGGTCAAGACTGATTTGCATATGGCTGGGTCCAAACTGGGGTGGTGTGGTGAGCAAAAGAATGATGGATTTAACCCAGATCCTTGTGACTGGGGGTGAGTGTTTGCATTGTGCAGCATTCCGATCTATCAATTGTTTCTTTTGCATATGTTGCCCTAAGTGGGAAGGGTATGCCCAGACGTGGGTCCCGTGCTCACTACACCACTGGATTCAAGCTAGCCTGGCTGATGAAGGGTGATGCCCTGAAACCGGTCCCAGGATGCTTGTTTCCGGTCCAGGGAGGACCTGGCTTGGCAGTTCGGGCTGGACTGTTCCCATAAGGAACAGGGTCAAGACTGATTTGCATTATGGCTGGGTCCAAACTGGGGTGGTGTGGTGAGCAAAAGAATGATGGATTTATGCCAGATCCTTGTGACTGGGGGTGAATGTTTGCATTGTCCAGCATTCCGTCCATCAATTGTTTCTTTTGCATATGTTGCCCTAAGTGGGAAGGGTATGCCCAGACGTGGGTCCCGTGCTCACTACACCACTGGATTCAAGCTAGCCTGGCTGATGAAGGGTGATGCCCTGAAACCGGTCCCAGGATGCTTGTTTCCAGTCCAGGGAGGACCTGGCTTGGCAGTTCAGGCTGGACTGTTCCCATAAGGAACAGGGTCAAGACTGATTTGCATATGGCTGGGTCCAAACTGGGGTGTGTGGTGAGCAAAAGAATGATGGATTTAACCCAGATCCTTGTGACTGGGGGTGAATGTTTGCATTGTCCAGCATTCCGTCCATCAATTGTTTCTTTTGCATATGTTGCCCTAAGTGGGAAGGGTATGCCCAGACGTGGGTCCCGTGCTCACTACACCACTGGATTCAAGCTAGCCTGGCTGATGAAGGTGATGCCCTGAAAGCGGTCCCAGGATGCTTGTTTCCGGTCCAGGGAGGACCTGGCTTGGCAGTTCGGGCTGGACTGTTCCCATAAGGAACAGGGTCAAGACTGATTTGCATATGGCTGGGTCCAAACTGGGGTGGTGTGGTGAGCAAAAGAATGATGGATTTAACCCAGATCCTTGTGACTGGGGGTGAATGTTGGCATTGTCCAGCATTCCGTCCATCAATTGTTTCTTTTGCATATGTTACCCTAAGTGGGAAGGGTATGCCCAGACGTGGGACCCGTGCTCACTACACCACTGGATTCAAGCTAGCCAGGCTGATGAAGGGTGATGCCCTGAAACTGGTCCCAGGATGCTTGTTTCCGGTCCAGGGAGGACCTGGCTTAGCAGTTCAGGCTGGACTGTTTCCATAAGGAACAGGGTCAAGACTGAATTGCATATGACTGGGTCCAAACTGGGGTGGTATGAGCAAAAGAATGATGGATATAACCTATGATTTTTGTGACTGGGGGGTGAATGTTTGCATTGTCCAGCATTCCGTCTATCAATTGTTTCTTTTGCATATGTTGCCCTAAGTGGGAAGGGTATGCCCAGACGTGGGACCCCTGCTCACTACACCACTGGATTCAAGTTAGCCAGGCTGATGAAGGGTGATGCCCTGAAACCAGTTCCAGGATGCTTGTTTCCGGTCCATGGAGGACCAGGCTAGGCAGTTCGGGCTGGACTGTTCCCATAAGGAACAGGGTCAAGACTGATTTGCATATGGCTGGGTCCAAACTGGTGTGGTGAGCAAAAGAATTATGGATTTAACCCAGATCCTTGTGACTGGGGGTGAATGTTTGCATTGTCCAGCATTCCGTCCATCAATTGTTTCTTTTGCATATGTTGCCCTAAGTGGGAAGGGTATGCCCAGACGTGGGTCCCGTGCTCACTACACCACTGGATTCAAGCTAGCCTGGCTGATGAAGGGTGATGCCCTGAAACCGGTCCCAGGATGCTTGTTTCCGGTCCAGGGAGGACCTGGCTTGGCAGTTCGGGCGTGGACTGTTCCCATAAGGAACAGGGTCAAGACTGATTTGCATTATGGCTGGGTCCAAACTGGGGTGGTGTGGTGAGCAAAAGAATGATAGCATTTAACCCAGATCCTTGTGACTAGGGGGTGAATGTTTGCATTGTCCAGCATTCCGTCAATCAATTGTTTCTTTTGCATATGTTGCCATAAGTGGGAAGGGTATGCCCAGACGTGGGTCCCGTGCTCACTACACCACTGGATTCAAGCTAGCCTGGCTGATGAAGGGTGATGCCCTGAAACCGGTCCCAGGATGCTTGTTTCCAGTCCAGGGAGAACCTGGCTTGGCAGTTCGGGCTGGACTGTTCCCATAAGGAACAGGGTCAAGACTGATTTGCATATGGCTGGGTCCAAACTGGGGTGGGTGAGCAAAAGAATGATGGATTTAACCCAGATCCTTGTGACTGGGGGTGAATGTTTGCATTGTCCAGCATTCCGTCCATCAATTGTTTCTTTTGCATATGTTGCCCTAAGTGGGAAGGGTATGCCCAGACGTGGGTCCCGTGCTCACTACACCACTAGATTCAAGCTACCCTGGCTGATGAAGGGTGATGCCCTGAAACCGGTCCCAGGATGCTTGTTTCCGGTCCAGGGAGGACCTGGCTTGGCAGCTCGGGCTGGACTGTTCCCATAAGTAACAGGGTCAAGACTGATTTGCATATGGCTGGGTCCAAACTGGAGTGGTGTGGTGAGCAAAAATTGATGGATTTAACCCAGATCCTTGTGACTGGGGGTGAATGTTTGCATTGTCCAGCATTCCGTCAATCAATTGTATCTTTTGCATATGTTACCCTAAGTGGGAAGGGTATGCCCAGACGTGGGACCCGTGCTCACTACACCACTGGATTCAAGCTAGCCAGGCTGATGAAGGGTGATACCCTGAAACTGGTCCCAGGATGCTTGTTTCCGGTCCAGGGAGGACCTGGCTTGGCAGTTCAGGCTGGACTGTTTCCATAAGGAACAGGGTCAAGACTGATTTGCATATGACTGGGTCCAAACTGGGGTGGTGTGATGAGCAAAAGAATGATGGATATAACCTATGATCTTTGTGACTGGGGATGAATGCTTGCATTGTCCAGCATTCCGTCCATCAATTGTTTCTTTTGCATATGTTGCCCTAAGTGGGAAGGGTATGCCCAGACGTGGGACCCGTGCTCACTACACCACTGGATTCAAGTTAGCCAGGCTGATGAAGGGTGATGCCCTGAAACCAGTCCCAGGATGCTTGTTTCCGGTCCAGGGAGGACCTGGCTTGGCAGTTCGGTGCTGGACTGTTTCCATAAGGAACAGGGTCAAGACTGATTTGCATTAGGCAGGGTCCAAACTGGGGTGGTGTGGTGAGCAAAAGAATGATGCATTTAACCCAGATCCTTGTGACTGGGGGTGAATGTTTGCATTGTGCAGCATTCCGTCCATCAATTGTTTCTTTTGCATATGTTGCCCTAAGTGGGAAGGGTATGCCCAGACATGGGTCCGTGCTCACTACACCACTGGATTCAAGCTAGCCTGGCTGATGAAGAGTGATGCCCTGAAACCGGTCCCAGGATGCTTGTTTCCGGTCCAGGGAGGACCTGTCATGGCAGTTCAGGCTGGACTATTCCCATAAGGAACAGGGTCAAGACTGATTTGCATATGGCTGGGTCCAAACTGGAGTGGTGTTTTGAGCAAGAATTGATGGATTTAACCCAGATCCTTGTGACTGGGGGTGAATGTTTGCATTGTCCAGCATTCCGTCAATCAATTGTTTCTTTTGCATATGTTGGCCTAAGTGGGAAGGGTATGCCCAGACATGGGTCCGTGCTCACTACACCACTGGATTCAAGCTAGCCTGGCTGATGAAGAGTGATGCCCTGAAACCGGTCCCAGGATGCTTGTTTCCGGTCCAGGGAGGACCTGGCTTGGCAGTTCGGGGTGGACTGTTCCCATAAGGTACAGGGTCAAGACTGATTTGCATTTGTCTGGGTCAAAACTGGGGTGGTGTGGTGAGCAAAAGAATGATGCATTTAACCCGATCCTTGTGACTGGGGATGAGTGTTTGCATTGTTCAGCATTCCGTCAATCAATTGTTTCTTTTGCATATGTTGCCCTAAGTGGGAAGGGTATGCCCAGACATGGGTCCCGTGCTCACTACACCACTTGATTCAAGCTAGCCTTGCTGATGAAGGGTGATGCCCTGAAACCGGTCCCAGGATGCTTGTTTCCGGTCCAGGGAGTACCTGGCTTGGCAGTTCAGGCTGGACTATTCCCATAAGGAACAGGGTCGAGACTGATATGCATATGGCTGGGTCCAAACTGGGGTGGTGTGGTGAGCAAAAGAATGATTGATTTAACCAAGATCCTTGTGACTGGGGGTGAATGTTTCCATTGTCCAGCATTCCGTCAATCAATTGTTTCTTTTGCATATGTTGCCATAAGTGGGAAGGGTATGCCCAGACGTGGGTCCTGTGCTCACTACACCACTGGATTCAAGCTAGCCTGGCTGATGAAGGGTGATGCCCTGAAACCGGTCCCAGGATGCTTATTTCCGGTCCAGGGAGGACCTGGCTTGGCAGTTCGGGCTGGACTGTTCCCATAAGGAACAGGGTCAAGACTGATTTGCATACGGCTGGGTCCAAACTGGGGTGGTGTGGTGAGCAAAAGAATGATGGATTTAACCCAGATCCTTGAGACTGGGGGTGAATGTTTGCACTGTCCAGCATTCTGTCCATCAATTGTTTCTTTTGCATATGTTGCCCTAAGTGGGAAGGGTATGCCCAGACGTGGGTCCCGTGCTCACTACACCACTGGATTCAAGATAGCCTGGCTGATGAAGGGTGATGCCCTGAAACCGGTCCCAGGATACTTGTTCCCGGTCCAGGGAGGACTTGGCTTGGCAGTTCAGGCTGGACTATTCCCATGAGGAACAGGGTCAAGACTGATCTCTATATGGCAGGGTCCAAACTGGGGTGGTGAGCAAAAGAATGATGGATTTAACCCAGATCTTTGTGACTGGGGGTGAATGTTTGCATTGTCCAGCATTGCCTCCATCAATTGTTTCTTTTGCATATGTTGCCTTAAGTGGGAAGGGTATGCCCAGAGGTGGGTCCCGTGCTCACTACACCACTGGATTCAAGCTAGCCTGACCGATTAAGGGTGATGCTCTGAAACCAGTCCCAGGATGCTTGTTTCCGGTCCAGGGAAGACCTGGCTTGGCAGTTCGGGATGGACTGTTCCCATAGGGAACAGGGTCAAGACTGATTTGCATTTGGCTGGGTCCAAACTGGGGTGGGGTGGTGAGCAAAAGAATGATCGATTGAACCCAGATCCTTGTGACTGAGGGTGAATTTTTGCATTGTCCAGCATTCCGTCCATCAATTGTATCTTTTGCATATGTTACCCTAAGTGGGAAGGGTATGCCCAGACGTGGGACCCGTGCTCACTACACCACTGGATTCAAGCTAGCCAGGCTGATGAAGGGTGATGCCCTGAAACTGGTCCCAGGATGCTTGTTTCCGGTCCAGGGAGGACCTGGCTTGGCAGTTCAGGCTGGACTGTTTCCATAAGGAACAGGGTCAAGACTGAATTGCATATGACTGGGTCCAAACTATGGTGGTATGAGCAAAAGAATGATGGATATAACCTATGATTTTTGTGACTGGGGGGTGAATGTTTGCATTGTCCAGCATTTCGTCTATCAATTGTTTCTTTTGCATATGTTGCCCTAAGTGGGAAGGGTATGCCCAGACGTGGGACCCCTGCTCACTACACCACTGGATTCAAGTTAGCCAGGCTGATGAAGGGTGATGCACTGAAACCAGTTCCAGGATGCTTGTTTCCGGTCCAGGGAGGACCTGGCTTGGCAGTTTGGTGTGGACTGTTCCCATAAGGAACAGGGTCAAGACTGATTTGCATTAGGCAGGGTCCAAACTGGGGTGGTGTGGTGAGCAAAAGAATGATGCATTTAACCCAGATCCTTGTGACTGGGGGTGAATGTTTGCATTGTGCAGCATTCCGTCCATCAATTGTTTCTTTTGCATATGTTGCCCTAAGTGGGAAGGGTATGCCCAGACGTGGGTCCCGTGCTCACTACACCACTTGTTTCAAGCTAGCCTCGCTGATGAAGGGTGATGCCCTGAAACCGGTCCCAGGATGCTTGTTTCCGGTCCACGGAGGACCTGGCATGGCAGTTCAGGCTGGACTATTCCCATAAGGAACAGGGTCAAGACTGATTTGCATATGGCTGGGTCCAAACTGGAGTGGTGTTTTGAGCAAGAATTGATGGATTTAACCCAGATCCTTGTGACTGGGGGTGAATGTTTGCATTGTCCAGCATTCCGTCAATCAATTGTTTCTTTTGCATATGTTGGCCTAAGTGGGAAGGGTATGCCCAGACGTGGGTCCTGTGCTCACTACACCACTGGATTCAAGCTAGCCTGGCTGATGAAGGTTGATGCCCTGAAACCGGACCTGGATGCTTGTTTCCGGTCCAGGGAGGACTTGGCTTGGCAGTTCAGGCTGGACTATTCCCATTAGTAACAGGGTCAAGACTGATCTGCATATGGCTGGGTCCAAACTGGGGTGGTGTGGTGAGCAAAAGAATGATGGATTTAACCCAGATCCTTGTGACTGGGGGTGAATGTTTGCATTGTCCAGCATTCCGTCAAACAATTGTTTCTTTTGCATATGTTGCCCTAAGTTGGAAGGGTATGCCCAGACGTGGGTCCCGTGCTCACTACATCACTGGATTCAAGCTAGCCTGGCTGATGAAGGGGATGCCCTGAAACCGGTCCCAGGATGCTTATTTCCGGTCCAGGGAGGACCTGGCTTGGCAGTTCAGGGTGGACTGTTCCCATAAGGAACAGGGTCAAGACTGATTTGCATTTGGCTGGGTCCAAACTGGGGTGGTGTGGTGAGCAAAAGAATGATGCATTTAACCCAGATCCTTGTGACTGGGGGTGAATGTTTGCATTGTCCAGCATTCCGTCCATCAATTGTTTCTTTTGCATATGTTGCCCTAAGTGGGAAGGGTATGCCCAGACGTGGGTCCCGTGCTCACTACACCACTTGTTTCAAGCTAGCCTGGCTGATGAAGGGTGATGCCCTGAAACCGGTCCCAGGATGCTTGTTTCCGGTCCACGGAAGACCTGGCATGGCAGTTCAGGCTGGACTATTTCCATAAGGAACAGGGTCAAGACTGATTTGCATATGGCTGGGTCCAAACTGGAGTGGTGTTTTGAGCAAGAATTGATGGATTTAACCCAGATCCTTGTGACTGGGGGTGAATGTTTGCATTGTCCAGCATTCCGTCAATCAATTGTTTCTTTTGCATATGTTGCCCTAAGTGGGAAGGGTATGCCCAGACGTGGGTCCTGTGCTCACTACACCACTGGATTCAAGCTAGCCTGGCTGATGAAGGGTGATGCCCTGATACCGGTCCCAGGATGTTTGTTTCCGGTCCAGGGAGGACCTGGCTTGGCAGTTCGGGTTGGACTGTTCCCATAAGGAACAGGGTCAAGACTGATTTGCATTTGGCTGGGCCCAAACTGGGGTGGTGTGGTGAGCAAAAGAATGATGCATTTAACCCAGATCCTTGTGACTGGGGGTGAATGTTTGCATTGTCCAGCATTCCGTCAATCAATTGTTTCTTTTGCATATGTTGCCCTAAGTGGGAAGGGTATGCCCAGACGTGGGACCCGTGCTCACTACACCACTGGATTCAAGCTAGCCAGGCTGATGAAGGGTGATGCCCTGAAACCAGTCCCGGGATGCTTGTTTCCGGTCCAGCGAGGACCTGGCTAGGCAGTTCAGGCTGGACTGTTCCCATAAGGAACAGGGTCAAGACTGATTTGGATATGGCTGGGTCCAAACTGATGTGGTGTGGTGAGCAAAAGAATGATGGATTTAACCCAGATCCTTGTGACTGGGGGTGAATGTTTGCATTGTCCAGCATTCCGTCAAACAATTGTTTCTTTTGCATATGTTGCCCTAAGTGGGAAGGGTATGCCCAGACATGGGTCCCGTGCTCACTACACCACTGGATTCAAGCTAGCCTGGCTGATGAAGGGTGATGCCCTGAAACCGGCCCCAGATGCTTGTTTCCGCTCCAGGGAGGACCTGGCTTGGCAGTTCGGGGTGGACTGTTCCCATAAGGAACAGGGTCAAGACTGATTTGCATTTGGCTGGGTCAAAACTGGGGTGGTGTGGTGAGCAAAAGAATGATGGATTTAACCCAGATCCTTGTGACTGGGGGTGAGTGTTTGCATTGTGCAGCATTCCGATCATCAATTGTTTCTTTTGCATATATTGCCCTAAGTGGGAAGGGTATGCCCAGACGTGGGTCCCGTGCTCACTACACCACTTGATTCAAGCTAGCCTCGCTGATGAAGGGGGATGCCCTGAAACCGGTCCCAGGATGCTTGTTTCCGGTCCAGGGAGGACCTGGCTTGGCAGTTCAGGCTGGACTATTCCCATAAGGAACAGGGTCAAGACTGATTTGCATATGGCTGGGTCCAAACTAGAGTGGTGTTTTGAGCAAGAATTGATGGATTTAACCCAGATCCTTGTGACTGGGGGTGAATGTTTGCATTGTCCAGCATTCCGTCCATCAATTGTTTCTTTTGCATATGTTGCCCTTAGTGGGAAGGGCATGCCCAGACATGGGTCCCGTGTTCACTACACCACTGCATTCAAGCTAGCCTGGCTGATGAAGGGGATGCCCTGAAACCGGTCCCAGGATGCTTATTTCCGGTCCAGGGAGGACCTGGCTTGGCAGTTCAGGGTGGACTGTTCCCATAAGGAACAGGGTCAAGACTGATTTGCATTTGGCTGGGTCCAAACTGGGGTGGTGTGGTGAGCAAAAGAATGATGCATTTAACCCAGATCCTTGTGACTGGGGGTGAATGTTTGCATTGTCCAGCATTCCGTCCATCAATTGTTTCTTTTGCATATGTTGCCCTAAGTGGGAAGGGTATGCCCAGACGTGGGTTCCGTGCTCACTACACCACTTGTTTCAAGCTAGCCTGGCTGATGAAGGGTGATGCCCTGAAACCGGTCCCAGGATGCTTGTTTCCGGTCCACGGAAGACCTGGCATGGCAGTTCAGGCTGGACTATTTCCATAAGGAACAGGGTCAAGACTGATTTGCATATGGCTGGGTCCAAACTGGAGTGGTGTTTTGAGCAAGAATTGATGGATTTAACCCAGATCCTTGTGACTGGGGGTGAATGTTTGCATTGTCCAGCATTCCGTCAATCAATTGTTTCTTTTGCATATGTTGCCCTAAGTGGGAAGGGTATGCCCAGACGTGGGTCCTGTGCTCACTACACCACTGGATTCAAGCTAGCCTGGCTGATGAAGGTTGATGCCCTGAAACCGGTCCCAGGATGCTTGTTTCCGGTCCAGGGAGGACTTGGCAGTTCAGGCTGGACTATTCCCATTAGTAACAGGGTCAAGACTGATCTGCATATGGCTGGGTCCAAACTGGGGTGGTGTGGTGAGCAAAAGAATGATGCATTTAACCCAGATCCTTGTGACTGGGGGTGAATGTTTGCATTGTCCAGCATTCTGTCCATCAATTGTTTCTTTTCCATATGTTGCCCTAAGTGGGAAGGGTATGCCCAGACATGGGTCCCGTGCTCACTGCATCACTGGATTCAAGCTAGCCTGGCTGATGAAGGGTGATGCCGTGAAACCGGTCCCAGGATGCATGTTTCCGGTCCAGGGAGGACCTGGCTTGGCAGCTCGGGCTGGACTGTTCCCATAAGGAACAGGGTCAAGACTGATTTGCATATGGCTGGGTCCAAACTGGAGTGGTGTGGTGAGCAAAAATTGATGGATTTAACCCAGGTCCTTGTGACTGGGGGTGAATGTTTGCATTGTCCAGCATTCCGTCAATCAATTGTATCTTTTGCATATGTTGCCTTAAGTGGGAAGGGTATACCCAGACATGGGTCCCGTGCTCACTACACCACTGGATTCAAGCTAGCCTGGCTGATGAAGGGTGATGCCCTGAAACCGGTCCCAGGATGCTTGTTTCCGGTCCAGGGAGGACCTGGCTTGGCAGTTCGGGCTGGACTGTTCCCATAAGGAACAGGGTCAAGACTGATTTGCATATGGCTGGGTCCAAACTGGGGTGGTGTGGTGAGCAAAAGAATGATGAATTTAACCCAGATCCTTGTGACTGGGGGTGAGTGTTTGCATTGTGCAGCATTCCGATTATCAATTGTTTCTTTTGCATATGTTATCCTAAGTGGGAAGGGTATGCCCAGACGTGGGTCCCGTGCTCACTACACCACTTGATTCAAGCTAGCCTCGCTGAGGAAGGGTGATGCCCTGAAACCGGTCCCAGGATGATTGTTTCCGGTCCAGGGAGGACCTGGCTTGCCAGTTCGGCGTGGACTGTTCCCATAAGGAACAGGGTCAAAACTAATTTGCATTAGGCTGGGTCCAAACTGGGGTGGTGTGGTGAGCAAAAGTATGAAGCATTTAACCCAGATCCTTGTGACAAGGGGGTGAATGTTTACATTGTCCAGTATTCCGTCAATCAATTGTTTCTTTTGCATATGTTGCCATAAGTGGGAAGGGTATGCCCAGACGTAGGACCCGTGCTCACTACACCACTGGATTCAAGCTAGCCTGGCTGATTAAGGGTGATGCTCTGAGACCGGTCCCAGGATGCTTGTTTCCAGTCCAGGGAGAACCTGGCTTGGCAGTTCGGGCTGAACTGTTCCCATAAGGAACAGGGTCAAGACTGATTTGCATATGGCTGGGTCCAAACTGGGGTGGTGAGCAAAAGAATGATGGATTTAACCCAGATCCTTGTGACTGGGGGTGAATGTTTGCATTGTCCAGCATTTCGTCCATCAATTGTCTCTTTTGCATATGTTGCCCTAAGTGGGAAGGGTATGCCCAGAAGTGGATCCTGTGCTCACTACACCACTGGATTCAAGCTACCCTGGCTGATGAAGGGTGATGCCCTGAAACCGGTCCCAGGATGCTTGTTTCCGGTCCAGGGAGGACCTGGCTTGGCAGCTCGGGCTGGACTGTTCCCATAAGGAACAGGGTCAAGACTGATTTGCATATGGCTGGGTCCAAACTGGAGTGGTGTGGTGAGCAAAAATTGATGGATTTAACCCAGATCCTTGTGACTGGGGGTGAATGTTTGCATTGTCCAGCATTCCGTCAATCAATTGTATCTTTTGCATATGTTGCCCTAAGTGGGAAGGGTATGCCCAGACATGGGTCCGTGCTCACTACACCACTGGATTCAAGCTAGCCTGGCTGATGAAGGGTGATGCCCTGAAACCGGTCCCAGGATGCTTGTTTCCGGTCCAGGGAGTACCTGGCTTGGCAGTTCAGGCTGGACTATTCCCATAAGGAACAGGGTCGAGACTGATATGCATATGGCTGGGTCCAAACTGGGGTGGTGTGGTGAGCAAAAGAATGATTGATTTAACCAAGATCCTTGTGACTGGGGGTGAATGTTTCCATTGTCCAGCATTCCGTCAATCAATTGTTTCTTTTGCATATGTTGCCACTAAGTGGGAAGGGTATGCCCAGACGTGGGTCCTGTGCTCACTACACCACTGGATTCAAGCTAGCCTGGCTGATGAAGGGTGATGCCCTGAAACCGGTCCCAGGATGCTTATTTCCGGTCCAGGGAGGACCTGGCTTGGCAGTTCGGGCTGGACTGTTCCCATAAGGAACAGGGTCAAGACTGATTTGCATACGGCTGGGTCCAAACTGGGGTGGTGTGGTGAGCAAAAGAATGATGGATTTAACCCAGATCCTTGAGACTGGGGGTGAATGTTTGCACTGTCCAGCATTCTGTCCATCAATTGTTTCTTTTGCATATGTTGCCCTAAGTGGGAAGGGTATGCCCAGACGTGGGTCCCGTGCTCACTACACCACTGGATTCAAGATAGCCTGGCTGATGAAGGGTGATGCCCTGAAACCGGTCCCAGGATGCTTGTTCCCGGTCCAGGGAGGACTTGGCTTGGCAGTTCAGGCTGGACTATTCCCATGAGGAACAGGGTCAAGACTGATCTGCATATGGCAGGGTCCAAACTGGGGTGGTGAGCAAAAGAATGATGGATTTAACCCAGATCTTTGTGACTGGGGGTGAATGTTTGCATTGTCCAGCATTCCGTCCATCAATTCTTTCTTTTGCATATGTTGCCCTTAGTGGGAAGGGTATGGCCAGAGGTGGGTCCCGTGCTCACTACACCACTGGATTCAAGCTAGCCTGACTGATTAAGGGTAATGCTCTGAAACCAGTCCCAGGATGCTTGTTTCCGGTCCAGGGAAGACCTGGCTTGGCAGTTCGGGATGGACTGTTCCCATAGGGAACAGGGTCAAGACTGATTTGCATTTGGCTGGGTCCAAACTGGGGTGGGGTGGTGAGCAAAAGAATGATCGATTGAACCCAGATCCTTGTGACTGAGGGTGAATGTTTGCATTGTCCAGCATTCCGTCCATCAATTGTATCTTTTGCATATGTTACCCTAAGTGGGAAGGGTATGCCCAGACGTGGGACCCGTGCTCACTACACCACTGGATTCAAGCTAGCCAGGCTGATGAAGGGTGATGCCCTGAAACTGGTCCCAGAATGCTTGTTTCCGGTCCAGGGAGGACCTGGCTTGGCAGTTCAGGCTGGACTGTTTCCATAAGGAACAGGGTCAAGACTGAATTGCATATGACTGGGTCCAAACTATGGTGGTATGAGCAAAAGAATGATGGATATAACCTATGATTTTTGTGACTGGGGGTGAATGTTTGCATTGTCCAGCATTTCGTCTATCAATTGTTTCTTTTGCATATGTTGCCCTAAGTGGGAAGGGTATGCCCAGACGTGGGACCCCTGCTCACTACACCACTGGATTCAAGTTAGCCAGGCTGATGAAGGGTGATGCACTGAAACCAGTTCCAGGATGCTTGTTTCCGGTCCAGGGAGGACCTGGCTTGGCAGTTTGGTGCTGGACTGTTCCCATAAGGAACAGGGTCAAGACTGATTTGCATATAGGCAGGGTCCAAACTGGGGTGGTGTGGTGAGCAAAAGAATGATGCATTTAACCCAGATCCTTGTGACTGGGGGTGAATGTTTGCATTGTGCAGCATTCCGTCCATCAATTGTTTCTTTTGCATATGTTGCCCTAAGTGGGAAGGGTATGCCCAGATGTGGGTCCCGTGCTCACTACACCACTTGATTCAAGCTAGCCTCGCTGATGAAGGGTGATGCCCTGAAACCGGTCCCAGGATGCTTGTTTCCGGTCCAGGGAGGACCTGGCATGGCAGTTCAGGCTGGACTATTCCCATAAGGAACAGGGTCAAGACTGATTTGCATATGGCTGGGTCCAAACTGGAGTGGTGTTTTGAGCAAGAATTGATGGATTTAACCCAGATCCTTGTGACTGGGGGTGAATGTTTGCATTGTCCAGCATTCCGTCAATCAATTGTTTCTTTTGTATATGTTGGCCTAAGTGGGAAGGGTATGCCCAGACATGGGTCCGTGCTCACTACACCACTGGATTCAAGCTAGCCTGGCTGATGAAGGGTGATGCCCTGAAACCGGTCCCAGGATGCTTGTTTCCGGTCCAGGGAGGACCTGGCTTGGCAGTTCGGGGTGGACTGTTCCCATAAGGTACAGGGTCAAGACTGATTTGCATTTGTCTGGGTCAAAACTGGGGTGGTGTGGTGAGCAAAAGAATGATGCATTTAACCCGATCCTTGTGACTGGGGATGAGTGTTTGCATTGTTCAGCATTCCGTCAATCAATTGTTTCTTTTGCATATGTTGCCCTAAGTGGGAAGGGTATGCCCAGACATGGGTCCCGTGCTCACTACACCACTTGATTCAAGCTAGCCTTGCTGATGAAGGGTGATGCCCTGAAACCGGTCCCAGGATGCTTGTTTCCGGTTCAGGGAGTTCCTGGCTTGGCAGTTCAGGCTGGACTATTCCCATAAGGAACAGGGTCGAGACTGATATGCATATGGCTGGGTCCAAACTGGGGTGGTGTGGTGAGCAAAAGAATGATTGATTTAACCAAGATCCTTGTGACTGGGGGTGAATGTTTCCATTGTCCAGCATTCCGTCAATCAATTGTTTCTTTTGCATATGTTGCCATAAGTGGGAAGGGTATGCCCAGACGTGGGTCCTGTGCTCACTACACCACTGGATTCAAGCTAGCCTGGCTGATGAAGGGTGATGCCCTGAAACCGGTCCCAGGATGCTTATTTCCGGTCCAGGGAGGACCTGGCTTGGCAGTTCGGGCTGGACTGTTCCCATAAGGAACAGGGTCAAGACTGATTTGCATACGGCTGGGTCCAAACTGGGGTGGTGTGGTGAGCAAAAGAATGATGGATTTAACCCAGATCCTTGAGACTGGGGGTGAATGTTTGCACTGTCCAGCATTCTGTCCATCAATTGTTTCTTTTGCATATGTTGCCCTAAGTGGGAAGGGTATGCCCAGACGTGGGTCCCGTGCTCACTACACCACTGGATTCAAGATAGCCTGGCTGATGAAGGGTGATGCCCTGAAACCGGTCCCAGGATACTTGTTCCCGGTCCAGGGAGGACTTGGCTTGGCAGTTCAGGCTGGACTATTCCCATGAGGAACAGGGTCAAGACTGATCTCTATATGGCAGGGTCCAAACTGGGGTGGTGAGCAAAAGAATGATGGATTTAACCCAGATCTTTGTGACTGGGGGTGAATGTTTGCATTGTCCAGCATTGCCTCCATCAATTGTTTCTTTTGCATATGTTGCCCTAAGTGGGAAGGGTATGCCCAGAGGTGGGTCCCGTGCTCACTACACCACTGGATTCAAGCTAGCCTGACCGATTAAGGGTGATGCTCTGAAACCAGTCCCAGGATGCTTGTTTCCGGTCCAGGGAAGACCTGGCTTGGCAGTTCGGGATGGACTGTTCCCATAGGGAACAGGGTCAAGACTGATTTGCATTTGGCTGGGTCCAAACTGGGGTGGGGTGGTGAGCAAAAGAATGATCGATTGAACCCAGATCCTTGTGACTGAGGGTGAATTTTTGCATTGTCCAGCATTCCGTCCATCAATTGTATCTTTTGCATATGTTACCCTAAGTGGGAAGGGTATGCCCAGACGTGGGACCCGTGCTCACTACACCACTGGATTCAAGCTAGCCAGGCTGATGAAGGGTGATACCCTGAAACTGGTCCCAGGATGCTTGTTTCCGGTCCAGGGAGGACCTGGCTTGGCAGTTCAGGCTGGACTGTTTCCATAAGGAACAGGGTCAAGACTGAATTGCATATGACTGGGTCCAAACTATGGTGGTATGAGCAAAAGAATGATGGATATAACCTATGATTTTTGTGACTGGGGGTGAATGTTTGCATTGTCCAGCATTTCGTCTATCAATTGTTTCTTTTGCATATGTTGCCCTAAGTGGGAAGGGTATGCCCAGACGTGGGACCCCTGCTCACTACACCACTGGATTCAAGTTAGCCAGGCTGATGAAGGGTGATGCACTGAAACCAGTTCCAGGATGCTTGTTTCCGGTCCAGGGAGGACCTGGCTTGGCAGTTTGGTGTGGACTGTTCCCATAAGGAACAGGGTCAAGACTGATTTGCATTAGGCAGGGTCCAAACTGGGGTGGTGTGGTGAGCAAAAGAATGATGCATTTAACCCAGATCCTTGTGACTGGGGGTGAATGTTTGCATTGTGCAGCATTCCGTCCATCAATTGTTTCTTTTGCATATGTTGCCCTAAGTGGGAAGGGTATGCCCAGACGTGGGTCCCGTGCTCACTACACCACTTGTTTCAAGCTAGCCTCGCTGATGAAGGGTGATGCCCTGAAACCGGTCCCAGGATGCTTGTTTCCGGTCCACGGAGGACCTGGCATGGCAGTTCAGGCTGGACTATTCCCATAAGGAACAGGGTCAAGACTGATTTGCATATGGCTGGGTCCAAACTGGAGTGGTGTTTTGAGCAAGAATTGATGGATTTAACCCAGATCCTTGTGACTGGGGGTGAATGTTTGCATTGTCCAGCATTCCGTCAATCAATTGTTTCTTTTGCATATGTTGGCCTAAGTGGGAAGGGTATGCCCAGACGTGGGTCCTGTGCTCACTACACCACTGGATTCAAGCTAGCCTGGCTGATGAAGGTTGATGCCCTGAAACCGGACCATGGATGCTTGTTTCCGGTCCAGGGAGGACTTGGCTTGGCAGTTCAGGCTGGACTATTCCCATTAGTAACAGGGTCAAGACTGATCTGCATATGGCTGGGTCCAAACTGGGGTGGTGTGGTGAGCAAAAGAATGATGGATTTAACCCAGATCCTTGTGACTGGGGGTGAATGTTTGCATTGTCCAGCATTCCGTCAAACAATTGTTTCTTTTGCATATGTTGCCCTAAGTTGGAAGGGTATGCCCAGACGTGGGTCCCGTGCTCACTACATCACTGGATTCAAGCTAGCCTGGCTGATGAAGGGTGATGCCGTGAAACCGGTCCCAGGATGCTTGTTTCCGGTCCAGGGAGGACCTGGCTTGGCAGCTCGGGCTGGACTGTTCCCATAAGGAACAGGGTCAAGACTGATCTGCATATGGCTGGGTCCAAACTGGGGTGGTGTGGTGAGCAAAAGAATGATGGATTTAACCCAGATCCTTGTGACTGGGGGTGAATGTTTCCATTGTCCAGCATTCCGTCAATCAATTGTTTCTTTTGCATATGTTGCCTTAAGTGGGAAGGGTATGCCCAGAGCGTGGGTCCTGTGCTCACTACACCACTGGATTCAAGCTAGCCTGGCAGATGAAGGGTGATGCCCTGAAACCGGTCCCAGGATGCTTGTTTCCGGTGCAGGGAGGACCTGGCTTGGCAGTTTGGGGTGGACTGTTCCCATAAGGAACAGGGTCAAGACTGATTTGCATTATGGCTGGCTCCAAACTGGGGTGGTGTGGTGAGCAAAAAATGATGCATTTAACCCAGATCCTTGTGACTGGGGGTGAATGTTTGCATTGTCCAGCATTCCGTCAATCAATTGTTTCGTTTGCATATGTTGCCATAAGTGGGAAGGGTATGCCCAGACGTGGGTCCTGTGCTCACTACACCACTGGATTCAAGCTAGCCTGGCTGATGAAGGGTGATGCCCTGAAACCGGTCACAGGATGCTTATTTCCGGTCCAGGGAGGACCTGGCTTGGCAGTTCGGGCTGGACTGTTCCCATAAGGAACAGGGTCAAGACTGATTTGCATATGGCTGGGTCTGAAACTGGGGTGGTGTGGTGAGCAAAAGAATGATGGATTTAACCCAGATCCTTGTGACTGGGGGTGAATGTTTGCATTGTCCAGCATTCCGTCAATCAATTGTATCTTTTGCATATGTTGCCCTAAGTGGGAAGGGTATGCCCAGACATGGGTCCCGTGCTCACTACACCACTGGATTCAAGCTAGCCTGGCTGATGAAGGGTGATGCCCTGAAACCGGTCCCAGGATGCTTGTTTCCGGTCCAGGGAGGACCTGGCTTGGCAGTTCGGGGTGGACTGTTCCCATAAGGAAGAGGGTCAAGACTGATTTGCATTTGGCTGGGTCCAAACTGGGGTGGTGTGGGGAGCAAAAGAATGATGGATTTAACCCAGATCCTTGTGACTGGGGGTGAATGTTTGCATTGTCCAGCATTCCGTCAATCAATTGTATCTTTTGCATATGTTGCCCTAAGTGGGAAGGGTATGCCCAGACATGGGTCCCGTGCTCACTACACCACTGGATTCAAGCTAGCCTGGCTGATGAAGGGTGATGCCCTGAAACCGGTCCCAGGATGCTTGTTTCCGGTCCAGGGAGGACCTGGCTTGGCAGTTCGGGCTGGACTGTTCCCATAAGGAACAGGGTCAAGACTGATTTGCATTTGGCTGGGTCCAAACTGGGGTGGTGTGGTGAGCAAAAGAATGATGGATTTAACCCAGATCCTTGTGACTGGGGGTGAATGTTTGCATTGTCCAGCATTCCGTCAATCAATTGTTTCTTTTGCATATGTTGCCCTAAGAGGGAAGGGTATGCCCAGACGTGGGTCCTGTGCTCACTACACCACTGGATTCAAGCTACCCTGGCTGATGAAGGGTGATGCCCTGAAACCGGTCCCAGGATGCTTGTTTCCGGTCCAGGGAGGACCTGGCTTGGCAGTTCGGGCTGGACTGTTCCCATAAGGAACAGGGTCAAGACTGATTTGCATATGGCTGGGTCCAAACTGGGGTGGTGTGGTGAGCATAAGAATGATGGATTTAACCCAGATCCTTGTGACTGGGGGTGAATGTTTGCATTGTGCAGCATTCCGTCAATCAATTGTTTCTTTTGCATATGTTGCCCTAAGTGGGAAGGGTATGCCCAGACGTGGGTCCCGTGCTCACTACACCACTGGATTCAAGCTAGCCTGGCTGATGAAGGGTGATGCCCTGAAACCGGTCCCAGGATGCTTGTTTCTGGTCCAGGGAGGACCTGGCTTGGCAGTTCGGGCTGGACTGTTCCCATAAGGAACAGGGTCAAGACTGATTTGCATATGGCTGGGTCCAAACTGGGGTGGTGTGGTGAGCAAAAGAATGATGCATTTAACCCAGATCCTTGTGACTGGGGGTGAATGTT
Organism: Calotriton arnoldi; assembly: GCA_963921515.1. NCBI lineage: Eukaryota > Metazoa > Chordata > Amphibia > Caudata > Salamandridae > Calotriton > Calotriton arnoldi. Next base: position 19,770 of record CAWUFW010005693.1, read on the forward strand.
TGCATTGTCCAGCATTCCGTCAATCAATTGGTTCTTTTGCATATGTTGCCATAAGTGGGAAGGGTATGCCCAGACGTGGGTCCCGTGCTCACTACACCACTGGATTCAAGCTAGCCTGGCTGATGAAGGGTGATGCCCTGAAACCGGTCCCAGGATGCTTGTTTCCGGTCCAGGGAGGACCTGGCTTGGCAGTTCGGGTGTGGACTGTTCCCATAAGGAACAGGGTCAAAACTAATTTGCATTAGGCTGGGTCCAAACTGGGGTGGTGTGGTGAGCAAAAGAATGATGAATTTAACCCAGATCCTTGTGACTGGGGGTGAATGTTGGCATTGTGCAGCATTCCGTCCATCAATTGTTTCTTTTGCATATGTTGCCCTAAGTGGGAAGGGTATGCCCAGACGTGGGTCCCGTGCTCACTACACCACTTGTTTCAAGCTAGCCTCGCTGATGAAGGGTGATGCCCTGAAACCGGTCCCAGGATGCTTGTTTCCGGTCCACGGAGGACCTGGCATGGCAGTTCAGGCTGGACTATTCCCATAAGGAACAGGGTCAAGACTGATTTGCATATGGCTGGGTCCAAACTGGAGTGGTGTTTTGAGCAAGAATTGATGGATTTAACCCAGATCCTTGTGACTGGGGGTGAATGTTTGCATTGTCCAGCATTCCGTCAATCAATTGTTTCTTTTGCATATGTTGGCCTAAGTGGGAAGGGTATGCCCAGACGTGGGTCCTGTGCTCACTACACCACTGGATTCAAGCTAGCCTGGCTGATGAAGGTTGATGCCCTGAAACCGGTCCCAGGATGCTTGTTTCCGGTCCAGGGAGGACTTGGCTTGGCAGTTCAGGCTGGACTATTCCCATTAGTAACAGGGTCAAGACTGATCTGCATATGGCTGGGTCCAAACTGGGGTGGTGTGGTGAGCAAAAGAATGATGGATTTAACCCAGATCCTTGTGACTGGGGGTGAATGTTTGCATTGTCCAGCATTCCGTCAAACAATTGTTTCTTTTGCATATGTTGCCCTAAGTTGGAAGGGTATGCCCAGACGTGGGTCCCGTGCTCACTACATCACTGGATTCAAGCTAGCCTGGCTGATGAAGGGTGATGCCGTGAAACCGGTCCCAGGATGCTTGTTTCCGGTCCAGGGAGGACCTGGCTTGGCAGCTCGGGCTGGACTGTTCCCATAAGGAACAGGGTCAAGACTGATCTGCATATGGCTGGGTCCAAACTGGGGTGGTGTGGTGAGCAAAAGAATGATGGATTTAACCCAGATCCTTGTGACTGGGGGTGAATGTTTCCATTGTCCAGCATTCCGTCAATCAATTGTTTCTTTTGCATATGTTGCCTTAAGTGGGAAGGGTATGCCCAAAGGTGGGTCCTGTGCTCACTACACCACTGGATTCAAGCTAGCCTGGCAGATGAAGGGTGATGCCCTGAAACCGGTCCCAGGATGCTTGTTTCCGGTGCAGGGAGGACCTCGATTGGCAGTTTGGGGTGGACTGTTCCCATAAGGAATAGGGTCAAGACTGATTTGCATTAGGCTGGCTCCAAACTGGGGTGGTGTGGTGAGCAAAAAATGATGCATTTAACCCAGATCCTTGTGACTGGGGGTGAATGTTTGCATTGTCCAGCATTCCGTCAATCAATTGTTTGTTTGCATATGTTGCCATAAGTGGGAAGGGTATGCCCAGACGTGGGTCCTGTGCTCACTACACCACTGGATTCAAGCTAGCCTGGCTGATGAAGGGTGATGCCCTGAAACCGGTCCCAGGATGCTTATTTCCGGTCCAGGGAGGACCTGGCTTGGCAGTTCGGGCTGGACTGTTCCCATAAGGAACAGGGTCAAGACTGATTTGCATATGGCTGGGTCTGAAACTGGGGTGGTGTGGTGAGCAAAAGAATGATGGATTTAACCCAGATCCTTGTGACTGGGGGTGAATGTTTGCATTGTCCAGCATTCCGTCAATCAATTGTATCTTTTGCATATGTTGCCCTAAGTGGGAAGGGTATGCCCAGACATGGGTCCCGTGCTCACTACACCACTGGATTCAAGCTAGCCTGGCTGATGAAGGGTGATGCCCTGAAACCGGTCCCAGGATGCTTGTTTCCGGTCCAGGGAGGACCTGGCTTGGCAGTTCGGGGTGGACTGTTCCCATAAGGAAGAGGGTCAAGACTGATTTTCATTTGGCTGGGTCCAAACTGGGGTGGTGTGGGGAGCAAAAGAATGATGGATTTAACCCAGATCCTTGTGACTGGGGGTGAATGTTTGCATTGTCCAGCATTCCGTCAATCAATTGTATCTTTTGCATATGTTGCCCTAAGTGGGAAGGGTATGCCCAGACATGGGTCCCGTGCTCACTACACCACTGGATTCAAGCTAGCCTGGCTGATGAAGGGTGATGCCCTGAAACCGGTCCCAGGATGCTTGTTTCCGGTCCAGGGAGGACCTGGCTTGGCAGTTCGGGGTGGACTGTTCCCATAAGGAACAGGGTCAAGACTGATTTGCATTTGGCTGGGTCCAAACTGGGGTGGTGTGGTGAGCAAAAGAATGATGCATTTAACCCAGATCCTTGTGACTGGGGGTGAATGTTTGCATTGTCCAGCATTCCGTCAATCAATTGTTTCTTTTGCATATGTTGCCATAAGTGGGAAGGGTATGCCCAGACGTGGGTCCCGTGCTAACTGCACCACTGGATTCAAGCTAATCTGGCAGATGAAGGGTGACGCCCTGAAACCGGTCCCAGGATGCTTGTTTCCGGTCCAGGGAGGACCAGGCTTGGCAGTTCGGGCTGGACTGTTCCCATAAGGAACAGAGTCAAGACTGATTTGCATATGGCTGGGTCCATACTGGGGTGGTATGGTGAGCATTAGAATAATGGATTTAACCCAGATCCTTGTGACTGGGGGTGAATGTTTGCATTGTGCAGCATTCCGTCAATCAATTGTATCTTTTGCATATGTTGCCCCAAGTGGGAAGGGTATGCCCAGGCATGGGTCCCGTGCTCACTACACCACTGGATTCAAGCTAGCCTGGCTGATGAAGGGTGATGCCCTGAAACCGGTCCCAGGATGCTTGTTTCCGGTCCAGGGAGGACCTGGCTTGGCAGTTCGGGGTGGACTGTTCCCATAAGGAACAGGGTCAAGACTGATTTGCATTTGGCTGGGTCCAAACTGGGGTGGTGTGGTGAGCAAAAGAATGATGCATTTAACCCAGATCCTTGTGACTGGGGGTGAATGTTTGCATTGTCCAGCATTCCGTCAATCAATTGGTTCTTTTGGTTATGTTGCCATAAGTGGGAAGGGTATGCCCAAACGTGGGTCCCGTGCTCACTACACCACTGGATTCAAGCTAGCCTGGCTGATGAAGGGTGATGCCCTGAAACCGGTCCCAGGATGCTTGTTTCCGGTCCAGGGAGGACCTCGCTTGGCAGTTCGGTGTGGACTGTTCCCATAAGGAACAGGGTCAAGACTGATTTGCATTAGGCTGGGTCAAAACTTGGGTGGTCTGGTGAGCAAAAGAATGATGCATTTAACCCAGATCCTTGTGACTGGGGGTGAATGTTTGCATTGTCCAGCATTCCGTCAATCAATTGTTTCTTTTGCATATGTTGCCATAAGTGGGAAGGGTATGCCCAGACGTGGGTCCCGTGCTAACTGCACCACTGGATTCAAGCTAATCTGGCAGATGAAGGGTGACGCCCTGAAACCGGTCCCAGGATGCTTGTTTCCGGTCCAGGGAGGACCAGGCTTGGCAGTTCGGGCTGGACTGTTCCCATAAGGAACAGAGTCAAGACTGATTTGCATATGGCTGGGTCCATACTGGGGTGGTATGGTGAGCATTAGAATAATGGATTTAACCCAGATCCTTGTGACTGGGGGTGAATGTTTGCATTGTGCAGCATTCCGTCAATCAATTGTATCTTTTGCATATGTTGCCCCAAGTGGGAAGGGTATGCCCAGACATGGGTCCCGTGCTCACTACACCACTGGATTCAAGCTAGCCTCGCTGATGAAGGGTGATGCCCTGAAACCGGTCCCAGGATGCTTGTTTCAGGTCCAGGGAGGACCTGGCTTGGCAGTTCAGGCTGGACTATTCCCATAAGGAACAGGGTCAAGACCGATCTGCATATGGCTGGCTCCAAAGTGGGAAGGGTATGCCCAGACGTGGGTCCCGTGCTAACTGCACCACTGGATTCAAGCTAATCTGGCAGATGAAGGGTGTCGCCCTGAAACCGGTCCCAGGATGCTTGTTTCCGGTCCAGGGAGGACCAGGCTTGGCAGTTCGGGCTGGACTGTTCCCATAAGGAACAGAGTCAAGACTGATTTGCATATGGCTGGGTCCATACTGGGGTGGTATGGTGAGCATTAGAATAATGGATTTAACCCAGATCCTTGTGACTGGGGGTGAATGTTTGCATTGTGCAGCATTCCGTCAATCAATTGTATCTTTTGCATATGTTGCCCTAAGTGGGAAGGGTATGCCCAGACATGGGTCCCGTGCTCACTACACCACTGGATTCAAGCTAGCCTCGCTGATGAAGGGTGATGCCCTGAAACCGGTCCCAGGATGCTTGTTTCCGGTCCAGGGAGGACCTGGCTTGGCAGTTCAGGCTGGACTATTCCCATAAGGAACAGGGTCAAGACTGATCTGCATATGGCTGGGTCCAAACTGGGGTGGTGTGGTGAGCAAAAGAATGATGGATTTAACCCAGATCCTTGTGAATGGGGGTGAATGTTTGCATTGTCCAGCATTCCGTCCATCAATTGTTTCTTTTGCATATGTTACCCTAAGTGGGAAGGGTATGCCCAGACGTGGGTCCCGTGCTCACTACACCACAGGATTCAAGCTAGCTTGGCTGATGAAGGGTGATGCCCTGAAAGCGGTCCCAGGATGCTTGTTTCCGGTCCAGGGAGGACCTGGCTTTGCAGTACGGGCTGGACTGTTCCCATAAGGAACAAACAGGGTCAAGGCTGATTTGCATATGGCTGGGTCCAAACTGGGGTGGTGTGGTGAGCAGAAGAATGATGGATTTAACCCAGATCCGTGTGACTGGGGGTGAATGTTTGCATTGTTTAGCATTCCGTCCATCAATTGTTTCTCTTGCTTTTTCCCCACAAGGATAGAGCTGACACATGCCCCACGCAATATGACTGTTGTTGCATGTGTAGGTATGGTAGTAGGTGCGAGGTGTTCACCACTGACTATAGTCATGTTGCGAGGAACTGAGCAGGGTCCACTAAAACATGTCTTTCCACTGTTGCAGATCCACATGGCAGTGCTATTTCTCTACTTACCTACATTGTCCCATTATGTCATGTGTGTTAGTGCTCCTACACAGTCCACTTGATTCTGCAGAGTGAGCTGAAGTGGGCAAAGGGGATAAGGGAAACCATAACTAAAGCCTGTAGAGTTATGAAGATGAAGTTGTGCCCACAGAATTTACAAATCGAGGTAGATAAGAGGGAACTCAGGGCTCAAGGGAGCGACATCTCTCAAGATCTCGGTCAACAATATCTCATGAAAAAGAAATTTGTACGCTTCATGGCTAATGCATGGCAAAATGAACATTTCCCATATATTGATGTACTCCCTTGTCATTGGATTAGAAGAGACCTATTAAGGTTAATAATTGGCATTAACCCCTGTTATGCTAACGACGTGGTAAAAAGAGCTCTGATTGATCCCAAAGGGAAGTGCAATTGTAACCTGGGCACCACATGCAACATATTACACATTTTATTGGACTGCTGGAAGGTCTTGGATATAAGAAAAATGTTTGTATGCCCAATTTTTTAAAAAGTATGGTATTAAAAATGGGTCACAAGCGGTAGATCTAATCGAAATGAATAATTTGGATATAGAATGTTCCATTGGGAAGTTCACCCAAAAGTTAAAAAAAAAAATCCTTAAAGGTGAATAGAATCGAAAAGCTTTCTCATAGATATTTATATGATACATGATATTTTAAATAGAAAGGTGGAATGACTAATGAATTTTATATGTACGATTTTTATGCTAGATTTTATTAAGATATGTTTTATATGAGATTGTATTTATGGAGATTTTAGGTGTTTAAGGACTTAGTGGTCCAAATAAACTTTATTTTAACTGAACAGTCCACTTGTTATACTTCTGTCTGCAGTGTAGCTATCACACTACTGTTTCTCATGTGATGGTGTACCACATACTTGTGGCATGCCATTCAATGCACTGGATTCAATGCACTCTGGGTGTAGTGACTGTGCACAACATCCCCATGGTATTTGGGAGTGTAGATAAGTATGAGTTGGCTAACACCACTGGTGCCATCTTTTTGGATGCCTACATGCAGCCATGCGTACCTTTACGTGTTGTACTGTCACAAATACACCGGTAGCATATGTGATCTGTGGGTATAGACAATCTGTATGCATCAGATCACAGATCAGACCACTGACTCATTGTCAGTGAAATTGCTCCTCCTCCCTCGCAGCACCACCATTAAGTGAGGCCTGCCCCTGCACTTGAACTCTCGTGTGTGCTGGTGTTCGAGGCCCTCCTCCACCCGCAGGATCACCTGCGCCTCATCCCTGGTGGTCCAGTGGACTCCTGTTCTCCTTTGCCTCGCTCCGCTCTCCTTTCTGTTTTTTTTCACTCGTTTTTGCTTCTCCCTCCGTCTTTTTCTGTTCTGCACTTTTCCTGCCTTCTCTCATTTTTCCACTTATTTCCTTATTCCCTTAGCCTCCCTGGTGGTCCAGTGGACCTCTGTTCTCCTTTGTCTCGCTCCGCTGTCCGGTCCGTTTTTCACTCGTTTTTCACCCTTTTTCAAATCGTTTCTGCACTTCTCTGCTTTCTGTGCTTTCCCTGCTCTCTGCTTTATTTTCCTCTCTTATTCCTCCTTTCCGGCCTGTTTTTCCCCGCTGCTGCTGCCCCCGCGGCCCCTCCCCCCCAGCACGACCAGCGCGACCAATCCTGCTCCCCTCCCCGCTCCTGCCTCCCAGCTGTCCAGCCCTCCCCGACTCCTACTTAATGGCAGCTGCTGGCGTACCGAAGGCGCACCAAAGGCAAGCCCGTCTGCGCCCGTCCGCAACGCGACCAGCGCAGGGAACCCTGATCTCCGCACCGCCAACGCTACGACCCGGCGGCACTCCACGCCCTCAACCCAGGCAGCAACAACTGCAAGCTAGCGTCTCCGGCCGACACCCACGGACCCTTCAGCTGTCACCGCTGCCGGCACACCTGCAGCACCGCCAAGACCACGGACCCAGCGCAACCCACCCGCAAGAACACACCCGAACCGAAGACCCTGCAATGCATCCTCCTCAACGTCCGATCCCTCCACAAACACGCCACTGAAATCTGGGACCTCCTCGACAGCACCACCCCGGACGTAGCGTTCCTCACCGAAACATGGACCAACACCTCCTCTGGACCGGACATCGCCATCCCCCAAGGATACAAGATCTCCAGGAAGGACCGCCCCAACCGCCCGGGAGGAGGAATCGCCATCATCCACAAATCCACTCTCCGCCTGAGCACATTCCCCGACGAGCCCACAGACCTGATGGAACACCTTCACTTCAAGATACTGGCCAGCATCACCACCACCCTCCGAGGAACCCTCATCTATCGACCCCCTGGATCCCGTGGACCTTTTGCCGAATCCATCACCGACATCTCCCCACAGGCCATCGCATCCACCAACTACACTCTTCTGGGAGACCTCAACTTCCACCTCGACAACCAACGGGACCCCAGCACCACATCCCTCCTGGACAACCTCCACAACATTGGACTCCGCCAGATCGTGACCGAACCCACGCACTCAGCAGGACACACCCTCGAACCCCTCTTCACAACAGGAAACTCCATCACCTTCAGCCACATCACCGAACTCCCATGGACCGACCATCGATGCGTCTACTTCACCTTCAGAACACCCACCATCCACAGACACCAGCAAATGCTCCCACAAAAAAATTGGACCAGAATCACCGACGACCAGCTAACCTCATCACTCAGCAACTCCACCCCGACAGTCGCGGAAAACGACGACCCCAACGCCGCAGTCCGAACCCTGCACAGATGGATCCGACAGCGCCAACACCTTAGCCCCCCTCAAGAGATAACAACAACCACGCCAAGAAAGCTAGATGGTTTACCATTGAACTTCGAGAGTCCAGACGCACTTGCTGCCGCCTCGAAAAGGACTGGAGGAACACCAAATCCACAGAAGCCCACAACAACTTCAGAGCCGCCACCAAAGTCCACCACCAACTCATCAGAAAAACAAGGAAAAAAGCGATCAAAGACAGAATCTCCACCCACGCACACAACAGCAAAGAACTCTTCAACATCAAGGAGTTCGCCCAACCTACCAGCGAGTCCACCAACATCCCACCCTCACAAGACCTCTGCGACAAACTCAGCACCTTTTTCCACCACAAAATCAAGAGCATCTACGACAACTTCGATGAAGACAACCAACACACTGAACCCTCACCAACCAACCACCCCCGACACCATGAAGCCAACGATCGACAACTGGACAGCCCTCGCCGCCGACACCATCGTACCCATACTCCGCCGACACCATCAACCGCTCCTTGGCAACCGCATCGTTCCCCGACGACTGGAAACACGCCGAGATCAACCCCCTCCTCAAGAAACCCTCGGCGGACCCCACCGCCCTCAAAAACTACAGACCCATCTCCCTGCTCCCCTTCCCAGCGAAAGTCATCGAGAAAGCCATCAACAGTCAACTCGCCACATTCATCGAAGAGCACAACATCCTCGACTCCTCCCAATCCGGCTTCAGAAAAAACCACAGCACGGAAACCGCCCTCCTCGCCGCAACAGACGACATCCGCACCCTACTGGACAAAGGAGAAACAGCAGCCCTCATCCTCCTCGACCTCTCAGCGGCGTTCGACACAGTCTCTCACCGCACCCTAATACGCAGACTCCACGACGCAGGGATTCAAGACAAGGCCCTCGACTGGATCCGCTCCTTCCTCTCCGGCAGAACGCAGCGGGTCAGAATCCCCCCTTTCCTCTCTGACCCGACACCAACCACCTGCGGAGTCCCCCAGGGGTCATCCCTCAGCCCTACGCTCTTCAACGTCTACATGGCTCCGCTCGCCCCCATCGTCAGAACCTACGGACTCAACATTGTGTCATACGCAGACGACACCCAACTCATCCTCTCCCTATCCAACGAACCCAACACCGCCAGACACAATTTTCGAGAAGGCATGGAAGCCGTCGCAAAATGGATGAAAAACAGCTGCCTACAACTAAACACCAACAAGACAGAAGTACTCATCATGGGCCCAAACTCCGACGCCTGGAACGACACCTGGTGGCCCCCTGCCCTCGGAAGTCCGCCCACCCCCACGGACCACGCACGCAACCTGGGAATCATCCTGGACTCCGAACTCAAAATGGACCGCCAGATCAACGCCGTCTCGTCCTCCTGCTTCCACAGCCTCCACCTCCTACGCAAGACCTTCAAATGGATCCCCCTCGAACACAGAAAGACCATCACTCACGCCCTGGTCACCAGCAGACTCGACTACGGCAACGCACTCTACGCCGGAATAAACAAAAACCTCACACGCAAGCTACAGAACATCCAGAACGCCGCCGCAAGACTGGTCCTCAACCTGCCAAGACACTGCCACATCTCCCAGCACCTGCGCACACTCCACTGTCTCCCCATCGAAGCTAGAGTCACCTTCAAGATGCTCACCCATGCTCACAAGGCCCTTCACGACACCGGACCAGCATACCTGAACAGCCGAGTCAAATTCCACGCACCCCAAAGGACCCTGAGATCAGCCCAGCTCTCCTATGCCATGGTCCCCCGCACCAGAAAGACCAGATCAGGCGGACGCTCCTCCTTCCTCGCGGCCAGAGCCTGGAACGCCCTCCTTCTCCACCTCAGACAGACAACATCTCTCCCCATCTTCATAAGAAACCTCAAAAGCTGGCTCTTCGACAGACCCCCTCCTTGATGGACTGGAACCTGCGAAACCCCCCTCCCCCAGCGCCTTGAGACCCTCACAGGTGAGTAGTAGCGCTTAACAAACGCGTGATTGATTGATCAGATATTTATGTTGGCTAATGTGTACATGACTATATGAATAAGTGATGGGCATACAGATTTGGGGTAAGCCAAAACAGTGGTATTTTAGGATTGGGCAGATGAGTCACACATACCCAATGACATTGATTGACATCTGAGAGGTTAAAATGTTTATACAATGACACACGTGTGTGATGTTCCAGTTGTTTCAGCCAATGCTTATAAGCATGCCAATTAGAAGAATGTATGCATTATGTTGGAATGGGCATGTGCATCAGTGAACCGTTAGTCTGTGGATGGTGACATTCATCAGGGAGCGATATGCTGACATGTTGGTGTGACATGTGTGTCAGCAGTCAGTACTACAAAGGTAAATGTGTCACAGCTACATGGAATGTACTGTGAGTAACCTGCCCTTGTGGAGGCCAATCTGCCTTCTTCATGGATGGGCCCATTACAATGCCTCAGGTACTGTCAATGTCTTCATGGCATTGACAATTATGGAATGTGGAAAAGGTCTGCTCACATGAACATATCTTGACTGGGGATGTACCTAGTCATGTACAATGTTTATTTGTGGTGTAATCTCACACCATTTGGTGCCTATTTGTCTCCATACTACTCTTCTGTACTACATGTGACACGTATCTAGGCTAATCATGCGCATCTGTTAACAGCTTCATCTTGCAGTGGACAGAAGTGAGAATGGAACATGGGAATGTTAGCAGTGTGGAACGGGCACTTCCATGTCACTTGTGACTTCCAAATTTGATGATAATTATTCCCAGTAATTGCCCTGCAGTACTACATGTAGTAGTTTTGGCACACCTGACCTTTTGCTTGTTGCAGGGCCCTGTGTGGATAGGTAGTGGTGTATTCATGTGGACATTCAATTAGATAACTGTAGGTAACAATGTTATGGTACAATGTCCTAGGTTGAGAGGGTGATGTTATCTCGTGCTACACACATAAGGGTGAAATATGGACATGCTCACACATGCACTTGGAGCTGGCAGTGGTTGTGACACCCTGATGATTGACTGTGCTCTCATGTGACATTAATACATTTTCTCATGCCAATGGTTGAGATGATGTACTAATCATTGTACAAGTAGTTATCAGTGCTAATGAATAATGTCACAATATGCTTTCATGATGCTTTTAGGCAATTGTATTGAACCTATTTCTATTCCTATTACAGCATCGTCTGAAGGCACCGAAGGAGACAGGCAAAAGACCATTTGGGTAGAAACAGGCCACAGTGGTTTCCTACACCAAAGTGGTGACCAGTGGCCCAGAGGATGAAGGAAGTGCCCAGGAGGAGCAAGAAGACAACACTTTAACATCTTCATCTTCGTCATGCTCTGGTGGCTACTCCCTGGTGGTGGCGGACCAACCTGGAACACCATTCGCTACATTCATGTCTGACACCACCCCTTCCATCTCCACCCTCCCTGCTGCTTTCAAAACTGCTGTCCGGGCCCCCTCCCCTAAGCAGAGGAGAGTCTCCTTCCCTCCAGGCACCTCAGCCCCTGTCCTTGTCTCCCCTGCTGCCCAAATTGTGGAGGCCATAGATATCTTGTGGAGGCAGATCACTGTGGGTCAAACTGCAGTGCTGAATGCCCTGGATGAGCATGGCAACAAACTGACCTATGCTGCTGCCTACCTGGAGGGCATTCACTCTGGCATGGCAGGCCTACAGAGATCTATTCAGGATCTGGCTTCCACACTCACGGCAGCCTTCCAAATCTTCCAACAGTCCACCACCCCTCCTGCCCCTTCTCCATCCACCGTCCATCTCCCCAAACCTGCCCAACGCACACCTCAGCATGCATCCACCTCAACTTCCACTTACAGCACACTCCAACACAAAGATAAGGCACAAAAACACAGCATACCCACAGAACAGCCAATCACCACCCTCACCACAACATCCACTGACATACAGACAGACACCACACCCTGCCACATCCACTCCCAAGGTCACACACCAACACACTACAGACACAACACCACCGACACAGACTAGTGACACCACACAGCCAGACATAACACACACATCACCATCCTCTGCCACAACTGGCATCACATACCCAGAAACCACACCCACATCACCAGCCACAGACACATCACACAAGACCAAGCACCTGAAACATTCTACACCCAAATAGACATCAAACATACATGCACGCACAGCACACACATCCACAACTCAGACCTCACATCCCTCCACCTCCAACACCCATCCCCTTGCCTCATCTCCTCCCAAATCCCCTACCATATTTGCCCTTGACCTCTTCCCTGCCACAGCTGCCCCCCTTCCCAAACACAAAAGTGATGGGTTCTCATTACTACCCGACCCTTCCATGTCCACCTGTAAAAAAGCTACACCCCCCCTACTACATGAGTCCCTACCCCATAAGGTAGTAAGAGGAAGAGAGCCACCCGCATTGATACCAACCCACCCCCCAAAACCCAAAGGTCCACTTACCCACCACAATTCTTCGAAGCAGAAGACCAAAAGGTCTGAAACGGTTTTCCCCCCCATACACTTCACTACCCTTGAAGGGTACAAAATTCCCCATATGCTCTGGCCCAGCCCTCCCAATTCCGAACCCAGCCCTCCTACTGATGAACCCAAACCTCCCAATCCAGAGGTCAGCCCTCCCACAGACCAACCCAACCTTCCCAAGCCCAGCACTCCCAAAGAATAATCCACCAACCCCAACACAAACCCCAGCCCACCTATTTTACTCCTCAGAGGTGCCTGGACTGCCCATTAGATGCCCCTTTCCAGGGGTGGGTGGGAAGCTTCCCTGGCAGTGATCCAGTTGGCAAGTTACGTGGCACAGCAGTGTGCTGGACCACATATCATATTTTGGACTGGCTATTGGCCTTTGTGTTTCAACACTCATGTGTTATGTCAAATAAAATGAAATTTATTGTCATGTAGACCTTTGTCCTACCCTTGCTAATGATGCTAACTGTTGGATAGTGGATATGTAGGCCAGTGAGAATTTAGTTGTGTTTGTTTCACCATGATAGATGATCTTTTTGCAGTGGTAATTATGCTCAGCCCTTGGGCCATGTAATCGAGTAACAGAGTCCATGGCTCAATGTATACATATCTGGGATGAGTTACTATTGGGGCAAACATTGCTTTGGCTGGTCTCTGCTATGGTAAGTATGGCGTCTTGGCTTCACCAATGTCCACGTCTCCTAGCTTGCAGTACTACCTGAGATGTAGGGTGGAAGGGTGTTTGATGTGTGCACAATAGGGTTTTGTTACAGCACACATGGGTGGTGTGGTCTTGTCATAGCAATGTGTTACTTTTGAGGCACATGTGAGCATTTCCATGTGATTTGTTTCAACCAAAATTTCATTGATGTCAGAACAACTGCTGATGCTGTGGTGTTTTTAGGGACTTTTTCTTACACATAGCCACATGTGCATGCCACTTGGTGAGAACATTGGTTGTCCATATTATACACAATGCCACAGGTCCTATGCACATGGATACATTGATGCAGGTGCTATGTGCAGTATGGCCTTGGCCACTTGCCTTCCAGGTGTCCACCAGCTTAGACTGACCCACACCAGCTGGGAGTAGTGACAATGTGGCCATCAAATGTCTGAGACTGTGGTTTGAGGGTAACCCATTAATCTGCCTTTCCTTTTAAATGTGGGTGCTGTGTGCAAGCCCAGTATCGTGCATCAGCAGTGGAGGAACTTGATTTTCCCAGAGACATCCATATTGATGTTTTTTCAAGGTTACACCATGACGTATCTCATGAAGTATTTGAGGCTGTCACAGGAGGTATTCGCTATGGTATTTGTGAGGATGTGCAGTATTTTGGAACTGTTTTATGCACACACCATTACACCAGCTTCTGAGATGTCTACACATGTAGGATTTGTAAGTGTATGCCTGTACATAGTAACTGATCTGGACATAGGAGGAACCAATCAGATGTAATGGGAACAAACTGTTTGTGATGTTGCGTACAGGGACACACAAGATATGTTTAGACCAGGGATACAACAGGCCAAACCTTGTCCACTGTGTTGTGGCTTCAGGGTGGGGGATATGTAATGTCTCCCCAGCTTTATTGATGTTTACTATGTGACAGAGTTGGTAATGAGTGTTTGAAGTCAGGTGACGCACAGTGTCTGTAGATGTTCAGCAGGGATGTTTGAGCTACCCACACTGACACATACACACAGACTGTCTTTTATGTTGTGGCGGAAGTGTACAGTTTAGTTTTATGCTTCAATCTGTTCCTCTTGTTCTCCATAAGAGGCCTTTGAGTGGACTTTATGAAGGGGGGTGGGCTCTCACAGGAGTGTGGCTGATGTACATAAGGGCCTGACTTGACTGAGTGGCATATTGTTCCACACATTGATATATATTGCTCCTTGTAACATAGCACTACATCTTGGTATCTGATACTGCAACTTACTTGGCATCTACAGGTGACAAGGACAGTTGCTTTTGACAATGGTTGTTAGTAGTATTACTTATTGGAGACCCTACTCTGACTTACTTCCATGAAATTATGGTGATGCTTCTGTTCTGACCTGGCAACAGTGGGTATGGACTGTAATGAGTGTGTTTGCTGTTCCATCTGCGTCAGTGGAAGGTGGTACTGCTGCCGATTATGACATGTTTTGCACCCTGAGGGTGTTTGCTTATATGGAATGTCCATTGGGTGCCTTATGAGCATCAGCTTTGGCGACCTGCTGGGACTAACAACGGACATACCCCAGAACACTTCAAAGCCTGCTACACAACTCACACTACTCAACCTTTTTGAGGGTCCCTTCAGGCCACCCAGGCCTTTCAGTGAGTTGATACTAACTGGGAGGGTCTATGAGAGGGGCATGCCTTAGGTAATTATGGCCGTGTCTTATGACACGTCTACTGTGTATCGGTGTTTATCCTAGTGTGCCACCTGAGGAGTATTTTGCAGCTTCTGTCATTGCTAACGGTTATCTGGTATAAGTGACCTTACACAACCTATCACAAAGCCAATAATCTTGGAATGCCAGGACTACTGGCTTTGTGACAGGTTGTGAGTTGCATAGGATCAATAGGCAACAACTATGGCTTTGTTGTGTATTTTGGAATAGCTTATGTTCTGACATGGCGAGACTGTCAGTGAACTATGACAATTCTCTTTGAAGTGACATCACAAGGAATGAAGGGTAGTACTGCTGCTGACGTCAGTTGTGGATTTGTGGATCCTGAGGGTAAAGGCTAGAATGGAGAGCCTGATGGGTATCCGTCTCACCACATGCTTTTTCGTACTGCCGGTGCTGGGCACCGACAGGACCCGGCCCACTGAAAGGCCTGAGGCCCCCTCATGTCCATCTTCACTACACATGTGTATTGGCAAGTTGTCCCAGCATCATGAATGGGAGACATATTGCTCACACACCCACAAACATGCAAACAAGGGTAAGCCCCTGCTTTTTGATGGCGTCCCATTGATTTGCTACGGGATCTCAGTGGAGGGATTGGTGCGTCACTTACCGGTGGTTGTGTCCACGACGTTGTCGGTTTTCTGCGTCATCGAGTAGGTACAGCAGCAGCAGGATGTGTAAAGCAAGATCCATGTCATCACAGGGCATGCGTAGCTGTGTGGAGATGGTTTACTGCCTTTCCTCCCTCCCTTTCCGCCAGCTCTAACGAGGTAGTTGTGCCACCCCATCACCTCGTCGGAAATGCGCATCGTAATTGGGCGGGAGTATCGACCAATGTTCCGCTGTCAGATTGGCTCCAATGGGCCTTTACGACACCCCCACGGTCGTGATTTGCTGTCAGAGTTGGAAGGACCGCTGTGGTCGGATTTCAGTCTATTCATGCGCATCGTAATACAACCGCTTCCGACGAAAGATTTTGCAGTCCGACGGCCTCCGACAGGACCGCGGAGGGTGGTCCGACCGGCATCATAATGAGGCCCAAAGTCTTGGGTTCCTGTGTGTGCTGAACATTTCACTATCGCCAATTCAGGTGGTAATTCTAGTGCTTCAATGATGAGTTCTAAAAAACCTCGGTGCACTGACTGGAGGTTCAGCAGGGTTATGGGAATGCACAAACTTTCCCACATGCATGGGTCTACTCCCAGGTCTCCTTCTGGCTAACGCAATCTAATCCTGCAGAACTATCTTATGCAGTCGATGCTCACCATACAAGAATTTTTTTTATTTTTACACAGCTTCAGCTCCTTTACTAATATGACTGCAAACACTACTTCCAATGATGCATTTCTGTTGCGGCGTGCACACATTTAAATCTGCGCATCTTTGTCCAACCTTCTTTCATTTGGAGAAAAAGAAACAGTGACTGAGTGCAGGTTTGGCTTAGGAATAAGTGTGCATTTTAAAAGAAAATTAATCTAGAGCTAACTGGCTGTATAGTTGTAATTTACACTATAACCTAATTTCTCCCATAGCAGTGTTCAGCCATTTTAAAGAAGTATTGCAGAGCCACTACCTTAGATGACAGAAAATAGGATGTTTGACAAAACCACGCATGCCATTACCATGCATGCCGTTACAACGTGGTCTAAACCACGAATAAGTCTAAACAATGCACGTCTTTACTACGCATAACACTACCACTCATGTCCATAGAGATACATTAAACATTAAAACTATCTTAACCATGCATACTTTAACCACGCATACCGTTATAACGCACGTTTATTTAACACGTTACAAAAAGGTTTCTACACTGCTAAATATATTTTTAGAGAAATAAGTATTTTTTGACATTTTCCAAAATGTAGTAAAACTTTTTACCAAAAAATATTAACAAAAAGAATAAAAATAAACACAAGACATATAAAACTTAGAGCAATACATCAGAAATGATCCTGCTACAACTGTGGTCCGTCCTTTGTTTTCCTGCTTGTTAAATAATCTGCGCAAAACTAAAATAGCTGTCGTAGTAAGTGGCGTCTTTAGAAAATGATTTCCTCAAACATTTCAAATAAATACACTTTCAGTCATAATATTAAACACGGTAGAATGTACATTCCAATGCATATTTTTGTTCGAAATGTGGTTGCCGCTTCAAGAAAAGTATAAAACGAGTCGTCTTCCATTTAGTGACTGACACTGCTCGTGACCACACGTCTCTTTGGCTCTCTCAGAACAGTGACAGTTTGTTATGGAGACACTGCCAACTACCACACAAAGCAAGTACAGAGTTTAAGCAAACATACCTAGTAAGAGCAAATTATTCCGAAATAATAATATTACATTTTCTCCATTATTTCTCAGATTTTGACATCCCCTAGAATTTGTATTTTACCCACTACTATTACCATAATGTGAGTAGGCACTAATTGCATTTTTCATGAAAGTGATGAGAAAAAATTCTAAATTATTTCTTATATTAATAAAGAAAAAATAACTGTTCTAACACCACTGGGGCGATCTTCAAGGCAGATGCTAGACAGAGACTGGGGGCAAATTTGCTATTGAACCTCCGCTGTGGGCGGCCCTCTGGGCAGGTGCCGGAGACTGCCTGGGCAAATGTAATAATCAGTGGCGGTGCGTCCATTAGGGCGCTTGGGCGATGCCCCACTAATGCCACATGGCCACATTCATCAGAGTCGCATCAGGGCGCAGCAAACTTAACTTACTCGAATTCCAGGCCGGCCGGTCACCGGGCCACGCCCGAGGCAGTCAGGACGCTCTGAAGGGGGTGGGGCAGCAGGGTTTGACTGACAAGTTTGACAACATGCATTGCAAGCAAGGCTTGCTTGCAATGCATGTTGTCTTAGCAAGGGTGGTCTAGCGCAGCAGCAAGACACAGTGCGCATGTTCGGTTTTGGGCTTGTAATTTTTCCGACCAGCCCGAACATGCGCACTAGCCTGCACATTAGGAGAGCGAAGGTTGCTTCATGCCGCAGCCCCCGGTCTCCTAATGAGCGGGGAGTATCCCTGCTCAAGCCAATCCTGGCGCTGCTGGAGCAGCGTCTGGATTGGCTGAGATGCACGCGTTTGCCAGGCCTCTCCCGCTCTCCGGCGCAGTCCTGAGGCATTGGGTGCCGCGCGTGGGTGGCACACTGTGGTGTAAGTTGACCAATCACTGTGGCTTATGTGAAGCCATGCAGACAGTGATTGGCCCAATTTCTACAGTTGATGATGACGACGGACCGTGACGTCGCAGCAGACCGCCACACACACCTCGTGTTCAGTGCTGAGACAGTGCCTACTGCTCGTGTCACCTCAGCCTTGATTTCATTTGATTGATTTATTTAATCAAACAATCGCTCATCACGACGAACTGGCTGCGATTTGCGAAGATCATCTGTGATACTAGTAAGTCTGTTCTTAATCTTGTTGAAAATAAATAACTTATAAGTTGACGTTTGGCCGGCGACGCGTTTATTCTGGCGCCTCGGAGATAAACTGTCCATCTTTTCCTGTCAAAATCCGGACCCCAATCTTTTTGAGGCCTCGCGCTCCTGATTCAACATGTATTTAAATAGGGTAAAACCACCAGGCCCGACCCGTTCCTTTGTGAGCCTCAGAGGCTCCTAGCATATGGCGGCAGCAAATGCAGCGCGTTCACTTTCCTCAGGATGCATGTCTTCTTAATCACAAGGTGATTTGAAACCAAAGAGGGTCCCGCAAACGTTTTTGGCCCCCACAAAAGTTTCCGGCACGTCGGTAGTAGCAGTTTTTTCACCCTCGAACAGCAGCAATTTTTCTCTTGCAAGAAGCACTCTCCATGTACCTTTTTCCCTCTGCACCACTGGAATAAGAGCTTTTTGTGTTCGGTTTCTGAGAGGTTCGAGGGTCAGTAAATTTGCCCTGTGTAAGTTAATGCTTTCAGTCTTGTGATTTGCAGATGAAGAGAGGCAGGGAGTGTTCAGCAGGGGCTCTGCTGCTACACTCTGGCTCGTGACTTGTCCATTTCAGGTCGATAAGAGTTTGAAGTGCTTGAGTGGCTAAATTAATGAGAACTGCTTATCATAAAGCTCCTATCGTGCACTGGTCTCTCTGGAGTGTTTCCATTCTGACCCGTCATCATAGGATCGTTGGTGTTCTTGCTTTCAATGGCTAAAGTTAACCATAGAACGTGCAGGTGAGTGCTGCTGCTAGTGAGGGGGATGGAAGTATACATGACTAAACACAATTATAGAATAACATTTTAACGAGACCAGACGTGAACTCTCAATTTGATAGAACGAGATCTCTAGGGACATTTTTGCAAAACCATATTACCGATCTCAATCTGCCTGAAATAGGAAATGTGCCTGCTTTTCATTCTCTCATTTAAATATATATCCTCCTAGACACAAAATGTGATACTGTAGTAATCTGCTTGTTAAGTAATGCACCTTCCCTGTCCTTGTTCTCTGCCTTGATGCTCAGCCAATGTGATGTCATTAGAATGTTATGAATGTTTGTACTTGAAGGAAGTGGGAGTTGGAGATGATGGGCTGAGCAGCAAGGAGGCTGCTCCCGGTGGGGCATATATTGGAGCTTACATTGGAACTTACTAAGATGTAACTTGGAGAATAAACTACCAACTACAAGAGCTGTCTACGAGACTTCTTTAATTGTTACATTGGCGACGAGGATGGGATAAGAACTTACGCGTGGAGAAAAGAAGGCTACTGAGACTTAAGGTACTAATATTACTAAAGACATTGAACTATTTAAGCTGTCTGGCAACCGCCCCACCAGTGACCCCGATAACGGTCGCCCTAAAAAAATTCAAGGTGCCAGATCCACCTGTGTGTGAGACTGTAAAGAGTAACTGCAGTCCTGTTTTGAAAGTATGACCAAGAAACAAGTTCCTGAGACATCTCTCGCCCCAACCGTGAGTTATTTGCTGGCCTATTTATATTATGGAAATGCTGAGTGAGAGCATGTATCGGGCCCCGGTTCAAGATTCACACTTACTATTAGCGTGAATGGCCACACAGATTGGTTCCCATTTTTAAGTGATCGGGGGCGAAAATCGAGCCCCGGGGGATGTGGTATTCATTTGTAATATTGACGGGCATTGTTGGACCTGTGACAGTGCCCAAAGTCATTTGTGAGACAACAGAAGAAAAGAAAAGAAGAAGCATATACTTCACTAGTCTCTTGCCACAATCGTGAATTAATTGGTGGTCTGCATGTGTTTCTCCCTGCATATACATTTTTGTCCACTAGATGGTGTATTTGCACTTTGGAAGTGCCAAGCGAGGACAAAGATCGTACCCCTGTTATAAAGTACTGATCACGCCATGGGGTTGGCACTTTATGGCTTCACACCTTGAAATATCGTAATCGGGGTCAAAGATCGGGGCCCGGTGTGAAGCGTGAATAATGTGACAGTGTTGTGCACTATTAGGAACGTGTTAAATTGAGTGGACTTGTTGGGGGTTTCGGCGGGGATATCCGTTAAAGGCATGATTTAAAGATGCCTCATAAATTTCCCAGATGTGTTCGTTACACATGTGACATTTAAAATTTCAATCCACGTGCATCCGCATGCATCTCTTCAACGCCTCGTGGACAAGTTCTTTGTTGATCGTACAAGTGCAACATGTCCTTACGTCATGTATAGAATCAGCTAAGCGCAAGTTAGCGGTGCAGTGATTGTCCTCATGTCATTGCGTCATCACGCAACGTCCGGTGGCCATCTTGGGGTGTGCATTTTCAACGAAGAAAAGTTCGTTTGTGCAATGCGATCCAGGTTAGACCCTCATCGGGCGTTTCATCCTCAGGCGCCTGCATCGTTGTTACTAGCTGCATTTCCGCAATCTGTTTTCATCATTCAACTCATTTGCAGTACATACCATGGGAGTTCAGACATGGAAACTGAGGTATTTATTCTATTTATTTCTTATGATCTGAGACTCCATGCACGAACTTTACATTCCTGGAGTCTTGTAGTTGTCACAAGTGCACATTTCACGGTGATGTGCACACCTTTCTGTGAAGTCTATGTGTATCTCAAATTGGATATAAGTGCATAACCATTCTTGATTATGGTCATCTAGTCCTGCAGAGTAATTTTGCCCAGTTCAGCATACCAACACGTTATATCTTGTTTATGCTACATGCACGTTGGCGTGACTCTGTACCAGGGAACTTGAACCAGAATTTTAACGAAACTAAGGTCAGAAAATCTGTACCAGAGGGGACAAAGGTCCCAGAACCGGCATCAGGAGGGGACAAAGGTCCCACGACGAGAACCAGGAGGGAACAAAGGTCCCAGAATCAGAACCAGTACCAGAGGGGACAAAGGTCCCAGAAACGGCAATGGACAATGGTCTCAGAACCAGTACCAGAGGGGACAAAGGTCCCAGAACCGGCAATGGACAGAGGTTACTAAACCTCCCCTTTACAATGATTTGGGAGGTTACTGCGTGTGTGTGGTTTATAGGGAGGTGGATTCCCCCTTTACAATGATTTTGGAGGTTACTGTGTGTGTGTGGTTTATAGGGAGGTGGATTCCCCCTTTACAAATGATTTGGGAGGTTACTGTGTGTGTGTGTGTGTGTGGTTTATAGGGAGGAGGATTTCCCCTTTACAATGGTTTATAGGGTGAGGTTAAAGTCTGATTTGATATTTAATGTCACAGGGAAGTGTCTTCCTTTATTATTTGTTACTGGTACTGCATGGGAATGCACAATGTGAACAGAGTATTATTGCGGGAGTGTGAGTTCGAAAGTATGCAGTAGGGGTAAGTATACGGTATATTACAGTGCGTGCAGTAGAGGGCATGTGATATTCCCTGGTCCTGCTATTTGTTTACGTTTTCTATCTCACTGTTTATTACTTACATTATTATTACTGCATTACTATTACTATTATTACATTATTATTATTATTACATAGGTAAGGCAATTTATTACTTGTATTACTATTGTTACATTTTTCTTATTATTATTATTATTACATGAGGAGTTTCTTCCCATATTAGTACTGTGTTCTATTACGTTTATTTCTGAAATGTTTATCCTCTTTTCCTATGTTTATATATGTGTATACTGTTTGATTTTGTTTAATCATTATAAGGGGGAAGATGTGTAGTAATCTGCTTGTTAAGTAATGCACCTTCCCTGTCCTTGTTCTCTGCCTTGATGCTCAGCCAATGTGATGTCATTAGAATGTTATGAATGTTTGTACTTGAAGGAAGTGGGAGTTGGAGATGATGGGCTGAGCAGCAAGGAGGCTGCTCCTGGTGGGGCATATATTGGAGCTTACATTGGAACTTACTAAGATGTAACTTGGAGAATAAACTACCAACTACAAGAGCTGTCTACGAGACTTCTTTAATTGTTACAGATACCTTCCCGGGGTGTTCGTAATACGTGCATTTCAAAATTCTAATGAATACTCCTCAGCAGACATACAGCCTTTTAACACAATTACCTCCATATTGCTATTGTCAGCAGCATTGGCTTGCTGTGTCTTAATAGGACTGATAAAGGATTCATTAAAGCGGACAGCGCCGAGGGGCGCGAGCTAGGCTCGAGACAGATGACGCACATGTTTATCCTTTTCTTTACATTCTTGTATTGTGTTTTATTTTCATTTCTTGAATAGAGGAGGTAAAGATTAAAAACATACAAAATCACGCTCACAGAAGCGGTTCTTCGGCATGCATATCAGTGAGTTACAAATGTCAAATACCTAAACAAAATATTGTTCTTTAAACACTTCATTTTACATTTAAATGTGCCTTTCTTTTTGCCTTTACGTTACTTTTGTTTGTTGGGCATGCCCTAATATTGAAATGTATTGGCTACAGGAAGAAGACCAGGCAGGGTAAATCCTAGTGGAGAGGGGGGACTCGACGAAGCAGATCAAGGTTCTATCCAGGCCACCTCCCGGACTAGTGATTTGCTAGTTACCTAGATAAAGCGCCTTGTACCCGAAGGTCTCCAGGCACTGTTCATTGAGAACCTGCATTAGCTCTAAAATCACCTCAGAACAGGAAATACCTAACAAAAAAGCAGAGGAGAAAGAGAGTGAGGGACCTACAGTGGGAAGGTAGTCTATACTGCACATTTGATGTATGCACGCTCAGAGACGACTACTTCATAGAAAACCTGGGATGAGATTATAGTTAACACAAGGAGATGATGGACGGAGCACTGAAACATTTCAGACACTCACGAAATCCCCTTATCTCCACCTATCAACGTACGCAGTCTATTCACAACAATTTAGACACTCCAGGCCATAGGCCGTTGTCTGTAAATGCTGCCCCAATTTTCCAGCTGAATTGTTTGGCCCAGGATCACGCAGCTCATCCGCTATGTAAAATACTGCATTAGAACACATATCTGGTAGTCCTAGAGCTGACATTAGCCACTACGCCAAAGACAGAGGAGGCAGCTCTGTTGATGATATATGGACTTCTATAAGCTTTCAAAAGAAAAACACAGCATTTTCATATACATTACGTAGGAGTAATTTACTTTTTTCCGCACAATTCACGATGATACACAGAACATCTTTCTTAATCAAGCGCATTTGCAGAAGCATTTCAGCGTTGTTCCTAATTTAAAAATATATGCTTCTTTCAGACAGCTACGGTTATTATTAGAAAATAGTTTTGATCTTCTACACGTTAACAGAAAAATATGTCTTCATTTGCTACCTGTTCTAAATAGTATCTTTCGGATCTGCCTGTGCAGACTTGAGTGACATTTCGCACTTTTCAGCGATGGCGCGCACTCTAGAGTGTGCAGTAAAGCAGTTTATAGTTCGCATGGAAATGGAAGGTGATTGCTATCAGAGTAAATGTTTACAGGATTCCCCTAGACCATTCTAAAATGGTTCTCGTAAGAGCACTTAGAGTAATGAAACGTGCATGATATACGAGGACAGTAAAAACCCGACTTTGATTGCAAGCCCAATGGAATCATTACGCAGCTGAGGTTTAAAGTAAGGTCCTACGGAAATGTAGTATCCATGTGGCAAATAAGGCAGCGTGGGCTATCTTCCATTTAGCCATGTTTAGTATCAAGTTTGTAGGCGAAGATGTATGAAAGCAGGCAGCAGTTTAAGAGAATCCCTGATAGTGCATAGTAAATTTGCTAGCAACGTTTGCATACTCGTCTGCATACTTGAATAAGGGTGTAGATGCTGGTATGTGTGGTAAACTTGGACCTATATAACAAAACATAACTTGGACCTATATAACAAAAACACATGAAAGCTCTTAATAAATAAACTAGAGAACATAGGGGCCAAAAAACTGGTAGAACAACATATCTGTTTTGTAGCAACCAGGATTTCCTTTGTGAACTTGCCATTACTGCTGGAATTTAAACTTGCTTTCAATCTAAATCACTTTTAAATAAGCAATCCCAAGCCACTGTCATAGCTAAAAAACGAAGTTGGCTGAAGTCCATGAGTCCACATGATTGACAGTAAACACCCTACAAAGCAATGAGCATGACCTTGAATTGTGTCTAATGCTTATTCCTCAAATGTCATGATTTGCCAAATAATGTTTGCTTTTACATTCGCACGCACTGTTCGTGCGGATGTTTGACCTTGGTAAGCTGAAAGGCAGAATATGAACAGTTTTCTCATCGTAAGGTAAAACTTGCATTTCTATAAATTATTTGTGAAAGACGCACTTTTTGTGGGTTCAGTTTGTATTTTTGAAGGGCGTGTGCTCTCATGACTAAGTAGGTGGGTGTGGATGGATGGGTTGTCGGACGGACTGATTCCTGCATGTGAAGGCTGAGGGGCGCTGTCTTATCTGTGAGAGGACCGTCTGTGTTTGGTTGACTAAATTGTTATATTTTTATTTTCAGCACCTGGTAAAGCCTGACAAGCATTACCTACTTTTAAGGCAATTTTTGGGCGAAGAACAAGAGGCCCCAACCTCCTTTGCTGCTCTTTCACCCCTACAACCCAGCAAACACCAGTGTTAAAGGTAAGGAAACTGATGCTATATTTTTTTACATTGGAGTTAGGGCTGTGTATGTGGCACTCTCCTTGGTGGGTGGGGTGGGTGCACATTTTGAACATTGTACCCTCAGTGGATGGAATTTACTAATAGCCTTAGCCCTGTGCTTTGGGCTATAACGGTTGTTAAAGGCACTATCTATCCCTTGCCTTGTTCAAGGCCCTCAAGCAGTGTCTGTTTCAGTGCCTTCAGCAACCAGTATGGCACACAGAGGCAGCAGGCAGTAAGGCTGTATTTTTAGCAGTCATGTTGTGCAGAGGGGAGCTGTTGGAGATATATTACGATAATGCACAAGATATGTATTTATACTGAAATTTGATATTATTGCACCAAACCTTATACATTGTACTTTGATTATTGACAGGTTTCTTTAATATTGGTATCAGCATGAATACAGTAGAACAGCTACTTGCAAGGGCATTCTTTGGACGGAGACTTGAAGAGAAACTAAATATAAAGCAATTAGGACCTGATCGCCCCGACCTAAAACTACAACAAAATTCCCAGGACTGAGGGAAGACTTGCAAACGTACATTCTCAAACACCTGGTACACAAAAGTTGATTGGCTTACAGGGTGTGCGTCAAGAAATTCTCTGTTCTGCTTCCCCTGCTTGCTGTTTGGTGGTGACATTCCTTGGACAAAACAAGGAGTAACAGACTTGAAGCATTTGTCTGACAAAATAAAGAAGCATGCACACACAAGAATCCATATGGAAAACCTGACGAGACTGGGAATGTTGGGAGACACACCGATTGAGCACCACATAAACGACGCATACCGCAAAACAATACAGAAACACAATGAAGCAGTTGATAGGAATAGACACATACTATCAAAAAAAATTGATTGCATTCGTTTCTGTGGTGCTTTCGAACTGGCATTGCGAGGCCATGATGAATCGGAAAGTTCCTCAAATCCTGGAATATTCAGAGGCCTTGTGGATTTAATAGCAAGCATAGACAATGAAATGGAAGCACATTTAGCAAGTGCTACAGTCTTTAAGGGCACCTCTAAAACAATACAAAATGAACTCCTTGAGTGTATGCTAGAAAATATGAGAAGCCATATTGTCCAAGAGGTGCAAAACACAGACTTTGTGGCTATTCAGGCTGATGACACCACTGAAGTGGCCACAAAAACACAGTCCGTATTAGTCTTTCGGTACCTTGATAATAACAGTAAAGTTGTGGAGAGGTTCTATGGTTTCACACATTTAAGAGACTAGTGTAGAAACCATTACTTCAGCTATACTGCGTGAACTGAACTTGATTTTTCCAGAGCTGCCTCAAAAAAAAAAAAAACTTATCGCACAAAGCTATGATGGTGCGTCCGTAATGAGTGGAAGCCTTGGTGGAGTACAGAAAAGAATTAGAGATGTGTACAGAAATGCTCATTATGTGAACTGCTATGCCCACCAACTTAATCTTATTATGCAACAGGCAGTATCAAAGATCTCCAAGACACGAATTTTGTTTTTCGATGTAGGAGGCATAGCAGCATTCTTCTCACGTTCCCCCAAAAGAACGGAAGTACTTCAGGGGATTGTGGCCAAAAGGCTTCCAAGGAGACCCTCAACTCGTTGGAACTTTAACATACGTACAATCAACCTAATATATCAACATAGGGAGGAACTTGAGAAATGTTTTGACGCCATAGAAGCCAATAAAGACTTTGATTTCAAAAGTCAGAATGAAGCCTGTGGCTTTGCTAGAACACTACAAGACAGAGAGTTTCAGTTTTCTGTTTTTATTTCATGAAATAATGTTTCATGTCGACATATTATACAACCAGTTACAATCACGAGCCATAGATACTGTCTCTGTGCAAAGAGATACCAGTATGTTTGTCACCAGCATGAGCAAAGTGAGAGATGGGGTTGACAATTTAGACGGCAAACTGCCAAAGGATTCTACTTTTTCAAACCGCAGGAAAAACATCAGCAGTCTGGTCCGAATTGCAAAGGAGATATGTGACATTATAATTGTGCATGCACAAGAACGTTTTTCTTTCACAAAACATTTGGTGAGTGCTGCATTATTGAAAAGTGAACACTTTGCAAAATATGATCAATCCTTCTGCTGTACAGATATTGGAGACACTGAAATTAATGGTGTATAACGTATTATGCCTAAATTCAATCTGTTTAATGTTCACTTTATGGCTAGTTGCTCTCAATCAGACGTACAGTGCCTTGTAGGGTGCCCTACTACCTGTTAATGTTTATTGCTTGCTGTCTCAACATGTTCAGTCCAATAAATCACAGTAGCTTGTATTTCCTCAATATACGTAATTTCTAAAGATATCAATAAATAAAGAAATATGTGAGGTACTCAGCATTGTTATTTATCTCAAAGTCTGTAATGAAGATCTGTGGTTATATTGATAAGCAGCAACCTACATTATATTTTCATACAAAATTTCTATATTGATGTAATTGCTACACTTTCCCAATTGCTTTATTAACATTCTTGCTTTCTGAAATATCCTTGAAAATGCACCATTTGGCCGCTCTTTTTTCAAAATTTCCTCGGGGGGAACCCCCCTTGATATGTTCGGGCTCGCTCGCTAGCCACAGTGTACCGCACGCAACTTTTACGCCCTACCACTTTCAAATGTCACCAGCCACCACTGGTAATAATCAAACTCCACTGGGGGTGTCCCTCTGGGGAGGTGCTAGACAGTGATTGGGGGCAAATTTAGTAATCAAACTCCGCTGGGGGTGTCCCTCTGGCCAGGTGCTGAACACTAATTGGTGACAAAAAAATAATAATGTAACTCTGCTGGGAGGCGTCCTTCAGGGGAGGTACTGGACAGAGACTGGGGGGAAATTTAATGTTCTTACTTTGCTGGCGGTGTCCCTCAGGGCAAGTGCTGGAGAGTGACTAGGCGCAAAATTACTATTCGAACTCCACTGGGGGCGTTCTTCATGGCAGGGGCTGGGCAGTGCTTGGGAGCAAATTCTAATATTCTAACTCCGCTGGGGCATCTCTCAGGACAGGTGCTGGAGAGATACTGGGGGCAAAATTACTATTCTACCTCCACAGGGGGCGTGCCTCAAGATAGGTGCTGGACAGTGACTGGGGGCAAAATTACTATTTTAACTCCGCTGGGGGCATCCCGCAGTGCAGGTGCTGGACAGTGACTGGGGGCAAAAAGCACTATTCTAACTCCACGGGGGCAACCCTCGGGGCAGCTGCTTGACAGTGACTGGGGGCACATTTTTTATTATCTCTCTGCTAGGGGTTTAACTCTGGGCAAGTTCTCAACAGTGACAGGAAGGGTTAATAAAATTGTTATGGGAAAAACAGAAACATGCTTTTTCTTTTCTTACAGTGCCAGACATATACTGCAAGTATTATGAAGACTCAGAAAATATTCACCTCTCAACCCCAGACCAACACAAGGCATCACACATTTAGAAGTAAGCCAACCTTTACAAAAAAAGTTGTCAAAACACGAAAACATAACAATAGCAAAGTAATATGAAGCTAATAACTTGTTCTATCTTTTTGTCTCCACAACTAGAAAATCAACAATATTGGATGGAAGAATACTTAAAGCCCAAATCTGATTCTGAACACCTCAGACTTTCTCATAAAGTATCAAGGCACACTATACTTCAGGTAAAACAAATCTCAACTCCCCATATTTCCTTCTCTAGCGAGCACACTTTTTTTCTAGGTTGTAATGTACAAATAAGCTATGCAATGTAACAATTTCAACAGAGTTTCTATTATGTTCCTTTTCTCTGTTGCTAGCCAAAATTAACCAAACAACTTGTCTTTTTTTCCAAACAGGCATACAAACAGTGTGCAGAAATTATAAATATTGTGAAAAACACAATAGCTTATACCTTTTTCTCATTCTTTTCGTGTCCACAACTAGTAAACCAACAACATCAGACAGAGAAAACTACAAAGGCCTAACCAGATTTTGAACAGTTCAGACTTTCTCATAAAGTACTATGACACACTATGCTCAAGGTAAACAAATCTGACCTTTTTTTGTTGTTGAAAGTTTTATATAGCGCAAACATGACCACTGAGGGTATCAGAGCGCTTTACAGTTATACATCAAGAAGGGTACAAGCAAACAAAACAGAACCAACAAAGCGAAAAATTCACAGTCTTGTAAAGTCCGGCATTCAACGACTGTGGCCTCAATATCGAATGGAGTAGCCAGTCTGAGGCACAAATTTCTTCATCAGGAGCCCTTTGACTTCTTTTTTGAAGAGGACAGCGGAAGGGTTCACCCTGACTTCGGGGGGGAAGGGAGTTCCAAATCCTCAGAACCATACCTGAGAAGGCTCGATTGTAGGTTTTTCCCTTTCTTGAATTTTTGTGGTTTGAGCAATAGGGTGCTGGCGCTTCTGGAGGCTCTCGAAACACATGAGAGCTCCAGTTTCTGAGCGAGGTACAGTGGGGTATTGAAGTGGATGGCTTTGTGTGCAAACATGCATGCAATTTTTAACTGTATCCGAACTTCAGATGAAAGCCAATTCAGGGACAGCAGGTCCGGAGAAATATGGTTGTATTTGTTAGTGCCAGTTATGAGCCTAGCAGCAGAATTGAGGGCAACCCTAAGAGGAGCCGTCTTCACTCTGGGCAAGCCGCAAAGCGTTGCGCTGCCATAGTCCGGCTTTGAGATCACTAATGGTTGCACTGCAACCTTTAGGTCATGAGCAGGGAGATAAGGTTTGAGTTTCCTTAGGATGCTGAGTTGGAAGTTTGCTCCTTTGGTGAGGGAACTGATGTGCTTCTGCATGTTCAAACTTTTGTCTAACATAATACCCAGAGAGGTTGCCGAATCAACAAGGTGAGGTCTACAGTTAAGAGCAGTAAGCTGATTCAACCATTGTTCCATGACCGGAGGTTGCTTCTGGGGTGCGATTAAGAGGAATTCCATTTTGAGAGCATTTAGCTTCAAGTGGTTACCTTGTCAGCCAGCTTTGTGTTTCCAGAAGGACTGAGTTGAGGGACTGAATGTCCTCGGGGGAGGCGATCTTCAGGTATAGTTGGGTATCATCCGCATACATGTGATAGTGAATGCTGGATGATTTCAGAATTTCTGTCAGAGGCTCCATGAACAGATTGAAGAGTGTGGGTGAAAGCGCTGAACCCTGAGGAACCCCCAGAGTGACCGGCGCAGGATGAGACAAGGATTGGTTCACATTGAAGCTTTGGAATCTGTTATGAAGGAATGAGGAGAACCAGTTTAGTACAGGTCCAGACAGCCCCATCCTGTGTTCCAGGAGGTCAATTAGGTTATCGTGTTTGACAGTTTCGAATGCTGACGAAAGGTCAAGAAGGATCAGTAGGCACGACTCATTATGGTCCAACATTCTTAGCGCATCATCAACAATGTGAGTTAACGCAGATTCTGTGCTATGGCCCGGGTGGAAACCAGACTGACATTGGTCCAGGAGTTGGAAATGATCGATGTGGTTACAGAGTTGGGCGAGCACACATTTCTCCAGGAGCTTTGCCAAGGTGGGGATGTTAGAGATTGGGCGAAAGTTATGAAGGTCTGTGGGATCAGCAGATGGTTTCTTTAGAATCGGGGTAACTTGACCCGATTTTAGGCAATCCGTAATAGCACCTTGCCGAAGTGATGCATTGACGATCTTAGTCCAAAGTGTTAGTAAGGAGGTTCTAACTTCCGCGAAAAGTTTCGATGGCAGGGGGTCGTTGTAGTGATTAGAAGGTTTCAGAGTCGTCAGCATTTTGCGTATAGTGCATTCATCCAAGGTTTGGAAAAGACTCCAGGATGCGTTGTTTTTGGGGAGGTAGGGCTGCGCAGGGTTGGTGATATCCAACCATGGGGGAAGGAGGGTGTTCAGTGGACTGATCGACAGGTGATCAAGGGCAGAGCGTAGTTCAGTTTCAATCTTAATAGTCTTATCCGTGAAGAAATCAGCAAAGTCTTCGCAGTTCGGCAGTGTCCCTTGACCCAGTGACGAGAGATTAGGATGACTGTTAGCTTGGGACTTGATGAGTTCGAACAGTTTTTTTGGACAGTTTTTGCTTGCTCTAGTTGATTTCTGAAAAAGGTGGCCTTAGAGCATCTGATGCATTTATTGTAGATGCTTCTTAGGGATCTCAGATGGTAAAGATGTTCAATGGAGGGATAGGATCGCCACAGCCTTTCACAAGTCTTACATTTCTTCTTTCGGTATTAAGACTATCATTGAACCAAGGTTTGGAGAGTTTAGAGGACAGCCTTTTAAGCTGTAGTGGTGCAACCGAGTCTAATACATTAGTCATTGAGAGGTTATAGTGGGCCGTAAGGTTGTGGACATCCGACATGTTCATGGGAGGGGGCAAGATGTTATCGCAGAGAGCAGTCAGATCTTTTGAGTTGATGTTCCGTAGACATCTTTTCAATTGTTTTGGGTTCTTAGGCTGGGCTCTACAAGCTCTTACCGACTCCAGGATGAGGAAGGTGATGCAATAGTGGTCTGTCCAATCACACGGGAGGATCGAATCCAGCAGAATGGAGTTGGGCTTACCAATGACAAGATCTAAGGTAGCTCCTTTGATATGAGTAGGGCTGTCACAGATTTGGATTAGGTTGAGGTCTAGTAGGAAGGATTTAAGGCTATTAACCACCACATCGTTCCAGTGAAGGTTGAAATCTCCCAGGAAGATCTGAGTACCATGGAAATCTGCGTTGGCCGAGATAATGTCCATGATCTGTTCTGTGAAGGGAAGGTTGTCACGAGGCGGGTGGTAGAACGTGTGCAATTTGCATGAGTAATTGTTGCTACCAGTCACTTCAATGCATAGGTATTCACAAGACGCAAGGAGGTCGGATTGTAGTACTTTCACTGTTAGATTGCTACGATGTAACCTTTCCATTTCTCCTCTAACAAACACATTTTCTTTTAGGTTATGTGCAAATTAACAATGCAATTTTAAATTTTCAACAGGGTTTCTAAACTGTTTCTTTTCTGTATTGCTAGCCAAAATTATCAAACACTTTGTCTCTCTTTCCAAACAGGCATACAGTGTACATAACATTATAAACATTGTAAAAAAAATACACACGCTTATACTTTTTTCTCTTCCTTTTTTGCCAACAGAATCCAAAGAAATGGCTTCATCTAGACAAGCAATGTACGATAAATCAAGAATGGGCAACCAACTGCTCAAAATAGTGGCTACTCTTGATGATGGTGTTGAAAGCACATCTGAGCATAACCACTCTGCCTCTGCAATGGAGATAGAAGTTAAAGAGAACGTTCAACAAATCAAACATCTTTCATCTACCTCCAATTAACCCTGAGGCACACTCTTGAGTAAGGTTTCACAAAACATTGCCATCCATGTTGCTAGTAGTATGCCTGCAATATCCAACCTTAGAAGGATGACCCAGAGACAAAACAGGCAAGTAATCCCCAACGTGTGACCCAACAGACCTTTTCTGATATTAATATTCCCCAAGAACTTACAATTACTTTTAATAATGAAACTTTCCTACTACATTACAACGATAACCCTCAAAAAAGAATACACACTTTTTCAACAACCCATAACACTTGAGAATAGTGATGTTTGGATGATGGATGTTACTTTTAAATCCAAACCCCAACCATTCTCCCAAATATACACTATTCATGCCAAAATAAATAATACAACTGTACCATTGGTATACAGTTTACTCCCAGACAAACAATCCTTAAAATAGTCTGAATTTTTGCCAGTGATAAAATCCAAAACCTTAAATAAAAGCATCAATGATTAATACCATTACTAAATTATATCCCACCACCCAAATTCAAGGATGTTTTTTCCACTTTTCTCAGGCATTTTGGTGAAAAATCCCCAAAACATTCTGAGTTGATGATTATATGTCTGACAGTAAATTGCAATTTGAATACCGCTAACTTCCTGCCTATGCTTCGTACCACCTGAATGTGTACACATCAATTACTGAATCAGAATATTTCACACAAAATGACGGCAAGTTGGCAGCCTTACTAAATTATTTGGAAGACACCTGGATTGGCCACCTAAGCAGGTCGGGTCGCAGCAGGAAGCCAAGGTTCCTTATTGACTGGTAGAACTGCTATGCGACCTGCTTAGAGGGTGGTGTGCAGACTAACAATGCCATTAAGGGATGGCACAACTCCCAGGAAAGTTACCAGGAAATGAGAATTGCACAATCTTTTACAGGCCGTCTGAATCCCCGGGTATCTAAATGGAGTCAAGAAATGTCAGAAAGTCTATTGGCAAAAATCAAAGACTTTTCTTTGATGAGTACATCAGACTACCTAAACAATATTGCCTTTTTCTTGCACTACTAGCATCCTCTAACACTCTGTCCCATTACTTACCTGTTTTTACAGAACTCTGATTTTAATTGGTGTTTTTTAAAGCATTCTTTTGTTCTAAAATCTAATAAACTGATGATGTCTTCTTTTTTCAGTTCTTGGCAACCTTATAAATCCATAAACTATTCACTACAAGGAGCTATAGAGGGAAATCACCAGGCCACCCCCCTCTCACAAATCATCAATACAATAGAGACCTGGCTATGAGAGAGTTTCTTCAATGTTACTCTTAGGAGCTGCTTCTAACGTGGGAATCCCTTTTTCTACCCACTCTCTGGCACCCTGTCCAATTTCCCGCAGTCCCAGAACTCTCAAATTAATATTTTTATTAAAAATGAAGAACCGCTGTCAGTCAAGCCGCCCAACCATGCATACCACCCCCCCCCCCCACAGCATGTGAGTGAAGAACACTGACTGAAAAATAAGTGAAAGAGTGAGAGGGCACCTCACGTATGCAACACCAGGGAGGCTACCAGCAGGTTCTCGCCAGTATGCCAGCATGTCTCGGACGCTGCTCGGTGTAAACGTGGGTGCGGTGTAACGATAAACAACGGTAGTGCTTCCTAATCCAGGGGTAAGAGTGATGAACACACCCCTGTTGGTCTGGTGCAGGCTGGTATGAAAGCCCTCTGCTGACACCAGCCTATCCGCATCACACAAAGTATTGTCCAGAGAGGCGAGTGATTGAACCCCACGCGCCCTGACGAATTTGCCACAACATACATAATAAAGCACTATTTCAGATACTAAAATCTTTCACTAATCCGAGGGCTTGTGAAAAACCAGAGATTTCTTCGCAATCCCTATGTGACAGTATTGCTCAGCATTTCACCAATAAAATCGATCTAATATATGATAAAATTGCTTCTGCTGAGAAACAATCTATAACCCCTCCTTCTTTCTCCTCTGAGGTTTCCCCAGCCTCAGTTTCACAAATGTTAAGCAACTTCCCCATCCCTCTCCACTAGATGTCATACCTGCAAAAGTAGCTTCCCTCCTTGCGGACGTACTTTCTTCTTCTGTTAGTACCATCCTTAATCTCTCCTTGATAGAGGGCTATCTCCCTCAAATTTGGAAGGCGGCGCAGGTCATTCCTATCCAGAAGAATCCCAAGGCCTCTATGACTGACCTGTCCAATTTACGGCCCATCTCCCTCTTACCTCACCTGAGCAAAGTTTTGGAAAAATATATTAATTCACATCTCTCTACCTATGTCGAAACCAACATTTGCCTAGACCCTACTCAATCTGGTTTTAGGCCCAATCATAGCACAGAACTGGCCCTATTGGAAGTCACGGATAACATCAGAATGACCCTCGATAGTGGCCAGTCTACCATACTTGTGCTATTAGATCTCTCTGCGGCATTCAACACGATATCTCACCAGATTATGCTCATGAGACTGAGGGAGATTGGACTCCACGGAGTGGCCTTACATTGGATGATTAGCTTTCTGTCATCTCGAACTCAGACCGTCAACCTGGGCCTATTCCGTTGCAAGACCACGGAACTGACCAAGGGTGTTCCGCAGGGCTCGTGCTTAAGCCCAACGCTTTTTAACATCTATATTGCTCCCTTGGCCCACTTGCTTAGGTTTCATGGTTTTCTGCCCATTTCCTACGCGGATGACACTCAGCTTCTCTTTACCTTTGACAATACCTCAACATATGCTATGTCATCCTTCGCTGAAGGTATGACTGCCATATCTGATTGGATGAGGAAATTTTCTCCAATTAAACGCAGGGAAAACGGAGATAATGCTCTTCGGAGGTGCCCCTCTACTCTGGTCTCCGAATTGGTGGCCGGCCGCTCTTGGCCCACCCCCCATTCCTAAAACCTTAGTTAAGAACCTGGGCATCCATCTTGATCAGGCTCTTACTCTGAAGGAGCATGTTGCCCGAACTGTTAGCACTTTCTTCCACGTGCTGGGCATGCTACGCCGAGTCTTCCCCTTTTTGCCAGATTGCACACGGAAAACTCTTATTCAAACTATGATTCTGGGCCGCCTTGACTATTGTAATGCTCTTCTACTCTCCGCAAACGAGTCTTCCCTTAACAGGCTTCAGGTGGTCCAGAACACTGCGGCACGGCTTATCACGAACTCCACTCCTGGAACCCCTTCTTTGCCACTGTTACGCAGACTCCACTGGTTACCAGTCCGTAAGCGGATAAAGTTTAAGATTGGCTGCATAGTCTATAGAGCCATTCATAATAGGGTCCCTCTTACATCTCGTGCAAGCTCAAGCCTTACTCTCCGCTTAGGACACTGAGATCTAGCTGTAAACTTTTTCTACAGGTACCAAGGGTTAGGAAAACTAGACTTGGTGGGAAATCCTTTTCCCTCCTCGCCCCTCTTTACTGGAATGAGCTCCCCCTACAGCTCCGACAATGCCCGGACTATCTACGCTTCAGGAAACTGCTTAAAGCCTCCCTGTTTTAATCTGTCCTTATCCACCTGCAAGTTCGCTCAGCGCAGAGATACTCCTTCGGGAGTGATTCAGGCGCTCTACAAAACCCTTAAATAAAAAAAATAAATGAAACATGTTGGCCTTCTTGGAAAAGGTTAGCAACATGCAGTGCTTTTAAGCTCACATTTGCAAATAAAAAGGGCAACCTAACAGTGAGTCTTAACTCGATTTTAATTGCATGGAACACACTGTTCTCTGCATATCACGGGGTTTATGTTTTGGGACAGTTAACTCTTTTTTTCTGCTCTTCTTGTCTCTCTATTGGACACTAATTTCTTTGTTTCCGTGAGTGGGCAACCGATGATGATATACGTGGGCATACTGGCGAGAACCTGCTGGTAGCCTCCCTGGTGTTGCATACGTGAGGTGCCCTCTCACTTATTTTTCAGTAAGTGTTCTTCACTCACATGCTGTGGGGGGGGATATGCATGGTTGGGCGGCTTGACTGACAGCGGTTCTTCATATTTTGTATAAAAATATTAATTTGAGAGTTCTGGGACTGCGGGAAATTGGACAGGGTGCCAGAGAGTGGGTAGAAAAAGGGATTCCCACGTTAGAAGCAGCTCCTAAGAGTAACATTGAAGAAACTCTCTCATAGCCAGGTCTCTATTGTATTGAAAACCTTATAAATCCACCTGTCACCAATAGATGTTCGTGTTCCAAATATCCAAGTGTGTCTCTCACATCCAAATCCAAAACTTTTACTGCGAAAAATGCTATAAAAAAAATAAACAACAAAAAATCCATTACCTGATAAAGAAAACCATCCACTTTTTGCAGAAAGGGTCAGCCAAAAAACGATTTCCAAAGCTGAAGTCTTCTCCATCCACATGTTGTAATCCGATAAAAAAATTACGAAATCCATTTGCAAAAAGTAATCAATGGTTGCAGACCAAAGAGTTTGAAAATGAGCAAAATTCCAACAGCTTTCCTTTCCTTAAAACGTGAAATCCCTAGTTTACATAGAAATTCCAAACATCCTCTTTCCACAATCTTCAACCTGGTTCCATCAAATACGAAATTAAAAAACGTGGCACTTAAAAATGAAAGCGTTTTTCTTTCTCAAAAACACTTACTAATGTGGGAAGGTAACTTTTAAAAACATTCTATAGTTATTCCTAATGTTGTAAAATGATATTGTTATTATTAAAATGTTGAATTTTTTAAGCTTTTGGGAAAGTTCTTGTACATCAACTAAGGAAGGAGATGAGGTCTAGTAGCAAAAGCTGTCGATCTGAGGACTTTGATTTGAATCCAGTTTGGCACTGACTGAAAATTGTGCAGTTCTGGGAAATCACTTAGGGCTTAATGACGACTTTGGCGGTGTGGGAGCGAACCGCCACACCACCTCCCCGCTCTCACACCGCCAAAGTCAACCGCCGCCTGCCCGCCAGATTACGAGTTTTCTCGTGGTCTGGCTAGCAGTGCTTTGGTGGTCCCATGGCGGTGTAGTTCTAAGGTCCATATGTGAGCCTTAGAACTGCAGCGCTGAGGGAGCGCCAAAGCCTGTTCCTGCACAGCATGGACTGTGCAGTCCATCAGTCCATGCCATGCAGGAATAGGGGTGCATGCACACAGGGAGGCACAACATGTGCCCCCCTGCATGCACCCCCATGAACATGGGCACCAGATGAACCTGTAGGGCCCTCTTACTTTCCTGACTGCCACACTTTTCATGGCGGGCTCACTGCCATGAAGAGTATGAGGTCTGGAAAGTTATAATATGATGAGCTGTGCCGCAGTAGCACCACCAGCATATTGCTGCACCAGACTGCTGCGCCGCCGCTGAGGGATCACCGATCCCCGGCGGTTGCAGCGGTCCCATGGCAGTCTGACCGCCAAAGTTATAATTAATGAAAAATGGTAACCCCACTAACACTGTTTAGTACTACCCCTCCCCTCCCCTAAAGCTCCGGTCTTATTGCGCCCTGAGTCCAGGTGAACCCCCTATACCATGGCTAAAATGAAAAGAGTACTTGTTAAGATACATAGTGACTACTGATTAAGGACAAATTGCCATCTCAAAGGAAAAAAAGTTTATTACTACATTCGTGGTCCTGAAGAATTAAGAATTTATGGACAACTTAATAGGGAAATGATGGTGGGGGATGGTAATGTGTTTGTTGAAGCCACAGAACTGGACAAGTATTTTTCCCCCAATGTGTGTATATGGGTCACCAGGTACAAATTCTTTCACAGCAATCAACAAAAGGAAGAAACTATAGATGAATACGTCACGGCATCATGAAAAGTATCATTAGATTGCAGGTTTGAAGGGCACTTGAAGAATTGATATGAGATTGAGTAATACTGCATTCGCATGATTCAAAAACACAGGAAAGGTTGTGGATTTAATGGTGATGCAGAGCTAAAAGATGTATTGTCTATAGTAGGTGAGGCAAAAATGCCAGAAAGGTGTGCTAAAACTATAAAGAAAACTACTGAACCTGACTGAGTCTGATGTAGTAGCCAAATTTACCATTGACAAAACTGGGAACAAGTCATAAAAAAAGGAGACAAATCTCGGGTAGTTAATGAAAAACTTATTTTACAGGTGTGACAGTACGGTCCACTTAGCTTATAGTAAAAACTGTCCTGAATTAAAACAAAAATGTAGTAGATGTGGGAAAATTGGCCACTATGTACGTGTCTGCAAGACAAAAACACAGAAATGTGCTAAAGTGAAATGTGTTAAGATGGAAGGTACTAGTATGGAGGGTACTAGTACGTTTAGTGAAGAGGAAAGTGAGTGTCTCAGATGTTAGTGAAAAGGTTGTGCTAAATATCTCAGATGAAAACAGTAGAAACAAACCTATATGTTTCATGAAGTTTGGGGGTGTAGGAATACATACACCAAGTGATTCAGGTTCACCCTACACTATTGTGAACGAAAATATTTGGAATAATAACTTTGAAAAGAAATTAGGATCTTTTCTCACACATTTTGATATTGCACCGGAAAGTTACGTCAGTGAAACTACTTACATGATTAGATAAAGGAGATTGATTTTCAGATTTAAGAATAGGAAGGCTTGTGGAAAATTATATGTAGCAAGGAAAGGTACATCAGTCCTAGGGTGGTTGGATCAATATTGGACCCATATAGTAAAGAACATATTTTAATTGTAGATGAAGGAGAAGTGATGGGAAAGGCAACGTTGAAAACATTTCCAGAAGTGTTTAATGGAAAATTTGGAAGGTAAAAAAATATTTAAGCACAAAATCATTCTCAAAGACAAAGCTATTCCTAAAGCACACAAAGCAACAACTTTACCAATGGCAGTCAGGGAGGAAGTCAATGAGGAGTTAACACGATTAGTTGATGTTGGATTCATAGTAGAAGCAGCGAAGTGGTTAGCCCCATACTGGTTGCTCACAAAGCCAATGGTAAAGTGAGACTGAGCACTAATCTACGTGATCTAAATGATAACATTATTGTAGATCAGTTCCCTTTACCCAGGATCAGTGAAATGCTCACCATGACAAAGGGTATGGAAGTATTTTCCACCCTGGATCTATCTGCTGCCTACCACAAAATCCCTCTTCATAAAGAGAACAAGAAATACACAGCATTCGTTACTCAAGTATAGTGCTTCCAATTTAAAAGAATGCCGTTTGGCTTAGAGCCAACAGCACAGTGTTGCAGCACTTTGTTTAATCTGTTTGGAAAAATAAAAGGGATTATTTTTCCAAGACGACATACTAGTTATGGGAGGAGACAAAGAGGACCATGACAAGAAACTAGAAAAAGTTCTAGAAGTTCTAGAAATT
Organism: Calotriton arnoldi; assembly: GCA_963921515.1. Classification (NCBI taxonomy): domain Eukaryota; kingdom Metazoa; phylum Chordata; class Amphibia; order Caudata; family Salamandridae; genus Calotriton; species Calotriton arnoldi. The sequence goes on from CAWUFW010005693.1 coordinate 59,361, forward strand.
CAAGGCCTTACAGTTGAATACGCCAAATGTAAATTTGGTAAGAAACATGCAACTTACTTAGGCCATGAGATTAGCGGATGTGGAGTCAAACCTAAGAAAGGTTTGTTTTAGCTATTAAAGAGGCTCCTTATCTACAGAAGAGGATTTAAGGTCATTTTTGGGGTTAGTGGAATATTTTTCAAAATATGTAGGGAATTTTTCCATTAAAACTTTTCAATAGAGTTTATGTGGTCAGATGAATGTAAGCAAGAATTTGATAATATCAAGGAGGCAATGTGTTTTGCACCTGCTCTACAAGGGTTTGATCCCCAGTGTACTAGCATGTGACTACAGATGCCAGTAGCAAAGGTCGGGGCAGTTTTGTCTCAAAGAAATAGTGCAGGAGTTGAAGTCATTATTGCATTTGCTTCATGAGCATTGTCCCCTTCAGAAGAGAACTATGCAGTTATAGAGAGAGAAGCATTAGTCTGCATATGGGCTTTGGAACATTTTCTGCTCGTTTATGTGGGCAAAAGAGGTGATTGTGAGATGTGACCATAAACCGTTAGGTAAAATTTCGACCACCGTGGGAATGTCAAGAGTATCATCTAGGTTAACCCAGTTTTCCATGGGCTTGTTAGACTTCGTGTACAAAGTTAAGTATTTAAAGAAAAATGCAGTGGCATATTGTTTATCTAGGATGCCCACTACATAACTAGAAAATCAGGAGGATTTTTTGGAAAGTAAAAAACTTGTGTGGGTGGTTGAAACAGGGGAACACTCATTAAATCTGGAAGAACGGCAAGCAGAGTGCGGAGAAGCATGAATTAAAAAAATTATTCACTCTGTGAAGGAGGGAAGGCCCAATAAAAGTGACATGGGAGAACTCAGCGCTTTCTGGAAGGATTCTTAGAGGGGGGAAAAGATAATTCCTCCTTCTGCTTTGAGGAAAAAAAAAATTCTGTGTGCAATAAGGAGCACCTATGTATAATAAAAACTAAATCGCCAATGAAAAAAGTTGGTGGCCAGGTATTGATAACGAGGTAGAATGGTAAGTCAGAGAATGCCATGTATGCATGACAGCTGATAAATCTTTGGAGTTATTGAGGCCTCCCATGAGCAATACATGCGAGTGCCTGAAAGCCCCTTGGGAAAAAGTAGCAGTTGACATCATGGGGCCAATTGGGAATATTCCAAAATATATTGTAGTATTGATGGATGTATTTTCACAGTGGCCTTACATCAAAATTGTTAATAAAATAAATACAGATACAATCCTAGCGTTCATAGAAGAGGTTTTGCAGAATGAAGGGATACCGAGCAATTTACTCAGTGACAATGGTGTACAATTTGTCTCGGAGAAAGGTAAAAATATTTTTAAAAATTGGGGGTTTACAACAGGACAAAATCCCTTTACAATTCAAGTGAAGATAGAATGATAGAACACTTTAATAGAGTTCTCAAGCGGGCCATTCAGTTAGCATTAAAAACAATTCTTGTTGGGTAACGCACATGTATAAAACTCTTTGGTCATATAGATCAACAGAAGCGACATGCCTAGGGTTTTCCTATTTTAATTAAGGAAGGAAATCTAGATCAAAGTTGCATCCAGGATGGTAACCCACTCCTACAAGTGTGACCTTGTCTTTGAGAAAGGTCAGAGAAAAAATAATAAACAAGTGAGAAGAAGACAAAAAATACTCCAACAGGAAAAATGGGGTAAAACACAGTAAATTAAAGGTTGGACAGTGGGTTAGAATTTAAAAAATCAGGCATAGTTCCCAAGGGAGTTAGGGGCTGATTACAATGGTGGTGAACCCGCCACTGACAGGCTGTCGGTGGAGGGTTCACCGCCACCGTGAGGCCATTTCCCGCCCTCCATATTATAATGGCGGGCGGGTCCGTGGCGGTCGGAAACGCCAACCGCCACGCATCCGACGGGCTTTCCATAGTCCAGTCTGCTGGTGATGAGTGCGTGGGTGACTGTCTTCCTTGACTCAGGGGGGATCCACTTGAAGGTCTTGCGGAGGATGCGGAAGGTGTTGAAGCAGCTGGAGGTGACGGCGTTGACCTGTCGGTTCATGGTGAGTGATGAGTCGAGTACGATGCCGAGGTTCTTGGCGTGGTCTGAGGGGGTAGGTGGACCTCCGAGGGCGGTCGGCCACCAGGTGCTGTCCTATGCAGAAGGGGTGGTACCGAGGACGAGGACTTCTGTCTTCTCGGCGTTGAGCTTCAGGTAGCTGTTGGTCATCCAGACTGCGACGTCTTGCATTCCTTTCTGGAAGTTGAGTTTGGCAGTGGTGGGGTCTTTGGTGAGGGAGAGGATGAGCTGGGTGTCGTCGGCGTAGGATACGATGTTGAGGCCGTGTTGTCGGACGATGGCTGCGAGGGGGGCCATGTAAATGTTGAAGAGGGTGGGGCTCAGTGATGAACCCTGTGGGACTCCGCAGGTGATTTTCGTGGGGTCGAAGAGGAATGGTGGGAGTGTGATCCGTTGGCTTCTTCCGGTGAGGAATGATCGGATCCAGTCCAGGGCTGTTCCTTGTATGCCTGCGTCGTGTAGTCTGGCGACTAGTGTGCGATGGGAGACGGTGTCGAAGGCCGCTGATAGGTCGAGTAGGATGAGGGCTGTGGAGTGGCCTTGGTCCAGGAGGGTGCGGATGTCGTCTGTGGCGGCGAGTAGGGCGGTCTCTTTGCTGTGGTTGCTTCGGAATCCGGATTGGGACGGGTCGAGGATGGCGTTCTCTTCAATGAATCGTGTCAGTTTCTTGTTGACTGTTTTTTCTGCAACTTTGGCTGCGAAGGGGAGGAGCGAGATGGGCCGATAATTCTTGAGGTCGGTGGGGTCAGCTGTGGGCTTCTTGAGCAGGGGTCTTGTGTTGCTATGAAGCCGGGGCATGACGGACAGACCAGCGTGGCATGGGAGCGGGATCTTGGAAATTCACTTCCGGACAAGACCTGCCACTATTGTTGAAGCCAAACAAAGCTTATTTCCCCTCATCATAGGCACACGCTCCTACACTATACATTTCTCAACTGTGCATACACTACATCCTGGAGCTTGGCTAGAATTGATCCCACCTATGAGAGCTACCATCCGAGAGCTCTCCGTGATAATCTGCCAGTCGGACAGTTCCTCAGAGTACGGAGGAACTGCTCGGAGGTGGACACCTTTCGAGCACAGGTGGAACAACTAGAGAGCAAGCTTCTGGAGAGACACTACCCGAGCCGGATGGTGAAACGAGCGAAGAAAAGGGCAAAGAACAATAATCGGGAAGCCCTGTTAGAGACCATACCGAAGGAACAAACGCACCGGTAGGTTTGCGTTACTACGTACACTCCCGTTTCAAATAGAGTGCAGAACATCATCAAGAAGAAATGGGCAATCTTGAACAGCGGAAATCGGAAGTGGGAACCCCCACTTTTCGCGTTCAAACGGAGTAGAAACTTGAGGGATGACCTGGTACACTCGAAGATCACCAACAATGACAATGAAAACCAGATGACTCTATGGAGCCAACCAAAACCAACAGGCCACTATCCGTGCGGCAACTGTGTGTGCTGCCCCTTGACTACCACTACTATGGAAGTAGATATTGGCACAGACAATCCCTGGAGACTAAAAAACTTCAGTAATTGCAATACGGAAAATGTAGTTTATCTACTGACCTGTCCATGCAATTTGAAATACGTCGGGATGACGACAAGGAAGGTGAAAACGAGGATAAACGAACACCGTAGCACCATCCGGTGCAGGAAAACAAACACAAAATTGACGAAACACTTCACCGAAAAAAAACATAGTGACTCCGATCTACGTTGGATCATCCTTGAAATAATGAAAAAACAGAAAAACGACATTGGCAGACAATTACACATCCGGGAACAACGGTGGGTGTACAGGTTACATACATGGGAGCAAGGCCTTAATGATGATATGCAAAACACACAAGATGATGGACGGAATGCTGCACATTGGCAAACATTCACCCCCAGTCACAGATCTGGGTTTAGTCCATCGTTATTTTGCTTCACCACGCCACCCCAGTTCAGACATAGCCATATGCAAATCAGTCTTGACCCTGTGCCTCATGAGAACAGTCCAGACCGAACTGCCAAGCCATGTCTTCCCTGGACCGGAATCAAGCATCCTAGGACCGGTTTCAGGCTATCAGCCTTCATCAGCCAGGATAGCTTGACTCCAGTGGCGTAGTGAGCACGGGACCCACGTCTGGGCATACCCTTCCCACTTAGGGCGAAATGCAAAACACACAAGATGATGGACGGAATGCTGCACATTGGCAAACATTCACCCCCAGTCACAGATCTGGGTTTAATCCATCGTTATTTTGCTTCACCACGCCACCCCAGTTCAGACATAGCCATATGCAAATCAGTCTTGACCCTGTGCCTCATGGGAACAGTCCAGACCGAACTGCCAAGCCATGTCTTCCCTGGACCGGGATCAAGCATCCTAGGACCGGTTTCAGGCTATCAGCCTTCATCAGCCAGGATAGCTTGACTCCAGTGGCGTAGTGAGCACGGGACCCACGTCTGGGCATACCCTTCCCACTTAGGGCGAAATGCAAAACACACAAGATGATGGACGGAATGCTGCACATTGGCAAACATTCACCCCCAGTCACAGAGCTGGGTTTAATCCATCGTTATTTTGCTTCACCACGCCACCCCAGTTCAGACATAGCCATATGCAAATCAGTCTTGACCCTGTGCCTCATGGGAACAGTCCAGACCGAACTGCCAAGCCATGTCTTCCCTGGACCGGGATCAAGCATCCTAGGACCGGTTTCAGGCTATCAGCCTTCATCAGCCAGGATAGCTTGACTCCAGTGGCGTAGTGAGCACGGGACCCACGTCTGGGCATACCCTTCCCACTTAGGGCGAAATGCAAAACACACAAGATGATGGACGGAATGCTGCACATTGGCAAACATTCACCCCCAGTCACAGAGCTGGGTTTAATCCATCGTTATTTTGCTTCACCACGCCACTCCCAGTTCAGACATAGCCATATGCAAATCAGTCTTGACCCTGTGCCTCATGGGAACAGTCCAGACCGAACTGCCAAGCCATGTCTTCCCTGGACCGGAATTAAGCATCCTAGGACCGGTTTCAGGCTATCAGCCTTCATCAGCCAGGATAGCTTGACTCCAGTGGCGTGGTGAGCACGGGACCCACGTCTGGGCATACCCTTCCCACTTAGGGCGAAATGCAAAACACACAAGATGATGGACGGAATGCTGCACATTGGCAAACATTCACCCCCAGTCACAGATCTGGGTTTAATCCATTGTTATTTTGCTTCACCACGCCACCCCAGTTCAGACATAGCCATATGCAAATCAGTCTTGACCCTGTGCCTCATGGGAACAGTCCAGACCGAACTGCCAAGCCATGTCTTCCCTGGACCGGAATCAAGCATCCTAGGACCGGTTTCAGGCTATCAGCCTTCATCAGCCAGGATAGCTTGACTCCCAGTGGCGTAGTGAGCACGGGACCCACGTCTGGGCATACCCTTCCCACTTAGGGCGAAATGCAAAACACACAAGATGATGGACGGAATGCTCCACATTGGCAAACATTCACCCCCAGTCACAGATCTGGGTTTAATCCATCGTTATTTTGCTTCACCACACCACCCCAGTTCAGACATAGCCATATGCAAATCAGTCTTGACCCTGTGCCTCATGGGAACAGTCCAGACCGAACTGCCAAGCCATGTCTTCCCTGGACCGGAATCAAGCATCCTAGGACCGGTTTCAGGCTATCAGCCTTCATCAGCCAGGATAGCTTGACTCCAGTGGCGTAGTGAGCACGGGACCCACGTCTGGGCATACCCTTCCCACTTAGGGCGAAATGCAAAACACACAAGATGATGGACGGAATGCTGCACATTGGCAAACATTCACCCCCAGTCACAGATCTGGGTTTAATCCATCGTTAATTTGCTTCACCACGCCACCCCAGTTCAGACATAGCCATATGCAAATCAGTCTTGACCCTGTGCCTCATGGGAACAGTCCAGACCGAACTGCCAAGTCATGTCTTCCCTGGACCGGAATCAAGCATCCTAGGACCGGTTTCAGGCTATCAGCCTTCATCAGCCAGGATAGCTTGACTCCAGTGGCGTAGTGAGCACGGGACCCACGTCTGGGCATACCCTTCCCACTTAGGGCGAAATGCAAAACACACAAGATGATGGACGGAATGCTGCACATTGGCAAACATTCACCCCCAATCACAGATCTGGGTTTAATCCATCGTTATTTTGCTTCACCACGCCACCCCAGTTCAGACATAGCCATATGCAAATCAGTCTTGACCCTGTGCCTCATGGGAACAGTCCAGACCGAACTGCCAAGCCATGTCTTCCCTGGACTGGGATAAAGCATCCTAGGACCAGTTTCAGGCTATCAGCCTTCATCAGCCAGGATAGCTTGACTCCAGTGGCGTAGTGAGCACGGGACCCACGTCTGGGCATACCCTTCCCACTTAGGGCGAAATGCAAAACACATAAGATGATGGACGGAATGCTGCACATTGGCAAACATTCACCCCCAGTCACAGATCTGGGTTTAATCCATCGTTATTTTGCTTCACCACGCCACCCCAGTTCAGACATAGCCATATGCAAATCAGTCTTGACCCTGTGCCTCATGGGAACAGTCCAGACCGAACTGCCAAGCCATGTCTTCCCTGGACCGGAATCAAGCATCCTAGGACCGGTTTCAGGCTATCAGCCTTCATCAGCCAGGATAGCTTGACTCCAGTGGCGTAGTGAGCACGGGACCCACGTCTGGGCATACCCTTCCCACTTAGGGCGAAATGCAAAACACACAAGATGATGGACGGAATGCTGCACATTGGCAAACATTCACCCCCAGTCACAGATCTGGGTTTAATCCATCGTTATTTTGCTTCAACACGCCACCCCAGTTCAGACATAGCCATATGAAAATCAGTCTTGACCCTGTGCCTCATGGGAACAGTCCAGACCGAACTGCCAAGCCATGTCTTCCCTGGACCGGAATCAAGCATCCTAGGACCGGTTTCAGGCTATCAGCCTTCATCAGCCAGGATAGCTTGACTCCAGTGGCGTAGTGAGCACGGGACCCACGTCTGGGCATACCCTTCCCACTTAGGGCGAAATGCAAAACACACAAGATGATGGACGGAATGCTGCACATTGGCAAACATTCACCCCCAGTCACAGATCTGGGTTTAATCCATCGTTAATTTGCTTCACCACGCCACCCCAGTTCAGACATAGCCATATGCAAATCAGTCTTGACCCTGTGCCTCATGGGAACAGTCCAGACCGAACTGCCAAGCCATGTCTTCCCTGGACCGGAATCAAGCATCCTAGGACCGGTTTCAGGCTATCAGCCTTCATCAGCCAGGATAGCTTGACTCCAGTGGCGTAGTGAGCACGGGACCCACGTCTGGGCATACCCTTCCCACTTAGGGCGAAATGCAAAACACACAAGATGATGGACGGAATGCTGCACATTGGCAAACATTCACCCCCAGTCACAGATCTGGGTTTAATCCATCGTTATTTTGCTTCACCACGCCACCCCAGTTCAGACATAGCCATATGCAAATCAGTCTTGACCCTGTGCCTCATGGGAACAGTCCAGACCGAACTGCCAAGCCATGTCTTCCCTGGACCGGGATCAAGCATCCTAGGACCGGTTTCAGGCTATCAGCCTTCATCAGCCAGGATAGCTTGACTCCAGTGGCGTAGTGAGCACGGGACCCACGTCTGGGCATACCCTTCCCACTTAGGGCGAAATGCAAAACACACAAGATGATGGACGGAATGCTGCAGATTGGCAAACATTCACCCCCAGTCACAGAGCTGGGTTTAATCCATCGTTATTTTGCTTCACCACGCCACCCCAGTTCAGACATAGCCATATGCAAATCAGTCTTGACCCTGTGCCTCATGGGAACAGTCCAGACCGAACTGCCAAGCCATGTCTTCCCTGGACCGGAATCAAGCATCCTAGGACCGGTTTCAGGCTATCAGCCTTCATCAGCCAGGATAGCTTGACTCCAGTGGCGTAGTGAGCACGGGACCCACGTCTGGGCATACCCTTCCCACTTAGGGCGAAATGCAAAACACACAAGATGATGGACGGAATGCTGCACATTGGCAACCATTCACCCCCAGTCACAGATCTGGGTTTAATCCATCGTTAATTTGCTTCACCACGCCACCCCAGTTCAGACATAGCCATATGCAAATCAGTCTTGACCCTGTGCCTCATGGGAACAGTCCAGACCGAACTGCCAAGCCATGTCTTCCCTGGACCGGAATCAAGCATCCTAGGACCGGTTTCAGGCTATCAGCCTTCATCAGCCAGGATAGCTTGACTCCAGTGGCGTAGTGAGCACGGGACCCACGTCTGGGCATACCCTTCCCACTTAGGGCGAAATGCAAAACACACAAGATGATGGACGGAATGCTGCACATTGGCAAACATTCACCCCCAGTCACAGATCTGGGTTTAATCCATCGTTATTTTGCTTCACCACGCCACCCCAGTTCAGACATAGCCATATGCAAATCAGTCTTGACCCTGTGCCTCATGGGAACAGTCCAGACCGAACTGCCAAGCCATGTCTTCCCTGGACAGGGGTCAAGCATCCTAGGACCAGTTTCAGGCTATCAGCCTTCATCAGCCAGGATAGCTTGACTCCAGTGGCGTAGTGAGCACGGGACCCACGTCTGAGCATACCCTTCCCACTTAGGGCGAAATGCAAAACACATAAGATGATGGACGGAATGCTGCACATTGGCAAACATTCACCCCCAGTCACAGATCTGGGTTTAATCCATCGTTATTTTGCTTCACCACGCCACCCCAGTTCAGACATAGCCATATGCAAATCAGTCTTGACCCTGTGCCTCATGGGAACAGTCCAGACCGAACTGCCAAGCCATGTCTTCCCTGGACCGGAATCAAGCATCCTAGGACCGGTTTCAGGCTATCAGCCTTCATCAGCCAGGATAGCTTGACTCCAGTGGCGTAGTGAGCACGGGACCCACGTCTGGGCATACCCTTCCCACTTAGGGCGAAATGCAAAACACACAAGATGATGGACGGAATGCTGCACATTGGCAAACATTCACCCCCAGTCACAGATCTGGGTTTAATCCATCGTTATTTTTCTTCACCACGCCACCCCAGTTCAGACATAGCCATATGAAAATCAGTCTTGACCCTGTGCCTCATGGGAACAGTCCAGACCGAACTGCCAAGCCATGTCTTCCCTGGACCGGAATCAAGCATCCTAGGACCGGTTTCAGGCTATCAGCCTTCATCAGCCAGGATAGCTTGACTCCCAGTGGCGTAGTGAGCACGGGACCCACGTCTGGGCATACCCTTCCCACTTAGGGCGAAATGTAAAACACACAAGATGATGGACGGAATGCTGCACATTGGCAAACATTCACCCCCAGTCACAGATCTGGGTTTAATCCATCGTTATTTTGCTTCACCACGCCACCCCAGTTCAGACATAGCCATATGCAAATCAGTCTTGACCCTGTGCCTCATGGGAACAGTCCAGACCGAACTGCCAAGCCATGTCTTCCCTGGACCGGAATCAAGCATCCTAGGACCGGTTTCAGGCTATCAGCCTTCATCAGCCAGGATAGCTTGACTCCAGTGTCGTAGTGAGCACGGGACCCACGTCTGGGCATACCCTTCCCACTTAGGGCGAAATGCAAAACACACAAGATGATGGACGGAATGCTGCACATTGGCAAACATTCACCCCCAGTCACAGATCTGGGTTTAATCCATCGTTATTTTGCTTCACCACGCCACCCTAGTTCAGACATAGCCATATGCAAATCAGTCTTGACCCTGTGCCTCATGGGAACAGTCCAGACCGAACTGCCAAGCCATGTCTTCCCTGGACCGGAATCAAGCATCCTAGGACCGGTTTCAGGCTATCAGCCTTCATCAGCCAGGATAGCTTGACTCCAGTGGCGTAGTGAGCACGGGACCCACGTCTGGGCATACCCTTCCCACTTAGGGCGAAATGCAAAACACACAAGATGATGGACGGAATGCTGCACATTGGCAAACATTCACCCCCAGTCACAGATCTGGGTTTAATCCATCGTTAATTTGCTTCACCACGCCACCCCAGTTCAGACATAGCCATATGCAAATCAGTCTTGACCCTGTGCCTCATGGGAACAGTCCAGACCGAACTGCCAAGCCATGTCTTCCCTGGACCGGAATCAAGCATCCTAGGACCGGTTTCAGGCTATCAGCCTTCATCAGCCAGGATAGCTTGACTCCAGTGGCGTAGTGAGCACGGGACCCACGTCTGGGCATACCCTTCCCACTTAGGGCGAAATGCAAAACACACAAGATGATGGACGGAATGCTGCACATTGGCAAACATTCACCCCCAGTCACAGATCTGGGTTTAATCCATCGTTATTTTGCTTCACCACGCCACCCCAGTTCAGACATAGCCATATGCAAATCAGTCTTGACCCTGTGCCTCATGGGAACAGTCCAGACCGAACTGCCAAGCCATGTCTTCCCTGGACCGGGATCAAGCATCCTAGGACCGGTTTCAGGCTATCAGCCTTCATCAGCCAGGATAGCTTGACTCCAGTGGCGTAGTGAGCACGGGACCCACGACTGGGCATACCCTTCCCACTTAGGGCGAAATGCAAAACACATAAGATGATGGACGGAATGCTGCACATTGGCAAACATTCACCCCCAGTCACAGATCTGGGTTTAATCCATCGTTATTTTGCTTCACCACGCCACCCCAGTTCAGACATAGCCATATGCAAATCAGTCTTGACCCTGTGCCTCATGGGAACAGTCCAGACCGAACTGCCAAGCCATGTCTTCCCTGGACCGGAATCAAGCATCCTAGGACCGGTTTCAGGCTATCAGCCTTCATCAGCCAGGATAGCTTGACTCCAGTGGCGTAGTGAGCACGGGACCCACGTCTGGGCATACCCTTCCCACTTAGGGCGAAATGCAAAACACACAAGATGATGGACGGAATGCTGCACATTGGCAAACATTCACCCCCAGTCACAGATCTGGGTTTAATCCATCGTTATTTTGCTTCACCACGCCACCCCAGTTCAGACATAGCCATATGCAAATCAGTCTTGACCCTGTGCCTCATGGGAACAGTCCAGACCGAACTGCCAAGCCATGTCTTCCCTGGACCGGAATCAAGCATCCTAGGACCGGTTTCAGGCTATCAGCCTTCATCAGCCAGGATAGCTTGACTCCAGTGTCGTAGTGAGCACGGGACCCACGTCTGGGCATACCCTTCCCACTTAGGGCGAAATGCAAAACACACAAGATGATGGACGGAATGCTGCACATTGGCAAACATTCACCCCCAGTCACAGATCTGGGTTTAATCCATCGTTATTTTGCTTCACCACGCCACCCCAGTTCAGACATAGCCATATGCAAATCAGTCTTGACCCTGTGCCTCATGGGAACAGTCCAGACCGAACTGCCAAGCCATGTCTTCCCTGGACCGGAATCAAGCATCCTAGGACCGGTTTCAGGCTATCAGCCTTCATCAGCCAGGATAGCTTGACTCCAGTGGCGTAGTGAGCACGGGACCCACGTCTGGGCATACCCTTCCCACTTAGGGCGAAATGCAAAACACACAAGATGATGGACGGAATGCTGCACATTGGCAAACATTCACCCCCAGTCACAGATCTGGGTTTAATCCATCGTTAATTTGCTTCACCACGCCACCCCAGTTCAGACATAGCCATATGCAAATCAGTCTTGACCCTGTGCCTCATGGGAACAGTCCAGACCGAACTGCCAAGCCATGTCTTCCCTGGACCGGAATCAAGCATCCTAGGACCGGTTTCAGGCTATCAGCCTTCATCAGCCAGGATAGCTTGACTCCAGTGGCGTAGTGAGCACGGGACCCACGTCTGGGCATACCCTTCCCACTTAGGGCGAAATGCAAAACACACAAGATGATGGACGGAATGCTGCACATTGGCAAACATTCACCCCCAGTCCAGATCTGGGTTTAATCCATCGTTATTTTGCTTCACCACGCCACCCCAGTTCAGACATAGCCATATGCAAATCAGTCTTGACCCTGTGCCTCATGGGAACAGTCCAGACCGAACTGCCAAGCCATGTCTTCCCTGGACCGGGATCAAGCATCCTAGGACCGGTTTCAGGCTATCAGCCTTCATCAGCCAGGATAGCTTGACTCCAGTGGCGTAGTGAGCACGGGACCCACGACTGGGCATACCCTTCCCACTTAGGGCGAAATGCAAAACACATAAGATGATGGACGGAATGCTGCACATTGGCAAACATTCACCCCCAGTCACAGATCTGGGTTTAATCCATCGTTATTTTGCTTCACCACGCCACCCCAGTTCAGACATAGCCATATGCAAATCAGTCTTGACCCTGTGCCTCATGGGAACAGTCCAGACCGAACTGCCAAGCCATGTCTTCCCTGGACCGGAATCAAGCATCCTAGGACCGGTTTCAGGCTATCAGCCTTCATCAGCCAGGATAGCTTGACTCCAGTGGCGTAGTGAGCACGGGACCCACGGCTGGGCATACCCTTCCCACTTAGGGCGAAATGCAAAACACACAAGATGATGGACGGAATGCTGCACATTGGCAAACATTCACCCCCAGTCACAGATCTGGGTTTAATCCATCGTTATTTTGCTTCACCACGCCACCCCAGTTCAGACATAGCCATATGCAAATCAGTCTTGACCCTGTGCCTCATGGGAACAGTCCAGACCGAACTGCCAAGCCATGTCTTCCCTGGACCGGGAATCAAGCATCCTAGGACCGGTTTCAGGCTATCAGCCTTCATCAGCCAGGATAGCTTGACTCCAGTGGCGTAGTGAGCACGGGACCCACGTCTGGGCATACCCTTCCCACTTAGGGCGAAATGCAAAACACACAAGATGATGGACGGAATGTTGCACATTGGCAAACATTCACCCCCAGTCACAGATCTGGGTTTAATCCGTCGTTATTTTGCTTCACCACGCCACCCCAGTTCAGACATAGCCATATGCAAATCAGTCTTGACCCTGTGCCTCATGGGAACAGTCCAGACCGAACTGCCAAGCCATGTCTTCCCTGGACCGGAATCAAGCATCCTAGGACCGGTTTCAGGCTATCAGCCTTCATCAGCCAGGATAGCTTGACTCCAGTGGCGTAGTGAGCACGGGACCCACGTCTGGGCATACCCTTCCCACTTAGGGCAAAATGCAAAACACACAAGATGATGGACGGAATGCTGCACATTGGCAAACATTCACCCCCAGTCACAGATCTGGGTTTAATCCATCGTTATTTTGCTTCACCACGCCACCCCAGTTCAGACATAGCCATATGCAAATCAGTCTTGACCCTGTGCCTCATGGGAACAGTCCAGACCGAACTGCCAAGCCATGTCTTCCCTGGACCGGAATCAAGCAACCTAGGACCGGTTTCAGGCTATCAGCCTTCATCAGCCAGGATAGCTTGACTCCAGTGGCGTAGTGAGCACGGGACCCACGTCTGGGCATACCCTTCCCACTTAGGGCGAAATGCAAAACACACAAGATGATGGACGGAATGCTGCACATTGGCAAACATTCACCCCCAGTCACAGATCTGGGTTTAATCCATCGTGTGTTTTGCTTAATGATGATATACCATGGCTACAGCTGGCAAAGTGACCAGGCCAACCTCAATGCACGGACCAATCATTTACTGAGGTAGATGTACACCACTGCAGAAGGGGCTCTGAGACCATGTAATTGTAAGAAGAAAAAGAAATAAGGCCACACATGGGCTGTCTATGCGAGTATAGGTTTATGGTTGTACCAGGGATAGATAGTAGCTACCATTGCACTATCTAAACTTTCGGGGTTATGTTGAACAGATTATGAGTGGGTGAGACATACCTAACTGGGTAATCACGCAGATCAAGGACACTGGCTCATACCCAGGACATAAAATTAAGAATTAAGAATTGAGAGCAATACACTTAGCCCCATTACTTTGTGTCCAACACCTATCAAGGGAGAGACTGAGTGGTATACTCCACGATTGTAACACAAACATAACCTTAGAGTAATAGTCCACCGCGCAGCCAGTGGAACAGGAGAGCCGAGATGGTGACAGGCTTGCGCATAGACTTAATACTGCCTAGAGCGTATAAACGCACTGATGAGTTTTGCCTACAGGATGTGTTGCCAGCTCATAGAGGCTAAACATGCATGCACAGAGCAGGAACCCTGAACCCCCGTGCATGTATATGCACGTTTCATTACCTAGGGATCATGGCTAACTGTCCAAGAGTTTTTACACATAGCCTCGATATTGTCCAGAGCGTTTTACCGCTTTGACGAGTTTTGCCGATAGGATATGATGTTGTCACATAGAGGCAAAAGGCGCAGACGGATAGCAGGAACACTTAACCCCTGCGCATGCGCAACCACACTCTTAATCACGTGGTCATTGCTGAACAGTCTTAATGTGTCTCTTAGCCAGTAGCGCGTGCGCGCCTTGGATTCACTAGCCACTGGGCAGAGATAACCCCTTCTTCACCCAATAGGAGCGCGCACAATCATACACGCCCCGCACCAGGCGTCCAGACCCGCCCGGATGGGGACACAGGAATCGCTCCATGCGCTTTCAATTAGGGCGTTTTTGACAAACAATCAACCAATTAACTAGAGTACTTAACCCCCCGGTTGATCATCATTTTTCACCGACAGGGAGACCGAGAGGACGCCTGTAGAGATAACCGCTGGGAGCGCTGAATTCAGACGGTAAGAGAATGAGTGTCATGTATGGTAGTGAGAGTAAAAGCTTGGTTTCAACTTCTGCTGAAAGGTTGTGTGTTAATCACTGAAACTGGGCACACAACTTGTTCAGTGCATTGTAGTGCATGCTAGTTATTTGTGTCAATACCCTGTGGATGCACGAATAGATTCTTACCATCTCCTAATCTGTACATCTCCTTTACAGAAAGTCACAAGTAGGCCCTCCCACCCTCGCCCTGCCATGGAGTATAGAGGATAGTATTTTAGGGTAAGAAATGGATTGCCATCATGCTTTTGGTTATATGATGACACGTACACCTGACACGTGTTTCATAAAGACCACACCACGCGCGCTATAGGTGTGACTTGGTTTGGATGACAAAATTTGCCATTTATATATATACTTACACGTTTGGTTTGTATGTCTTTTTTGTTTCTATTTTTCCTACAGAATCACTTACATTGGTACATCTCAGGCCCACAACCTGGTTGTTCCCAGGTTTAAAAAATGCTCCTAGGGAGAAAGGAGCTTTGTGGTCGGCACACGAAACTGTGGAACTCTCTACCACTTGGGCTGAAGCAAGAAACTAATCTGCTGGCTTTTAGAAAAGCGTTAAAGACCTGGCTGTTTAATCTTTGATGACTATCTGGACCGTCCTCTGACTTATGAATGACGAATTTAGCGCCTTGACGCCTTCGGGTGAAAGTTTTGCGCTCTATAAATTTCTTTTTCATTTCATTTCTACACCAAACGGGTAGCTTGACCCTCTTAGCCCCCGTCCCCAAAGGCAGCGCCCACAGTTACAGCTTTGGTCCTGACGAATGCGACGTACCCTACGGGGACACTAACGCAGAAACATGTTGACCACACTTAACACGGTGAAGGGAGAATAACGCCCCAGATCACCATTCACCTATTTTAATATCATACATTTGCTCCTTGAATAAACACAGTTTAGTGACAGATGTAATGGTTTTTAGATCACCTTTCACTTTCACACGGCCACCACTTAGCTTTAGAAGTGCATCCCTGTCTCCAGGTGTATGCCCGCCCTCTATCAAACGAAGTTTTTAGAGGGCGAGGACAGCCTATGATGAAGCATGACACCGGGCGGTGTGTGAGGCCAGTCCGAAATTTTTTATGAGATGCCCCCACTGATGTTGCATCTCAGTATAACTCTGTAGGAAACTGTAGGAATTCACGCTAGGGGCAGCCCATTTTGTGTTTACATAGAATTGATCCCACACAGTCCTCTCAATGCCACAAGTGCCAAGTGAATGATGCCGAATTCGTGCACCTGTCCTGGACCTGCCCTCCTGTACAGGCGTACGGGACAAAAATCCTCTCTCTGATATCCACCATGATTGGAATAGTCCTCACACCTGGTCCTTTATTAGCCCTGCTAGGTTATGTCAGAGATGTCCCGACGGACGTCTGTAGATTTGCTGCCTTGTGCTATTGCTTCTGAAACGAGGGTTGGTACTGCACTGGGGCAGCAAACACTGTCCCACTGAGAAAGAATGGCTAAAGCACATGGTTTACTGCGATATAGCTAGCGAAACATACGCCACACCGCAACCACCTAATTCATGGCCCAAAGATATATGGCAGCCATTACGCAATTACTTATTGACATTGGAATCTGATTTTCCTGTTTGATTTGGTGATCTGTGTTTCCACCTGAACTGCTTCCTCCCCCCGCTCCGTTCCACCATGCTTGATGCTATTACACGTATGCCACTCATGCTGAAGACCCTGTGGCCCGATTATTCACCTAGACAACCTGTCGCCAATATTTCCTCAGAGACCTGGGGCCATATGTATGAAAGTTTGGTTTTGCGATTCTCAAATAGCGAATTTTAGAGAATCGCTATTTGAGAATCGCAAAACGAGATGTATGTAGGATTTGCAATAAATTTTACGAATCCTTCATATTCCTTAATTGCGAATCTTAAATTGCGATTCGCAATTAAGGAATACCTCCCCATTCATTCCTATGGGCCTAGAGGCCCATAGGAATGAATGGGAAGACATTCTCAATTTGCGATTAGCAATTAGAGAATCGCAAATTGAGAATGCAATTTCAAGGGTGCCAGGGTGTCAAAAGGACACCCTGTTGCACCCCTGAAATGTGCATGTGTGCACATGTGGCACACATACATGCCCTAAGGGCATGTATGTGCGCCACATGGCACTTTAAAAATGCAAAAAGTGCATTTTTAAGTGAAATGTAAGTTACCACCAACTTGAAGTTGGTGGTAATTTGCGATTCCTTAAACCCAAATTGCACTTTTTTTGTGCTTCTTACATTGCATTTAAGGAATCGCAATTAGCGATTCCTTAAATGCAATCGTAAAATAGGGAATCGCAAAATTTGCGATTCCTTATTTTGAGAGGGGTTTCAGTGTGATACATTGCACACTGCTAATTTGCGATCGCAAACGCCGAAATTCTGCGAATTTCGGCGTTTGCGATCGCAAATTGGCTTCATACATATGGCCCCTAGTTCCTGCCATGTATGATGATTACCAATAAAACTTGCCAGGTGTGCCTGACTGGTGTCTTGTTATTAGTACAGCTTATATCCACTGATTTTGTAGCTGTTGTTTGTTGCAGGTTGTTGAGCAAATGAGAATGAAAATAAACGTTAAAAAAAAGGAATCATGAGTGCTCCTTATTTGGCTAAAACCATATTTACATCTGATGCTAGTGCCTATGTTTAGGTGCAGTGTTATCCTAAATTCAGGATGGTGAAGAGGTGGTCATTGTTTATGCCCCTTGTACTTTGTCAACCACTGAACAACGCTTTTCGGTGATTCAAAGAGGAACATATTGGCAGCATTCTGGGCTGCAAGACATTTTCGAACATATGTTTGGGGTATACCATTCATAATAAGATCTGACCAAAAGCCTTTAATTCATTTTTTGTCTACCAAAGATTCTGGAATGGTGTCTCCAACAATTTCTAGGTGGTTAGCAAGTATGGAAGAATTACATTTTACCATGCAATATGTATCAGGTAATAATGTTTTTGCTGATGCATTGTCAAGAATTAGAACTGAAAGTAGCTTTGGAAAGATTCTGGTGATGATCTAGCAGAGTATGGATGGGTAGCAGCCATGGAGTGTATGGATATAAATGAACTATTTCAAATAAAGAGTGTAATCAAGCTATTAGACTTGATGTAGAATTAGTGACTTTAAGTAAATGGATCAAACAGGAATGGTCAGTGCAAGTTGATGGTTTGGAAAAGACGGCAGGACGATTGGCGTGTTGATGTGCTGCCTGTTTGCCCCAGGGGACTCGCTGTCCCACAGTTCACTGCTGTCAGGAGAAAGGAGGGGCCATCGCCAATTTCGCGTGCGCTGAAAAGCGCCTGCCTAACTCACGTTTTGTACCCATGTTTGCAGAAGAGAGAAAAAAATTGCGCAGTCTTATGGTCAAAAATGGTATTCTCGGTCCGCTGGGGCCATCCCTCAGAGCAGGTGCTGGGCAATGGCTGGGGGCCAAATTTACTATTCTCACTCCGCTGGGGGCAGCAGGTGCTGGACAGTGGCTGGGGGTCTCATTTACTATTTCACTCTGCAGGGGGCGTCCCACAGGCCAGGTGCTGGACACTGGCTGGGGTCTAATTTACTATTCTCAATCCGCTGGGGGCATACCTTAGGGCAGGTGCTGGACAGTGGCAGGGGGTCTATTTTCAGTCCACTGGGAGCGTCCCTCAGGGCAGGTGCTGGACAGTGGCTAGGAGTCTAATTTACTTTTCTCACTCCATTGGGGGTGTCCCTTGGGGCAGGTGCTGGACAGTGGCTAGGGGGGGTCTTGTTTACTATTCTCACTCTGCTGGAGTCATCTCTCAGAGCAGGTGCAGGACCGTGGCTGGAGGTCTAATTTACTACTGGTGTGGGAGTACAGACAAGGGCAAGAAAAAAGGAACTGCATATCCAGAAGTAGCAACCAACAACCTGGTGATCAATCTTTCCACAACTACTCTTACTGAAACTCACAATCAAATTCTTAATAAAGGATTATCTTTTTGTCCAACGGGTAATTGGGATCTCGTACAAACTAAAGTCGATCTCTTCAAGTTTACTAGAAAACTGAAGTTGCATTCTTTCTTCTTTGACAACTATACAAGACGTAGCTCATCAGATAGTGGACCACAGACTAGTGATCTTACTGCACAAGACTTGGAAAACATTAACCTATTGACACACCTATCCACAGATGAAGCTCCTGATAATTTGGAATCATTGACAACTACTGCTGATGAATTGGGAATAGACATTTTCCATTCAAGACCAAATCCTCTTAAAAAGAGATCCAAATTCACACCAGCACTTCCATCTGGTAATTCTATAGATATGTTCTTCAAGGCAGTGACCAAAGACCTGGACAAAGAATTTCAGAAATATCAGTTCAAACAGAAATATATACCCAAAAATATCACACAAAAAGAAAGAATGGCACTGATTGAACTAAAAAATGATCCTAACTTAATAGTCAAGGAAGCAGACAAAGGAGGGAATGTTGTCATACTTAACACCTCGGATTATTTGGCAGAAGCCCATCAACAATTAGAAGACGCAACCTGCTACCAGAAGTTACATCATAACCCCACAAATGAAATACAAGAAAAACTTCTTCAACTCGTAAACTACTGGTATGAAAAGGAACTTCTAACCTTAGAAGAAAAACAACTTTTATACATTGACAACCCGATTATTCCAACTCTATACCTTTTACCCAAGGTGCATAAACCAGGCAGAGTACCTAAAGGCAGACCAATCATTGCAGGAATTGATTCGATCTGTTCCAATGTGGGTGCCTTCATTGATGCCGAATTGCAACCATTTATGAAGGATCTCCCCTCCTTCATACAAGATACTAAAGATGTTCTTCAAAAATTGGATAATATAGTCTGGCAGGACGACTATATATTATCTGCAATTGATGTCACCAGCCTCTACACCTCAATCAAACACTCAGACAGAATAGCAGCAACTAGAAAATCTCTAAAGACCAGATCAGTTCATTTTACAGCCAGAAACAACATGATCCTGGATATGCTGGAATTTTGCCTATTTAACAACTACTTTCTCTTTAATGGCAATTTCTTTTTACAACTCCAGGGTACTGCCATGGGGGCAAAATTCGCACCATCATACACCTGCCTCCTGATGGGTGAGGTAGAAAGACACTGGATTTGGGGTGGAAGAACAGATGATGCCATCAGTAACATAATTATGTGGGGAAGGTATATCGATGATATCCTGCTTGTGTGGCAAGGTCCAGAAGACCATCTGAAATTGTTCATCGATTCCCTTACCCCCAATAGATGGGGGATTGACATTACATACACCATTTCAAAAACAGAAATTGAATACCTGGATTTAACTATTTACATTGAAAACAATCAACTGTATACTAAAATACACAGAAAACCTACTTCTGCCAATTCAATTTTGCATGCGACAAGCAGTCATCCAAACCATACCATCATGAACATCCCTACAGGAGAATATCGTCGAGCTCGCATGAATTGCAGCTCGAATAAGGAATACACTGTGAACTCCAATGCAATCACTCAACGACTGCATCAACGTGGATACAAAGATCAGGTCCTCAACAAAGTTCAGAAACGTTTCGCTGACACTGACCGACATCAGCTGCTACACAACAATCGCATCAGAGAGAATAAATCGGTGATTCGTTTTTCCACACAATACAACAACGGACATCAATGCATTCGGAAGACTCTTACCAAACATTGGCACCTCTTAAAAGAAAATACTACTGTATCAAATGTTCTTCATGACATACCACAGTTGAGTTTTTCCAGAAGCAAAAACCTAAGGGACATTCTGTGCCCATCCTTTCTGGAAATAAAACAAACACCAACTACCTTCCTGCAACAACCGAAAGGTTTTTTCACCTGCTCAAATTGTTCGATCTGCAAATTAGGTAAATCAAAAACAAAGGAAGTGACGGTCAATGGCCACATGTATAAAATCAACGATTTTATCAACTGCGAAAGCACCAACGTGATCTATCTCATCACTTGTCCCTGTGCACAACATTACATTGGGAGTACCATCCGACCCTTAAAAATCCGCATCCAGGAACATTATAGAAATATTCACAAGTGTGACACCAGGCAACCCCTGGTGGAGCACTTTGAAACATACCACTGCCATCAACGGGCATTCTCCTTCACTGGTCTTAAAAAATTGAAACAGCACAAACGAGGCGGCAATCTAGAACAACGCCTCCGGAGAGAGGAAAGTGCCTTGATTATAGGCCTGGAAACTGTGGAAAAGGGTCTGAATAAAGAACATGAGTGGCACCACTGGCTGTAAGGATCTAAGAGGTTCATTTATCTAATTTTTAGACATGGGAACTGTGGACAAGTGCCTAAACAAAAGAACATGAGTGGCACCACTGGCTGTAAGGATCCAAGGGGTTTATTTATGTATTTGATATTACAGGTTCAGTAACTGTAGACATAACACACTCCTACAGTTGGTGTATGATACTTGTTTATCTGTATCCATCCTTTGGAAAAACTGTCTTTCTGAAACAACTCTGCTACCTCAAAGGTTAATTTTTGTTCCAAATGTGTCTTCCTAGTACAACTGCTCTGTGAACATATTATCAAATATATTACTTTTAAACGTTAAAACCATAACCACAACCGTTGCTTCTGAAATGCGTGCCAATTTATTATCGACACGCTTATTAACATAATAGGTTTTGTCTTATTTTGAATCTATTGCTTGCTTTGTTTTTTCACCCCGCGTTCACTCTGCTGTATCTGCCTTCCACTCATGAAAATGGGGCAGTTGCTCTACTCCCTTCTTATAACTACAAATCTTATTTAATGCTAATCACTATAAATATAATTACAATCTTTTTCATATCTAATTAACTGTCTGTCCCAAAGTTGTGCACATTCTACAATTTGAACGTGCACAAGCGTCCATAATCCTTTCCGTTCTTTCTTAACTTCTTTCAAAAATGCAAATGGTCTCTTATGTTTTGTTACTGTCTATGCTTGATAAGCAAGACACACTCCAAAATGGCGGCGGTTTTTTCTATAATGGTAGGTCCCTTCGTAGACCTCCTTTATTTCCGATGAGCCTATGTTTTTTATACACTTGGGTTTATTCCCTTCTTTGGAGAATGAGAGCTGCTGAATAACTTAGTTTAAATGAGTGCGAGCACTACATACAAAATAAATACTATATTTCTCTTCGCAAATTCTTTCCGTTGGACTCCTTCCGGCCACAACGTGTTTTACTTCCGGGTCATACCGGATCTCTCTAGCATTTAAGATGGTAGGGAGGTTGACCGCTGTTACATCGCGGAAGCACCTCATCGGTTGGATTTATCCCGGGACTTTCTGAACACCTTCTTAGTAAGTTACCGAAGCGGCCTGATTTTATGTTACTTTTTCAAATTTCTTTTGGCATGTAAACTTTTCGGCATTCACTTTTCCGATCTACATCGATCGTTTTTAACATTGATCTAACATATCTTTGGGAGGTTTTTACTAGTTTTTTATCATAGTGTGCTATATAATCTCCCATTAATGTGGAGATGTACTCCTCCTATGTTGGTTCTCTTGAGCTTTACTGCCCATGGGCTAAGTAGCTAGTCCCGGGTCTCCTCACTTAGCGCTCTTTAATATGGAGTCGCATCCGAATTTGATATGACAGTGTCAGTTTAATCACTCGTGGTTCATTGAACGCGTCTCAATACGGAGTCATATCCGAGTCAAATATGACAATGACCGTTCATTCACTCATGTTTCACTGTTTGCCCTTATATGAGGCACTCTACTTGCAACTAAGCACATATAAAATCAAAACTTCCCAAGGGGACAACCTTTATAATTATGGGAAATACTGTTTTGAATTTAGTGATTGTTTTTTCGTTTAATTGATATATGTCATTATTTATTATCTAAAGCATGTATAAAAAAAATTGGGGTATTTTCTTGTATTATTGATGATAGACCCGGACATCTATGCTCCATAATGACACCTTGCCACCATATTTTGATCTCAAGTTGAGTCCATATATTGTAATGTATATATATCCTAGTGTATCTTCACTGTAGATGTCTCAGACGTGTTTAAAAAAGTGTCCGTGTTGATTTGTAATTATGAAGATATCCATATATTGACTACATGTTGAAAGGTTCATCATAGACAGACCCTGTTAGTCCTAACTGGTACTTTTCATTTGCTTAAGATGCTAAATTTGTCAAAAAATAACGTTTGTTCTTTTTAGATTTTTGGATGCCATATATACTATCATGAAGAGTATTGGAATGTATTTTAATCTCACCAGACTCTATGATCCTTGAATATAACAACTGGGTATTGTAGTTGACCATCCTACACGATAACTGTCCTATATGGTATGTCGGCTATTGCATGAACACATTAAAGTTCTCACATGTAGTCTTTTTGTAGACAATATCACTGTCTAAACTGATTGGTATGGGTTTCTTTTCTTCTTTTTTCCTTTTTCTTCTCTTCTTTGACAACTAAAATACTGAGTTCTGAAAATAAGCATGTCGTTTTAGCCAGCACCTGCCTGGGATCTCTTCTTTCGTAATTGAATTCACAATGTATATACTAAAAATAGCTCTTAGATATTCTTTCTCTGCTCTTTCTCTTTCTTTCTTTATTTTCTTTTTACTCACTCTTTCGCACACAAAAAATGATCTTTTATGGCCTCTCACAGGCTTGAACAAAATAAATAAAGTTTTTACGTCTTTTTATCCCCACCTCTGCACTTAGTTGGTGTTTCCTCCTGGGGGATCTTTTCTCTTTTTTTCTACTATCTATAGTACTTATCTAACTCTTTCTTTTCCTACAGCCTTGAGAAAGCCCTGGCTCAACCTGCCAAATAGGGCGAAACACGTGTCGGCTGTCTCCCCCTCTTTTTTGAATCCTTGTCACATAAAACATGACAAAAAAAGAGTGAAATGGATCTATTAAGTGGCAACTGTAAATAAAATTTCTACCTTCACTGAATCTCATTGTGGACTCTTGTGTTGTGATAAAAAGGATTCATCCTAATGAACAAAATAGACTATTTGAAGAAAAGGAACACATGCTCACACCCTTATCCTTATCAGGTGCTGGACAGTGGTTGTGGGTCATGTTTACTATTCTCACTCCACTGATTGCGTCCCTTAGGGCAGGTGAGGGACAGTGGCTTGGGGTCCCGTTTACTATTCCACTCCGCTGGGGGCATCACTCAGGGCAGGATCTGGACAGTTGGGGGGGTCAAATTTACTATTCTCACTCCGCTCGGGGCGTCCCTCAGGGCAGGTGCCTGACAGTGTCTGGGGGAGTAATTTACTATTCTCACTCCGTCAGGGTCGTCCCTCAGGGCAGGTGCTGGAGAGTGGCTGGGGGTTTAATTTACTATTCTCACTCCGCTGCAGGCGTCCCTTAGGGCAGGTGCTGGACAGTGACTGGGGTTAAATTTACTTTCCTCACTCCGCTGGTGGCGTCCCTCAGGGCAGGTGCTGGACAGTGGCTGGGGGTCTGATTAACTATTCTCAGTTCGCTGGGGGCGTTCCTCAGGGCAGGTGCTGGACAGTGGCTGGGGGAGTAATTTACTGTTCTAACTCCGCTAGGTGCGTCCCTCAGGGTAGGTGCTGGACAGTATCTGGGGGTCTAATTTACTATTCTGACTCCGCTGGGGGCGTCCTTCATGGCATGTGCTGGACAGTGGCTGGGGGGTCAATAGAACTATTGTAACACCACTGGGGGGTCCCTCAGGGCAGGTGCCGGACAGTGGCTGGGGGAGTAATTTAGTATTGTATCTCCGCTGGGGGCGTCCCTTGAGGCAGGTGCTGGGCAGTGGCGGGGGGTCTAATTTACTATTCTTACTTTGCTGGGGGCGTCTATCAGGGAAGGTGATGAATACTGTCTAAGGATCTAATTTACTGGTATAAATATGAGAGGGAAACACAGAGCTAATAAAGGTCCAGCACCCACGCTCCTAAATGGTATCTGTAAGACAAAGAGGTGCTGTTCCTGAAGAAAGTAGAAAAAGGTTAGAATAAGTACGTTACAAGGAGGGGATCCTCATGATCAGTACTTTTGCCCTCACACACCCGATTCGGTGTCATGCTTCATCATAGCAAACACAAGGAGTTTACCCCGAAACCGGTCCCAGGATGCTTGTTTCCGGTCCGGAGAGGATCTGGCCTGGCAGTTCGGGCTGGACTGTTGCCATGAGTCACAGGGTCAAGACTGATTTGCATATGGCTGGGTCCAAACTGGGGTGGCGAAGTGAGCTAAAGAATGATGATGGATTCAACCCAGATCTGTGACTGGGGGTGAGTGTCTGAAAAGTTTCATCACTCCATTCATCATCTCCTTGTGTTTGCTTTGTTCTCCCTAAGTTGGCAGGGTATGCCCAGAGGTGGGTCCCTTACTCACTTTGCCACTGGATTCAAGCTATCCTGGCTGATGAGGGGTGTTACCCCGAAACCGGTCCCAGGATTCTTGTTTCTGGTCCAGGGAGGATCTGGCCTGGCAGTTCGGGCTGGACTGTTCTCATGAGGCACAGGGTTAAGACTGATTTGCATATGGCTGGGTCCGAACTGGGGTGGTGAAGTGAGCTAAAGAATGATGGATTCAACCCAGATCTGTGACTGGGGTGAGAGTCTGAAAAGTTTCAGCACACCGTCCATTATCTCTTTGTGTTTGCTATGCTTCATCATAGGGCTTGCTCCTCGTAGGGCCGGCGCTGCAATGCTCTACGGGCCCTGCGAGAGGGCTCTTCATTGGACATCTTTTGTTTCACGCCATATTGGTTGAAGTGTGTGTGTGAGGGTGTAATATGTATAGGGTGGAGTGAAAGCAGTGAGGGAAACTGCCTAAGGGGTGTCCGGAGTCTCTTTTAATATAATGGTCCCCTTGACGGAGGTAAAAAAAGAAAGATGCTATTGAATGAGTTCAATGAATCAGGATTGCCTTCATGTGTTTTTTATGGAGTCTTTAATGGGGTCGACATGTTTCACGCCTATCGGTCCTAACAGATCCGTGGCATTTCTTCAGGAACAATGTGACCCCTTAACCCTAGGCCTAGAGGGAGGATGTGTAGTTATCACATGCAATTGGAATACCTCTATATTGTTTTTATCCAACCTAAAAGAGACCAATGAGACAAATAAACAATAGTATATCAGGTGTCGCCTTAAGATTTGGACGGCATCTCCACAAAATAGAAAACTGTCATGAGTGTCAGAATAGACATAGCATGCAATCAGTGCATAAAGTCACTACCAAGTGGTTGGGGAAAACCAAAATCAGTGAAGCAGGCCAGGCAGTGACCACAAGTGTTAAAACTATAGAGGACACACCGTTTGACATAACAGACACACAACATAGAACATGTATGGCTTCTCAATAAATAAGGGTAGAGTCCTTACCCTTTGTAATCAATTATTAGAGCTCCATGGACAAGAAGACTGAAGGGTGGACAAGACAAACACGTAGGGCACAAGTGCAAAGTTCAGAAATTTATCAAGCGCCCCATTAGAGGGACTCAGAAGGTACGGTCCAGCACAGAGAGCGCTTGCGACCTATGCCGACTCTGCTCGCCCATAAGTGCATGGTGATGTTGCGCAGGTCGGTATTCATGCCTGGTGTTATTACCCTAAATGCAATCAGGTGTGTGGCTAGTAACGCGATGCACCTGAGAGAATTAAAAACAGACCAATAGGGTACAGTGGCAATCGTCATTACCCAACATAGAACTCAGTGTGTCTCCCTGTGTCTGAGTAACGCGAGGAACATTTCGAGGTTGCGAGGGCCAATCAAGTTCAGGGGCTTGGCTACATTGTCATCATTTAGAGGCTGAGCCGCACTGGTGCTAGCACAGCGTGGTACGGGGAAGACTGTACGGAACATTGCTGGCTCAGCGCATGTGCGGAAGCGCATGTGTTGAGTTATCAATAGTGTACACTAATGGAGAGGAGTATACCTATCTATGACTAGTATGAGTTTGTTGACGGCAAATCAGTGTCCATCATTGCATGGATGCTCATAATTGCCTTAATTAAGGCCATTCAGTTGAATGAGTTATACTGGTGTTTACTGTATAAACATTATGAGTGGCCAGAAAGTAGTGTGTCATATAGCTGGTGAACGGAGACCTGGGGTAGCTCAAAACTCTGCACCATGGGATGTTATGATTGAGTCCCACTGTCTGAGTGGAGAGAACGGAAGACTGTAATGTCCTAGCCTTCTAACTAGGTAGAATGTGGTGCTAGTGTTCTGGAGTCTGGCTGCATCCAGGTTCCAGAGCGCTCACTGTAGTTGTCAGTTGATTGGGAGTCTCCCTCCCGGTTGGAAGAAATAAACTCACATCTACTTTCAAACCTACCTGTTCTCAGTATCTTGAACATTTCACTGGCAACGCAGGATGGCAGTCTTCTGACTGGAAGGAGAGACGTGACATAGAGGAATCATCGTCCTCCCTGCTGGTGTGTCCTTGCATTTACGAACTGTATGCCGGTGATTTTCTTCTTCGCCTGAATATCCTGCAGTCGAGTAGAGGAGCAGACCCCAAGGTACTTCGGGAGCAGTAAGATTTACATTATTTTAACTGAGATTTCAAAGGTGTAGCTCACGAAGAAATTGCACGTCACCTAGCGCGCGGCTTGGTTTTGAGGGCGCAACGTGCGAGACGATACATGGCCACAGGGCAATTGCTGCCTAGCAACGCCAGAATCATTGACTCGTCATCAAGCGTTTCGGAGCACACAGCTCTGTCTACGGTTGCTGTCAGCGATTTGGCATGGAGCGTCAATACTGAAGGAGGCACATGCTGCAGAGAATGAGTTCCTAGACAACATGTTTGCCTACTGGAGCGTCTATACTGAAGGAGGCACACACTGTAGGGAATGAGTTGCTAGACAACGTGTCAAAAAGTTTGCCTGTTTTAAAGGAGAAAGTTTTTTTTACTCTCCATAAGTGTAGCCCACATAATATTGCGGAAGGCACAACTCAAAGTGAATGAGCTTGACAGTGTTTCAACTAAATAACATTGCATTCAACATAGTTAGCCCTGGGACTTACAAAAAATAGATACATTATTTTCTAATGTTTTCATGCATGTCTTTTGAGGCAAAACATTTCACTGGAGTGACATACACAAAAGGAAAGTTTAGTGTCAGTAGCCAACAGTTGTTTATACAAAGGAATACTACTTGCACAACCATGGAAGGTTTAGTAGCTCCCACATATTTCTTACAAAACCCCGGATAGCCCACAATACAGTCGGAACACTGGAAAGAAGGTTTTGAACCCTATGTACAAGCCATAGGTGGCAACATATTTATAGCTGCTAGGAAATTGGCTATGTTGAAGCATTGTTTGGGAGCTGAAGGAAGATGAATTTTGAAAAATTTCACAGCTTTACAGGAAGATGAGGATGAAGGGAGTGACGGAGAGGACGTGTACGAAGTTGTGGAGAGTTTTAAGTTTTGAAAGAGAAGTCAACTGGATGGAGAGTCAGTGGAGAGTTATGTTGCCAGTCTGAGGTCACTTGCAGCAACATGTAACTACAAGGGCTTCCAAGATCAAATGTTAAGGGATCAACTGGTGTTAAAAGTGAACAAGAAGGTCCAAGAGAAACTGTTAAACATGGAAGGTTTGACGCTTCAAATAGCAATTGTCTTAATGAAGAGAGCTGAATTAATAGAGGAAGGGTTGAAGGAGATAAAATCAGAAGAAAAAGTTGAGGCAGTACAGAAAGGGTCATGCACATTAAGAGAAGAGGACAGTGGTTTTAGGAGGTTCGGAGACAAGAAAGGTGTATTGTGTTATATAGGTGTGGGTATAGAGGTCATTTAGCTGCTGATGAATCATGTCCAGCTATAGGACAAGGATGCCGGAGGAGCAGGAACAAAGGGCATTTTGCAAGAATGTGCAGGGGAAAGATGAGAGGTGTGAACAAGAGAAGACCCTCAGTGAGTGCTATTGGGGACGTAGAGGATGACAGCAAAGGTCAAGACGTAATCTTAGAAATTCAACAAATTGGGAAGATTAGTGAAGACAATCCATTTTGCAATATCTGCATAGACGGGGTTGAAGTGAGGATGATAGCAGATTCGGGACCTAGGTACACCCTGGTTGGGGAAGAATACTTGAAAAAGTTTCCGAAGCATGAGCTCAAGAGTCCGGATGCGAGATTAGTGGTTTATGGGAATAAGCCCATTGAGTTGATAGGTTTCATTGAAGCTAAACTTGAATTTCAGCAGAAGGTGACAACGTCTAGTATATTTTGCCAAGGAAGGTTCTTGTTTGTTGGGTTGGTCTCCACAACGACATTTGGGTATTCACCTGGATCCTAATCATCCAGACCAGGTGTTGGGCGCCTGTAAGGAAGTGTGTGTGGTGGATCAAGGAGTGCCATACATCAATGAGTTTCCAGGGGCGTTTAATGATCAAGTTGAGACTCTCAAAGGATTCATGCACAAAATTGTGTTGAAAGATGGGGTGATGCCTGTTGCCCACCAACCCCGAGATGTGCCCTTAGTTATGAGGGGATCGCTACGGTAAGAATTACATAGATTGTGTGAAGAGGTGATGATTGAGGAATTTGAATCGTGGAAGTGGTTGGCTCCGGTGGTGATAGCCAAGAAGGGGAATGGTGACATTAGATTGTGTGTGGATTTAAGGGATTTGAATGCAGCTATCCGCGTGGATAGCCCACCCCTTCCCAACATTGGAGAAATGTTGACCACCATCAAAGGAGGAAAGGAGTTCTCCACTTTAGATCTTTCTTCAGCCTATCACCAGATTGTGCTTCACCCGGAGTCGAACATTTAACATCGTTTGTTGCTCCCGAAGGAGTTTACAGATATAAACGGATGCCGTTTGGTCTAACTGCGGCGGCGGACATTTTCCAGAGGGCAATGCACCATTTGCTAAAAGACACCCCTAATGTGACATATTTTCTTGGTGTTTGGGGTGATGAAACAGAGCATGACAAAACACTGAAAAGTGTGTTGAAGATATTAGAAGAGTGTGGGTTAACCATCAAGAGGGAGAAGTGTAAATTTGAGGTGGGAGGTGTGCAGTATTTGGGATATTGGATCAGTGGGAAGGGAATAGCTCCCAAAATGAAATTGGTGTCTGCTATCGAAGATTCTCCTTCACCAACTTGCAAAGACCAGTTACGATAATTTTTTGGTCTAGCTGAATATTTTTCCTGTTTTGTACCCATGTTTGCAGAAAAGACAAAAAACATGCGCAGTCTTATGGTAAAAAAGCTACATTTGTTTGGTGTGAGAATTGTGAGAGGGAGTTTAAAAATGTGAAAGTGAGCATTGCGACAGCACCAGCACTTAAACCATTTGATGCTAATGATCCAACCATAGTTAACACTGATTCTAGTATTGTAGGTTATGTACTGAGAAAAATACTCATAACACCATCAAATGTTCATGATTATTTCTTTTATTTCATATTCTTCTTAAAATACACTTGTGGAATTTCTTCTTCTTGGTGACGACTGTTTCTGTATCGTGAGAGGGCTATAGCCCGATTACGCCATGTATTGAAGGAATAACAGAAGAAGGACTTATGTCATGAAGTGGTGAATTATTTATTTGCGAAATTGGAATTGAAACCGTGATATCACTGACCAATATAGGTGGATCTCCAAGGAAATAAAATGTTCATATAAGCCCTGAAGAAGCAAATGTTTTTCGGGAAACACATGTTGGCTTGGCTGTGTACATTATAATTTGTTGATGAAGATTGTTAAATGTCTTTGATGTACGCATCACATCAAGAAGAAGAAATTCCGCAAGTGTATTTTAAGAAGAATATGAAAAAGAAATAATCATGGACATTTGATGGTGTTATGAGTATTTTTCTCAGTACATAACCTACTATATGGATGATTCCCTGAGAGAAAAACAGGGAACTGAGAACAAGCGCCGGGCAGTTTCTCTATTTCTCCTCTTTTTTCAGACTGATGTTACTATGGTGGGTGTGGGTGCAGTGTTGTTACAAAGAAGGAATGGCGTGGAGGTTACTAATGCGTTTGCCTCAAGACCTTTAAGGGCTGCGGAGAATAATTATTCCACCAGAGAGAGAGAAGCGTTGGCAGTGTGGTGGGGAGTGAATCATTTTAGAACATATGTTTGGGGTACTAATTTCACAGTTAGAACTGGCCATCGTCCTCTATTAGATGTGTTCACTGCAAGTGGGGGCAGGAGAGCATCTCCTAGAATTGCTCAGTGGTCCATGGGAATGTTAAAATCCAACTTCCGCATGGAATATATTCCTCAACAATAATAGGTGTTGGCCGACTGTTAGTCCAGATTACCTTCGGGTGTTGTAACGGGTGCATGAAGTGAGGAAGAGGAGTGGTTGGAGGCCAGTGTGAGCGTGATTACGAAAGGTAGAGTATTGCATGAAGAGTGGGTACAAGTAACCAATGAAGATAACGTTTTCAGGGAAGTAAAGAAATATTTGTGTGATGGATGGCCTAGTAAAGGGAGTATTTCTTCAGAGGTGGAGTGTTTCCGACAGATTAGTCAGGAGCTGTCTTTTGTGAATGGACTATTTTAAAGAGGGGATTTATTGATAGTACCTGGTTTCTTGAGCTAGCGTATAGTTAAACTGGCACATGAAGGACACATTGGAATGAGTGCTACGAAGAGAAGATTGAGACACGAGTATTGGTGGCCTGGATTGGATCCAGAGGAACATCAGAGAATGTGGGTTATGTGCATGGAGTGAAAAGTCTAAAAAATAGTGAAATACCCTCAGATGGAGACTGATAAATCAGATGCATCTTGGAAGAAGATTGGGATTGATACTACTGGTCATTTGCATGTCATGGGAGGTTGCCCCAAGTATGCTATTGTGGTTGGTGGATTACTATTCAATATGGCCCAAGGTAAAGTTTACGGGGGAAGTGACTTCCGAAACAGTGATTGTGTTCTTTAAGGAGTTGTTTGTGAGAGAAGGGGTGCCATAAATTATGGTTTCAGACAACGGTGTTCAGTTTGAGTCTCAGAGTATGAAGGAGTTTTTGATGCAGTATGACAGAGCACATTTGTTCGTCTGTGTATTATCCTCAAAGTAATGGTCTGGTAGAAAGGTGGAACAGAACATTGAAGGAAGGGTTGCAGTTGGCTTTATCAGGGCAACAGGACTGTCGTGTAGTTCCTATAGTACCCATGCAGGACCTGCGCGTTTGGATAACATAGACCGTGGGCTTGGTGATAGACTGACTCTGTGCACCCCCACCGTGTATGTTAGCCTGATTTGCATTAGCTAGCTCACAGTGCCACTAGAATCTCCTCTTATCGGGGAGAGATTAGTTTCTGGCAACCTTAGATCATGACAACCCTGATCCCTCAGAATCATGGAAACAATGTACTACTTTTCGGTCAGTCACTCGTGCTTACTTATTCGGTTTTGTCTCAGAGAGCTACACAGAATAAACAGTCTGGGCGTTTCAATAAGTATTTATTGAACTGTTGTTATTCTAGTGTAAAATATAATATGTGCTGCAACAACCAGCAGACAATAGCAGAGATATATCAGCAGTACGATAAAAGTGAAGGGGTAGAACAGTTCTACCATATTGCAATAATCATGAATACATACATGAATATAAAAAGCATTATGAAAGTGCACGTACTCCTACGATGCCTAACTAGATATACCTGAGTGTACCTAGCATATGTGTAGGTCTAAAAGCCTAAGAGCCAAGAATCCTTCTAGGATTTAGTCGAACCCCATTACCTGAATAGAGAGAGAGTGGGACCCCGTCCTGGTCTCGAGTTGGACACCCCGCAAGGGCTGTGTTAGACCGCTGTCAGCTGGAGCGACTGCATGCAGGAGCCTCAGCGTCTCTGGTCAGTGTGTCAGCATGGAAGTCTTGCTTCCCTCTGTCTTACCGGGGTAAGATGTGGTGTATTTATACCCTGAAGATTCTAGTTGCTTCGTATGGTTTGTATTGGGCCTTGTTAGACTTGAGGAAAACGTCAGGGGTGAACTTTGTACATACATATTATGCAGGTGGTGTATTCCTAGAGAGTCATGCATAATTGATGTGTACAGTGTGGGCCTGTGTTTGGGAAAAACCTTGCTGTATTCAAAACCACAGGATAGAGAACGTTCAGCCCTCAGAGCTCGTTGTGTACTGGCGAGGACCAATGTAGGTGAAAGATCATGCCTATATAAGGAATCATGACTATAATAGGACATGTACAGTTATGACCGTAATAGGGCATATGCGGCATTGACCATAATAGGGCAAGTACGAATATGACCGTATTAGGGCAAATACAAATACGTCCATTTTAGGGCATGTATGAACGGGTCTACATTAGAGCCTCTATACGGGACATAACAGGACAGGAGAGAGGCAATGAGAAAGTTGTTGTGGTCGTATCGTACCACACCTCATTAGGTAACAGGAACATCTCCTTTTGAGGCAATGAGAGGTCGGAAAGCAGGGCTTTAATATCCAAAGGAATGGAACGTAATAAGGAGTTAACACATCATTGGTCATTGTGTTCCTGTATCGTCCATCTAAGGTAGTCGGAAGTGTGGTTGGAGTTCAAGAAATGGGTCGACATTTTTGTAGTGCTACGTTTGCAACGGATGTTGCTGCAATGTTCCATAATTCTTGTCTTGACCAGCATCGTGGTCATGCCCACATATTTGAGGTTACATGGGCACCTGATGAGATAAATGCAGTTCCTTGTGCTGCAATTCAATTTGTGTGTTTCTTCTCAATCCATGAATACCCATGGTGAATATAGATCTCCTTAGTAGCCGTGCTTAGTTGTCACGCTGCTTCTTAGTAGCCGTGGTTAGGTGTCACACCCTGCATGATCCGCATCGGAAGTACCCTGTCACTGGTGGGAGGCTCCACAGGGTGTGTTGTTTGGGTTCCTATCTTGTCCTCGGTCTGGTGTGTACAAGTAGGTCTTATTTACTATTCATACTTCACCAGGTACTATACACCGGACAGGTTTTGGACGTAGACTATAGTTTATGAGACATTCTGACATAAGACACAAAATAAACTTGGTATAATTGTTTTTATTTTTCTCACAGCAGGAATCTGTATTCCAAAAGTGCCAACTTGTAGAAAGGACGTATAAGGAATCACTCACTCTCTTGCTTCAAGAAGCCACATACCAAAGTTCACCCTCCAACCAAACATCTACTTCATTCAAGACAAGAGAACTCGAAGGTCAACTTTACATTTAACTTAGAGTTATTGCGCTTACAATTATCAGTATTTTCCTCCTTCACGGCCAATGTACTTTGCTAATTTTAAACACAATCTTCCAAGAGAAATTTCCTTTGTCAGTTTTTCACCACTTGCAGAAATTAATAACTTGTTCATTTTTCCACCCTTTCTACAGGAAAAATAAATATTAGTTTTAAAACATTAAAATGTAATTAATATACATTTATTTTATTTTGTTTTTGCAGACCAGCACAAAATGGCATCTTCCCACCAACCATTGTATGTCGAATCTAGAGGTTGAAACAGGCTGCTAAAGTACAGTACCTATCTTTACTGTAATGAGAAGATAACTGATCTCAGGAATTATTGGAGGTGAGTGCATTATCACTCACCTCATTGCACAGGCAGAGCGGTTAGTCTGAAGCAGACTGTTTAGTACAACAGAGCATAACCACTCTACCTCCGCCATGAAGATTGAAGTTATAGAACACGTGCAGCACACAAAAACGCTTGCATCCACCTCCAATGAGCCCAGTGGTTCACTTTAGCGGGAGGTATAACAAAATATTACCATGCAGGTTACTAGCAGGATGCCCTCCATTCCCAACCTCCGTAGAATGGTCCAAGGAAGAAAAAAGGCAAGTAATCTACAACGTGTAGCCCCTCAAACAAACTCTGACATTAAAATACCACGTGAACTAACTTTAACTTTTAGTGATCAACGTTTTATTCTGCATTACAACCAAAACCTTCAAAAAAGAGTACAAATTTTTAGCACGCCACAACCTGGAAACCCTTGAGAATTCTGAAATTTGGATGATGGGTGGGACCTTTAAGTCCACGCCACATCCATTCACCCAAGTTTACACAATTCACGCAAACCTTAATAATACCACTGTGCCTTTAGTATATAGTTTACTACCCGATAAGCAATCCCCAACCTATACAGAATTTTTATGTATGGTAAAAGATTTTAAAAAAGAGTAAAAGTTTGAGAAAAGTAATAATTGACTTTGAATTGTCAATGATAAACACGGTATGCAAACTGCATCCTGAAACACAATTTCAAGGTTTGTGTTTCACTTTTCTCAGGTGTTTTGGCGTAAAATACAAAAAATATAATTAGTTGAGGAATACTTCATAAATAGCAAACTACAATTTGAATGAAGCAAATTAACGGCATTAACCTTTGTACCTCCTGACAGTGTAGAAGAATTTTAAACTTAAATTTCTGAATCAGATTATTTTGTCCAAACTGATGAAAAATTAGCCCCCTTACTAAATTACTTTGACACCTGGATTGACAGTCTATGCAGGTCGGGTAGCAGGAGGAAGACCACATTTGCAATTGAATGGAGGAACTACTACACAACCTGTTTAAAGGGAGACGTAAACACTAAGAATGCTACTGAGTGATGGCACAATTCCTTCAAAAAAGCAATTAGCAAACATCACCCCAACCTATATCCTTTCTTGGAAATTTTGAAGAAATAACAAAGTTTGCAAGAAATTAGAATTGCGCAATCTCTGTCAGGAAACCGGAATCAACGTGTTTCAAAAACGAGTAAGGAAATATCTGAACAACTATTGGCTAATTTGCAATCATTTGCGTTAATGGTGGCTTCAGACTACCTCAACAGTCTTGCATACATCCTACACTATTAACACTACCTACCTACCCACTACATAACTTGCCTACTTTCATAGTACATAGGTCCAATCCCGACTGCCGCAAAGATACCCCCGCCGTATTACGATGCATGCAGACCAAACTATCGACTGCAGCGGACATAGTGTTCTCTGTTTGGGCACAGGCAGTAGGAGCAGCCCTCGCATGGGCCGCGGCGGTCGGAAATGTTGTCGATAGGGACTCCGACACCGTCAGGGCTGTGGTGCCACCGCCGAGCAGGTCACGATAAAACCCTTCTACTGACGGTCCCTTGTCAGCAGTTTCACAACTGCGCTAGACCGCAGCGCTACTAACACGAAGCACCACAACGGTGCACATTAGATGCAGAAAAAATCAACACAACTGATGGCCATAGCTGAAGTAGACACACCTTTAAATCACACTATAAAACACACTCCTTTGGATATGAGTTTTTGAGGAAAAAAAGAACGAAGTTGTGGAGAGGTTTAAGTTTTTAAAGAGAAGTCAACTGGATGGAGAGTCAGTGGAGAGTTATGCTGTCAGTCTGAGGTCACTTATAGCAACATGTAACTACTAATGCTTCCAAGATGAAATGTTAAGGGATCGACTGGTGTTAAAAGTGAACAAGAAGGTCCAAGGAAAACTGTTAAACACGGAAGGTTTGATGCTTCAAATGGCAATTCACTTAAAGAAGAGAGTTGAATTAATACAGGAAGGGTTAAAGGAAATAAAGTCAGAAGAAAAAGTTGAGGCAGTATAGAAAGAATCACGCACATTGAAAGAAGAGGACAGTGGTTTTAGGAGGTTCGGAGACAAGAAAGGTGTATTGTGTTATGTAGGTGTGGGTATAGAGGTCATTTAGCTGCCGATGAATCATGTCCAGCTATAGGGCAAGTATGCCGGAGGAGCAGGAACAAACGACATTTTGCAAGAATGTGCAAGGGAAAGATGAGAGGTGTGAACAAAAGAAGACCCTCGGTGAGTGCTATTAGGAAGGTAGAGGATGACAGCAAAAGTCAAGATGTAATCTTAGAAATTTAACAAATTAAGAAGATTAGTGAAGACGCATCATTTTGCAACATCCGCATAGACTGATGATGATGGCAGATTCAGGAGTTAGGTATACCCTGGTTGGGGAAGAATACTTGAAGAAGTTTCCGAAGCATGAGCTCAAGAGTCCGGATATGAGATTAGTGGCTTATGGGAATAAGCCTATTGAGTTGATAGGTTTCATTGAAGCTAACGTCTAAGGTGTATTTTGCCAAGGAGGCTTCTTGTTTTAGTGGTTGGCCTCAACAAAGACATTTGGGTATTCGCCTGGATCCTAATCATCCAGACCAGGTGTTGGGCGCCTGTAAGGAAGTGTGTGTGGTGGATGCAGGGGTGCCATACGTCACTGATTGCCAGGGGTGTTTAAGGATCAAAATGAGACTCTCAAAAGATTCATGCACAAGATTGTGTTGAAAGATGGGGTGACACCTGTTGCCCACAAACCCCGAGGTGTGCCGTTAGTTATGAGGGGACCTCTATGGTAAGAATTACATAGATTGTGTGAAGAGCGGATGATTGAGGAAATTGAGGAAATTGAATCGTTGGAGTGGTTGGCTTTGGTGGTGATAGCCAAGAAGGGGAATGGTGACATTAGATTGTGTGTGGATTGTGTGTGGATTCAAGGCCAATGTACTTTGCTAATTTAAAACCCAATCTTCCAAGAGAAATTTCCTTTGTCAGTTTTTTTTACCACTTGCAGAAAGTAATAACTTGTTCATTTTACTACCCTTTCTACAGGAAAAAATATATTTTACTTTTAAAACAATAAAATGTAATTAACCTACCTTTTGTTTTTTTCATTTTGTTTTTGCAGACCTTACCAAATGGCATCTTCCTGCCAATCATTGTATGTCGAATCTAGACGTTAAAACAGGCTGCTAAAGTACAGTGGCTATCTTTACTGTAAGGAGAAGATAACTGAGCCCAGGAATTATTGGAGGTGTGTGCATTATCACTCATCCCATTGCACAGGCAGAGCGTTTACTCTGGAGCAGACTGTTTAGTACAACAGAGCATAACCACTCTACCTCTGCCATGAAGATAGAAGTTATAGAACATGTGCAGCACATAAAAAAGCTTGCATCCACCTCCCATGAGCCCTGTAGTTCAGTTTAGCGGGACGTATAACAAAATATTACCATGCATGTTACTAGCAGGACGCCATCCATTCCCAACCTCGGTAGAATGGTCCAAGGAAGAAAAAAGTCAAGTGATCTACAACGTGTAGCCCCTCAAACAAACTCTGACATTAAAATACCCTGTGAACTAACTAACTTTTAGTGAACCATTTATTCTGCATTATAACCAAAACCCTCAAAAAAGAGTGCTAATTTTTAGCACGCCACACAATCTGGTAACCCTTGAGAATTCTGAAATTTGGATGATGGGTGGGACCTTTATGTCCACGCCACATCCATTCACCCAAGTTTACACAATTCACAGTAACCCTAACAATACCACTGTGCCATTAGTATATAGTTTACTACCCGATAAGCAATCCCCAATGTATACAGAATTTTTATCTATGTTAAAAGATTTTTAAAAATGAGTAAAAGTCAGAGAAAAGTAATAATTGACTTTGAATTGTCAATGATAAACACAGTATCCAAATTGTACCCCAAAACACAAATTCAAGGATGTTTTTTCACTTTTCTCAGGCATTTTGGAGTAAAATATAAAAAACATCATTAGCTGAAGAATACTTCACAAATAGTAAACTACAATTTGAATGAAGTAAATTAACAGCATTAACCTTTTTGCCTCCTGACAGTGTAGAAGAATTTTAAACTTAAATTTCTCAATCAGATTATTTTGTCCAAACTGATGAAAAATTAGCCCCCTTACTAAATGACTGAGGAGACCTGAATTGGCCGTCTTCGCAGGTCGGGTAGCAGGAGGAAGACCACATTTGCAATTGAATGGAGGAACTGCTACACAACCGGTTTAAATTGAGGCATAAAAACTAAGAATGTTACTGAGTGATGGCACAATTCCTTCAATAAAGCAATTAGCAAACATCACCCCAACCTATATCCTTTCTTGGAAATTTTGAAGAAAGAACAAAGTTTGCAAGATATTAGAAATGCGCAATCTCTGTCAGGAACGCGGAATTAACGTGTTTCAAAAAAAGAGTAAGGAAATATCTGAACAACTATTGGCTAAATTGCAACCATTTTCATTAATGGTGGCTTCAGACTACCTCAACAGTCTTGCATACATCATACACTACTAACACTACCTACCTACCACATAACTTGCCTACTTTCATAGTACATAGGTCCAATCCCGACCGCCGCAAAGATACCCCCACAGTATACGATGCATGCAGACCAAACTACCGACCGCAGCGGACGTAGTGTTCTCTGTTTGGGCACAGGCAGTAGGAGTAGCCCTCGTATGG
Organism: Calotriton arnoldi; assembly: GCA_963921515.1. Classification (NCBI taxonomy): domain Eukaryota; kingdom Metazoa; phylum Chordata; class Amphibia; order Caudata; family Salamandridae; genus Calotriton; species Calotriton arnoldi. The sequence continues at coordinate 98,566 of CAWUFW010005693.1, forward strand.
GCCGCGGCGGTCGGAAATGTTGTCGATAGGGACTCTGATACCGTCAGGGCCGTGGTGCCACCGTCGAGCAGGTTACGATAAAACCCTTGTACTTGCGGTTCCTTGTCAGCAGTTTCACGACTGCGCTAGACCGCTGCGCCACTACCACAAAGCACCACAACAGTGCACATTAGGTGCAGAAAAAATCAACACAGCTAATGGCCATTGCTGAAGTGGACACACCTTCAAATCACACTATAAAACACACTCCATTGAATATGAATTTAGAGAAAATAAAAAGAACAAAGTTGTGGAGAGGTTTAAGTTTTTAAAGAGAAGTCAACTGGATGGAGAGTCAGTGGACAGTTATGTTGCAAGTCTGAGGTCACTTAAAGCAACATGTAACTACTAAGGCTTCCAAGATTAAATGTTAAGGGATCAACTGGTTTTAAAAGTGAACAACAAAAAGGTCCAAGGAAAACGTTCAAACACGGAAGGTTTGATGCTTCAAATGGCAATTGACTTAAAGAAGAGCGTTGATTTAATAGAGAAAGGGTTGAAGGAGATAAAGTCAGAAGAAAAAGTTGAGGCAGTACAGAAAGAGTCACGCACATTAAGAGAAGATGAGTGGTTTTAGGAGGTTCGGAGACAAGAAAGGTGTATTGTGTTATAGGTGTGGGTATAAAGATCATATAGCTGCTGATGAATCATGTCCAGCTATAGGACAAGTATGCCAGAGGAGCAGGAACAAAGGGCATTTTGCAAGAATGTGCAAGGGAAAGATGAGAGGTGTGAACAAGAGAAGACCCTCAGTGAGTGCTATTGGGGAGGTCGAGGATGACAGCGAAAGTCAAGACGTACTCTTAGAAATTCAACAAATTGGGAAGATTAGTGAAGACAATCAATTTTGCAACATCCGCATAGACGGGGTTGAAGTGAGGAGGATGGCAGATTCAGGAGCTAGGTATACCCTGGTTGGGGAAGAATACTTGAAGAAGTTTCCCAAGGATGAGCTAAAGAGTCCGGATATGAGATTAGTGGTTTATGGGAATAAGCCCATTGAGTTGATAGGTTTCATTGAAGCTAAACTTGAATATCAGCAGAAAATGACGTCTAAGGTGTATTTTGCCAAGGAGGGTTCTTGTTTTATTGGCTGGCCTCAACAAAGACAATTAGGTATTTGCCTGGATCCTAATCATCCAGACCAGGTGTTGGGCACCTGTAAGGAAGTGTGTGTGGTGGATGCAGGGGTGCCATACATCACTGAGTTGCCAGGGGTGTTTAAGGATCAAGTTGAGACTCTACAAAGATTCATGCACAAGATTGTGATGAAAGATGGGGTGACGCCTGTTGCCCACTAACCCGAGGTGTGCCGTTAGTTATGAGGGGACCTCTATGGTAAGAATTACATGGAATGTGTGAAGAGGGGATGATTGAGGAAATTAAATCATTGGAGTGGTTGGCTCCGGTGATAGCCAAGAAGGGGAATGACGACATTAGATTGTGTGTGGATTTAAGGGATTTGACTGCAGCAATCTGGGTGGATAGGCACCACCTACACAACATTGGAGAAATGTTGACCACCATCAAAGGAGCAAAGGTGTTCTCCACTTTAGATCTTTCTTCGGCCTATCACCAGATTGTGCTTCACCCTAAGTCCGAACTTTTAACATCATTTGTTACTCCAGAAGGAACTTACATATATAAACGGCCTAGCTGCGGAGGCGGACGTTTTCCAGAGGGCAATGCACCATTTGCTAAAAGACACCCCTAATGTGACATATTTTCAGGATGACATCTTGGTGTTTGGGGTTGATGAAACAGAGCATGACAAAACACTGAAGGGTGTGTTGAAGATATTACAGGAGTGTGGGTTAACCATCAAGAGGGAGAAGTGTAAATTTGAGGTGAACGGTGTGGAGTATTTGGGACATTGGATCAGTGGGAGGGGATAGCTCCCAAAATGAAATTGGTGTCTGCTATAGAAGATTCTCCTTCACCAACTAGCAAAAAGTAGATACGATAATTTTTGAGTCTAGCCTAATATTTTTCCCTGTTTTGTACTCATGTTTGCAGAAAAGACAAAAAACATGCACAGTCTTATGGTCAAAAATGCGGAATTTGTTTGATGTGAAAATTGTGAGAGGGAGTTTAAAAATGTGAAAGTGAGCATTGCGACAGCACTAGCACTTAAACCGTTTGATACTAATGATCCAACCATAGTGAACACTGATGCTAGTATGGTGGGTGTAACGTGTTGTTACAAAGAAGGAATAGTGTGGAGGTTACTATTGCATATGCCTCAAGACCTTTAAGGGCTGCGGAGAAAATTTAATCCACCATAGAGAGAGAAGCGTTGGCAGTGTGGTGGGGAGAGAATTATTTTAGAACATATGTTTTGGGTACTAATTTCACAGTTAGAACTGGCCATCGTCCTCTATTAGATGTGTTCACTACAAGTTGGGGCAGAAGAGCATCTCCTAGAATTGCTCAGTTGTCCATGGGAATGTTAGAATATAACTTCCGCATGAAAATGTTCCTGGAAAATAAAAGTTGTTGGCCGACTGTTAGTCCAGATTACCTTCAGGTGTTGAAACGGGAGAGTTGAGTGAGGAAGAGGAGTGGTTGGTGGATAATGTGATCATGATTACGGAGGGCAGAGTATTTTAATGGAGAGTGGATAGAAGCCACCAATGAAGATGAAGTTTTCAGTGTAGGAAAGAAATATTTGCGTGAGGGTTGGCCTACCAAACAGAGTATTTCTTCAGAGGTGGAGTGTTTCCAACAGATTAGTCAGGAGCTGCCTTTTGTGAATGGAGTTTTTATGAGAGGAGATTTAGTGGTAGTACCTGGTTGCTTGAGGGGAGTTTTTATGAGAGGAGATTTATTGGTAGTACCTGGTTGCTTGAGGGAGCGTATGGTTAAACTGGCACATGAAGGACACATTGGAATGAGTGCTATCAAGAGAAGATTGAGAGATGAGTATTGGCGGCCTGGATTGGATTGAGAGGTTGAGATGAACATCAGAGAATGTGTGTTAAGTGCATGGAGTGAAAAGTAAAAAAAAAAACAGTGAAATACCCTCGGATGGAGACTGATAAATCAGATGCTTCTTGGAAGAAGATTGGGATTGATATTACTGGTCCTTTGCATGTCATGGGAGGTTGTCCCACATATGCTATTGTGGTGGTGGATTACTATTCAATATGGCCCAACGTAAAGTTTACAGGGGAAGTGACTTCTGAAACAGTGATTGTGTTCTTTAAGGAGTTGTTTCTAATTGATGGGGTGCCAGAAATTACGGTTTCAGACCAGTGGCGGCTGGTGTCATTTGAAAGTGGTGAAGCGTAAATCTTGTTTTTGAAAACACCGTTGCGAGCGAGCATAGCGAGCGAGCCCGAACAACCTAAGGGAGTTTCGGGGGGTTTTCCCCGTGAAAACTTTGAAAAAAGAGTGGGCAAATGGTGCATTTTCAAGCAAATTTGAGAAAGCAAGAAGGTTATTAAAGCAATTGTGAAAGTGCAGTTATTACATTAATAAAGAGATGTCATATGATAACATAGGTAGCTGCTTATTCAGTATAACCACAGAGCTTAGAACAGACTTCGAGATACAATGCTGAGTACCTCACAGATTTTTTTTATTAAACAAACAACCAAACAAACAACTAAACCGGTCACAAACTAGCAGCATTCAAGAAGAAATTTTAGGATTAACTTATTCACTTTTTGTAGACAAAATCAGCACGTCTGACTTTACTAGCAGGGAACTCCTCAATAACTTGAATGTTAAAGTCTGGGATTCTTTTGACAAGGTCCCTCTCTTTAGAGAGCATTGCTAAAGCATTCAGTTTTTCCTCAATCATGGTGTTCCTCAGGAATGTCTTAATTCTGTTTAAAGTGGAAAAACATCGTTCTGACTCTGCTGTTGTCATAGGAGTGGTAATGACTATTTTTAGTAAAGCTACTGTCCCTGTAAGTGACTGTTCCATATTAAGTTTTTGAATTAAAGCCAGCAAAGAAATGGCACCAGTGGCCTCCCGATATACATGCATTCCGTACACTACAGCCAACTCAGTTTTCAGATCCTCTTTGTTGAGCATAGGGTAAGCTTCCACAGCCTCATTCAGAGCTTGCTGAGGGAAGGAATAATCATAATTTGCAAACTGATCACTTTGCAGTAATGAGGCACTCACCAAATGTTTTGTAAAAGAAAAACGTTTCCGTGCATGCACAATTATAATGTCACATACCTCCTTTGCAATTCGGACCAGACTGCTGATGTTTTTCCTGAGGTTTGAGAAAGTAGAATCCTTTGGCAGTCTGCTGTCTAAATTGTCAACCCCATCTCTCACTTTGCTCACGCTGGTGACAAACAGATTGGTAGCTCTTTGCACAAAGACAGTATCTATGTCTCGTTTTCGTAACTGGCTGTATAATAGGTCGACATGAGGCATTATTTCATGAAATAAAAACAGAAAGAACTGAAACTCTCTGTCTTGTAGTGTTCTAGCAAAGCCACAGGCTTCATTTCAACTTTTGAATTCAAAGTCAGCATTGGCTTTTATGGCGTCGAAACATTTCTCAAGTTCATCCCTATACTGGAATATTATGTTGATTGTACGTATGTGAAAGTTCCAACGAGTTGAGGGTCCCCTTGGAAGACTTTTGGCCAAAATTTCCTGAAGATCTTCAGTTCTTTTGGGGGAACGTGAGAAGAATGCTGCTATGCATCCTACATCCAAAAAGAAAATGTGTGCCTCGGAGATCTTTGATACTGCCTGTTGCATAATAAGATTAAGTTGGTGGGCGTAACAGTGCACATAATGGGCATTAGGATACACATCTTTAATTTTTTTTTGTACTCCACCAAGGCTTCCACTCATTACTGATGCACCATCATAGCTTTGTGCAATACGTTTTTGAGGCAACTCTGGAAAAATCAAGTTCAGTTCACGTAGTATAGCTGAAGTAATGGTTTCTGAACTAGAGTCTCTTAAATGTGTAAAACCATAAAACCTCTCCACAACTTTACTGTCATTGTCAAGGTACCGAAAGACTAATACGGACTGTGTTTTTGTGGCCACATCAGTGGTATCATCAGCCTGAATAGCCACAAAGTCTGCAGTTTACAGTCAAGCAGTTCATTTTGTATTGTTTTAGAGGTGCCCTAAAGGGCTGTAGCACTTGCTAAATGTGCTTCCATTTCATTGTCTATACTTGCTATTAAATCCACAAGGCCTCTGAATATACCAGGATTTGAGGAACGTTCAGATTCATCATGTCCTCGTAATGCCAGTTCAAAAGCACCACAGAAACAAATGCAATCAATTATTTTTGACAAGATGTGTCTATTCCTATCAACGGCTTCATTGTGTTTCGGTACTGATTTGCAGTATGCGTCGCTTATGTGGGCTTCAATTGGCGTGTCTCCCAACATTCCCAGTCTGGTCAAGTTTTCCATATGGATTCTAGTGTATGCATGCTTCTTTACTTTATCAAACAAATGCTTCAAATCTGTTACTCCTTTTTATGTCCAAGGAATGTCACCACCAAACAGCAAGCAGGGAAAGCAGAACAGAGAATTTGTTGAAGTACACCCTGTAATCTAATCAACTTTTGTGTACCAGGTGTTTGAGAATGTACGTTTGTAAGTCTTCCCTCTGTCTTGGGAAATTTGTTGTAGTTGTAGGTCCGGCTGGTCAGGTCCTAATCGTTTTACAGTTAGTTTGACCTCAAGTCTCAGTCCAACGAATTGCCTTGCAAGCAGCTGCTCTACAGTATTCATGGTGTCTTACCAATATTAAAGTTACCTGTCAATAATCAAAGTACAATGTATAAGGTTTGGTTCAAAAACATCAAATTTCTGTATAAATACATATATTGTGCATTATCGCAATATATCTCAGACAGCTCCCCTTTGCAACACATGACCGTTAAGAAAAACAGCCTTATAGCCTGCTGCCTCTGTGTGCCATACTAGCTGCTCAAGGCCCTGAAGCAGACATATCTTGTGTGACAGGTGAGGGCCTATAACAAGGCAAGGGATAGGGCCTTTCACAACCGGTATAGCCAGAGGCAGCTGGGCTATAATGTTATTATTACATTCCATCCACTGAGGGTAGAAAGTATCAAATTAAAAAGGGGGAAACAGAAAGACAAATATTGGAATTATATTGGAGCAGAAGACTTACACCAGTCGTTATTATCCCTGAGCAAATTCATTGTCTTTTGTGGAAATTTCAACATTCAACATTCAAATATATCCTTAAATATTGATTACACAGTTCCATGCCTTAAATTGATACAGATGTGCACGCACCCCACCCACCATGTAGGCCACACACATAGGGCCTTAGCTACAATGCAAACAAAATATAGCAATGTCCTTACCTTAAACGCTGGTGTTGTTGTCAGTGTGTTCTAGGGGTGCAAGATCAGCAGAGGAGGTTGGGTCCTCTTATTCTTTGCCCAAAAATTAGGTAAAGTTCATCAGGCTTTACCAGATGCTGAAAAGAAAAATATAACATAATTTAGTAGTGTCTATCAAACACTTAAATTATATAACAAAGCCAAATGATGACTGTGAAAACAGGTGAAAAAGGGTTCCTTTGGATTTCTAGTTTTAGTGTTGGCAAATCAATAGAAGGCTGGCATTGCCAGAAGTGCCAGTTACTATAACTCACTGCGTGTGATTTAAAAACAATTAGAGGATTTTCCGATTTTGAAATGTAATTAATGAATAGACTTTCACGCTTGACCCAATAGCTGCCAGGTCAAGCGGGAAGGTCTGTCCATTGATCACATTACGGGCACACGCACTTCCCCATTCTGGAACTGGGCCCAAGGCAATAATGCACAGAGGGTTAATATGCCTGCTGCAAAGAACGTGTACCATGCAGATCACAAAAGTGTATATAATGTAGGGGTTATTGTTTTGTCAGAGAGATGTTTTTGTTACTTGCATTTTAAAAGTTACAAGCCTAACATAGCTGAGAGAGCTATAAACTCATCAAAGAAGAGCTACATACAAACTGCAAGGCACAGGTTAGGCGTTACGATTTTTTGCTCCAGTCATTAACCAAATGTCGCTAAAAATAGTTAATTGGGTAGAAATGAATTTTTATTGGTAAAGTCAACACAACCACAGTCTTACGTGTTAGAACATGAGTTTGTGCTGCTTCAAAGTCAGATTAAAGTAAACAGTCAGTCTTAAACTATACTGCCTACTAGTATGGATGACGTGTGATGCCTGCCCTGCACCAATATGACGAAAAGGCAGGTGCTGTAAAGACCTAGCAGTTGCTCAAACGCATGCAGCCTATTTGGCAGCCTATTTTGACAGGTACTGTCTGGCACTTGATATAGGACACGTGTTCATCATGCCTGCGGCTTGCCTGGTGATGATGGTGATATGATATTCTACCTGGCAGTGGCGAATCCTATGCTATGGGGTGTGGGGGTGGAATAAGAGAAGATATGCATATTGTCATCTCATTTAGCTCACTGTTCAAAAGACCACAGCATGAGTCACACATCCGGACCAGAAATATGTAAGTGTACAAAACTGACGCAACAACTTGAACATCTAAGCATTGAAAATTTGAAACCATTGTTGAGGGCTTTTAGAGTTTGGGTATTGTAATGATTGTGACAGCAGGATATGCAAATGTGACTCTACGTAGAGCGAGCATCTAGTATGGTGATGTACTCATGTAGTGGTGTTTCAAACTGCAAACATTAATGTACCGTCGGTCTTCAGCTTTACTTCACTATGAAATATATAATAACGCGGCACGCCTTAGCAGTCGCCTTAGCCTACACTACAACTACAGTGTACACACTACACACAGCACTATAAAACAACAGAATTGCATGACAGAAGGGCTATGGCGAGATAAGGGGCACTGTTGGAGTGTCAGTGTGGTAGTGGGGGGGAATCTGCGGAGAAGGGTTTTTTGGGGGTGGACCGTGGGAGGGGAGGGTGCCAACAAACAATATTGCCCCAGGCACCATCAGTTCTAAAGCAGGCACTGACTCTCTCTGATCTTGTCACTTGTGCCCAATGCCCAGTTGATTCATACCAGAAAAATCTAAAATTCCTTCATAGAGCACCATGCTGGCTTGAAATTTTACAATAACTTTACAGGTAGAAAAATGCTTCTCTCAAATTTTCCATTAACCTAATGTTACAATTGGATTCCATAACTTCCGCTTAGCTTGCTTCACATGTGGATTTGTGAAAGCTGTAGTTAAAATCAACAAGCATTTGCAATGCAATAGGACTCGCATTTACGCGAGACCTATTGCATTGGAAACGAGAGTGCGGGCGGGCAAGAAGGCACGAACAGGAGAGGGGTGGGGAGAAGTCATGGACTGCGGGCAGGGGGGCTGGGAGACAGGGAAGAAAATAGTGTTCGGAGTAAAGGGGCCAGTAGCCATGGAAGGATACAAATGAGGACATGGCTGTCATGAGGAGGTACTAACGAGCCTAAAACCAATCAGAAGGCAGCATTTAGGACCTAAGCCAATGAAAAACATGGGCGGAGAATGGGCGGAGTTTTCATAAGGCTTCCCCACTATACTGAATACTGCATGCCTCGCAAAGCGAGCAGCGCATGCGCTGCAATGCTAGGGATGCAGAAAAGGAAGCAGATGTTTTTTTGTAAAAGGTGAAAGTTCTGAAAGACACCTTCAGACTGGAGTAGAGTCTACTCTGAAGGCGTCTCTCAGAACTGTCACCTTTTACAAAAAAAACATCTGCTCCCTTTTCTGAATCCTACGACGATGTCACGCTGCGCAGCATGGAGATACAGACCAACCGAGCTTTGACAAATATGTTTAAATAATACTAGACCTTCCATTTGCACAATGTGTTTGCTTTAGATTTGTTTTAAACAAACCTAAAGCAAACACATTGTGCAAATGGAAGTTTTTCTAATGTGCACATCTATATCACAGCTGACAGCTGTGCTGGGCCTCCCACGGTGAGCTGAATAAATGCTGTGAGGAAAGATGACCACCGCTGCCGCATCCGTACCCATATCTATGATGACTGGTAAATCCTCAGCACAGTATCGAGTTGCTTCTGGGGCGCAGGTGGCGCCTTCATTGGTGGAGGCCAATAGTGCGGCTGACAAGGGGAGTGCTGCCAAGTTATTTCTTTATTTAGCGCTGTTACTAGCTAGGGGTAACTGTTGAGTGCAACATTAAAGGGTACACATACAAGCAACAGTATTTTTTATGGCACTCTATTGAAGCTCTACACATTGGAGCTTTAGAGTTTTGAAAGATGTTAGACTGCGGGAGTTTGAGGCGTGCTTTCTCCACGACAGTATAAACCGACAGGCAAAGACTCGGATTGCGAGTTAGGAGTAAATGTGCAGAAATTCCGGCCGGCCGCGATGACTGTTTAGGCGGCTCTGCCCTTTTGCTCCTATTATGAATTTACATCTCTTGGAATGGGTGATAACTGTGCGGATATTGACTGACCCTGTGCAATTCTGTGTGGTATTCCCTTTACCGAAGGGTTTAACGCAGACATTTACCACCTGCTCAGTCAAACTCCTCACAGTCTTTATAATGCATAAGTGCCACTGCCACACGTCTCATGCATTCTGTGCCCAAAGCACTCTTCACTGTCTAGCTCCTAAGAAGCTCACAGTGTTATTATTATTATTATTCCTTTGTTTGATTACTTAAAATCTTACAATGAGACATTATACATACAATATATAATACGATATAAAACAGTTAAAACAAAAAATAAAATGCAATATATTATTTGTTTTAAGCCAGTTGCATTAGCTAAAATTCATTTCATAATATATTATAAAATATTCATTTTATAGTATATTTGTAAAAGATGTCATAATATATTTGTAAAAGAGTTCATACAGTGCCAATAGATTTTAGATCATGATCTTCTAATTTTGCTTGTAATCTTATTAAAAACTTTACAAAAGCAGAATTCATACTTATATCTTCAGATTGCAGACATATTATCAATGCTTGCCTACATGTCCTTAATCTCCGGGCATTAAATGGAGTCTTGAGTATGGTTTTCCTTTCGGTTTAAGTTCAGGGCAGAGACATAGTAGATGGATAATATTCTCCTCTCCCATTTTGCATAATCTACATAATGTATCGTCTTCTGATTTCAACCATGGTGGACGATGGCAGAGGCCCGGTAATACACCAAATTTTGCTTTTGTGAAGATTTGTTTATTTTTCAATGTCCATGGAATTTCTAAGTATGGTTTTATCTTCTTTTTGAAAACCCACTCATTATTGGCCATGCATGTTTTCTTTTAGCTAATATATCTTTGTCTTTCACAATCGAAAGATGATTTGTTATTTTGTTGATTGTTTTTTTAAATGATTCCCTGGTTATGGTAGTTTTCCAAATTGGGATCACATCAAATTCTTCCAGCGCTGTATTTAAATAATTCCAGGCCTGTAATTTTCTGTTTTTATTCATTTTCTGCCATAATAGCTGAGACATTTGATTTTCTTGATCGTTTTTTATTCTGTTCCATATTTTAATACATTGGCCTTTTCTTGCGTACACCTGGTTGGTTAGACCAAACTCCAGCCTTATTTGTGCCGGTGATGCGTTATTAGGTAGGTAAAAAAGGGTTTTATAACTTTTTGAAACCGCATTATTTAGTCACTGCGTCTTTCCCGTTGAGAGCTTCACTACCATATGCTAAAGTGGGCAGGAGTTTTGCTGATATAACCTTTAATAAGGGGCGATGAGTAAGATTACTTAATGATTTCTGCAGTATCCTAAATGCTGCTGTCAAAGAATTCGCTTTCCTTTGAATGTCTAGTTTTTGCAGACCAAAGTTTCCATTATCATTGAATAGTACTCCCAAGTATCGGTATGATTCTACTTGTTCTAATTGGGCTTTCTCCAGAAACCATTTTGATTTATGTTTCACTCGTGGATTTTTTGTAATCACCAAAATTTTAGTTTTTGTTTCATTTATCACCATCCCATTATCTTTTGAATACAAAGATATTCGATCTATTAGGCGTTGTAACCCCACTTTTGTTTTGCTTAGGAGGATGACATTATCTGCATAAAGCAAATTAGATATTTGTTTGCCAGCTAATTTAGGCGGATGTGCGTTTATTTCATTCAGAGAAACTGTTAGATCCGCTAAAAACAGATTAAAAAACAGTGAATATGCCCCACAAAGCTCCTCGCAGGCTAGCCTAAGTGGCCGAACCCCTCACGCAGTGAAATAAATCTATATTTCACGCGCGATGCCTGCTGGAGCCCACTTCTCTCACCCTGCAGCAGCTGCCGTGGTCGGAAATCATCCATTAAAAAAGCGTTCTTCAAAAGAAAATTCTGCTGCCGCTAAGGAGGTGGGGGAGGAGCTACAGCGGTTATAAAATGCAGACTGGCAGGCTGCGGCCTCCCGACTAGCTAGAACCCACTCCCAGTCACAACCAACGCCAACCTCAGGGGAACACCACCCCCAATTTCAGTCACACAAAAAAACACGCAATACTGCTACAAGGCGGCCAGAAGGAGCTGCAGGCCTCAATTTGCGCCGAAATCGCATCCAGGCAGAAACTAGGCCCAAAAGTACATGATCCTTCCTTTTAAATTAATCAACCGTCCACCACTACCACCACAAACAAAATTAGAGGTTCCTAGCAGCAGGCCAGCAGCTAGTCGTCCATCCAAGCTGCTACCATGGAACATGATAAATAATACAGTAACGGTAACAGCCAAACCGCTCCATGAATCCCACTTCTCCCACCTTCCCCAGGCCCCTACTAAACTTTAACTGGCCCGGGTGCCTTCCTGCTTTATTGTGCCACGGCACAGTGAGTGACCTACCTACTTTTTTTTTGCTCAGAAGTGGCTGGCTCACTGTGACTGGCTTAGGTCACTTAGTTATCCGTTGTGACCAAAGTAGAGTAGTGTCCGCGGACCGCTGCTTGTCAAAACCGGATCCTTCTCACTCGAGCGCCTGCAGCATGACTGAGGTGAGGTCAGGGGTGTGGCGAGTCCTGGGTGTGGCCTGACTCCCTCTCGCTCACCCAGAAGGGGGGAGACACACATGATGACTTGCGCAGCAACGACGAGTAATGGCCAATCACTGCACGGCTTCACAAAGCCATTGCAGTGATTGGCTAATTTCCTCCGTGGGCAGACCCTCCCTCCCCTGCGGTGCCAATGCGCAAAAACTGTCTGCACAGGCCTGGCAACCGCGTCACTCAGCCAATCCAACCCTGCTCCCTTGCAGAGAGCAGCGCCAGGATTGGCTTGAGCAGGCAAACTCGCCGCTCATTAAGTGACTGGCGGTCAGCAGTTTTGAGCAACCCCAATTCATTAATGGGCAGTACGAGAGAAGCCTGCGGTGCGCATGTCGGGCTGGCCGGAGAAAGGGTGCCGGCCAACCCGACATGAGCACTTTGTGGCTTAGATGCCGCAGGCTTACGCCAGTAGTCACTACAGCAGCTGGCAGTCAATCAAATTTAAGCCCCGTCCACCCCCTTCGGAGCCGCAGCCGGCTGAAGTCGCTGCTGCAGGTTGCGGTATGACAGATATTTATGAATGTAAATAAGAAATGTTTCTGCACACAATGAGGGCGAAATATAAGTGGGGCAACGCCCCAACGCAAAAACCCCCACTGTTTCAGACAACGGTGTTCAGTTTGTGTCTCAGAGTATGAAGGGGTTTTTGATGTAGTATGACACAGAGCACATTTGTTCATCTGTGTATTATCCTCAAAGTAATGGTCTGGTAGAAGGTGGAACAGAACATTGAAGGAAGGGTTGCAGTTGGCTTTATCAGGGGGAGAGGATAGGAGAGTGACAATAAGGAAGTTGCTGTGGTCGTGTCGTACCACACCTCATTATGTAACAGGAAAATCTCTTTTTGAGGCAATGAGAGGGTGGAAAGCCAGGACTTTAATATCCGAAGGAGTGGAACATAATAAGGAGTTGGCGAACTGTGAATCTGACAGAGTTGGTGATTTTGAGATGGGTGATTGGGTTTGGGTACGGAAGGGAACGAATGGTGAGAAAGGGTCAATCTAAGTATTTGGAACCTCTTCAGGTCAAGAAGGTGAATAAGTACACTCTTATTGAATGATGTAAATGTGTGGAATCGGAAAAAGGTAGTGAGAGCTCCTTGGAGGAAAGAGCTGAATGGTCATAACAAACCAGAATATGAGTTTAAGTCCAGAGTGGATGACAAAAACATGACCAGAGTTCATAGGGATCGCAAGGGGATTAAAATTCCAGGAAGGTTCAATGAGTTTCTAATATAAGCCATGTCACTATTATGTCACTGTGTTCATCAGTAGTCCGTGTGTACACTTAGCTCATTGCATAGGTTTTCTATTAATTTTGTGGGTGGTTATTTTACGAATAAGTGGTTTTCTTTCATTTTTTTTTGTAAATCTTATATTCTTTTGATTTTATCAGTTGTTTGTACATTGTCACTTTTGTCTGTGCATTTGTTAAAGGAGGGAGATGTGTAATGTCCTAGCCTTCTAGCTAAGTAGAATGTGGTGCTAATGTTTTGGAGTATGGCTGCGTCAAGGTACCAGAGCGCTCACTGTGGTAGTCAGTTGATTGGGAGTCTCCCTCCCGGTTGGAAGAAGAAAACGTACATCTACTTTAAAACCTATCTGTTCGGGCGTGGCCAAGATGACGACCGAGTAGAACGTGCCTGCTCGTCGCCCCGGCTCCGTAACTGGGACCCGGCCTTAGCCTTGAGTAGCTGTGCCATTTATATAAGCCTTGTAGCCCTGGGGCGACTACGAACAATGTGCAGATTCATCCGACTGACTCGAGCAACGGCTGAGGCTCTCCACCGGGGTGTAGCGGGCCGGAGAAGTGCCGCTGGGAAGCAGCCCTGGACGAGGCCGAGCTACGACGGAGCTGTGCAGCGGAGCGGTTCGCTGCCTTGGAGGCTAAAAGAAGCTGGGACGGCTCGAAGAACAACGGGGCTACAGAGAGAGATCCGTGGCAGTCTCCACAGATACGCCAACAGCTGAGGTGAAGCGGAGATTGCGGTGGTAAGGCCCGGCCCCAACCGGGAATCGTCACCTGAGAGGAACCGCACCGAGAAAGGCCCAGACGAATTAGGACAACGGCCCTCAGAGCAGGAGCTTCGGGAAACAGCAGAAGCGGAGAGCGCTGGCAGTGACCCCCCCCCCCAACCCCGGTCTGCGCAGAGAAATCCGAGGCCCGGGCGGCCCCAGAAAGGTGAGCAAGTGATCCTGGGTGGGGGCGCCGCCGGAGGCCGAGCCGACGGGCCCTGAGACGCAGCGGCTAAGTATAGACAGGGACTGGGCCGTAGGAGTCACCCATGCAGGAGTGAAAGAGCAGATCGACGGGACAGGCCGACACGCTAGACGCCTCAGATCAGCCGGAGATCGTGAAGTCTCCATCGCACAATGTTGGCTGCGAACAGCCCGCAAGAGTCAAGCGGGCGGCACAAAGGATAACGCCCGCTGCACAGGCCCTGTGAGGTAGAATAGCTGCGAGTGGCCCCGGGGAGCAGCGAGCAGTGCAACCGACTGGAGGAGTGAGGAACTTACTGGCTCCCCCCCCCTCCGTTTGGACATAGTTGAGTCAGTCAGAAGCCTCCACTTCAATACACTACATCGTGAAGGCCTGAGGAGCGGCAGACCCGCTCATAAGCAGATAGGATCCCGGCGCTCGCAATCATCTATGCATGGGTAAGGAGCCGAAGAGTAGAGCGGTTTCCCTTGTGGGGGGCCGAGCGGCGAAGCTGTAGCACCGGGCCCTTGGGTACGATAGGGCTGATTGCACAAGGCACCCCAGCTGTGCCCCAGCAGGCGTAACAAGCTGAGCATACTGCAGAGGGGAATTTTGGAGAGACTGCGGAGCACCCACACGGAGGAATTCCTGGATCCCTGCAGAGAGGCGGCTTCCCTGGGTGCCTCGAGGGCACGAATATTATCTCGTATAAGCCCCCTACACATGGGGAACATCCTGTAACATCAGGTGCACTCGACCTCTCCTAAGTGTAGCAACGAAGAATCCCCGCTTTGGGAACGTTTCTAGGAGAGGGGCTTCATCGAAAGCCCAAAAGCAAATCATGGCGGCCGCTAAAGGGGGGAAAAAGACAGATCTGTCAAGGAGAGGGAAGACTTACGCCGCTGGAGACCGCGCGCATTGTTCTGGTTCGGTCGAATAGCATCCATAAAAATGACTATACTGCCAAAGATTCTATTCTTATTCCAGACCCTCCCTTTGGAACCACCCAAGGGCATGTTGCGTACGCTACAGCAAGAGCTAAAATCCTTCATCTGGGCAAGCCAGAGACCTAGAATGCGACGCGATTTGGGTTACAGACCTCCTGGGGAAGGGGGCATGGGGATCCCAAATATGCAGGATTACTACTGGGCGACCCAGATTAAGACGTTAGTGGAGTGGTCACGCCCAGAGTCTGAAAAGCACTGGCTTTTTATAGATAGAGCGTTAGCTGGGCGGCCGCTTTCGCAAATACCTTTCTTGGCAAAGACAGCCAGACCTAGGAATCTTTACTTCTCGTGAGTAACGAGAGTTCCTCTTCAGGCCTGGGATAGAACAGCAGACAAAAGAAATCTCACTACCTTTCCATCCCCCCTGACGCCCATTGTAGACAATATCTCCTTTTCCCCGGGGATGGACATAAAGGCCTTTACACGGTGGACTGAAGAGGGGAGTAGATCAATTGGGCACCTCTTCGATGAGACAGGCCCACTCTCATTTGAGGACGTCCGTAGCCAGCAGGGTCTACCCGAATCAGAACGCTATCACTATCAACAGATAAGGCACTGGGTCATGCATCCAGACGTCCGCCCATTGGCGCAGCGCCATCTCACTGCTTTTGAAAAGTAGTTTCTTTCTAAAACAGACGACGCACACCACATATCGCAGTTATATGGCTTAATCAGACAGGCCCCAACTCCTCACAAGACACCGAGTCAAAAGAGATGGGAACTAGAATTAGAACGTGCCCTCACCTAGAGGGAATGGGAGGACATTTACTAAAGGGCTAAACACACTGCGCGCAACATGGCTAGCGTTGAAACAGCCACCAAAATAGCATCGTACTGGTATTACACCCCTGTCCGTCTCCATAAATGCAACCCATCAAAAGATCCTCTGTGTTGGTGCCGGTGTGGTATGCAAGGCACCTTAACTCACATACTATGGGACTGTCCTTGGTTGAAGTCCTACTGGGCACAGGTACTATGTGACATAGATACACATTTTGACAAGGAACTACCCCGGATCCCAGCATATATCCTTTTGGGGTTACCAAACGTCCTCATATTCCCTCTCAAATCACGCAAGGGCCTCCAAATTGCACTAGCCTTGGGGGCGTCTCTTCAAAATATTCTCTCACACTGGGGATCCAGTGGCCTACCTAGTTATGCTGGCTGCATTGCATGTGGTACACTCTTGGTATGGAGAGGATCTCCCTTTCGCTTGCTGACAAGAGCGCCTCATTCCCAGCATCGTGGGAACCCTTTTTATCGCTGCTATCTTCTGAGTTCAATGAAATTACATCCCTCAAATATTTGAGGTTGTTGCGCCTTACTGGATAGACGCCTGAGGCCCCTCAAGGCACAACATAATAAGTGTGGACATGTTCAACGGCGAGGAGGGGAGGGAGGAGGGGTGGGAAGAAGGGTGGGGGGTTGACGCTGGGGTTGTTAATCAATAACTCTATAGCTGCCCTCACATTGTGAGGGGTCAAGATGCACTTTTGTTATATTGCTGTTTATTTGTGGTATGTGTAAAACTCAATAAAGAAACTTTAAACATAAAACCTATCTGTTATCAGCATCTTGAATATTTCAAAGACCCATTATTGTTCTTTTCTGTATAATAAGTTAACACCCCATTGTTCATTGTGTTCCAGTATCGTCCATCTACGGAAGTTGGAAGTGTGGTTGGAGTTCAAGAAATGGGTCGACATTTCTTTGTGCTACGTTTGCAGCGGATGTTGCTGCAATGTTTCATAATTCTTGTCTTGACAAGCATCGTGGTCATGCCCACACATTTGAGGTTACAGGGGCACCTGATGAGATAAATGCAGTTCCTCGTGTTACAATTCAATTTGTGTGTTTTTTCTCAATCCATGTACACCCATGGTGAATATGGATCTCCTTAGTAGCCGTGGTTAGGTGTCGCACCCTGCTCCTTAGTAGCCGTGGTTAGGTGTCACATCCTGCATGATCCGCATCGGAAGTACCCTGTCACTGGTGGGAGGCTCCACCAGGTGTATTGTTTGGGTTCCTATCTTGTCCTCGGTTTGGTGTGTACAAGCAGGTCTTATTTACTGTTCATACTTCACCAGGTACTGAACACCGGACAGGTTTTGGACGTAAACTATGGTTTATGAGACATTCTGAAATAAGACACAAAATAAACTTTTGGTATAATTGTTTTTATTTTTCTCACAGCAGGATTCTGTATTCCAAAAGTGCCAACTTGTAGAAAGGACATAGAAAGAATCATTCTCTTGCTTCAAAAAGCCACATACCAAAGTTCACCCTCCAACCAAACATCTACTTCATTCAAAACAAGAGAACTCGAAGGTCAACACTAGATTTAACTTAGAGTTATTGTGCTTAACATTATCAGTATTTTCCTCCTTCAAGGCCAATGTACTTTGCTAATTTTAAACACAATCTTCTAAGAGAAATTTCCTTTGTCAGTTCTTATCACCACTTGCAGAAAGTAATAACTTGTTCATTTTTCCACCCTTTCTACAGGAAAAAAAATATATTAGTTTTAAAACAATAAAATGTAATTAATCTACCTTTTGTTTTCTTCATTTTGTTTTTGCAGACCTGCACAAAATGGCATCTTCCCGCCAATCATTGTATGTCGAATCTAGACGTTGAAACAGGCTGCTAAAGTACAGTGGCTATCTTTACTGTAAGGAGAGGATAACTGAGCCCAGGAATTACTGGAGGTGTGTGCATTATCAGTCATCCCATTGCACAGGTAGAGCAGTTACTCTGGAGCAGACTGTTTAGTACAACAGAGCATAACCACTCTACCTCTGCCATGAAGATAGAAGTTATAGAACATTTGCAGCACACAAAAATGCATGCATCCACTTCCTATGAGCCCTGTGGTTCAGTTTAGCGTGACGTATAACAAAATATTCCCATGTATGTTACGAGCAGGACGCCCTCCATTCCCAACCTCGGTAGAATGGTCCAAGGAAGAAAAAAGTCAAGTGATCTACAACGTGTAGCCCCTCAAACAAACTCTGACATTAAAATACCCCGTGAACTTACTTTAACTTTTAGTGAACCTTTTATTCTGCATTACCACCAAAACCTTCAAAAAAGAGTGCTAATATTTAGCATGTCCACACAATCTGGTAACCCTTCAGAATTCTGAAATTTGGATGATGGGTGGGATCTTTAAGTCCACGCCACATCCATTCACCCAAGTTTACATAATTCACGCTAACCCTAACAATACCACTGTGCCATTAGTATATAGTTTACTACCCGATAAGCAATCCCCAACGTATACAGAATTTTTATCTATGTTAAAAGATTTTTAAAAATGAGTAAAAGTCAGAGAAAAGTAATAATTGACTTTGAATTTTCAATAATAAACATGGTATCCAAATTGTACCCCGAAACACAAATTCAAGGATGTTTTTTTCAATTTTCTCAGCCATTTTGGAGTAAAATATAAAAAACATAATTAGTTGAAGAATACTTCACAAATAGTTAACTACAATTTGAATTAAGTAAATTAACGGCATTCACCTTTTTGCCTCCTGACAGTGTAGAAGAAATTTAAACTTAAATTTCTGAATCAGATTTTGTCCAAACTGATGAAAAATTAGCCCCCTTACTAAATTACTTTGAGGAGACCTGAATTGGCCGTCTTCGCAAGTCGGGTAGCAGGAGGAAGACCACATTTGCAATTGAATGGAGGAACTGCTACACAACCTGTTTAAAGGGAGACATACAAACTAAGAATGCTACTGAGTGATGGCACAATTCCTTCAATAAAGCAATTAGCAAACATCACCCCAACCTATATCCTTTCTTGGAAATTTTGAAGAAATAACAAAGTTTGCAAGAAATTAGAATTGCGCAATCTCTGTCAGGAACGCAGAATTAACGTGTTTCAAAAAAGAGTAAGGAAATATCTGAACAACTATTGGCTAAATTGCAACCATTTTCATTAATGGTGGCTTCAGACTACCTCAACAGTCTTGCATACATCATACACTACTAACACTACCTACCCACTACATAACTTGCCTACTTTCATAGTACATAGGTCCAATCCCGACCGCCGCAAAGGTACCCCCGCCGTATTACAAAGTATACAGACCAAACTACCGACCGCAGCGGACGTAGTGTTCTCTGTTTGGGCACAGGCAGTAGGAGCAGCCATTGCATGGGCCGCGACGGTCGGAAATGTTGTCGATAGGGACTCCGATACCGTCAGCGCCGCGGTGCCACCGCCGAGTAGGTTACGATAAAACCCTTGTACTGGCGGTTCCTTGTCAGCAGTTTCACGACTGCACTAGACCGCAGCGCCACTACCATGAAGCACCACAACAGTTCACATTAGATGCAGAAAAAATCAACACAGCTGATGGCCATTGCTGAAGTGGACACACTCTCAAATCACACTATAAAACACACTACATTGGATATGAATTTTGAGAAAATAAAAAGAACAAAGTTGTGGAGAGGTTTAAGTTTTTAAAGAGAAGTCAACTGGATGGAGAGTCAGTGGACAGTTATGTTGCCAGTCTGAAGTCACTTACAGCAACATGTAACTACTAAGGCTTCCAAGATGAAATGTTAAGGGATCAACTGGTTTTAAAAGTGAACAACAAAAACGTCCAAGGAAAACTTTTAAAAACGGAAGGTTTGACTCTTCAAATGGCAATTGACTTAAAGAAGAGAGTTGATTTAATAGAGGAAGGGTTGAAGGAAATAAAGTCAGAAGAAAAAGTTGAGGCAGTACAGAAAGAGTCACGCACATTAAGAGAAGATGAGTGGTTTTAGGAGGTTCGGAGACAAGAAAGGTGTATTGTGTTATAGGTGTGGGTATAGAAGTCATTTAGCTGCTGATAAATCATGTCGAGCTATAGGACAAGTATGCCGGAGGAGCAGGAACAAAGGGCATTTTGCAAGAATGTGCAAGGGAAAGATGAGAGGTGTGAACAAGAGAAGACCCTCAGTGAGTGCTATTGGGGAGGTCAAGGATGACAGCGAAAGTCAAGACGTAATCTTAGAAATTCAACAAATTGGGAAGATTAGTGAAGACAATCCATTTTGCAACATCTGCATATACGGGGTTGAAGTGAGGATGATGGCAGATTCAGGAGCTAGGTATACCCTGGTTGTGGAAGAATACCTGAAGAAGTTTCCGAAGCATGAGCTAAAGAGTCTGGATATGAGATTAGGGGCTTATGAGAATAAGCCCATTGAGTTGATAGGTTTCATTGAAGCTAAACTTGAATTTCAGCAGAAAGTGACAACGTCTAAGGTGTATTTTGCCAAGGAGGGTTCTTGTTATATTGGTTGGCCTCAACAAAGATATTTAGGTATTCGCCTGGATCCTAATCATCCGTTCCAGGTGTTGGGCGCCTGTAAGGAAGTGTGTGTGGTGGATGCAGGGGTGCCATACATCACTGAGTTGCCAGGGGTGTTTAAGGATCAAGTTGAGACTCTCCAAAGATTCATGCACAAGATTGTGTTGAAAGATGGGTTGATGCCTGTTGCCCACAAACCCAAGGTGTGCCGTTAGTTATGAGGGGCCCTCTATGGTAAGAATTACATAGATTGTGTGAAGAGGGGATGATTCAGGAAATTGAATAATTGGAGTGGTTGGCTCTGGTGGTGATAGTCAAGAAGGGGAATGGTGACATTAGATTGTGTATGGATTTAAGGGATTTGAATGCAGCAATCTCGGTGGATAGGCACCACCTTCACAACTTTGGAGAAATGTTGACCACCATCAAAGGAGCAAAGGTGTTCTCCACTTTAGATCTTTCTTCGGCCTATCACCAGATTGTGCTTCACCCTAAGTCTGAACTTTTAACATCATTTGTTACTACCGAAGGAACTTACAGATATAAACGGATGCCGTTTGATCTAGCTGCGGCGGCAGATGTTTTCCAGAGGGCAATGCATCATTTGCTAAAAGACACCCCTAATGTGACATTTTCAGAATGTCATCTTGTTGTTTGGGGTTGATGAAACAGAGCATGACAAAACACTGAAGGGTGTGTTGAAGATATTACAGGAGTGTGGCTTAACCATGAAGAGGGAAAGGTGTAAATTTGAGGTGAACGGTGTGGAGTATTTGGGACATTGGATCAGTGGGGAGGGGATAGCTCCCAAAATGATATTGGTGTCTGCTATAGAAGATTCTCCTTCACCAACTTGCAAAGACCAGTTACGATCATTTTTGGGTCTAGCCTAATATTTCTCCTGCTTGGTACTCAAGTTTGCAGAAAAGACAAAAAACATGCACAGTCTTATGGTCAAAAATGGGATTTGTTTGGTGTGAAAATTGTGAGAGGAAGTTTAAATTGTGAAAGTGAGCATTGCAACAGCACTAGCACTTAAACCGTTTGATACTAATGATCCAACCATAGTGAACACTGAAGCTAGTATGGTGGGTGTAACACGTGTTGTTACAAAGAAGGAATAGTGTGGAGGTTACTATTGCATATGCCTCAAGACCTTTAAGGGCTGCGGAGAAAAATTAATCCACCATAGAGAGAGAAGCATTGGCAGTGTGGTGGGGAAAGAATCATTTTAGAACATATGTTTAGGGTACTAATTTCACAGTTAGAACTGACCATCGTCCTCTACTAGATGTGTTCACTACAAGTTGGGGCAGAAGAGCATCTCCTAGAATTGCTCAGTTGTCCATGGGAATGTTAGAATATAACTTCTGCATGAAAATGTTCCTGGAAAATAAAAGTTGTTGGCCGACTGTTAGTCCAGATTACCTTCGGGTGTTGAAACGGGAGAGTTGAGTGAGGAAGAGGAGTGGTTGGTGGATAGTGTGATCATGATTACGGAGGGCAGAGTATTTTAATGAAGAGTGGATAGAAGTCACCAATGAAGATGAAGTTTTCAGTGTAGTAAAGAAATATTTGATTGAGGGTTGGCCTACCAAAGGGAGTATTTCTTCAGAGGTGGAGTGTTTCCGACAGATTAGTCAGGAGCTGTCTTTTGTGAATGGAGTTTTTGAGGAGATTTATTGGTAGTACCTGGTTGCTTGAGGGAGCGTGTGGTTAAACTGGCACATGAAGGACACATTGGAATGAGTGCTCTCAAGAGAAGATCGAGAGATGAGTATTGGTGGCCTGGATTGGATCGAGAGGAACATCAGAGAATGTGGGTTAAGTGCATGGAGTGAAAAGTAAAAAAAAACTGTGAAATACCCTCGGATGGAGACTGATAAATCAGATGCTTCTTGGAAGAACATTGGGATTGATATTACTGGTCTTTTGCATGTCATGGGAGGTTGTCCCACATGTGCTATTGTGGTGGTGGATTACTATTCAATATGGCCCAACGTAAAGTTTACAGGGGAAGTGACTTCTGAAACAGTGATTGTGTTCTTTAAGGAGTTGTTTCTAACAGATGGGGTGCCAGAAATTACGGTTTCAGACCAGTGGCGGCTGGTGTCATTTGAAAGTGGTGAAGCGTAAAACTTGATTTTGAAAACACCGTTGCGAGCGAGCATAGCGAGCGAGCTCGAACAACCTATTTCATGAAATAAAAACAGAAAGAACTGAAACTCTCTGTCTTGTAGTGTTCTAGCAAAGCCACGGGCTTCATTTCGACTTTTGAATTCAAAGTCAGCATTGGCTTCTATGGCGTCGAAACATTTCTCAAGTTCATCCCTATACTGGAATATTATGTTGATTGTACGTATGTGAAAGTTCCAACGAGTTGAGGGTCCCCTTGGAAGCCTTTTGGCCACAATTTCCTGAAGTACCTCCGTTCTTTTGGGGGAACGTGAGAAGAATGCTGCTATGAATCCTACATCCAAAAAGAAAATGTGTGCCTCGGAGATCTTTGATATTGCCTGTTGCATAATAAGATTAAGTTGGTCGGCGTAACAGTGCACATAATGGGCATTAGGATACACATCTTTAATTTTTTTTTTGTACTCCACCAATGCTTCTACTCATTACTGATGCACCATCATAGCTTTGTGCAATAAGTTTTTGAGGCAACTCTGGAAAAATCAAGTTCAGTTCACGTAGTATAGCTGAAGTTATGGTTTCTGAACTAGAGTCTCTTAAATGTGTAAAACCATAAAACCTCTCCACAACTTTACTGTCATTGTCAAGTTACCGAAAGACTAATAGAGACTGTTTTTGTGGCCACATCAGTGGTATCATCAGCCTGAATAGCCACAAAGTCTGCGTTTTTACACTCAAGCAGTTCATTTTGTATTGTTTTAGAGGTGCCCTTAAAGGCTGTAGCACTTGCTAAAAGTGCTTCCATTTCATTGTCTATGCTTGCTATTAAATCCACAAGGCATCTGAATATACCAGGAATTCAGGAACTTTCAGATTCATCATGTCCTCGTAATGCCAGTTCAAAAGCACCACAGAAACAAATGCAATCAATTATTTTTGACAATATGTGTCTATTCCTATCAACGGCTTCATTGTGTTTCTGTATTGATTTGCGGTATGCGTCGCTTATGTGTGCTTCAATTGGCGTGTCTCAAAACATTCCCAGTCTGGTCAGGTTTTCCTTATGGATTCTTGTGTATGCATGCTTCTTTACTTTATCCAACAAATGCTTAAAGTCTGTTACTCCTTTTTATGTCCAAGGAATGTCACCACCAAACAGCAAGCAGGGAAAGCAGAACAGAGAATTTGTTAAGGTACACCCTTGTAATCCAATCGACTTTTGTGTACTAGGTGTTTGAGAATGTACGTTTGTAAGTCTTCCCTCTGTCTTGGGAAATTTGTTGTAGGTGTAGGTCGGGCTGGTCAGGTCATAATCGTTTTAGAGTTAGTTTGAACTCAAGTCTCAGTCCGACAAATTGCCTTGCAAGCAGCTGCTCTACAGTCTTCATGGTGTCTTACCAATATTAAAGTTACCTGTCAATAATCAAAGTACAATGTATAAGGTTTGGTTCAAAAACATCAAATTTCTGTATAAATACATATATTGTGCATTATTGCAATATATCTCAGACAGCTCCCCTTTGCAACACATGACGTTTAAAAATACAGCCTTATAGCCTGCTGCCTCTGTGTGCCATACTAGTTGCTCAAGGCCCTGAAGCAGACATATCTTGTGAGACAGGTGAGGGCCTATAACAAGGCAAGGAATAGGGCATTTCACAACTGCTATAGCCAGAGGCAGCTGGGCTATAATGTTATTATTACATTCCATCCACGGAGGGTAGAAAGTTCCAAATTAAAAAGGGGGAAACAGAAAGACAAACATTGGAATTATATTGGAGCAGAAGATTACACCATTCGTTATTATCCCCGACCAAATTTATTGTCTTTTGTGGAAATTTCAACATTCAAATATATCCTTAAATATTGATTACACAGTTCCATGCCTTAAATTGATACAGATGTGCTCCCACCCCACCCACCATGTAGGCCACACAGATAGGACCTTAGCTACAATGCAAACAAAATATAGCAATGTCCTTACCTTAAACGCTGGTGTTGTTGTCAGTGTGTTGTAGGGGTGCAAGATCAGCAGAGGAGGTTGGGTCCTCTTATTCTTTGCCCAAAAATTAGGTAAAGTTCATCAGGCTTTACCAGATGCTGAAAAGAAAAATATAACATAATTTAGTAGTGTCTACCAAACACATAAATTATATACCAAAGCCAAGTGATGCCTGTGAAAATAGGTGAAAAAGGGTTCCTTTGGATTTCTAGTTTTAGTGTTTGGAAATCAATAGTAGGTTGGCAATGCCAGAAGTGCCAGTTACTATTACTCACTGCGTGCGATTTAAAAAAAAATTGAGGATTTTCCGATTGTGTAATGTGATTAATGAATAGACTTTCACGCTTGACCCAATACCTACCAGGTCAAGAGTGAAGGTCTGTCCATTGATCACATTACCTGCACACGCACTTCCCCACTCTGGAACTGGGCCCAAGGCAATAATGCACAGAGGGTTAATATGCCTGCTGCAAAGAACGTGTACCATGCAGATCACAAAAGTGTATATAATGTAGGGGTTATTGGTTTTGTCAGAGAGATGTTTTTGTTACTTGCAGTTTAAAAGTTACAAGCCTAACATAGCTGAGAGAGCTATAAACTATCAAAGAAGAGCTACATACAAACTGCAAGGCACAGGTTAGGCGTTACGATTTTTTGCTCGTCATTATCCTAATGTCGCTAAAAAGGGTTCATTGGGAAGAAATTAATTTTTTTTGGTAAAGTCAACACAACCACAGTCTTACTTGTTAGATCATGAGTTTGTGCTGCTTCCAAGTCATATTAAAGTGAACATTCAGTCTTAAATTATACTGCCTACTAGTATGGATGACTTGTGGTGCCTGCCCTGCACCAATATGACGAAAAGGCAGGTGCTGTAAAGACCTAGCAGCTGCTCAAACGCATGCAGCCTATTTGGCAGCCTATTTTGACAGGTACTGTCTGGCACTTGATATAGGACACGTGTTCATCATGCCTGCGGCCTGCCTGGTGATAATGGTGATATGATATTCTACCTGGCAGTGGCGAATCCTATGCTATGGGTGTCGGGGTGGAATAAGAGAAGATATGCATATTGTCGTCTCATTTAGCTCACCATTCAAAAGACCACAGCAGGAGTCACACATCCAGACAAGAAATAAAAAAGTGTACAAAACTGACGCAACGACTTGAACATCTAAGCATTGAAAGTTTGAAACCATTGTTGAGGGCTTTTAGAGTCTGGGTATTGTAATGATTGTGACACCAGGATATGCAAATGTGACTCTACATAGAGTGAGCATCTAGTATGTACTCATGTAGTGGTGTTTCAAACTGCAAACATTAACGTACCGTCGGTCTTCAGCTTTACTTCACTATGAAATATATAATAACGCGGCATGCCTTAGCAGTCGCCTTAGCCTACACTACAACTACAGTGTACACACTACACACAGCACTATAAAACAACAGAATTGCATGAGAGAAGGGCTATGGCGAGATAAGGGGCACTGTTGGAGTGTCAGTGTGGTAGTGAGGGGGGAATCTGTGGAGAAGGGTTTTTTGGGGGTGGACCATGGGAGGGGAGGGTGCCAACAAACAATATTGCCCCAGGCGCCATCAGTTCTAAAGCAGGCACTGACTCTCTCTGATCTTGTCTCGTCACTCGTGCCCAAGGCAGAGTTAATTCATACCAGAAAAATCTAAAATCGCTTCATAAAGCACCAAGCTAGCTTGAAATTTTACAATAACTTTACAAGTAGAAAAATGCTTCTCTCAAATTTTCCATTGACCTAATGTTACCATTGGATTCCATAACTTCCGCTTAGCTTGCTTCACATGTGGATTTCTGAAAGCTGCAGTTAAAATCAAAAAGGGGTTTTGTTATTTGGTTCAGAACAGACTGACAATGAAAATAGAAAAACGAAAAAACATTAATAGACCGACGATTCTGCTTGGCCTTTTGTTTAATACCAGCCCACGGTTCACTGCAGGGCTTCTGTTATCCCAGCTGTCTCCCTCCAGTGAAACTTAACTTTGCAGGGAACTGGACGTCTATTCTGTGTACACGTGCAATGAGTTATATTCACTCAATTTGTAATATGCCTCTGCATGCTTGTTTTTCTTTTAGGTTTTCCATACTTACTAACCAGCATAGAATTTGCTTTAATGGGTCCTTCAAATGATGACAGATGGCCTCAGGCCATAGTAATGCTACCTTCCGTGCACGGACTGCGTGACATCATAGGATGAAGAAAAGGAAGCAGATTTTTTGGGTAAAAGGTGACAGTTCTGAAAGACGCCTTCAGACTGGAGTAGAGTCTACTCTACTCTGAAGGCGTTTCTCAGAACTGTCACCTTTTACAAAAAAACACATCTGCTCCCTTTTCTGCATCCTACGACGATGTCACGCTGTGCAGCATGGAGATACAGACTAACCGAGCTTTGACAAATATGTTTAAATAATACTAGACCTTCCATTTGCACAATGTGTTTGCTTTAGGTTTGTTATAAACAAATCTAAAGCAAACACATTGTGCAAATGGAAGTTTTTCTAATGTGCACATCTATATCACAGCTGACAGCTGTGCTGGGCCTCCCACGGTGAGCTGAATAAATGCTGTGAGGAAAGATGACCGCCGCTGCCGCATCCGTACCCATATCTATGATGACTGGTAAATCCTCAGCACAGTATCGAGTTGCTTCTGGGGCGCAGGTGACGCCGACATTGGTGGAGGCCAATAGTGCGGCTGACAAGGGGAGTGCTGCCAAGTTATTTCTTTATATAGCGCTGTTACCAGCTAGAGGGGCAACTGTTGAGTGCAGCATTAAAGGGTACACATACAAGCAACAGTATTTTTTATGGCACTCTATTGAAGCTCTACACATTGGAGCTTTAGAATTTTGAAAGATGTTAGACTGCGGGAGTTTGAGGCGTGCTTTCTCCACAACAGTATAAACCGACAGGCAAAGGCTCAGATTGTGAGTTAGGAGTAAATGTGAAGAGATTCAGGCCGGCCGCGATTACTGTTTAGGCGTCTCTGCCCTTTTTCTCCTATTATGAGTTTACATCTCTTGGAATGGGTGATAACTGTGCGGATATTGACTGACCCTGTGCAATTCTGCATGGTATTCTCTTTACCGAAGGGTTTAACGCAGACATTTACCACCTGCTCAGTCACACTCCTCACAGTCTTTGTAATGCAACAGTGCCACTGCCACACGTCTCACGCATTCTGTGCCCAAAGCACTCTTCACTGTCTAGCTCCTAAGAAGCTCACAGTGCATATGCCCCACAAAGCTCCTCGCAGGCTAGCCTAAGTGACCGAACCCCTCACGTAGTGAAATAAATATATATTTCACGGCGCTATGCCTGCTGGAGCCCACTTCTAGCGCCCTGCAGCAGCTGCCGTGGTCGTAAATCGCCCATTAAAAAAGAGTTCTTCAAAAGAAAATTCTGCTGCCGCTAAAGGAGGTGGGGGAAGAGCAGCAGCGGTTATAAAATGCAGACTGGCAGGCTGCGGCCTCCCGACTGGCTAGAACCCACTCCCAGTCACAACCAACGCCAACCTCAGGGGTATAACAACACCCCCCAATTTCAGTCACAAAAAAAAATACGCAATACCGCGACAAGGCGCCCAGAAGGAGCTGCAGGCCTCAATTTGCGCCATAATTGCGTCCAGGCAGAGTCTAGGCCCAAAAGTACATGATCCTTCCTTTTAAATTAATCAACCGTCCACCACTACCACCGCAAACAAAATTAGAGGTTCCTAGCAGCAGGCCAGCAGCTAGTCGTCCATCCAAGCTGCTACCATAGAACATGATAAATAATACAGTAACAGTAACACCCAAACCGCTCCATGAATCCCGCTTCTCCCACCTTCCCCAGGCCCCGATCAAACTTTAACTGGCCCGGGGGCCTTCCTGCTTTATTGTGCCACGGCACAGTGAGTGACATACCTACTTTTTTTGCTCAGAAGTGGCTGGCTCACTGTGACTGGCTTAGGTCACTCACTTATCCGTTGTGACCAAAGTAGAGTAGTGTCCCCGGACCGCTGCTAGTCAAAACCGGATCCTTCTCACTCGAGTGCAGCATGACTGAGGTGAGGTCAGGAGTGTGGCCAGTCCTGGGTGTGGCCTGACTCCCTCTCGCTCGCCCAGAAGGGGGGAGACATACATGATGACTTGCGCAGCAACAGCGAGTAATGGCCAATCACTGCACTGCTTCACAAAGCCATTGCAGTGATTGGCAAATTTTCTCCGTGGGCAGACCCTCCCACCCCCGCGGTGCCAATGCGCAAAAACTGTCTGCACAGGCCTGGCAACCGCGTCACTCAGCCAATCCAACCCTGCTCCCTTGCAGAGAGCAGCGCCAGGATTGGCTTGAGCGGGCAAACTCGCCGCTCATTAAGTGACTGGCGGTCAGCGGTTTTGAGCAACACCAAATCATTAATGGGCAGTACCTGAGAAGCCTGCGGTGCGCATGTCGGGCTGGCCGGAGAAAGGGTGCCGGCCAACCCGACATGAGCACTTTGTGCCTTAGATGCCGCAGCCTTACGCCAGTAGTCACTACAGCAGCTGGCAGTCGATCAAATTTAAGCCCTGCCCATCCCCTTCGGAGCCGCAGCTGGCTGAAGTCGCTGCTGCCGGTTGCGGTATGACAGATATTTATGAATGTAAATAAGAAATGTTTCTGCACACAATAAGGGTGAAATATAAGTGGGGCAACGCCCCAACGCCCTAATGCAAAAACCCCCACTGTTTCACACAACAGTGTTCAGTTTGTGACTCAGAGTATGAAGGAGTTTTTGATGTAGTATGCAATAGAGTACATTTGTTCATCTGTGTATTATCCTCAAAGTAATGGTCTGGTAGAAAGGTGGAACAGAACATTGAAGAAAGGGGTGCAGTTGGCTTTATCAGGGGGAGAGGATAGGAGAGTGACAATGAGGAAGTTGCTGTGGTCGTGTCGTACCACACCTCATTATGTAACAGGAAAATCTCCTTTTGAGGCAATGAGAGGGTGGAAAGCCAGGGCTTTAATATCCGAAGGAGCGGAACGTAATAAGGAGTTGGCGAATGGTGAATCTGGGCGGGTTGGTGATTTTGAGATGGGTGATTGGGTTTGGGTACGGAAGGGACGAATGGTGAGAAAAGGTCAATCTAAGTATTTGGAACCTCGTCAGGTCAAGAAGGTGAATAAGTACACTCTATTATTGAATGATGAAAATGTGTGG
Organism: Calotriton arnoldi; assembly: GCA_963921515.1. NCBI lineage: Eukaryota > Metazoa > Chordata > Amphibia > Caudata > Salamandridae > Calotriton > Calotriton arnoldi. The sequence goes on from CAWUFW010005693.1 coordinate 128,476, forward strand.
AATCGGAAAAAGGTAGTGAGAGCTCCTTGGAGGAAAGAGCTGAATGGTCATAACAAACCACAATATGAGTTTAAGTCCAGAGTGGATGACAAAAACATGACCAGAGTTCATAGGGATCGCAAGGGGATTAAAATTCCAGGAAGGTTCAATAAGTTTCTAATGTAAGCCATGTCACTATTATGTCACTGTGTTTATCAGGAGTCAGTGTGTACACTTAGCTCATTGCGTAGGTTTTGTATCAATTTTGTGGGTGGTCATTTTATTAATAAATTGTTTTCTTTAATTTGTTTTTAAATAATATATTTTTTGATTTTATCAGTTGTTTGTACATTGTCACTTTTGTCTGTGCATTTTTTAAAGGAGGGAGATGTGTAATGTCCTAGCCTTCTAGCTAGGTAGGATGTGGTGCTAATGTTTTGGAGTATTGCTGCGTCCAGGTACCAGAGCGCTCACTGTGGTTGTCAATTGATTGGGAGTCTCCCTCCCAGTTGGAAGAAATAAACTTACATCTACTTTCAAACCTACAAGTTCTCAGCATCTTGAATATTTCAAAGACCCATTATTGTTCCTTTCTGTATAATAAGTTAACACCCCATTGGTCATTGTGTTCCAGTATCGTCCATCTAAGGTAGTCGGAAGTGTGGTTGGAGTTCGAGAAATGGGTCGACATTTTTGTACGCTATGTTTGCAGCGGAAGTTGCTGCAAAGTTCCATAATTCTTGTCTTGACCGATGTTGTGGTCATGCCCACATATATGCGGTTACAGGGGCACCTGATGAGATAAATGCAATACCTCATGTTGCAATTCAATTTGTGTGGTTCTTCTGAATACATGTACACCCATGGTGAATATGGATCTCCTTAGTAGCCGTGGGTAGGTGTCACAGCCTGCATGATCCGCATCGGAGGTACCCTGTCACTGGTGGTAGGCTCCACATGGTGTGTTGTTTGGGTTCCTATCTTGTCCACGGTTTGGTGTGTACAAGCAGGTCTTATTTACTATTCATACGTCACCAGGTACAGAACACCGGACAGGTTTTGGACATAGACTGTGGTTTATGAGACATTCTGAAATAAGATACAAAATAAACTTTTGGTATCATTGTTTTTATTTTTCTCACAGCAGGAATCTATATTCCATAAGTGCCAACTTGTAGAAAGGACGTAGAAAGAATCACTCTCTTACTTCAAGAAGCCACATACCAAAGTTCACCCTCCAACCACACATCTACTTCATTCAAGACAAGACAACTCGAAGGTCAACACTAGATTTAACTTAGAGTTATTGTGCTTAAAATTATCAGTATTTTCCTCCTTCAAGGCCAACGTACTTTGCTAATTTTAAACACAATCTTCCAAGAGAAGTTTCCTTTGTCAGTTTTTCACCACTTGCAGAAAGTAATAACTTGTTAATTTTTCCACCCTTTCTACAGGGAAAGAAATATATTAGTTTTAAAACAATAAAATGAAATTAACATACCTTTTGTTTTTTTCATTTTGTTTTTTGCAGACCTATATAAAATGGCATCTTCGAGCAAGCACTGTATGTCGAACCTAGACGTGGAAACAGGCTTCAGACTACCTCGACAGTCGAACAGTCAATAGTAGACGTAAGGAAGATGGCGGGTTGACTCCGCCAAGGGCTCCATTCCACTCCGTGTTTCCCAACCCACCGATGCCTCACAGCTCCTGTTTCCTTGCAGCAAACTGAGCAGCCGGACACTGAGAACGCCGTGCTGCTACATCGATTTTCTTTCACTACTTTTTCTTCAGAGACAGATGCCTCCTTGGTTTTTGGCTGGAAAAACGCGGTGCTGTGACACCGATGTGAACCGTTAATTCCCAATAGAGTGATCCTGTTTACTCAAGGGAATATTGCTGTCTCCTGCTGCTTCCTGTGTGCTCTCTTCAGCGTACTGCTCCCCTGCTGCTTCTTGGGTCCTTTTTATGGCAAGTTTGTAGCAGGAGCTAACATTACTTGCGCTCACCTTTTCTTCTCTTCGATGCTGCAGCTGTGCGGGAGGCATACTTTCAGCCATTCATATCTGGTTCTTTGCAGTTGGGTATTTTGGCCAAATCTTATCTGCCGGTACCCGGCTATGGCTCCCCCAAAAGCCAATGTCACACGAGGGGCACGTGGAGCTGGAAGGGCAGCAAAGACTTGCGCTGAGCACGAACCAGAGTCAGATATTGCAACAACTGGTGCATCTGCACCTGTGGCCTCGGTAGCCTCACACGTGGGTCACCCTATCTTGAAGCGGTCAAGGACTGGCGCAGCCCGAGACCTTGTTGAAGCTGTTGCTAAGAAACTGGTAGAATCCCAGTTCCCAGTTGGCTGAAGTTTTGATATCGGCAGCAGTCACAACTACAGTGCCTATTATATCTCCTCCCCTATCGCCCCACTGCAGGATCACTGTCAGGACTACGAGCAAGCACCCAGTACTACTGAGCGGATGCTGGAGGTCTTACCACTCTCTGACCTGGATCTGGTCCCACCGATTTCAACTCTGTCCTCGGTTGGTGAATTACCGGGGGCAGCCCTCCACCAGCTATTCAATATGCTTTCGCAGAGGGCGTGCAGGACACCCCAGAGCCTACAAATGTAAGTACTGCCCCTGATATGTCACATCTATCTTGAAAGAGTAACAATGATGTTGGTTTGCCATTCCATGTGCCTAGCGAGATGTTAGACTAGGTTTCACTAGGAGGATTTAATTATGGGAGGCAAAGTGGCAATTCTAAGCCAGGGGTGATCTTAAAAGATGTAGCTTCAAGTGACCATTTGCTTGCTCATGGGTGCTCTCAGATCACTGCTGTGCAACCTGCTTAGCTTATGGATAGTGCTTCGCCTGCAGTACAAGGAGCCATGACTTTAGCTCAAGGGGGGTCGTCCTCTATTGATCAGAACAAAGCAAGGCTGTCCAGGAAGAAGAAAAAGCACACGGGTCAGGTCACTACCACTGTACATCAATTACTTAAACCTGTGAGACAGCGTCAGCATAGCAAACCAGGCGAGCTTGTCGCCAAGAGTAGCCCACTGAGGAAATGGGCAACTTCCAAGGGAGAAGTCAAATCGATTATATCTCGGCTGTCCGCTACGCTCCGTAGGGCAGAAGTGGATAAACAGTGCTCTCAGCAACAAGCACAACTGGCTCCACACTCCCTTCATGTATGCTACACTCCGAACCCTGGCTCTCCCTCAGATATATTGTCGGAGAATCTATCTGACCAATCTCTTCTACTTTTGACTAAGGGGGGCATATGGAGGAGGCTCTACAAGAGCCATCTTTAACCCCTTGCGTGCTGCGCACATTTTCGCGCTGTGCGGGCGATTTAAATAGTGGGCGGGATTCGGACGGCCCCCGGCCGTCCTCCGCACACGCCCACCGTGATGTATGACGGCCGGGGGCCGTCCGAAGCATGCAAGGGGTTAAGATCAATTATCTCGGTCTTACAATCTCAACGAGCTGAGGCACAAGTTTATTATACCCAGGCAAGAGCAGATAACCTACAGATGCAAAAGTCAATTGAAGAGGTTTCTGGGCAGATTAGTAAACTTACAACTGATGTCGCAGACCTCCAGGAAAGGGTTGATTGTAATGAGGAATGATAACAGACAAGTCTGTCAAGAATCACGAGGGCCTACTGAAATCTCTTCAAGCTAAGATTGAGGACATAGAAAATCGACATTGGCGGAACAATCGGAGGATTTTTGTGATACCGGAAGGTAAAGAGGGCTCTGCCCCTCGGCAATATATGGTTCAGTTGTGCATGAAGGCTTTCCCTGATCTCAGAGATTGGGACTGGGATTAACAAATACAAAGCGCACATCGGCTTCCTCTCAATTATAATATTTCCGGTACCAAAATAACGCAACCCAACCTATACTGATATACATTGGGCACTTCCTCCTAAGACAAGCTATCTGAAAAGATGACATTCACACGTTTCCTTCAACAGTATGTCCTCTTTATTAGTAGAAATTGCTCACATCTCCAGCTGTCCAGCCGGGACACCCACTGTCTGTCTCTGTCTCACAGACTCCCTTCCTCTGATGTCATTCCCTTCATAACATTCCATTTTCCCAACATTCTTTCAACACTACACATCTTCCCCCTTACAGAATTGACAGAATTTTAAACAAATGTAATATCAAACTATATAAACATCAACATAAAACAAGCAAGATAAAGAAAAATCTTTTAGTGCAAATGTATGTGTTTATCTTCAAACTTTGCACACATCCTCAATACTCCTCGTTGTTCCATCATCCAAAATTGCCACATTCCTTTTAACATCCATCACCTTACAGGGATTAGAATACTTGCTGTCCCCTTTGCGCACAAAACCAATTCTCCGTACAACAACCCAATCTCCCTTCTGAATCAAAGACTCTCTCACAGATTTCCTCCTATTGTAATACTCCATATTCTTAACCTGAGAACCTTCCACTCTCCTTCTTACCTCCTCACGATCAACCCTCACATTACTCCTTCCCCTCAACCAAATAGGACACTCCTTCCTTTCAAGGATAGAAAAGGCGACACACCCGTGACAGAATTGGGAGTCGTCCTATGCACCCAAATCATCCTCCTCAACTCTCTCCTCCACGGAAGACCATTTGCCAAAGACAACTGAACATTTTCCATGATCAACCTATTTACCCTTTCCACCAGTCCATTGGCCTGTGGTCCGAACAAAGACACTCTCTCATGAACAATGCCCATTTTGGCAAAATAAGTAGTCATCTCCTTGAAAACAAACTGTACTTCATTATCCGATACTATGGTCTTTGGAATTCCTTCCTCCACAAATGTCTCTTCAAAGAACTCAATTACTCCAGCAGTATTCACTTGTTCAACCGGTTTCACTACAAACCACTTAGTATGGTAATCTATTAATACCGTGAAGTCAACAAAAGGGGGGACACTGTTCCACAGTGAGTGGTGCAAAAGTTGTGCACTCACTACAGAGAGGCTAGAGGGAAGAGAGTGCTAGGTCAAGGACTCAGTGGGGGGGGGGGAGAGACAGAAATTGTCTCTTATAGCCCTCACACATCCCGAAGGATGTCATGCTTCATCATTGGGCAGTTGCTCCTCGTCGGGCCGGCGGTGCAATGCCCTACGGGTCCCCCGAAGGGTCACTTTGGCGGAGATCTTTTGAGAACTGCCGTTTGGTGCATGTGGGTGTGTGAACAGAGTCCTAAGTGAAAGGTGATAATGTGCGTGCAATGCGTTAAAACTGTCTAAGGGTTACCAAAAAGAGAAGTTTTAATAAAAAGGTACCCTTGGCAGACTAAAAAACCTGTAGGTTGGGGGTTACCAGTGGAGGCGTAATGTGCCCAGGTAACTACAAGGTCGACATGTTTCACGCCTTAATGGTCAAAACGATCCGTGGCGTTTCATCAGGACCAGAAAAACTGTGGAAGTGGTGTAGTGCACGAGGGAGATAATAGTTAGTAGAGGGGTAACATTAGCCCTCTAAGCGATCAGTGGGGGCAATAGCCTAAGAGACTATAAGCCATGGTTTGGACTCAATAGTCGAATATGCCCTCTTGACCGTGACCTAGAATAGCAAAAACGAAAAGAAAAGAAAAACAGAAAAACATGACTACGAGGCAAGTAAGTATGTGAAGCTCGCAGATATGCCTCCAACGGTAGGTGTCCTAGAGGCGCATCTCGCGTCAATAATGTAAAGCGCAACATGACTAGTGAGGTGACTCTCTTCTGTTACATGCGCCCAGCGTGGTGGCATCAAAGAGTAGAGAAGGAGGAGAGCCGATGGCATGCCGCAAGAAAGAAACGGTTGTCCATGGGGCTCCCCGTCCACCCTCCCCGATAATGTCAGCGGTAGCATGGGGGCCTGTAGAGAATGGGGGATCTTACAATATACACATCAGGCGGCAGGGATGACCAGCTAAAGTTTGAGCTCACACCAGACGCCGCACGTTTAAGGAACGCGTGGAGCTATTAATACCAACATATATTTGCTACAAGAATCCAATCTCGCTATAGGTCCCAAAAAATCAACAGCCAACTTTCCATGGTTTGTTTGGAAAAACTACACATCCCAAAGGAGGTTGTCTCGTAATTTTAGTTTTATCACTATTGCTACAGTCCACACAGTCCTTTACCTTGTCTTCAACCTCACTATCCATCCCCGGCCACCAGAGAGACTCTCTCACCTTCCTCTTAGTCATTCCAGGTGCCCCTGTGCGCAATATCAACTATATGCGCACAAACTCCTTCTGGTGGAACAAACTGACTCCTTCTCATCAATTTTCCATCTACAATGCTCAACTCTTCTTTAACCTTAAAATATTTCTTCATCCACCCAGACAACTCCATTCCATCCTTGTACTACCTTACGTTCCACTTCACTCAGCACCAAATCATTATTCTTGGCTATGTTCCATTCTTCCATACTTACAGCACTGTGTCCTATTATTCTAGATTCATCTCCACCAAATACCTCCTTGACAGTTCTCCTCACCAGCAGGCATTCTTGATAAGTATTCCGCAACCACATTTTTACTGCCTTTCACAAACTCCACCTCAAAGTTAAATTCCAACACTGATAATAACCACCGTGAAATACAGGGTGTAACATTTCCTTCTAGCCCCCTTCTGCCTTTAAATATATACGTTAATGGCTTATGATCGGTTCTTACTTTGAAAGGCAAACCCCAAACATAAAATCTGAAATGATTAATTCCCCAGCAACAAGCTAAGGCTTCTCTTTCAATGACAGAATACGTTGTTTCTGCCCCTTGTAACCTTCTAGATGCAAAACCCACCACATACTCTTCTCCATCCTTAACTTGGGATAACACTGCACCAATGCCCACGTTACTAGCATCTGTGGTTACATATGTCCTATAACTGTAATATCAAAATGTCCTAATGTGGGCGCTAGAACGATACTTTGTTTTATTCTCTGAAAGGCATATTCACACTCCTCATCCCATAAAAATGGTGACCCTTTTTTCATCAATCTCCTAAGGAGTTCCACAACATCTGCAAACCTTCCAACGAGCTTGGAACAATATTCTGCAAGTCCGAGAAACGACTTCAGTTCATCCTTGCCAACAGGCCTTGGTGCCCTTTCAATGGCTAACACTATGCTTTTCTTCGGTTTAATTCCATCTTTGCTGATTACATGTCCCAAATATGTCACTTCTTTTCTTTTTATTTGACATTTCTCTTTCTTTATGGTTAGTCCGTGCTTCTCCAACCTTCTTATCACCTCTTCAAACAACTGATCGTGTTCACTCCCACACCTTCCTACAATAAGAATATCATCCTGAAAGCACAATATCTCCCAAAATGTTTTTCATTATCCTTTGAAGCTAGCCCAAAAGGCATCCTTTTATAACGAAAAGCTTCCAATGGTGTTAAAAAGGACGTAAGATGCCTCGATTGTGTGTGGAGGTTCACCTGATGATTGGCGGCCGACATGACTAGTACACTAAACACAGATCCCTTTCCTTTTGTTGTTAGCATCTCAGAAAAATTTGGAAGGGGTTGCCTATCCACCCATGTTTTTATTCAAATCACGCAAGTCCACACACAAACGAATTTGTCCACCCTCTTTTGGTGCAACAACAATCGGAGATAGCCACTCTGAGGCTTCGATGGGTTCCATGATCTGCTGTTTCAAAAGGTTATCCAACTCTATTTGCAGTGGTTCCTTCATGATATTAGGAATCCCTCTTACTTTATGTACTATTGGCTTTGCACCCTTCTTCATAATTATTTTATGGGAAAACCCTTTTAGTAATCCCAATTCCTCTGAAAATACTAGTGGGTATTTTTCTATCACATCTAATTGTGCATCCTCCAATACTTCTTCAATTTTATCCCTTTCCGCCACCATTACAGGTTCCTTTGCATTTGGATTGATTATTATATCTAAGTCCTTTTGTTGGTGCCATCCTAACAAATCAGACCCAAAGTCTGTGACATAGACCCTTCCATAGACTTTTCTCCTTTTAAACTCTATCGTCATCTATTCCATTCCTAAAATATGTATTGTTTTTCCAGCATATCCCACAGCCTTAATGTCATGTTTCCCCAACTGCACTATTTCCAGAGATTTTCAATTCTTCTCATAAGTTCCTTTTGATATGAGAGTAAATAAACTTCCAGAGTCTACTAAGACCCTTATCTCCTTACCATTCAACTTTATGTTACCATGTGGCTTTTCCAACTTATCACAGCTTTCCCTTTTCACTTTCCGTACTTCCAACACTTCGCTTTCTTTTTGTCCTACTCCATTTTCCACTTCCTTTTGTTCTACCTCCACCATCGATATGATTTGTTCACTACTCTCACAACAATCAAGAATTTCTTGGTCAACTACTTGAACTTTTATACTGTCCTTACGGTATCTCTGCTCAATCTTTGTCCTACATACTTTTGAAAAATGACCTCTTTTGCCACAATTTCTGCAAGCTGCGAGTGGGAGAAGCCCTCGCATGGGCCGCGGTGGTCGGAAATGTTGTCGATAGGGACTCTGACACCGTCAGGTCCGTGGTGCCACCGCCGAGCAGGTTACTGAAACCCTTGTACTGGCGGTCCCTGGTCAGCAGTTTCACGACTGCGCTAGACCACAGCACTACTGCTACCGCGAAGCACCACAACAGTGCACACAGATGCAGAAAAAATCAACAGCTGATGGCCATACCCGAAGTGGGCACACCTGCAAATCACACTATAAAACACACCCCATCCCAGACCATGATCCTTTGTCTCTACACTGCAGCACAGCAAGTCAGAGGAGCATTATTGATCACATAGCGCAGCCCTTTTCACACAATCTTATCACACACACGCCACACACGTCTGTTTTTATGTTTATCTACATAATTCCTTGGTTTTAAGGCATTTTTCTTTTTCTACACTCACTCACTTTATTTAATTAACATGTCACCGGACAAAAATCTTCGTTTTTTTTACACCTAGTTGTAAGTGATGGTGGATGAAATCATTAGAGTAGAACCAAACATTTTTGGAGCCCAAGTCCAACAAACTTTTTTGTAGGAAGCTGGTTCTGTATATACTATACCAAAGTAAGGTATAATGTGCACAGAGTCCAGTAGATCCCAATAGGCCTTACAGAGGTTAAAGTAGATAATACCTTACTCTCTTTTGTGATAGAGTGGTTGAGCAGTCAGGCTTATCAGAGGGCTATGTGAAGCATTTTTGTACACACTCTGGCAACAAACGATTACCCACACTCAAAGACTGAATCCAAGACCAATTGTTTTTGATTAAAAATATTATTTTGTTACTTTTATTTTAGAATGTAGAGAAACTCAGTTGCAGGTAGGTACCAGTTTAAAATAGTAATATTTTTCAGGTACAGTAGGAATGTATTTGTATAGGCAATCAGAATACTTTACAGTGATTCTGAAAATACTTTGTTGTGTCAATCAATACAGCAGTAACTTAGAAAATGAAACTGACAGACACTTAGGCCCTAATTACGAGTCTGGTGGTCCGAGGACCCCCAGAATTGCAGGGGCTCGGTGGTGGCGGTCCAGCCGCCGCCGCACCAGCGGTCCGACCTCCCTATTAGGACATCGGTGGTCGGACTGCTATTGCACTGCCGCAGCCCGTTCCCTGGTGGGCTCGCAGCGGTCAGAGGGCCGCAATATGCTTGGTGGTGCCCTGAGGTACCGCCAAGTATATTACGACTTTCCTCACTGCCAGCGCTGTCATGGAGGTTCTTCTTCTATAAAAAGGCTGGCGGTGAGGAAAGAAAGGGGGCCCTGCCCCTGTGTATGGGGGTGCATGCAGGGTTTGGCACATGTTGTGCCCCCCTGTATTTCTGCACCCCCAGTTCCTGCACAGGAAGAAATGCACAACATGGTGACTGGCAGTCCTGTAGCGGTGCTGTTTCAGGATCACAATGAGCCTTTTAAACAGCACAGCCACGGAACCGCCACGCCACGTCGCCCGCCTGTGGGCGGCAGCGACTCTTGGCGGTGCGGGGGCACGGCAGTGGCAAGCCACCCGGTCTCGCACCGCCAAAAGTCGTAATCAGGCCCTTAATGCAAAGTTAAGAAATGGAATGCAATCCTATGGGAGGAAAACAGTTATATGCATTTACAGGTAAGTACTCGACTTACATATCCAGTCTTCAGGGGTTTGGACCAACACTAGGCACAGGTCAGGTCAAGGTAGGTACTGCACTACCAGTGGCACTGGGGCAGCCGGGTGCAGAGGTCACTGAGCCCAATGTTAGTCAATGGCGACTGGGGCACACACAAGAGGTGTGGTTTGCAGGTAAGTACCTGCGGTTTCAGGGCACAGGCCCCAGGGGATAAAGCAAGCACAGGGGGGCCACAAGGCAGCACCAACCAAACACCACCAGTGGCCCAGGGGCGGCCAGGTGCAGGGTGAAAATCAGCGTCGGGCGCCCAAGGCAAATAAAGGGGAATCTCGGTCGCACGAAGAGGCTGCAGGCTCGGACCAGGAGGCTGGACGAAGGTGAGCAACAGCTGGGCAGGTAAGTAGAGGTGTCGTGGACACCTGGGCCAACGTCGGCAGGGCTCCCCAAAGTTCGGGGCAGCAGATGCAGGGGTGCCTTTAGTTGTCAGATTTTCTTTATCGGAGCCAGTCCAGGGGACCCTTCGAAATGAGGCTGCAGGCATCTTCATGCAGCCCAGGAAAGGTCAGCCAACGCTGGATTTGAGGTCAGGATCGCGGGGGAGACTTCACTGGAAAGGTGAGCCACTCAGACTCGGGCCGTGGGGATCGGGTGCAGAGTGGGCAGGAGCCGCTGTTCCAGCTGGATCCGGAGTCCTTGTAGTTGGATTCTTCTGGACAGGGCCACTGTCTTCGGGATATCTGGTCTTTGTTGCAGAGTAGGCAGTCTTCCTCAGGGCTCCGGAGAAAGTGGTCACATATACACATACAAGAGTATTCCTAGACAAAGTCGACAATGTGAAACGGGCTGCTCAGTTCCTTAGACTGTCTCATAGAGGTAAATGGATTACTCTGGAAAAGCACAGCTTTGCATTGTGTCTTGCCGCATTACTTTTCCTAAATAATTTGTTTACCCCACAAGAACTGTCCAACTAACCGAGCGGCCCGGTATAAATTGCAGACTCTGTCTTGAAGTATTCTTGCATGTATTGCTTACTGGATGCCTTACTGAAGGTACCAAGAGTCCAATAATTCCCATGGTGAGTGGGGCATTGTGTTACAAAAAAATGGATGGACGGCTCCGTCATGTTGATGGAGTAGTGCGTCAAACATAAAAAGGTATTGACAGGAACCTCAATTTCTGCGGCTCCTGTCAATGTTTTTGAATTGACCGCCAGCTAGGCGGGTGGAGTAGTCTCAGCATGGCAGACATTAAGTCCTCCGCCAGGGCGACAGAGTCTTCTTTGTCAGCCAAGATGTAAATATGGCCCTTGCTAAGAGCAACTTGTTTTTTTTTTTCTTTTCTAATGTGGGTAGCTGTGGAATATGGACCAGCTCAGCTAGCACCTAGGCAAAGCTGCACATTTTTTTAAACTAGGGGAATCCAGGAGTGCATAACTTGCGTGGCTCTCATCAGTTAATTTTACCCAGAAGCCCTTGCAAACGTCAAACTTTGGCAAGAAACACATTTTCATCACAATTCTGTGACGGAAAGACATGAAATCTGCAGGAAGCTACAGGTTTCCTACCACCAAAAGAAACACTGCTGTCCTCTCAATAAGTTGTTACTGCAGTATCATCCACTGTTTCCATGCTGATATGGGGCTGCATTGTTCCCAATCACGTTGTACTTTGAAACTGTACAGCTGAGTTTACACCGACTGACAAAACTGTATATTTGTGTTTATGCATGTTTCCCGAACCTATCTGGCCCTCACGCATAGCACGCTGACGTGTAAATACGTCCCAAAGGGCCACTTAACTGGGGCGCAACTGCTGGCAAATGATGCTGCATCCCCCCGTTTTCCTTTGTTAGGGTGCAGCCGCTGATCGTGAGGCACGTCAAGAGCCGTGCTGGTGGCTTTATTATGGCTCATGGTTGCACTCGATGCTCGGAAAGAGTCGCGCTGGTGAGTGCTTAGTTACGCGCTCAAGAATCTGGAAGCGCTTGAGTTAAAGATGCGCTCAAGTCAGACCGAGTGAATGGCCGCGGCTGGGGATTAGCAATTCAAATGATACAAACAAGAAATGTCGCACAAATTTATGTTGCTACTCCAGGCCGCACAGTAAACTCAATTGCCTAGTCTGACCTGGGAAATGTGATCCTTTTCTTGGTTCTGGGTCACACAAAAAGCCTGTTCCCATCAATTCTTGTTACTTTTGTGCTTCCTCTTGATTTTGATGATGTTGTTAAGGTGGTAAAGTAGATATGGGTCCTTCTCCAGCTCGTCGCCAATGTAAAGAAGACACATACACTTCCAAAGGTTGATGATTATCTTCTTTATTAGTACAAGGTATCCACCTCAGCCAACACTAGTAGATGCATCATATCCCCAGCCTGGCTCCTCTCAACCTTTACATTCCAACCCCCAGGTTCTTGAATATGATGACATAGTAATCTATCATAGTACATGATATAGGATGGTGCAGAATACCACAGAGGGCCATGCAAATCAGCCCACCCTTGATACCCCTAGGTATCTAGTTTTTAAAAATGTACAGTTTTGCTAGGTTTCCCTAGGTTCTAGGATCCAAAATCTACAGCTACCCACATTGGAAAAAAAGGGTCAGTTTTCAGTGGAAAAATGTGATGCGTCCATGTGCGTTTTGGGTAGTTACTATTGTGGGTACTTCGCCTACCCACACAAGTGTGGTACCACTTTTATCAGGAGACTTGAGGAATGCCGGGTGGACAGACGTTTATGTTTCCCCGCAGATTCCAGAACTTTCTATCATAGAATTGTGAGGTAAATGTGTTTTTAGTCAAAGTTTGAGGTTTGCAAGGAATTCTGGGTAAAAAAGCCTGGTGAGAGCCAAGCATGCCACCCCACCCTGGATACTCCCAGGTGTCTACTTTAAAAAAAAAATTACTGGTTTGCTAGGTTTTTCTAGGTGACGGCTGAGCTTAGGCTCAAAATCTACAGCTACCCACATTGGAATAAAAGGGTCAGTTTTGAGTGGAAAAATGTGATGCATTCATGTTGCGTTTTGGGCCATTTCCTGTTGCAGGCACTAGGCCTACAGACACTAGTGAAGTACAATTTTAATTGGAAGACTTTGAAGAATACCGGGTGGATGAAGTTTGTGGCTCCCCACGGATTCCAGGACTTTCCATCACAAGAATGTGAGGAAAATGTGTTTTTATTAGTCAAAGTTTGAGGTTTGCAAGGGATTCTGGGTAAAACTACCTGGTGAGAGCAACACATGTAACCCACCCTGAATACCCCTGTGTGTCTAGTTTTAAAAAAATGTACAGGTTTGCTAGGTTTCTTTAGGTACCAGCTGAGCTAGGGTCCAAAATCTACAGTTACCTACATTGGAAAAAAGGGAAAGTTCTCAGTGGAAAAACGTGAAGCGTCCATGTTGCATTTTGGGCCGTTTCCTGTCGCGGACACTAGGCCTAACCACCAAGTGAGGTATGATTTTTATCAGGAGACTTGGGGGAATGCCGGGTGGAAGGAGGTTTGCGGCTCCCTGCAGATTCCGGAACTTTCCATCACAGAAATGTGAGGAAAATGTGTTATTTCTGTCAAAGTTTAAGGTTAACAAGGCATTCTGGGCAAACAAATCCTGGTGACAGCCATGCAAGTTACCCTACCCCGGATACCCTTAGGTGTCTAGTTTTAAAAAATTTACAGGTTTGCTAGGTTTTCCTAGGTGCCAGCTGAGCTAGGTTCCAGAATCTACAGCTACCAACAATGAAAAAACAGGATCAGTTTTCAGTGGAAAAATGTGATGCGTCCATGTTGCGTTTTGGGCTGTTTCCTGTAGCGGGCACTAGGTCTACCCACTCAAGTAAGGAACCATTTTTATCGGGAGACTTAGTGGGATGCTGGGTGGAAGAAAGTTTATGGCTCCCCCAGATTCCAGAACTTTCCATCACAGAAATGTGAAAAAAAATTGTTTTTTCAGTTAAAGTTTGAGGTTTGCAAGGGATTCTGGGGAACAAAAAACATGGTGAGAGCCACACAAGTCACCCTGTGAGAAGTTGGCCTGGCATATGCTGTCCACTAATTATAGTGGGCACCTTGCACCAGTCCAAATCGACTCTTATGGTAGGTAGGTTAAAGACAACCTTATTGAAAGCTATCCTAGTGGTAGCTGTGGAGAGCAGCCTTCAGGCTAAGTCTTGAAGGAATGTAAAGCAGCTTGTTTTACCAGTCTATAATCTCTTGAGTGACCAAATGAAAGAGCACCACACCAGGTATATATTCAAAATATATGTATTTATTACTAAACACACCCCTCTAGTCTCTTTATGAGGCTAGAGTTCGAAGTACATAGGTTATAAGATCTTAAATCACAGTAATAGCACAAATACACGTTTGGGCCTTAGGGGCGTACCAAACCATATACCAATAAAGTGGTATGCGAACCACGACTGAACTAGGCACTAGGCCTAGAGCCTCTAGAAGTGCTTGGACCACAAGGAACCACCCAAGGTAGTGACACAGGGGACCCACGGGAGACGCGTGCAGTGTAAATACACAACCGCGATACGCCGTTAACTTCTATGGAGAAAGTCGGGATCGGGAAAATAGAGGAAAGGGACACTTTAAAGAGGACTAGGACAAAACCCTTTGAGATCTAGGACTTTGAAGAGTCTCTACCCACGGGAGCACCGGAGTACTCGTGTTACCTCACCCAGGGAAGCCGGGTGCATAGGTGCCTTTCGGGGTCGGGTTTCGTCGTCGTTTCTTATGGCGATCTGCTGCAAAGTGCTGCTGGCGACCAGGAGAAAAGTGTCCGGCTGGATCCAAGAGTGGATCGGAGTTCTGGTGAACCTGAAAGCAGAGGGGACAGAGTCTGGGTCACTAGCCAGTGACCAGGAAGGCGATGGACAGATGCCCACCGATGTCGAGTGCTTCAGGTGCGTTGACGGTCGTCTCGTTTCTGCAGCCACGAGGTCCAGGAGGCGTTGTCGGCGACCAGGAGCAGGATTCGGGCTGGTACACGATGTTTGTCGAGTGCTGCGGTGTCGGCGACCGGATTGGACCCAACAAGCCTTGGCAACGGCAAGTCTCGATGTAGCTGAAGATCGTCGATGGTGCAGACCAGCAAGGTCTGGGGAACTCACCCAGCGAGGGTAAGTCAGGGCAGGCCTGGAGCAACCAGCGGAGCCCTTTGGTTTCTTTAGAAAGTCTTCTGGGGACCCACGAGCCGGCTGGCAAGGGATCGCGAAGACACCTCGGGCGGAATCACTCAACAGGGGCCCACGGTCACTCAGGACGGTGTAGGCCTCTGATCTTCGGAGGGATTCCTGCTGGAGGTTGGGACCACACGTGGTCCAAAGCACAGGTTCGTAGAACGTTGTGAAGGGGTTGCACTCGATAATAGTGCACGGTACCCAGGGGTCGCGGTTCCTCGTCACTCGTGGGGTCCACTTGCCTCAGCTTCGCTGGGGACTCACGATGGCCTTAGAGAAGTCAGGAAATCCACTTCTTGGGCTGCAGGGACTTCGGACTCCGGCGGGAGCGGCGTAGTTTGCAACCGTCGTTATCGTTTTTGGTGCCTGCCAAGCAGGGGAGTCACTCCTTGACCCCAAGGGAGATTCTTCAGTCCTCTAATCGTGATGTAGAGCGTCGAAGGTCCAGGATTCAGTTTCAAAGTTTAGTCCAGGGATATCTAATCTTGCTGTGGCAAGGGTTCCCCATTTTAACTAGTAAAACAGGGAGGGACTAACTCTATGACCCCACCTATGGGAGGGTCAAGGGAGGGGTGGCTACACCCACTTCCCTTTGTCCAGTTTCGCGCCAGAGCACGGGCAGGTAGCCCCTGAGCTGGTTTGAACTGGCATATGCACAGAGGAGCCTTTTGCTCCCCCAGTGCAGGACTTCAAAGCACTCTAAGAGTGCACCCACCCAGCCCCAATACACATTATCCTGTCTGGGGAGGTGGTCACACCTCCCTGCAACAGGAAACCTATTGTCCAGGCCTCCCCTGCCGGAGTTTCGTCCAGCAGCAGGAGGCCAGACTTGTGTCTGTGGCAGCAGCATCCATTTTGTGATGCCAGGGCTTCAGAAAGAAGTTACCGGGTAAGCCAGAGTTAACATGTCTTTCCCTCTAGAAGGGTGGAATGCTACCCCCGCCGCCAGGATTGGCGGGGGGTAGTATTCCAAGATGTTTGACACCAAACACGACATGTTTAGGTGCAGCCATTCCAAAGTTAGCATTTTACCGCGAGGATATAATGCGCTTAAGAGTATATGGTCAGGCTGCACTACAAACAGCATCAGAGATGGTCTCCGAACGCTGCAGAGGGGCCCTGCTCATGCAGGGGCACCCTCTCACATAGGAACCATGCACTCTGCCTTTAGGATTGATAAGGCCTGCCTTAGGAGTGACTTATAGGTTTCTAGGTGTGTATGTATTTCGTGATATAGGTAACCTATATCACAGTAAGAGGTGCATGCACCACCTTACCCAGGCTGCAGTAGCAGACCTGTGGTGTCAGTTTGGATGGCCTTCCAGGGGTGGCATAATACATGCTGCAGCCCCTGGCAGGCCTCTGAGGTACCTATGCCCTTGGTACATAGTATACCATATACTAGGGACTTATAAGGGCACTCCAGATCCCAATCAGAGATGTGCCTAAGGCACATGGAATCCATTTTACAGAGAAAGCAGATAGACTGGGGCCCTGAATAGCAGGATCCCAGTCCAACTAAGTCATAAACCAGCAAAACACCATAAAAAAAGTGGGGGCACCCATATAGTCAGATTCCACCTTCCTACATAACCCCCCCAAACGAAAGGAGATAAGGCTAACCTTGGCCAGTTGAGCCTATATTGACTAAGTGGCCATATAAGGAAGCACCTGCACTAGCATGGTTGCCCCCTATGTTATGGTCCACTAAGCAATCCCTCACCCTAAGGGTATGAGAGGGTCTCCACCATGGGGAATCACTACCTCTGGTGTGCTTAGGTAAAGTACAAGGCTGGTGAGGTGTCTGAGTAGGGAAGTGAGGCCCTAGGAATGTTGGCCTCAGTTTCCTCAGATCACTGGTCACCATGTATGCCTGTCTTTCCATGACCGAGTTGCACTTTGCTCTAAGGGTCAACCTTTGGCTGCCTACAGCTGGGGGTTGGGTCCCTTTGGATGGAACACTGGAGGGACATGGCAGGTTTGGAACCTTCTGGTCCCAGGTTTGCCCTTGCCTACCAGAGTCCTTCTGGGGGAGGTCCCTACATAAAGGTATGGGGGATCCCTCAGTGTGTAGAGGAATTTTCACCTGGCTAGGGCTACTAGACTGGCTGCCCCTAATCTGCTGATGGGGGCTTCCTCTGGACAGGGGGCCCGGGGGTCCACTGACCTCCCTGACCTCTGCAGCCCTGGGCTGACTGAGGCAGGGTAGAGAGGGGCAGGTTACCTGCTCCAGACTGGGTACCACCGTGGAAGGGTCCTCTGCCATCAGGGGTGTGGCCAGGCCAGGCCTGACTACCTCTGTGGCAGTTCCTTCACTAGGGGTAGGGTCAGTTCCCTGAGGAGGCTGACCCTTACCTACTGTCTGGGGGAAGAAGACTTTTCTTCAACCCTTTTGCTCTCTTTTGGGGGAGAGTGGGCCATTCTTTCAGGCTCCATCTCTCCAAAATCTTGGGCTGGGGCTGTGGCCATCACAGCCCCACTAACCTTTGCAGGGACGCCCAACATCCTAAGATGGGTTTGGTGTTCAACTTCAGCCCAGGCTGAAATTTCCAAATCATTGCCCATCAGGCAATCTACAGGTAGGGTTGGGGACACTGCCACTCTTTTTGGGCCTGTGACCCCCTCCCAGCTGAGATTGACTATGGCCATGGGGTGATCGGTTCTGACACCATCAATGTTGGTCACCTGGTATTTAAACTCAGGTGAAAGCTGGTGAGGGGGACTAGTTTCCCTGCCACCATGGTGACACTAGCCCCTGTGTCCCTAAATGCCACAGCTTTCTGACCATTAATCATTGGCTCCAGTCTGTACCTGCCCAATGCTATGGGACCCATGGTAAAGGTGGCAAATCCTATACCACCATCAGAGTCAGAGGAGTCTGTTGAGGGGTCCCTGTCTAAACTAGGGCCCACCTCTGTTCCTCTTGCAAAAGCACCCAACTTTTTGGGTGCACTACTCCCAACTGGAGGATTACTACTGGTAGTACCAGGAGGGGTGGTAGTAGTTGTGGGAGGAACATTTTCTTTATTGCCAATCCTGGGGCAACTGGGATCAGTTTTCCAGTGCCCAGGCTTTTTACAGACATGGCAATATGGTTTCTTTTCAGGAGAGGAAGGAGTTTGGGACCCACCCCCAGAAGAGGAATTTTGGGGCCCTGTAGGGGACTTATCCTTAGATTTATCCCCACCTTTCTCTTGGGACTTAGTAGAATCTTTCTTCTGGTCACCACCCTGATTTCTAGTTTTTACTCTGGTTCTGACCCATTTGTCTGCCTTCTTTCCCAATTCTTGGGGAGAGGTCAGATCAGAGTCCACCAGATACTGGTGCAAAAGCTGGTTTTGACAATTATTAAGGATCTGCTCCCTCATAATCAAATTGTACAATCCTAAAAAGTCATGCACTTTGTTGCCATGTATCCAACCTTCCAGAGCCTTTGTAGCACAATCTACAAAATCAACCCAGTCTTGAGTCTGAGCTTTTTGGGTGTCTCTGAACTTCAACCTATACTGTTCAGTGGTTAGGCCAAACCCATCTATCAGAGCACTCTTCAAGACTGTGTAATTGTCAGCATCCTCTTCTCTTACAGTGAGGAGCTTGTCTCTACCTTTGTCTGCAAAGGAGAGCCACAAGATTGCTGCCCACTGCCTCTGGGGGACCTTCTGAACTTTACAGGCCCTCTCCAGTGCAGTTATCCATTTGTGGATGTCATCCCCACTCTGGTAGGGAGGGACAATCTTGTTTAGGTTTCTATGGTCATAAGACCTGTCCCTATCTCTAGGGATATTGCTGCCACCATGGGACTCTAGTCCCAACTTTCTTCTCTCTCTAAGGAGATCTAGGGATTCTCTATCTAAAGCCAATTGCTTCTTCCTGATCTCTAGTTGAGTTTCCTCATACTGGACCAGTCTCTTTCTTCTCTCATGAGAGGATTCCCTCCTGTGAGAAGAAACAGAGCTCCCTATTGAGGTGCCAGAGTGGTTAGACTCCTGAGAAGGAGACCTAGACTTTCTGAGCACACTCATAATCCTTCCTGGGGGGACAAAGGTGTGGTTCTCTAGATCCTCATCTTCATCTTCCCCAGAAGGGATTGGGTTTTCCAGGTCAGGGTCATTGTCACCCTCCTGGTCAGTTTCAGAGGGGGGCTGGGGGTAGTAGTACCCCTGGCCCCTTCCTCATCTGCTGGCCCACCCTCTGCTCCTACCCCTTCAGTCTCTGAGGACTTACTAAGATCATAAGCCAACAACATCTCCTGGAGGTGTTGGGTGGTGGGACTTTGGCCTGTCCTTAATTTCCTCACGTTACACAAAGCTCTCAGTTCCAAGAATGGGAGTGTGTCATACTTGGAGGGGAAGCTCAATGGCTTCCTGCAGGGCATCTCTAGATCCTGCTTTTAAAGACATTACTAGTGTGGTGTGGTGTATGCACTACCTACTCTAGTGTGGCCTACTAAACTCTCTTGAGTTGTAGAAAGGGTTGTGCTATCCCTTAACACACAACTCTAAGTTCAGTAGAACTTACTGATATTCTAAGCTTAAATTATATGTACCTTAGGTACCTTTAGTGGTTTTCAGTTGATCAATTCAATTGAGATTATCTGGTAAAACAATAGCAAGCTGGAATCCCACACGCTGCACACCAATGTGAGAAGTTGGCCTGGCATATGCTGTCCACTAATTATAGTGGGCACCTTGCACCAGTCCAAATCGACTCTTATGGTAGGTAGGTTAAAGACAACCTTATTGAAAGCTATCCTAGTGGTAGCTGTGGAGAGCAGCCTTCAGGCTAAGTCTTGAAGGAATGTAAAGCAGCTTGTTTTACCAGTCTATAATCTCTTGAGTGACCAAATGAAAGAGCACCACACCAGGTATATATTCAAAATATATGTATTTATTACTAAACACACCCCTCTAGTCTCTTTATGAGGCTAGAGTTCGAAATACATAGGTTATAAGATCTTAAATCACAGTAATAGCACAAATACACGTTTGGGCCTTAGGGGCGTACCAAACCATATACCAATAAAGTGGTATGCGAACCACGACTGAACTAGGCACTAGGCCTAGAGCCTCTAGAAGTGCTTGGACCACAAGGAACCACCCAAGGTAGTGACACAGGGGACCCACGGGAGACGCGTGCAGTGTAAATACACAACCGCGATACGCCGTTAACTTCTATGGAGAAAGTCGGGATCGGGAAAATAGAGGAAAGGGACACTTTAAAGAGGACTAGGACAAAACCCTTTGAGATCTAGGACTTTGAAGAGTCTCTACCCACGGGAGCACCGGAGTACTCGTGTTACCTCACCCAGGGAAGCCGGGTGCATAGGTGCCTTTCGGGGTCGGGTTTCGTCGTCGTTTCTTATGGCGATCTGCTGCAAAGTGCTGCTGGCGACCAGGAGAAAAGTGTCCGGCTGGATCCAAGAGTGGATCGGAGTTCTGGTGAACCTGAAAGCAGAGGGGACAGAGTCTGGGTCACTAGCCAGTGACCAGGAAGGCGATGGACAGATGCCCACCGATGTCGAGTGCTTCAGGTGCGTTGACGGTCGTCTCGTTTCTGCAGCCACGAGGTCCAGGAGGCGTTGTCGGCGACCAGGAGCAGGATTCGGGCTGGTACACGATGTTTGTCGAGTGCTGCGGTGTCGGCGACCGGATTGGACCCAACAAGCCTTGGCAACGGCAAGTCTCGATGTAGCTGAAGATCGTCGATGGTGCAGACCAGCAAGGTCTGGGGAACTCACCCAGCGAGGGTAAGTCAGGGCAGGCCTGGAGCAACCAGGGGAGCCCTTTGGTTTCTTTAGAAAGTCTTCTGGGGACCCACGAGCCGGCTGGCAAGGGATCGCGAAGACACCTCGGGCGGAATCACTCAACAGGGGCCCACGGTCACTCAGGACGGTGTAGGCCTCTGATCTTCGGAGGGATTCCTGCTGGAGGTTGGGACCACACGTGGTCCAAAGCACAGGTTCGTAGAACGTTGTGAAGGGGTTGCACTCGATAATAGTGCACGGTACCCAGGGGTCGCGGTTCCTCGTCACTCGTGGGGTCCACTTGCCTCAGCTTCGCTGGGGACTCACGATGGCCTTAGAGAAGTCAGGAAATCCACTTCTTGGGCTGCAGGGACTTCGGACTCCGGCGGGAGCGGCGTAGTTTGCAACCGTCGTTATCGTTTTTGGTGCCTGCCAAGCAGGGGAGTCACTCCTTGACCCCAAGGGAGATTCTTCAGTCCTCTAATCGTGATGTAGAGCGTCGAAGGTCCAGGATTCAGTTTCAAAGTTTAGTCCAGGGATATCTAATCTTGCTGTGGCAAGGGTTCCCCATTTTAACTAGTAAAACAGGGAGGGACTAACTCTATGACCCCACCTATGGGAGGGTCAAGGGAGGGGTGGCTACACCCACTTCCCTTTGTCCAGTTTCGCGCCAGAGCACGGGCAGGTAGCCCCTGAGCTGGTTTGAACTGGCATATGCACAGAGGAGCCTTTTGCTCCCCCAGTGCAGGACTTCAAAGCACTCTAAGAGTGCACCCACCCAGCCCCAATACACATTATCCTGTCTGGGGAGGTGGTCACACCTCCCTGCAACAGGAAACCTATTGTCCAGGCCTCCCCTGCCGGAGTTTCGTCCAGCAGCAGGAGGCCAGACTTGTGTCTGTGGCAGCAGCATCCATTTTGTGATGCCAGGGCTTCAGAAAGAAGTTACCGGGTAAGCCAGAGTTAACATGTCTTTCCCTCTAGAAGGGTGGAATGCTACCCCCGCCGCCAGGATTGGCGGGGGGTAGTATTCCAAGATGTTTGACACCAAACACGACATGTTTAGGTGCAGCCATTCCAAAGTTAGCATTTTACCGCGAGGATATAATGCGCTTAAGAGTATATGGTCAGGCTGCACTACAAACAGCATCAGAGATGGTCTCCGAACGCTGCAGAGGGGCCCTGCTCATGCAGGGGCACCCTCTCACATAGGAACCATGCACTCTGCCTTTAGGATTGATAAGGCCTGCCTTAGGAGTGACTTATAGGTTTCTAGGTGTGTATGTATTTCGTGATATAGGTAACCTATATCACAGTAAGAGGTGCATGCACCACCTTACCCAGGCTGCAGTAGCAGACCTGTGGTGTCAGTTTGGATGGCCTTCCAGGGGTGGCATAATACATGCTGCAGCCCCTGGCAGGCCTCTGAGGTACCTATGCCCTTGGTACATAGTATACCATATACTAGGGACTTATAAGGGCACTCCAGATCCCAATCAGAGATGTGCCTAAGGCACATGGAATCCATTTTACAGAGAAAGCAGATAGACTGGGGCCCTGAATAGCAGGATCCCAGTCCAACTAAGTCATAAACCAGCAAAACACCATAAAAAAAGTGGGGGCACCCATATAGTCAGATTCCACCTTCCTACACACCCCACCCTAGATACTCCTAGGTTTCTAGTTGAAAAAAATGCACAGGTTTGCTAGGTTTCCATAGGTCCTGGCTGAGCTGTGGTCCAAAATCTAGTGCAACCCACATTAGAAAAAATGGGTCAGTTTTCAGTGGAAAAATATGATACCT
Source organism: Calotriton arnoldi (assembly GCA_963921515.1). Lineage (NCBI taxonomy): Eukaryota > Metazoa > Chordata > Amphibia > Caudata > Salamandridae > Calotriton > Calotriton arnoldi. The sequence continues at coordinate 151,320 of CAWUFW010005693.1, forward strand.
TCATGTTGTGTTTCCCCATTTCCTGTTGCAGGCACCAAGCCTACCTACACAAGTAAGGTACCATTTTTCTCGAAAAACTTGCGGGAACATAGAATATAGAACATTTATTACCAACTGGATTTCGCTGCATCTGTGCCTTTCAAATGTAAGTCAGCGTATAAGAGATGAGGTATTTTGAAAAACACCCTCTAAACTATACGCTAGTACGGGTACCCACAAATTCAGATATTTACAAATAACCACTGCGCCTAAACTCCATATCTTGTGCCCATTTCAGAAATACATAGGTTTTCTTGATACCCATTTTCACTCTACCTATTTCACAATATGAATTTGTCTATACTCAGTACTCAATGAAAAAACATTGTACTGTTCAGTACAGCTCAGTTCTTGGCTCTGGATACCTTGGGTTCTTGGAGAACCTACAAGCCCTATATATCCTGCAACCTGAAGGGTCTAGCTGCCGTAATGGTATATTGCTTTTGTACATTGGCTATTGTGACAAAACATTACAGATGAAAGTGTTGTCACAAATTGCCGTTTGTCTTGAGGGATCTACACATGGAAAATATCAAAACTGTGGTACAAAATTAGTTTTTTTTAATTCAGTTCTGCATGTTCCTGAAAGCTGGGAAGATGGTGACTTTAGTACAGGAAATCGTTTGTTAATGCCATCTTTAGGGGAAAAAACTGGCACTTTTACCTGGAGCACTTTTTCCCCACTTTTCTAAAAAAAACTCAAAATGTTGCTATATTTTGTCTAGTGTCTCAGTCCCCTCCAGGAGAATCCACAAACCCTATGTACTTTTAGAATCCCCAGGATGTTGGAAAAAAGGGACGCAAATTTGATGTGGATACCTTATGTGCAAAAAATGCTATGCAGCCCTAAGCGCAAACTACCCCAAATAGCCAAAAAAGCGTCAGCGCTGGTGCAGGGAGGAGGGGCAGCAGCTAAAGAGTTAAGGGAAGCAATCAGATGGCTGTGGCCAATAATAAGCTTGTGGTAGAACATGTCAAGCAAATGATGTGGTCATATAGAACCAGAAAACACTGCACAACGGGTCAATCACAATTTGAGTTTTTGCACAGCAGGAAACCCAAGTTGGCTTTTTCAGTGAGTAATGGAAGCTAGAATGTAAACATATAAGGAGAAGAGTTGAAAAAGAAAATGTTGGCCAAGCAAGAGGTCTATAAAAGAAATTGTGATAAGGTGTTTAGAACAAAATAATTTGTGTTGAGTAAGGGCCAAAAGGTTAAGATCAGATTACCATGGAATGTTCGCAAAGGTAAATCTGTATTTTCCATTCCTAAGGTGGTCAAGAAGATTGGAAATAATTATGTAGAACTGGAGGATGGTACAAAATGGAATAAAAGTAGATTGGTGAAGTGTGATGATGAGTGTAAAAGAGCATAATGGAAATTAACAAGAAGCGAATGAGCGTGTAGCAAATGAAAAGGTGATTGTTGGAAAAGAGAAAGAATCAGATAATGCAATGATGAGAAGTAAGAGGGTAACAAGATTTCTTAGAAGGTTCAATGATTACATACATGATTGAACCTTCAATTTTGCCAACGTACAGCGGTGTTACTTTTGCATCTTTTAGTGATGTTTCTCTTTTCATGCATATCTGTGTATTGCATTATTGTTGTATTATTGTAATTCTACATATATATGTATATACTGCATTATAGTTTCACATTGTTTTGTCAATTGTTCCCTAACCATATCTATATTTGTTTTGCCTTATGTATACTAACATATATCATAGTATCATTCAGTTAAATTTAATAAAGTCTGTGTTTGTTTTAAATAAGAAAGGGAGATATGTAGTGTTTTTTAATTGTATAGAATGTTGCACACCTCAACATTGGAATGTCACCATGTCATAAGCAGGATGTTGGAATGACACATCATCTGCTGAATGTTATGAACAGAGTGGGATGAGGCAGTTAGATGCAGCCTACTCCTGGCTAGTTGCAGTGGGGAGCTTCTAGAATAAACATAATTCCTATTTCATCTACACTGCGTTCCTGGTTTTCTTTCTGTCTGCAGTGGAATGAATCATAAAACTTACTATGTTGTTGTGCATAGTATCTTTCAAAAGAGTATCAGATGTCAAGACTTTGGACTTGTCGGCTAGACAGTATCTTCCTCCTGGAGGATTTTTCTATATTTCTAGAAGCAATTAGACTTTGATTTCAATTGTGGAATATCTGTCATTTCCGCTTCAATCAACGCTTTTGTTGTAATGTACTTAATTAACTTGGGCAGTCTCAGCTAGGCTGAGACTGCAGTCCATTATGATGTCATTGTGTTCTATGATGAGGTAATGGAGTTGCTGGGGTTTCGTCAGTTGGAGATTACTGCTGTGCCTGGCAAGACGGCTGTTGCTTTTAACCTATGATATAAATAAATACTTTCTACTGGAACAAGGCTTCTTGTGTATGGATGCAACAATGACATTTTTGGCGACGATTTGCCAGGCAGGAGGAACAGACGAGGTTGAAGGCACAGCCACAAACCCACATTGGTTGGAGCAACTAACAGGAGGACCAGGGGAATGACTCAGGTCAGAAAAGAGGCTTGTGTGGGTGTGAAACGAAGAGAGATTTGAAGCGGAATACATTTGAGCCGGTGGTTGTGTGAGATGTTGGGAAATAATATGCCAGAATAACAGCTGTGCGGAGCGGAGGCAAGCTGTGTGATTGTAAAAGTGTTAATGAAGAAACAGGCGCAGAATGAGAAAGACGACGGTTTAAGGGAGTGCCTGAAGTGAGTGCACTCGAAATCGGCGCAATTGCTGAGGAGCGGACTGAAGAGGTGTCAGTTTCACACACGGGCCGAAGTATGTGCATGCGCTAACAACGCGCACGCCTATTTGACTGTCAGTTGAAGTACTCTATGTAATAGCGGCACGGAGGCCATTTGAGTTTGGATGCACAGTGTGTAAAACGTAAGAAGCACAATGTACAGGGTGTGAGCCACAACGGGAGAGACAACACACGCAGTACAGTGGATAAAGCAGCTAAACGGACAATAGATATAAAGCAAACTTACTTGAACTCGATCTGTTCAAACAGTCTTTGTGAGAGTCCTCGTTGTGGAGCTTATCAAGAAGAGCTCTCATATTTGTTTGGATGTTGTGTATGCATCTGTGATTGGCTGCTGTAGGGGTGTTTCAAGACGTTCATTCCTGTTCACTGTGGGAAATTTATGACAAGACTGCCATCTTGTGGCCTTTACAGATATAGCAGGTATGGATCTAAGCACTTCAATAGTTACTCCACCGCCCTTTCTCATGGTTCCAGGGGACCCTCCAATTGAATGGGAAGATTGGATTGGCTGCTTTGAAAACTACATATTAGCATTAGATGGAGCCAGATTTTCACCAGTCAGAAAGAAGGAGTTGCTTTTGGGGTCCCTTGGTAAAGAAGGACAACATGTATTCAAATACTTGCCTGCAATTGGTAATGCACAAGGGGATGCAATGGAGGATGTATACAAAGAAGCAGTGCTACGCTTACAAACTAGATTAGCAAAACAAGTAAATGTGGTGACGCGACGTCACAAATTCTACACAACCACAACGTGGCAATGAAAGTATAGATGAGTTTGTGACACGTTTGAGGGAACTTTCTGCTAAATGACAGTTTGGTGCAATGACTGACGAATTGATCCGGGATCAGTTAATTGTACAGTGTCATAGCAAAAAGACACAGGAGAGACTATGGGCTGGGAGTAATCCAACACTCAAAGAGGCCATAGCAATTGCAAAAGTGGTGGAAGAGTCGGAAAAGTGCATGCAGGAGATGAGTCAGCAGCAGCGAAAAGCTTGCCTTGGGAGAAGAGCTGGAAAATGTCAATGTGGTTAAAGGAAGAGGTCAAATGCCTGGAAGTTCAAGTAACAAGCATGGAAACCAAAAGGGATATGGTGTCCCACATGGAAGATTTGGTGCAAGAGTATGTCACAGGTGTGGCAGTGGATATCACCTGGCTGATTCTAAACTCTGTTTTGCAATTGGCAAGGATTGTCTCAGATGCGGAAAGAAGGGACATCTGGCACACGTGCAAAACAAATGAAAAGAAGGTTGCTACATTGGAGGAAGATCACACAGGTTTCAGGGTACTGATGGTGGATGCAGAAAGTACTGTAGGTGAGGTGGAGGAGGATGAGAGAAGGAGAAGATGCCCAAAAGCGGTATTTGATATCAACAGGAAGATGATATCTTTGATGGTGGACACGGGTTCACTGTACACCATTGTACCAACATTTTTGTTTGAAGCCACTTGGAGCACTGACATGTTGGTGGTATCAGATGATGTTTTGAAAGGGTATCAAGGAGCTGAAATTGGTGTTATTGATTTCTTGACTGTGACAATCAAATTTGCAGGAAGAGTGACTACAGGGAAAATGTATGTCGCGAGAGAAGGACCACCTATATTGGGCTGGACACATCAATATGACTTGAGTATAATTGTGAATCCGCGTGCAGAAGAACAAGTGATGGTGGTTAGTGATCTGAGTCTGAAAGGAATTTTAGACTTTCATGAAAAAATTTTGAAAACAGGTTGGCTGAAGCTGTTAACTATGAGCATGTCATCATGCTCAGGGAGCACTCTGTTCCTGTGAAGCACGTTGCCAGGAGGGTGCCCATGGCAGCAAGATCAAAGGTGCGGGAAATACTGCAACAGCTTCTAGATGACAAGGTTATAGAACCTGTGGAGGCAACGGAATGGTTGTCTCCAGTAGTCATCACGAAGAAGGCTGATGGTTCACTCAGGTTTTGTGTGAACTTGCGCGGTGTAAATGAAAATGTCATCATGGATAGTTTCCCCTTACCAAACATCAATGAGCTGATCCACATGTTGTCTGGTGGTAAATATTTTTCAAAACTTGATTTAAGGAGTGCATACCATCAGGTGAGACTCTCTGAACAATGGAAACATCTCACAGCTTTTATCACAAATGAGGGTACCTATCAATTCTGCAGATTACCGTTCGGATTATGTTCCGCTGCCAGCGTGTTTCGGCGTTTGATGTCTAATATTCTCGCTAGTCTAGAAAAGACAATTGTATTTCAATATGATATTCTTGTGTTTGGGGGTAATGAGGAGGAGCACAATCAAATACTGGCTGAAGTACTAACATGCATTGGTAAGGCAGGTCTTGCACTGCAGAAAGAGAAGTGTGCATGTTTGATGGAGGAAGTAGAGTATTTGGGGTACAAGGTAACAAGGGAAGGGGTGAAACCAAAGGTAAGCCTTGTCAGTGCCATTGTTAGCTCTGATACACCACATAATAGAGACACCCTTAGATCGTTTATGGGTCTTGTGGAATACTATTCGAAATTTGTAGAAGACTTTGCACACAAGACGAAACCTATGAGGGAGCAGCTCAGGAAGGGTCAGAAATTTGTTTGGGGGAAGCAGCAAGAAAGTGCATTTAGGACAGTCAAAAATTACATTGCATATGCTGGTGTTCTATCACCTTATCAGAGTGGTGCAAAAACACTTCTAACTGTTGAGGCAAGCACGGTTGGAGTGGGTGCCGTTCTGGCACAATTACATGGAAAAGAAGAAAAGACTGTTGCCTTTGCCTTTTGCTCACCGACGGTAGCAGAACGAAATGACTGTTATAGAGCGCGAGGCATTGGCTACTGCTTGGGCCACAAACTATTTCAGTGTGTTTTTGTGGGGCACTGCGTTTACACTACGCACTGATCACAAACCTCTTCCGAGGGTTTTGGGACCAGGGGGTATTAAGGATTGCTCAGGACGTCTGGCACGTTTGGCTGTCAGGCTGCAAGAGTTTGATTGTAAGAGTTGGCCTAACGGCTAGGGCGGTCGACCTCGAATCTGGGGAACTGGGTTCGAGTCTCGGCAATGACGCTGAACATCCTGTGATTCTGGGCAAATCACTTAATCTCCCCGTGCCTAACAAAAAAAACAATAAAAAATGAATGTGTCCTCATGTAATGCAACTGGTGCTATGTAAAGCGCTCTGATACCCGATTCGGGTCAAGTTCGCGCTATATAAAACTCTGTAAAAAAATTAATTAAAAAAAATATGTGCCGGGTTGGAAGAACAGAGTGGCAGATTGCCTATCGCGATTGCCTGATTGTGCTGCGGATGTCTGAGTTTATTACAGAGGAAGTTGTCGCAGGTGTTGATGATGATACAGAGGAATTAGGCAAGTCCATCCTCAAGAAGGATTGGGTGGAACCTATGAAACAAGATGACACGCTTACACAGGTGATGAAGTTAATCAGAGGTGAGGTGAGGAGAGAGAGTAATCTCATGGTGAGTGTGAGGCCTTTTCTTAAAATGGTTGACGAGTTGTCGGTTATACATGACAATCTCATTATGAGAAATGAAAAGTTTGTACCACTATTTTCTCTTTGCACACGTCTAATAAACTTAGCACATGAGGGGCACATGGGACAAACCATGACAATCAAAAGGTTGAGAGAGGTATTGGTGGCCGCTTATGGACAGTCAGGTCAAAGAGTGGGTAAAGCGGTGTGCGGCATGCAAGGAGTCTGAAAAACGTTTGAGAGTGGGGTTGGGCACCTTGCAAGAGGAATAGCATGTGGCTGAAGCAAAGGATGTTTGGGGCAAAGTATATCTTGATTTCATAGGACCCTTCAATTTCTTACAAGAGCAGGCAAAATTTGCAGCAGTTTTGGTTGACGTGAAATCAAAATGGGTGGAAGTTGTGTTCATGAAAGGGATTACTACCTCTGATACTATTATGGTGTTAGGCAAAATTTTCAGAAGGGATGGGATTCCTCCAGTACTTTTGATGGATAATGGTACACAATTGACTTCTCTGCAGATGAAGGGTTTTCTAGACAGCCTTGGTGTTAAACACATTTGTTCCTCGCTATACAACCCTCAAGGAAATGGTTTAGTTGAATGGATAAACAGGATGGTGAAGGGCACTATGCAATTGGCGTTTAATTCAGGGTTGCCTGTTCAGGATGCTGTCAAAGACATGCTTTGAGCGTATCGTACGACTCCGAATAGCAACCCAGGCAGAAGCCCCTTTGAGTTGAGGGGTAGGACAGCTGGAAGCAAACTGTTGCCAACTTGGATGTGTGAGGAAAAAAATAAAGGTTTAAAGGAAAGTTTGAGAATTGACAGTCTGGAGAAACGCCAGATTGAGGTGGGAGATTTGGTGAAGGTGAAGCCTGGAGATGTTAGTGGATTTTTGAGTAGATTCAGGGGGCCGTTCACGGTGAAGAGAGTGGGAGGCAATTGGGTCAAGTTAGATAACGGATAGCCGTGGAATCTAAGGCATGTTGCTCTATACCAGAAGAAAGGTTGTGTTCTTGAACATGAGCAGGTAAAGCATGGTGTGGGTGACACTTGTTCGCCTTGGTTGTTGATGAATGACAAAGAATTTTCAGATGCACAACAGGGGGCAACTGGTCAGCAATTTGGAGGTCCTGTGCTGGGTCGTGATGAACTTGTTGCAAGGAGAGGAGATGATTCCAATACTATGCCACAGGCTGAGAGGGAGGTAAGGGCAATGCATCCTGCCTACTTAAATAAATAGGTTTGTGAATAATGTTATTTTGTTTCTTGCAGGTTCTCTGCTTACTTTGGTATCCGTGAAATCTTTCTAGGTGCCTTTGCTTTGTTTTCTTTTGCTAGTATTTTGCATGTTGTTTACCTATGCTGTTTTATTATTAGTTGTTTATTCTGCACATCCTCTAACTTCATTCCTGCATTAAAACAGGTCATTGTAATGGGTAAGGAAGGGGGATGTGTTGTAATGTAATTAATGCACTTAGGCAGTCTCGGCTAGGCTGAGACTGCGTCTCAGAAAACAAAAATCTAACAGCTGCTCTCAATTTCATTCAATTCAATTTTTATTTATGGTTCGGAACTCCAATGAGTTCCACATAAATGTATACAAATAAAAAGAAAATTTCAGTATATCAAATTACCCTGATCTTAATACCAGGATAAAATATATTCGGGAACATAGCAATTAGAATTTCATTATACAATTAGAAATAAAAGACATTATTCAAGAAAAGGCAAAAATTAGTCCATTTAACCACACCACCTAATGCATAAAGTGCAAGTACACATAAATAGAAACCTTTGCTCAATCACTTATAAAATAGTACAAACTGCAGTATACCGTATCCCAAATAATATTCTAACATCTTCCTTTATATCAATTTATTTTCCAAAAGAGTATACTACACTACAAATATGGCCTATCAGAACTAAACATATAGGGGTCGATTCCGATTCGGGCCGGAAATCTCTCCGACCGAGCCGGACCCGGAGAGATTTCCGACCGAATCGGACCCGTGCAGTCCGACCGAACGAGTCCGATGCATTCGTATGCCACCGGACACGAGTCGGTCGGACTCCCATTGAACTCAATGGGAGCCGGTCGTACAACGCGTACGCGGGCTCCCATTGCCTCAATGGGTGCGAGGCGGACAAGGGCGCCCCCTACAGCGAGTACGCCGCGAGCGCCTCGCGGCGTACACGCACAGGTAGGGGGACCCATGGGTCCCCCTGTGTGCGACTCGCGCGGGTACGCGTACAGGGGGTCCGACACGGACCCCCAAAGTACGGCTCCGACAGCGAGTTCGAGTCGGACGGCGCGAGTCGGTCGGAGCGGTCGAGGTGCGCATCGTACTTACCCGGCCGGAAAACGTCTCCATTGCGCGGTGCGAATCGGGTCCGAGCGAGTCGGTCGGAGCGGTACGATCCGGGTACGAGTCGGTCGGAGCGGTCGGGTCGCCCGGACGAGTCGGTCGGCGAATTCGCATCGTACTCGCTCGGCCGGACCCGCGTACGATTCGGTCGGGAAAAAGGGCTCCGAATCGGATCCGGTAAAGCCGAATCCTATTCGGAGCCCTACCGGCCGAGATCGGAATCGGCCCCATAGTGGGGGGCAGACAAATATCGCTTAATATACATATTGGCCTACGCTTCGGTTTATAATGTGCAAAATGAATAGATGATGATACAACGCAAACCATTACAACGCATGATTTTACAACGCGGTTTTTACATCGCAACTACCATTACATTGCATGTTTTTACAACTCATACCATTACATCGCATGTTCATAGGAAAACCTTAAAACTACCATTACAATGCAATCCATTACAATGCATACTAATACTACGCATATATATACACATTTTTTTTCCAATTAATTTCCTTTTTTTTTTAAGTATAACCAACCCCTGGAACGGGATGCAAGGGTAATAGGGGTTTTGGGTGGGGGAGTGTATTAATACTCGGGTATTAAAATTAATACCCGGTGCTTTTCAATGTACCGCACCAATTTAATACCCCATTATTAATATCAAAATGTAAACAAATGTTCACAAAAACATGAATAAATGATAAATACAGAGTACAAACAGAGATAAAGAGAGATTTTACACCCATTTTGAACCACGAAAAAACGAAAGTCCATCAACTATTTTTATGAATGCCCCTCATCCCGCAACTTGACAAAATGGCTGACATTCCATGAATAAATGTTTTAAAGAACATTTTTAGACAACAAAATAATTAAACATTCTGTCAGGTTCTGAATCACGCGAAAAAACTGTTTTCGAAACATATTTTCTTTTAAATTATCGTTTACCCTCAAAAAGCGTATAAAAGCAGCTGTCCACCATTTTGAGCACAGTGGTAAACTGACATTCACGTTGACCACATGCATTTTTCGAGAGAGAAAAGAATAGAGCATTTGATAAGCCAAACAGTGCCATCTACAGACAGAAGTAAGGGGCTCATTATGATGGCGGGCAGACAACAGTCAGCCCACCATCAAAACGGTGAGGGGACCGCCCGCCAGACGTGCGGCGGTCCCACCAGTGCAATTAGGATGCGCCCGCCATACTGGCGGGCGCATCCTGGCCTTTTACCATTGCGGACGGTGCTGCTGGCTGCAGCACCATCCGCAATGGTAAAAGAGCATGCACAGCATTTCCCTGCACCACGTGGCAGGAACCACGCAGTGCCTGCCACTTGGTGCAGGGAACTGCAGGGGGGTACCATGGGTACCACCCCAGTGCACCCCCCCCCCATAGAGGGGGCCCGCCAGCCTTTCCATGGCGGCATTGCCGCCATGGAAAGGCCTCCACAACACCCACATCCTAATATGGCGGACGGTGCCTGCTAGGCACCGCCAACATATTAGTGGCCCAGCTCCGCCCGGCAGGCAATCGTAATGATTGCCACCGGCAAAAAAGCGGCGGACGAACTTTGCATCCGCTGCGATACTCACCGCCATCCTAATATGGCGGTGGGTAATTCTCATTACGATGGCGGAAGGATCGCCACCGCCGGCCCGGCAGTGGCGATCGTTCCGCCATCGTAATGAGCCCCTAAGTGTACAATTTAAGTATTTAAGGAACACAATATTAACACATAAATCACAGAAATACTAAAGTATTTTTTAAAAATGTTTTCCAGCATTTGGTCAATTTCAAAACCAGCAAGAAATTAAAAAGAGATACTACCCAGCAACTAAATCCTTTAATCAGTATGTAACAAAAAATTATTAATTTTACGAGAAATAAATAAAATTAGGCATTTAAAAAAAAATATATTCATTTTAAATTAAAAGATGTGTAAAAAACAGCTTGGAGTAAATTATTCAAAAGATACCATGGGTGCTTCACTCAGGGAACGTGCTGGATAGTGGTGTGGGGCAAATTAACTATTCCAACTCTGACAGGTGTATGCCTCAAGGAAAAAGCTGGATGGTGGTGGGGGCAAATTTACTATTCCTACTCCAACAGGTGTATGCCTCAAGGAAAGTGCTGGATGGTGGTGGGGTGGCAAATTTAGTATTCCTTCTCCAAGTGGGGATTGCCTCAGGGAAGGTGCTGGATGGTGGTGAGGGGCAAATTTACTATTCCTACTCCAACAGGTGTTTGCCTCAGGGAAAGAGCTGGATGGTGGTGGGGGGCAAATTTACTATTCCTACTCCAAGTATGGCTTAACTCAGGAAAAGTGCTGGATGGTGGTGGAGTGCAAATTTACTATTCCAACTCCGAGAGGTGTTTGCCTTAGCGAAAGAGCTGGATGGTGGTGGTGGGCAAATTTTCTGTTCCTACTCCAAGTGGGGCTTGCCTCAGGGAAGGTGCTTGATGGTGGTGGGGGGCAAATTTACTATTCCAACTCTGACAGGTGTTTGCCTCAGGGAAAGTGCTGGATGGTGGTGGAGGGATAATTTACTATTCCTACTCCAAGTGGGGCATGCCTAAGGAAAAGTGGTGGATGGCGGTGGGGGGCAAAATTACTATTCCTACTCCGAGTGGGGGTTGCCTCTTGTAAAGTGCTGGATGGTGCTTGAGGCAAAGTTGTAGTTCGCAAATTAAAGCTGGATATTATTAAAACAGTTGTATTAGAATATTTATGTCAAATATTTGTAAAGCAAACAATAAAACATTTTTTAAAAAGTGAATCTTCTCCACAGAATAAAGGATATACAACACCAACGGAGGAGGACATACCCTCCAGTCCAAAACAACACGCCAGAATTACCAAAGAAAACAAGGTAAACATATTCACATAACCTTTTTTTTTTCTTCATTTGCAGGTTAGAAGTGCACAAGCATTTATATGTCGTGTATATGTAACTTTGCATCATAACTATGAAAATCACTTACAAAAGCAAAATGTCTTTTAATCATGTTTAATATGGAAAATCAATTTTTTTGCAGGCTAATTGGAAAACTGAATATTCCTAAAAGAATACAGGAAACACCCTAAAGCCACGAATTAAACAAAGGACAGCCCCTCAAAAGAAAACCATTTTTAAAAGGTAAAGTTTTAGCCATAATTTTTTAAAATAAAGTTTGAAGTGCACAAGCAGTGTTTTCCAATAAATGTATCTTTGAATAAAAAATGTGAAACTCACAAAAAAAGCAAAATGTCAGGAAAAAAAAGCAAGCCAAACTAAGTAAAAATATAGCCTAAATCTTTTTTGGGATAATTTGCAGGTTTGAAGTGCACAAGCATTGAAAAGCACTAATCTTTTAAATTGCAGGGTAATAGTAAATCTTTAAAAATCCATAAGATAATTCATATTATTTCATCACTTTTTCCAGAACCAATTAAAAAGAAAAAGTCCCAAATTGAAATACAGCCCAGGAAATAAAAACCAGCCATCAACAAAAACAGTACTCTCTGGAATAATAAAAGAAAACCCTCAAAAAGGTAAGCTTTACAATTAACTCTAGTGTATTAAAAAAAAAGCAGCAAACTATCAACAAGCAAATATTTGAGTTGTAAAAAATTGCGGATTCACTTTTCACTTACATATCCTTTTCTACAGAAAACAACAACACTTCAAATCAATTAAACAATAGTTTTCTCATTTTATTGTTTTCCCCAGATAATGGCATCCAGAAAACAAGCAAATTACATCAAGTCCAGCAGAGGAAACAGACTATTAAGTCACAGTGGTTACGTTTATTGTAAGGAGAGATTAACTGAGACCAGGTGTCATTGGAGGTGTGTGCAATATTACTCATCCCATTGCACAGGCAGAGCGGTTACTCTTGGTGACTCATTTGAAAGGACCAGAGCATAACCACTCTGCCATGGAGATTAGAGGTTCGTGAAAATATCAATGAAATTAAAGCCCTAGCATCCACCTCCAATGAACCCTGTGGCTCAGTTTTGAGGGAGGTTTCACAACACATTCCAACACATGTAGCAAGTTGTATGCCCACAATCCCCAACCTAGGCAGAATTATTCCGCGTAAAAAACAGGCAAGTAACCCCCTACGTGTAACACCCCAAACCTTTTCTGACATTAACATTCCACCTGAACTTTCTATAACTGTTACTAATGAACCCTTTCTTTTGCATGACAACAAAAACCCTCTTAAAAGAATACTAATCTTTAGCACATCCCATAATCTTGTTAAGTTGGAGAGTAGTGATATTTGGATGATGGACGGCACGTTTAAATCCACACCCTATCCATTCACCCAAATATACACCATTCATGCCTACATTAATCAAACAGTAGTGACCTTAATGTACAGTTTACTCCCTGATAAACAATCCACAACATACACTGAATTTGTCAGTGATAAAAGCTAAAACCATTAACATAAGTCCTAGAAAAGTGTTAATTGACTTTGAATTACCTATGAGTAACACAATTACCAAAATGTCCATGGATACCCAAATTCAAGTATGTTTTTTTCACTTTTCACAGGCATATTGGCGAAAAATTCAAATAACATCCTTAGTTGAGGATTATATATCAGAGAGCAAACTGCAATTTGAATTAAAGAAAAACTAACTGCACTTTGTTTTGTTCCTCCTGAAAGTGTAGATGAATACTACACATCTATTACTGAATCTGACAACTTTACTGCAAACGAAGACAAATTGGCATCCCTTCTAAATTACTTTGAAGGCACATGGATTGGCCATATAAGCAGGTCAGGTCGCAGGAGAAAGCCACATTTCCTTGTGAAGTGGTGGAACTGCTACTCGACCTGCTTAGAGGGAGGAGCAAAAACAAATCATGCCATAGAGGGATGGCACAACTCCTTCAACAAATCTATTGGTAAACCACATCCTAACTTCTATTATTTTTTGGAAATTTTGAGGAAGGAGCAAAGTTTCCAAGAAATGAGAATTTCGCAATCATTAACTGGTAGTCTGAACCCACAAATATCTACAAGAACAAAGGAAATGTCCGAGTGACTATTTGGTGCAATTCAACAATTTTCATTGATGTTGGCCTCAGACTACCTAGATAATATTGCACACATCCTCCATTTCCAAACTACTCTATATCCTATAACTCCTTACTTGCCTGTTTTGACAAAAAATCCCACTAATTCAATTGGCATTTTTCCCCAAAAAAATTTAATTAAAAAAAAAAGTCAGGTTTTTTACCTTCAGTTGTCTTCTTTTTTCAACTCTTGGACTTGCGTACAATCCAGCATTTCACCAAGAGTCTTGAGAAGGCCTTTAAACCATTGCAAATAATCCATAATCCGTGCAATAATCCATGACCCGAGTTAAACTAACCAAAAAGGGTACAGTTCGGCAAAGCCAGAATTTTACAGCAAAAAAATAAAACTGTAAACTATACTCTACACACCTACGAAAAAAAATCCCGAAAAAGAATTCTTGTTTGGCAAAAAACGCAACAAAATTCCATCGATGCAATCCTATCTCGCTCGAATTCAAGTTTAAAAAAACCATGAAAAAGTAGTAAAGTTTCGAAAAAAATCACAGCCCAAAAATCCATCGTTGCAATCCTCTCTCGACCAAAGTCCAGCAGAAGTCCCAAAATCCATATAGCAATTGTTAACCTCCCAATGACGAAACTTCCGTATACGCGGCAACGTCATCTCTTTCCGTAAAAAGGAAAAAAGGACAATTTCACCCATTGACTTCAATGGGAAACCGTGGGAAAACCTACAAAGAAATTAAAAAATATATGTTATAATACATACAAAAATCTATGAAACATTTTTTGCATATTTATTTACTCTGTTTTATATTTCTAATAAATACAATAAAAATATTTCCAATACTATTCATGTGTCTTTGGATTTTTTTAAATATTTAATATTTTTAAAATTAATATTTTACTTCTACAGATTTTATATGTCTATGTATACATACCTATGTTGTACAAATATGTTCTATTAATTTTTAGAAATTTTATAATTACCTTTTAAATATTTTTTAATTTAAAAAATGTAAATTAAAAATATTTTTTTTAAATTATATTATATATTAAAAATTTCCCTTTACATCAACTCACCCCCTTCCCAAAATCACCCTGATTTCATGTGCACATCACTTATTTTTTTTATAATAAAATTAAAAGTTTAACAATTAAAAAATATATAAATTAAATAAATAATATTCAAGTATTAAATTTAATACCCGATTATTAATATACTCCCCCACCCAAAACCCCTCTTTCCCTTGCATCCCGTCCCAGAGGATAGGTGCAAATGCCTTTTTAAATATTATTACTTTTATATTTTTGTATAATTTACTATCAGTAAATCAAAATATCAATTAATACTCTTAAATTTATTTTAAAAAAATGCCTGAGTATTAATACTCTCCCCCACCCAAAACACCTATTTCCTGACTTTTCATGCAAAATACTTTTACATTAAATAACTTTTTAATTAATATACAAATTAACAGTAAAACGAAATTTCTATTAATTCTCAAGTATTAATATTAATACCTGAGTATTAATACATACGCCCACCCAAAACCCATGTTTCACATACATCTATCCCCAAACTATAGAAGCCTAATCAGTTTACAATTATATAAATTAAAATATTTTTTTTTTAAATGTACATTATAAATTAATAGTTATTTGAATATAGATGTTAAAAAATATTACCTGGGTATTAAAACATTCCCCCAACAAAAACCCGTCCCAACATCCCAGAGGATATGTGCCAAAGATTTTTTTAATAATGTTAAAAATATTAATTTAAAAAAAATTATATGACTAAAACTAATTCTCATTAAATACTCAAGTATTAAAATTAATACTCGAGTATTAATACGCTCCCCCACCCAAAACCCCTATTTCCCATACATCCCGTCCTAGGGAAAAAAATGCAACGCATCTTTAATATATTTTAATTTATTATATTTTATTATTGATTTTTATTATTTTTTTTTTTTTTAAATTAACTCCAAATCTAATACTTTATATTCGTAAATAATACTATTACTATTAAAAATAATCAAAATTAACAACTTATCTTAATTAAAAAGATTACTTACCTTACAATGCTTTGTAATGGTATGCGTTGTAATGGCATGCGTTGTAATGTCATGCGATGTAATGTCACCTGCGTTGTAAAAGTTGCGTGGTAATGGACGTCTCCCGTGCAAAATATGCTACCCATATTTGTAAACAGGTATATTTAGTTTAACGGAGCTGAGCACTATGTTATACATTTATTTTAAAAATGTTTAAAAATTGTTTAAAAAATCTGAAAGCTTTAAAGCATACTTATTCAGAGGGGGGGCTAAGACAATTACGGGCCTCCTCTGCGGTAGTAATGTTATACTTTTGAAATACAGCTCTTAATAAACAACGATGTAATTGTTGTAGCGGGGAACAAACAAATAAAACATGATTTAGAGCTTGCACCCAACTTCCGCATAGATCGCAAAGTCTATTCTCCCTAGGTAATCCCTCCGAGGCCCCTGTTATAATTTGTAATGGGAGAAGATTCATCCTTAACAGCAAGATGGTTCTACATACTTTATGGGGGAGATTCCATCAAACATATGGTTGGGGTTTTTTTATACATGCAACTCCCCACTATTATATTGTTTCTCGATTGCCCTGAACACAGAGATATATCTCTCTTGCGACTGACTTCATATATTGTCTTTTAATTAAAGTTTTCAATACAGATTTTGGGTGAGGGCATGTACCACTATGGCCAATTTCAAAGAAATCTAAGGCTTTCTCATAATTTCTGAAAACAACACTTTTCTCCTTTAAGCTGACAAAAATATCATGCCTTAGTGCAGCCCAAACTGAATTTGCATCATTTTCCAATAAAGCATTACCCCACCTTAAACATGCTGCCATGGTGAACACAAGTTGAGAGAAGCCCAAATTCCAGCCGAAGAGCCGCTATACTGGCTGCACTATTCAAATTACAGATTTGCCGCCAAATTTGCCCTTCTACCTTCTCAAATAAATCCCACTGCTGGGCATCCACTGATTCGCATGCATAGCTCAAAGATGGTGGGATTTTAATTTTATAAACAGATAAAACATGTGCAAAGTGCCTTTGCCCACAACATTTGTATAGCGTATCAAGTTCAGATGCCTGGGATATTGCCTTACTTCTGCACTGGTAAATGTGGCCACAGCAGGAGCACTTGCTCGAGAACATGCTTCCCGAATACCGGTACTGCTTCACAACCTCAAGTTTACTTTTCCCCAGAAACCATCGTAGATTTTTCCTCACTTTACATCCCTGAGACCTAAAAACTATGGGCCCGATTCACAAAAGTAATCTGGGACAAAATCCTAACTTTACGACTTTCGGTATTCACAAAGGGCATTTAGGAGTAGTAAAGTTAGGATTTTGTCTCAGTTAAACTTAAGTTTTGGTCTTAAGTTTAACTTAAGTAAAACTTAAGTTTAACTGAGACAAAATCCTACCTTTACTACTCCTAAATGCCCTTTGTGAATACCGAAAGTCGTAAAGTTAGGATTTTGTCTCAGATTACTTTTGTGAATCGGGCCCTTTAGTTTTAGAAAGTGATTGTCAGAATAATGAACTAACCCATTAAGTCGCCTTTGCAAGCCTATTGGAGTTAAATCCAATAGGATTGCATCATCTGCATAAAGAAGACAACACAATTCCATAGGGCCTAATTTAGGCAAATCTCCTTTACACTGCCCTACCCTGCTCGGCAGGTCATTGATAGACAAAGAAAAAAGGAGAGGGGCCAGTTGGCACCCTTGCTTCAGCCCATTGTGGGTTACCACTTTACTTGACAGACCCTTGTTACCCCCCCATCATCACCTGCGTCCATGTAGAGGAATGCAATGCGATGATCAATGTTAATAGTTGGCCAGGAATCCCCATTTCAGCCAAGTTTCCTTCACAGTGACTCCCAGTCAAACCGGTCGAAAGCCGTGGAGAAATCTATAAAGGCTGCATATAAGGTCATCCCTTTACCTATTGGATATTTTTCAATCAGGGTTTGTAAAACGGAGATTTTATCCCAAGTGCCACTATGCTTACGGAACCCACTTGTTCTGCACGTACAAGATCATTACCAAACACCCAATCCTGAAGGTGAAGAAGTATGCTCTTGGCCAACAGTTTTCCAGTTGCATCCAATAAGGAAATCTGCCTAAAGCTGGCAGGAGAAATCTTAGGGCCTTTTTTATATAGTGGGGCCACTATACTCCCTCTCCAGGAGGGCGAATAATTCTGTAAGCAAAGCAGTAAGAAAACACCAGGAAAAGGAAACGAGCCCATGACTGGCTATCTTGTTTAATAATGTCTATCGGGAGATCATCCAGGCCCATCGCACCAGAGTACCGTGCCCCTTTAATAAAACTCTCTATTTCCTTACAGGAAGGAGGGCCATAAGTTTTCACCAGAGAGGCCTCTGGAATTGACTTCAAATTGAAACTCTTCCCAGTATTTAGAGCATACAGCTGTGTAATATATTGGGTCTATTCTGCGTCAGATATAAAAATGACTTCTGCCTTGGTTCTAGTATCACAGAATTCAGCAATTAGGGCCCAGTATTTACGTGAGTCACCAGAGCGTGCGACCTCTCTGTTTAATCCATTTGGAATCCTCCACCCCCCTGCATTCGGCAGCCTTAAGTCTAGTTCTTACCCTTTTTAATCTATTAATTTCCCTTTGCCTAGAAAGTGAAGCCTGCTTAAATTAGTCCCTTACTAAAGCATTCAATTCCCGCTTTAACTTTTTTACCTTCCACGAAGTAACGACTGAGTTACAATACCATTGCCTATTTTTTTGCTTCCACAATCTAAATAGGAGCAGATACTTCTCAAACCAACTGATGGGATTTTCCTGACCAAGGCCAGAGCTCGCAATTTTAACATACCTCCCTAGGCTTGTCAGATTTTTATTAGCCCAAAAGCTTCGCCCATTTGTTCTATTACACTTAATAGTATCTTTTCTCAAATTCCAACAATCAAGTAACTTAAACTCCAAATTAACATCTACCGATAAAATACTATGGTCGCTCAGATCAGTACCCAGTGTTTTAAACTGAGTACATGCACCGAAGAGTTGATATGATACCACCATATAATCAATTAATGAGTGCCCCCGGGCAGCGTAGAAAGTATGGGATGCAGGGGAGTCCTCACTCATTTAATAATACTAAATCATTGGTTCTCCAACAGTCCAGTAGACTCGATCCTCTCTTATCCGATTGGGTATAAGCGGCCAACAAAATTTCAGGGAGAGACGTCTTCCAAATCTTGGTTACCAAAGGCCCACGAAGAGCAGTTTGAGATTGTAGCATTTAAATCACCTACCACAATTATCCATGTGTAATCTTCAGAAATACTGATTCTATGCACAAAAGAAACAAGACAAGAGAATCAGAAGCCCTACCAGGAGGAATGTGTACGTTTGCCAATAAGATGAATGAACACTGACCTTGTGTTACATTACTCAAGGTCAAGTTTAACACATTCAGAGTTTTGACGGATGAATAAAAACCAGAGGGTTCCAATTTATACTATTACTAAGTAGGATAGCTAAACCCTCACTTGCGTGACCCTTTGCTGAAGATTTTGCTGCACAGCAAAAGACAAACAAATCTCAAAACTAAAATCTACGCAACTCCATGTTTCCTGAAGGCAGATTATCTTTGATCATAAATCATTAGGGAGCTTAATTTAAACCTTGGATTTCCTACACCTGCCACATTCCAGGACACGATCTTTCCCATGGGGCTACCTCTGCAGCATAGGGAGTTTTTTATTTCCTTTAAGAACATTCAGTGAACCCACTACCCAACTCCATTGTGCCAATTCAGCTTCCCCACTAAATTTAGTGGTCCTTTGTTCCACAAGCCCTGCAATATTAATCACCCTTTCCCCTGTATTGCTACCAACCGAGATTGTGATATCTTTTGAGTTTGTGGAACACCTACTATTCGATGTCGTTCTGCATACGGCCTGGTGAACTCTGGATTCAATCTGTGGAGTTACTGGCTCCCCATGCAAGAATACATCAATCCCATTTTCCCTAAACTGATCAACATTTGCCAAGACTAACATTACAATTATCCCAGAGCTAAAAATAACTTTGGAATTCAGGAGCGCATTTCAATGGCCCAATAAAACCCGTTCAATGTCTCCACTTGTTATCAATCTCAAATCCTCAATTTCATATAGTAGCTGCAAGAGGCAACTTCTATTAAGTGGTCCCAGTTCTCCGTCAAACAGGGAAGCAATGATCAGGGTTTTAGATGCCTGTCCTGACTTACACCTTCTTAATGCCTATTCACTATACATTTGTTCTGCCCCCTGTTCCACTATCTTTGATACTGGTGAAAGAGAGGACGTAAAAGAGGAAACAGAGGAGCAACCCACCTCACCTTTGTGCAGCCGTCCAGTACTAGGGACTATCCGTCCATGGTGAGTGTCAGTACGGGAACAATTTGGGGAAGCGCTATTCACCATCTGCCCTACCTCTGACGTGGTATTATTTGTTTTTATTTTTGCTGCTATGTTCTCCTTAACATCTAAGTCTGACCCTGGATTTGGTTCTCCTGTTCAAATCCCAATCCTTCATTATAGCCCGCTATTCTCAAATCTGTATTTCCATCCTTTTGTCCAAACCCTCCCAATAAAGACACTTCTATCATACTTGAGGAGGGACGGGTAGGATTATTATCCGGACATTCCAATTCCTGACCACCATGAAGGCCAGCAGGCTTAAACTCTTTCCCTGTTTTGGGCAAAATAGCATTATCAGGTTCTACTGGAGCTTCAAAAACCCTCAGTTTTCTTGGTTTATGTTTTGTGATACGCTGGTACTTTTTCTTCTTTCCCTTCCGTGCTTTTGCCCCATTATATTCAAATTGGGAGGCACCGTCCCCGGGGGATCAAGTACAGTTTCAGCGTTAGACTGTTTAAGAAAAGAGGGAGCAGATGTAATAGCTGGGTCACCAAATGTGCTTGAGTTTCCTTTTAAAAAAATTGAATAAATAAAAGAGGAATTCTTAAGAGCTTGACCCTTTCTGTTTTCACTTGCAACAACATATGGGAGTTTATCCACAGACAACTGGTTTAGGGAGGCAGTACAACAAATATTGCTTAGTGAGTGCTATGTTCTCCCCGTCCTGCCCGACTGAGGAAACTCCTGTGTCACCATAAGCTCCCACTTGGATTCCCATTTCCCTTACCACTATATTAGTCTGGGAAGCCTGAGAATTCAGATCATTACCCGTTTGAACTTTTTCTAGGGGGCAACCGGTAGAAGTGAGGTGCTGCACACCTATCAAAATCGGAGACCATACATCCAACACATGGTCAGAGTTAATAGTACATTTTTCTAACAAAGTTAAAATCCTCTCTAAGGCATTTAAAATTTCAAAATTGTCCCTCCCTCCCCTAGTCTCATTTTCATCCTCATTCCAATTGGCACCCTCGTTCATTAGTTGCCTTATGTCGTGCGCCCCCTTGCTTAGAGTCCCCTCAGAATTCAATATCTCCAATGTACGAGAGAGGCCAACACTTGAAGGAGTGCTGCTATACAAAGCTGGCATTCGTGACCAACTAGCAGGACAGTCTGTTGACATTCTCAAAGCTAATTCTTGAGCAGTCGGTGATTTTAATTTGGCCTCCATCTCTTGGTTTTTCACCATGGTTATAGCTATATCCGCCAAAGTGATGTCCTCTAAATCCCCAGGGTCCAAGCTACATTCAACCCTGCGATGGTTGTTCTGGGGCGTCTAAGACAACCCCCTAGATGATGACAATCCTGAATTTAACTCTGCCACATTTGCAGTGCCAGATATAGCCACCGCGCTCATTGGCTTCAGCGAAACAGCAGATTCAGGCAATGGCTTTTTACCAGCGTCTTTTATTTCAGAATTGGTCTTAGCATCTGACATGTCCATTTCCATATCTTATATTTGACGGATATTGTTCAATAAGTTGAGTTAGAACAGGGGGGGGGGGTCCACCAAATTCTGCACAATAAACTTACTCTGGTGCGGAACTAATAACTGTGAAAGGACTTTTCAGTGCTCGACTCTGTTATAATTCACCCACTTTTACTATTTGCACTACTGTATTTCCATGTACCTTCTTTGGTCTCTCCCTCTCTCTCTCTCTGCCCCCCTTCCTCATTCTACCCTTTGGAATGTTCCTACAGTTGAGCCAGAGGCTACCTTGGAATGTTGACAAGTGCAGCCTGACTGGCAGAGTTCGTGGGCTGTGCCTTGACAGCGACGTGTTAGAGGTTCCAGAGTGGAGGCTGTAATAAAAGAGTTACTTGAACTTCACCTACCTGTTCCAGGCGTCTTTATAACACTGGCGACGACTGGTCTGCGTAAGAGAGCAGGACGGCGCTCCTTCCCTTCTGCCTTCATCTTCAACGTCAAGCATAATTTATACCTTGTGGCCCACAAGGTTGAGGTACTGTTTCCTAGCGTTTCCATCCAGCGCTTTGCTTTCCTCTCGCCAACTTTAAAGAGGTGAAGATTATCTCTTAGCAATATGCTTCCCTAAGAGATCACTGCCCTGAAACTGTTTCCTTCAGCGTGGGGGTGCTGATTGTGTCGCCTGCCAGCTGCCTTCTTCGCTGACAGACACAGATTTGCCTCACTTCACAGTTGTTTTGGCACCTCTGCTGCTGTTATCACCCCTGTGATCAGCTTTTCTTCTCCGGCTGGAATTCTCCCCTCAGCTGCAGTTCCTATATGTATCTGCTCTTTCCCCTGCTGTGCGCCTGATTTTAGACTGACGCCGCCTCGGAGTGTCTGACCCTCCTGCACTTTTTGGCTGCGTGTCATCCCCTCCAGCCTTTGTCCTCTCCATTTCGCTTTGCCCTTCAGGAAACCCGCCCTGCGGCTGGACTTAGTTTCTCAGGGGCGCTTGTTTGGCAGCAACTGCGTGTGAAGAATACTCAGCCTCCTTCATTCTATCTGCCTTATAGGAGCCCTTCCAGCGCGTTTCATCCCTGCTGCCTTTGACAGTCTCTTAAGCTGCGGGGGGGAGCGCTGGGCAGCCCTCGGCGGAAGTGTGTGAATCTCCTCATTTTTGTGTCACTGCGTCTCAGACTGCCGGAAGCACACAGCTTTCTCTCAGCATTTGCAGTTCCCTGCGAGCATTCATAGGTTTCCACTGCCACCTACTGTCTGTCATTGGTATCACCGCTGACAAGCACAGCTGCTGCTTGTCGATCGTCGTGGGAATATATTCAGTCATTTTTGTTCGTTTAAAAGCATTGCTGGTATCTGCCAATTTACTTTACTCCCTCGGCTGGTGTAAGGTGCCTTGACACTGCCTCTGCCTTCCTCACTGCTGTTTCAAGGAATATAGTGCTGAGTATCTTATCTTCACAGCGGTGTGTGGAATCTTTCTGAGGATTGCATTTCAATTCTTCTACTTAATTATTTGCCTGCCAGCCTCATCCACGCTGACAGGCACAGCTTTCACTAAAGGTTTACATCTTCCTTGTTCTTCCAGTGCTGGATGTGCAGTCTACATGGGTTTCTTCGCCAGTTCGCTGACTGGCACAGCTGTCACCTTGGCTCTTTACTTCTTTTATTTTGCTCAGCTGCCATCCGGTTATTCACTTCACCGGTGACGCGCACACCATTTTGCGTGTCTCAAGTTCTTCAGTGACACGCTCACTTTATCTCCACATCTCTTACCACGGACACACCTTTTCACCTGTGTTCCACTTCTTCCACAGTGATACACACACTCTTGCTCCTCCCTTATGCTAACCTTACTCCAGTGATACGCACACTTCATTATATTTTGCGTGTCATCTCCTGGGTCCCCTACATATCTGCTACAACCATTTGCGGTGACACGCACACCTACCCTTTATGTACAAATTATTTTACATTGCATCGTACATCGTCTCTTTCAGCTTCTTTAATTAGAACTTTCCAGTTTACCCTAGCTGTCGTATTTTGTCCTCCCTGGGGTTCCCTCTCGGTGTTTGGTTTCCCAAAATGGCGGCTGCTAACATGACCCAGCCCCCGCCTTTTCTAAATGAATGTGGGGAACCCAACCTTCCTTGGAAAGAATGGGTCAAGATCTTTGAGTCGTACTTCATTGCCATTGGGGGGAAAAAATTCAGTGCTTTAAGAAGACAACACATTCTCCTTCACAATCTGGGTACCCATGGGAGGAAAGTCTTTGATACTCTACCAGAACCTGACCTAAAAGAAGATGAAAATGCTTACGAAACATCTTTAATAAAATTGGAAATACACTTTGGAGACAAAGTCAACGTTGTGCTGGAACGCCACAAGTTCTTCTGTAGGGTCCAAGGAAAACATGAAAGCATCTCCAGCTACGTAGCTGTGTTGAGAGGCCTAAGTGAGCTATGCCAATTCGGAGATCTCAACAACTCCCTTATTAGGGATCAGATGGTGAGGTGCACTAATAACAGTAGAATCCAAGAAAAATTGCTGCAAAAACAACCTAATTTACAAGAAGCGATCGAGTTGGCTAAATCTATTGAACATACCGCCCTCTGCATGAAAGATTAGACCTAATCCTGTGCTACCTGAACACTCCCACTCAGTCCAGAGCCAGGTGTCAGAAATTGTTGAATCAGAGAATGCTGACACTATCAATGAAAACAATATTTGCAAAATTAAAAATGCTAAAACCCCAAGCTCTACTCGTGACAACAACCCTAACAGACTTAAATGTTACCGGTGTGGTAGTAGCAACCACCTTGCCAACAATCCCAATTGCCAAGCCATATCAGCTATCTGTAAGAAATGCAATAAGAAAGGCCATCTAGCTAGAGTTGGTCACAGTAAACAGGTCAGTGCAGCAGTCACTCCTGAGCATAAAATTCAGTCAGTGAAGAAGATTGTCTTCCAAGTCCGCGACTCCAGCAGTCAATCAAATAAACTACCCACAATGCGAAGTAGGGTTGGATGGCAAGAAAATCAACATGTTTGCGGATTCTTGTTCCTCCTTCACCTTTGTGAACATTACTGACTTTAAGAATATGAACCTCTGTAAAGAAAGTGAATTAACTAAACCTGACATTTCTCCGAGTAGCTACACCAGAGACTCTATCCCTTTGAAGGGCATGGTCAAAACCCACATTTCATTCAAAGACCGTGTCACCCTTGGGAAAGTCTACATAGTTGAGGAGGGGTCCAATCTCCTGGGTTGGCAACACCAAAAAGAGTTAGGCATAAAACTGGACCCTAACAACCCAGAGCAAGTTCTCACCATTGACTTTTCCACCCAGGGTAAAATCTTCGTCAAAGAGTTCCCTGAGGTTTTCACTTCTGATCTAGGACTCCTTAAGAATTTCCAACATAAAATAAAATTGAAACCCAATGCCAAACCTATCGCACACAAAACGAGGCCTATACCTCACCTTATGTGGGAACCCCTTAAAACTGAACTGGCCAGACTACAGTCCCTTGGTGTTGTACAACCAGTGGACTGCACCGCATGGGTCGCACCTGTGGTCATCGCCAAGAAAGCCCACGGGAATGACATTAGATTATGCATCGACCTCAGAGACCTTAATGATAACATCATCATTGAAAGACACCCACTTCCACGCATCCACGAGGTTTTAAGTACCATGGGGGAGGCCACCCGCTTTAGTGTACTAGACCTTTCAAGCGCCTACCACCAGGTAGAATTACACCCCGACTCCAGAGAATTAACGGCTTTTACCACTCCACTCGGGTCATACATGTTCCTCAGAATGCCATTTGGACTCGCTTCAGCGGCGTTTCAAAAAATAATGCAGCACATACTTGACGGGGTCCCCAAAACCATGTGCTTCCAAGACGATGTCTTGATCTACGGAGCAACTTCTGATGAACATGACTCCTCTCTCAGGACAGTCCTCGAGAGATTCAAGGAGGCGGGTCTTACCCTTAAAGAGGAAAAATGCCAAATCGGGGTGGGAACTGTTGATTACCTTGGGCACACCATATCTAGGGACGGATTTAAACCCAAATTAAGTCTCCTTGATGCTGTCGAAAAAGCTAATGCACCCACCACCAAGCAAGAACTATTATCCTTCCTGGGTCTTGCAGAATACATGGCCAAATATGTTAAGAACTTTTCTGATATTTCAAACGATCTTAGGGAGCTCACCAAAAACCATACTCCCTTCAAATGGCTAGAGGTGCACCAGGCAGCCTTTGACAACATTAAAAGAAGCATTTTAAATGCCCCTCACTTATGCACTTTCGACCCTTCCAGGAAAACCATTCTAACCACCGACGCCAGCAATAAAGGCCTAGGAGCAACTCTCTCTGAAGTCATCGGTGGGAGAGAACGCATTGTTGCTTTCGCTTCCCGCACCCTTAACAACTCAGAAAGGAACTATTCCGTCGTAGAAAGGGAAGCCCTGGCCTGCTTTTGGGCGATTAAACATTTTAAATTCTACCTGAGGGGGATAAAGTTCACTGTTCGCACCGATCACAAGCCCCTCATTTACATGTTCAGTTCTAAAGGCTCAGCTAACAGTACACCAGGGTAGCTAGATGGGTATTAGGCCTTGAAAGCTTCATTTTTAAACTTGAATATGTCGCGGGCGACCTCAACACCGCAGCTGACTTCCTTTCGAGGGCACCATTAGATCAATCAGAAAACTTTGAAACATCTGAATTTCCCATTTTACTGGTCCACTCCTCCACAATAAAGCAAGATGAATGGTTCGAGTGCATGACCCAAGATGCCACACTTTCCTGTCTTAAAGAGTCTACAATTCAAGGTTGGCCAGCTTCGCGTAAAAGTGTCAGCCAAGACCTAGACAAATTCTGGGAAGTAAGACATGAGATCAACTTGAACAATGGTTACATATGGAGAAACAACAAAATCATCCCCCCAGAAGGTTTGAAAGACAAAATAATAGACTTGGTTCACGAGGGCCACCTAGGGAGAAGCCTTACAAAAAATAGACTCAGAGAGCACTATTGGTTCCCCAACATGGACTCTTTGGTTGAGGCCAAAGTCAAGAACTGCACCATATGCTCCAACAGTGACAAAACTAAACGCACCCAGATGGCACCTCTTTCCCCAGTTTCCATTCCGGACAAACCATGGGAAAAACTGTCACTGGACATTATCGGCCCGATCAATAAGAGAGGTGTCACCAAAAGATTTGCGTTTGTTCTGACGGATTTTCACTCTCACTGGGTAGTCATTAAAATGGTACACCAAACTACTACCGAATCCCTGATCAATTTTTTGCGAGACACTTTCGCCACTGAAGGCATTCCGGCCACCCTGGTCACGGACAACGGTGTCCAATTCACCTCGTCAGCCATGTCCAACTTCCTAACCAGCTTAGCCGTAACCCACTTTAAAACAGCTCTGTACTGTCCTCGTGCAAACGGCTTAGTCGAAAGAGTTAACAGAATGGTAAAGGAGAACATACAGCTAGCTTGCATTAACAACCTACCTGTTGAACGCTCTATTCAAGATATGCTCTGGGCATACCACACCACCCCCAACTTGGTCACTGGGATATCCCCTTTCTCATCGCTCAGGAGAAGAAAACCCAGTACAAAATTCTTTCCCACCTGGATAGGGGGTGGAGAGGTAACTGCACACTCTTTTAACAAGGCCAAACCTAAAATAGCTTCCCATCAAGTCAACTACAAAAACCGATATGATCATAAGCTGGGAACAAAAAATCGAGAATGGTCTGTAGGCGATTGGGTCGCTGTGAAAAAACCCACTCTGGCAGGTGATCATGAATCGAAGTTCTATGAACCCAGAAGAATAGTAGAGATCAAAAACAACACTGTGGTTCTTGAGAATGGGCAAAACTGGAGCATGGACCGGTTGGCTAAATGTCCGAACCCCACTCATGAAAACTCCCTAACATCTGGGGGACCCGAAGACTGTCACTCCTCCTAGGAGCTGTACCAGAAGACCTACTGTTTCACCCAAATGGCATAAAGACTTAGGGCCCGATTCTGATGCGGGTTGGAAAAGCTTCCCGACCGAGGGCCTGATTCTGATGCGGTTAGGAAGGCCTCCTAACGGCATTTGCTCCTTCCAAATCGGATCGGGAACGTGTCTTCCGACCGAGGGCCCAATTCTGATGCGGTTAGGAACAAATGTTCCCATTGAAGTCAATGGGAGTTCAACCAAATCGTATCTGGAAGCATCCGGATGCATCCTACTCCGCCGGTCGGACTTTCCCGATCCGAGTGGGTCGGACACCATTTCCCAACCGATTCGGTCGGGAAGCTTTTCCAACCCGCATCAGAATCGGCCCCTAAGTTATGCAATAGCATTATATTTTCTCTCCTTCATCGTTTTATGGGGGGAAGATGTGTTATAATTCACCCACTTTTACTATTTGCACTACTGTATTTCCATGTACCTTCTTTGGTCTCTCCCTCTCTCTCTCTCTGCCCCCCTTCCTCATTCTACCCTTTGGAATGTTCCTACAGTTGAGCCAGAGGCTGCCTTGGAATGTTGACAAGTGCAGCCTGACTGGCAGAGTTCCTGGGCTGTGCCTTGACAACGACGTGTTAGAGGTTCCAGAGTGGAGGGCGTAATAAAATAGTTACTTGAACTTCACCTACCTGTTCCAGGCGTCTTTATAACAGACTCATCCACATTAGCCACATTAGCCACACTAGGGGACATCCCCTCTTCGTTAATCAGTGATGTTTTATTCCTCAAATCCTTAGTGAACATAGCTAACATCGTAGGATGAGATTTAAAAAAGGACAGATGATCTTGTGGCTTCTTACGCTTGATGGTTTTAAGTAATTTAAGAGAACTAGAACAATCGGATACGCTTCCAACTGATCCAGAACAAGGCTCTACACCTGGCCCTGTAGATGTGATTAACCGATCGGATCGCAAGCATCTAGTTGGCATCTTCCGCCAATTTGGGCTTCTTCTTAATCTCACTCACAATCCGGTTCAGGAGAGAAGAACTCTTGGCTATGGCTACAACTGAGGCTGTCAAAAGTGAACTGCGAGTACCGAGGCACTAGGATTCTGTGGCAGTTCTAGGGCAGTTCCAAGGCAGTTCTAGGGCAGTTCTAGGTCAGTGGGCAGAGGACAAAAAAAGGAATAGTGGACCGAGCGGGAGCGCACCAGGCCACCCCCAAGCTGCACCCAGACTTAGCTGGGCCGCCTCCGCTGGAGCCCAGGCTCACACTCTGCACGCGGTATCTACCACCGCTGCGTTCATCACCCACTCCTTACCTCTCCACCTGCTAGGTGTCGCTGATGTCACTGGTATCACTGGAACTTGCCTCACTGGAACACCCTCGCCAAACCAGGCCAAGACGTAACGAAGTGCCAGGCTTGCAGATTACAACTGGTTACAACTGCAAGTGATCAGCAGAAACCGGTACTTTGATGCAGCCTTGCCCCCGTGCCAGCGTTCACATTCTTTGTACTGCCGTCTAGAGGAATCGCAAGGAAGGCTTCTACAGCAGGCCCTGGTCGACAGGACTCAAATGAAACAGGTAAGACAGGTAAGGCAGGTAAAAGCCAGGTAACCTTGTTCCTTTGTTGCTAACACCGGCTATGGGTGGACGCAAGGGCTCCCCCCTGCAGAGAAGAGTCGGGGGACGTGAGGATATATGGGGCAGAGCGGTGCACGAGCGCAGGAGAGGGGGTAGGGCGAGCTCTGCTGTGCAAGCTGCACCGGCCTAACCCCGGCTGCCTCCGCGCAGGCAAGAGGTGCTGTGGCGAAGGTCTTGCCCCCCCCCGCGCACCCGCTCACCTGCCTCTCTGACCGCGGGGACATGGTCCGCCTGACCTCTGCATCTCACGGCCACCACGTGGTAATGCGGTGCTCAATGGGTCCGGGACTCCATAGCTCCGCGGCTCCCACTGCAGCTTCGCCGTAGATCGTCACTAGCTCGTCACTTCTGTCTCTCAGATTATCTTCGTCTCAGTTAGTGATATCCTTTATTAAACCTCATTCTCCAGTCTCTTAAGGTATTCTCACTAGATGGGTAAAATGGATCAAGTACCAGGCCGGAATAAACTTTTCCCAATTTGGAGCACATACCTCTAGGGGAGCCATGGCTTCTAAAGCTCTTGCATCTGGTGCAAGTTTGGAAGATATTCTGAAAGCAGCTGACTGGACTTCATCTTCCACTTTCAAACACTGCTATCATAAACCTATCATACATGCTGCATTTCCTGTTATTATTTCACTGTGAACTAGCATGATATGAAGCCTCTGTTTCTGACATAAAATTTGGATTTTCAATGAGTTAATGACTGAAGGTCCTAATTTTATTAAAGACAAGGAGGCAAACATTATCACACCTTTATAGTTTACATCTTACTGATATACTTAGATTACTTCATATTTACTTAATTTTTACTTAATATTTTTTACCAACCTTTTTTTAAGACCTCCAACTATGTTTTCTTTTCCGTTGTTCAGCCAACAATCCCACAATCTGGATCCTAACTATACAAATTAAAATGACTGGATTATCTTTATCCTCATGCTCAACATCTTTATTTTATATTTTGTTCTGAATGCATTCAAATGTAACTGTTTTCTGTTCACAACGAGAAAGAGGAAGGACTAACACAGTTTCCCAATTATATGGGCTACTGTTAGAATGATGTTAGGTCATATTGTAATTTCTACCATAACACTCATGGAAGTTTTAGTTCTCTTTCATTACTATTCCCAAAATCGATAAATGGTAAATATCTGGATGCCTATTATGCGAGTAGTGCGTAATACTCCCCTTCCTGTCTTAAATAAAATTAGGACTTTCCGTCTTGAACACTTGGAAAATCCACGTTTAAAACAATGTTAACAAGCGATATTTCAGTGGAACTACATTTAAGCTAAGTAGAAAATAATTTAAGTGTGACAAAATGTCATAAATAAACTGATGAAAATGTTGATGTGGAAAATGTATGCATGACACCGAAGCAATACAATTTCAGCACTGTGCAATATACTTATTTTGTACACTGTTTTGGTATGTGAAGGGTAAAGACTGTATTTGATCATTTATGTTTTAAATATTAGAAGCCACTTCATATTCCTGAACGAGGGTTTACATGATAATCCAAGAATGCATTGAGAATGAGAATCACTATATCACTGGAAACATATCGAAAACACCCTAGAATTTCATTCTGATTAATTTGTCTATACATTTAAAAACAATATTCATAGAGCCTTGAAACATACTCAATTAGAAGAACTAGCACTATATATTTATTTGGAAGTATGGGGAAACACTGTGATGACACTGCTCTATGAAAATATGAGATTTTGTTATCTACCTCTCAACAGAATGTGTACATTGGATCGGGGAAAAAGTACCCTGAACTTCACAGATCTTATGTAAGGTTAATGTATGTACTTAAAGTTAAGAGACTCTTCTAGATCATTGTAGCATGTCCTGACTGATGTGGCTCGTTGAAAGTATCCCTCAGAGACACAAGGCAGTCTATGCTAATGACTTAATTGAATTAGCTAACAATCACAGGGCATGAACTACAGAGGAATGAAATACAATGCCTGAGATATGTAATTCCTTCCCAGATTATCAGCCCCACAGTCTGTCTTTTGGTTCCATAATGCCTTTATGTCTCCTGAGAGGGCACTTAGATATTTCTGCTTACCTAGGAAATCTGTCTGTGTATCTTGGCTAATACCTGGCATCCCTGACTCATAGGGCAGGTTAGAGTATGTGTACAGGTGACTGCAAGAAGGTAAAACATCTAAGGGACTTATTTTCAGTAAACTAAAAATGAGAAACCCAGCAAAAATCTAAGATTTTCCTCACAACCTCATTATCAGTTCCGTGTGTCATAGAGAGGAGAGGGAAGCACATTTTTAATGGCTATTAAAGCCTATTCTGCAGTCTACCTTTGCCTTCTTAGGGTCCCCTTATGGTCCATCCTAATAGGATGTGAGAGAACAATACAATGGCCTTCCCTTTGTTTTGTAAAGTTTATGAAAATGAGCGCTTCTGCTTAATGGTTGATCTCAGTCTTCAACCAGCCATGGCCAGTTTTGATAGCTTCTCTATTAACTCAGCTGGGGGATCTTAACCTTTGTATTTACACAGTCACTTAATTTCCCAAATGCCACTATTTGTCAACACTGCAGATATTCACCATGTGAGAAAGTGAGAAAGAATCAGAGTCACTAACAGACTGGCACAGCAGATATCTTCCTCTGAGGTGGGCAGATTCAGGAGGCAAGTAATCACAGCCTTGATCTTATGAAACAATATGGTTCAGCAGGACACTCCATAAATAGAGACAGAATACAGAGAGCTGCCGGAGTCAGAGTGGTGTCCACTGAGGTGTCCTGTGTGGCAGTAGAGATGACCAATTCCAGAAAACTAGGAAAGCTGAGTGAAAAGCTTGAAAGCAGAGTCCCAAGGGACATTCCTGCAGAATCTGTTGGGGGCCACATAGCAGCATGAGAAGAGGCTGGACTTGCCTTCAGCTATTAACAATAAGTGGGAAATGGCAAGAGACCATGACAGCTGTGATATCTCATAGGATCCTCCAGGCCAGCAGGTACCACACACCACCACCTTGAAACACGCAGGACAGACAAGACACATGGTCAAAGTAGGACAGGATCAATGTATGCATTAAAAAGACAGCTCCAAATTAAAAGGAGAAGTATTCTGTGATCTGGAGATATTTCTTGAAAATGCTGAAGGCAAATTCTAATTGGGGCCCACAGCTGATTACGCCACTGAGGAGCCTTGGGAAAGGCTGCCCTTAGCACTATCACAGCTATCAGCAGCACTACCAATTAACAGAACTAGCTAACTGCACATTCTGTTCAGCTACTTATAAGACATATGCCCACCTAGACCCCTTTTTAGTGGGGAAAGCACTAGTGGATAATGCCACTCACTCCATTC
Source organism: Calotriton arnoldi (assembly GCA_963921515.1). NCBI lineage: Eukaryota > Metazoa > Chordata > Amphibia > Caudata > Salamandridae > Calotriton > Calotriton arnoldi. The sequence goes on from CAWUFW010005693.1 coordinate 183,954, forward strand.
CATCATTCTCTCTCTCTTTCAGACCACAGCCCCACAGAACCTGTTAGGGTGATGGGAAGGTTGAACCCTCAGCAAATGCCCTGTAGATGAAATGAGAATTTGTTACATGACATTGCAGTAATTCAAGACATTAGGCACTGTATTAAGCAGTACTTAGCTGAGAATGAAACAGAGATTTGATGTGCAGGGTCCAACATGATGCACTGAAGGCAGTGGTGGTGGCCACTTTACAACTGTCTCATCACAGGCAAACAAGATTAGGGTCAAAACTGAGGAAGAGCCTTACTGCATAACAAGAGACAGATCTGGATGCACCCATTAAGACATAGCAGGTGATTACAGAAATTCTGAAACTGAAAGACACAAGGAGACATGCCCCATGGAGAGTTAATTGTTTTGCTTCTATGAACAGAGATAACAAGCAAAGCAAACTTAAAGCCTTCCTGCTGCTCGGAAAGCAGTTATGTTGTCGAAGAGTGTGAAAAGCAATAAAGCAGATAAGAAACACCTCGCTGCGTGCGCAGTAAGAGTGCGCTCCCCAAGGAGTTTTAGGGCCTTGTAACAGCATCATGCAAGATATGAAAACAGTGCAAAATATTCATAATAATTCTAAACTCTATAGAGAATATAAGCAAGCTCCTTTCTAAAAATAGCAAGTTATCACGTACACGTAAACACTGAAAGAATTAAAAAAAAGAGCCAGAGATTCATTGCCTTTACATACCTTCAGTTAATTGGTTGCTTTTCTTTGTCATTTCCTTTTTTAAAGAAATGCATTATGGGAAATTTAGTTTTCTTTAAAGAGCTGTGAATAAACACTAAGGGCCTCATTACGATGTCGGGCGGAAGCAGCACCGCCGTGCTGGCGGACGCAAAAACCGCTACTTACCGTCCGCCAGCAACGGGCCACACGGCCGCCAAATTAGGATATGAAAACCCAGGCAAACACCGCCCGCAAGCTCGCGACGCCGCCCGCCATCAAAGTGCGCCCGTCCACGTAGCGGCGCGAGCCAATGGAGACACACCGTCCGACGAAATGACGTACCGCCCGGTGTCAAAATTACGATGCCAGAACCAAACAGCCTCATCGGCAAAGATACACCGCACGAGATACCAAGGCGGAAAACCGACTGTTCAGTACGGAGATCGAAAAGGCGGCCCACCCAGATATGAACCCTGCACTCCAGGCCATCCCCATGCTCTACCTGATGCACCACCTAGGAGTGAACGCGCCATGACGACGCAGGTAGGCAGACACACAACAAGGGCACGCAAACACTGCACACAATGCAAGGGCGGAAAAAATGTACATGTCCCCCCCAGGCACCCCTGTGTGGACAGGACACATCCACCCCTGTATCCATACATGTCCCACCTGTCAAAACAACACAACTCGCAACATCCTGGGCACCCACTACCCGGGACCAGGAAGAGACGTCCCCGTCACGGCACAGCAGCGTAGCGGCGATGACGCAGGTACACATGCGCACAACACAGAGGCCAACGACAGCGCCACGCATGGGCTGCACACAAACACCACAGAGTCACAACTACACACCCCACACACCAGCACCACCCTGAAGGCACATGTCGCGTGGCCTTCCTTCATCACCCATGACCCCAACCGACAACTCACAGTTCTCAACGTGACGTCACACAAGTGTCCCGAACAGGGGAGTAATGTGATGGCAAAATAGGACACACCCTTGTGTGCAAAACATGGAGAAGCACACGGCGGCTGCTACATAACAGCGCACAATCTCGACAATGTCCGGAAAAGGCACGCCTATCCCATCCTGCTCGCAACAACAACACATGCAATGTGCAAAATAGGAAAATCCTGCTGCCTGAGAACAGGTGTGCCCAATACTACACCCACACAGAAGCCAAAATGTACAGCGCCAACGGAGTGTCCCTCCCACACACGGGAGAGCAGATAGCACTGAATGGCCTTCCATTCCTACTCCGAAATAACATTGCAAAAAATCATGCAGGAGAATGGAGCCATTGTACCAACAAGATGCTAAACATAGCCATGCAGAGTAAAACGTCCAGTGGCAGATAGCGCACAACATGAAAGACAGATAACACCACAAAATACAACAATACCACTCCTACATGTGGACCAAATGCAAGTAATCCGGAAAGAGACAGACACCACTGGCCTTGACCATTCATAGAAGCATGTGGGATGAGGGACTGTGTCCTTCGCCCAAGCCATACCCCAAGTCCTGCCGCCGTACATCCATACCAGAATTCCCAGCATCGTCGGAGGCTGCACTCTGCTGACTGCTCAGGCATCCGGAGCACGCCATCACATCACCCCGTAGCAATATGGCTGTTGCACCAGTGACCCTCAACTACGCCGGACAGATCAAGTTGTACAGTGACAGCTTGCTACAGATAGTGAGCTGTACAAATCTGGCAATGCTGAATGTAAGTTACCGAGTAACTTACCGCATTGCAATGTTCAGCTGCGTCATCCCCGTCTTCTACTGTCAGAGGTGTCCGTACTACTGGCCTGTGGATTTATGTCTCTCCAACCCGGCATGTCCAAAGGCGGACTTGGTACACTTGTTTGCACCCCTGGACGACCACGACAGGATCTGTTCAGTGTATGGGGGCATGGCGTTTGTGGCTGCAATCAGGGACACACTGCAATGGGACCAGTGTGCCTCCACACAACGTCTCCTGGTACACAGTTTCATCGAATGTCATCCAACATGTCCCATCAGGATCCTACAAGGGACAACCTACGAAGAACACGTTGCTACCCACAATCCGCTTCATTGGATGACATCCATGTTTACCATCAATGGGATGGATGCCCTGCTGGAAGGTGTCGCATACTCGTCAACTTGTCAATTCATGGGACCCCGACTCAATACCCCCAACTGAACATTGATGTACAACACCGTACTCATGCTTGGCATTCGCACGGAGTGGGCAGTTAGCTGTACAAGAACTACACCATATAATCTGCGACTAACACCTTACCATCAACTCCACTGCCATGACATCTGACATTTCCGGGACATGCACCCTGTTCCTCACCATATCCCGTGTCTCTGCATGAACAGGGGGAGGCAGAGGTATGGGACTTGTGTACAGTAACCACATGGCCAATACAGCACGAACAACTATGCCATAATATGAATTCTGCGCATCTGGACACATGCACCTGTCAGTGCACACTCATCTGTCTGCTGCAGTACGTGAGAACTGTCACCTCACCTTTGTCTGCACATCCGTGCCAGGACTTTTGCATGGACAACAAATGCAACCCACTACAACATGGGCCTAGTCATAGTGTCATGTTCAGTAGCCACCACATAGCAACAACTGGTGAGACGCTGCTGCATGCAGGTAGGCACATGCCCTGATGTCACCCCTGACGCAGGTGTGTCGGAGTCACTATTGTACTAAACCGGTACCATGGAACTGAGATGAACTGTCCCCATGATGTCAAGCTGTCTGGTAGGCCAAATGAATACTGTCTGTGTCAAGACAAGTATGAATGAGAGAGGATGAGAGTGTGTGAAGTACACGAGAGTCGTGAGATGAACATGTAGTCCAGTGACATTGGATGTCAATGCATATGATCTGCCGCCACAGTGGTCCTAGTGCAATACTACAGGTCGTGGGCCTTTCATTGTCAGACTCTGACGTGGCCCAACAGATCATCACAGTAACACTGACGGGCTGGTCACTACAAAGCACAGTCCCACATATGTGTATAATAACCTTCACAGTCGGACATCACACTCATCAAGCAAAAGTAGGGCCCACGCAAGAAGCATGCAACAGCAATGCATGACAAAACCCACACAGGATACCAGTGTGGGTGTGCAGGTCCGCACAGTGAGTACGAACTGCTGAAACTCACATACATGCCCAATTGAACAAGGCACATTCCCGACAGTCACACACCTTGCAGACGCACAATGGCCAAAACATATTAAGTAGGAGCCATCCTGAACTGCAAGGACACACCCACACACTGCGCAACTTACACTACACACATGCGCTCACATTCACAGACCTGAACACGGATACAAACACCCACCATGCCCCTGGGTAACACATGTGTGCAATCGACATTGCCAGAGTGCACACACACATACCAACACTACCCCAAAGTCACATACATCACACCACACACACCTACACCTCCCAAAGGCACACCTTGAAAGTAAGCCATGTGTCCAGGCTCAATGTTCATCACAACATTAACATACACCTACACTGCTGGCCACCCAGAAAGTAAGCTCACACATACCCGCACACTATGCACATGCTACCTGTCATCCTGTGGCCAGACTCACACCCCGTGCTGTGCTTGCACGCAAACATGACCCGTATACATTCCCCATTAAATACCAGCAAATACATGCAGACGATCCGTTTCACTTAGATTCTTCATCACACACACAAGTAGCAGAGTCTGAAAGAAGTGAAGTCCCAGCCACGTGTAAAACACATCTGAATGTGAGACCAGACATTGCAATTGTTGAGGTACCATACAAGGCATGTGCCTCACTTAACTATGCACACACAGTAACAACTGCAATCGGCAACTACACAGACACAACCGACTACAGGAACAACAGCATTCAGTCACAGATTACATAGACAGGCGGCAACATAGTTCAACACCAGGGACAGTGGCCAGCCCGATGTGCAGAGTAGTGATACGAAAAGCTGCGCATGCATTGTGTGTGAGTGTACCCTGCCATGGCCAGCAACACCACCATGGCAGTCACAATAGCCATTACAGCCACCACTGTGTCACAGGTAGTTGTGTGAGGGTGCCTACCATTCAAACAGGATGCCAGTCCGACTCGGTGCTGCCTGTGTGCTACGGGACAGTTAGAGGTCCGCCCCTGAGAGAGGAGCACAACGGTGGAAGACACACATGTGGCATGTGAAGCGGGAGGGCTGCTTGGCCCAGGTGGATTGGTGGCACGGGTAGGTGCACTCATGCAGTGTTGAAACAAACTGTGTGGGGAGGATCCCGGAGGGGTACAATTCCACTGTGGTGGGAATTAGGAAAGCCTACCTGTCTGGGGATGAATGTGAACTCGTGAGGGCACAACAGGTGGGCAGACGATCAATGCTGCATCAGGTGTAGGCGTTAGCCCTCCCTCTGGGGACATGCTGGATACTGCTGTGCGTCTGCCTGGCCCCTGCCAAGGCACTTACATCCCCTGTCCTCCAGGTGTATCTCCCACATTGTCCACCTGCACAGGCTACCCAGGGCACGGGAGGGCAGTGGAGCTTGGTGGGTGGGAGGTCATGGCGACCTTCTCCTGGTCACATCCCGCAGGCAACACATTCGCAGTGTGCAGCAGGGCACAAGTCCGAAATGAGAAGTGGGGGGACGCTGACGTCACGACAGGAAGTGATGTCACGAAATGTGGCTTGCGCCATCAGACTCATTGCCGCCCCTCGCTCACCCCTTACATGCGATTGCATCAGAGACGCCAGCGCGTGAGCAGCAGCTCCAAACTCGCCCCAGAGAGTCCAAAGAGTGAATGTGTGGCTCCACTTGCTCCAGTCATCGAGCTCACGGTAAAACAAGTGTGGGGACGCCGTCCACCCGCGTGGTAGCCCGACTCGAGCCCTGGACTGTGCAGGCAAAGTGTCCTATTGGACTTGCGAAATGTGTGAGTTGCATGACACTCGTTGGCGGGGGAGGGCTCGGAGGCCCGTCACCCTGCGGCACATATCTCCCCTATGGGTCCCTTGTCAATGGCAGCGGATGTAATGACTATGCGCGCCGGGGTGGGCCTACCTTTCGTCTGGGATGGTGTTTGCGGCCTGTCCCGCTAGGGCCGCTACGGCTACTGTGTGTTGCATGTGGTGTATCCGGACTCCGGAGACTGTCATGCATTGTCACTGTTGTCCAGGCCCAGAGTCGGGGTACCAGGCGGGTGGACGGCGTCCCACCACTCATCCTACCGCGAGCACGATGACTGGAGCAAATCGAGCCACACATCCACTCTTTGGCCTCTCTGGGGCGAGATCGGAGCTGCTGGTGCACGCGCTGGCTTCTCTGATGCAATAGCATATGATGGCTGTGCGAGGGGGGGCAATGAGTCTGACGGTGCAAGCCACCTTTCGTGATGTCACTCACTGTCGTGACGTCAGCGTCACCCCACTTGTATTTGTAAGTGGCACATGTGTTGTGCACAGAGCACAACACCCGGACTGTGTCACCCTGCGACCACAGCCACTAATCACTGTGTGCACACTCACTGTCCTGATGGTGGAAAGGATGACCACTACGTAATTAGGCCAAGGACATACCTGCATGGAGCGGAATGGGACACCACTCACACAGACTGCTACATGACAGTCCACAATGGTCATGTGCCCATGCCTTCCACCTGTCGTTCGCACGAGCACAACTACTGTTGCACAGTGTTCCGGATGTGTAAGTACCAGGAATATGAGCTGAGGCATCGCACACATGTGTCCGGACGTAATCAGAGTAGGCACAGTGCCTCAAACATACATGTGAATTGCCACTCCAGCCTACTACAGGTCGTTGCCGAGGGCTACGACTCTGAATGCATTGACATTGCAGAGTGCTCTAATTACATCTTGGACCTCAGGAATCGCATATGCATGTCAGATGCACCCAGCACAGAGTACACTTTCGACCCACTGCATCACACAGCAGACATCACATTCCCAGATTATGGGTAGGCTGTGGACACATGCTGCCTCTCACACCAAAAGACACCATCCCGCTATGCTGTACACTTGCTTGCTGCTGATGCCCCTACACACGTGCATCCGGCACAGGCTGTGTGACTGTCAAGATGCAGACCACCAGTGGTGACATGCATCGCCGTGCTAACCTAACAATACGAGGGGGCATCCCCGATTCGTCTCCGCCACGTAGTCGCTCATCCGGCAGAATACGTCACACCCTTTGTGGAGTTGGCTGCACTGTCGGTTACACATACACAGAGGCATCAACTTGGATGCAATGGCTCATCACCAGGCCTTGGGCTGGAGGACTTCCAACTGCAGGGATGGTACACAAGAGGGTCGGAATATCACTCATACACTTCTCCTCATCACCCACATCCAGCAATCACAGTGGCATGATGCTAACCCATCCAATATACTCAGGGTTGTGTAACAGCGCCAAGAAGTACTCGGACATGTCATTACAGCATGTGTACAGCACACGTTAATGCATGCTGGTGGGAGTGTGTACACAGTACCTGTCCATCCCATTCACATGCAGGATGCCAGCACATCGAGCAATGTGTAGTCTGCCCACATCTACTGTCCATTGTCAGGTAAAACAACACATAGTACACAAGGCAACACATCTTTGTGGGTGGACTCACTGTGTCCAATACTGCGCAGCCCTCAACTTACTCGCCCTGTGAATGGCTCACCCCGCAATGGAGGTCACATTCAGTGCCACTATCTCTCACACACATCCCTATCACAAGGCCTGGAGTGTAGAATCGACAGGGCTGAGGATGCGCATTTCCGGAGCGTTGTGAACTGAAGACACATGTAACCCACTGTACAGTCAGTGTTGTTTCCTTCTGGTATTGGGCGGTCAATGTGCAGCCCAGGTCTGCTGAGACTGAGAAGGCCAGCAGGGCCCCAGCCAGCCATTCACACAAGCAATGACTGCCCCGAGTCCTGCATTGCCAAGTGGCTGCGTCACTGGATGTCTGACATGTAAATGCCATGTACCACCACTCGGGAGGGACATGCATGGGAAAGCGCCAGAGAGCCTACACACCCCTTCCACCTGTAGCAAGCATGGTAAGCAGTGCATTTTGGAACCCCACAGGCTCTGACTCATTGTGCTGCGGATCAGCGACATGTGTGTCCCCCACATGCACTGCCACACACACTGTAGTTGCCTTACACACACAACTTGTGCAAGACATAGCCTTGGGCAGTGTGCGTGGAGCTCGGAATCCAGGATCTCCAGCTCCTCGCTGTTGAGTGGAGCAGGACATATCTTCAGAGTCGTCGACATGAAGGTGGACAGGTGGCAGCAGCAGCAGGTGTTGTTGAGGGATGCCAGGCAGGAGTCCCTGTAAGCTGTGGTACTGCCGGTCACCCTCCATACTCATGTAGCCCCCTGGGGCTGTCTCAGTGGGTCCAAGCTGCTGCGATTGGTGTACCATGTCTGCCTACTTCAATTGCACACAATGGCCTGCTCTGAGCTGTCCCGGTACGCTTACCTCTATAGTCGAACAGGCAGGATGTAACCGCGAGGGCTATTGGAGTGGGCCCCAAGGGCATGCTCCATGGCGGGTACAGTCCGCTGGTGCCATGTAGAATCCACTGTTTAATGTGTGCCATGCATTTGCAGGTCTGGCCATGATTTGTGTGTGGGAGCATGTCCACTCTAGGCAGGGCCACTTCATGCTGTGTGCATAGGCATTGACGGACAGTGCTCAGCCTCCACATGTCTGTTGGCACATCATCATGTACACATTAGCATGGTAGCATGGTATGTGCATATGCACACACATGCCATATTTCTCAATGTACATCTCCCACTTGGCACGTGCAACGTTACGTGTCACTTGTGATGTGTGTTTGCATTCACACAGCTGTGTTGTCATGGAGTTGTCAATGTGTACACCTGTCAATGTGTGTTGGAGGTGTGATGAGTACAGTGCTGTACATTGGGTGAACTAGGGACATCATTGACTGTCTCATATCCCGTTGTGCAACAGGACCCACTTGTTTGGGCCGCTCAGCCTGTGTACATTGTGTTGTTGGTGTGTGCCATACACACCCAGCCTCGGAAGCTGTGTCAGGCACGGCAGCTAGGTATATTGCCGTGGTGTTGCCACTTCACACATATGCAGTCTGGATTGATCATCATGCCTTTCAAGCAATTGTGGCCTAAATCCCCATGTGCATGCTCATGGCAATGGTTGGTGTCAGTGGTCATTGCCATTGGTAAGGGGACCTGTGTAAGAGTATTGTAGCTGTGCTGTCCCTACTTGTCAGCTGTACTGTGATTCCATAGTTTTGTCATTAATTTTAGTTTTGTGTATGTGGAAATGCCATGTGGTGTGTCGCATTGACATGTGTCCACTTCCATCTGTCCTAGGAGGAGACCAAACATACATCGCCCCTACCAATTGCTGTCAGACATGGAGGATGTGGAGGTTATCAGGAAATTCCGTCTGGACCGACCCACCCTGCATCACCTATGTGCAATGTTGGAACCCCACCTTCGTCCTCGCAGGGTGTATCCGACAGCATTCACCCCCACGGCTAAGGTGATGGCTGCACTGCATTTTGTCGCTACCGGATCTTTCCAACACACGGTGGGCAGTGGAGGTGGGATGTCCCAGCCCATGTTCAGCATGGTGCTACGGGATGTCCTGTCAGCTATGATGCTGTAAAGGAACGGGTACATCCGATTCCCCAGGGCTCGTGATTTGGCGGCAGTGAAGGGTGCTTTCTATACCCTTGGACGCATCCCCCACGTTGTTGGTGCTATCGATTGCACCCATGTTGGCCTTGTAGCACCACAGGCCATGGAGCACATCTATAGGAATCGGAAACATTTCCACTCCCTGAATGTGCAAGTGGTGTGCCTGGTGGACATGATAATCACACATGTGTGTGCGAAGTTTCCCGGATCCGTCCATGACTCGCACATCATGCGCCACAGCATCCTCCCACGAATGATGGCCAATCTTCAACCGGACCGTGCATGAATTGTTGGTGGGTATGCATACTCGTGCAGCGTGCTGGGTGTGACATGCTGTCTTGTATCCTGTTGGAATTGCAACGTTTCTCTGTGTTTCTCACACCCAGGTGACTGCATATCCTAACGGGCCTTGGCTGCTGAGCCCACTCCGTAATCCTAGGACACCAGCTGATGTCAGGTACAATGAGGCACATGGGAGGACCAGACGTGTGGTGGAGCGGACATTTGGACTCCTGAAGTCCAGATTCAGATGCCTGGACCGCACCGGGGGTGCACTGACATACTCCCCACAGAAGGTGTGCCAGATAGTTGTGGCATGCTGCATGCTGCACAATCTCGCGATTCGCAGGCAGATCCCCCTGATAGTGGATGACGGTGATCAGCCAGGGCACCAGCCTGCAGACCAGGCCGTGTCCAGTGACGAGGACAGTGGAGAGGAGGAAGCAGTGAATGAGCGTCAGCAGCTCATTGCCCACTACTTCACTTGACGGTGAGTGACCATGTACGACGGCTGTTGTTGCTGTAGTTGTGTAGGTGTATGTGTGCATTGTCACTGCGGCCTATTGTTCACTGAGTGCTGTGTGGCAATGGTCCCTGTCCAGGGTAGTATGCCACTGACAGTGGCTGGAGCATTGTGCCCTGTTGCTCTGTGAGATGTGTGTACATTGCTTGCACTTGATGACAAGTACTGTGTGATGGGTGTGTGACACACACATTCAATGGACTCTTGTTCTGTTTTTCCCCCCCTAGGTCCCTACAGCCTCTCCTGGCCTATCGACATACCACACTACAGATGCATTTCTGATCATGGGGACGGTTGCACATCTTTGATTAAACACAGAGCAGATCAGACACAATGTGATCCAGGTGTATTTATTTGTAGCAGTGACGTGACTGTGGGCAGGGTGATCACACAAGTGGTGCATGCTGGAACAATGAGTTGACGGACATGCCCGCGTGATGGTCAAGGTGTCCCCATGTTGTTCTGGGTCCCCAGTCCAACAGACACATGCCATTCACATGGCAGTATGGGGTAGGATAGTAGTCCAAGTGAATGCAGTAGATGGCCACCGTGGCTGGCTGACTCACTGGCGTTTGGAGCGTGCAAAGTCATCTCTGGACACCTGTTTCCTCTTCGGACGACCCCTTCCACGTTTGGGAGGGAGGGTGTTGTTGTGGGCTGCTGGTGGTGGCTGAGGATTGCCCACTCGCTGTGGACGCAGGGGAACTGGATGTTGCACGACCCTGCGCCCCAGCAGGTGGTGGCGGAGGTGGTGTGGTTGGCCTTGATTGGGCCCTCACCGCCACCACTAGCTGGCCCATGAGGTCGACTAGTTGGCCCATATGGGTCACGAATTGGCCCATATGGGCGTCCATAGACCTCAACACCCCAAGGACTTCCCGCGTATCGGCAGATGTGCGGGCCCATTGTCCCTGGGCCTCTTCATAGGCCCCAAGGACTCTGGCGATTTGCGGCAGGGCTTGGCTCCCAGGCTCGGATGGCGTTGTCCTGACCCTGCTCCTCCCACCTGTACTGCTGCCACCGACCTGCCCACTCGCCACAGTGGTCACCCGGGGACTCGTTGTCGCTCCCAGGGTCGATGTCGCCGCGCGTACGACACCTTGCGCAGGGTTGGTGGTCAGGGAGGCCCTGGTGGTGGTGGTGGTTGCGGCGGTGGTGGTGGCCGCAATGACCGTGGCAGCAGGGGCCTGGGACTGGTCACCAGCACTGGGAGATGGGTTGGTGGGTAGGAGGGGTCCTGGGGCGCTGTTGCGCCCTGCCACAGCAGATGTGCTTGGTCGGGATTCCTCGTCCGAAGAGGTGTCCAGGTCTTCCACATCCGTGAGTCCGTGTGGAGGGCTTGGGGACTGGCTGTGATGGCTGCTGTCTACCTCTCCAGCATCATGCTGTTCGTCACCTGTGGGGCGGAGACGAAAGGTTATTGTGTTTTACCTTGCAAGGTTTGTGTTAGATGTCTGACATTCAGAGTTAGTGCACAGTTGTGCACTGATTTCCCAGATGCGTGTATGGCTCTGCAATGTGTGTGCGTGGTCAAGGCAATGGAATAGTGTGATGGGTGCATATGGCATGGGACGGATTTGGAATGCCAATCGGTGTGTGTTGCAGTACCCCTACATTTTGTGGCTTTGGTGGAAACGGGGTACAGCCCCATGAACGCTTTTGAGATGATAAATGTTTTTGGGGTACATACTATGACATATGGGTGCAGAGGGGACATGTGTTTTGGCCACACAACACTGCAGGGACAAAGGTGTGTGTATGTCTGACATACCCATCATATCTGCTCACTGTTATCATTTGGGGACATTTCACTGCAGCAATTTGTGGTGTATGAGTGATGGTTGTGTGACACACAACGTATTGCAGATGGGACAATTCCTTGTTGTGCGTGCTACCCTCAGCCATGTGCGGCTATGCAGTGCTCTTGGTGTGTGGACTATTTTAGGTATGTTGTGAATCACAGTGTGACGTGCGCTTCAGACACTGCAGACACATGTATGGTCATCGGAAGGGATCTTTGCTGTACTACTGTATATGGGACAGCTGTTTAGATGATATACCTTACATGTCACTGGGGCTTAGGGATGTGATGGATGAGATTTTGAATGTGCATTGTGTAGCTGTGTGGTTCATGGGTCCAGTGGTGTATGTGACATTACTGGGGTCCCACTCTGTTACATTGAGACAAGATAGACTTACATAGGTGGTGTCGTACAATGTCAAGGGAACAAGCAGGCGCGACTTCATGGACAAGACGTCGATGGTGTTGCTGATGTGTGTGATGACTGGCACAGTGCACGCCATGTGGGTCAGTACTCCAGTGAGACTTGTGCATGCAGACGTGACTCCTTACGTGTTAGTGTATTTGACATGGCTCATGTGGGCTATGACTCTGTAATTCATGTCCGTGTGCACATTAGTCACATGGTTATGACAGGGTGCAGTGCTACCTGTTCCTCTGCTACGTGACATGTCCCAATTGTTAGTCGTAGTACAGTCCTCATGCCTCCAGACACCCCGCCCTGTACAGTAGTCTACCTACTTGTTGGTTTGGAGGGTGCAATGTAATGGCTACCACATGGTTATGGGAGGGTGGGGTGCTCCATCTTGCTGATCTGTGGGAGTGGGGGCCGTGTTGTGAGTTGTGGTGATGGCTTAGCACCCACAGACACCCCTCCATGTAGGGGAACATATCTACCTGTCGGGTGCAGGTGTGCACTGCAATGGCTGACACATGGGTGTGGGGAGTGCTACATCTTGGTGCGCTGTAGGACTATGGGCCTGTTGGGTGTTGTACTTCTGCAGTCCCACATCGGATACACTGACTTTGTGGTAGGGCTACTTACCTGTTACTTGTTGGTTACTGCAGCTATGGCTGACACGTGTGTGGGTGTGGGGAGTGCTCCTTCCTGCGCATCTGGGGTGCAAGGTGACCTGGTGGGAGTTGTGGTGCCGGCTGACTGTACACATGCCCCCATGGTTTTGTTTGTTGGTACCTTTGGGCTGAGTGTGTGGGGGTGTCTGTTGCATGTGTGAGAGTTGTCTTGTGTGTTGTGTGCTGGACATGGGGGTGTTTGGGCCTCGGAGCTATGGCATTCTGGTAGTGCATGACAGTGCATAGCAGTGTGCTGGTATGCATTTGTTTGTACTTACCAGCCTCCACTCCCCCTGGTATTCCGGTGAGACTCTCCGGATGTAGGATGCCTCGCACCTTCTCCTCCCACGCCTTGAAGGTCTTGAATGGCGCTGGATTCCCGCCGCCAGTCCTGTCAGCCAGCTCACGGTTCTTGGCCTCCTTCTTCCTGACCACGCGTTTCAGGTCATGCCACCTCTTTGTGACTTCATCCTTGTTGCGTGGCACGTTCCCAACTGCATTCACCTGATCTACTATCCTTCTCCACATTCTGTTTCTGGTGGCTAGTGGTGTCTGTTGGACCTGGTTGCCATAGATTTGTGGGTGCACCTTGATGATCTCGTCGACCATGACCGTCAACTCAGTGGCATTGTACTTCGGCATTCTTTGTGTTGCCATGGTGTGCGGTTTGGTATATGTGGTGCTGGTGTGGTGGGTGTGTGGTGTGTGGTGTGTGATGTGCAGGGTGTTCGTGGTGCCGTTGTGTGAGTGGTGATGGTGGTGTTGGTGTTGGTGATGAGTGTGATGTGTGCGTGCGTGTGGTGTGCTGCTTTCCTTTGGGGCTGTCTGGGTTCTCGGATGGCGTCTTCGCTTTGTAGTGGTGCAAGGGGTTGTGGTCTGTGAAGGGGCTGATTTTGTACTTACCTATGTGGGTGTGTCATGATGGGCTGTCGTTTTCAGGTGTGTTGTGTCTGGTGTCCTGGGATTTGTAGTTTATTTGTTTTTGCCAGGGGGGGTGGTATCTTTGAGATGTGTTCTGTGTTTGGGTATTTTGGCGTAGTTTGCTGGGTGGACTTGTTGGCCATGTCATGTGTGTTTCTTTGTTCCGCCAATGATTTGCGTGCCCGGACGTGGGCGCCAGGCCTTCCGCCGTGTCATTTATTCATCACTGTTGTTCACGGTGGCGGGCGGGGAATCTGTGGATTTACCGCGCTCATGTCTGGGAGATCATAATTTCACGGTCGTTGTCTCGCTCGGCAGGGCGGGCGGATTTGGGTTTACGTGCGGGATTGCGTCCGTGGCGGACGGATGATCTTCTACTCTGGATTGGACGGGCGGGATTTTGTGTGTTTTTTCCGCCGTGGGCGTAGATTGCTTCGCGGCATTGTGATTGCTCGGTCGCTATTCCCATGGTGCAGGCGGGCGGTTTTTTCAGGCATGGCTGGATGGCGGATTTTTTACCGCCGGTTATCGTAATGGACCCCTAAGAAAAGAGACTGCCTAATACTTGCCTCCTTGTCCTTAATAAAATCAGGACTCTTTTACAACTGGCTATGAGAATCTGCAATTAATTTCCCTTTTCTCCCTGCTATATGCTTAAATTAGATGAATGTTGCTTCTACGACACTGTCCTGATGAGGACCTCACTGAAACGATTATTAAGGGCTCAAAAAGTCAATGAAATATACCTTTTGGACAGACAAAATAAGGATTTGTTATCCAATCAGATGAATATGGCACTAAATAATTACTCTCCAAATGTCATTAAAGGTTTAGGCTCCCATTTGTTAACTATCTGAGTTGTCTGGCTCACTTCTGCTTAATTTGTTCACAATTCATTTGTGCTGCATTGTCACATTTCCTGTTTACTCTTGAGAGCACCTCTGATAATGTTGTACATAATCTTAATAGTTTTTGTTATAAATTAGAATGCAGCATCACATTCTGGACTCTGTGCTTATCTTTTCATAGATAACAACCTTTAGGAGACGATGTACTCAAACTCTTGAGAATGTTTCCATTGTTTTTCAACATTACCTGCAGATATCATCAGGACAAAAAAACTGGGAAACTCATCTGGGCAAAAAATGTAATGGGATGAGATTGTACTTGAATCTTTATATGAGTTGTCTTTGTAATGGAATGCTACTCCCAAGCAGCTTCACTCACAGGACAGGCGAAATCTGACCAGTGCTGGAAGAGGGATGGGGTGGGGGAGCGGTGAAAAATTAGACACTCTAATCCATCTGTTTTGTTTTGGCACTGCCGATAACTGAAGAGATTATGGCGAGCTGTAATGTAGCCAATCAAAAGGACATATTCTGCATAAGAGCTCCCAGACCTCAGAATCATTGCTTCCATATAAAGGTATATGATAACTTTTTGTAAGGCGGTGTCAGGGTTAGTCACACACATATGGCTCCTTGTATCCATCTCTTAGGTCTAACAACTTAGGACCATTCTTTGCATTGGTTTCTCAGAAGGGATACGTCCTGTGTTCAATTTTCTAAAATTACAGTAGGGGGCGTGGCTAAGATGGCGACAGGGTGAGGAGTGCTTTCCCGTCCCTCCAGCCCTCGTCGCTCGATCCTGCAACCATCCAGCATCAAATGACCTGGAAATCGCAATTCTTCACCCTTTGGGGTCCAGAAACAAGACTGTATGCCTATGTCCCGGCTCTGAATCCAGAAGTAATCTGGAGAGACCCAGAGGCCAGCGGTGTAACACCGGAGCCGGGAGCCGACGCTGTAGGAGCGGCCTGGCCTAGCGAGATGCACAATGGCCGTGCTGCTAAGGTCTGCCGGAGCCTCAGGAAGTGGGGCACTCCCGACCCGAGGCAATATCATAGCCTGACCTGCTCTTGTTTCACTGGGACAGCCCGGGCAGAACATAACACCGGGGAAGAAACTCCGCGCCGGAGTCCCGGCAGGAGCCGCATCGGAGGGGTGCATCGGCCTGGGCCAGGCCTCAAGACGCACAGCGGCCGCACTGTTGAAGACTGCCAGAGCTGCCAGAAGCAGGGCGGGCCGACCCCGTGCCATAGCCTGACCTGTTCATGCGGCACTGGGGCGGTCCGGGTGGAATACAGCGCCGAGGAAGGAATTCGACACCCGGGTCCCGGCGGGTGCTGCATCTGAAGAGCACATCAGCCGGGGCCTAGAAGCACGCACAGTGAGAGAGGCCTTGACGCGATCCCCCAAGGTGCCGCCTGGAGACTGGACGGGGTACACACATCCCACAACTGAGGTGAGCTGCACGCAGGATCCACATTGTAGCTGCCGTATGGATCGGCCTACAGGCCCAGATTGACTGTAAATCCAGGCTCACTAGGGCCTAGACACAACCCCATAGGGCGGGTCCCGCACCAGAACACCAGAGCACCAGAAGAGGGGGAGAGGAGGAGAGTTGGGATCCCCTACTGGCAACAAGTTAAGACCTACTACCATTGGAACAGAGGCCATAGGCAATAGAGGTCGGATCCAGCCTCCTGAGACCCGTGAAACACTGGTTGATCCTTCGTCAGGCCTTCGGAGGGACGCAACAGAGACCGCATCTGCGAAGGAGGGAACCAAGGGTTAGCTTAGACACCTCATCCCAGGCAGATTGACCGGAGGCTCTCACGGCAGACATCTTATACTATCTCACTGTGACCCAGCTGCCTTGTAAAGACGGGACTCGTGCGAAGGCCTCTGCTGGGGAACAAGCTAAAACGGAGTGAGGAGGTGTGCTCGGACCACAGACGGGGCCCCCACCTCAGTTCCCCACGTGCAGCCAGGGACATTTTGTAAACAAAATACCCCACCTCTCCATAGGACTCCTCCTGTCAGGAAATCCGGGCGGTCCTTACGGGGTTTTCAGAGAGCGCTACGACCCCTGGCACACACCCGGGGTCCACTTGCAATGGCAGCCGCCAGAACCAAAAAAGATCACAACCTGAAGGACATGCTCTCCAGGCCATCAGGGGGCCCATCTGGAGACCGACCCTCAGCATCGGTCACACAGCACATGAAAGAGGAGGAGGGTTCGGAAGAACCAGTTAGCCGATCATGCCTTGAATCCCTGTTTACTGCTCTCAGAGAAGACCTACAAGAAGTCAAGAAAGACCTTTCCTCATATATCTGGGAAATAAGGAAAGACATGGACTCTCTGGGGGACCGAGTAGCCGCACTCGAAGATCAAGGCAATGGACATGCGGAGGAGGTAGAGGCGCTGCAACAAGACATTTTGCGGCTTCACGACCAGCAACTGGATCTACAAGCACACACGGAGGACCTGGAAAATAGATCCCACCGTAATAATATCTGGATCAGAGGAACGCTAACTAAAGTAGAAGGCACAGATCTAAGGGGCTTTGCCTCAGACCTCTTTCGCTTTGTTCTGGATGCTCCTTCGACCCTCGAGATAAAAATGGACCGCGCACATAGAGTAGGTCCCCAGCGGGCAGAATCTTCTCCACCAGCAGACATTTTAATCTGCCTACATGACTTTCAGCTGAAAGAAGACATCTTACGCAAGGCCCGAGAGAAACACCCCATTACCTTCCAATACCAGCTGCTCACTCTCTACCAAGATCTGGCGGCGTCCCCCTTGCAAAAAAGACGCACCTTTAAGCCGCGACCTCCCATCTCCGGAATATGGGGGTGCCCTACTCCTGGGGTCATCCATTTCGCTTGATCTTCCGACTAGAGGGGAGGCTCCACTAACTGTGTTCCTTCGAAGAAACCTGCAAGGTGCTGGGACTAGATCAGGACTCAGCCAGTGCTGGCTCTCGAACATACCCACCATGCTCAACTAGTGGGCAGCCTCGTAGGCACACCCAACTCAGTTGTTAAGGGTTTTTGTTCTTAATGGGGATTCACTCATGCTTTGTATGCATCATCCACTTAAAATTATTTCCCCATATGTCAAGGGCCTCAACAACCCGATCAAACGCAAGGCAGTTCTGTCCTATTTAGATAGTACGGGGGCTGACGTGTGTTTACTTCAAGAGACATCTCCTCCCGCAAGATTACCACAGGTTCAGATCCTGCTCCTTCCCACACCAATTCCTCTCCTCTACACGATCTAAGACAGCGGGGGTGGAAATCCTGTTCTCACACACTTTCCAAGGGAACATAGGCACTAAAGTAGCGGAGGTGAAGGGAAGACTCAAGGTCCTGTATTTCAGGTTTTTCATTGCATGTTTGGAAAGATTTGGGGGGTATTTGATCTTGAAAGCATTTGCGCCGGATTTGGAAAGGGGCGCGGGGGGGGGTGGGTGCTGGTGGCAACGGATGTCGACATGTTGGAGGCTGATGCCTGTTAGGAAGTTATAGAAGTTGACCTAAGCAGCCATTGCTAGGTCAAAGATGGTTGTCCTGAGGTCTTCCACAGCCTTGCAAAGCGCACTGTGATCAAGGAAACGGGCCGATCCCGTGGCTGCTCCAGGCTCAAGTGGTGAGATGGAGGAGGTAAAACCTTTAGTAGTCCCTCGGGGGATCGTCAAGGTCGGCATCCAGACATGTGGCGGGCCGCAGGAGCGCACGATTGCGCGGAGCGGCAGCTTCAGGCAGCCATATTGGTGAGAGTTTCTACACTTGAGGAGGGTTTTCTGCTGTTGCTGTTAGAAGAGTTGTTACTCTTTTGTTGAATCAATTATAACTTCGCTGGGGCGGCTTCTTAATAGTAATGTGGTATTCCCCAAATGACAAGGGGCGGCATCCAAACAAGTTGGGACAGCTCGGGTCCGAGGGAAATCCTTACAAAACTGCTACCAGAAATCCTTAGATCACAAGCGCATTCAGGTTTCCCTCCCCTGAGGACGTCTCAGAAGGTGAGCGTGTTACATGGTAAGTCTTTTGAGTTGGATCTCCCTACCAGGAGGTTCCTAAGAAAGAGGGACGCTTCAGGAGGGGGACATGAGTCCCAGGGGTGGCCATTTTGGGGTCAGGCATGGGTTCAAAGCATCTCCAGGAAGGTGGTGCCCTTGAAACAGCAGGGAGACGAACAGTAGTGAGGTAGTTACCCTGAAGAGGCAGCAGGGTGTATAATTTTCATACAATTTCATAGAAAGAGATCCTTCTGAAGCTTCCCCTCCACAATAAAGTTTTCAACCCTAAAGGTAATTTAACGTTTGAACACACTTAAAATCAACATCCTTGTTCATTGGAGTGACTCCCTCTGCCACCCATGGAAGATGACATGCATAAAAATATTTGTTCACTTTTAGACACAGTAGCGAATAATATACAGAATGCCCTTGATTCATCACCTGAAAGAGCTTCTAGCATTCTTGGCAAAATCAGGCAAAGAATACCAAAGGCATAAAAAGGGTATGGGCCTCAAGCCATGACAAATTACTTTATTTGGTGAGACCTCACAAAATTCTAGTTTACATTTTCCAGGTCCCATATCGTTCCAAATAACATTTACTAAACCAGGGCCTTCCTTGGACTTACTACTTGGCAAATGTTTTATTCTGCGGAATCAATATAGACATAGGTTTTGGAGTGATAGGTTGGGGAGATGGTAAATTGTGGAACAGGTATTGAGAACAAATAGGCTCTCTTTCCAAGCTGTGATTATGTGAGTAATCTGTTTTTCTCTATTCAGCCACACAGCTCTATACAGTAGCAGGACATCAAGACGTTGTGATTTCAGAAAGGTGTTAGCCTGCCCCCATGCTATGTACAAAAAGATGCTGTTCTAGAGGAGGAACTGCTTTTTCACGGGTTCATGCTGTACATCTCTCTCTTCAGTTCTTAAAAGAAACACACCTCTCACAGAGCTACCCCGGAGCTAGGAGATACTAGAGCAGGGGTCTCCAACCGGTCAATCACGAGCTACTGGTAGCTAGCCAAGGCTCTGTGAGTAGTTCGCTGCAGGATTTTGATTTTGTAGCCCTTTATTGTTTTTCAGCCTTTTTTTAAACTGTTGCCTGCCCTCACCAGCTGGTCTGATAGGCTTAACTAAGCTTAGCTGGGGAAAGGTAGGGCAGACTGCAGAGGACAACTTTGTTCGCCATCCGAATCATCTCTGCACCACCTGCCTTTCGCAGCCTTGCACCGCGCTTTCATCCTGCGTGGCGTGTGCAGGTGTGGAGCAGCAGGGGCCGGAGAGCTTGGTAGCAGGCAAGTGGCTTGGCACAGGATGTATTGAACTGCTATTCTACCAGTACCCACACCACTTGCCTTTTCCAGGCTGGCACGGCATCTTTGATCTGGCAACGGAGCAGCAGATCGATGGGTAAGCCCTGGCCTGAATACGTTGTTGCTGCGTAGTTGTGAGCCCCTGCCTTTGCCTAAAAGCTGAATATGCGAGAGGACGCTTCCTAAAAATCATATGTAGATTTTGTTCAGACAAGTTTTTGTTTCTGCATGGCACCGTGCATTTCCAATGTTGTGCGTTTGCAGCCTGCAGAATCCCTAGCCTGAATTAGTGGCTGCACAATTGTGAGCCCCTGCCCTAGCCCTAGTCTTTCTCATCACCAAAAATATTCCTGCCCAGAACCACGGTCGATTAAGATGAAAGAGGGCGTGGAGAGAGTGAGGAGGTGGAGAAGAGATCGGCGATGCTAACAATTGAAATAGGAATGTAAACTCTTTAAAAAGCTGAAAATAGATCCTTGGTGTTTGGTGAAAATGATCAATAGAGGCCAAGACTATGCATTGGGTGCCACCATGCCTAACTCAATGGTAAACTTCTGGAGTGAGCGAACATGGCAAGGACTGAAATCTAGACAAGTTCTGCAAACAACATCCGTGGCATGCAGCAAAAAGAATTTGCATGATGGTAGAGAAGGCGCAACAAACTGAATTTCCATCACAATATAGATTGCTGTCTTATTATAAAAAATATCTAAAAATAAGAGGATTTACAGGGGGATATTGCAGTACAGGTCCCCTGATTGAAGCTCACACAGTATACTGGGTGTGCATGGGTGCCAACGCAGAAGTTATAAATACCTCTGCTCAGAGACGTTTTATGCGTGGACAAAGTGGGCTCTGTCCTAAGGCCCCGGCCTTTCAGGGGGCCTCCTACTAGAGCCAGCTCTGTTCTGCAGAGTGTCGCCCATATGACCTTGAATGATTCTTTAACAGATTGTTTTAGTGTTTCCCTTTAGTTTATTTTTAATGTGAGTGATGTGTGAAAGTCTATTATAGACATTTTGCAGAGAAATGTTGTGTTTATGTTTCATGAAACATCCATAAATAACGTTTCTATTAGATCAAAACAAGACCTCATATATGAGAAATAGGAGGGTGTCACAGAGATTATTTGCAGTAATATTAGTGAGCTGCTGCTGTAGTACAATATTGAAAACACCCCTCACTATCCCTGAATATATAATGTATCAGCTTAAGAATTTGGACAATTGTACCTGTATACTGTCAGTAACCTGGCCAAAGAGGGCATGAAAGAGCTGAAATTGGATCATAATTTCAAAGCTGTTCCTCCCGGGCCCCCCAAAATCCTTAGGATGTCCCTGTCTCTGCTTTTGGCCTGGCTTCTAACACTTGCACCGGGGGACATATTCGCAGTCAGAGCAGGAGAGGAGGCCAGCTCGCCTTGATGGGAAGTGGTCATATGGGAAGCAATAAGGCACTTACTTACAGGGCGTCATGTGTGGCCTACGGGTGAAGGCCAGAGATCATCATCATGAAGATTAAGGGTTCTTTTCCTCCCCTCCACCCATGGTTACCATCTGTTTAAATTTGGTTCCATTGCAACTAATTAAAGGGTTCACCAACATGGATCATGGGAAGGACTTCATGTTGAAAAGTACTGTAAGGGAAACCAATGCGCTGATTAGCTCAGATGAGATCAGTGTTTCTAGGAAACTCTAAGTATTTTGTTCAAACCACAGTATGGGCTCCGAAGAAATTAGGCTTAAAGTCAGTGAAGCTGGACATGAGGGGGTCTCCTGGAAAAATGGCCGAGTTGCTTGGCCTTTAGTAACTCACTGTGATTTTCACTGACCAGAAGTAGCTCTCACTACAGAAAAGGTTGGAGACCCCTGCACTAGAGCATTCTGAAGAATGAGAGCAGTGTTGGAAACTCTAAAATCCAGGCTGCAAATATCCTATACTCTAAACTAGAACTGTTTTTCAATGATTCATGCTGAATATATATAGCTCCACTCTCTTCAGAATAAACACATCTCTCACAAAGCTGAGCATGAGAAATAATCGTCTAGGAGGTGTTAGAAAGAGGGTTCCTTCAAAGATTGAAATCTCAAGGATAAAAAATGATTCTTGCCATTTTAATCACAAATTTGTTCTTAAAATAAATACGGAACTAGCCAGGATTCAGAATGGGAGAATCGGTGGTGCTCTGGCGCTGTTCTACTCTTGGGGCTATTTGACAACAAAAAGGGAGGGTCAGGCCTGAAGATGGGCACCGACCCATGGAGCTGGCTGGGCCCAAGTGGTGTGTATCTATGGAAGACACAAGGATAAGAGGCCTATTGTTCTGCAGATGGTGACACCAACTTGACCATCTGGGGCCAATACTGGGTCAGCGCATGAGTGCCAGAGGTTTCCCTTAAGGCTCGGGCGTACACTTGGGCGGACCAACGCTTTGCTCTGATGTCTTAGCAGCTGTGGCACAAGAGAAAAATATAGACAGGGGCAGACACTCAGGAGCATGGAAGGAGACTCGATGCTCTGCTTATTATCAACCAATCGCGCGTACACCTCCACGCAATCAGCGACCACCCTTTCTTGAAGATGGGGTCTTCTAGGAAGATTCTAGGTTCATTGGTAACAAATAAGCCTGCAGGGGCTGCATTCCCCCTCAAATATTCCATCATAATCGCTCCATGCAGCAGGATCTTCATTTGATTCCTTTTTAGTTCTTTAAGTTCATCCCAACTTTGGAATTGGGTGGTGATAGTGTCGGGCAAAAGAGATGGTGCTGCCAGAATCGCCGATGCCATGTCATCGGAGTATCCGATTCCCAGTCAATGGGAACAAAGGACCATACCAATTGTAATACTGCAAACGCAGTATACATGATCACATGGCCCTGCAAGGCCAAATTCATCGGCATGACCACTAGGAAGGTGAAGGTGCGGATCAGTGAGCATAGGAGCATGATTAGACGAGCAATCACGGCTACCCGACTCACTGCCCACTAAGTGGAAAAGGGACATACGGATAACGATCTGGAATGGACTATCATTGAAAAAGTAAAAGGTAGGCCCAACATATCTAAGAAACTGTTGGAAAAGAAACAGCGGTGGGTCTATAGACTGCAATCACATAGCCAGGGACTTAACGATTCTATTCCCCGGGCCCAGCTGAATCAGCACAGGTAGAGGGGAATTTGATAACACTATAAACACAAAAACCCTTACCCATACCTAGGGTAGCCCCCTCCCACAGGACCAATTGTCTTACATCCCCTCCACTACTTTACGTAGCAGAGGAGGGAGAAAGATGGATATGCACCACATCCCATTGGGATTACTTAAACTAGTCACTTTATACATTAGGGGGATTATAAATCTGCTACTACTGACACGAAGTAATGTAGCACCACCACCAATATTGACCACGGACGACAAAAGAATCAATGTGAGTGTGCATTTCACTGGCGTCATATTCACCTTTACACACGAGAACTGCGGATTTTGGTTTCTCTATATAAGATACCATTTTACTACATGAATAGATGCGAGAACAATTGAAACAAGGCATTCATGTAAATGTCTTTAAGAGATGTGAAAGTATGAATTCCCATGTTACTAAGGTCTCCTAGAGCATGAGACTACAACTCCCATGAGGCTGTGGGTTCTGTGTAGTCCCTTCTGGGACTCGCGAAAATGACGCGAAACTAACGCGCCATAGGCGGGGCTCAGCTCCCGCCCTGCACGTAGATGCCCAGAGGAGACGACTTCAAAAGCTGCGCTCCCAGCAGAGAGAACTGCGAATGCCGGGAGACGCTGGACCCAAGTAGGTGGAACTGAGGGGCAGGACCTTTGACAAAGTAAGTGGGGACACAGGTTCTCTTCCGGATGCGAAGGGGCCCCGTTGTAGCATCGTGGTTAGAGTTGGGGACAAACTATACTAATTTTGTGAGTCTTGTTTTCTCTCTCTCTTTCTCCCACTCAACTTTAATATGGCCATGACGCAGAGTTTGACTAAAAGGCTACCCCTACTACTACCGCTCCCCCCGAGACACATATAATCCTCCACAATAGGGTAAGATATGTGTGATATTAGGACCATCATGAGTGAGAGGAGGAACAAGAGCATAACCTCTGATATGAAGGGGATGTGTTTGATTGTGGATCATCTTGGTGAGGTCGTAAGAATATTTTTATCGTGGAGTTTTTTAATAGAATGGTGTTTACGGACTTGCAAAAAAGTGCGATTACCTGTCGCACGCCGCAAAATGTGACTAGATGGGACAGCAAGGTCCTTAAAGAGCTCCTCTTTTTGATCACAGATCATCACGAGTGAATGGAGTGAGAGCACATGACAGCACCCCGTACGCTGGCATTACATGGGTGAAATGTAAAAAATTTAAAAATATTGTTTCTTCTCACTTTGTCTTACAGGCGGATACAAAACATAAGGAAACTGGATGGGAGATAAGTATACCTTCCATACCGTTCATGAGAATGCAGCTTTCTGCATCCTCAATTTGAAGAGTTAGGGAAATACGCCCCCTTTTTTGAAAATTCAGGGAGGGAACCCCTATTTGCCCTGAAGAAAGCCCGGGACCCAAGTGGCCATTGTTAAGGGCTGAAACATGTTGGCAAGACACTAGGGTCATAGGACCATCAATTCCTGACGACCCCTTTGTATATAATTTTTAACATCCCCTACGCCTCCACTAATAAAAAAATACCTGGAGACGGAGGAAGATTTTTATCTTTAGACCCCCTGGCCTATCTCTCCTAAGTTCTCCCTGAAATATGGTCAAGCCCACCCTGACCATTAGGAGTCAGGGTGAACCCGATGATGAAGCATGACACTACTAGGGTGGGTGAGGGTTCCTAAACAAAAAGGAATTGCTTCCTTTCCCGCACCGAGCGGTTGACGCCACGAGAGTTTAGCGCTGAGCTTTAATTATACTGGTTGGGATACCTTAAGTAGCTAGCATTTGATTTGGGAGGACGTATCCACACCCAGGAATACCTCTCTACCCTTCCGGCCTAGGTGGAGGGTCCCTCTACCTTAGCCAAAGTACAGTAGAACTCAAAATAACATCATAGTTCAACAAACAAAATAAACACACACATATTCTAACCCACGTAAAGAAATACAGTCCAGAACATATTTGTTTGAATTATGGCATACCTCTCCAAAATTGTATAAATGCAGCCGTCAACCATATTGAGCTCAGTGGTACACTGACACTGCTCATGACCACGCACATCTGTGAGAGCCTGAGATAGACTGTTTACCATGGACACACTGCCACCTATTTAAATCTGAATAGCCCAAAAAAAATTATATTTTTTTAAATCAAAAGATTATAGATCGATTTTCCAGAATAGCATTTTAAATACATTTTAGACATCTTTAATTAAGAATTAAGCAGGAATTTTATACAATTTTTGTTTCGTTTTACTAAACCTAAATAAACATATATATATATTCTTTTTTTAGAGTTTTATATAGCACAAACTCGACCTTAAGATATCAGGTATCAGAGCGCTTAACATGAGCAGCAGTTTCGTGATGGACACATTAATTTTTTTTGTTAGGCGCATGGAGATTAAGTGATTTGCCCAGAATCACAGGATGTTGAGCGTCCCTGCCGAGACTCGAACCCAGTTCCCCAGCTACAAGGTCGACCACTCTAGTCACAAGGCTACATTGGTAATAAACAGTTCTCATCATTGGAAGGGCTTGAGAGAGACTTTAGAGGCTAAAACAGTAATGTAATTAGACTGAGGGCATCCCTCAGGGCAAGTGCTGGACAGTGACTGGGGGGCCTAAATTACTATTCTAACTGTGCTGGGGGCATCACTCAGAGCAGGTGCTGGACTTAGGGCAGGTGATAGGTAATTCAAAGAGTCAAAATCAACAAACAACATCTACATATTTTTTTTCTTATTTCAACAGTTAAATCTACCAACATCAACCCTGAAAATTAGAAAAACTGCACGCCATCTTGTACAAATAAAAGGTATTGTCATTGTAAGTACAGTATCATTTATTTTGTAAAGCAGGTGAATAGTAAAAAAATCCAACTTAAATAAAGCAATAGTGAAATTCTATTTTTCCCTTTCACCAGAAAACAACATATCAACATTACAGTACAAGAACACCCACTTAAAAATTAAAACTTGTTCTGCCAGTCCAATCTTCAAAACAAGCACAACAATGCAATTCCCAAGTAAATAAAAATGTTTATATTTCATTTCACTGGACAAAAGTAACAAGAATGTTTTTGTAGGCATAAAGAGTTAACTAACAATAAAACTTTGCATTTCAACAGGGCATTGATACTTTTTCTCTTTTTCCTTAAAGCGTAACAAATAACATACATTTTTTTTCTTTTAGCATGCTAAAACAAATAACATGAATCAATTAATATACAAACATTTTTTTTAATATACTTTTTCCTATGTCTTTTCTTTTTACAGACCAAACAATTATGCCATCTGCGCGTCAAGCTATGTATGTGAAGTCAAGATGTGGCAATAGATTTGTTAAAGTATGGTGGCTATCTTTATTGCAAGGAAGATGATAACTGAAACCAGGAATTACTGGAGGTGTGTGCAGTATTTTTCATCCCATTGCACAGGCAGAGTGGTTACTCTGGAACAGACTGTAGCTAGTACAACAGAGCATAACCACTCTGCCTCTGCAATGGAGATTGAAGTGAGAGAAAATGTACAAAACATTCAAATGCTTGCATCCACCTCGATGAGCCCGGTGGCTCAGTTTTGAGGGAGGTAGCCCAAAAGATTCCCCTGCATGTTGCTAGTAGTATGCCCACCATACTCAACTTGAAGAGAATGGTCCCAAAAAAAAAAAAAGCAAGTAATCCCCAACGAGTAACACCTCAAATCTATTCTGACATTAACATTCCCCCTCAATAACTATTATTTACACTGATGAACGTTTCGTGTTGCAAGACAATGAAAACCCTCAGAAAAGAGTACTAATCTTTAGCAAAACCTATAATCTGGTAACCCTAGAGAATAGTGAACTTTGGCTGATGGCTGGGACCTTTAACTCCACATCACACCATTCGTCCAAATTTACACTATTTCCGCAAACATAAATAATGCAACAGTTCCATTGGTGTATAGTAAGCTATCACATGCCCAGGGGGACATTGTTGTTTTCTCTAAGTTAGCATGAGCACGCTGCAGATTGGCCGCTGCTTTGCGCACCTTACTACATGACTTTATTTTTGCAAATGTCTCTTTTGACGTTTTCACATGAAAACCTATTGCTGTGTTCACACTCTGCAGGTTCCTGGGATTTAGTCTGAACATTTTGAGCAAGGTCAAACAACAATGTCCCTTGTTATTCTGTTCTGGTCAGGCCTTAGCACCTAGACAAAACAAATCGATGCAGCTGTTGTTTGGGACAATGTACTTTGGTCTTATTGGAATACACGAATAGGTAGCGGACACTTGGAGAGGGACCTTTCCAGGGAGAAGAGCGAGATAGCACCTATGTTGTAGATCTACCATCTATAGGTTAAGGTATGGGGTCTGCAGACAAAGCCCAGAGATCTTCTAATATATAATACTGCTTCTATGCAAGGGGAGGGAGGTTAGGCTACACTGTCTTTTTATAATGACTTTTCCTTTCATGATTTATTAACTAACTGCAATGCTGACCGTATTTGTATTATGCATTTTTCTGCTTGTTGTGGCATGTATACTGCATATTAGAGCATGTTAGTTAAAATCAACATTTTAAACTTGTTTGTGAGCGAAAGGGTGCGTCTTGCAACCAGTATTCCTGATAGATTAGGGAGTGTTGTGTTCTGGGGTGTCAAATCATTTATTTCTCTGTGAGTGAGTAGGAGAGCAAGTGAGAACCTATAGCTAGTCGGTCCTGGCTCATGGGTACTAAGGTGGTAGGGTGACTCAGTCCCTATGCACTAAGGTCCCATAATCCTACACATAGTTCTGTTCTTGGGCAGAATCCCTGCAACATGGCGACGCCAACGTTTGGTCTGGTACTTATTCACGAGACCCCCGAGTAGTGCTTGTGCTTTTCCACGGTACCCTCTCACTGGTTTCCGGAGATGTCCGTGGTGGGGGGGGCTTAGCCTCCTATCTTTGTAGGGTACACCTATTTCTATTGGTTTTGCAAGCATGAAGTTTAAAAGGTTTTTGTTTTACCCAATTCTGCGCTACGGTTTTGCTTGTTCTTTTTTTCCATTTCTAATATGGCACAACCGGTCGCTATTGCGGCACATAACCACGCAGCGGTTACAGCTTACTTGACTCAACACGGTGTCCCCAATGCACGGGATAACATTATTTTCGTGGTTGAGGTGGATCCCGCATACCGCTTTGAGGTCTTTTATTCTTTAGTTACATTCCCCGCAGTGGATGCTAATGATAATTTGTTTCATGCTTATACAGCCGCTGCTCCTCCGGCAGCGTACCATCCTTATGCATTATTTGAAGTTCTGTTGACGTCCTGGGAGCATACCATTTGGTTTAATGGTGCACTTCCTCACCCTGTTTCTTTTGTTTGAATGGGCTCCTTGTCTATCGATGGGGCTACATGGCCTGTTTTGGCTGGTTTTACACCACATCCCAATTATCTCAATGTTACTATTGCGGAGCTACGTCTACTATATACACAATTGGTTCATCTTCATAGAGTTTATGTCTCATGCACTTCAGGCAGCTCCTGCTGGAGCTGCTCCTCCAGCGCCAGGTCAGGCCGGAGGACTTGTCATTAGTCCTGTCATGATTAACTTAGTGATGGGCAAACGTCCTCAGAATGGTGATGACTTGCCATTTTGGCTCGCACAAAACTTTGAGCAGCTTGAGCCTGTTTTTCCTCATACGTCTCCTGTTGAAAAACGCAGGATCCTTACAATGAGTTTGCTGTGTGGTCTGATTCCTCCTTTAGCTGACTGCACCACCTGGGGGACGGTGTTTGCTTCAGTGTATACACTGTGCTTTGGCACCCCCTCCATGAGCGTTCTGCCGAGCGTTCTGAAAAAGGTATAGGATGAACACGGGGCTGGTCCAGCCCTGGATTTGGGGATGAAGTTAGTGGGCATGTTCCCCATTGTCTCCGATATGATTCTGGCCAACATTAAAGGTGAAGTAGTTTGCTTGCAAGTGCGCCAACGCCTGCCGGCAGTGGCGGACATAGATCGGGAGCGACAATTGCTGATTATTATTGCGGATGTGTACACATCCTTGGGTCGCAATATCGTAGGGATTCGACCATTTACACAGACACAGAGTAAACCCCCTCCTGAGAAGGAGGGTTGGGTCGTCCAGTCTTTCCTAAAAAGGTTTGGAACAAAAATGTGCGGCAGCAACAACAGAAGCCTGGTTCTCGTGCAGGTTCGCCTCCACCTGACGCTTCTGAATATAGATATGATTTGCGTGACCGCTCTAAAATTAAGACACCGGAGTGGTTTCAGGTTCCTGATCCTCGTTCTCCTCGTTCGTTTCAGGAATCGTCAGATCAACAGTTGGGCGGAGGAAGGCGACAGGATCGCAGACAAGGCTAGTCAGCGCAGACGAGACATGATCTGCAGCGCCAGATTGACGTGAAGGTCAAGCAGGAGGAACCACCTCAATATCGTGCACCATTTCAGAAGAAAAAAGTTGCCACTTTGACTGCAAAGTATGCCTCAGACAGTGAGAACCCTCCTCCGGAGTTGAGCGGTAACCCTTCTCGACAGCGCGGAGGAGGTTACCATAGTGCGGCAGACACTCCACCAGTGTCTGGAGGCGAAAGCAACTGACACTATTACCGTGGAAACAGCTGACGCTAGTGTTGCCCCTCCTAATAGGCTTTATGAAGAAAGCCTCCAAATTGAAGGTCATATTAACTCCTTCGATGCTCATGACGGAATGGTTCGGGAGACCTGGGGGAACGCTGAGTGGGAGGAAATTTGTGGATCCACGCAGATTTCAGAACTTTCCATCACAGAAATGTGAGAAAAAAGTGAATTTTTCGGCGAAATTCGAGGTCTGCAGGGGATTCTGGGTAGGAGAATGATTGGGGACCCACGCAAGCCATACCTTGCTGGACTCCCCCGGGTGTCTAGTTTCCAGAAATGTGTGGGTTAGGTAAGTTTCCCTAGATGGCTGCCGAGCCCCGGGCCAAAAACTCATGGGACCCCCCATGCAAAACCAGGTTGGTTTGTGATAGGTAATTTTGATGTCGCCTCAATAGCTTTTGGGCCCTTGCCTGTCGCGGGTCCTTGACCCACCCATGCAAGTGAGGTACCATTGTTATCGGGAGACCTGGGGGAACGCTGGGTGGGAGAAAATTTGTGGATCCACGCAGATTCCAGAACTTTCCACCACAGAAATGTGAGAAAAAAGTGAATTGTTCGGCGAAATTTGAGGTTTGCAGGGGATTCTGCATAGGAGAATGATGGGGGACCCACGCAATCCATACCTCGCTGGACTCCCCGGGTGTCTAGTTTCCAGAAATGTGTAGGTTTGGTAGGTTTCCTAGATGGCTGCCGAGCCCCGGGCCAAAAACTCATGGGACCCCCATGCAAAACCAGGTTGGTTTGTGATAGGTAATTTTGATGTCGCCTCAATAGCTTTTGGGCCCTTGCCTGTCGCGGGTCCTTGACCCACCCATGCAAGTGAGGTACCATTGTTATCGGGAGACCTGGGGGAACGCTGGGTGGGAGAAAATTTGTGGATCCACGCAGATTCCAGAACTTTCCACCACAGAAATGTGAGAAAAAAGTGAATTGTTCGGCAAAATTTGAGGTTTGCAGGGGATTCTGCGTAGGAGAATGATGGGGGACCCACGCAATCCATACCTCGCTGGACTCCCCCGGGTGTCTAGTTTCCAGAAATGTGTGGGTTTGGTAGGTTTCCCTAGATGGCTGCCGAGCCCCGGGCCCAAAAACTCATGGGACCCCCCATGCAAAACCAGGTTGGTTTGTGATAGGTAATTTTGATGTCGCCTCAATAGCTTTTGGGCCCCTGCCTGTCGCGGATCCTTGACCCACCCACGCAAGTGAGGTACCATTTTTATCGGGAGACCTGGTTGAATGCTGGGTGGGAGGAAATTTGTGGATCCACGCAGATTGTAGAACTGTCCACCACAGAAATGTGGGGAAAATGTGTTTTTTTTGACAATTTTTTAGGTTTGCAAGGGATTCTGGGTAACATAACCTGGTGGGAGGCAGTCAAGTCAGCCCATCCTGGATTCCCCTGGGTTCTAGTTTTCAAAAATGTATAGGTTTGCAAGGTTTCCCTAGGTGCCGGCAGAGCTATGGTTCAAAAACTACAGCTAGGCACTTTGCCAAAAAAGGGTCATTTTTCACTGCGAAATTGAGGTGTGTCCATATTGTGTTTTGCGCCGTTTCCTGTTGCGGGCACTAGGCCGACCCACACAAGTGAGGTACCATTTTTCTCGAAAGACTTTGGGGAACGTGGGGTGGCTGGAAATTTGTGGATCCACGCAGATTCCAGGACTTTCCACCACAGAAATGTGGGGAAAATGTGTTTTTTTTTACCATTTTTTAGGTTTGCAAGGGATTCTGGGTAACAGAACCTGGTGGGAGGCAGTCAAGTCACCCCATCCTGGATTCCCCTGAGTGTCTAGTTTTCAAAAATGTATAGGTTTGCTAGGTTTCCCTAGTTGCCGGCAGAGCTATGGTTCAAAAACTACAGCTAGGCACTATGCCAAAAAAGGGTAATTTTTCACTGCGAAATTGAGGAGTGTCCACGTTGCGTTTTGCGCCATTTCCTGTCGCGGGCACTAGGCCGACCCACACAAGTGAGGTACCATTTTTCTCGGAAGACTTTGGGGAACGCGGGGTGGGTGGAAATTTGTGTATCCACGCAGATTCCAGAACTTTCCACCCCAGAAATGTGGGGAAAATGTGTTTTTTGGACAATTTTTTAGGTTTGCAAAGGACTCTGGGTAACAGAACCTGGTGGGAGGCAGTCAAGTCACCCCTTTCTGGTTTCCCCTGGGTGTCTAGTTTTCAAAAATGTATAGGTTTGCTAGGTTTCCCTAGGTGCCGGCAGAGCTATGGTTCAAAAACTACAGCTAGGCACTTTGCCAAAAAAGGTCATTTTTCACTGCGAAATTGAGGTGTGTCCACGTTGCGTTTTGCGCCGTTTCCTGTCGCGGGCCCTAGGCCGACCCACACAAGTGAGGTACCATTTTTCTCGGAAGACTTTGGGGAACGCGGGGTGGGTGGAAATTTGTGGATCCACGCAGATTCCAGAACTTTCCACCACAGAAATGTGGGGAAAATGTGGTTTTTTTGACAATTGTTTAGGTTTGCAAGGGATTCTGGGTAACAGAACCTGGTGGGAGGCAGTCAAGTCACCCCATCCTGGATTCCCCTGGGTGTCTAGTTTTCAAAAATGTATAGGTTTGCAAGGTTTCCCTAGGTGCCGGCAGAGCTATGGTTCAAAAACTACAGCTAGGCACTTTGCCAAAAAAGGGTCATTTTTCACTGCGAAATTGAGGTGTGTCCATGTTGTGTTTTGCGCCGTTTCCTGTTGCGGGCACTAGGCCGACCCACACAAGTGAGGTACCATTTTTCTCGAAAGACTTTGGGGAACGAGGGGTGGGTGGAAATTTGTGGATCCACGCAGATTCCAGAACTTTCCACCACAGAAACGTGGGGTAAATGTGTTTTTTTTGACAATTGTTTAGCTTTGCAAGGGATTCTGGGTAACAGAACCTGGTGGGAGGCAGTCAAGTCACCCCATCCTGGATTCCCCTGAGTGTCTAGTTTTCAAAAATGTATAGGTTTGCTAGGTTTCCCTAGGTGCCGGCAGAGCTATGGTTCAAAAACTACAACTAGGCACTTTGCCAAAAAGGGTCATTTTTCACTGCGAAATTGAGGTGTGTCCACGTTGCGTTTTGCGCTGTTTCCTGTCGGGGGCACTAGGCCAACCCACACAAGTGAGGTATCATTTTTCTCGGAAGACTTTGGGGAACGCGGGGTGTGTGGAAATGTGTGGATCCATGCAGATTCCAGAACTTTCCACCACAGAAATGTGAGGAAAATGTGTATTTTTTGACAATTTGTTAGGTTTGCAAGGGATTCTGGGTAACAGAACCTGGTGGGAGCCAGTCAAGTCACCCCATCCTGGATTCCCCTGGGTGTCTAGTTTTCAAAAATGTATAGGTTTGCTAGGTTTCCATAGGTGCTGGCAGAGCTAGGGTTCAAAAACTACAGCTAGGCACTTAGTCAAAAAAGGGTCATTTTTCACTGCGAAATTGAGGTGTGTCCACGTTGTGTTTTGCGCCGTTTCCTGTCGCGGGCACTAGGCCGACCCATACAAGTGAGGTATCATTTTTCTCGGAAGACTTTGGGGAACGCGGGGTGCGTGGAAATTTGTGGATCCACGCAGATTCCAGAACTTTCCACCACAGAAATGTGAGGAAAATGTGTATTTTTTGACAATTTGTTAGGTTTGCAAGGGATTCTGGGTAACAGAACCTGGTGGGAGCCAGTCAAGTCACCCCATCCTGGATTCCCCTGGGTGTCTAGTTTTCAAAAATGTATAGGTTTGCTAGGTTTCCATAGGTGCTGGCAGAGCTAGGGTTCAAAAACTACAGCTAGGCACTTTGTCAAAAAAGGGTCATTTTTCACTGTGAAATTGGGGTGTGTCCACGTTGCGTTTTGCGCCGTTTCCTGTCGCGGGCACTAGGCCTACCCACACAAGTGAGGTATCATTTTTCTCGGAAGACTTTGGGGAACGCGGGGTGCGTGGAAATGTGTGGATCCATGCAGATTCCAGAACTTTCCACCACAGAAATGTGAGGAAAATGTGTATTTTTTGACAATTTGTTAGGTTTGCAAGGGATTCTGGGTAACAGAACCTGGTGGGAGCCAGTCAAGTCACCCCATCCTGGATTCCCCTGGGTGTCTAGTTTTCAAAAATGTATAGGTTTGCTAGGTTTCCATAGGTGCTGGCAGAGCTATGGTTCAAAAACTACAGCTAGGCACTTTGCCAAAAAAGGGTCATTTTTCACTGCGAAATTGAGGTGTGTCCATGTTGTGTTTTGCGCCGTTTCCTGTTGCGGGCACTAGGCCGACCCACACAAGTGAGGTACCATTTTTCTCGAAAGACTTTGGGGAACGAGGGGTGGGTGGAAATTTGTGGATCCACGCAGATTCCAGAACTTTCCACCACAGAAACGTGGGCTAAATGTGTTTTTTTTGACAATTGTTTAGCTTTGCAAGGGATTCTGGGTAACAGAACCTGGTGGGAGGCAGTCAAGTCACCCCATCCTGGATTCCCCTGAGTGTCTAGTTTTCAAAAATGTATAGGTTTGCTAGGTTTCCCTAGGTGCCGGCAGAGCTATGGTTCAAAAACTACAACTAGGCACTTTGCCAAAAAAGGGTCATTTTTCACTGCGAAATTGAGGTGTGTCCACGTTGCGTTTTGCGCTGTTTCCTGTCGGGGGCACTAGGCCAACCCACACAAGTGAGGTATCATTTTTCTCGGAAGACTTTGGGGAACGCGGGGTGTGTGGAAATGTGTGGATCCATGCAGATTCCAGAACTTTCCACCACAGAAATGTGAGGAAAATGTGTATTTTTTGACAATTTGTTAGGTTTGCAAGGGATTCTGGGTAACAGAACCTGGTGGGAGCCAGTCAAGTCACCCCATCCTGGATTCCCCTGGGTGTCTAGTTTTCAAAAATGTATAGGTTTGCTAGGTTTCCATAGGTGCTGGCAGAGCTAGGGTTCAAAAACTACAGCTAGGCACTTTGTCAAAAAGGGTCATTTTTCACTGCGAAATTGAGGTGTGTCCACGTTGTGTTTTGCGCCGTTTCCTGTCGCGGGCACTAGGCCGACCCACACAAGTGAGGTATCATTTTTCTCGGAAGACTTTGGGGAACGCGGGGTGCGTGGAAATTTGTGGATCCACGCAGATTCCAGAACTTTCCACCACAGAAATGTGAGGAAAATGTGTATTTTTTGACAATTTGTTAGGTTTGCAAGGGATTCTGGGTAACAGAACCTGGTGGGAGCCAGTCAAGTCACCCCATCCTGGATTCCCTGGGTGTCTAGTTTTCAAAAATGTATAGGTTTGCTAGGTTTCCATAGGTGCTGGCAGAGCTAGGGTTCAAAAACTACAGCTAGGCACTTTGTCAAAAAAGGGTCATTTTTCACTGTGAAATTGGGGTGTGTCCATGTTGCGTTTTGCGCCGTTTCCTGTCGCGGGCACTAGGCCTACCCACACAAGTGAGGTATCATTTTTCTCGGAAGACTTTGGGGAACGCGGGGTGCATCGAAATGTGTGGATCCATGCAGATTCCAGAACTTTCCACCACAGAAATGTGAGGAAAATGTGTATTTTTTGACAATTTGTTAGGTTTGCAAGGGATTCTGGGTAACAGAACCTGGTGGGAGCCAGTCAAGTCACCCCATCCTGGATTCCCTGGGTGTCTAGTTTTCAAAAATGTATAGGTTTGCTAGGTTTCCATAGGTGCTGGCAGAGCTAGGGTTCAAAAACTACAGCTAGGCACTTTGTCAAAAAGGGTCATTTTTCACTGCGGAATTGAGGTGTGTCCACGTTGTGTTTTGCGCCGTTTCCTGTCGCGGGCACTAGGCCGACCCACACAAGTGAGGTATCATTTTTCTCGGAAGACTTTGGGGAACGCGGGGTGCGTGGAAATTTGTGGATCCACGCAGATTCCAGAACTTTCCACCACAGAAATGTGAGGAAAATGTGTATTTTTTGACAATTTGTTAGGTTTGCAAGGGATTCTGGGTAACAGAACCTGGTGGGAGCCAGTCAAGTCACCCCATCCTGGATTCCCTGGGTGTCTAGTTTTCAAAAATGTATAGGTTTGCTAGGTTTCCATAGGTGCTGGCAGAGCTAGGGTTCAAAAACTACAGCTAGGCACTTTGTCAAAAAAGGGTCATTTTTCACTGTGAAATTGGGGTGTGTCCACGTTGCGTTTTGCGCCGTTTCTTGTCGCGGGCACTAGGCCTACCCACACAAGTGAGGTACCATTTTTCTCGGAAGACTTTGGGGAACGTGGGGTGGGTGGAAATTTGTGGATCCACGCAGATTCCAGAACTTTCCACCACAGAAATGTGAGGAAAATGTGTTTTTTTATCAATCTTTTAGGTTTGCAAGGGATTCTGGGTAACAGAACCTGGTGGGAGGCAGTCAAGTCACCCCATCCTGGATTCCCCTGAGTGTCTAGCTTTCAAAAATGTATAGGTTTGCTAGGTTTCCCTAGGTGCCGGCAGAGCTATGGTTCAAAAACTACAACTAGACACTTTGCCAAAAAGGGTCATTTTTCACTGCGAAATTGAGGTGTGTCCACGTTGCGCTTTGCGCCGTTTCCTGTCGCGGGCACTAGGCCGACCCACACAAGTGAGGTATCATTTTTCTCGGAAGACTTTGGGGAACGCGGGTGGGTGGAAATTTGTGGATCCACGCAGATTCCAGAACTTTCCACCACAGAAATGTGAGGAAAATGTTTTTTTTTGACAATTTGTTAGGTGTGCAAGGGATTCTGGGTAACAGAACCTGGTGGGAGCCAGTCAAGTCACCCCATCCTGGATTCCCCTGGGTGTCTATTTCAAAAATGCATAGGTTTGCTAGGTTTCCCTAGGTGCCGGCAGAGCTAGGGTTCAAAAACTACAGCTAGGCCCTTTGCAAAAAAAGGGTAATTTTTCATTGTGAAAATGTGGTGTGTTCACGTTGGGTTTTGAGCCATTTCCTGTCGTGGGCACTATGCCTACCTACACAAGTGAGGTACCATTTTTATCGAGAGACTTAGGGTAATTCAGATTTGTAAAGCAACTGTTATTACCTATTGACTTTCGATGCATTCTGCCTTCCAAATGAAAGACATTGTGTAAAAAAGAAGTAATTAAAAAAATGACCGATAATTCTCATGCTAGTATGAGTATTCCCAATTTCGGAAATGTGCAAATATCTACTGTTTCTAAACTCTATATTTTGTTCCCATTTCAGAAATACATAGGTGTCTTTCATACCGATTTTTCCATGTATATATTTTCCCACAATAATTGCTATATACCCGGTACATAATAAAAACCATTGCAAGACGCTGCTCAGTTGTTGGCTCTGGGTTCGTCGGGTTCTTGGTGAACCTACAAGTCCTATATATCCCCACAACCAGTAAGGTCCAGCGGATGTAACGGTATATTGCTTTCAAAGAGCTGTCATAATTAGAAGAAGTTACAGGTGAAAACGTTGACACAAAAGGCTGTTTTTTTCAACTAATTTTCAATTTGTCCTATATTTAACTGTTAGTTTCTATAAAGAAACCTTGATGGATCTACACAAATGACCCCTTGCTGAATTCAGAATCTTGTCTACTTTTCTAAAATGTATAGCTGTCTAGGATCCATTATTGCTTTCATACCCATTTCTACCATTAACTGGAAGGGGGTTGAAAACACAAAAAATAGCAAAAATAGGCTATGTCCCAGAAAAATGCCAAAACTGTGTAAAAAATGTTGGTTTTCTGACAAAAGTCTGTCATTCCCTAAAAGCTGGGAAAATGGTGATTTCAGCCCCACAAACCCTTTTTTGATACCATTTGCAGGGAAAACCCAGACGCTTTCATTTGCAGCCCTTTTTCGCATTTTTCCCAAAACCGCCAAAATGTAGCTGTATTTTGGCTAATTTCTGGGACCCTCCAGGGGAATCCACAAACCCTGGGTACCTTTACAATCCCCATGATGTTGGAAAAAAAGGACGCAAATTTGGCGTGGATACCTTATGTGGTCAAAATGTTACAGGGGCCTAAGCGTGCACTACCCCAAATAGCCAAAAAAAGGCTTAGCACAGGGGGGGAAAAGGCCTAGCAGCGAAGGGGTTAAACGCACTGTTAAAGCAGTCTTTTGGGACAATCTTACGTCTTTTTATGATATTTTGTTGGCGGTGGTGGATTGGCCTCCCCCTGTTGTCCTTGCTTCCTCCAGAGGGGAGGAGGTTATTCTCCCATGTGTTTCGCAATATGTGCCTGAAGAGGCTAAAATTGTTTATGCTTCTGAGTGGGCACTAGCCCTGGCTCCTGCATTATATCGCAATCAGGCGGGTTGGGACAAAGATTCACCAGTACATTTGATTCCTTTGCGTTCTACACCACAGCCCCAACTGCAATATCCCATTAAACGTGACGCAAAAGCCGGGCCGGCTTTAGGGCAGTGCGACCTGTGCGGACGCACTGGTCGTTGACCTTTGGAGGGGGTGTTGACCTCAGGGTGGGCGCTGTGTTTAGTAATAATTTATGACTGGAGAAATGAGGTGCACTTTTGTCCGTTGGTAGTGAGAGAATCCGAGGAGGTGGTCCTAGGATGTGGGGGCACCAAAAACGGCTGTTGCACTGGGCGCCACCAGCGCTAAAGCCAGCCCTGCGCAAAAGCGTCGTAGGTGACATTTTGACTCAATTGGAATATCAGGATGTGATCGAACCCTGTGTTTCGTTGATGAATAATCCTCTTTTTCCGATATTGAAACCGGACGGTTCATATCGTATAGTTTTAGATTACAGACATTTGAACAGCCATGTTCGTACCTTTGTGGTTGAGAACACACATAGCTCTGCATTAGTAAACAACATTGTATGAAAGAAATATAAAACTACATTGGATATTTCCAATGGATTTTTCAGCCACACTTTGGCTTCTGAAAGCCGTGATTTGACCGCATTCAGCACTTTGGGCAATCAGAGATGATATGCAAGATTGCCTATGGGATTAGCCCATGAGAATCGCCCAGGCATGTTTGCCGCATGCATTGTTTCGATCTTACATGAAACTGATCCGGATGCTTTTTCCTATGTCGATGACAAATAATTAACAGATGATGAAATGGATCCACAGCTTATGCATGTGGATAGCATTATCTAACATTTTGCGACGTTAGGTTACAAATTTAATTTTGCGAAGTCGCATATTGCCTTTTTGGCAGTACTTTTCCTTGGTTATGAACTTAATAATGATGGTAGGGGGTTGGCCCCCCCACTTTTTGGAGAAATGTGCTCAATTGCAGCCTCCTTCAACTCTTAAAAAATTGTAATCTTTGCTTGGCTTTTTGAACTTCGGCAGGATTTATATTCCTGATTATGCCCAGCGTATCAAACCACTTTATGCGTTGATACAACCCTCTTTTTCATCTTCCAGTTGGCTTCCGGAGCATACCGCAGTACTTAGGTCTTTGCAGTCTGATCTGCTTGCGACTCAATTCTTGTTAACACAAGAGAATACAACAAATTTGGTCATACGGATCGTACCAGGAACGTTAGGGTTTACTTATGTGACTTTTAATGAGAAGGGACACGTTTCCCATTGCTTATAAAACACATTTGTATACTCAAGCTGAGATGCGTTTTTCTTCCACAGAAAAGATTTTAACAGCAGTTCAGGTGGCGATTCTGAAAGAACGCTCTCTGGCTCAGGGTAAACGAATCTTCATGGTTTCGCCAGTGCCTGCTTTAGAAGCAGTCAGGTCAAGTCAAGTAAAACTTTATTCGATTGCTATTTTAGACAATCATAAAAGTACATAAAAACAGTATACAATACACAGCAAGATTAAGAATTTAAAATATATAGTTAATTATAAAATTAATTAATTTGAATCACTATCACTTTTGTCTTTGTAGGCTAGACGTTTATTACAATGCATTTCCTGTGTCTGAGTACACTCTTTAAAAACATTTCTACCCTCCAGACTATGTGTTCGCTTTCCAAAAATTGTAATACAGTTAACGCAGAACGACATTGTCTGATCCCTAAGGATTTTAAAATTGTAACAATACACGTTTTCCTTAATTCCTTAATTCATCATAGAATCTACAAAATAAAACAACATGTATGGTGGATTGTTCTGAGTAGTTATCGCAGGGACACAAGTGCATTACTCGTGACCAGTCATTCATTTTTGGGAAACTTACAAGTTTGTGGAAAATCCCAAGTCTGAATCTGGTCAATAAAAACCTATCATAGCCACCAGGTACCATTGTTAAATATGGTTGAATACTAAACGTTGTTAAAATCATTTGGTTGGACAGCACAGTGGGCTTTGTGATCTCTGCCAATATTCTAAGTGTGTCTAGTAGCCTAAGGCCCTCTTTTTTTAGCTCTTTTCTTGTGATGGTGGACATAGTACTAGGCTCAGTATAATAGTCTAAATGGCCGAGGTCACACATGAAGTCCCGAACATACCTTAGCCATGGGATGGTTAGAGCCCCTTCCAATTTTAAACTGTCCTTTAAGATGTCCTGATTAAGCATGTTTTTTGTCGATGACCAAACCCTATGCCATAAAAGAATGGGCTCCATTTTTATAAGGTCTGCGATGTATGGCATAGCCAATTCAGAATGGCAAACATGAGATGATATGCTACTCGGGACTGCCAGGATATACCTTAAAAATGCGTTTTCCACTATTTGTAAGAGGTACACATCAACAAAGCCCCAGACCCCTGCCCCATACATGGCCGTGGAGACACATTTTGCC
This sequence comes from Calotriton arnoldi, assembly GCA_963921515.1. NCBI lineage: Eukaryota > Metazoa > Chordata > Amphibia > Caudata > Salamandridae > Calotriton > Calotriton arnoldi. Next base: position 224,667 of record CAWUFW010005693.1, read on the forward strand.
TTATAAATCTGTATAAGCTCTACCGGCGGCCTCCTACCCAACTTTCTTGAGAAATTAGCAAGGGCAGCTGTGGTCTTTAAAAAAGGCAGTTTTTTAGCTAGCACCGCTTGGGACCATGTATCATTCTTATCAAAAAGCATACCAAGATATGAAAATCTCTTAGTAACCCCTATCTTCTGTTCATCTATATACATATCCCTACACTTTTGGCTGCCATGACCACACCTCATGATAAAGGTTTTCGAGGTATTCACACTAAGACCAAGGTTGCGCATAAAAACTGAAAATCTATTTAAAACCCTTTGCAGTCCCACTTGAGTGCGCGACATCAGAACTGCGTCATCCGCATATAGGAGAGCAGGTATTGGACGTCCGCCTATTTGGGGGAGGTCATGGCAGTCCTTGACCAGTGATTCGCCCAAGCCATTAATATAAAGATTAAAAAGAAAGGGGGCTAGCACGCAGCCTTGCCTTACCCCCCTCCTTATTGGGAATGGGGCAGAGCACTCACCGTTAACACCGAACCGCACTCTGGTCTTAGCATCACTGTATAACCGTCTAAGAAAGTGGATAATTTGCTTTTCCACTCGCAGGCCCTCAAGGATCTTCCAGAGCTTGCTGTGCCTGACACAGTCAAAGGCTGCAGTGAGATCCACAAATGCTAAAAACAATCTACCCTTCTTGACCCGAGTATACTTCCCTATAATAATAGTTACATTTAAGCTCTGTTCAACGGTTCCTAGGCCCTCACGAAAACCATACTGGATCTCAGAGATAACCTTGTTATCCTCGTCCCAATCCTGTAGTCATTCTAAGATAATTCAACCTGCCACTTTTACCAAGGAGTCTAATAGTGATATTGGCCTGTAACAGCCAGGATCCTGACGATCCCCCTTTTTAAAAATGGGCACTATGATCGATTCCGCCCAACTTGTTAAAAAAGGAGAAGAACAACTTGCAGTGATTACCTGGATTATTAGCGGGCCCCATAATATCACATTTGACTTATATAAGTCTACAGGGACCCCATCCGGCCCAGGAGCCTTACCACACAAACTTGCTGAAATAGCGCGATTTACTTCATCCAGAGTAAACTGGAGATCAGTATATTAAGTCAAAGGTACCAGAGCCTCATCCCCATAGTGTTGGGTGCCAGGAGCGTCAACACTCACATCACCATTATACATCGTGGAGAAGTGCTCAATCCATTGTTCTTCTGTTATGGCTATTTCAATGGTGGGACCATCTCCAGGTGTCAAAAAGGGAGTTTTCACTGCTTTCCAAAAAGCCGAACTATCTTTAGATAGAGAGGCATCGCGCAATGCTATCCAAGCGTCATTTCTCAAGGATGCTTTACGTTCCTTGAGCGCTAGCCTATAAGCCCCTCTAGCCTGTCTGATATCGCTTGGGTTTCCTGGAGTCTTATGTATTTCATACTTTAGATTGGCATATGCTCTTGTGCACTTAGAGTCAAACCACCCGTTTCCCTTTTTTGCTGTTCTGTACAAATAGGGCCTCCTTTATAGCTCCCGATATTTCTTGAAAGGAAGTTAAAACATTGTCAGGTGGAGCTATTTCACTCAAGCAGACATCAAAAGCTAATTTACACCTAGTTATCACTTGTTTTGAAATTTCTAGGGGGTCCACCATTGACCAGCGCAGGGAGTAGCCATGTGTCTTGTCAATAGTTAGGTTTTTTGCGGCATGCACAGTTTCATCCCCTATACCAGATAGTCTTTTCGGCAATAGGACAGTGATACTCAATGGAAAATGAGTCTGCATGCGTGACTATTTGACAGCAATATGTAATCTATAGTGGTAAGGCAGCCTCTACCATTAAAAGTATAACTCATCGGAGCAGTTGTAACACATAGCTCATTCGCAAACCCCAAATCAAGACCAAACATCACTTCATTAAATAGTTCCCCCAATTTTGAGTGTCGAAAGTGAGTATTGCTAATCCCACCCTCGTTTGTAAATCCACATAATTTCCCACCATCATTTGAGCATAAAGCAGAATTAAAATCCCCTCCCAAGATTATAAATATGTCCTTTGCATTGTCATTGTAAATTGTTTTCAGATCGTTGCCCAGTTTTTTCACAACTACTCCAATTTGATCCGGGGAAATATTATTGTAGAAATTTGTCAGGGCAATGCAGTGCTTCCTATCCACATGGATTAAAATCAGTTGGTAATAAGTCTCTTCTATATGCATCTCTATTTTTTTTACATTCATCCTGTTGAAAATATAGGTGCATAACCCTCCCTTTGCCCTTCCACAAACCGCCTCAACGGCTGCAGTGTGAAAAGTTTTAAAACCATTACTGTGTGTTATATCCTTTACCCATGTTTCCTGAAAACACATTATATCGAAATTCAAAATAAAATCACACCATAAGGGATTAGTCAACTTTGATCGTATACGTGAGATGTTCCAGAAGGCCAGGTTGCAAGAGACACTGTGAATGTTACATGAGGGCTTTACTGCTGCGCTATTATTAGGAGTTAGTTTGCAGTTAGTAACTAATACCGGATTTGAACTTGTGGGTTTAATAAATTTAGAGCGCACACTCAGATTACTGGTGCCCAATGACTCTTCTCTCAGGTTAGGATGAGCCGGTAATAAAGGGTGATTATTTGTTTCTTTTTGCGCATACTCAGGAGTGGTTCTATCTTTAAATAAATTATCAGGCCTATTACTATTAAGGTCGGCCTAACGAGTAGGATAAGGGTCTCTAGGTTGAATTAGTCAGTCTATATCTTCTAGGGTGTTAAAAGTATCGAAACGATTACTAACTGAGACCCTATACCTGTACTCCGTATTACCTTGATAGTTCTCCTCCACAGGGTTGGTCCATAGTACCTTTGCGGGTTGGTAAAAATACCCTAGGGGTAAGATATTGATTCCCCGGGCCATAATAGAGTAGTTGCCAGCCAAGTCAAGGATAGACAGCACCAGGTGGGGGGACCGAAAGGTTAAAACCACATAATCACCTGCTAGATGCTTATTTGTTTTGCCGACCCATCCTATTCTTCTAACCATTTTAAATTCCGAGAAGAGAGTGTCAGTTAGGCCATTTCTGGTGCTCAACAGGTGTAGTGACTTATTCCTCAGAGTTGTCCAGTGTTCGAGGGCGTGGGGAAGGAGAGGGGGGACATTTGCCAACACAATCGTATAAGGGGTTACTTCTGGCGGAAGATGCAGGGTCTGATTTGGATTTATAGTATGGCTCGGGTTAGACCTTCGAGGGTTCTGTGTGTTAGTATCTCTCCCTACATCACCCAACAGTGGTATCCGTATATTTGGTGTGGTCCTGTTAGAGGTGTTAACAGCCTGTATACGCGGGGTAGTGGGACCTACTATGCTAGGCAAATGCCCAGAATGTTCTGAGGATTCCGAGGATTGTAGGGGGGGTGGGGTGGGTTGAGCTAGAGCTTCAGCAATGCTAACATTAGTGCTTGCATAGTGTATCTGACACCACTCAGGGTTAATTACAGTTGGTTGGGCCCCAGGTCCCAACCCCCGATTTACCGAAGGCCCAGAACCCCTGCCAGGGGGTATATCCTGGGAGACTGGACGGGTACTTATAACCAGCCCCTCCAGTTTAACAACTCTGTCTTCAATTTGAGATAGTTTTGTGACGGTGGATCAATTAGAACAGATATCATAGTCTCAAGCCTTTTCCAGAAGTCCACATCGTTCAGCCTTGGAGGTAATATGGCGGGTTCATTAGTCCTCAGTGCTAAACCGGAACCCAGTTCACGATCTCGGTCTCCGGTTGCAGCTTCGCTACTCATCACTATTGAGGATTTTTGTTTATGTTTCTGAGGACCCCAACCCTTTCTCTTTTTGGATGGAGGCTCACTGTTACTGTCTCGTCTTGTTTTAGCCATCTGGCCCCGTGTAATTATATTGGGCCTATTTGCTAACTCAGGGGGTGAAGAGATTTCGAGATCTGACGCCATATGTTGTATTTGTAAGACTTGAGGGGGAGGATCTCGAGGATTATTGCCCGAGGAATGTCCGACGAGTGGAGACCGTTTCTGCATAGTCAGAGGCTCCATTGAGAGCCGGCGCTCTGTTACCTCTATCTCATGAACGAGGGCTGACTCAGCCCTCAAAAGGAATGCATCAAGTGTCCCCACGACTCCCAGGCCCCGCTGATCGTTGATAGTCTTTAGTTTACTCATTTTGGCACCCCAAATAGTGTTAATAATAACAAATGGCACAGTACCTCATAAAATGGCGCTCAATGATCCCAGGGCCCAGATATTAGAGGGGCGGCCCAGCCCAGCCTCCTCCGGTCTCGGACGGGCGTAGATGAGCCCGCCCTTGGCCCGGGCTTTGCCTGCGCTGCGGGAGCCCGGACTGGCTTAAATGCACCACCTGGCGCTGTCCCGATGACGAGAGTGGCTCCTGCCGCTAGGCATGTTGGGAAATGGAGTCCTCCGGTGCCTCCGGTGCCGAGTAAAGTGCTGTGAGCTTCAATGCCCCCAAACAAACGAGCAGGGGCTCCCGCACTGCGGGAGCCCGGACCGGCTTAAATGCACCGCCTGGCGCTGTCCCGATGACGAGAGCGGCTCCTGCCGCTAGAACTCAATCAAAACACTGGTGCCGAAGATGAAAACAAGTGCTGGTGGTGATCATGCCCACACATTCATAGAGCCTGTAACTGTGGTCTAACCAAAGAGAAGGACAATTTATAAGGAATCGGTACCCTGGCCTGGCAATCTACCTGGTGTATACACAAACGATGGTAACCAACGTCACAGTGAAGAGGCTCATGAACAGAGCCTGGGAAGACCGAAAAAAACAAATACTGAAGAATGAGTAGTAATCAAAGTGGTCTGGATAAAAATATCTATAGTTGGTCACCACAGATAACACAGGAACTTACCGCAAAAATTCGATGGTAGAATCCCTGGGTCGGGTAGGAATAGTGTCAACGTCCTCTGGGGCAGAACACCAGTAAAAACATAGGAAGGTCCGGGAAAACAGGTGATGCCACATAGGGGCCGCTGGCCCTCTCCAGGATAGAAAAAGAAATACACAAACTGCTACTCCATGGGTAGAGAGCTGGTGAACCTAGAAAGCGTGAGAAGAGAAATACACAAGCTCAGGCTCACAGAAAAAAGGTGAAACCGGCAAGTGGTAGGTCTCGCTGCAGACGGGTCTAGAGGGAGCAGCAAAGATAAAAGAGCAACAAGGATGAAGAACAGCATGGCCCCTCGGTGCAAAGACTCGTGCCATGAAGCAAATGTGTCCGTGATGCCGGAATACAGGAGGGGTGAGAACCTGCTTCCGCTGACGCAGAAAGGCTGCCAGACGCCGGCCCTGAGCCGTTAACAAGGGCCGCGTGGGGGATGGAACGCATATGCACGGGCCTGATACATAATTAAAATAGGACCAACCGACAGGGAAATACCTGCTGGGGTCAGAGTGTTAAGAGGAAAACCATGCATGCGCATTAGACAGAATGTACATGGGCCGCCGGTCCTAGACATATTCACAACACTGCCTTAAGAGTACAGCGCTCCAGCCGAGCCTGTCGCAAGGTAAGATTCGGGCGTTCTGGCGAGCTGGATGGGGGCCGAAGGGTGGGGCAATAACAAGAAGCTTAGCTTACCCTAAGGTCAGGAGCTGCAAGTACTGATTCCCGTCCAGCGCCTCTGGCTGGAACGGGGGTCCGACGGGGTAATAGCAGGATTACCGGATCGCAGAGCTGAGAGTATGACAGCGCGAGCTTTAAATCAAGAGCTCGAGGCGGTCGGATGACGTGCGTATGTCAGTTTGGCTGAAAGCTCCGCCCCTATGCTGGAGTCAAGATAGAAGTAGAAAGGAGACTACAATAGGTCTCGCCATATTGAGGTAGGCACAGTTAACGTGCATCCCGGCAATAGTACTGAGAAGTCCTAGATGAAGGTGATCATATAGCAATGGCACCAAAATCCGAGATACGGGACCTGAAATAAACTGGGTGGAAGATAAGAACTGGGTACCCAAAAATATATGTTCTGCAAAGTCGGAATAAGCAGCTACAGGGTCATAACGGTAGTGTCATGGTAGAGTGAAAATGAAGTGGAAAAACCACAAACGGTGGTAAAACCTAGAAGCTGCAGGACATGGCGCCATACATGAACAGAGAACGCGCATATATCTAGAAGGGTACACAAAACCATGAAGAATGAAAAACAAAAAATGAATAAAAGTAAAGAAAATTAAAGCTGGGTACACAAGGAATATAACTAAGACAGATAAAGAGCAAAATGCGAGGGAAACAAAGAGGGGGGTGAAACAGCCCCTTGGACAATACAGCGCGAGGGTGAGGGTGTCCTGATCGCCCCTCCAGACAAAAAAAATGTCATTGATACAATGTGACCAATGAATGACATTTTCGAAAAATGGGGCCATCTCATTGTAAATGTGGTGAGTCTCAAAGTGGCCCATGTTTAGACAGGCAACACTGGGGGCACAGGCCGCACCCATGCTAACCCCCTGTACTTGTTGAAAAAAAGTCGCCGTTAAACTCGAAGAAATTTTCACCAAGAACATTTTCCAGACATTGTAGGATAAACTAGGAGTTGGTGACCGCTGGTTCTAGTTTCAATATTTTGCCTATCACCCTCATAGCCTCCCGCTGGGGGATATTAGTATACAAGGCCTCCAAGTCCATAGTAACTAATATTTCCCTTTGTTCATCGTATGGCAGGCCTTCTATTTTGGAAATAAAATGGCCAGTGTCCTTCACATATGAAGGTAGATTGCGATCGAGAGGCTTGAGGAACAGATCAACATATTTCGATAGGGGTTCCGTGGCGGCCCCAATGGTGGAAACAATTGGCCTTAATGGAGGGTTTTTCTCATCTTTGTGAGTTTTAGGAACTCCGTAGATAATAGGTCTACGAGTGTTGGAAGGAGTGAGGAATTCTGCTTCTTTTTAGCAAATATGACCACTTTCGATGGCTGTTTCCACTGTACTGAGACTCCTACGTTTGAGATTGGGTTCAGGGTTGTTGGTAATCTTTTTGTAATGTCGCTGTGATCCAAGTAGGCTATACATCTTCTCTGCATACTGTGTGGTATTGAAGATGACAATACGGCCCCCCTTGTCACATGGTTTAACAGTGAGGTTCTGATTGTCCTTAAGGGAAAGGAGGGTGGTATTCTCGTCTCTCAACATGTTTGAACAGTGGTTTATGTACATATCTCGTAGCTTTTTGAATTTTGGACATTACAGCTTTTTCAAAGACTTCTACCTCTGGACCAAGGAGATCTAGGCTGGGGGTAAAGTCAGACGGAGGTTTTAGACCCGATGCATTCTCTTCAATGCCGATGGGAGGTCTGGTCTGAAAAAACCTTTTGAGTCTAATCCTACGAAAGAAGGAAAATAGGTCTTTTGTGAGTTCAAATTTATTAAGGGTATTGGTAGGAACAAATGATAGTCCCCTAGAGAGAAGGGACTCAGTATTGGGGTCAATATTGTCCGATGATAGATTAAAAACTGGGATATGATTTACGTTCTCCAGTATTGTTGGTTGCGAGTTTGGATGCATTTCTGAGGTTGTTCCAGTTCTTGATAATAACCTCTCTGTTGCTGGTTCCGGAATCTGGGGCGGAAGTTGCCCCTTCTGTTTCCCATAAAAACGATTGTTTACAGGGGGTCTGTCAAACTGTTCTTGTCTTGGTTGATTATTAGAGTTATGGTATGATGGACCCTCACTGTCTGAGTCGGTGGTATCAGAGAAAGTCATCACACGTCTGTTGCCCCAGTTGGAGGTTCCTTCTCCTGATGGATTCTCACTGTTTGGGGTGTAGAAATTCTCAGTGAGATATGGATCTGTACGTTCCTGGGAAAACAGACGGACGTCCTTCCTAAGTTTTTCAGTTTTCCTTTTTAACAAATATTCACGAAAGGAGTCCAGTTCAAAGGTGATCTCCTCTAGCTTCTTTTTACCTTCCTCTACGCTATTGCTTTGTTTAAGTTTTTCTTCAAGATCCTGAATTTCTTCATTCAATATGGAGACCACTTCCCTGGCAGTTTCAATGAGAATCATCCAGTCCCTGGAGCATCCGTTAGAAATGGGAGCCCATTTCTCCAGGAACTGTCTGATCTCAATAAATAATCCCGGGATGTTCCTCACCCTTAGGCCACTCGGAATGGTGCTGGCCTTTAAGTACTCTAACATAAAGTTAGCTTGTTACTCGGTTCTTTTAGATTTCTTTTTGAGATTGAGTAATTTGATCCATTCCTCATTGAGGCCCTTTGATAAAGTAAAGGGTCGGTCACTGCCTGGTGTTTGACCCAACAGACGTGCAAAGTCCTCATCAGAGAAACCAAAAGTCTTGATACTCTCCATAGATATGGAAAGGATGGAATATAAGGTAAAAAACTCAGGAGGAGAAAGGAAGGGGAGAAAGAATCAGAAAAGGGAAGATGAGATCCCAGAGTAGGCAGAAATAGAACCCTTCACCACACTAATTAGAAAACGGCAATGATAGAATAGTCAAAGGAAACTACACAAATGGATGAATAGATAGTAATTAAGGGTGTGCACAAATCCCCATGAGGAAACCGCAAGGCTGGGAAAGAACAACCACTCAGACAGAAGGGGGCCCCTGAGACTATAACAGGCAGAGGGAACAGGGGAAACTCAGAACTCAATCAAAATAAAATTTCTCTGCCTGTGTAAATAATCCAAAGTGCTAATCGTCACTGATATGAATGCTGCACACATGCAGCACTAGCCTTTCTAAAATATAATACACAGATACATTAGGTACAAAGAGTATCAAATGTATTAAATAAACATAACATTGCCTTTATATGAAGACAAGATATGTAATACACCATAAATTACCCAAGCGCATCCTACACCACACACACAATCGTTCATACACACAAATGCATACCCACACATACTCATACGTCCTACACAATAAGTGTTTACGGCTTTCAGTGTATCAATATATACAAGGAGACAACAAAAACCTCCCTTCATTTTACATACAACAATAAATGACTGTCAAAAACACAAAAATGGAATAATTCAGTCAATTCCAGAGCTAATCAATACATGAGAGGCAGAGGGTAATACAATTCATAGTTGAAGTTCAATTTCTTATTGGCATATAGGTGAATATTGGGAGAGAGAAAAAAATACAGATTAACAGAGAAGCTGCAGCGCCGACGCGCGTTTCGGTGGTTGACCCCAATGTGGGTCTTCACCTTCTTCAGGGCACAATGGTCAATAGACAAGCCAGGGAGGAAGCGCCTGGTAAGACAAAAGGTAAAAACACTCTGTATAATACAGTACTGAGGTGCTATGTGCCATAATTATGCACGACTGATAATCAGCACAGCATAGAGAGGGAAGGCACAAGTTACATAGCAAGCTAGATATGTTTACAGGAATAGGGTAAAAAGAGAGCGTGCACATTAGAAGAAAAAAAAGAAATAAAGGCTGATGTACCCACAGACTAATAGACAGTGTCCCAAGAACATCTATACCACGAACACCCGTGCCGAAGATGAAAACAAGTGCTGGTGGTGATCATGCCCACACATTCATAGAGCCTGTAACTGTGGTCTAACCAAAGAGAAGGACAATTTAAAAGGAATCGGTACCCTGGACAGGCAATCAACCTGGTGTACACACAAACGATGGTAACCAACGTCACGGTTCAAGGGACGATGAAGAGGCTTGTGAACAGAGCCTGGGAAGACCGAAAAAAACAAATACAGAAGAATGAGTAGTAATCAAAGTGGTCTGGATAAAAATTTCTATAGTTAGTCACCACAGATAACACAGGAGCTTACCGCAAAGATTCGATGGCGGAATCCCTGGGTCGGGTAGGAATAGTGTCAATGTCCTCTGGGGCAGAACACCAGTAAAAACATAGGACGTTCCGGGAAAATAGGTGATGCCACATAGGGGCCGCTGGCCCTCTCCAGGATAGAAAAAGAAATACACAAACTGCTACTCCATTGGTAGAGAGCTGGGGGACCTAGAAAGCGTGAGAAGAGAAATACACAAGCTCAGGCTCACAGAAAAAAGGTGAAACCGGCAAGTGGTAGGTCTCGCTGCAGACGGGTCTAGAGGGAGCAGCAAAGATAAAAGAGCAACAAGGATGAAGAACAGCATGGCCCCACGGTGCAAAGACTCGTGCCATGAAGCAAACATGTGTCCGTGATGCCGGAATACAGGAGGGGAGAGAACCTGCGTCCACTGAGGTAGAAAGGCTGGCAGACGCCGGTCCCGAGCCAGTAACTAGGGCTGCGTGGGGGATGGAACGCATATGCACGGGCCTGATACATAATTAAAATAGGACCAACCGACAGGGAAATACCTGCTGGGGTCAGAGTGTTAAGAGGAAAACCATGCATGCGCATTAGACAGAATGTACATGGGCCGCCGGTCCTAGACATATTCACAACACTGCCTTAAGAGTACAGCGCTCCAGCCGAGCCTGTCGCAAGGTAAGATTCGGGCGAGCTGGATGGGGGCCGAAGGGTGGGGCAATAACAAGAAGCTTAGCTTACCCTAAGGTCAGGAGCTGCAAGTACTGATTCCTTTCCAGCGCCTCTGGCTGGAACGGGGGTCCGACGGGGTAATAGCAGGATTCCCGGATCGCAGAGCTGAGAGTATGACAGCGCGAGCTTTAAATCAAGAGCTCGAGGCGGTCGGATGACGTGCGTACGTCAGTTTGGCTGAAAGCTCCGCCCCTATGCTGGAGTCAAGATAGAAGTAGAAAGGAGACTACAATAGGTCTCGCCATATTGAGGTAGGCACAGTTAACGTGCATCCCGGCAATAGTACTGAGAAGTCCTAGATGAAGGTGATCATATAGCAATGGCACCAAAATCCGAGATACGGGACCTGAAATAAACTGGGTGGAAGATAAGAACTGGGTACCCAAAAATATATGTTCCGCAAAGTCGGAATAAGCAGCCACAGGGTCATAACGGTAGTGTCATGGTAGAGTGAAAATGAAGTGGAAAAACCACAAACGGTGGTAAAACCTAGAAGCTGCAGGACATGGCGCCATACATGAACAGAGAACGCGCATATATCTAGAAGGGTACACAAAACCATGAAGAATGAAAAACAAAAAATGAATAAAAGTAAAGAAAATTAAAGCTGGGTACACAAGGAATATAACTAAGACAGATAAAGAGAAAAATGCGAGGGAAACAAAGAGGGGGGTGAAACAGCCCCTCGGACAATACAGCGCGAGGGTGAGAGTGTCCTGATCGCCCCTCCAGACAAAAAAAATGTCATCGATACAATGTGACCAATGAATGACATTTTCGAAAAATGGGGCCATCTCATTGTAAATGTGGCGAGTCTCAAAGTGGCCCATGTATAGACAGGCAACACTGGGGGCACGGATCGCACCCATGCTAACCCCCTGTACTTGTTGAAAAAAAGTCGCCGTTAAACTCGAAGAAATTTTCACCAAGAACATTTTCCAGACATTGTAGGATAAACTAGGAGTTGGTGACCGCTGGTTCTAGTTTCAATATTTCGCCTATCACCCTCATAGCTTCCCGCTGGGGGATATTAGTATACAAGGCCTCCAAGTCCATAGTAACTAATATTTCCCTTTGTTCATCGTATGGCAGGCCTTCTATTTTGGAAATAAAATGGCCAGTGTCCTTCACATATGAAGGTAGATTGCGATCGAGAGGCTTGAGGAACAGATCAACATATTTCGATAGGGGTTCCGTGGCGGCCCCAATGGTGGAAACAATTGGCCTTAATGGAGGGTTTTTCTCATCTTTGTGAGTTTTAGGAACTCCGTAGATAATAGGTCTACGAGTGTTGGAAGGAGTGAGGAATTCTGCCTCTTTTTGGCAAATATGACCACTTTCGATGGCTGTTTCCACTGTACTGAGACTCCTACGTTTGAGATTGGGTTCAGGGTTGTTGGTAATCTTTTTGTAATGTCGCTGTGATCCAAGTAGGCTATACATCTTCTCCGCATACTGTGTGGTATTGAAGATGACAATACGGCCCCCCTTGTCACATGGTTTAACAGTGAGGTTCTGATTGTCCTTAAGGGAAAGGAGGGTGGTATTCTCGTCTCTCAACATGTTGAACAGTGGTTTATGTACATATCTCGTAGCTTTTTGAATTTTGGACATTACAGCTTTTTCAAAGACTTCTACCTCTGGACCAAGGAGATCTAGGCTGGGGGTAAAGTCAGACGGAGGTTTTAGACCCGATGCATTCTCTTCAATGCCGATGGGAGGTCTGGTCTGAAAAAACCTTTTGAGTCTAATCCTACGAAAGAAGGAAAATAGGTCTTTTGTGAGTTCAAATGTATTAAGGGTACTGGTAGGAACAAATGATAGTCCCCTAGAGAGAAGGGACTCAGTATTGGGGTCAATATTGTCCGATGATAGATTAAAAACTGGGATATGATTTACGTTCTCCAGTATTGTTGGTTGCGAGTTTGGATGCATTTCTGAGGTTGTTCCAGTTCTTGATAATAACCTCTCTGTTGCTGGTTCCGGAATCTGGGGCGGAAGTTGCCCCTTCTGTTTCCCATAAAAACGATTGTTTACAGGGGGTCTGTCAAACTGTTCTTGTCTTGGTTGATTATTAGAGTTATGGTATGATGGACCCTCACTGTCTGAGTCGGTGGTATCAGAGAAAGTCATCACACGTCTGTTGCCCCAGTTGGAGGTTCCTTCTCCTGATGGATTCTCACTGTTTGGGGTGTAGAAATTCTCAGTGAGATATGGATCTGTACGTTCCTGGGAAAACAGACGGACGTCCTTCCTAAGTTTTTCAGTTTTCCTTTTTAACAAATATTCACGAAAGGAGTCCAGTTCAAAGGTGATCTCCTCTAGCTTCTTTTTACCTTCCTCTACGCTATTGCTTTGTTTAAGTTTTTCTTCAAGATCCTGAATTTCTTCATTCAATATGGAGACCACTTCCCTGGCAGTGTTAAGAGGAAAACGATGCATGCGACAGACAGAATGTACATGGGACACCGGTCCTAGACATATTCAGAACACTGCCTTAAGAGTACAGCGCTCCAGCCGAGCCTGTCGCAAGGTAAGATTCGGGCGGGCGGGCTGGCTGGCTAGCTGGATGTGGGCCGAAGGGTGGGGCAATAACAAGAAGCTTAGCTTACCCTAAGGTCAGGAGCTGCAAGTACTGATTCCCGTCCAGCGCCTCCAGCTGGAACGGGGGTCCGATGGGGTAATAGCAGGATTTTCCGGATCGCAGAGCTGAGAGTATGACAGCGCGAGCTTTAAATCAAGAGATCGCACCGTCGGATGACGTGCGTACGTCAGGATGGCTGAATGCTCCGCCCCTACGCTGGAGTCAAGATAGAAGTAGAAAGGAGACTACAATGGGTCTCGCCATATTTAGGTAGGCACAGTTAACGTGCATCCCGGCAATAGTACTGAGAAGTCCTAGATGAAGGTGATCATATAGCAATGGCACCAAAATCCGAGATACGGAATCTGAAAAAAACTGGGTGGAAGATGATAACTGGGTGCCAAAAAATATATGTTCCGCAAAGTCGGAATAAGCAGCCATGGGGTCATAACAGTAGTGTCATGGTAGAGTGAAAATGAAGTGGAAAAACCACAAACGGTGGCAAAACCTAGAAGCTGCAGGACATGGCGCCATACATGAAAAGAGAACAAGCATATATCTAGAAGGGTACACGAAACCATGAAGAATGAAAAACAAAAAATAAAGAAAATGAAAGCTGGGTACACAAGGAATATAACTATGACAGATAAAGAGCAAAATGCGAGGGAAACAAAGAGGGGGGTGAAACAGCCCCTCGGACAATACAGCGCAACAAGAACATCACGAAAGTCGCGTAGGGCAGGCAGCAGAGAAAGTACAGGGGGGAGACCAGACTACTCTAGAGAGGCATTCTCCCACGGTAGGAATTTGTTCAGACCTTTGTCTTTAGTTTTAAGAGTAAAAATCCAGAACACTTCTCTTTTTCTGAGGATGGCCGCTGTGTCCCTTCCAGGTAGAGGTAGGACTTTTTCCAAAATCGACCACCTGAGGTCTACCTCTGTGTGGTTGGCCTCTCTCCAGTGGTTAACTAGGGGTGCAGCTTGTTTGGACAGTGATGTTAGATTAGATAGAATCCTTTTCCTGCACTCCCGTCCAGTTTCGCCTACATAGGCCTGGTTACAGGGACAGAGGATGATGTACACAATGTTAGACGATCGACAATTTGTCATCTCCTTGAGGAACACCGTCCTCTCATTGATCCTGATTTTATCACTCACGATGGCATTAGGGCACGCTTGGCAGGAGCCACACTTGTGGTTTCCTTTAACCGGTTCGCCCCCCGTGATGGATTTTTGGCAGAAATTATGGTGATCCGGCTTCTTGGCCCACAAGGAGGTTCCCCAAATATAAAAAAATAACATAGATGAACATGAACAAAAACTGCCGAGACCCCTCTTTGCCTTTAAGAGAAACAAGAATTTGAGGAACCTTCTTGTGAGGGCCAATTTGTTGTATGTAAAATGAAGGGAGGTTTTTGTTGTCTCCTTGTATATATTGATACACTGTCTGTCAACAGATTAAACCATCCAATGTTTCACTACCATGTTTCACTACCACCTCACACTCAGCTTCACATTTCAAATCAACCGTTTCGTTGCATTTATCTTGATCACTGCGGTCCGTTAACATCTGATAATGGTTTTAAATATATCTTGGTTGCAGTGGATTCATGCACGAGATTCCTTTGGGTTGGCCGCAACGCAGTGCTGACGCTCGAACTGTTATAAAAGATTTGCGTGTCTTTGTAGGAACATTTGCCTGTGGCACCTTCCATTCAGCCTAAGGACCGGCTTTTGCCTCGAAGGCTTACCGGGATGCGATGAAGTCTCCGACGGTGCAGGTGCAATTCCATATCAACCTGAGGGCAATTCTGTTGTGGAGCGGATGAACCGTGACTTAAAGCAATCTTTGACAGCTAGGGTATTAGGTACTGGCAGGGGATGGCTTACTCATCTCTATGGAGTCCAATGCGCACTTAATAATCTCCCTCGAAGATGTCTGGGTGTGCGGACCCCATACGAATTGCTCTTTGGCATTCAAATATTTGTGCCAGACCATGATGGTGTAGACGTTGTGGCGGCTGCTGCAAGTTTGACAGAGATAACCATTGTGCTATGTTACAGGATCTACAAAAAGCTTGAGGCACATTGGCGGCAGCTCATTTGCACTCTTCCACGGATGCAGCGGTGCTGATACCGGTTTCTGGCTGGCTTCCTAAAGTTGGAGATCTGGTCCGAGAGAAGGTGGAGAACAAAAAAGAATTTGGTCCATCGTACCGTGCACCGGTCCCAGCCCTTGGTTTGAAGGGCACCCGTACTGTGATTCTACCTCCGCTACTTGGTCGTAAAGAGAATCGATACATTTCAATCGAACATGTCAAGTTACACCATATGTCCGATACTAAATAGTATGCCTACAACCATTCCGCGTCTGGATGTTTCTCTACGTCCAATGACTTCTGTTTGCACAACTCCCCAACAAATGGAGGGGGAGATGGAATCTTCAATTGATTTGTTGCCTGTTTTACCTTCTACGTCGACGACTGTGGACAAAGTGTATGCTTCCCCACCAGTCGAAATTATAGTTGACATTCCTGAGAGTTCAAATCATCCATCTTCCAATGAAGAACAGCCCCCGTTGTTTGAGCTAAGCTCCAGTGGTTACTATATGGGCCGAGATAACTTTTCATCAGATTCATCTTCGTTGTCTTCGTCTGTGGCAGAGCCCCCTACACGGATCTGTGTTTTATTCTCCTGGTCAAAAAAAACTTACCTGGTCCCGCCATGGACATGCATCTGGATTGTGCTGACAATGATGTTACTCTTCATGCGGATTGGATTTGTGACTGTTTTTTTTTTTTTGTGAGTAATGGTAATTACTTACCTGAACGCTCTGCAGTAGACTTGGTTGACGGATTTCTGGCCCTAGTTAATATTCCAAAATTCCCAATTGTTGATGGTATAGTTTGGGATAAGGTACCATTCGATGTCTATGGTCCTACGGAAACTTTGCAAATTCCATACGTATTCTGAGTTTTTTTGGGTGATGTCATTATACCTGGAATACACTCCGATGACTGGGATGTTAACGTTGTTTACTCACTGTTTCAGGATTTAAAATATTATACTGCTTTTGATACCGAAGATCTGTCTTACCAACATTATGGCCATCATTTTTTACACAAATCCAACACTCGGAGGCCACCTTTTAATTATACACAATGGGAACATTGCCCAACACCATTCCAGGGAGTTCACTGACACAGAAAAGTTTGTATATTTTTCTGGTTACAACCTTTTCTGACCCGAAATCATATTTTTACAAATTGAATTTACCTACACGCACCAAATTCATGCTGACCCATAGCAAATTGGTATATTCTTCTTCCTTCATAACCGACTTGTCCTTAAAAGGTTATGATTACTGGAAAGACAATTGATTTAAAATCAATATGGGGTAACAAATATTGGCAGATGCAGGGCACGGAATCTTTACATCGTGCATGTTTTAATACCGTCGCAGCTGATATTTTTGATTCAGACTGTTCACCAAACATGTTTTGGTTTGGCCACTGCTAAAAATTTGAATGCTCCCTCGATTCCAGCTTTGGCTGCTTATGACACATGGCGTACACATACCAACTAAACAATTGAGGTTAGGTTTCAAAATGGTACGCTTAACTCTTCCACTTTTGACCCTTTGGGTTGGTTACTGTGGCCCATGAGCACCAAAGCTTGTCAAGTACGATTTACTAATGCCACAAAAGGGTTTACTCAAAGCAGACCAGATCCTCGGTTTCCACATTCTCATACTGTTACTATGTATTCTGTAGGTAAATTGTGTCAACAATGGTTGGAACATTCCACACTGTCATCTGTGAAACAACATCTTTCTCTCCTGTCAGGTGACTTCGATCTGGCTGATTTCCTTTTAGTATTTGCAGGGTGGGGGGGTAATGGGTCCGAAACCTTAGCAGACCTGTAGTAATAGAGTTGATCCGGTATGGTCTACTCGTTCATGACAATGGGAGACCCCTTCCCCATTACTGCTGATGCCGACTGATCGTTGCAGACGGAAGAGACTTTTTCCTCCGGTTATCAAGTTTTGCGATTCACGCAAGAAAAGATCTCGTATTTTTCTAACCTAAACTCTCGATTAAAGTTTCGATACCCAACGCCCTGAAGAAGCCCCAGGCCAGATGGCCAGTGTAAGGGGGCGAAACACATGTTGACTACTTTATGTTTCTCCTTTGTCTTAAAGCATTACCAAATAAATTGGAATTACTTCCAGAGAACAAGCGATTTTCCTTACTCGTTCTGACACATCGACAAAGTTCTGATTTCCTTTTAGGTCCGAAATCCCCTCGCACTAAACATTTTGCATATGCTGCATATAATGAATTTTGGAAACTGTCCCAGATGGAAGCAGCAGTGCGCTTACGACAAATTGATCAGGATAATTTGGAAAAAGTTCTTGCTGTGGTTGATAACAGTATTAACTCTTTGTCTTCTCATATATACTTTAGATATTGTATCATCTGTAATTGACATTGTTCAGAATGAAGTGTCTGTATTGTGTCATGGTCAGAAACAGTTGCACTCTGTTATGCAATTTGGTTGGACATTGCAAACACTGAAAAGTGGGAAAGTGCCATGGGATTATCTGAATGCTCTGCCCTGTTTTTACCATTTAATTTGACGGATAAACAAAAACTTTTGTCAATGAAGGATGCAACATACACAATGTTACACATTGAGAAACTAGAACAGTTATCGTTCTCAATAGCAGAAACGAATTCAGCCGTATGGTTAATACATTGGGTTATTTCATTACCCATCTCACTGTTCCAGTTCACGGCTTGCATGAAACATTATCCTGTGGGTATATATGAACCACTTAGGAGTAGCTTTATTCATGAATTATGGTCCTTGCCTTTCGCATTCCGTTGTCAACGCGCGGATAAGTAAGTTCTTCTTATAGGGGAGGATTGTGATTCTATGGTAGGACACTCCCTAGTATGTAAACAAGTGCAATTACACAGTGCTTGCAACATTACTGCACCTAATTTGGCTTGCTTTTTGAAAGGGACACCGGTCCAAGCTATTATTCCGACACTAACTCTGCTTTCTAATGGCAGTTATCTTATTCTTAACTGCTGCGGCTTACAGGCAGGCATCCCATATATAGTAGCAGTTTCACAACGTGTTACATGATGTAGAAATGTTCTTTTTCCACCCCCACACGGAGTTGTAGATAGTTCGGTGTGGCCTTCTATTCCAACTTAGAAAACAGATTTCAATAAGCTAAGCAGACTCAAAGCGCTATTGTTTCAACAAGAAGTGGCTCTCACATCAGCTCGTGAGACCTTCGAATTGCAGGTGGCGAGAACATCAAGTGAGATTCAGTCACTGCTAAACACAAATCTCCCCCTACATTTTGGAGATTTAATTCACCAAATATTTAATGCGTCCTATACAGAAGGCCTGGCACACTTTTTTAAGCTTGTGGGATCCGGCCCTATTACCTTCTTTCAGACCATTTTTGGAGTAATCACAGCTTTTATACATTCTATTTTTTCCAGCGCCTTCGGAGGGTTTCCCCTGCTGCTTCTTTTGGTTTGCGGCATTCTTATACTTTTACTGCTACTCCGTAATGGCTGCTCTGCTTGTGGTGCTGCCAAGCCGGGCCCACTTGCAGCTGTACCGTGATCGGATGCGGCAACTTTTTGGTCTTTTGCCAATGGAAGCTCTTAACTTCAACTATTGGTTGACCTTCCGTTATGCCTACTTCACCTGCGTGCAACCTGTGTTCTACTGCCTCCGGTGCCCTTTTCAATGGGCCCTGGATGTCTGCCTCTCCAATACGTCACATGCTGCCCTGGATTATGAACTGTTGATGGGTTTGTTGATGGCCCATGACCAGGACTGTACTGTGGGTATGCGCTTTGTGTGCGATCCTACACTTTGACCAACGTCAGGCTTGATTACCTGTGCTCGTGCACAGCGCCTCTTGGATCAGGGTTTCATCGAAAACGCAGGTTGCCCCGTTATGATCCTAATGGCCTCTGGACATGAGGAGCACGTCTGCTCATTTGAGTTGCTTAATTGGATGGCATACCTTTTCAATATTGAAGGTTCTGACAGCCTCTTGGAGCTTATGGCATTCCCCTTTTCCCACAAACTTTCTGGCTCAGAGGATACACTGTAGATTGGAACTAAGACACAAGACAGCAACTTTTTGTTCTCTTTGTTCGTCTTCATTTCAGTCCACCTTGCTTCCATATTTTACTTGAACAGCTATTGGCCTTCAAACCACATGCTTTGCTTCTGCTTACCTCTGAGTTCTGTTTTGCCTCGAAGCTACCGACCTGACCAAGGGGAGGGTGTCACATGGCCCAGGGGGACATTGTCATTTTCTCTAAGTTAGCATGAGCACGCTGCAGATTGGCAGCTGCTTTGCGCACATTACTACATGACTTTATTTTTGCAAATGTCTCTTTTGCCGTTTTCACATGAGAACCTATCGCTGTGTTCACAGTCTGCAGGTTCCTGGGATTTAGTCTGAACATTGTGAGCAAGGTCGAACAACAATGCCCCTTGTTATTCTGTTCTGGTAAGGCCTTAGCACCTAGACAAAACATACCGATGCAGCTGTTTGGGACTTTGGTCTTATTGGAAAACACGAATAGGTAGCAGACACTTGGACAGCGACCTTTCCATCAGTGAGGAGCGAGATAGCCCCTATGATGTAGATCTACCATCTATAAGCTAAGGTATGGGGTCTGCAGACAAAGCCCAGAGATCTTCTAATATATAATAATACTGCTTCTATGCAAGGGGAGGGAGGTTAAGCTATACTGTCTTTTCATGACTTCTCCTTTCATGATTTATGGACTAACAACGATGCTGACCGCATTGCATTATGCATTTTTCTGCTTGTTGTGGCACATATACTGCATATTAGGGCACGTTAGTTACAATAAACATTTTAAACTTCTTCGTGTCTCAGTCAGATCTTATTGTGGACAAGAGTGCGAGCGAAAGGGTGTATCTTGCAACCGCTATTCCGGAGAGATTTGGGAGTGCTGTGTGCTGGGGTGTCAAATCATTTGTTTCTCTGTGAGTGAGTAGGAGAGCAAATGAGACACTATAGCTAGTCAGTCCTGGGCGCATGGGTACTAAGGTGGTAGGATGACTTAGTCCCTATGCACTAAGGTCCCATAATCCTATGCATAGTTCTGTTCTTGGGCAGAATCCCTGCAACACTTACTCTCTAACAAGCAGTCCTCAACCTACACAGAATTTTTAACAGTGATAAAATTAAAAACAATGAACAAAAGTCCTAGAAAAGTGATAATTGACTTTGAATTGACAATGATTAACAAAGTTACCGAAATTTTCCCTGAAATCCAAATCCAAGGATGTTTTTTTCACATTTCAAAGGCATATTGGTGTAAAATTAAAAAACAACCTTAGTTGACGATTACATGTCAAACAGTAAAACACAGTATGAATTAAGAAAACAAACTAAGTTATGTTTTATTCCTCCCAACAGTGTAGATGAATTATATGTCAGGACCGAAAGCTTCAGATTAGGCTGTTCTTTCTCATTTATTCCACTCCAGCAGCCATTAACAAAACATCAAAACTACATTTCCCAGGAGCCCATGCGAAATGGAAATAGAAAAAAGTCCAACATATTGTCCAATCCTGGATCAGTCCGGCTTGTGACCTTCCCTTGAGGACGCTCTACCCTCCTCTTTCTTCGCTGCTCCAGCAGCATTCAGTTAAGTGAATTTTCCTCTCTGTGTTGTTTGGTAGTTATACTTGCTGTATAAACAAAGTTTGCATCGAAAATTGTGCCAGCGCGAGCGCTATGATGTTTTTGCAATTGTCCTGTGTTTGATTACCTCGCGCGGTTTGTTTTGACACATTTCGTCAATTTCCTGACTGCGGGAGTGCTCTCACTCCTTACGCGGTCTTGTATTGTTACCGGCTGGCTCTGACGCGACGCGGCCCTCCCGCCGCTAGGGGACCGCATCATTTCACTTTTCTCCTCAGCACGTTTGGCGCGCAGATTACCCCCCGCGGCCAACGAGTCTCTCTGCCTCAGTTCACGCTCTGTGGCTGACGCGGAGAGACTCGATCAGCGACTGCTGTGAGGCTATTACCTCCTTTTACTTTAAAACACGTGGGGGAAGATTTTCACTGTATTCGATCGGTATTGTTAGGCAAAGCCGGTTACTTGAGCCATTGCCTGGAGCATAACACCCGTGCCTCGGGTAAGACAACTTCATTAAAAAGGGACCCGCCCAGGCATAATTACCCTCTGAATGTGAAGGGAGCTAAGGTCCCAATCTAATTCTTATAAATACCATAAAGGTATTCTGCATCTTTACAGGGAAATCCCCTTCTATTAACCCCTTACTAAGAGAGTTTTGGCCTGATCCTTAACAATGGAGGATTTTGAGGACCAATATTATGAGGAGGAGGAGGAGGAAGTGACATACTTCCCTGTGGACGATCACTTTTGTCAGGTTATGGACTCCTCCATCCTCAGGGCAGTGTCAATGGTGGTTGCGCCCTTGGAGAAGAAAATTACGCAGTTGCAGGCCCAGTGCCTGAAACCCCTGGAGTCCAGGGAAGATCAGTCAGGGGCACAAAACCCCTTACCTCCAGGGCAGCCCTCCACCTCCGCCCCAGACCCCAAGAGGAAACGCGCCGATGACGCTGGGGTAGACACGGACGCGTTTGAGCGCCTAAAAAAAGCGTTTATGGATACCCAACCCATTCTTTCCCCTCCAACTGCTCCCCAAACCTCAGAAGACCTGGCGGGACCTTGGGACTTCCAGATTCTCTGCCAATGGCAGATCAGGATGAGTCCCCCCAGACTTCTGACGGTGATGGCGACTCGGGCAGACCGTGGCGCCCATCGAGATCAGACCAACCTGCAGAGCCGGAAGTAAGCAGTGACATGCTATACCCGGACGATCTACTTCACCCCAGGTCAGCAGAGTGGGTTCCGGCCCCTAAGGTGGCGGCTTACATGGCATCTAGACTTCGCAAGCCCTTAGACAAGGAAGTTAGAAGCTGCCTCAAGGCAGAATGCCCGAGACCAGCTCTAGAGGGAAAGGTCGCCCTCACCCCTGAGGTGGACCCAAAAATGGCTACATTCCTAACGAAGTTTATTAGGGATCCCAAAAAAGGCATTGATCGTTCCTGGAGAGCGTGCCAGGACAAACCCCTGGACACGGCAGGTCCATTAGCTAAAATCCTGGACATGGCGGAAGATGCCAAGGCCTCGGGCACGCTCATCTCTCCCGAAATTCTCTCCAGTTGGGCCCAAAGGGCGGTCATTTTCCTGGGGAACGCTAATGCGGCCATTTCCACGGAACGCCGCAGGTCCCTGTTAATAGAAATTGACCCTAAGTTGGGGGAATTGGCTACCTCGGAGGCTGGGCCGGTAGCGGAGGGCAATCTCTTCGGAGATCCGTTTGTTAGGGAATTGGGTAAATTCGTTAACACGTTCAATTCCCTGGACAAGGCCCAGTCCTCTATTAAGCGGATCTTCACCCCGCGTGCTTTTGGGGCAGCCGGTCGTGGAAGGGGGCGCTCGACCGGCCGTCCTTACAATAAAGCCTCCTTCAAGTCATCCGAACCCCGCCGAGGACAATGGCAAGACCCCAACAAGTTTGGGAATTTCTACCCTACCAGGCCACAGCAACGCCGTAGAGGAGGTAGAGGAAGAGGAAACGGCGGCTACAATAACCAACAAGGTGAGCGTTCGGAGGATGTAGTAATAGGGGGAAGGCTACAGTTTTTCTACCACAATTGGGCTTCGTTAACATCAGACGCATGGGTGTTACAGACGGTGCAGGGTTTTCAGATAGAGTACATCGAACAGCCTACCCAACTTTCCCCCCCACCCAAAACCCATCGTTTTTTCAAGCGAGAAGAGAGACCAGATAGACAAGGAGATCTGCGATTTGTTGAGGAAGGGGGGCAGTGACCATTACGACCCCCCATCCCCGTGGTTTCCTCAGCAATTTTTTGTATTGGAGAAACGGGATGGGGCCTATCGGCCGGTAATCAATCTCAAAGAGTTCAACGGGTGGCTAATCTACCGCCACTTCAAGATGGAGGGTATCAGTCTTCTCAGGGATCTCCTCCAGGCCGGGGATTGGATGGTCCGCCTGGACCTCAAGGATGCATACCTCACGGTCCCAATTTTTCCCCCTCACAGGCGTTTTCTCCAATTCCAATGGAATTCGAAGACGTTCGAATTTACGTCCCTGCCTTTCGGTCTGTCCTCCGCTCCGTGGTGCTTCACCAAACTAATGAAACCGGTGGTGGAGCGCCTCAGATCGGAGGGGATAAGGACGATTGTTTATTTGGACGACATCCTCTTGATGAATCAGTGCCCCCAACGCCTGATAGCCCAGCTGCAACTGACGGTCAATCTTTTAGAATCCCTGGGGTTTGTGATCAACGATTCCAAATCAGACCTCGTCCCTTCTCAGAAGATGCAATTCTTAGGTTTCCTGGTGGACTCACTCGAGGCTACTCTAAGCCTTCCTTCTCACAAGTTATCAAATATCAGGCATGAGTTGCGACGCACTCTGGCCAAACCCACAATATCTCTTCGCCAACTCGCGAGGGTGGTGGAACTCGTCGTCGTCCATTCAAGCCATATTCCCGGGTCCCTTACATTACAGGGCCCTTCAACGTCTCAAAGCATCGCATCTTCGCAGGGGCCTAACTTACTCCCAATTCATTCCTCCCTCGGAGGAGGCCAAAACGGAACTTCGATGGTGGATTTCGCACATGGAGGCGTGGAACGGCAGGGCGATTTTCGGATCGCAACCCGACCTGGTGATCGAGTCCGACGCCAGTGGTTCAGGTTGGGGTGCCCGCTGCAGGGACATTTCTACCGGAGGAAAATGGTCTTCTGCAGAGCAAGGCCTTTATATCAACTGTTTGGAGCTGACGGCGGGCTCCTTTGCGGTAATATGTTGGACCAAAGACAAGGTCGAATGTTGCGTCCTTCTCAAGAGGGACAATGTAACGGCGATTCGCTACATCAACCATTTAGGGGGGACAAGATCCAGGGCATTATCGGATCTGGCACGGGACCTCTGGATGTACTGTCTATCCAATCGGATTTCTCTTTCAGCAGAGCACCTTCCCGGGACATCCAATCAAATTGCGGACTCGTGCTCCCGCCCTTGGAAGGACGCCAGCCTGTGGCGTCTGCATCCGGGGGTGTTTCGAGAGCTCCAGAACCTCTGGGGCCCATTCTCGATAGACCTCTTTGCCTCGCGGCTGGACACCCAGCTGCAGAGGTATTACAGTTGGCGCCCGGATCCGGAAGCCTTAGCGACAGATGCGTTCCTGCACGATTGGAGTGCAGAGCAGGGTTACGCGTTTCCGCCTTTTGCGATCATAAGGGTGTCATCTCAGATAAGAAGACAACTAGCGAATCTGGTATTGATCACCCCGATATTGAGGTCTCAAGCTTGGTTTCCAGTACTGATGGAACTTTCTTGGGATTTTCCAATCCATCTACCCCTGTTTCGGGATCTCCTCACAGATCTGCAGGGGAATCCCCACCAACTCCTACTGTCAGAGGGCCTTCAGCTGATGGCCTGGCGGGTTACAGGCAACGTTGGAAAGTGCCAGGCCTTTCGGAGGACGCAGCCTCGTTACTCGCAAAATCCTGGGCAGAGAGCACGAACAAGAGGTACCGCTCAGCCTGGTCCAGATGGGGGAGTTGGTGTCTTCGACAACAAATTGATCCAATGGGGGCGGACGTTGTCTATGTCCTGAATTTTTTTGCCTCTTTACCCAAGGAGGGCTTGGTCTACAGATCGGTTAATACCTTCCGATCTGTGGCGTCAGCCAAGATGGCTGTGTAAAGAGCGCTCCGTCGGGGCCTCGCTGACGGCCCAAGATATCCGTTCTTTATCCGGCGTTTGCAGCCTGGAACTTATCGGCGACGACATGGGACATCAAGCGCTCCCGCTTGATGCTGAAATCCGGGTGCCACGTCTGGTAGAGACGCAGCAAGACGACGGCGAGTCCCAGCTCTCGCGCAACGCGGAGGTCTCCCGGAGCGGCTGGGCGGGGCTCGCGCAGGCCGCTTCCGGACACAAAACTATCCTGGCCTGTGAGTGTGGGGAGCCGCTGCGGGCGTGCCGGAGGACATCGGTGCTGACCCCGAGACTTTGAGTCGCACTGCTTGACCCGCCTGGTAAGACTTGGGGAGCCGGGCGGTGTCGGGTGGAGGCGGGAGCGCCGGAGCGACCGAGGGACCGTGCCTGCGCCCTTTCACTCTGGGCCTGAGCCGTGGGGACTGATTGTGGATCCCCCCCGCCTCAAGACGATGGTATGACATTACCGCTGCTTGTGCAGGCCACGGCGGGGACCGGCGCTCGTCTATGAGCGCAGGACTTTGGGTATTGGACAGATCTACCACAAGGAACCCTGTGCGTCATTGCCTCCCCCCACCCCCGGTGTGCTCGTTGGCGCAGGGCGCTGCCGGGTGGTGGTGGAATGACGGCCCTATGATTGTGGGCGCTGCATATGTGCACAGTTGGGGCTGGGCCTGAGTGGATGGGGCGAAGGAGGGCCCCCCGCATGGGCCGTGCATATCCTAAGCTGCTGGTGCCTCAGTGTGGCTCTACCTGAAACTCTCCTGCCCCATCATCTCTGGTAATTGTAGACTCTGGCCAGTGGGGCGGCGACTCCACTCACAGACCCCTTCATTCGTGGTGGTATCCGGACGGTGGTGGGGGTCCCGCCGGAACAATACCCGTGTGGTGGGGGTCCCGGAGGGATCGGAAGGCTCCAGTATGGACCTTTTCCTTGAGGACCTGATATTAAATCGTCTAAAGCCCAAACGGCTCTCTACTTTCTTCACAGTGGAGAGGGCGCACAGGGCACCGGTCCCCCGGCCAAAACCTGGGGCCCCTCCCAGAACGATCATAGTCAGAATCCTTAATTATAGGGACCGGGACGCCATCCTACAGGCAGCTCGGCAACATGGTGACCTACCATATGAGAATACGACAGTGAAGTTCTTCCCGGACTTTACTCTAAAGGTGCAACAAGAGCGACATACCTTTGATGGAGTGAAGCGAGCCCTAAGAGATAGGGGCATCAAATATATGATGTTTTTTCCGGCGAAGCTTAAAATCATCACAGACGGGAGGTCCTGGTTTTTTACAAATCCATCTGAAGTGCAAACCTGGCTGGATGAGGCACGGCCGCAGAAAGACAATCTGGAGGCGGCGGGGGGTTGGAGGGACACTTGTGAGCGCTCCTCAGGCTCCCCCTCCGGACGAGAAGGAATGGATCTGCGTGACCGACGCTCTCGACGAACCAAATCATTGAGCCCAGTGAACTCTGAGTCGCACCGAAAATGATCTCACCTTTGCAGTACTCTGATTTTGGGACTGATTACTGTGTCATGTAATGTATATCACTGGGGGTGGTGGGGCGATAATCGCATTCCTCACGACGTATATTTCTGTAGACTTGAGGTCACGCTGCAACGGGGTTCTCCTTCGGGATCTGGGCTGGAAGGAGGCCACGCGGAGCCATAAGGAGGTGACGCTCGGCAACCCCTATCCTAGTTTTTGGGCGACAGGCGCTCTGCTAATTGGGGATGTGGGTAGTTTCGAACCTACGTGGCAGGGTAGCACGGAGGGCGGTTGGGGGATGTTGGGACATTTCTTTTTCTTATTTGTTGATGTTGTATTTGCTTCAGCTCATTGCCGATATTCACACTGACTTGGGTAGTGGGACACATGACACTACACAGATGCTGGGGGATGGTAGGGAGGACATGGGGGGGAGACGAGTCGATAGCTGTCTGTCTTAAATGGCATCGCGACATAGCAAACACCTGAAGGTACCATCCTGGAATGTAAATGGTTTAGGCGATAAAATCAAGAGGACCATGGTGCTGCAATACCTACGAAGACACTCCCCAGACGTGGTGCTCCTACAGGAGACGCACCTGAAGGGGAATAATTATCTTGCTCTTAATAGATTCAGGTACACGCTGGCGGTACATGCAGGATTCACAACAGGCTCCAGGGGCACGGCGATTTTAATTAAGAACATGCTACCTTTGGTGATTGCTTGCTCATGGACTGACCGTATGGGGCGCTATGCTGCACTATCGGGGATGTGGGAGGGCCTCAACCTTAACATTTGTTCGGTATATGTCCCCCCCCAGATTGCATGGGACAACTTTTCCAGACCTGGGCTCCCTTCTCTTAGAAATGCCAACGGGTACTCTTCTCCTGGGTGGGGATATGAACGAGACTATGGAGGCTGCCCTTGACCGTGACACTGTCTCCCGCAGGATAGGGGGATCGCAACCGCTAAAGGGCTTTGTAAAAGCGATGGGATTGGTAGATCTATGGCGCCTTCATAACTCCAGCTCTAGGCAGTAGACTCACATCTCCGCGGCGCACGGTAGTGGGTCACGTCTCGACTACATCTTCACGCAGGCTGCATCGGCTGGCCTTTTTCAGGAGTGTTGCCATAGGGCCCGCGGAATCTCTGATCATTCCCCGGTGGAGGTGCTTGTGCGTGGCCCGAGGAAGGACTGGTCTCTACCCCCGCTTAGATCCCTATCTATTTAGAGATCAAGAGTTTAAGGAATGCTTTGAGGAACGCACGGAGCTCTACTTCTCTGAAAATGAGGGATCAGTGAGCTCTCATTGTATACTGTGGGAGGCATATAAGACCGTGGCCAGGAATTATGTACAGGCGACTGCTGGGGTTAAGCGAAAGGAAAAGCGGATAGCCTGCGACAGTCTGGAACAAGAGATAGCACTGCTTGACTCGACGCTCGGACGGTCGCCGGGGGGGCAGGGCCGAATGCTTACATACACTCCGCCTTAAACAGAAAGAACTTTGTGATTTAGCAGAGGAGGCGGCCCGTGCTCACTCAATAGCCTCACAGCGCCGTATTTATGACCTTGGGGACAAGGCAAATAAGCTAATTGCGTGGTTGGAAAGGAGAGATAGAAGCCATAACTGGGTCTCTGAGATTCGAACTTTGGAGGGCGTGGTACGGGGAACGGGTACGGACATAGCCGAGACATTTGCCGAATACTACGAAGGGATCTACCGATCCCAATCAGATAGGGATGAAGAGGACTGCGTGGAGTTCCTGAAAGACATCACATTGCCGAGCTTGACGGACGTAGACCGTGAAGCGACGGACTCCGACTTTACGGCGGAAGAAATTGAGGGTGCCATTCAGGACCTCCAGTCAGGGTAAGCAGCGGGGCCTAATGGGTTTCCCGCGGAATTGTATAAATGTGTGGCGGGCCAATTGGCACCGCATATGCTTAACATGTTTTGCGAAGCAAGGACCGGTGGATAGCTGCCTCCAGGCTTGAGAACGGCAACTATTGTTGTCATCCCAAAGAAGGATAAACCGTGGGATCTATGTAACTCGTATCGCCCGATCTCGCTCCTCAACTTCGAGGCCAAGGACTCGCCAAAGCGATTGCAAATAGATTGACTCCGCTTCTACAGTCCTTGATTCACCCGGATCAATCCGGGTTCATGCCCCATAGGAGCACTAGATTGAATCTCCGGCAATTATACGGGGTTATGCATGCAGTACGGCACGGACCGGACGTCCCGGCGGCACTCCTGTCCCTCGATGCCCATATGGCATTCGACAGAATCGCAGTTTGCAGTCCTTACGAAATTCAGATTCGGACCGGAATTCCAACGATGGGTCAAGCTTCTTTACGCTGCACCGATGGCTCGGGTTCGAGTTAATGGGTCAATGTCCAGACTCTTCCGGCTCCATAGGGGCACGCGACAGCACTGCCCGCTCTCGCCCGTGCTCTTTGCGCTGGCTCTTGAACCATTGGCCTCATGGGTGCGGGCAGATCCAGTAGTGCGGGGGATTGATATAGGGGGGGGGAGTGGGAAGAACGTATTTCCTTATACGCAGATGATATCCTTTTATATGCCCACAGACCCCGCCAGACCTTCTACAGATTAATCCATGTCATACGGACATTTGGGCAATATTCTGGTTATCGCATCAACTGGGACAAATCTTTGGTGTTCACTCTTGCCGGGGACTCACCAGTTTTAACATCTGCCTGTAAGGAACTGGTTCACAGGGATCTCTTCAAATACCTGGGTATTTGGATCACTAAAACGAAAGAGGAGTTTATCCGTCTGAATGTACACTCCCAACTGGAGAGGCTGAGGGGGGATATCGCTCATTGGCAGCGCCTGCCAGTCTCCCTTATGGGGAGAGCGGTGCTGTTTAAGATGATGGCCCTGCCACGTCTACTGTATGCCATACAAAACACACCGTTTCCAATCTCCGAGGCTTTCTTCAAGGCGGTGGAATCCGAACAACGGACGCTAATATGGGGAGGTGGGAGCCCCAGGATTGCTCTGAAGAAATTACAGAGGGGGGGTCTATGATGGAGGGCTGGCGGTTCCAGATATGAGGAAGTACTACTGGGCTTCACAACTGGTAAACATCAATGGATGGGTCTTCTCACCACTTGACGAACCGGCCTATCGAACCGATCGTCACGCTATGGGCAGGGGCCGTTTCCTCACTGTTCTATATGGGGATAGACGGAAGTTTTCGTCTCTCCCACCCCACACGCAGACCATGGTCATGGCCTGGCGGAAGGCTACTAAAATGACTGGATGGGAGAAGCGGCTGACTGAACAGACCCCCCTATGGGAGGGAAATTTGTTGAGCGAGGTTAGCAGCCTGAGGGGCTTCCGTGGTTGGAGTAACATCGGTATTGATCTCCTGGGAGACGTCTGGAAAAAGGGGGACATGATAACATTTGATAGTTTACGGGAGGAATTTCAGATGCAATCCACTGAGCACTTTCGATACCTGCAGTTACGACATGCACTACACTGCCACTTAAAAGAAGGGATTCCGCTGCCGGAGTACACTCCACTTGAAGATAGACTCCTCCTCGACCCCATGCTTGACAAGGCAATATCCCTTACATATAAAAAAACGTATAAATAATACCCCTGACTGGCTGGGACCCCTGCGGGCGGCGTGGGAATCGGACGTGGGCCTCCTGGAAGACGATGATTGGAGGGAGGCGATGAAGTGCCCCAAAGAGATAGCTGTACGTGCCAGATTTAGGCTGATTCAGCTCCGCATTTTACATAGATCATACGCCGCACGGTCTGCGCAATACCATATGGGCCATTGCATGTCAGAGCAGTGGTTGAGAGGCTGTGGGGAAATAGGAACGTTCTTCCATATATTGTGGGATTGCCCCAAGATCCAAACATTCTGGAGACAAGTGGCCCGGGTGATGGCAGCTGTGGTGGGTGAGCAAGTCCCGGTAGACGCGAGGTGGCATATCCTGGGGGTGTCGGGTGAGGTGGTCTGGCCTGCATGGGCCACCACCTGGTTGGCCCTTGCGGGAGCAGTGGCGAAGCGCAATATTGCCCGAGCGTGGGGCGCCAAGACGCCCCCAACAGTGCGCGCCTGGGAGAACGATTTAGACTGGTGCCAGCAAGCTGAACAAACAGTCTATCAGAGTAGGGGATGCCCGCGCAAGTGGGAGGATTTGGAGGGCTGGATGACCTACAGAATTGATCCACCCACACCATAAGGCAAACATTGTTGATGCCCCACGCTAGGCGTTTATGGTCGGGGCACCGCTCACCTAGTGGGGAGGGAGGACAGTAGGGGGGGTTTAAATTGTTTTGCTCCCAATGCATCTATGTATGTTGATCTAAATACTATGTATGCTGTAATGATCACTGAAGCAGATGTTATGTTTTCTTTTTCTGGTTAATAAAAATAATTTAAAAAAAAAAATACCTTCCGATCTGCTATTTCAGCAGGCCATATTCCGGTGGATGGTCATCCTATTGGGGAGCACCCGCTAGTGTGCAAACCTTTGAGAGGTATCAGGCTGTCTCAGCCACCGGAACCTCGTTACTCTATCCTTTGGGATGTCAATAAAGTTTTGAACTTGTTCAGGTCGTGGCCATCGAATAAGTATCTTTCTAGGAAACAGATGTCGGCGAAACTGGTGACCCTTTTATGTCTAATATTCTGCCGAAGGGTTTCTGATGTACGAGCCATGGACATTACGGGTCGAGTTTTCACACCGGAAGAAGTTACCTTTCACATTTCCAGTGTAACTCAAGATCAGTGTCTTATCCCGCTTTCCCGAATATCCCAAAATTGTGTGTGGTCAGAGCATTGAAAGCCTATGAAGTGGCGACAATCGACATACGTCCACAGGGCGTCAAGCAGTTGTTTATAGCCCTTACTAAACCACACGGGGCGGTCTCCTCCCCTACAATTGCCAGATGGGTACGCTGGGTTATGCAGGAGGCAGGGATAGACACTTCTCTCTTTGGGGCCCATTCGATCAGAGGTGCAATGGCATCGAAAGCTTTTTCTTTGGGAGCGAGGCTGGAAGATATCCTTAATGCCGCGGACTGGTCATCAGATTCCACCTTCAAAAGGTTTTACTTCAAACCAGTGCCCTCACTGGCGTCTCTAGTGGTTGATAAGCTTTAAACTAGCCTAATCCGAAGCCTCCGGTCCTGACATAGAATGAAAAATTTCCTAGCTAACGTAACGGAAAGATTCAATTCTATTAAGGACGCGGAGGCGAGGATTAGCCCACCCGTTTGCAAACCCTCCCAGAAAATCCTGGTACGTTTGGTGAGTAACTAGTTTTCGATTTCTCCCTAACGACTGCTAGAACATTAATGTTTTCTTGTTCTATGTCTGTTGTGGAAGCATAGTGCTTAAGATATGTTCAAGTAGTTCCATATTACGGAATCTCAACCCTGTTCCCTTATTTGACCTAGGTGCGGACGCCAATAAACAGGAATAACTCGAAGACTGGCAAGCTGCGGTCGCACGAAAAAAGAGGAGGGTAGAGCGTCCTCAAGGGAAGGTCACAAGCCGGACTGATCCAGGATTGGACAATATGTTGGACTTTTTTCTATTTCCATTCCCCATGGGCTCATGGGAAATGTAGTTTTGATGTTTTGATAATGGCTGCTGGAGTGGAATAAATGAGAAAGAACAGCCTAATCCTCACCTCCGCGTCCTTAATTGAATTGAAACTTTCCGTTACGTTAGCTAGGAAATTTTTCATTCTACACTTCAATTACAGATTAAGATTATGCAACACAAAACGAAGATAAATTGGTCCCACAGCTAAATTACTTTGAAGATACTTTGATTGCTCATCTAAACAGGTGCGGTCGCTGGAGGAATCTAAGATTTACCAATAAATGGTGGAATTGTTACACGGCCTGCTTAGAGAGAGGCGCAAAGACTAACAATGCCATTGAGGGATGGCATAATTCCTTCAATAAATCAATTGGAAAGCATGACCCCAACCTGTACCATTTTTTGAAATTTTGAAGACGGAACAAGGTTTCCAATAACTGTGAATTGCACAATGACTGTCGGGTTGTTAATCACTTTATTTCCCCATGCGGCCAGGTTCTTCAAATTTGCATGACATAACTTCATAATACAAGCGTATTAGGCGAAAATAGTCTGGATGAAACATGCTAGAAAATATTTCAAGTAAGCACCTCTTTCTCACCAAATATCAATCAAGGGATAAATCCAATATAATAAATCAAGAAAACATCCTGAAACTGCTTAAAGTGACATTGATTTCGCTGTTTTTAATTCTACAGACATTCTCTCCATCAAATTTATAGCTCAAAGAGGAGCACACAATAAGGAATCTACTTTAGTATCCTTCACTACACCTGAAATTGCAGAGATGGTTTACGGAAAAAGACAAATTCAGACAATGTGATACACTGCTCACCTGGAAAACCTTTATCTAATAATCCTAGCTGGTGGATAACTGGGCCCATCCTCTCCAGATGGAAAAAGAGTCTCCTCAAATACTATTGAAAATTACTACCAGAATGATACAGTCTACATTGAAAACTATCGAGGAAAAACATGGTACAAGTGACGGACACCAAGCGCAAGCGGGCGGACGACTAAGGGGTCAATCTGGAAGCATTTGTACAGTTAAAAAAGGCCTCCATGGAATCCCAACCTCCTCTAGGGGGTGATGCCGACCCCTCTTCAGGACCTTCAGGGACCACCCCCCTTCGCCTGTGCTACGTGACGTAGATACGTCACCTTCCTCTTCGGAGGAACCAGACAGGACTAGATCCTGCCAGCCTTAGGGCTCACTGGAGGGTGCGGTGGTGGACCTTCCACCTTCAAACCCAGCACAGTCCTTCTAGACAACAATGACTTGTTGCACCCGTGGTCACCGGAGTGATCTCTGGGTCCAAAAGTGGCATCCTATGTGGCATCCCGTTTGCGCAAACCTATTGACAAAGAGGTGCGTAGTCATATGCGTGCTGAGTGCCCCTGTCCTTCTCTTGAGGACAAGGTTGTCCTCCCTCCAGAGACAGGAGCAAAAATAACCACCTTTTCAGCTAAATTTGTCAGAGATCCCAAGAAGGAGATAGATAGAACCTAGCGTTTGTGCCAGGACAAGTTGTTGGACGTGGTGGGTCCCTTGTCAAAAATTTTAAATATGACAGAGGATGCCAAATCTTGATCTCACCTGACACCCTTTCATGTTGGGCTAATTGTGCGTTATCCACAGAGAGGCAGAGATCCCTCCTGAAAAAGATCCACCTGAAATTGGGAGAATTGGCCACTTCAGAGGCGAAGCCCATCACGGACGGGAATCTCTTCTGAGAGCCCTTTATCCACGAGCTTGGGAAGTTTGTCAACACAGTTACCTCACTCGATAAGGCTCAATCCTCAATAAAACGGATTTTCAGCCCCCGTGTTTTTGTCAGCACCGGTTGTGGTAGGGGGCACTCGACTGACTCATCAAGGCTCCGGCAGAGGTGCCAATACCCGCCGCGGACAGTGGCAGGATTCCAGCCGTTTTGGTTCCTTCTATCCAACCAAGAGTTATCCCAGAAGGCGGGGTCACAGAGGAGCTCCCAGGGGCAATGGCTCCTACAACAATACCACAGGTGAGCGTAACATAGCCCAAAGGGGTCAAACTTGGAGGGAGGTTGGCAGAATTCTTGCATGATTGGAAAGCTCTCAGATTTGACGTGTGGGTACTCCAAACCGTACAAGGCTTCCATATCAATTTCTATGGTTCCCCCAGCCAAGTACGCAGGCCTACACCACTAGCTTTTTTCTCGCATTCAGGCTGCTTTGGTGGAGTGGGAGGTTGGTCATCTCGGAAAGAAAGATGCAAAAGTCCCATCGACGTTACACCCTCTGGGATTTCTCAACAATCTTTTCCTAGTGGAGAAGGTGGATGGAGGCCAACGCCCTGTCATCAATCTCAAAGACTTCAACGTATGGCTGATTTACCACCATTTCAAGATGGAGGGTGTCCATCAACTCAGAGAATTGTTGCAGACCAGCGACTGGATAGTCCGCTTAGATCCGAAAGTTGCCTACCTCGCGGTCCCCATCTTCCCGCCTCACCGGTGTTTTCTGCAGATCCAGTAAAACTTGAAAATCTTCGAATTCACTTGCCTTTCTTTCTGCATTTCTTCGGCCCCTTGGTGCTTTACTAAGGTGTTGCGACCAGTGATCGAACACTTACGGTCTCTGGGCCTCCGTCTGATGGTTTATCTGGATGACATCCTGATCATGGATCAGTGTCCCATACGTCTGTCCAATCATTTGTGGAACACGATTCATCTCTTAGAATCCCTGGGGTTCTTAATCAACAAACAAAGGTTTGCTTTGACTCCGAATCGGGCTGTCCAATTCTTGGGATTTTTGGTGGATTCGGTCAAAGCCCCCTAAATCTTCCTTCCCAGAAGCTCACGAAGATCAGACATGAGTTGAAGAGAATGTTGGCCAAGCATCCTACTTCTCTTTGCCAGATAGCGTGCATAATGGGGCTCCTCTCTTCGTCGATTCAGGCTATATTTCTGGGCCCTCTACATTATCCAGTTTTTCAATCCCTTTAGCCCTCCTTCCGGATCTCCTGCTTGATCCCCTGGTCTTATCGGAGCCTCTTTACCTCAGGGCAGATTACCGGGTACGTTGGTCGGGTCTGGGAATTTCAAGGGCGGCTGCATCCTTGCTTTCCAGAGCTTGATCAGAAAGCACAAATAAGAGGTATCGATCAGCCTGGCCACGATGGTTAGGTAAGTGTCATCAACACCAGGTGGATCCCATAGAATCCACAGTGGTTCACATATTAAACTTTTCTTGCCTCTCTAGCTTCAGAGGGTTTGTCATACAGGTCCATTAATACCTTTCACTCAGCTATTTCAGCGGGTCACGTCCCGTAGGACAGCAGTCGGGTCGGTGAACATCCTTTGGTGTGTAAGCTGCTTAGGGGTATTTGGTTTTCTGTTCCCTCGAAACCCCGCTATTCTGTGCTAGGGGATGTTATTAAGGTACTACATCTGTTTAAATCGTGGCCCCAATTGTCATTCAAAGTTGGCTACACTACTCTGTTTAGTGTCATGCCGTAGAGTATTGGATGTGCGAGCTCTGGATATTACAGGTAGAGTATTTACACCAGATGGGGTGTCTTTTCATGTTTCCAGAAAGACGAAATGTAATTCTGGGATTGTTTCATACCCTCTTTTTCCACAGGTTCCGAAGTTGCGTGTAGTTCGGACAATTAAGGCATATGAATCTATGATGGCAGACCTCTGCCCACATGGAGAGCAACAGTTGCTGATCACCCTTACCAAGCCTCATAGAGCAGGCTCTTCCCCCACGATAGCCCGGTGGGTTCGTTGGGCCATGCAAGAAGCTGGCATTGACATTTCCAGGTTGGGAGCCCATTCAGTACAAGGGGCCATTGCCTCCAAAGCGTTTTCGCTAGGGACACGTCTAGAGGACATCCTCAATGCTGCCGATTGGTCTTCAGATTCTACATTTAAAAGGTTTTATTTTAAACATGTGTCCAATATTGCATCCTTGGGGGTGGAAAAGCTTTAAACTAGCCTAATCCTCTCCTCTGGGTCATGACATAGAATGAAACATTTCCTAGCGATCGTGAATAAAAGTTACAATTCTATTACGCAAAAGACACACTGATGATGGACGGAATGCAGAGCAACATTCACCCCCAGTCAAGAGATCTGGGGTAAAAACATTGTTCTTTTGCTCACCATGCTACCCCAGTTTAGACTCAGCGATATGCAAATCAGTCTTGACCCTGTGCCTCATGGAAACAGTCCAGCCTGAACTGCCAAGCCAGGTCCTCCCTGGACCGGAAACAAACATCCTGGGACCGGCTTCGGGGCATCACCCCTCATCAGCCAGGCTAGCTTGAATCCAGTGGCACAGTGAGACCGGGACTCACGTCTGGGCATGCCCGGCACACTTGGGGCGAGAAAGCAAAAGACACACAGATGATGGACGGAATGCAGAGCAAATCAAACATTCACCCCCAGTCAAGAGATCTGGGTTAAATCCATTGTTCCTTTGCTCACCATGCCAAACCAGTTTAGAGCCAGCCATACGCAAATCAGTCTTGACCCTGTGCCTCATGTGAACAGTCCAGCCTGAACTGCCCAGCCAGGTACTCCCTGGACCGGAAACAAGCATCCTGGGACCGGTTTCGGGGCATCACCCATCATTAGCCAGGCCAGCTTGAATCCAGTGGCACAGTGATCCCGAGACCCACGTCTGGGCATACCCGGTACACTTAGGGTGAGAAAGTAAAAGACACACAGATGATGGACGGAATGCAGAGCAAATCAATCATTCACCCCAGTCAAGAGGACTGGGTTAAATCCATCGTTCTTTTGCTCACCATGCCACCCCAGTTTAGACCCAGCCATATACAAATCAGTCTCGACCCTGTGCCTCATGGGAACAGTCCAGGCCGAACTGCCAAGCAAGGTCCTCCCTGAACCGGAAACAAGCAGCCTGGGACTGGTTTCGGGGCATCACCCCTCATTAGCCAGGTCAGCTTGAATCCACTGGCACAGTGAGTCCGGGACCCACATTTGGGCATACCCTGCGCACTTAGGGCGAGAAAGCAAAAGACACACAGATGATGGACAGACATATGCAAATCTTTCTTGACCCTGTGCCTCATGGGAACAGTTCAGCCCGAACTGCCAAGCCAGGTCCTTTTTGCATTTGTCACGCGAGTGGGACAGGTATGCCCAGACATGGGTCCCGTGCTCTCCATGCCACTGGAGTCTAGCTAGCCTGGCTGATGAGGTGAAATCCTGAAACTGGTCCTAGGATTCTTGTTTCGGGTCCAGGGAGAACCTGGCCTGTCAGTTCGGGCTGGAATGTTTCCATGGGGAACAGGGTCAAGACTGATTTGCATATGGCTGGGTTTAAACTGGAATGGCATGGGGAGCAAACAAACAATGGATTTAGGCCCAGATCTCTGAACTAGGGTGAATGTTTGACATTGATCAGCATTCAGTCCATCAATTGTTCTTTTTGCATTTGTCACCCCTAGTGAGACGGGTATGCCCAGACGTGGGTCTCGTGCTCTCGATGCCACTGGAGTCAAGCTAGCCTGTCTGACGAGGGGGAAACCCCGAAACCGGTCCTGGGATGCTTGTTTCCGGTCCAGGGAGAACCTGGCCTGGCAGTTCAGGCTGGACTGTTCCCATGGAAACAGGGTCAAAACTGATTTGCATATGGCTGAGTTTAAGCTGGAATGGCATGGGGAGCAAAAAAACGATGGATTTAGGCCAGGGTCTCCGTACTGGGGTGAATGTCTGACATTGATCAGCATTCTATCCATCAATTGTTCTTTTTTCAATTCTATTAAGGACACAGAGGCGAGGATTAGTCCCACCCTAAGCCGCTTATGGCATGGACGCTTTACCCGCCCCTCACTAGGGTTGTCTATTATTT
Source organism: Calotriton arnoldi (assembly GCA_963921515.1). Classification (NCBI taxonomy): domain Eukaryota; kingdom Metazoa; phylum Chordata; class Amphibia; order Caudata; family Salamandridae; genus Calotriton; species Calotriton arnoldi. The sequence continues at coordinate 262,606 of CAWUFW010005693.1, forward strand.
CCATTTCTTGGTAAAACGCACATTTTGGTTATGACAGACATTTTAATCTTGGTCTTGTGTTATGACTTGACATTTCTCCTATGTTTGCAGTACATTCCTCACTCTAAAGTACATTGTTTGATGCAGTCTCTTGTATTTCAGGGACGGATGCATCGAAACAGGAGTAGTTCTCCAGGGATGAAGCTGTTTTTGCAGGAAGAAAGAGGAGGATAGAGAAGTGCTGAGGAGTCTTGAAGGACTGGATGCCGTCTGAGTCGATGAACTGTTTCTTTGTTATTTTTCCCTTGAATCATGGGAAATGTAGTTTGATAGTTGTGTTATAGGTTTTATGGCTGCTGGAGTGAAATAATTGAAGAAAGAATAGCCTAGTCCTTGTCCCTGTGTTCTTAATAGAACTGAAACTTTACTTTACGATTGCTAGGAAATGTTTCATTCTGGGGAAGGAAGCGGTAGATTCTCATCTCTCCCCTCTCTACGCATATACCCATGTTCTCCGTCATGACCACACCCTATTAACTCTTACTTTCCTTTCCTCATCTGTTGATTCTCCCCGAGTTCCATTCTCCACCACACTTGGTTTGTAGGTGGGTGTATATGTTAAAATCTTTCTTTAACAAGCAGGTTTAAATCATAAAAACCTGTATGACTGAAAGACTTCATAATTTGGCTAAACACCTTGGAATAGGTCAAAAAGAAAGCTCATTGGATGATTGAAAACATAAAAAGATAAAAGAAATTTTTTTAGCTCTTCAACGAAACTGACAGAAATCGAGCATCCAAAAAGCGAACAAAATCCACTACTCAAGCACTGTGTAAATTGCAAAATGTCCAACCAAGGAGCTCTATAAATGGTAGCAAAATTCTGCAATCAAAAAACTAAATCTAAAAGTTGTCAAGGAACCACTCCTCATTCTCAAGATGTTTGCAACAAATTAGTGGTGCTTTACTTCACCAAAATAGATACCTATGGCTCGTATCTTACAAACAAAAACCACAATCACCTGGAAATCCCACCTAAAACAATCACTCAAAACAAAATATTTTGTCCCCATCATCGTTCAAAGAATTTAAGGATCTTCTGAAAAACAGTCGTTCTGTTAGCTTGTGGGATAGCTGCTGCCATTAGAGGATCTTTTTGCAAATTTGAGGGGAGCATAGATCTGATGGACAGCCATCCCAGCAGGGAGCTTAATTAAGAACTTTATCCACACAACTCTTTCCACAAGACTTTAAGCATGCATGCACCCATTAGGAAGTCCATTATAACTAGAGCAATCAAATAGACTGTTTCTTGGAAAACTAATTTGGAAGAGCAACATTTCTACAGATTCCCTAATTCCTAGAAGACGACTTCCACACAGGAAGAAACACAGAATCAGCTCTACTCGTCATTTGGGATGACCTAAAAAAAATGCAGTTGACACTACTTCTTTCAGCATAATTCAATATGGTTCATCATCCAACCTCAATTCTGACTCAAAGAAACTAGTACTGATAGTACATGACCTTGCCAGGATTTCCTCCTATCTGCATGACAGATCTAACATGAAATATATGCCTCTCTGCTCATCTACACTTTACAACATAAAAACAAGAGTTCCAATACAGCTATCATCTCACTCCTTTTTTAGAAGTACAAAATGAAACCATTAACAGAGTTAACCAACAGCTTTGTTCTTACCTGCTACAATTATGTGGACAACTCAAACATGAATGTATGTATGTGGTATGCGTGCAGCACAAACCTTGCCGAAAAGGTAGCGGAGCACTGTAGAGGATCAAAGACAAGCATACAGTCAGTGACTGAAGGGGCGGTATCTGGTTATTGAATTGTTAGCGCGTTGCGAGTTAGCGTTCTTTAAAAAGATGAATATTGACTGTTGCCTTAACTGAAGCAGATTAGGGTCGTCCTTATGGATACAGGTATGCTGTTCCATATCCTGTTTGCAGTGATGGAAAGGGACTGCTGCATTCAGGGCCGGCCTTAACACTGGTGGCGCCCTGTGCGACAATGTCTTTTGGCGCCCCCCAATGACCACCTCTGCCCTGGATTCCCTCACTAGCACCCTTTAACAGTGCCCCCTCAAGTCTCCGTAACCACTGTCTCTCGGATTCATTTAGTTTGATAGCACCACTCATACCTGTGTAAGGTGTCAGAGCACTTTACACCACACACACATTGCACAGAGAAAATCATATGTGTGTAAATCAGTGTATAGGAAATGTTACATCAGACAGTAGTGCAAGGTGTAGTGTATGAGTGACATGTCATCGATACTGGTAGGCAATATAGTTTAAGAGTCCTTATTCTGGTAAAGCGCAAATTCAGAATGTAAAACATAACATCATTGTTAGGGGTTCTCTTTCATAATAAGAACTGTTTTCTAACCAAATGAACCCTTTTGGCAAGATTAGGATAATGAAAGACTGGGCAAAAAAACATATAGCTTTAACATATACCTTGCAGTTTGCATGCAGCTCTTTGATGACAGTTAATAGCTCAATGCAGAGACGTTTTAAGGCATGGGCAAAGTGGGCCCTGGCCCAGGGCCCCAGGCTTTTAAGGGGGCCCCCTGATAGAGGCAGCTAGGTTCTGCAGAGAGGCTTGCCCTGATGACCTTTAATAATTTTTAGCTTGTTTTAAATACTGTTTTTAGTTAATTTATTTTTAATGTGTGTGGTGTGTGAGAGGCTGCTGCAGACAGTTTGCATAAAATATTGTGTTTACGTTTCATGCAACATCCATAAAACAAGTTTCTTTGAGATTAAAACAGGATCTCACATATTAGAAATGGGAGGAAGTCACAGATTTTATTTCACAGAAACTATTTGCAGTAATATTAGTGAGCTGCTGGTGTATCTCAGATGTAAATGCATTTATAATTTGGATGAGTGTGACTGTGCACTGTCTGTGACCTGACCAGAGAGGCCGCGAAAGAACTGCAATTAGTTAATTCATTCAAACCTAATCCAAACAAGGGCCCCCAAAATACGTTTGACCCAGGGCCCCCAAAATCCTTAAGATGTCCCTGGCTCAATGCTCTATATTAGAATTTTGACTTATAAACGACAAGTAACAAAATGAGCTCTCTTACAAAAGCAGTAACCCACTGACCTATTTACATTATATGCACTTTGTTATCTGCTTGGTACACGTTCTTAGCAGCAGGCAATTTAACCCTCTGCGCTACCTTAGGACGAGTCAAAACTTCCACTAGACAGACCTCCGGGTCTCTTTCCAGGAAGAGATTAATCACCAGAGTTCCCTTGACATTTTAATTGATGCCTAAAAATTGCTGGAGGCCAGGAGGCGGCAGCAGGTGCTCTTGAAATTATAATATATTTGAGAAAATGACGCCCCCACCCCAAGTCAGCGCCCGGTGCGGTGGCACCGATCGCACCGCCCTAGAGCCGGCCCTGGCTGCATTGGCTACTCTGATGCTAGCCTACCTAGCGGTGTGCAGAGAGCATCCAGAGAAGAAGAGCTGTTCCTCAAGAACAGTGGGAGTGCTGTTAATGATGGCTTTGTAAATGATGCAGGTTGATGAGTGACCTTGAGAGTCTTTGAGATGTCTGTATTATTGAAATTGGCACTGTTTTGAAAGATAATAATAAAAAGAATTGAACCATAAAAATGCTGCGGGCCGGCAAAGGGAGCCAATGGAGTTCAATGAAGGTGGGGGTGATGTGATCATATCTCTTTCAACCCTTTGGTAATAGTACTCAAACCCAATCTAGAAAACCCTAAAGACACAGGAACCTCAAAACTGAACAACTGTCTCATAGATGTTCAGAAGACATGGAACAATCTCAAACTAAATGCATCAAGAAGAAAAGTACTCACTTGGGGAAAATGGCCAGATAAACGTGGTCCACGATGTAGGAAGGTGGAATCTGACTATATGGTTGCCCCCACTTTTTTTATGGTGTTTTGCTGGTTTATGACTTAGTTGGACTGGGATCCTGCTATTCAGGGCCCCAGTCTATCTGCTTTCTCTGTAAAATGGATTCCATGTGCCTTAGGCACATCTCTGATTGGGATCTGGAGTGCCTTTATAAGTCCCTAGTATATGGTATACTATGTACCAAGGGCATAGGTACCTCAGAGGCCTGCCAGGGGCTGCAGCATGTATTATGCCACCCCTGGAAGGCCATCCAAACTGACACCACAGGTCTGCTACTGCAGCCTGGGTAAGGTGGTGCATGCACCTCTTACTGTGATATAGGTTACCTATATCACGAAATACATACACACCTAGAAACCTATAAGTCACTCCTAAGGCAGGCCTTATCAATCCTAAAGGCAGAGTGCATGGTTCCTATGTGAGAGGGTGCCCCTGCATGAGCAGGGCCCCTCTGCAGCGTTCGGAGACCATCTCTGATGCTGTTTGTAGTGCAGCCTGACCATATACTCTTAAGCGCATTATATCCTCGCGGTAAAATGCTAACTTTGGAATGGCTGCACCTAAACATGTCGTGTTTGGTGTCAAACATCTTGGAATACTACCCCCCGCCAATCCTGGCGGCGGGGGTAGCATTCCACCCTTCTAGAGGGAAAGACATGTTAACTCTGGCTTACCCGGTAACTTCTTTCTGAAGCCCTGGCATCACAAAATGGATGCTGCTGCCACAGACACAAGTCTGGCCTCCTGCTGCTGGATGAAACTCCGGCAGGGGAGGCCTGGACAATAGGTTTCCTGTTGCAGGGAGGTGTGACCACCTCCCCAGACAGGATAATGTGTATTGGGGCTGGGTGGGTGCACTCTTAGAGTGCTTTGAAGTCCTGCACTGGGGGAGCAAAAGGCTCCTCTGTGCATATGCCAGTTCAAACCAGCTCAGGGGCTACCTGCCCCTGCTCTGGCACGAAACTGGACAAAGGGAAGTGGGTGTAGCCACCCCTCCCTTGACCCTCCCATAGGTGGGGTCATAGAGTTAGTCCCTCCCTGTTTTACTAGTTAAAATGGGGAACCCTTGCCACAGCAAGATTAGATTATACCTGGACGAAACTCTGACACGGAATCCTGGACCTTCGACGCTCTACGACAAGATTAGAGGACTGAAGAATCTCCCTTGGGGTCAAGGAGTGACTCCCCTGCTTGGCAGGCACCAAAGAAGCATCTGTCCGGTTCGCATCACTGAAGCTCCCGTCGGACGCCGAAGTCATCGCATCACCAGAGGTGGATTCTCAGACTTCCCCGAGGCTACCCTGAGTCCCCAGCAAAGCTGAGGCCCGTGGCTATCGTGGGTAACGTGAGACCGTGACCCCTGGACACCGAGCACACTTGCAAGTGCACCATCTTCTGGGTCTCCCAAGAAGTCGTGCTTTGGGCTCCGAGTAGCCCTAGCCTCCAGCACCACCTGCACCGAAGATCACTGGCCCCCACTCCACGAGTGTCCTGTAAGCCAGCTCCACGTGCGGCGTCACGAGGCTCCTTCGCGGTCGCTAGCCCGTTGGCTAGTAGCCCTTACCGAAGGCCAATCTTTTCTTTACTTGGCAGTCTGGTTGCTCCAGGCCTGCCCTCACTTACCCTTGCTGGGTGAGTTCCCCAGACCTTGCTGGTCTGCACCATCGACGATCTTCAGCTACATCGAGACTTGCCGTTGCCAAGGCTTGTTGGGTCCAATCTGGTCGCCGACACCGCAGCACTCGACAGACATCGTGTACCAGCCCGAATCCTGCTCCTGGTCGCCGACAACGCCTCCTGGACCTCGTGGCTGCTGAAACGAGACGACCGTCAACGCACCTGAAGCACTCGACATCGGTGGGCATCCGTCCATCACCTCCCTGGTCACTGGCTAGTGACCCAGACTCTGTCCCCTCTGCTTTCAGGTTCTTCAGAACTCCGATCCACTCTTGGATCCACCCGGACACTTTTCTCCTGGTCGCCAGCAGCACTTTGCAGCAGATCGCCATAAGAACCGACGACGAAACCCGACCCCGAAAGGCACCTATGCACCCGGCTTCCCTGGGTGAGGTAACACGAGTACTCCGGTGCTCCCGTGGGTAGAGACTCTTCAAAGTCCTAGATCTCAAAGGGTTTTGTCCTAGTCCTCTTCTAAAGTGTCCCTTTCCTCTATTTTCCCGATCCCGACTTTCTCCATAGAAGTTAACGGCGTATCGCGGTTGTGTATTTACACTGCACGCGTCTCCCGTGGGTCCCCTGTGTCACTACCTTGGGTGGTTCCTTGTGGTCCAAGCACTTCTAGAGGCTCTAGGCCTAGTGTCTAGTTCAGTCGTGGTTCGCATACCACTTTATTGGTATATGGTTTGGTACGCCCCTAGGGCCCAAACGTGTATTTGTGCTATTACTGTGATTTAAGATCTTATAACCTATGTACTTCGAACTCTAGCCTCATAAAGAGACTAGAGGGGTGTGTTTAGTAATAAATACATATATTTTGAATATATACCTGGTGTGGTGCTCTTTCATTTGGTCACTCAAGAGATTATAGACTGGTAAAACAAGCTGCTTTACATTCCTTCAAGACTTAGCCTGAAGGCTGCTCTCCACAGCTACCACTAGGATAGCTTTCAATAAGGTTGTCTTTAACCTACCTACCATAAGAGTCGATTTGGACTGGTGCAAGGTGCCCACTATAATTAGTGGACAGCATATGCCAGGCCAACTTCTCACATTGGTGTGCAGCGTGTGGGATTCCAGCTTGCTATTGTTTTACCAGATAATCTCAATTGAATTGATCAACTGAAAACCACTAAAGGTACCTAAGGTACATATAATTTAAGCTTAGAATATCAGTAAGTTCTACTGAACTTAGAGTTGTGTGTTAAGGGATAGCACAACCCTTTCTACAACTCAAGAGAGTTTAGTAGGCCACACTAGAGTAGGTAGTGCATACACCACACCACACTAGTAATGTCTTTAAAAGCAGGATCTAAAGATGCCCTGCAGGAAGCCATTGAGCTTCCCCTCCAAGTATGACACACTCCCATTCTTGGAACTGAGAGCTTTGTGTAACGTGAGGAAATTAAGGACAGGCCAAAGTCCCACCACCCAACACCTCCAGGAGATGTTGGTGGCTTATGATCTTAGTAAGTCCTCAGAGACTGAAGGGGTAGGAGCAGAGGGTGGGCCAGCAGATGAGGAAGGGGCCAGGGGTACTACTACCCCCAGCCCCCCTCTGAAACTGACCAGGAGGGTGACAATGACCCTGACCTGGAAAACCCAATCCCTTCTGGGGAAGATGAAGATGAGGATCTAGAGAACCACACCTTTGTCCCCCAGGAAGGATTATGAGTGTGCTCAGAAAGTCTAGGTCTCCTTCTCAGGAGTCTAACCACTCTGGCACCTCAATAGGGAGCTCTGTTTCTTCTCACAGGAGGGAATCCTCTCATGAGAGAAGAAAGAGACTGGTCCAGTATGAGGAAACTCAACTAGAGATCAGGAAGAAGCAATTGGCTTTAGATAGAGAATCCCTAGATCTCCTTAGAGAGAGAAGAAAGTTGGGACTAGAGTCCCATGGTGGCAGCAATATCCCTAGAGATAGGGACAGGTCTTATGACCATAGAAACCTAAACAAGATTGTCCCTCCCTACCAGAGTGGGGATGACATCCACAAATGGATAACTGCACTGGAGAGGGCCTGTAAAGTTCAGAAGGTCCCCCAGAGGCAGTGGGCAGCAATCTTGTGGCTCTCCTTTGCAGACAAAGGTAGAGACAAGCTCCTCACTGTAAGAGAAGAGGATGCTGACAATTACACAGTCTTGAAGAGTGCTCTGATAGATGGGTTTGGCCTAACCACTGAACAGTATAGGTTGAAGTTCAGAGACACCCAAAAAGCTCAGACTCAAGACTGGGTTGATTTTGTAGATTGTGCTACAAAGGCTCTGGAAGGTTGGATACATGGCAACAAAGTGCATGACTTTTTAGGATTGTACAATTTGATTATGAGGGAGCAGATCCTTAATAATTGTCAAAACCAGCTTTTGCACCAGTATCTGGTGGACTCTGATCTGACCTCTCCCCAAGAATTGGGAAAGAAGGCAGACAAATGGGTCAGAACCAGAGTAAAAACTAGAAATCAGGGTGGTGACCAGAAGAAAGATTCTACTAAGTCCCAAGAGAAAGGTGGGGATAAATCTAACGATAAGTCCCCTACAGGGCCCCAAAATTCCTCTTCTGGGGGTGGGTCCCAAACTCCTTCCTCTCCTGAAAAGAAACCATATTGCCATGTCTGTAAAAAGCCTGGGCACTGGAAAACTGATCCCAGTTGCCCCAGGATTGGCAATAAAGAAAATGTTCCTCCCACAACTACTACCACCCCTCCTGGTACTACCAGTAGTAATCCTCCAGTTGGGAGTAGTGCACCCAAAAAGTTGGGTGCTTTTGCAAGAGGAACAGAGGTGGGCCCTAGTTTAGACAGGGACCCCTCAACAGACTCCTCTGACTCTGATGGTGGTATAGGATTTGCCACCTTTACCATGGGTCCCATAGCATTGGGCAGGTACAGACTGGAGCCAATGATTAATGGTCAGAAAGCTGTGGCATTTAGGGACACAGGGGCTAGTGTCACCATGGTGGCAGGGAAACTAGTCCCCCTCACCAGCTTTTACCTGAGTTTAAATACCAGGTGACCAACATTGATGGTGTCAGAACAGATCACCCCATGGCCATAGTCAATCTCAGCTGGGAGGGGGTCACAGGCCCAAAAAGAGTGGCAGTGTCCCCAACCCTACCTGTAGATTGCCTGATGGGCAATGATTTGGAAATTTCAGCCTGGGCTGAAGTTGAACACCAAACCCATCTTAGGATGTTGGGCGTCCCTGCAAGGTTAGTGGGGCTGTGATGGCCACAGCCCCAGCCCAAGACTTTGGAGAGATGGAGCCTGAAAGAATGGCCCACTCTCCCCCAAAAGAGAGCAAAAGGGTTGAAGAAAAGTCTTCTTCCCCCAGACAGTAGGTAAGGGTCAGCCTCCTCAGGGAACTGACCCTACCCCTAGTGAAGGAACTGCCACAGAGGTAGTCAGGCCTGGCCTGGCCACACCCCTGATGGCAGAGGACCCTTCCACGGTGGTACCCAGTCTGGAGCAGGTAACCTGCCCCTCTCTACCCTGCCTCAGTCAGCCCAGGGCTGCAGAGGTCAGGGAGGTCAGTGGACCCCCCGGGCCCCCTGTCCAGAGGAAGCCCCCATCAGCAGATTAGGGGCAGCCAGTCTAGTTGCCCTAGCCAGGTGAAAATTCCTCTACACACTGAGGGATCCCCCATACCTTTATGTAGGGACCTCCCCCAGAAGGACTCTGGTAGGCAAGGGCAAACCTGGGACCAGAAGGTTCCAAACCTGCCATGTCCCTCCAGTGTTCCATCCAAAGGGACCCTACCCCCAGCTGTAGGCAGCCAAAGGTTGACCCTTAGAGCAAAGTGCAACTCAGTCATGGAAAGACAGGCATACATGGTGACCAGTGATCTGAGGAAACTGAGGCCAACATTCCTAGGGCCTCACTTCCCTACTCAGACACCTCACCAGCCTTGTACTTTACCTAAGCACACCAGAGGTAGTGATTCCCCATGGTGGAGACCCTCTCATACCCTTAGGGTGAGGGATTGCTTAGTGGACCATACCATAGGGGGCAACCATGCTAGTGCAGGTGCTTCCTTATATGGCCACTTAGTCAATATAGGCTCAACTGGCCAAGGTTAGCCTTATCTCCTTTCGTTTGGGGGGGTTATGTAGGAAGGTGGAATCTGACTATATGGTTGCCCCCACTTTTTTATGGTGTTTTGCTGGTTTATGACTTAGTTGGACTGGGATCCTGCTATTCAGGGCCCCAGTCTATCTGCTTTCTCTGTAAAATGGATTCCATGTGCCTTAGGCACATCTCTGATTGGGATCTGGAGTGCCCTTATAAGTCCCTAGTATATGGTATACTATGTACCAAGGGCATAGGTACCTCAGAGGCCTGCCAGGGGCTGCAGCATGTATTATGCCACCCCTGGAAGGCCATCCAAACTGACACCACAGGTCTGCTACTGCAGCCTGGGTAAGGTGGTGCATGCACCCCTTACTGTGATATAGGTTACCTATATCACGAAATACATACACACCTAGAAACCTATAAGTCATTCCTAAGGCAGGCCTTATCAATCCTAAAGGCAGAGTGCATGGTTCCTATGTGAGAGGGTGCCCCTGCATGAGCAGGGCCCCTCTGCAGCGTTCGGAGACCATCTCTGATGCTGTTTGTAGTGCAGCCTGACCATATACTCTTAAGCGCATTATATCCTCGCGGTAAAATGCTAACTTTGGAATGGCTGCACCTAAACATGTCGTGTTTGGTGTCAAACATCTTGGAATACTACCCCCCGCCAATCCTGGCGGCGGGGGTAGCATTCCACCCTTCTAGAGGGAAAGACATGTTAACTCTGGCTTACCCGGTAACTTCTTTCTGAAGCCCTGGCATCACAAAATGGATGATGCTGCCACAGACACAAGTCTGGCCTCCTGCTGCTGGATGAAACTCCGGCAGGGGAGGCCTGGACAATAGGTTTCCTGTTGCAGGGAGGTGTGACCACCTCCCCAGACAGGATAATGTGTATTGGGGCTGGGTGGGTGCACTCTTAGAGTGCTTTGAAGTCCTGCACTGGGGGAGCAAAAGGCTCCTCTGTGCATATGCCAGTTCAAACCAGCTCAGGGGCTACCTGCCCCTGCTCTGGCACGAAACTGGACAAAGGGAAGTGGGTGTAGCCACCCCTCCCTTGACCCTCCCATAGGTGGGGTCATAGAGTTAGTCCCTCCCTGTTTTACTAGTTAAAATGGGGAACCCTTGCCACAGCAAGATTAGATTATACCTGGACGAAACTCTGACACGGAATCCTGGACCTTCGACGCTCTACGACAAGATTAGAGGACTGAAGAATCTCCCTTGGGGTCAAGGAGTGACTCCCTGCTTGGCAGGCACCAAAGAAGCATCTGTCCGGTTCGCATCACTGAAGCTCCCGTCGGACGCCGAAGTCATCGCATCACCAGAGGTGGATTCTCAGACTTCCCCGAGGCTACCCTGAGTCCCCAGCAAAGCTGAGGCCCGTGGCTATCGTGGGTAACGTGAGACCGTGACCCCTGGACACTGAGCACACTTGCAAGTGCACCATCTTCTGGGTCTCCCAAGAAGTCGTGCTGTGGGCTCCGAGTAGCCCTAGCCTCCAGCACCACCTGCACCGAAGATCACTGGCCCCCACTCCACGAGTGTCCTGTAAGCCAGCTCCACGTGCGGCGTCACGAGGCTCCTTCGCGGTCGCTAGCCCGTTGGCTAGTAGCCCTTACCGAAGGCCAATCTTTTCTTTACTTGGCAGTCTGGTTGCTCCAGGCCTGCCCTCACTTACCCTTGCTGGGTGAGTTCCCCAGACCTTGCTGGTCTGCACCATCGACGATCTTCAGCTACATCGAGACTTGCCGTTGCCAAGGCTTGTTGGGTCCAATCTGGTCGCCGACACCGCAGCACTCGACAGACATCGTGTACCAGCCCGAATCCTGCTCCTGGTCGCCGACAACGCCTCCTGGACCTCGTGGCTGCTGAAACGAGACGACCGTCAACGCACCTGAAGCACTCGACATCGGTGGGCATCCGTCCATCACCTCCCTGGTCACTGGCTAGTGACCCAGACTCTGTCCCCTCTGCTTTCAGGTTCTTCAGAACTCCGATCCACTCTTGGATCCACCCGGACACTTTTCTCCTGGTCGCCAGCAGCACTTTGCAGCAGATCGCCATAAGAACCGACGACGAAACCCGACCCCGAAAGGCACCTATGCACCCGGCTTCCCTGGGTGAGGTAACACGAGTACTCCGGTGCTCCCGTGGGTAGAGACTCTTCAAAGTCCTAGATCTCAAAGGGTTTTGTCCTAGTCCTCTTCTAAGTGTCCCTTTCCTCTATTTTCCCGATCCCGACTTTCTCCATAGAAGTTAACGGCGTATCGCGGTTGTGTATTTACACTGCACGCGTCTCCCGTGGGTCCCCTGTGTCACTACCTTGGGTGGTTCCTTGTGGTCCAAGCACTTCTAGAGGCTCTAGGCCTAGTGTCTAGTTCAGTCGTGGTTCGCATACCACTTTATTGGTATATGGTTTGGTACGCCCCTAGGGCCCAAACGTGTATTTGTGCTATTACTGTGATTTAAGATCTTATAACCTATGTACTTCGAACTCTAGCCTCATAAAGAGACTAGAGGGGTGTGTTTAGTAATAAATACATATATTTTGAATATATACCTGGTGTGGTGCTCTTTCATTTGGTCACTCAAGAGATTATAGACTGGTAAAACAAGCTGCTTTACATTCCTTCAAGACTTAGCCTGAAGGCTGCTCTCCACAGCTACCACTAGGATAGCTTTCAATAAGGTTGTCTTTAACCTACCTACCATAAGAGTCGATTTGGACTGGTGCAAGGTGCCCACTATAATTAGTGGACAGCATATGCCAGGCCAACTTCTCACACACGACCTACAGCAAAACCAGTTTATCTTTACTTTTCTTGTGATTCAGTATATTCTAAAAATGGGGGAAAATGAGATTATGATGAATATATTGTATGCCACAATACAACTTAATATAATACTGCAGCCTTGCCAAGTGTCAACCATCATGGGTTAGACGAACACAATCCTTAAATTATCACAAGGTCCCAGAATGAACAAGGAGACAGCTGACAAAAGCAGACAATGATTCTCTAAAATTAAGTTCTTTCTCGTCTTGGATTTTGGTCATGCCCCCACTCACAGCTAATAAAGTGGGAGTATTATAGCCACTGTGAGTAATGGCCAAGCCTCTGAGAAGCATTGACATAATCTATTGGTACTGAATACAGCAAATAGCCTGCATGTGTTTAGGGTAGTTCCAACAAAGTCTAGTAATGGAATTCCACAAATGTTTGAGTGTACTCAGGGCCAGTGCTATAAGGGTATTCTAATGGGATAAATTATATGGAATAAATGTGATTCACACACATTCTGTGCAGCGCCATATTCCTTGCCTTGCCAAGAGATGCATCTTTCTCATGGTGTGGACTCTAAACTTTACATACTCTGATGGAGCTAGACACGGGAAAACGGTTATAAGGAAACATGTATCCATTTCTCTGACCATGCTTTTATTTTTATAACAGGACAAGAGTCTTCATATTATGTATTCTCTTATCTCACTGCTTTATTGACAGCGTTTTAACAAATAAACTACATTCCCATAATGTATTTCGGGAACAGGAAATAGAAATTAGCACCAATCCCATGAGGCTATACAAGGACTCCTCATGATCTCCTCATGATAACCTCCTCCTTCTCCTCCTTTTGTCTTGTTTGAAAGTAACTGTTCCTGCATTACTGAAAGTGTTTGGAGCATGTTGACAAGTTTGTCTCATTCCTTTGCAGGAGGGCATGGCTGTTTTCTGTTGCCTTCTGTTTAATTTTTCTTTTAATATACCAGAGTACAGTGTAAGGCTTTGTTTGTTAACCGGCTAAGTAATCAATCCCAACATGCAACAGCTTAATTGTGTGCTACCTGGCATGTTCCCTATAGACGCGGGCACAGGTTTGTTTATTCCTTTCCACCAGGGAAGCCAGTTTTCAGCCACCAAGGGCTGTTTACAAGTCAACTTTCTGCAGGCACGAGTACAGGCTGTTTGGTTTCCCATTGGTCAATTTCAGCCAGGCGCTGCTGCCATTTTACTCACAATTCCTGCTTGATTAAATTACTTGCAGATTTTTCTCTATCACTCTCTTTCAGCTTGACAAACTGCATACACAAGTGTTTTCATTAAGCGTTGTATTATTTTGTGATTATATGAGCTAGCTTAATATTTCATGTAGTTGCCTTTCTTCGTCTGCGCTGATCTAAACATATTTTACCATTTATTTCACATTTTGCTACATTGTGAAAGAAATTTAACAAATATATAAAAAAACAGATACAAGTTGGGGTTTTGTTCTCTGGTCTGTGTATCTCAGTATATACGTTTGCAGATCATAAATAAATTTAAAAATGTCTACTGCACTAAATGATTCTACTGCTAATGCAGAGGAGGATTTGTTTAGGAAAAACCTTACTGACTTTCTTGACACCCCTGTATATAGAGCGGTAGCTTCCTCCTATGAGGTTGTAGCATCTGATATTGGTCAATCAGCTGCCTCTGCTTTATCTGATACACGTCAACAAAATTATTCTAATGCTAATGAGAATTTGTTTAGGTAAAACCTTACTGACTTTCTTGACTCATTTGTATCTAAAGTGGTAGCTTCCTCCTTTAAGGCGATAGCATGCGATATTGGTCAGTCAGTTGCCTCTGCTATATCTGAGAGGCCACGCATTTGGTTGTGGTATTGATCAGTGCACGGAATCAAGACCACTTTGTTCAACAATATGTATTATGATGATGTTTATTAATGATGTTATTTATGAGGATGTTAAAATGTCACCTGCTAAAAACATTTTAAACTGATTCCCTGCCAGAGGAGTTTTTGATGCCGAGGGTAATACCATGTTCAATCCAGGTCTAACTCTGTCCCTAATTTCAACGAGTGGTTCCCTCCTAAGTTCACTGCTAAGTACATTGATGCTAAGATCAAATCATTCCTAAATGGAGCTACCAGAATGAAGTTGATAGCTGAATGCCCACGGCTATCCATTTCTTAACAAGGCAACAATAACACGCGTTAGATCCCAAGATTGCCACCTTCTCAAGTAAAAAAGGTAGAGACCCCAAGAAAGGGATAGACAAAGCATGGTCTTCATGCCAATACACAGTTCTGGATGTTCTTAGGCCACTCACAAAAATCTTATACACCACTGAGGAAGTGTAGGCTTCTGGGGGAGGAATCAGACCCAAACGTTGTGTCAAACTAGGCTCAGAGAGCTATTTGCTTCTTAGATAATAATGATAAGTCCATTTCCTCCGAGAGATGAGTCTTCTCCTGAGGAGTGATCCCAAGCTAGGTGCCAAGGCTGATTTCGAAGCTGGTGGTTCTGCTGAAGGTACACTCTTCGTGGATGAGAATGTTAAAGAGATCAATAAGTATGTTCAAAGATTTACCACTTTGGATAAAGCCAATTCTTCCCTTATGCAAGTGTTCGGTCAGGTTTTTTACAGGGGCGATGGATACCAGGGTCATTCCATCAGCAGAGGGAACTATTTCAGACCCTTTTATGGACAGCTAAAATCTCTACAGATCTCTCTTCTTTCCCCAGAGACAAAGAGGTGGAAGATTTAAAAAGTTCTCTGGACAAATGAGGGGAGGGAGATATCAAGATATTCACCCTACCTTTTGCAAAAGTTGAGGGTAGGTTGGCCCTTTTTATCACACAATGGGAGGCCCTTTCAAGAGATCTTTTCAGATAGATAGTATTTCTACTCCCTACCAGGAAAGGGGTCCCTTACAAATGTTCTTCGCTCAAGAAGAGGCAGATTTGATATCCAAGGAGGTGGACAACCTCTTCCTCAAAGGGGCTAAAGAGGAGTTTAGTTTGCATCTAAGATGCTTCTTGAGCAACATTTTTCTAGCATTGAAAAAGAACATGATGGTCAGACCTGTAATAAACCTGAAAGGGCCTGAATCAATTTGTGGTTTACAGGAACTTCAAGATGGAGACCGTAGTAACTCTGAGGGACATTTTGGTGTTGCCCTGACAGACATTCTGGTGTTGGGAGATTGGATGATGGGGTTAGACCTGAAAGATGCATATTGAACAGTTCTCATTTATGACCCTCACAGAAAATCTTCAATTCATCTGGGGTTAGGGGGTTGCAGGTGTTCCGGTTCAAGTCTCTCCTCTTTGGACCTTGGTGCTCCATGAAGATTCTGAAGCCTGTGGCAGTCTTTCTCAGGCCTCAGGGTATACGGTGGCTATTTGAAAAACATTATATTCATGGGTCTGGACAAGAGCTTTCTGGTGGCACAAGTACAGGAGGCAGTGAAGCTCACTCAAAACCTAAGGCTTAATATAAATGTGGAAAATCTGATTTAGTTCCTTCAAAAAACAAGGATTTCTTAGTGTTTTTGGAGGAAAAACAACAGAAGTTGAAACTCCTGGTGGCGAAACTCGGCTCTATCCAGAAGAGGTTGAGGAATACGTGAATAGTATCCCCTCTCTCAGACACCTAACCAGAATGGTGGGTCTCCTTCCGTTTTCCATACAAGCAATATTTATGTGCCCGTTACACTACAGGGCACTTCAGAGAACAAAAATCAGGCATTTAAACAAAGGTTTGAATTATTCTCAGTTGGTTCTCTTAGATAAGGAGGCAAGAGAAAAAATAGAGTGGTAGTTAGACCATATGAACCTCTTGGAACAGTTGCACCATTTGTCTGACTACTCCAGACATTGCATTAGAATTTGATACCAGTCTTCATGGAGGGAGCGCAAGCAGGGGCGGTACGTCCATTGGGGCGCTGGGGCGTTGCCCCACTAATGCACATGGCCCCAAAGTGTCGCGTATAATTAATAAGCAGCAGACGTACAGGAGTATTACTTGAAGTCCGTGCCGGTCACTGACGATCACCGGGCGACGCCCGAGCAATCATCAGGACAAGGGGGTGGTGGTGACGTCGGGTCTAGCGCACTTAGTGCGCATGTTCAGTTCTGGGCTGGTCATTTTTCTGACCAGCCCGAACATGCGCATTAGCCTGCACATTAGAAGAGCGGGGGTTGCTTCATGGCGCAGCCCCCGGTCTCCTAATGGGCGGGGGTGTACCCCTGCCCAAGCCAATTGTAGTAGCCTGTGCTTGTTTGGATTCCTGTGCGGAACCTCACTGTGTGGGTGTTCTGTGCCAGGAGATTCTAAGGAGATCAGTTGGTGATGGCTTGGGTTGCTGCCGCTGTCTGCCTGGCAGCTCTTCAACATTAAATACATGAAGAGATTACCTTTGTTCTCTTTATTCAATACAACATCCTTTTTGGCGACGAGCTGAAGAGCTGCCCAACAACGGACCCACTACAATTTCGGAAAAGCCATGTTCGCAAAAGTTCACCAAAAACTGTCGACAGCACGGACTGCTGTCTGAGATTGCCGCGGTGATCGACTACGATTCGGAGGAGAAAAGCAATCCAGGACGCCGCGTAAAAGAAATGCAGGGGAAATAGTGGCAGATTAAGGCAGTGCGGTGAGGCCACAGTTCGTGAAACGCAAGACGGAGCCTGCGTTCCACAAAGGAGGCATGAGTGACGCAACGTACATGTCGTGTTGATGTCTCCCCTGACAACGTGTCTGCGGGTCAATGCTGAACCGCACAGCTTCTTCCTTGTGGTTCAACGCTGAATCACACAGCTTGTTGCTATTGTGACGTCACAATGCTCTTTCAGGAGAAGGAGCAAAGAATGATATAACGAGTGTTCTTTCTCACGGCGAGTTACCAGCTGACTCTATCCTACGCAACAAGAGCTTAAGCTTGAGTATGGTCAAGAATCAGATTTAAAAAAACTTTATGTACAAGAGCCTTTAAAAAAAAAAAAAAAGGGGTGCTGTTAAATAAAGCAGGACAAAACCTTATTAAGGGCACTGAATTCTGAAACTAGGAGACAAAACTCAGTGAAGGATAACATAGTGTAAAAGTTGGAAATTTCATCATCATTAAAAGATGCAAGCAGTTTCGCCTCCTCCACCTTTTTTGGAAACACCTGGAGAACCACCAATAAAGTGGAAACAATGGTTCGACGGATTTGAAACCTACCTGGGTGCGATTGGTGCTAACAGATATAGAGTAGAAAGAAAATAAATTCTATTATTGCACTCGTTAGGTTATGAAGGAAGGGAAATTTTAAAACATCTTCCTCCTTCTCCGGTTGTTGATGGTGCAGAGGAACTTGATGAATTTCAGGACACTATAAAAACTTAAAACAAGATTTGATGCGCAACCAAGCATAGTTGTTCTTCGCCACAAATTTTTTGTAAGAGTACAAAATACAGGAGAAGATGTAGATAATTACATCACAGCCTTGAGAAGACTGGTAGCGGAGTGTCAATTTGAAAATTTTGCAGATCAGTTGGTTCGTGATCAGTTTATTTGTCATTGCAATGATAAATCCATCAAACAGAAGTTGTTATCTATGGGGAATCCTACTCTTGAAGAGACGATTAAGATAGCAAAAAGTATAGAGACGTCACAACTATCAGCCAAGGAACTGGAGAATAAAGTCGGTGAAACTGTTTTGGCTGTGCAGACAAAGGAACACAAAGATAAAGACGGAAGAGCCACAGACAGACCCCGTAAAGGTTTTCAAGAACGTCAAAACTCATTCTTTACACAAACTAGTGTTTGTTTCAGATGTGGTTACAAAGCTCACTTGGGGGGTAGCAAGTGTCCGGCGAGGTTTGTTTCTTGCAGGTTGTGCAACAGAACCGGTCATTTTGAAAAAAGTTTGCCAGTCAAGCAAGAACAAATCATATAATCAGCCGTCATCTGTAAAGTGTGTGGTAGATAGAGGTGTGCATGACGAAGGTGAAGACTTGATCGCTAAAGATCTCAGCAATATGGTTGTTGCAGTTCAAGATGAGGGAATTATTAGTGGTGATCCAGATCTGTGTGTCGATCCTTTCGTTGAGATACTGGTCGGTGATCAAGTATTAAATCTGTTGGTTGATTCTGGCGCACGTATTTCGATGATCACATTAAGCCTCTACAATACCACCTGGCCGAATAGACCCCTTCTACCTCCTGATCGCAAGGCGGTCTCGTATGAGGGACGTGAAATCAGTTTATCTGGTTACATTGAGGATGTGATGGAGTTCAAGGGGAGGAGGATTGCTGGTAAACTGTACGTTGCACACAGAGGGTTAAACATCTTGGGTTGGTTCCACCATGGACTATTTGGAATGGTGCTAAGACCTGGAACCAAGGAACAGGTCCTCGCTGTTAGAGACAACCCTGATCTTGAAGTTCTCATCAGTGAGTTTCCTCATGTGTTTTCAGGGAAGTTAGGGAAGATTAAGGACTTCCAGCATAAAATTGTTGTGAAAGATGGTGCTTGCCCTGTTAGACATAAATTGAGGAATGTCCCTTTCAGTATTAGACTTGATCTAGAAAAAGAGCTTAATTCTTTGTGCGAAAAAGGGATAATCGAACCAATTGAGTCGTCCTTATGGTTATCTCCGTTGGTTGTCGCACGGAAGCAGAATGGGGAGCTTAGGGTATGTGTTGACCTCAGGTGTTTGAATCAAGAAATCTGGGTAGATTCACACCCACTACCCAATATAAATGAGCTGTTGGCGAGCTTGAAGGAAGCAAAAGTCTTTACTATGTTAGATTTGGCATCCGCCTACCATCAGGTGGAACTAGCTCTTGAGTCTAGGCACCTCACGGCCGTTGTATCCCCCTTTGGTTCTTTTCAGTATGTTCGCATGCCTTTTGGGCTTGCATCTTCTGCTTCAGTTTTTCAGCGGCTCATGTTCAATATGTTGAAGGGCATCGAGGGAATATCTGTTTTCCAAGATGATATTCTCATCTTTGCACCTGATGAGGTTACACATGACATAATCTTGAAGGAAGTTTTGTCAAGATTTCAAACCAATGGTGTAGTTTTACGAAGAGATAAGTGTGCTTTTAAGACTACGGAGGTTGAGTACTTAGGGCATTTAGTTAACGAACATGGCATCCATCCTAAATCTAGCTTGGTTGAATCAATTGTGAAGTCCAAACCACCCACTGACAAGACCAGTCTCAAATCTTTTTGGGACTGTGTGAATTTTACTCACGGTTCATTCAGGATTTTGCAAGCAAGTTGAGACCATTGTCACGAATGATGATGAGAGGTGTTGCGTTTGAATGGTGTGGTATGTGTCAGGATGTCTTTGAGTGGGTAAAACACGAGCTAACCTCATCCAAAGTGTTAAAGCACTATGATCCCTCACTTGTATGCACTCTTACTGTTGACGCGAGCAGCGTTGGTGTAGGAGCTGTATTGACAAAAAAAAGAAGGGGATGTCAGAACCATTGGGTATGCTTCGAGAGTTTTGTCTGATTCTGAAAAAAGATATTCAGTTATAGAAAAGGAGTTGTTGGCGTGTTGGTGGGGAGTGATGAAATTTAGGAACTTCATTTGGGGGAGAAAATGTTGTATCCGTACGGATCACAAACCCTTAGTTTTCATTCTCAGTGGGAAGAATGTTCGGACTTTTACTCCTAGGATTGCACGCTTGTCCTCCAAACTACTTCAGTTCGATTTCAGTGTTGAGTACATCCCAGAAAGTAAAAATGGTTGTGCGGATTTCTTGTCACGATCTTCTGACATTGAGGAAAAGGAATTTGAATTGGGGGAGGAGGACAAAGAGGAGTTTATTGTAGCTGCTGTGGATCTTCCAAAGCTGTGTGCCATATCAGAAAGTGAATGGCGCCAAGCTCTTAGTTCTGATGTTTCTTTGAAATTGGTTATGGAGTATGTTGAGAAAGGATGGCCTAGAGAAAGGAATTTAAACTTTGAATTTAAGACACTCTTACAAATTGCTGATGAACTCTCGATTGATGATGGGTTGTTGTTGAGAGGAGACAAGCTTGTTTCCCTCTCACCTTGAGAGCAAAACTAGTCAAGCAGGCGCATGAGGGGCACTTAGGTGCAACCTTAACGAAAAAAAGACTACGTGATTCCTTTTGGTGGCCTTACATGGACAGAGAGGTAGATGAACATGTTAAGTCTTGTGTGATTTGCTCCAGTTGTGACAAAACTGCCAAGTTGCGGACTCCTCCCTTGACACCCATTGAATTACCATCTGCTCCATGGGTGAAACTTGGCATGGACATTGTAGGTCCGTTCCACGCTTTAGATTCGTCATCTAAGTTTGCTTTAGTTCTTATGGACTATTACTCAAAGTGGCCAGAGGTGAAATTTGTGAGGGAGGTCAGTTCTAGAACGGTGGTCGAATTTTTAAACGAAGTATTTATGAAGGAAGGTTTTCCGGAGTCTATAGTGACAGACAATGGAACTCAGTTTGTTGCTCGTGAAGTTGAAGAGTTCTTGTGTGCTTCAGGTATTAAACATCTCAAGAGTTCTTTGTTCCACCCACAGACCAATCGTCTTGTTGAACGGATGAATAGGGTACTAGGTGAATGCATACAATGGGCTTTGACGAACAAATGTATTGTGTCCAATTCTGTAAGGAGCATGCTGTGGTTTTACCGTACCACCCCTCATTCGACCACGGGGTTTTCACCTTTCGAGCTTTTACGTGGTCGGAAGGCTTCCACTGTGTTTTGTCCAAGTTGGATGAGCAGGTGGGTTAAAGGGAAACGATGGACTGATGAAAGTGTCAGGAGTCGTGTGGTGAGTTCTCAGAGCAAGCAGAAAGCTTACTTTGATTCAAGGAAATGTGCCAGAAACACAGAGATCAGTGTAGGAGATTTTGTATCTGTCAAGAGACCTGTCCATGTGAGGAAGGGTTCTTCTAAGTTTAGTTCACCCATCAAGGTCGTTGAAGTGAAGGAGAGTTCTGTTAAACTTGTCAATGGTCAGTGGTGGAACAAGTGCTTGCTTGTGAAGAGTGATTCAAGTGGTAGGCATGTTGTTGACAAAGTTAGGGAGGAGACTTTAGATTGTACGGGACCGAATGTCCTGAGGCGTAGTTTTCGTAACAGGCAAATTCCTTCTCGTTACAGAGTTTAAGCTGTATTAAGGCAAATTCCTTCTCGTTACAGAGTTTAAGCTGTATTAACTGTAATGACCTTTTCTTTACTTTTCAGGAATCGTTTTGTTATCATTTTAATTGCCCTTTTCTCGTTTGCTTTCTTTTGCTGTTTTTTTTCTTTGCTGCTTTGTTGTCCTCTTGGATGCTGTTATTGTTTTATTTTTAAGAAAGGACCCATGTAGTAGCCTGTGCTTGTTTGGATTCCTGTGCGGAACCTCACTGTGTGGGTGTTCTGTGCCAGGAGATTCTAAGGAGATCAGTTGGTGATGGCTTGGGTTGCTGCCGCTGTCTGCCTGGCAGCTCTTCAACATTAAATACATGAAGAGATTACCTTTGTTCTCTTTATTCAATACAACACCAATCCTGGCGCTGCTGGAGCAGCGTCTGGATTGGCTTAGTCAGAGCGAGGCACGGGATTTGGGAAGCGTTCACTGTAGTACGACTGCTGCGCCACACACACCACGACGAGAAGACGACGACACACCTCGTGTTCTGGCGCGAGGGCCGAGGCTGCGTGCTACTACTGCTCGTCGTGGGTGGCTCGAGTCGTGCAGTGCTCCGGTAAAGAAGAGACTGGACGAGACTTCATGACGTAAAGTAAGTATTTAAAGTTACTCACAGTTTGAAGATGGGGAGCTGATGACCATAAATATACTATTTTCCTTTCACCCGCGCCACCAAGCTGATTGTTGTAAGTAATAGTACATTTTAAATTACTTACAGCAATCAGCTTGGTGGCACGGGTGAAAGGAAAATAGTATATTAATGGCCGGCGCTTGATTGTGCACTTTAGAGAGCGCAGAGCAACGTTAACATTAGCAATTCAATATTTATCTATCTATATACCTCCGAGTTTGACCAGCGGCGCCCGTGTGCCCCTAGTAAAATTGCCTCACTAAAATTTAACATTACGCAAAAACGGCACTTCAACATTCTCTCGAAAATTGCCACAATTCAAATGTACTGCGGAATGTGCGCACGCGTTTTTGCATAATGTTAAATTTTAGTGAGGCAATTTTACTAGGGGCACACGGGCGCCGCTGGTCAAACTCGGCGGTATATAGATAGATAAATATTGAATTGTTAACGTTGCTCTGCGCTCTCTAAAGTGCACAATCAAAGCTTGGGCATCTACCTTTCCAGTGTGTGCGTTTTATGTGAAGACGCTTAACTTTGGTTATGCAGCCATTGCTAACACACATTGGCAGCGCCTTTTGAGAGACCCCCCCGTTTTTTCATCCCACTTAAAGCCCTGAGTAAGTTGCACATTATGCAAAAGGTGATGGCATGCATGATGTTTATGTACGATAACGTGACGTCTTGCAACTCACACTCCCTCAAGGAACAATGGGATTCCGTCTGTGTGTTGTAGCAGCAAACCTAGCAGTTCACGTGTTCATCCTTTGCAATTCCATTTTAACATTGACCGTGCACATCACTTGCCCAGCACATGCTGCACAGGCGGTTTGTAAAACTGTGGCCCCATGCAAAATATGTTGCGTGAATCCTCACATCTCTGCGGCTCACTGTATAACTGACCAACCATTAGCGTGCAACCTCTTTAAAAATTAACAGTTACAGTGGCATCTATCCTGTAGCTTACTATCGGGGTCACAGGTCTTTTAGACCCTGTTTCTTTGACCTGCTGTATGTGCTTCTGTTTTATGGATTAAGCTTATTTTACGATTTTCTGGTCCAGGGCGGTAGCGACTCGACTGTACCTAAAGGGAGCAGGGTCAAATCACTGATTTGCTTATGGCTGGGTCCAAACTGGAGTGACATGAGGACCAAAAACTAACCCGATGGGTTTAACCCAGATCTGTGACTGGGGGTGAATGTTTCACAATGTTCATCATTCTGTCCATAATCTTTTTGTGTTGCTGTATGTGCAGTTAACATCACATGAATTAATTTATTTTCATTCCGTATTGCTGGTCTGCAGTCACACTAATTAAAATGTGCCAAGTCACTTTCCAGGAATGTAGCACATACCTCTGTAGCCTCAGCAGAGCAGGAGGTCTACACCCAGGGGCGGTGCGTCCATTGGGGTGCTGGGGCGTTGCCCCACTAATGCACATGGCCCCAAAGTGTCAATGAGTCACTGCTTTTGTCAGAGAGATCCTTTTGTTACTTGCAGTTTGTAAGTTAAAATGCTAACATACAACAGTGAGCGATTAACTGTCATCTAAGAGCTGCATGCAAACAGCAAGGTAAAAATTAGAGCGTTATGTTTTTGTACCCCAGTCTTTGCTTGATTATCCTAATGTTTCAAAAATAATTTGTTATATTTTAATTTGCAGCACCTGGTAAAGCCTGGCAACAGCAGTACCTAATTTTTGGCCCATTTTTGGGTGAAGAACAAGAGGCCCCAACCTCCTTTGCTGCTCTTTCACCCCGGCTACAACCCAGCAAACACCGATGTTAAAGGTAAGGAAACTGATGCTATATTTTTTTACACTGGAGTTAGGGCTATGTATGTGGTCACTCTACATGGTGGTTGGGGTGGGGGCACATTTTGAAGCTCTGTGGTTATACTGAATAAGCACCTACCTATGTTATATGACTCCTCTTTATTAATATAATAACTGCACTTTCACAATTGCTTTATTAACCTGCCTGCTTTCTCAAATTTGCTTAAAAATGCACCATTGGTTGTTCGGGCTCGCTCGCAACGCTCGCTCGCTACGGTGCTCTATGAAATTCATTTTCCGCCTCACCACTTACAAATGTCACCAGCCGCCACGGAGCGCAAGATGTGTCAATGTCTGGACTAGAGGAGTATGGTCAGAGAAGGAGTTATCAGGGCACAAATTGTTTTGAGTTTCATTCAGGCTCCTTTGCAATTAAAAGCCTGGCGAAGGGGAAAGCAAGATGCTAATGGGGACCCAGGGGGAACTTGGCGCGAGCCGGTGTCCCCCTGGGGTTTTTCGCGCGGTGGGACAATCCACGCGGCGCGATAGTTGTAGATAGGGCGAGGGGCGGGACTAGCAGGTAAGTATTAATAGGTGGGGTTTTTGGCGGGAGGTTTACTGTGAGGGGAAACTAGCGCCGAGTTTTTTGTTGACGCTTTGGTCCCTTTCAGTGTGTCACTTTTTTTAATTATATTTAACAGCTTGTGGTAATTTATTTTTACCTTCGATGGAGGAGGGCGCTGCGGTCAGCGAAGCACTTCGTATCCTGTGCGTGGCGGGCCGGGAGGACCTCCTGAGGCCCGGCGTATCAGCTGCTGTGGTGGCAGGCGTGAGGCGCCCGAGCCGGACTGCGGTGCTTGGAGTGGCGGAGGCTGTGGCAGCATGTTTGCCGTCACACGGCCGTGCTCCTTTGATGCCCCTCAATGCCGGAACTGCGGGACGAAGACAACAGAGCCGCGGCCGTTCTTCACGGCGGAGCGGCGGTGGCAGGCTGCAGGCGTCGCGCTGCTCTTCAGCGCAGGAGAGAGGCAGGTCAGTTGGGGGCGGTCTCCACCCCTCGTGTGCGCCGGGCGAAGAGGCGGGCTTTGCGTGGGGCCGCCTCCAGGAGCCTTTCTTTCCCGGGCATGCAAGGAAGCTGTAGTAGGGGGCGGGGCTCGAGTGAGAAGGCTGCTATTTCTTTTTCCTTACCGGCGAGTCCCCCTCCTGCAAAGAGGGCTCATTTGGGTCCAAAGTTACTGATGAACAGTGTTTTTTCTGGCAAAGGAGGTGCACAGATAAACATAGCGCCCCCTGTTTTCTCTGACAGACGCTCTTCTTCTCTAGTGGATTACTCCAGTGACAGTGGGGAGGAAACTTTTGGGGTTTCAACATTGTCTCCTGCTTTCCAGAATGTTAATAATAAACAATCGGCGAAGAGCTTGCAGGTGGGTGGGGCGGCATTTGAGGGGGCCGTTTCAAGTTTTGTTCTGTCCCCTGTGCCTAGAGGCCCCCCTGTTGATAAATCCCGTTTTTCTAATAAGGATTCACTTGATAAGGGTCAGTTGGTCCTGTCAGTCATTAGTTAGCGAAGATGTCCCTGAGTTTTTGGAGGCATCTGAATTTTGTCCACACAGTGAACCTGACGCTTTGACTCCTGAACATTTTCGGTTTTCATCTGGAAATGAGTCTCTTTTTCCGGCTTCTCGCCCACCCCCTCCCCTCCCTAGTCACACCCAGTTTAATTTTGATTCCTCGTTTGGGCCTCAGAGTGGTCAATGGGTGTGGGTAGAACATGCTGACACCCCAACTTATGCAGTGGGCAGATCTGAGCAGGGGGCTGGTGTTAACAAATCTTCAGCGTCTTCTAGCAAGAGCGGCTGGAAGGTCTCACCATCAACAGCTTCTCAGCCAGCGACTGGTGCTTCCAGTTTTGTGAATGCGGAGCATTTTGCGGCTTTGGGTTCATTATCAGGTACACAGGGCGGATCAGGTGCGGATTTGTGGGTTACGGCCGGGCATTCGGAGCGGATGCCTGTGACTAATTGGAGGTTTTATGAGGGGGAGGTGGGGGACGGGGAAATGCCTGGTAGTAGCAATGTGGATTTGGAAATCTTTGATGATCAATTTGAAAATGGGGATGTTTCTGACAATATAAATGAAGGGGATTTGTTGGAAGGAAGTGATGTTAATGTAAGTGCATTGAGTCACGAACATGTTTTCTCAAAGGGAGGGTCGGGGGCAACCAATGTTTTTAGTATGTTGCAGAAGTCAAGAGCGGACAGCGCAACGGATCGGGAACAGCGACACGGTCATCGTCAGCGTGATGATCCCAAAGATTTTCAGAAACGTGCAGCTCAGCTAACGACAGGTAAGCCTCATTGGTGGGCTTCTTGGTCTCAACCTTCGACTGTCAAGTGCAATACACGTTCTGTTGGGGTGGGTGATGCTTCTGTGATTGAGGCAGTTGGGTTGGTTATGGGGGAGGGTGTAGGGCAGCTGGCAGATCAATCATCATCAATAAACAACGCTGCAGTGGTCAGTAAGGATGTAAGTCAAGTTACACAGATTTCTGGTGAAGATAAATCTAGTTCTGGTCAGGCGGGGGGAGTTGAGGTTAATATTCATAAGAAGCTCCCTTATATGGGTTTAGCTATGCCATTGGGGACACATCTTTCCGATAAGACCAAAAATAAGATTTGGCAACACGAGTTTGTTGATGTGTTTAAACTGCTCCATAGGGACATTCAGGCTAAGGAGGGGTCCAAGGAGGAGGAGGAATGGGCGCTTGCTAGACGTCCCAGGGTACCAAAAAACATTGAGAATTGGACTGCAGCATTTTTGATATACGCCAGCGTGTATTGTGAAAAGCACCAAGATAGGGCAATTGCTCTTTTCAAATACATGGACATCATTCGTAAGGCCCAATTGCACTTCGGTGGTTTTGCGTGGCTCAGCTACAATGAGGAATTCAGGGCTAGAGTCAGTATTTTCCACGATAAACCTTGGGGCGATGTTGATCAAGAACTTTGGCTTCAATGGATGTCCTCTACCCAACCGCCTGCATCGACACATACAGCAAGTGGTTTGCCTATTACTTACCAGCCCTTTCAGCCTCGCCCCGCCCAATTCGGGGCGGGATGGTTTGGTAGAGGACAGTTTCCAATATCTGGAGCCTGTTGGAACTTTAACCGGGGTATCTGCACCAGACAATTCTGTAGGTTCAAGCATGAATGTTCACAATGTGGAGGAAAACATGCTATTACACAATGTTTCAGTAATCAGCAGTTTGGAGATCAAGGGCGGTTCCCAAGGGGAAGGGGATCAGTTTTTCAAACTATGCCAAAGGGCTCAAACTCCAATTAAGCTTTCAAGTCTGGAATCGTGGCTGGATGAATACCCGGACTCTGAAGTTGCTTCTAAACTCTATTGGGGGTTTAGGGATGGTTTCAAGATTGGGTATCAAGGGCCAAGATATAATCGTTGGGCTGATAACCTGAAATCTGCTAAGGAATTGCCACAGATTGTGCAAAAGAAACTTTGAGGTGGAGTTAACAGCTGACAGGATAGCGGGTCCTTTTAGGCAGTCACCTATGCAAAATTTGATTGTATCCCCATTGGGTTTAGTACCTAAGAAAGTGGCTGGGGAATTTCGTTTAAACCATCATCTATCATGGTCGGAGGGGCAATCTATTAATGACTTAATTTCCCCTGACGACTCTGTTTCTTATGCCTCGCAGAGTTAGCGAAGAGTGACATTCAGTCGGCCTTCCGTTTATTACCCATACATCCATCAGATTTTGAACTTCTATGCATGTTCTTTAATGGAGCATTTTATGTAGACAGAGTTCTCCCTATGGGTTGCTCAGTGTCTTGTGCTCTTTTGAAATGTTTAGTACATTCTTACAATGGTGTTTTTCCAAACGGAGTGGTCACAAATATGTATGTCACTATTTGGATGACTTTATGTTCATTGGAGAGGCACATTCAGATCAGTGTCACAGAGCTTTGAGCATCTTTCAGGACATGGCTGAGGAGTTCGGTGTTCCACTGGCTCCTGAAAAAACTGAGGGTCCTTGCACCAGGCTCACTTTTTTGGGCATAGAAATTGACACTCAAGTTATGATGGCTCGTTTGCCGGCTGAAAAACTGAAGGAAATGTATTCCTTTTTATTGGAGGCCATTGGTACAGACAAACTTGAGCTCAGGAAGGTTCAGCGCTTATTGGGCTACCTAAACTTTGCTTGTCGTGTGGTCAGGGCAGGCAGGACTTTCTGCAGACGTTTGGGGATGACGATGTCAGGGGCATTCCTTCCTCATCACAGGATTAGAATTACTAAAGCCATCAAGGAGGATCTTGTCATTTGGTTAAAATTTCTGGAAGATTTTAATGGAGTCTCCCTCTTTTTTGTTGAAGTCAATATCATCTGGCAGATCCAGCTTTTTTCAGATGCATCTGGGGCCAATGGTTTCGGTCTGTTCTGGGAGGGGCGCTGGTGTGCGGAGAGATGGCCGCCTCATTGGTTGCAGCATGGTCGCAGTATTGCCTTCCTGGAATTATTCCCTCTTATTGTTGCTTTGTTAGTTTGGGGTGAAGAATTTCGGGACAGGTGTGTGCTTTTTCACGTTGATAATATGGCTGTGGTAAATCTCATCAATAATCAAAAAGCAAAAGACCTACGTGTGCTACGCCTTTTGCGTGTTTTCATGCTGCAGAGCCTCAAATTGAATATTGTTTTCAGAGCTAGACACATTCCGGGCATTAACAATTCTATAGCAGACGCGTTGTCTCGCTTTAATTGGCAGAAATTCCGCAGTCTGGCGCCTGGGGCAGACAACTTCAAAACTCCGATTCCGCAGAACACCTGGGTGCTGGGGGACTGAGGATCATCGAATTGTTGGAAAAATCTATAGCTCCTTCCACCAGACGAAGTTATCAGCAGGCCTGGAGTGAATTTTTAAGTTACGCAGAATCCCATAACTTTGATGGGCAATCAGTTGGTAACAGAAGTTTCATTTTACAGTTTGTGTTGCACTTGATTAACAGGGGCCTGTCACACACGACCATTTCTGGAAAACTGGCTGGGATTTCCTTTTATGGTCAATTATGGTGGGGTCAGGACTTGGTGGGGGATGTGTTGTTAAGACGCATGTTGAAAGGTTTTAGCAGAGAGCGCTCATATTCTTTGCCGTTACGTGAGCCAGTTACTTTTGCTCTTTTACAACAATTGTTGTTGCAACTGCCAGTTTGCTGTTACGATTTTTGGGAGGTTTCACGTTTTAGGCTTTGCATGATCTGGTTGTTCTTTGGTGCTTTCAGGGTCTCCGAATTATTGGGACTAGGAGACCAGATGGGCATTCAGAGCAGTGAGGTCCAAGTACACGGAGACATTCTGAGGTTTTGGTTGAAGAGGTCTAAAACTGATCAATTGGGGAAAGGCATATGGGTCCAACTAAACAGCAGTGGAGTGCCGGACTGCTGCCCTTTGGGGGAGTGGGAGTCATTTGTGAATTCCGCTGGTTTTTCGCCTGGGGCAATATTTTCTCATAGGAATGGGGCTAAGATCTCCAGTGCTCATTTATTGGCGGTTTTACGGAAAACTTTGATTAAACTGGGAAAAGACCCTTTACTGTTTGGAACACACTCTTTTCGTATAGGGGCGGCTACTGAAGCGGCCAGGTTGGGAGGACATCAAGAGGATTGGTAGATGGAAATCTGCTTGTTGCACTCGCTATGTCAGGAAATAATAATATAATATTTTTATTTGCACTATTTGTTGGCTAATTTTGTTTTCTCCGTCTAGGTTCCGTAAAAGGCACATTGTCAACAAAAATGCATACATGGATAGTAGGTCACTCCTTCATTAAATGGGCAGCCATCTTTGCAGAACAGCAGATTTACGGCAGAGCACTTGGACTTCCCAGCAAAGGTCACGAAGTTGTCTGGAAAGGGAAAGGTGGAATGAGGTGGGAGGGTTTGTTTCCCTTGTTAACAGAGCTATCGGCTGCGAGAGGATTTCCTGACATGTTAATCATCCACCTAGGCGAAAATGACAGTGCCGTTGTCGGGCTTATCTCTTATTAAACGAATGAAATTGGACTTGGCAGTAATAAAGAACAATTGGGAGGGTACGTCTTTGGTATGGACTGAATTTATTTACAGGCAACATTGGAGGGGGGCTCGCAATCACGCTGCAATTGAAAAGGCTCGCAGGAAACTCAATAGGGCAATGAAAGTATGTTGTCAAGTTATGGGTATTAAAGTTTTGTCCCATGATAATATCACAAGTACGGAAGATCATCTGTTCCGAGAGGATGGGGCTCACTTATCTCAGATGGGTCAAGCGTATTATCTTTTGGAGATGAGAGATCTGTTGGCGAACTTTTGGAATGAAAACATTTGGTGCAATAAAAGTGTATTATGATTTTCTGCTGCATCAAACCTGGGGGGGGGGGGCGCCAGGAACACTTTGGTTTTCCTGGGTGGCGCTTTTTGGGGGGGTTTGGATAGTCTCGAGCGGGCTTATCCATCCCTCTGGGGTGGGGGAGGGGGGAGGAAAAGGTCAATAAAACAAATGAGGGGGAAGGAATGATGGGTTTGTACATTACATGGGGATATTTCTAAAGTCGGTTTGAAATAGTTGGTTTTATTATAAGATGTTTTTGGGGATTTTGAATTGCAATGGGGTTTCTTGATATGGCAATTTTTGTTCTTAAGGAAAAATATGCTGTTTACCTGTCTTAATAAAGTGACCTTTTCTGCTAAGATAATAACGGTGAGTGGATTGTTGTTATTGCGCGAATCCTCCTCCGCATGGACTATCTAACAGCCGTCAGATATGTGAGCAAACTTGAGAGAACACAGTCAAGACCTCTGATGGAGATGGCCAAGGCTCTTTGGGCCTTCTGTCTCCAGCATCAAATTTCTCTGATGGCGGAATACATTCCAGGACAGAGCAATTTAATGCAAGACTGGTACTCATCCAGTCTTTCGAACAGCAGTGATTGGCAATTTGATGTCAAAATTTTGAGGACATTACACCTACTTTGGGGTACCTACCACAGACCTGTTTACATTCAGATTAAGTAAACAATTACCCACATTTTTCAGCTTGCGGCCAGACCCAGAAGCGCTCACTTCACATGCTTTCCTACAGGACTGGTTAGGGGGAATTCATTAAGCCTTCCCCTTATTCATTCTGCTATCCAGATGTCTGACGCACCTCCGCGGGCAACAGACAATGGTGGTGGTGATTACTTCTTGATGGAGATCCCAGCCTTGGTATCCTCTCCCCCTATAATTATCAGTGGCTCTTCCATTGTTACTATCAGTGTCTCCTCACATCTTGAGCAATCTGCAGGGTCAGGTTCATGATCTGGCAGTGATGGGCAAACTAAGGTTGGTAGCGTGGAACCTTTCTGGGCATTTGGCGAGTTGTCAGGAATTTCAGAAGTCGCTGCAGGGTATATCAAAGCATCATGGTCAGGGACCCTTAGAACATATGGCTCAGCTTGCCAATGCTGGAATAGCTGGTGTTTGGATGGAAACAGGATCCCGTTTCAGGGTATGTAGCCCAGATTCTTAATTTTGTGCCTCTTTGGCAACTGGTCCTAAATCTTCTATAACAGTGACCTGTAACAGGTCAGCTATTTCTGAGGGGCATGACTTTAGGTGAGCACCCTCAAAAAAGGTATTGGATTAATGAATACCCCAAAAAGTAGATGTGCTACTATGTAGGATGTGAACAAAGTTTTGAACTTATTTCAGTCCTAGCAAGCTAATGAGGATCTTTCTTTCAAGTTCTTGTATGCAAAATTAGTGAGGCTTTAGCGCCTTGTGTCCTCCAGGAAGGTTTCAGATGTGAGACCTCTAGATCTGCAAGGATTGAGTCTCACTCCAGACAGTGTCTATTTTAACATAGACATACTAAGTACTCCATGAGACGCATTCATTTTCCAAGATCTCTTTCACAACCGAAACTTTGTGTGGTAGTGTGTCTTTCTAGGTATGTGCATGTCACTAGGGGCTTGAGAATGAAGGAACCACAATTGTTAATTTCCCTGCGTAAACCTTTTATTCCCGTCTCCTCCAACACCCTAAGTAGGTGGGTTAAGTCTGTCATGTTCTTGGATGGAATTGACATGGATAGGTTAGAAGCACACACTGTTAGGGGAGCAATGGCATCTAAGGCTTCTGGGCTGGTGCTAGGTTGGAGGCTATCCTAAAAGAAGCAAATTGGTCTATTATCAACGATTCGTTCTTTTTAATGTAAACTGATTGAGCATGTAGCATCAACTATAGTTGCTTTAAAGATGCATAATTTGAAGACTAGTCTCCAGTGGCGCCTGTGCAGGTAAGCGCGGTTGGGTGGGCGTGGGGGAGAGGGGAGTCGACAGATGACGGAATGGGGAAAATAAAATAAATAAATCCTATTCCGTCGTCTGTTGACTTTCCCCACCACGCTTACCTGCACCACCCATGACTGCTAGTCTGTTTTTAAATTGCAGGTATTGACAAGAGCCAAATATTATCCCTCCTTGTGTTTCTCACCGTAACGGTTTTCTGAGTTTTATCTTCCTATGCAGACGACAAATCAAACTTCCAGCTGATCCTCCGTAACCCACTTCGGGAAGTAACTAATCAGATTACCCCTGGATTCCTCAAGAGGTTCAGACTCCTAGATGGGAAAATTTACTATGGCTGGGACTGGCTTTACTTCTGTTAATTATTTTGGTCCGTTTCAGGAATGGACTTTGAGTGACCTTTTCATATAAAGAAAAAGGAGGAGCTTATAATAAGGAGTCCTTATATAGCCTCATGTGATAGGTGGTAATTTTGATTTCCTGTGACCGAAATGCATTATGTAAAATGTGTTTTTTTTTTTTTTTAAAGCTGTCAATTAAGCAGTGAGATGACAGAATGCATAATATTTGCATCTTGTCCTTGATAAAATCAGGTCTCTCCTTCACAACTGGCAAGGAGAATCTGCAATTAAGCATAGGTACACATAAGGAAACACACTGGATTTCTGTTGTGAATCTACACTTAAATGAACAGTTGTGAATACACAACAGAAGCAAAACATTTTCCTGGGCTTTGCAAACGAATGAATAATATAGAGTCAAATGATAAAGAGTATGGTCCTAGACAAGAAACACGAAGAGCTAGTGATGATTCTTCTTAAGGCCCTGCCAGGGATTTTTTGAAGCATTAAAATAATGATAAAAATGTGGGCCCCGTTTTGCTATGACAATGAATGACAAAGAGTCTCTTGATTTAAACTGTCAAGGCCCTGGCAGGGATTTTTGAAGCGATTAAAATATTGAAGTAAATTTGGGCCCCATTTTGCTACAACGATGAATAACAAAGTAAGAACAGTCTCTCAATTTCAAATAGTCACGAGCAAAAATCTCTCTACAACATTTGTATTCTCTCTTGCTTCATCGCATGGTTTATTGATTACTACAAGGACTTAAATGCTGAAGCATTATGTTTGAAGGTCTTGGTATTGCTCTGCATTCCCGACATAACAGGGGTGAGTTAATGTTGAGTGGGAGTCGTGAATGAGTTAAGAGCATGAGAGAAATGGGGTAAATGCTGGCATTATTTAACCCACACCTGTCATATTTACACCAAAACTACAATTTCCAAAATGGGACATAATGTTGGCTAGCCAGCCAGAGCTTCTCTAAAAGTTATACATACAACAGGGACCCATCTGAATGCGATGCTGGACAGTAGTTCTCATGCCTCATTGTGACACGCTGCTGCTTTACCGCAGCCAACTTCATATAGCCTATGAACTGCCAAAACTGCAAGTGAGTTTACACTGCCATGCAGTGCTCCTTGAAGCATACTATGATGAGGCATCATCTGAGATAACCAATTCCTTACTTTAATATTTTCAGGTCCTTACTAAAGTGTCACACTGGCTCCACCGTTCCGATTTTCAAAGCTGCACCTAGTGAAGAACTAATATTCACACTTCATTTGTGCAATGTGGGCTGCAAACCGAGACAAAACTTTAGTAGCCCAGGAAATCGAACAGCGTACGAACTGCATACACTGAGAGCCAAAGACTTTAAAGGACTGATGCGTGCTCTTGGTCTCCTCTGTCCATGTTAAGCGTTGCACATAGGAACATTTAAACCTTGGCATCTCTGCCACTGGTTCAACAAAATTGCATTCTGTGTTTGGAAACTGCATCTAACCAATAAGGGACAAAAAATATAAGAATAAATGCTTCTGAAAAGAGGGTGTTTAAAAAAAACAGGAGTGATTTGTTTTCCCCATTGACTTGCACTAGAGTGGGGCAATCTCCGGTGGGAGAAAGCAACATGGAAGCCATTTTTGGCTTTAAAAAATAGGAGTTTCGTGTCTGAATCGGATCTGTTGACAAGTTCAGTATCCTAACAAAAATATGTATTCAGAATGGTAAAAGCAGACAATCGCATCACGTATGCTGCAGCAGTAGACAAATCCCTTGGATGTGTAAGGCATTCAACTGTCAAACTGCTTTAACTCGCAATATTATGGTAACGTGAAAGCAATTCTATGCACAAAATTGAAAAACTGCTAAAACGAAACTCCTAAGAACGTGTAACATTGTACTTTCATTAAATAAAATGCTCTCATACTTTTTGAGCAATAAAGCAATAGTTTCCAGGTGTATTAATAAATACATTGAGAAATTCACGCGCTTTTTGTTTCGAGGCCTGGAAAATTCGTTTTATAATTAGAACTAGAAACGCGCCTTGTGAGAAGATACTAAACAAACCCACAAAAAAACGACAAGAAATGCCCACAATTAACGGCCCCATTTTATTTATATTCCTTTCAGGGGCCCAGCTGTCAAAAATTACTTTGGCTTGTCTACATTTCACACTACAGTGCCGTGTGGAGCAGCCCTCTAACACACCGAACACCACATCGCCGCCCTTCAGGAAGTCCCACCTTCTCTTGCTCCCTCATCGACGTCATTTCCCTAGATAGAGAAGGAAAGATCAGTCATTCAAGTTCGCGAGGGCTGCACTGCCATCTACTGGTCACCACTGTCAGTTACACCTGACATTCACTAAGAACCTGTTATTTTATCTTGTAAAGGCTACAAGTAGTGTTAAATTGAAGAAAATGCAATGAATGATTACAAACATTCCCCCACCCCCATAAAACGGCTTTCGTTGGGCATATTTTTATTGAATGGAAATTTTAATGGAATTTTATAAACATAGTATATTATAAACTATTTCTAGTGATAAAAGCTACGAAGTTATATCATTATAAAAATAAAACTATGACAACAGCCACAAAAGACATGAGCATCATCAAGGAGTTCATGTGTATTAAGGTATCACCATAAAATGTATGCCACATTTAATCAGCAGCGAGAAAACAATACCAGAAATGTTTATAGGGCAATGATGACTGTACATAAGTAATAAATGTTCTGTTGTGAAGGAAAGTGGATTATTTAGTTGGCGGGGATATTCACTTCAGCTAGTAATAATACCACAATCACTAATA
This sequence comes from Calotriton arnoldi, assembly GCA_963921515.1. Classification (NCBI taxonomy): domain Eukaryota; kingdom Metazoa; phylum Chordata; class Amphibia; order Caudata; family Salamandridae; genus Calotriton; species Calotriton arnoldi. The sequence continues at coordinate 298,122 of CAWUFW010005693.1, forward strand.
GGTGCAATCAAGCCTCAATAAATGAACCCTTGCTCAACTCATGGTAGCTTAGTAAACGAGCAGTCAGGCTTAACTTAGGAAACATATTTGTAAAGCATTTAGGCCCCGATTTCAACACCGGCTCGGTACTGGGACCGACTGACACCCAGTTGGCAGTCCCGACCACCTCATTAGGATGCGACCGAACACCGTTCGGTCGCATTCCTACATTTCACTATGGGAACATACATTACGGCTGTAATGCATGCTCCCATAGTGAAATGGAAGGGGCAGTTCATCCCGGCACCCCGTGGAAGGCACCTCAAGATGCCTGCCACAAGGTGCAGGGATCAACAGGGTGCACCAAAGGGGGCCCTGCTGGGGGCCTCCAAACATGCTTTCCAACATTGTTTCCATGTCAGACAGACCGGCATGGAAACCATGTCATAAAACGTGCATTGAGATCTCAAGGGTGGAAAGGCCCGCCGTGAGATTACTGTCCAGATTCCCACAGGCTGACGGGCTCTCTGAGCCCATTGGAAGCCAGCCGAAATGACCGGCCCGTTTACTTTCCGACCGCCTGTATCTTTATTAGGCAATCGGAAAGTAAACCGAGGAGCACATTACAAGGCGGTTCGGAAGGCTCCGACCAACGTAATCGGCCCCTTAATATCACCAAAAGTAAAAGACACCACACAATAAAAATCCACCACTAATTTATAAAAAGTAGAGAATTTGGGGGGGCAGAGCTAAGCCAAGCAGCAAGATGGGCAATCTGTAGAAGAGCTCTGCCGGTTAAAAACAGAATCTGTCCTAACCCTACCCTGGCGGCTGCACAAAGTAAGACAGAATGATATCCTGCCCTCCACTGGGGATGTGACTTCACATTGGAAGATGTGCGGCCTCTGGGTGAGCGGGATAAACCTGCTGTGGTGAGAAAGGCCTCGGGTCTGAGCAGGCCTGACTTCACCGGCCCTGCATGGAGACCAGCCACACTGACTGCTACACCACAAGGAGCCTGCCGCCAGAGGAGGAGGCCTGACAGCGATCGGGCTTGGGCAACTGCCGCACTGTATTGAGGAGTGCTTTCTGGCCCCCGCCCCTCCTACACTAGCTGGCCTTCGAACGGCAGGTGCCGGCCGAGACCAGAAGTCAGGTTGGAGTTACGAAGTGCGGAGATTGAGCGCAACCCTGCCCGGCCCTGCGGATCCGACAGGACTGACAACTGAGACCAGCCTGCCCAGCGGTAAGCGTACACCATTGCGCCATGCCCTCGGGGCTCTGCCCCCTGTCTGCCAGGGCCCTTAGATGTGTCTTGTCGGTACGTGACATGAGGCCGGCCTAATTCAAACACTGGGCTCTGTTTCCCCTTTTCCATTTGCGGACAACCCCAACCCAACTTGCTCAGGACCACTGGGGCTGTGGTCTGGAATATTTGCTGCAACTCCAGACGCTTGCCTGGGGCCCACCCATGCCCCCTTTCCCCTGATGCCCTAACCAGGGCGCGTTGAGGCCATATTAGTGCTGCAGACTTTTGCTCTGAGGGCCCGGACCCCATTGGAGCAACGGACAAGGCCCCCTTACCCATGGCAGTTATCCGGCTGACCCCTGGACCTGGCTCACAGGCTGGGCAGGCCTACAGCCTCGACATTCGGAGTGCCAGTCAAAGGGGACAGGCTCAAACTTGTGAAGAGGCCCTATGAAAAACTGCCAGACCTGCTGAGGTATATATTCGGATCACCATAACCCAAATATACTGCGCCCCTGCAAGAGCTTATTGCTGCTGCCGCGGCCCTGCCTCATGCATCCACGAGACCTAGGTGGTAAGAAGGGTAAACACGAATCAAGGCAATCCAAACTCCCATTCAAGAGCAGGAAACACACACCAAGCTGACAGAGCCGGCCCGTTGACTACACTCTGCTCCCTCTACGAAAGATGTCAGTCGAGCAGATGATCTTAAAGAAATCCTGGTTGATGTCAAAACTAGTCTGCGAGCAATAGACGCCAAACTTGACCTCATGGCCAGCCACCTGAACAGGAAGAAAGAGCGAGCTGACCAACAGGATGATCGCCTTGATCACCTCAAAGCCAGAATCATATATAAATGATTCTCATGCTGCGACTGTAGAACACGTGTTGCACATGGATAAGTTCTTCAAACTAATCAAGGCCAAGAACTGAGACGTGAAGGTGCATTCAAGGCATAATAACTTGCACATTATTGGTGTTCCGGAGTCCACCGCCATAGATAAAATGGAAGATTGTGTGGAAACAATGATACAGGATCTGTTTGGCGACGGCCTGTCCTCTGTCTTCATTGTGGAGCCCACTCATCGATCTCCCACACCTCAGCCATCTCCGGGCACACCAGCTCATGCCATAGTTGTGTGCCTTCTCAATTACAAAGACCAAGATGCAAGACTATGCCTATGTCGGGAGCATGGTGCCATACACTACCAGGAGAACACGATTTTGTTTTACCCAGACTTTACCATTATTGTCCAGACCGCTTGCAGGGAATTCTTGCTGGCTGAAAACCAGACATCAAATACGCCCTACTCTATCTGGCCAAGCTGCGTGTAACATACAAAGGGAATGCTCACCATTTCTCAGACGCAAAAGCCGCTCTTAAATTTGCCAGAAGCATTTCAGCAAGGCTCCCGCGAGGGTCCCTGCAGGACAAGGGAGAGACACACCTGGACGAGAATGACTAACCTGCCTAGTAACTGTTCCTGTTGCAGTGGTGCCGGCCTTCTTCCAGGATGGCTGTCATGTTTCCCAAACTTTATCAGGAGTCCAACTCCATTTTTGTACCAATTGCCGACAGAACCATGGAACAGTGCCGCTAGAACTAAAAAGGTGGTTTCCACCATTTCAGCCACCCAGTCCACCACTGACTGGGAAGTTCGCTTGGCTCTTCATCTCCAGGGATGAGTACCAGATACGTTGTACTTCTTTGGGAAAGGGGTGGGGGGCAGGATTGGGGTACTCAACCGCATTTGGCAGGTGGTATGGGTGGGTTGATGATGTGTTTTGTTCCGTTTCTTCCTGCATGCTATGGCCTTGCCTTCATCACAGATTCACAATTTAATTCACTGACTTATTCTACCTCCTTACACAGCTGGCACACCAGGCCCAGCTGTCACCATCAGCCCTTATACACAGCAAGCCTATTTTACCTGCGCTCTTGGCACAGAGGTCGTTCTCACTGTGACAACCTGATAGTGACACTAGTCTCCATCAACTAACAAAATAAACGCTATGACCGGGACTGTTAGATGCTCGACTTGGAATATAAGAGAGCTAAACAACCCACGTAAGGCTAGACTTGTACACACTTATCTCTCCAGACACCAAAACATTTGTTTCCTGCAGGAACTCCACTTAGCCCCTGCTACTGCGCCCCGCCTCCGAGCGCGCTGGTGCACAGAAATATACACTTCACTCTAATTCCATTAAAGCAGGTGGTACAGCCATACTCATACGAAAAGGACTTCCATGGCACATTAAGCACGTCAAGAGCGACACAGAGGGTAGATTATGTTCTCCTAGCTGGAATCCTGCATCAACAACCCATTATCATTGCTTCCATATATGGGCCCAACACTGACTGCCCAGATTTTTTTGCAGATGTTTGGAATCAGATAGCAACTTTGGGACCAGGTGCTGTGCTTTGGGGGGAGGTGGGGGGGAGAGACTTTAATGTAGTAACCGAGCTTGAATAGGTCAGGAGCCCCTCGCAGACCCTAACCTAAGGCGCCACACAAATCAACACCTTGATAAATGACCACTGCTTAGTTGATACCTGGAGGTCCTTGCATGGCGACGGGAGGGAGGGAATGTGTACAACACCTACACATGACACTTGGTCACGCATAGATTATTGGCTGACGTCCCGCGATGTCCTCACATGGTCCACTAAAGTGACACATCACCCCCAGACCCTGTTGGACCATGCACCTGTTCTCTTAGAAATCTCCCCGCCCTGTGCTACACCGTGCGCATTCAACTGGTGATTGCACTACAGTGCACTTCGAGATTAGGTATTCCATGCAGACATCTGCACCGCTATCATAGAATATTTCTCCATTAAGGAGGGCTCTCACCTCACCACAAGTCCTCTGGGAGGCATTCAAGGTTGTAATGAGGGGGACGGGTATCGCTAAACAAGCTGGAGTCCTTAAGACAATAGAAACGTGCCTAGCATAACTCGAAAATGAACTTTGGGCACTCGAACATCATGCCTCTAAAGCTTCAGCCACTATGGCCCTAATAAGCGAAAAACTCACTGAGTTTAATGAGGAGGCGAGACATGAATTAAATTATCTGTCCCGCGAGGCCAGGGCACACAGCTACGGGGAGGGAGACCATCCTGGCAAGATGCTTGCTAATATGCTCCAAAAGCCCAGGGCATCTGTCTATGTGTTGGAGATTTTACATGACCGCCTGGAACGGCAGTCCACTCCGCTTCTATATGAACACGATGCGCTCCTTTTATTCCCAAACTCAATCCTCGATGTCACTTGAGGAGCTTGGCTCCTATCTAGATTCAGTACAGTAACTCTGGCTGGATCAGGTGTGCCGCTCATATCTTGACTCTTTCTTCACTGAAGAAGAAATTCCGCTGGCCGTACTACATCTTTCTATAAAGAATATGCTACTCTCATTATCTCAATGTCCTGGCTATAGGTCAAGATTCTGATATGGAATAGACTCCCCATGTCATTGACGGGCCAACTGGCCATTGCTAAAATGGTAGTACTGCCTAAATTTCTATACCTTTTCCATAACCTCCCTTTGCCACTCACTACTGAATTTCTCCACCGATTGAGATCAAACATGATCCAACTGGCGTGGGCCGACAAGCCACCCAGAATCAAATGGGAGATTCTTTGGCTCCCATTTGGCCAAGGCGGGTTTAACACACGAGACATGGTACTATATGCATTATGCGCTCAAGCTCAATACTTGCACTATTGGCTATACCCCACCAAATTCCAGCCACATGTAGTGGTGGAGACTGATTTGACTTCCCCTGTCCTGCTATACACTGTGCTCTACCAAACATACAAACCCAAACGCTCTGGGACTGACACTGTGAAATGCGTTAGATGGGCATGGGGCAGCCTGCGACGTCAGCCCAAATTACAATGCATCTATGCCCCATCTATCCCCATCACACGCAACCCAATGCTGACGGAGCTACAAGATGAAGGCCTTCGAGCCAAAAGTCCTTCCTTGCCCCACTGCACTGGACATCCTACTATCCTATCAAGTATGTTCCACCTGCCGGGTGCAACACAAACTTTCCTTGAACCCCTGCCTACCGTACATGCTCTTGAACATATGACGAAAGACTCGGGCCATAGGCTGGTCACACATCTTTATGAAGTCATGCAGAATGAGGCTCCAATTCGCATCCCAACGACCCAAGCCAAGTGGGCACTGTACACAGATCTTCCCCTCACTACTGACCAATGGAAATACTGTTGCAAGCAGACCGCAGCCCTCTCCCCCAACTATAGATTGCAAGTCATTCATTTTAACTTTCTCCATCACTATATATCACACCAGCACAATTGCAACGCATGGGCCTGAGGGAGGAGGCACGCCGTGAGAGGTACTCGTCCCCTCGGGCAACATTTATGCACCTGGCCTGGGACTACCCAAAAATAGCAGAGTATTGGTCCTTGGTCCATTCATTCAATCAATCAATCAGGGGTTTATATAGCGCGCTACTCACCCGTGAGGGTCTCAAGGCGCGGGGGGGGCGGCTCCGGATCAGTCGAAGAGCCAGGTCTTGAGGTCCTTCCTGAATGTGTGCAGGGTCGGGGAGCGTCTGATGTTCACAGGGAGCTGGTTCCAGGTTTTGGCTGCGATGTAGGAGAAAGCTCTCCCGCCGGCTCGGTTTCTGGGGATGTGGGGGACCTCTGCCAGGGCGAGGTCGGCGGAGCGGAGGTTCCTCTTGGGTACGTGGAAGGATACTCTCTCGTTGAGGTATTTGGGTCCGATGTAGTGGAGGGATTTGTAGGCGTGGGTGAGGAGTTTGAAGGGGACCCTCTTCTCGATGGGGAGCCAGTGGAGGCCTTGTAGGTGTTGGGTCATGTGCTCATGGCGCGGTGTCCCGAGGACGAGTCTGGCTGCGGCGTTCTGGATGGTATGGAGTTTGTGTAGAAGAGTTTTGTTGATTCCGGCGTAGAGGGAGTTGCCGTAGTCCAGTCTGCTGGTAATGAGTGCGTGGGTGACGGTCCTTCTGCAGTCGGGGGGGGATCCATTTGAAGGTCTTACGGAGGATGCGAAGGCAGTTGAAACTAGTGGAGGTGACGGCGTTGATCTGGCAGTTCATGGAGAGGGAGGAGTCAAGGATGATGCCGAGGTTTCGAGCATGGTCTGTGGGGGTGGGTGGGCTCCCTAGGGCGGAGGGCCACCAGGTGTTGTCCCAGGCGGAGATGCAGGGACCGAGGATGAGGACCTCGGTCTTCTCTGAGTTTAGCTTCAGGCAGCTGTCCATCATCCAGGCTGCCACGTTCTTCATACCTTCCTGGAAACAGAGTCTGGTGTCTTCGGGATTCTTCGTGAGCGAGAGGATTAGCTGGGTGTCGTCGGCGAAGGATACGATGCTGAGCCCATGCTGTCCGACGATGGCGGCGAGGGGGGCCATGTAGCTGTTGAAGAGCATGGGGCTGAGTGATGATCCCTGGGGTACTCCGCAGTTGATTTCCGTGGGTCTGGAGAGGAAGGGAGGGAGTCGGATCCTCTGGGTTCTGCCGGAGAGGAAGGATTGGATCCAGTCGAGGGCGGCTCCTTGTATTCCTGCGTCGTGCAGTTTGGCTGCGAGAGTGCTATGTGAAACGGTGTCGAAGGCTGCGGAGAGGTCTAGAAGGATGAGGGCCGCGGTGTGTCCCTGGTCGAGTAGCATGCGGATGTCGTCAGTGGCGGCGAGGAGGGCGGTCTCGGTGCTGTGGTTGCTGCGGAATCCAGACTGGGAGGCATCCAGGATGGAGTTCTCTTCTTTGAACGCGGTCAGCTGGGCGTTTACGAGTCTCTCGGTGACCTTGGCCGCAAAGGGGAGGAGAGAGATGGGCCGGTAGTTTTTCAGGTCCGTTGGGTCGGCCGATGGTTGTAGGAGAGTAGGATCTGCTTCACAAGGGTACCCCCACTTTTTGCTGATGCTTCACTGTTTTTCGACCTTAGTCTGGCTGGGGCCCTGCTAATCAGAACCCCAGCCTAGCTGCTTCCTCTTTAAAATGGTTTCCCTGTGCCTTAGGCACATCTCTGATTGGAATCTGGAGTGCCCTTATAAGTCCCTAGTATATGGTATACTATGTACCCAGGGCATAGGTACCTCAGAGGCCTGCCAGGGGCTGCAGCATATATTATGCCACCCCTGGAAGGCCATCCAAACTGACCACAGGTCTGCTACTGCAGCCTGGGTAAGGTGGTGCATGCACCCCTTACTGTGATATAGGCTACCTATATCACTACATACATACACACATATAAACCTATAAGTCACTCCTATGGCAGGCCTTGTCAATCCTGAAGGCAGAGTGCATGGTTCCTATGTGAGAGGGTGCCCCTGCATGAGCAGGGCCCCTCTGCAGCGGTCGGAGACCCTTCTCTGATGCTGTTTGTAGTGCAGCCTGACCATATACTCTTAAGCGCATTATAACCTCGCGTTAAATGCTAACTTTGGGATGGCTGCACCAAAACATGTCGTGTTTGGTGTCAAACATCTTGGAATACAACCCCCCCCCCGCCAATTCTGGCGGCGGGGGTAGCATTCCACCCTTCTAGAGGGAAAGACATGTTAACTCTGGCTTGCCCGGTAACTTCTTTCTAAAGCCCTGGCATCGCAAAATGGATGCTGCTGCCACAGACACAAGTCTGGCCTCCTGCTGCTGGACGAAACTCCGGCAGGGGAGGCCTGGACAATAGGTTTCCTGTTGCAGGGAGGTGTGACCACCTCCCCAGACAGGATAATGTGTATTGGGGCTGGGCGGGAGCACTCTCTGGGTGCTTTGAAGTCCTGCACTGGGGGCACATTTGGTGTCCCTGTGCATACCCCAGTTCAAACCGGATCAGGGGCTTCCAGCCCCTGCTTTGGCGCGAACTGGACAAAGGGAAAGGGGTGTAGCCACCCCTCTGCCCTGACCCACCCATAGGTGGGGCCACAGAGTAGTCCAACCCCTAAACTTAGTATAAGTATAGGAACCCAGTCCTTAGGACTTTAGATTATCCCTGGACGAAACTCTAACACTGAATCCTGGACCTTCGACGCTCTACTACAAGATTAGAGGACTGAAGAATCTCCCTTGTGGTCAAGGAGTGACTCCCCTGCTTGGCAGGCACCAAAGAAGCAATTGTCCGGTTTGCATTTCTGAAGCTCCCGTCGGACGCCGAAGTCTTCGCATCACCAGAGGTGGATTTCCAGACTTCCCCGAGGCTGCCCTGAGTCCCCAGCAAAGCTGAGGCCCGTAGCTGTCGTGGATAACGTGGAACCGTGACCCCTGGACACCGAGCACAGTTGCAAGTGCATCCTCTTCTGGGTCTCCCACGAAGTCGTGCTTTGGGCTCAGAGTAGCCCGAGCCTCCAGCACCAACTGCACCGAAGATCACTGGCCTCCACTCCACGAGTGTCCTGTGAGCCAGATCCACGTGCACCGTCTCGAGGCTCCTTCGCGGTCGCTAGCCCGTTGGCTAGTAGCCCTTCACGAAGGCCAATCCTTTTCTTCTTCGGCTCCTTGGTCGCTCCAGCCTTGCCCTCACTTACCCTTGCTGGGTGAGTTCCTTAGACCTTGCTGGTCTGACTAATCTACAATCTTCAACTTCATCGAGACTTGCCGTTGCCAAGGCTTGTTGGGTCCCATCCGGTCGCCGACGCCTCAGCACTCGACAGACATTGTGTACCAGCCCGAATCCTGCTCCTGGTCGCCGACAACGCCTCCTGGACCTCGTGGCTGAAGAGTCAAGACAACCGTCAACGCACCTGAAGCACCCAACATCGGTGGGCATCTGCTCATCGCCTTCCTGGTCACTGGCTAGTGACCCAGACTCTGTCCCCTCTGCTTTCAGGTTCTTCAGATCTCCGATCCACTCTTGGATCCACCCGGACACTTTCCACTTGGTCGCCAGCAGCACTTTGCAGCAGATCGCCATTCAAATCGACGACGAAACCCGACCCCGAAAGGCACCTATGCACCCGGCTTCCCTGGGTGAGGTAACACGAGTACTCCGGTGCTCCCGTGGGTAGAGACTCTAGAAAGTCCTAGTTCTCAAAGGGTTTGCTCCAAGTCCTCCTTTAAGTGTCCCTTTTCTTTAATTTCCTGATCGCGACTTTCTCCATAGAAGTTAACGGCGTATCGCGGTTGTGTGTTTACACTGCACGCGTCCCCGTGGGTCCCTGTGTCACTACCTTGGGTGGTTCCTTGTGGTCCAAGCACTTCTAGAGGCTCTAGGCCTAGTGTCTAGCTCAGTCGTGGTTCTTATACCACTTTATTGGTATATGGTTTGGTACGCCCCTAGGGCCCAAACGTGTATTTGTGCTATTACTGTGTTTAAATAACTTATAACTTGTGTACTTCGAACTCTAGCCTCATAAAGAGACTAGAGGGGTGTGTTTAGCAATAAATACATATATTTTGAATATATACCTGGTGTGGTGCTCTTTCATTTGGTCACTCAAGAGATTATAGACTGGTAAAACAAGCTGCTTTACATTCCTTCAAGACTTAGCCTGAAGGCTGCTCTCCATAGCTACCACTAGGATAGCTTTCAATAAAGGTTGTCTTTAACCTATCTCCAATAAGGGGTTGTTTGGACTGGTGCAAGGTGCCCACTATAATTAGTGGACAGCATATACCAGGCCAACTTCTCACATTGGTGTGCAGCGTGTGGGATTCCAGCTTGCTATTGTTTTACCAGATAATCTCAATTGAATTGATCAACTGAAAACCACTAAAGGTACCTAAGGTACATATAAATTAAGTTTACTATACAGTAAGTTCTACTGAACTTAGAGTTGTGTGTTAAGGGATAGCACAACCCTTTCTACAACTCAAGAGAGTTTAGTAGGCCACACTAGAGTAGGTAGTGCATACACCACACCTCACTAGTGATGTCTTCAAAGCCAGGACCCAGTGAGTCCTTGCCAGAAGCCCCTGGGCTTCTTCCCTCCAAGTATGATACCCTCCCATTCTTGGAATTGAGAGCATTATGTAACTTGAGGAAACTGAGGACAGGACAAAGTCCGACCACTCAACTTCTTAGAGAGATGTTGGAGGCTTACGATCTCAGCAGGCCCTTAGGGACTGAAGGGGTAGGAGCAGAGGGTGGGGCAGAAGAAGAGGATGGGGCCAGGGGTAGCAATACCCCCAGCCCCCCCTCTGAAACTGGCCAGGAGGATGACAATGACCCTGACCTGGATAACCCAATCCCTCCTGTGGAAGATGAAGATGATCCCCACTTTGTCCCCCCAGGAAGGATTATGAGTGTGCCCAGAAAGTCTAGGTCTCCTTCTCAGGAGTCTAACCACTCTGGCACCTCAATAGGGACCTCTGCCTCCTCTCATAGGAGGGAATCCTCTCATGAGAGAAGAAAGAGGCTGGTTCAATATGAGGAAGCTCAGCTTGAACTCAGAAAACAGCAACTTGCTATAGACAGGGAGTCCCTAGATCTCTACAAAGAGAGAAGAAAGTTGGGACTAGAGTCCCATGGTGGCAGCCATGTCCCTAGAGATAGGGAAAGGTCTTATGACCATAGAAACCTGAGCAAGATTGTCCCTCCCTACCAGAGTGGGGATGACATCCACAAATGGATAACTGCTCTAGAGAGGGCCTGTAAAGTACAGAAGGTCCCTCAGGAGCAGTGGGCAGCAATCTTGTGGCTCTCCTTTGCAGACAAAGGTAGAGACAAGCTCCTCACTGTAAGAGAAGAGAATGCTGATAATTACAAGGTCTTGAAGAGTGCTCTTATTGATGGGTTTGGCCTAACAACTGAACAATACAGGTTGAAGTTCAGAGATACCCAAAAAGCACAGACTCAAGACTGGGTAGACTATGTGGATTGTTCTGATAAGGCTCTGGAAGGCTGGTTGATGGGCAGTAAGGTGTGTGACTTCACAGGATTATACAATCTGATAATGAGGGAGCAGATTCTTAATAACTGTCAAAATCAGCTGTCGCATCAGTACCTGGTGGACTCTGATCTGACCTCTCCCCAAGAATTGGGAAAGAAGGCAGACAAATGGGTCAGAACCAGGGTGAGGCAGAAGGTACAGAACCAAGGTGGTGACCCTAAGAAGCAAGATTCTAAGAACTCTGATAAGGGTGGGGAGAAGGGTAAAGACCAGAAGTCTTCACAAGGTCTCCAAAAATCTTCTTCAGGTGGGGATTCACAGACTACCAAAGGGAAAGGCCAAAGAAAACCATGGTGCAAGGTCTGTAAGCAAAAGACCCACTGGACCAGTGATTGCACCAAGTCCAAAGACTCAAGTCCAGCCCCCACCAATGCCCCTAAGGCACCTGTTCCCCCTAGTACAGTTACAGTTGGTGGGAGTGCTCCAGCCAAGGGTTTAGTAGGGTTGACCCTGGGTACTGAGTTGGGCTCTGACCTAGTCAGAGAACTCACTCAGGCTGTGTTAGTCTGTGATGGAGGCATGGATGTGACCTCCTCTGTGAGTCCCAGTAATCTGGGCAAGTACAGACAACAGCCTTTAATCAATGGACGAGAGGCTTTGGCATTTAGGGACACAGGGGCAAGTGTCACAATGGTGACACAAGACCTTGTGGATCCTGGGCAAGTTATACTTGGTGAGATGTACCAAGTGACCAATGCTAGCAATGTCAGAACAGACCATACTCTGGCAGTTGTTAACTTCTCCTGGGGAGGGGTAACTGGCCTTAAGAAGGTTGTGGTAAGTGCAGACCTACCAGTTGAATGCTTGCTTGGCAATGACTTAGAAACTTCAGCTTGGGCAGAAGTGGAGCTCAGGACTCATGCAGAAATGCTGGGCATCCCTGCAGATGTGTTTGCTGTGACCAGGTCACAGGCCAAAATGTCTAAAACTGAACAGGCCTTGGATTCTGGAATAATGGACCAAGTGCCTTCCAAGAGGAGGAGTAGTAGGGTAAAGGCAGTGCCTTCCCCTTGGCTCAGAAGGAAGATCAGTCTCTTGAGGGAGATGATCTCAGTCCTGAGGAAGGAACTGTCCCAGAGGAGCTTGAACCTGAACAGGTTGAGTTCTTGGGGACAGGGGGACCTTCCAGGGCAGATCTGAGCCAGGAGCAGCAGAGCTGCCCCTCTCTTGAACCCCTCAGACAGCAAGCTGCTGCCGAGGCTGCTGGGAAAGCTAGTGGTCCCCATACAGTGTATTGGGATGATGGACTCCTGTACTCAGAGAGTAGAGACCCCAAGCCTGGTGCCACCAGGAGGTTGGTTATACCTCTAAAGTTCAGGGGCTTCCTATTGACCCTAGCCCATGATATTCCCTTGGCAGGTCACCTGGGCCAGAACAAGACTTGGGACAGAATTGTCCCTCACTTTCACTGGCCCCACATGTCTGAAGACACCAAGGAGTTTTGTCGCTCCTGTGTAACCTGCCAGGCCAGTGGCAAGGCAGGTGGCACTACAAAGGCCCCCTGATACCACTACCTGTGGTGGGGGTGCCCTTTGAAAGAGTGGGGATTGATATTGTTGGTCCCATGGATCCCCAAACAGCATCTGGGCACAGGTTTATCCTGGTGGTAGTGGATCATGCCACCAGGTACCCAGAGGCTATTCCCCTTAGGACCACTACAGCACCTGTGGTGGCAAGAGCCCTCCTGGGAGTTTTCTCAAGAGTGGGCTTTCCTAAGGAGGTTGTATCAGATAGGGGTGCAAACTTCATGTCTGGTTACTTAAAGGCAATGTGGAAGGAGTGTGGAGTGACTTACAAGTTCACCACACCCTATCACCCACAATGCAATGGTTTAGTTGAGAGATTCAACAAAACCTTGAAGGGCATGATTAAAGGGCTCCCAGAAAAGCTTAGGCGAAGATGGGACATACTCTTGCCCTGCCTTTTATTTGCATACAGGGAGGTGCCTCAGAAGGGGTTGGCTACAGCCCTTTTGAACTTCTGTTTGGTCACCCTGTCAGGGGTCCACTGTGCTTGGTGAAGGAAGGATGGGAGTTACCTCTCAAGCCCCCAAAGCAAGACATAGTGGACTATGTACTTGGTCTCCGCTCCCGGATGGCTGAGTATATGAAAAAGGCAACTAAAAACCTTGAGGCTAGCCAGGAACTTCAGAAAGCTTGGCATGACCAAAAGGCTGTACTGACTGTTTACCAGCCAGGACAGAAGGTGTGGGTGTTGGAGCCAGTGGCCCCAGCAGCTCTCCAAGACAAGTGGAGTGGACCCCACACTATTGTTGAACAGAAGGGTGAGGTCACCTACTTAGTAGACCTAGGAACTCCCAGGAGTCCCCACAGGGTTCTCCATGTCAACAGGTTAAAACCATATGTGGACAGGGCAGACATGGGCTTGCTCATGGCTACTGATGAAGGGCAGGAGGAAGAGAGTGACCCACTCCCTGACCTGCTCTCACAGAACCCTGACGATGGGTCAGTAGATGGTGTGGCCTTGGCAGGCAGCCTCACTACCCAGCAACAAACTGATTGCAGACAGGTGCTCAATCAGTTTAGACACATGTTTTCACTGACACCCAGTCAGACCACCTGGTGCACTCATGAAGTGGACACTGGGGACAGTCTGCCTATTAAAAATAAGATTTATAGGCAACCTGACCATGTCAGGGACTGTATCAGGACTGAAGTCCAGAAAATGTTGGATTTGGGAGTTATTGAACCCTCAGATAGCCCTTGGGCTAGTCCAGTGGTCCTTGTGCCAAAACCTCACACCAGTGGTGGAAAAAGAGAGATGAGGTTTTGTGTGGACTACAGGGGTCTCAATGCAGTCACTAGGACTGATGCCCATCCAATACCAAGGGCAGATGAGCTAATAGATACTTTGGCCTCAGCCAAATATCTCAGCACATTTGACTTGACAGCTGGCTACTGGCAGATCAGACTAGCTGATGATGCAAAGCCAAAGACAGCATTCTCAACCCCTAGTGGGCATTACCAATTTGTGGTGATGCCCTTTGGTCTGAAGAATGCACCTGCCACTTTTCAGAGGTTGGTGAATACAGTCCTCACAGGTCTGGAAGCCTATAGTGCAGCATATCTAGATGATATTGCTGTCTTTAGCTCCACCTGGGAGGATCACCTGGTCCACCTCAGGAATGTTTTACAGGCCCTGCAAAAGGCAGGCCTGACTATCAAGGCCACCAAGTGCCAGATAGGGCAGAGTCAGGTTGTGTACCTGGGCCACCTTGTGGGTGGAGGCCAGGTTCAACCACTGCAGAGCAAGATTCAGACCATCATGGACTGGACTGCTCCAACTACCCAGACTCAGGTGAGAGCCTTTTTAGGCCTGACTGGGTACTACAGAAGATTTGTCAAAGGGTATGGATCAATAGTGACACCTTTGAATGACTTAACTTCTAAGAAAATGCCCAAGAAAGTTCAGTGGACAGCTAACTGTCAAAAGGCATTTGATGACCTGAAGCAGGCCATGTGCACTGCTCCCATTCTACAGAGTCCTGATTACTCCAAGAAGTTCATTGTTCAAACTGATGCATCTGAATTGGGGGTAGGGGCTGTACTGTCACAATTGAATGTAGAAGGTCAGGATCAGCCAGTAGCTTTCATTAGCAGAAGGCTGACCCCTAGAGAGAAACGTTGGTCAGCCATTGAGAGGGAGGCCTTTGCTGTGGTCTGGGCTCTGAAGAAGTTGAGGCCATACTTGTTTGGTACTCACTTCCTTGTTCAAACAGACCATAAGCCCCTCTTATGGCTAAAACAAATGAAGGGTGAAAACCCCAAACTGCTTAGGTGGTCCATTTCCCTACAGGGGATGGACTTCACAGTGGAACATAGACCTGGGAGTAACCATGCCAATGCAGATGGACTCTCTAGGTACTTCCACTTAGAACATGAAGACTCAACTGGTCAAGGTTAGTTTAATGTCCCTACGTTTGGGGGGGTTGTGTAGGAGAGTAGGATCTGCTTCACATGGGTACCCCCACTTTTTGCTGATGCTTCACTGTTTTTCGACCTTAGTCTGGCTGGGGCCCTGCTAATCAGAACCCCAGCCTAGCTGCTTCCTCTTTAAAATGGTTTCCATGTGCCTTAGGCACATCTCTGATTGGAATCTGGAGTGCCCTTATAAGTCCCTAGTATATGGTATACTATGTACCCAGGGCATAGGTACCTCAGAGGCCTGCCAGGGGCTGCAGCATGTATTATGCCACCCCTGGAAGGCCATCCAAACTGACACCACAGGTCTGCTACTGCAGCCTGGGTAAGGTGGTGCATGCACCCCTTACTGTGATATAGGCTACCTATATCACTACATACATACACACATATAAACCTATAAGTCACTCCTATGGCAGGCCTTGTCAATCCTGAAGGCAGAGTGCATGGTTCCTATGTGAGAGGGTGCCCCTGCATGAGCAGGGCCCCTCTGCAGCGGTCGGAGACCCTTCTCTGATGCTGTTTGTAGTGCAGCCTGACCATATACTCTTAAGCGCATTATAACCTCGCGTTAAATGCTAACTTTGGGATGGCTGCACCAAAACATGTCGTGTTTGGTGTCAAACATCTTGGAATACTACCCCCCGCCAATTCTGGCGGCGGGGGTAGCATTCCACCCTTCTAGAGGGAAAGACATGTTAACTCTGGCTTGCCCGGTAACTTCTTTCTAAAGCCCTGGCATCACAAAATGGATGCTGCTGCCACAGACACAAGTCTGGCCTCCTGCTGCTGGACGAAACTCCGGCAGGGGAGGCCTGGACAATAGGTTTCCTGTTGCAGGGAGGTGTGACCACCTCCCCAGACAGGATAATGTGTATTGGGGCTGGGCGGGAGCACTCTCTGGGTGCTTTGAAGTCCTGCACTGGGGGCACATTTGGTGTCCCTGTGCATACCCCAGTTCAAACCGGATCAGGGGCTTCCAGCCCCTGCTTTGGCGCGAACTGGACAAAGGGAAAGGGGTGTAGCCACCCCTCTGCCCTGACCCACCCATAGGTGGGGCCACAGAGTAGTCCAACCCCTAAACTTAGTATAAGTATAGGAACCCAGTCCTTAGGACTTTAGATTATCCCTGGACGAAACTCTGACACTGAATCCTGGACCTTCGACGCTCTACTACAAGATTAGAGGACTGAAGAATCTCCCTTGGGGTCAAGGAGTGACTCCCCTGCTTGGCAGGCACCAAAGAAGCAATTGTCCGGTCTGCATTTCTGAAGCTCCCGTCGGACGCCGAAGTCTTCGCATCACCAGAGGTGGATTTCCAGACTTCCCCGAGGCTGCCCTGAGTCCCCAGCAAAGCTGAGGCCCGTAGCTGTCGTGGGTAACGTGGAACCGTGACCCCTGGACACCGAGCACATTTGCAAGTGCATCCTCTTCTGGGTCTCCCACGAAGTCGTGCTTTGGGCTCCGAGTAGCCCCAGCCTCCAGCACCAACTGCACCGAAGATCACTGGCCTCCACTCCACGAGTGTCCTGTGAGCCAGATCCACGTGCACCGTCTCGAGGCTCCTTCGCGGTCGCTAGCCCGTTGGCTAGTAGCCCTTCACGAAGGCCAATCCTTTTCTTCTTGGGCTCCCTGGTTGCTCCAGGCTTGCCCTCACTTACCCTTGCTGGGTGAGTTCCTTAGACCTTGCTGGTCTGACTAATCGACAATCTTCAACTTCATCGAGACTTGCCGTTGCCAAGGCTTGTTGGGTCCAATCCGGTCGCCGACGCCTCAGCACTCGACAGACATCGTGTACCAGCCCGAATCCTGCTCCTGGTCGCCGACAACGCCTCCTGGACCTCGTGGCTGAAGAGTCAAGACGACCGTCAACGCACCTGAAGCACCCGACATCGGTGGGCATCTGCTCATCGCCTTCCTGGTCACTGGCTAGTGACCCAGACTCTGTCCCCTCTGCTTTCAGGTTCTTCAGATCTCCGATCCACTCTTGGATCCACCCGGACACTTTCCACTTGGTCGCCAGCAGCACTTTGCAGCAGATCGCCATTCAAATCGACGACGAAACCCGACCCCGAAAGGCACCTATGCACCCGGCTTCCCTGGGTGAGGTAACACGAGTACTCCGGTGCTCCCGTGGGTAGAGACTCTAGAAAGTCCTAGTTCTCAAAGGGTTTGCTCCAAGTCCTCCTTTAAGTGTCCCTTTTCTTTAATTTCCTGATCGCGACTTTCTCCATAGAAGTTAACGGCGTATCACGGTTGTGTGTTTACACTGCATGCGTCCCCCGTGGGCCCCCTGTGTCACTACCTTGGGTGGTTCCTTGTGGTCCAAGCACTTCTAGAGGCTCTAGGCCTAGTGTCTAGCTCAGTCGTGGTTCTTATACCACTTTATTGGTATATGGTTTGGTACGCCCCTAGGGCCCAAACGTGTATTTGTGCTATTACTGTGTTTAAATAACTTATAACTTGTGTACTTCGAACTCTAGCCTCATAAAGAGACTAGAGGGGTGTGTTTAGCAATAAATACATATATTTTGAATATATACCTGGTGTGGTGCTCTTTCATTTGGTCACTCAAGAGATTATAGACTGGTAAAACAAGCTGCTTTACATTCCTTCAAGACTTAGCCTGAAGGCTGCTCTCCATAGCTACCACTAGGATAGCTTTCAATAAAGGTTGTCTTTAACCTATCTCCAATAAGGGGTTGTTTGGACTGGTGCAAGGTGCCCACTATAATTAGTGGACAGCATATACCAGGCCAACTTCTCACAATGGTTTCTTGAGGAGGGGTTTAACCTCCGCCCGTTTCCAGTCATCTGGGCAGATGCCTGATCTGAGGGATGCGTTGATGGTGCGTTCTAGTTCGGGTGCGATGACGGTGGTGGCCCTGTGGAAGATGTGCGGTGGGCAGGGGTCCGTTGGGGCTCCTGAGTGGGTTTTCTTCATGGTCGCGGTGATGAGTTCGATGGTAGCGGGATCCCAGGACGTGATGGTCGGCTTATCGGCGGCGGTGGGTAGGGGGGTGGTGCTCGTCGTAGGTTCGCTGAAGTTGTCGTAGAGTACCTTGATCTTCAGATGGAAGTAGGAGCGGAGCTTGTTGCAGAGTTCCTGGGAGGATGTGACGTCCGTGGTTTCGCAGGTGGGTTTTGCGAACTGCTGTATGACGTTGAACAGTTCCTTGGCGTTGGTCATGTTGGTCTGGACTTTGTCTCTTATGAAGGTCCGTTTGGTGTCTCTTATGCGCTGGTGGTATTCTTTCAGGGCGTTCTTGTGGTTCCGTGTTTCCGTGGTTTTCAGGTTTCACCAGGTTTTCTCTAGGCGTCTGCAGGATCGTCTGGCTTCTTGAAGTTCTGTGGTTCCACTCCACAACAGATTACGGGTCACTCTACACTACCAACGCCAATGGATAGTGTAGGACTTGGCCCTTTTTGGCTAAAGTTCCCTAAACTTTTTGCTTTTCCCCTAGACCTTTTTCCTGACATGGTGTTGCCAACTTAGATGATTTGGACACTTTGGCACTGCTATACAGTGTCAAAGTGCAAGTGCTCCCTGTGTAAAGTGTAATGGTAATTTTTTGTCCATGATTGGTATGTTTGCCTTACTAGTAAAGTCACTAGTAAAGTGCACTGTGTGCGCCAGGGCTGGTAATGCAAATGCTACTAGTGGGCCTGCAGCACTAATTGTGCCACCCACACAAGTAGCCTTAAAAAGGGAACTCAGGCCTGCCATTGCAGTGCCTGCACACAGTTTGTTAAACTGCCGTTCTGACAAGTGCACCAACTTGCCAGCCTGTACCCTTCCCTTTCTATGCACATCAGACACCCCTACGGTAGGTCCAGGGTACCCCCTGGGCAGGGTGCAGTGCATGTGAAAGGTAGGACATGTACTAAGGTGTGTATCATGTCCTGACAGTGAAATAATCTCCATTTCGTTTTTCACTGTTGAAAGGCCATCTTGCCCATAGGATAGAATGGAAAGGCTGTGTAATATGTTTTCCACAACACAAGAGAGGGGTCCTACTCACCAAAGGGACAGGACACCAACTAGACCATTAGTCTAAAAACAAAATTCCCTTTGGGATTTGAAGCACACTCCACGTCTCAATCTCACCCTCAAATCAATCATACATAGTGATGTTTCATTAATCACAATTTTAGTACCGGAAACAAGGGACCAGTGTGAAAATATTTATTTAGTCAATATTTCTAAAACCATGTACATATCCATATAAAATACAAAATTCTATTTTCTCTGAAATAATAATGCTAAAAACATAAAAACAATTTCATAAATCAATGGTACAGAGATACTTCTAGTTGTCACAAAGCCACTTTGCAATTTAAAAACATATAATCCCAATAATACAATTACAAAAATTTCATAAACAATTCGAATTTCACAATTTAATATTAAAATCATAAAAATTATTATTGTAAACACTTATTCTACAAATCAATCAGACATAGATTTATTGCGATTGACCAAAGAGAGCAACACGTTTCGGTGGCAATTGTCGATCGAGCCACCTTCTTCAGGCAAATAGTCAATCAGTATTCTTTGAAAACAATCTCATCTAGAAGACATAAAAACTTCTCAGTCAAAGTAGCCAAAAACATATCATATTCATCACATTTCAATAATTACAGCATTGATGAATAATTAAGCTTGGAACTGGTTACAAATTTGATCAAAATAAACACCCTCACACAGTGTCCCCAGTTCCGTACCTTATTTCCACGAGAAATCAATCATACCTCAAATCAACCCTTTCGGATATTCCTACTTTTAACCTCACACCCTGCTCAATTCTTATATTTATAAACAGAGCCAGAGTGTGGGTAAACCGATATTTCTATTCTTAACATCTGTACTTAATCCAGGATTCTTAAAAATGTAAATGGCAATCCTCACGTAGGGTCAAAGAAAACCTTAATAGTAATGTACCCACCAAGAGAAGTTCCCATGCGATGATAACTGTCGATAGGCTCAAAACACTGCTCGGTTTCCACTCCAAATAGAGCCCCTTTCGTTTATGTTTAAAATCCATAATCTATATTAAAGATCAAGAAACACATCTATGAACTTTGTGGTTTCTGTTCTATCCGTATATTAAACATATATTTCATTCTTTTAACTGCACATACCTTACACCTCTATTACACTGTTTAGGCTGAATCAAAAAAAAAATTAAATGAAAACACGGGTCGTAAAATCATCCGGTTTGAACTTTGGCTGATTGGCCTGATGCTGCAAAAAATATATATAAAGCACCATATTTAGAAACCGCCAATTATGATCTTTATTATCTATAGATAATTGTTGTATATAGTCGTGAGTATGTTTGTGTCATAACTTACCCTGCTATTAGGATTTCTATTCTGCTCAACTGTTCAAAATGTCCAAGTTGTGCTGCTCTTACAGACATATATGTGTATACAACTTCCTTCACAATTCCTCCTGGTTAGTCGACAAATTATCTCTCCACTTTATCTAAGGGAATAGAAATAATCCTTATTTATAGGTGACTGTAGAAAAATCATGTACTCAATTGTCGTCACTATTTCTACCCCTAACTGTGCAGCTAGACTCAAAGGGACCGTTGTATAAAATAATGCTCAATCTTCACTTCTCTGTTCTCTATGGGATACACGTAAACACCACATTATCCCTTAAAGTTAAGCAACAACACACTATCGGTATAATTGCCTCACTTTCCTAAATGGAGCTGAAAACCTCGTTTGCCAAAATAAAACTAAAAAGCCTCATTGTCACTCATTTTCTAACACTGCCGCACCTAAATGGAGCTAAAAAGCCTCACTTTCCGACCTAAAACTAAAAAACCCTGTTGTCACTCATTTTCTAACAATGCCGCACCTAAATAGAGCTGAAAAGCCTCACTTGCCAAAATGAAACTTAAAAGCCTCGTTGTCATTCATTTTCTAGCACTACCACACCATTAGTGTAGTCGTTCTCAATAAGATAAATGTAAGAGAAGCGCATTGTCCCTAATTCTTAGACAGCAAACCCCCGTCAATATAGTTACCTAACTTTTCCTAAATGGAACTAACAAACCTACATATCACTCAATTTCTAACAGTACTGTGCCATCCATATAATCACCTCAATTTGTTAAATCTATCGTTCACAACCTTACATCTGCCGTATACTCAGCGGTCCACTTACCGGGATTTAAATCTCCATTTCTTTCAACGGGAGTCCAACGTCTGATCTCCCTCACTGCCCGGCCCTCTTTAAATACCTCCGTTTTTCTTCTATCCTCAAAAATTGCCGCCAAAACTCAGACATATCAAACATAGAAACAGGACTGCCGACGATCCAATAATGGTCGCCATATTGGACATGTCTTTTGTCAAATATTGACTAATACTCTATTTCTTCTCTTTTAGCCCCCAAGAATCCGCTAATTATTTAAAAATGTATTACGGTAGGTCCAGGGTACCCCCTCGGCAGGGTGCAGTGCATGTGAAAGGTAGGACATGTACTAAGGTGTGTACCATGTCCTGACAGTGAAATAATCTCCATTTCGTTTTTCACTGTTGAAAGGCCATCTTGCCCATAGGATAGAATGGAAAGGCTGTGTAATATGTTTTCCAGCCTATCTTCCCAAAGGCTTAAGATGGAAAGGTGAGGTTTAGTGTGCCTGAACTCACAATGTAATAACATCTTTTTATGAAGGTGGTTTTTGCACTGTGTGTTTAGAAGCCACTCTTTTAGAAGTGGCTGGGTTTTTGTGCTCTAACATTTCTGTGTCTTTCTGCCTGGTTGTGGATTGACTGTCTGGATTTGAAAGCGATAGGATCTGGGTAATGTCTTGACCCAGGGGAGGAGGTGAGACAGCAACAGGCTGACCTGCATCTGGAGTGTAGGGGGAGGAGTAGCCCCTAGAGGTGAAGAGGCCTGGGTTGCTGCTATAAAACAATTGTCCCATCTCCTGCTGAGTGATTGAGAATCCAGACCCCCACTAATCAAAGGAGGAAGGTGTCACTGGCAGGGAGGCACCCAGAACTGGTTTGAACAGGGGTCAGTGCCCCCTGAACACAAAGACTTCAAAGCCATTGAGGGGTATAACTATGAGAGCTGAAGACCCTGAACTTTGGAGGATGGCTTGATCAAGATTGAACAAGACTGGAGCTACTTCGTGGTCAAGAGGAACCTTTGCCAAGGAAGAAACTGAAGAAACTGAAGGAAAGGACTGACCCTTGCTGTGTGTTCTGGGACTGGCCTGCAGTTTGCCGTTTTAACCAAGGAAAGGCTAAAGGGACTTTGCTGTGTCCTGTGTCCCCCTGCTTGAAAGGACTTTGCTGTGCTGTGTCCTTGTACTGATATTGAGAATGACATATTGACCATTGGCTCCATTTGGCATAATTGACTCCATCTTGTGTTACAGACTCCATTTTCTGTGCTCGCACATAGCTGCAAAGTGGGGAGGGCATGTTTTTGCTCTTCACTTGTTTTTCGCTCTTCACCGATCAGAGTGAACTGGAACATGTTGTGTGGGATGCGTGCTTGGTACCTTTCAGGGACTGTGCGGAATGTACAGCTCTGTCTCGGAGTCAAAATACAGGAGCCTGGCCAGCTTCTGTCTTGACCTTGACACAGACCAGTATGGCCAGCTCGGTTTTTTCCAACAGAAGGGGGCAAGGTTTCTAGAATCTTCGCCTCACGTTGAGTAAAGGTATTAAAGCTGGAGGTCTTCGGGGGGCAGGTAGAAGCTCATCACAGAGTAGACGTACTGCTGTGAAACAGACAGAACTTGGGTCCCGATCGAACTCCTTCCTGGGCTGTCGAAGGGCTTCTCCAGCTTGAGTTGCCAAGGATGTTGCATGATCGATCGGTGAGGTGTTCCTTACTTTATGTACACAATTACAGACCTATCTCGTTGCTGTCAGCCCCTGCTAAGATGCTGGAAAAGGTAGTGCAGCGACAATTGGCTAATTTTATCGAAAACAATATCCTGCACGACACCCAATCCGGCTTCCGAGCGGGGTTCAGCACTGAGGCGGCGCTTCTTGAGGTAGCGGACTCAATTAGAATGGCACTGGACTTAGGAGCTTCAGCTATGCTGGTGCTCCTGGATCTCTGCTGCATTCGATACTGTGGACCACGCTATACTGTCGCAACGTCTTCAGGATAGCGGGGTCAACGGCACAGCTCTGGCCTGGCTAAAGTCTTTTCTCCACCTGTGCACTCAAAGGGTGGCCTTAACAACCACATCAGTCCACCCGCAAGCACTTATGGTGCGGGGTGCCTCAGGGGTCGGCTCTCAGCCTGCTCCTTTTTAATATATACCTGGCCCCTCTATTCACCTTGATAGCCTACTGGGGAGTGAAGGCGATTTCCTACGCCGACGACACCCAACTGGTTTTCTCATTTAATGATCAGACCGAAGACTCTTTTAAGTGCTTCAAAGGCTGCTTAAAAGACATCGCAGGATGGATGAACAACAACAAACTCAAATTGAATGCCAATAAGACTGAAGTGATGTTTTTGGCAAATCCAAACCTCCAGCGGCAGCCCTTTGGTGGCCTGAGGAAATGGGTCCGGCACCGGTTCCTACGAGCTGTGCCAAAAATCTGGGTGTTAAATGGCAGGACGATCTGTCCTTCTCCGCCCACATTCAGCAGGTTACAGCGGCCTGTTTCTGCCGCCTGAGAAACCTTCGGAAATTTAAACATCTGCTACCTGAGAGCTGCCGCAAGACCATTATCCATGCCACAGTAACTGCCCGCTTGGACTATGCAAATGGCCTCTACACTGGCCTACCAGCCTACCAAGTTAAGAAACTTCAAATGGTTCAAAATGCGGTGGCGAGACTAATCAAACATGTTCCTTTTCGGCAGCACATCTCTCCGCACATCAGAGAACTACACTGGCTCCCAGTAGCCATGCGTATCAAATTCAAGGCCTTGGCCTTGCTTTTCGGGCAGTTCATGGATCTTGCCCTGCGTATTTAACTCGGTTGGGTGCCAGATCTTTTATGTTTGGGGCATCAAAACTGTGGAATTCCCTTCCTAACTCTTTACGTCAGTTACCGTCTGAAACCCAGTTTAGGAAGGCAATCAAAACTTGGCTTTTTAACCTTCTTAATTTACGCTGTTGATCTTGTCGCCTCCCCGTGAGTCGCCTGTTGCTTTAGCGCCGGGACACCTCCTAGGAGGTAACTGTTCGCGCTCAACAAATGACAGTATTATTATTATTATTATTAATTTCTAAGTTTCTTTGCTCTTTGCTACATGTATATATGCTACATTTTATTCTGGTTTTGCACTTAAGTCACTTGATATTTGGGAGTCTGCATTAACTGATATATTTTGCCTTCCTTTCTAAAATATTGAATTAATAAACATGTGTGTCACTTTAAATGCACCTGAATTTGTCTTCTTGCCTCGCCTTAAGAGAGTGCTGGGTTTTGTTTTATCGCCTCGTCTTTTGGGAGTGCGGTTTAACGTGTGTTGTTTAAAGGTGCAGTAGTGCATTTACCTCCTTTTGGGAGTGCAGGGTTTAGGTGTGTCCTATTGTGAAAAATGACAAGCACTACATTTGGCGTCACGAACAGGATTCGAAAAGAAAAAAAAGGGGAAAGAAAAATGTTTTCTAGAAAAATGAAGGCAGATTCCCAGATACCAATTGAAATACCTGGATGGGAGATAGCCCCATATGGTACGCTTGCCCACGAGTGGGCAAATTTCGCTGGGCTGAGTGAAAATTGGAATGTGTGTTTAGCTAACGCCGAGCCAACACATGTGGTTGCATGTTTGGAAAAAGTGCCTGTTTAGAAAGGGAAAGAGCTTAGCGCTTTAGGGCGAAGAGGCTGGATCCTCTTGTGTGCTTATCGTAAAATGCATGAAA
Organism: Calotriton arnoldi; assembly: GCA_963921515.1. Lineage (NCBI taxonomy): Eukaryota > Metazoa > Chordata > Amphibia > Caudata > Salamandridae > Calotriton > Calotriton arnoldi. The sequence goes on from CAWUFW010005693.1 coordinate 323,048, forward strand.
AATGTGTTCAGCTGCAGCACGAACATGAAAAAATAGAGAAACAGTTTGTTAAAGCCAAAAATACCTCTACGATGTTAACTTGGCAGAATAAATTACAAGATAAGTTGGAAACTTACCAGACTGTGGCAGAAAAGGCTGCAGTTCGTATCGCACAATACAAGTACAAGAAAAGGAGGGGAAGGGTTAAAAGGAGAAAAGTACGTTTAGCTATTGCAAAGGTAGGAATTGACTGGGACCCTGAAACGTGGGCTGGAAATATTTGGGATTTTTCAGAGTTTTCAGACTCTGGAGGAGTGTGTGATCAAGCCAGTAGTCCGGGTGAGTCGGAAGAACGCAAAGTGGTTCAGGCGCAGCCCATACATCGTAGGAAATAAAGAGTGGTCCAAATTTTCCACAGGGGGTTGCAATGGATTCTATAGAGGATTTTACTCAGCAGGAGATTAATGACATTTTAGACAGATTCCGACAAAGACCTGGAGAATTTCTGCTTATATGGATGGTGCGGTTGTTTGATATGGGCGCCTCTGGGGTAATGTTGGATCACGGAGATGCAATGAAATTCTGCACACTCAGTACTGATCCCACAGTGCAGGAGCAGTTTAGGAATTACGGGGGCAATAATCAAACTAACCTGTTACAATTGACGGTGGTTGGATGCAGTCAGAAATACCCGACAGAGTCAGACTGGCCAGTGAATGATAAACCTTGGTATACACAGAGATGCTATACAGAGGCTTAAGGAGGAGGTGATGAAAACTGCTATTTTCCTGGATAAGTTGATGGATGGACTGTTGACTGAGTCTGTGTGAAATAAAATAATCCGTTTGGCTAACCCTGCATACAAACAAGTGATGATGACTTTGCTAATTAATCAGACTGGTAATACTTTGGCGCAGGTGGTTGAGGCAGTCCGTGAGTTGGGAGAGCTAGGGGACTGGATAAAGACTGAAAGAGCTTCTAGGTCTGAGACTCGTACAGACAATAACAGGCTGTCTAGGACAGACATGTTTTTGGCTCTGTTGAATGATGGAGTGGAGAAAGAGAAGATAGATGGAATAGAGACAAAGTCGGTGGGAGATGTTTCGGAAAAGAGGGTTGGACAAAAGGGAAGGAAGTAGGAGAGTGAATAAACAAAATAAAATGCGAAGAAAGCTAGAGGTGGATGAGGAGGAAAAGGAGGGTGAGAGAGCTGCCCATTTGAGTATGAAGGAAGGGAGAGATTCAGTAAATGAATGGCTTGGTGAGAACCGAAGGGAGGAGGAATTCCTCCCTCGAGGGTATGACAGGTTGTACCCAGATTTGACTTGGGCAAGGGTTGATAGATTGAAAGCAGATTAGGAAATAGGTCAAACTCCGGTACAGAGATGGGCTCGCAAAGACAATAGACCTTATGTTGACAAAGACATTCATTGGAAACATCATAATGTTCAGAGAGCCCGAGCCCTAGTAGATACCGGAGCGGAGGCCACTTTGATATATGGAAATCCCCAAAAGTTTAAAGGACAGTATTTCACAATCACAGGCTTAGGCGGAAAAGAGACACCAGCTGTACAGACAAAAGTCCAAATAAAAATAGGGAGAATACCAAAAAGAGTACACTATATTGATTGTGCCCTTCTCTGAATATATTATTGGAATTGATATCTTGAAGGGAATGACTCTGTATTTAGAGGATGGGTACTATCAATTTGGATCAAAAAGGTACATTTCAGTTGGCGCCATAAGAGTAGGTCACTTGAAGATTCCTCCAGTAAAGGTGCCCCAGGCTACTAAGGTAATTCATTTGAAACAGTACAGAATTCCAGGAGGGCATGAGGAGATCAGTGCAACCATACAGGACTTGATAGAGGCGGGGGTGGTGACTCCAATCACTACCGCTTGGAATAACTCCGTGTGGCCTGTGCGCAAAAAAGTGACAATAGTTGGCGCATGACAGTTGATTACCGCGAATTGAACAAGCACACACCTCCTTTGACTGCCGCTGTCCCAGATACTGTTACTTTAATTGAGAAAATACAGAAGCATCCTGGGACTTGGTATGCGACTATTTATATTGCCAATGCTTTCTTTCATATACCAATAGCCCCCGAGTGTCAAGAGCAATTCGCTTTCTCATGGACTGGTAGGCAATTCACATTCAGAAATTTGCCCCAAGGGTATTTGCATAGTCCTACCATCTGTCACCGGCTGGTGGCGGAGCACTTAGATGAGGTGCCAGTTATTCCTGGGGTACAGCTTTGCCATTACATTGATGACGTGATGATACAGGGAGAGACACAAGAGCAAGTGCAGATTCAACTGCACAGGATTGTGGAGCATTTGCAGAGCAAAGGGTGGGAGATAAATCCCACCAAATTACAAGGACCCTCTCAAAGTGTGAAGTTTTTGGGTATTCAGTGGCATCAGGGACACAGAGGTGGTGCCCCAGGTGAAACAAAAGATCAAAGAATTTGCTGTGCCACGAAATAGGAAGGAAGCCCAGAGGTTCATTGGATTGTTTGGTTTTTGGAGACAGCACATCCCTCACTTGAGTCAGATTTTGGCCCCTTTGTACAAAGTTACGCGAAAGAAAAATGCATTTGAATGGGGAGAGCAACAGTAAATTGCATTTGAATTAGCAAAAGAGGCTATACAGCGTGCTTTGGATTTGTGGCCAGTGCGGGAGGGGGATGTTGAGCTGAATGTGACAGTGCAAGGACTGTATACTAATTGGAGTCTGTGGCAGAAGCAAGGAAAAACGAGGGTGCCTTTAGGATTTTGGACAAAGAAATTGCCAGATGGAGAGCGGTACACTCCCTTTGAAAAACAGTTGCTTGCATGTTATCGGGCCCTGGTGGATACTGAGCAATTGACCGTAGGGCACAATGTGATTTTGAGACCCGAGATTCCTATTATGCAATGGGTGATGAGTTCCCCCAAGACTCACAGAATAGGACATGCGCAAGAAGCCAGCATAATCAAATGGAATTGGTACATACAAGATAGGGCGTGAGTAGGTCCCAAAGGCACTGCGGTGTTGCATGAGCAGGTGGCGCAAGCCCCAATGGGAGACACAGAGGTGTTGCATGATGTACCTGAGATACAGGAGTCTCCTGTGAAGTGGGGTAAGCCATTTGAAGAATTGTCCTTAGAGGACAGGAAGCATGTGTGGTTTACTGATGGTTCAGCCAGGTATGTAGGGGCTAAAAGGCACTGGAAGGCGGTGTCATACAATCCTGTGACCAAGAAATTGTTGACCACTACTGGAGAGGGAAAGAGTAGTCAGTTCGCAGAACTATATGCTGTGTATCAAACTTTGAAACAAGAATTGCCAGGAAAATGTTATATATACACTGACTCGTGGTCCACTGCCAATGGGTTAGCCACTTGGCTTCCCACATGGCATGCCCATAACTAGATGATACATTCAAAGTAAGTGTGGGGTAAGGAACTGTGGAAAGAGATCTGGACCATGTTGCCACAAAGCACAGTTACCGTGTATCATGTAGATCCTCACTGTTCCACCGACTCACTCAACCGCTGGTTTAATTCCCTTACAGATGAAAAAGCTAAGATTTCAGAGGCCGAGGTGGCAACGCAAGATTCTGACCTGGTTGGGATTGTGAAGTGGGCACATCAGAAGTGCAGACACTTTGCAGAAAAGATTACTAGCATGTGGGCAGAGAATAGAGGGATACACATTCCCCTAGATCTGATTAAAACTGCGATCTCACAATGTCCTATTTGTCAGCATACCCAACATAGACCAGTCCCACAGATAGTGAGAGGCCAGCTAGGCAGAGGAAAATTACCAGCACAGATCTGGCAGATTGATTATATTGGGCCCCTGCCAACTAGTCGAGGATGTCAATATGTGTGCACGGCTGTAGACACATACTCTGGTTATTTGATAGCATTTCCATGTAAACGTGCTACTCAGTTGAACACATTGATAACATTAGACTTGCTGATTTTGTATTATGGAATTCCATTACAGATTCAAAGTGACAATGGGTCTCATTTCAAAGGCAAATTGATGCAGGATTATTGTGTACAACACAACATTGAGTGGGTCTTTCATATTCCGTATTACCCGCAGGCTGCAGGTCTGATTGAGCGCATGAATGGATTGTTGAAAGATCAATTGAGAAAGTTGTCTGATTGGTCATTGAAAATTTGGAGAGATCATTTAAATGAGGCACTGCAAATATTGAACAACAGACCCTTAGCAAATGCAGAAACCCCTTTGATGCGAATGCTAACCCCAGCTTTGCAGATTCAGCCTCATGTAGCCACCAATACCACTCTACTGGGAGACAGCTCCTGGAGCTTTGGCTCCGTACCGGGCGACACCGGAGGCTGCAGGTCTTAATCTGCATGCTTTGAAACTGTCCAGACTCGAACCAAGAGATATAGCACCTATTGAGACAGGAGTGGGAATCCAGATTCCCCCAGAGCACTTTGGCTTGATTGCCCCTCGATCTGGATTGGCTCTAAAGGGCATTCAAGTGCTGGGAGGGGTCATTGATGCAGGATATCAAGGTGAAATCAAGGTCATCCTACTGAATAGTGGAGACACTGATTTGATAATACAACCTGGAGACAGTCACTCAAATAGTAATCATGCCAGTATACGGAGGGATAGTCAAGAAGGGGACTGCCCCAGCCCTTCTCACCGTGCGTGGGGAAGGAGGGTTTGGCTCTACTGACAAGAATCCAGGAGCCAAAGTGTGGATAGAATCTCCAAATGGTCCCCCCCGAACAGGCAGAGGTTATTGCAACAGGAAAAGACAATGTCCTGTTAGTCATGAAGCCAGGGCAGGAAAAATGGGAACATGTGCCTGCTGATAAATGTTACTTGCGAGAATGAATAATACAGGTTTGTTCTCTGTTCTTTTAGATCACAGCATGGCGTGTCTGTGCTCTGCTTGCGCTCCCTGGAGTGTGTTTGGTCGTGTTCGAGTGGGGCCGGGAGGGACCGGGTGCCCCTTACTCCGAAGTGGCCAGCCGACTGCACAAATCAACAGCACTGCTGACTCGGCCTGACAATGTGTGGTCCTATCTTGCACAGACAGTCCTCAACAGGTCGTACTTTTGCATGACAAACATGAAAAGCACTATGGATATTACTACCACGTGCCTCGTAGCTATACCTACCCCTGTTGATGTGCTGTTGCAGACATTCAATGTCACAAATGCAGACGAGGCAGTGGAGGAGAACTCACTTGTCACCTTATGAGTTTTGCCGATTCTGTCCAGAAACTACTGATGATACTTGGAAAAATCTAACACAAGTGATAACGTTCAACATCTCTGAAGGCAACATTTGCTATAATTTGAGTTGTGACCCCATTACCATTGGTAAATGTGCTCAAATACGACTTGAAGGAACTGAATCAAAGATGACATGGGAACAACAAATTTTATGCAAATATCGAAATGAAAGTACATGCAAAAATATGAACAATGACATGATATGCAAAAATGTAGTATCTGCTGCCAGTCATTTCAGGCATGTTAAATTGCCTGTAGGGTGGTTATTCTCATGTGGTAATGTTACATATACGTATATTCCAGCAAATATCACAGGTGGACCGTGTGCCTTTACTAGATTAGGACTCATGATGTTCCCATTAGATCCATCATCACATGTCCGGAATACGAGAGAAGCTGTTCAACTCAGTGAACATTGCGATTCTGAAATTCATTTATTATCTTAGTCTGAATATATTAGTTTAGCTGCTTCAATAGTAGGAATTCCAGGCCTAACCATTTATAATTCTAGGGCTGTTAGTGAATTAGCATGTTTGATGGTGAAAAATATTAATCATACATCAGTTGCTTTAGCAGAATTATTATTAGATGTGCGAGGGGCAAGAAAAGCTATATTACAGAACAGAGACGCAATTGATTATTTACTCTTAAAACATGATCATGGATGTTCAGACTTTGAGGGAATGTGTTGCTTTAATCTCTCCGATCATTCCAAGTCAATTCAATCTCACATTGACGCTTTACATAAGTTAGCTAAAGATGTCAAGCAGGATGTAGAAAAAGGGTGGTGGGATTGGTTGTTTGGGTGGCTGCCGGATTTTGTAAACTTTGCTCTGTTCTAGGTGAGATAGCATTCGCAATATGTATCTTGATATCATTATGTTGTTGTATCCAGTGTGTGCCTAATCTCTTATCTATGCTTCGACCTAAAGCGGTTGATCTCAGACCAATATGTTATGAAAGCCAATGGTCAAAGGGTGGAATGTACGTATATTGAGAATGACATTAACCATTGGCTCCATTTGGCATAATTGACTCCATCTTGTGTAACAGACTCCAATTTCTGTGCTTGCACGTAGCTGCAAAGTGGGGAGGGCATGTTTTTGCTCTTCACTTGTTTTTCGCTCCTCACCGATCAGAGTGAACTGGAACATGTTGTGTGGGATGCGTGCTTGGTACCTTTCAGGGAATGTGCGGAATGTACAGCTCTGTCTCGGAGTCAAAATACAGGAGCCTGGCCAGCTTCTGTCTTGACCTTGACACAGACCAGTACGGCCAGCTCGGTTTTTTCCAACAGAAGGGGGCGAGGTTTCTAGAATCTTCGCCTCACGTTGAGTAAAGGTAATAAAGCTGGAGTTCTTGGGGGGGGCAGGTAGAAGCTCATCACAGAGTAGACGTACTGCTGTGAAACAGACGGAACTTGGGTCCCGATCGAACTCCTTCCTGGGCTGTCGAAGGGCTTCTCCAGCTTGAGTTGGCAAGGATGTTGCATGATCGATCGGTGAGGTGTTCCTTACTTTATGTACATAATTTCTAAGTTTATTTGCTCTTTGCTACATGTATATATGCTACATTTTATTCTGGTTTTGCACTTAAAAGTCACTTGATATTTGGGAGTCTGCATTAACTGATATATTTTGCCTTCCTTTCTAAAATATTGAATTAATAAACATGTGTGTGTCACTTTAAATGCACCTGAATTTGTCTTCTTGCCTCGCCTTAAGAGAGTGCTGGGTTTTGTTTTATCGCCTCGTCTTTTGGGAGTGCTGTTTAACGTGTGTTGTTTAAAGGTACAGTAGTGCATTTGCCTCCTTTTGGGAGTGCAGGGTTTAGGTGTGTCCTATTGTGAAAAATTACAAGCACTACAGTCCTGAAGTAACTTATCCCCAAGGGCCCGAGGTGAGCTGGCTCCCTGTTTTGAAACACAGGAACATAAAAGTTTCCATGAGAGTCTCAGCAGCACTGTGTGTGCGTGCTTGTTGCAGCCTGAGACCCTCGTAAGGCGTGCCCTGTGATCGTGGGCACCTGGAGTCCAAGCAAGGATCAGCAACGCGGTGTGCGTGTGCTTTGTGCAGCCTGAACCCCTTTGTGAGGATTGTCCAGTGATCGTGTGCACCGGAATCCAAGTGAGTCTCATAGACGCTGTGTGCATGTGCGTTGTGCACCGTGAGACCTTCGTGCGGATTTGCCTTGTTATCGTGTGCACCGGAGTAAAGCGAGTCTCAGGGATGCTGTGCGCGTGATCTTCGTGCAGCCTGAGACCTGTGTGTGGAGTGCCCAGTGATCGTGCACCGGAAGCGTAAGGAAGACTCAGTGACGCTGTGTGCGTGTGCTTTGTGGCAGCCTGAGATCTTCGTAACTGAAGCGGCCCGGACCGGCAGTCCCGGAGGAGCTGAGTTGCCGGCCCGAGCCGCCATTGCCATTTCACAAAGCTGCATTGGAGGCCCAGCCACTGGACGAGGAGAGGAGAGTGAGTTTGCGCCCCCCAGGTAACGTGTGTCGACTCCTGGGGCGGGGCTCGGGTTCGGAGGGAGACACCCTCGGCCTCTCTCTCGTGTCGGCAGCGCGAGCCTCTGCTTCGGCTCGTATCGCGGCCCGTATTGCCAAGGGAGTGGCAGTACGGGGCCGGAGTTGGGGGCAACTGTTGACAGAGGCTGACTGCGAGTCAGAAGGAGTGGCGGAGAGACCGCCTAAGGCACAGTGTTCGGTGCCGGAGTGTATTACGCAATATCTTATTTCTGCATAACGGAGTACCCGATTGTCATATTACACATTGCATCATTTCTGCATAACGGAGTACCTGATTAGTGTATTACGCATTGCATTATTCCTGCATAACGAACTACCTGATTAGTGTATGACGCATGGCATTATTTCTGCATAACGAACTACCTGATTAGCGTATTACGCATTGCATTATTCCTGCATAACGACGTACCTGATGGTTGTATTACGCATTGCATTATTTTACATTGCAAAGTGCCGGGTGGTTGTATTACGCATTGCATTATTTTTACATTGCAGAGTGCCTGATTGTTGCGTTACGCATTGCATTATTTTACATTGCAAAAGTGCCTGATTCTAGCATTACGAACTGCATAACATGGTATTAGGATTACAGTGAAATGTTTAGAAGTGCTCATTAATATCGTCAGAACTTACAAGGGCTAGCCTAACAACCAGCCAGGAGAAATATTACTCATACTCATATATTGGATTTATATTGTGTGGTCTTATCGTATTTCTTTTTATATAAAATGTATCCTCGTTTTTATAAAACTCGTGTGGAGTCTATTTGTGGTGTCATCATTGGGTTGCTGTGAGCGTGGTTGCAAATACTTTACACATTTGCCTTGAAGATAAGCCTGGCTGCTCGTGCCAAGCTACCGAGGGGGTGAGCGGGGCTATCTAAGAAGGTGATCTTCCTTTCCCTGATGTCTAAACGCGGGTCCCTATTTGGCCTAAGGTACCTACCTCAGCCAACCAGGGATCGCGGGTCTAACATATAGTCTCCTAGGCTACGTCATAGATGTGCCACTTGCACACAATAGCTTGACTGCCATGCTTCTGCTCCTGGCCAAACGGCAAGTTGCCAGACACTAGGGAAGGAAGTCTGTACCCGAAGTCACATCCTGGTTGCAGGATGCGGTGTACTGTCAGGACCAATTAGCCACCTACTAGGAACTTATGCCCAGAACCTCCCACCCTAAAGATATTTGTGAGCCCCTTCTGACCTATAATGCGCTCCCGAGACTCACTACCCTCCTGAACCCACACTCTGGATGTTCCCAAAACAGGCCTTGAATTAACACAGTGACTGGGAGAGAAGTTAATAGCACCCATATGTATGTTGGTATGTTATAGATGTAGTGTTTCACCTTACCATGAATTCTTGAATTTTCCTCATGCCCTTACCAGGATTCTCTGTCGTAGACTAGATGTTGCTACGACAACATTACTATGTACCATGTAATGCTGGCTACTGTGATGTTATCATTTGATGGATGCAATTCCCCCCCCTTTCCTTCCTTTTCCCCTCTCCCCTTTCTCCCCTCTTCTCATGTTTGTCTGGTTCTTATTGTTGCTACGAGGCTGCCACCTAAGATTGTTTATTGCACTTTAAATGGCAACAAAAAACTTTTTAAAAAAAATAGAGAATATTTGTATCTTTACAACAACACCAAATGACAAACATCCAATGTAGGGAACCGCAGATATAAATTTTTGAAGATTAAATAAAAAATTGTGCTTTCTAGCACCAAAAAGCTTAAAGCGCCACCCGCGGCTATCTGGTCACGCTAGACCGGGTCAAAGTCAAAGTTTTAGGCTGTACGCGATGGAGCATGCTTTGTGAGTGCAGCAAATGCAGTGTTCGAGACCAAGCATTCAGTGGTGCACTACAAGGGTCCAGCAGAGCAATTTTTCTTCTTTTGATGTTACAGGCAGTGCTCTGAGGAGCTCCAGCAGCTCTCCCATATTTATACTCCATTCTGGGCTGGCAAGAGATGGGGACAGCCCAACCCACCCCAACCTGTTGTGTTCTAACAGGACATGGAACATGGGGGAAATTGTGGGTTGGAATGTTGATGGGAGGTTCAAAGACCATTGCAGGCGAGGTCAGCAACTTGAGATGCAAGTGGACATGTACGTCTGCTCCTGTTTGTTTCTGGAAATAAACGTACTTATTTTATGAACCGGAAACATGTTTCGCAACATGGTGGTGACAAGCGGGAGCACAAGCAAAGGCAAACACACAAACCGAGGAAATCGTCATGAAGACTGTCATTTTTCAGTGATTAAAGTGCTTGGTGTGGCACCGAAGCCTGACTAGTGATTAAAGTATTTGGTTTGACAGCGAACATAGGGCCGCATACAGGATCGTGTCCAGAGAGGAATGAGACTGGATTGCAGGCGCGGTGCCAGTAAGCCCACCAGCACTAAAAATAGAATGAGATACCACTGGCAGCCATTTTAAATGAGAGCGAGTTCTGGAGTATGTATTCCCAACCGCCAATAGAAAGCACACACATACGGCATGCGTGGCGGCCATCTTAGGAAGCCAGGAAGGCTGGCATGGAATCGCTTATTGCATGCGATGTTTGACGGGATTGAAACGACGCAATAGAGTGGATTGCCTGTCATCGGTGACAGGCACACCTGTTTACAAAAGGATTATTCATGTGTCACTGCTAAGGTTAGCCAGAAAAATTTCAGAGATTCACAGGTGATTGGCAAAATTGTTAGCTAACTTTGGAAAACCCAGAAAATATTAGCATGTTTGAGGATGGTGTGAAACAACTTTGTAATAGATATGGTAAAAACTCAATATGGTAATGGAAAGGTTTAAATTTTACTCAAGTGCACAAGGAGAAGATGAGACTATTGAAGAGCATGTGTGTGTTTTGAGAGCACTGGCATCATCTTGTGACTTTGAAACAATTACCTATGAGCAGGTATTGAGGGATCAGGTGATGATGAAAACTAAGTGTAAAAAAGTGCAAGCGGTACTTTGGATACAAACTGAAATGACACTTAATGCTACAGTGAGTATTTCCAACAGTATTGAGCAATCAGAGAAGTTTGTGCAAGAGATCCAAGGCAGCAGCAGGAGCGTGTGTGGGGATTGGAAAACTATAGAATCTGGTGCGGTGAAGAAAGAAAAGAGGAAAAAAAGACATCTAACAAGAAAAAAAAAAACTTATTGCTATAGGTGTGGTAGCAGTTGTCATCTTAGCAATTTCAAGGGGTGTTGGTGATTGAGAAAGCTTGTAATTGTTGCAGGAAGAAGGGACACTTGGGGAGAGTTTGCAGAAGCAAAGCTGAGACAAATGTTAATTGTGTAGTGGATGAGGATAACTATGATAATCCTATACTCTGCGTTAGAGCCGAGGGTGTCAATGGTTTTCCCAAATGCATTACTGGTAAAAATGTGGAAGTCATGGTGGATTCGTGTGCTTGGTACAGCATAATCAGCAAATCCTTATGGGAAACAAACTGGAGGGATAAGAAATTATTACTTCCTGATTTTCTTTTTGTTTAAATATGTTTATTGCTATTTTCCTTTATGGTTACAGTTACAAAAAAAAAAAAAAGGATTCCAGGAGCACAGTTGGCAATGATGAGGTCAGTTGACAATTGCATGCTATTACCTTGCAATAGCAATGTGATAATTTTACATTGTTGGCAATATTTATTGGAAGCTGAAAGGACATTGCCACTCCAAGTACTTGTGATGTTAATGGAAGGCAGTCTGACAGGAGGAGTATGCGAATCATAAGAAGTGGTACTGCGCCATACATCAAATGAGCATTTACTGTTCGCAATAATACACAAGGACAGAAATAAACAGTTGAGTATCTCAATAAAACAATGAGAACACATGTGGAGAAAGAACCTTAGTAGTAACGGTCATGTCAGCCCTAACCCCCCCCCACCTCCCCACCAACGAACACCACCCCCCCCATCTAGTTGCTAAGTGAATTACTCAGGTCTGTCTCCAGATATCTCATCAGTGGGGCCATTACCTGTCAAGTAGCGCATGTCATCCATGCCGAGCTTGGCAAAGGAAGCGACGACAGAGGGCAGCGGCTTGCACGCTTCGCATCCCAATTTGTTTTTGTGGGGTAATTGGGCTTCCAGTGATAAGGAGCATCGAACATATCCATGTTGAGGTCAGCCATGACCCCATCCCAACTACTGACCCATGTATATTTACAGAGCGCCATGGCATCCTCTCTATCTAGTGCGACGCTTTCTGCTTGGGCCCAGTGGATAAGTGACTGCATCCAGGCTACGAGGTGTGGGGGGTCAGGTGACTTCTATCTGCATGTGATCAGCTGCTTGGCTATGAATAGACCCAGATCTATGAAGTGAGACGTGAGTTTGTGCTATTAACCTCGCCGGTATAGGCCGAGTACGCACACCTCCCATGCTCGGACCACATGTCAATAGCGCTGTAGAGGCTGGCAAACCCAGAGCATATGTACGATATCTACATTCACCAGCCCGCAATGGGAGCATGCGGCGTCTGTACAGTGAAATTATCTGTTGATGTTGGCCAGAGTAAGGTAAGCCCTGTGTACGATGTATTGATATTGAAAGTATTCATAAAGCTCATCGAATACACGGAGGCATCATGGCGCTAAATGTGAATCCTAAGGTAGAAAGGTTCAGTTGGTGAAGAGCCAGGTTTTCAGCATTTTCTTAAAAGCAAGAAGCTCTGGTGTAGATTTTAAGGAGAGGGGGAGACCGTTCCATTTGGTGGCAGTGTTTCTGACAAAGCCACTACCATCCCATGACTTCCGTTTATAGGGAGGAACTACAAAGTTTTTATATGAGCTAGATCGTAGGGGTCTTTTTGGAACATACCAGGTCAGGTTTCTTTTTAGGAAGTCTGGCCCAGTTCCATATAGCGATTTGTGAGCAAATATATATCTGAATCAAGTGAAAGCAGGCATTGCGAGGTATGCAAGTAGGACCCTCCAATATGGTGAAGCAGTCCCTATAGATACAGGGGACAGAAAGGTCAGCCTCCCAAAGCGCACACAGGGATGCAAGCGGTGGAGCCGTATGGGAGCGAAGAGAGGTGGCAAGCCAGTGTACCAAGTGCCTGCCCCAGCCCATGACATGCATTTACTGTATAGGTAGATGCATAGGTGGATCACAAGTCATGTCCCCCCACTTCTGCCCCAATGCCCCCATTAGTGACGCGTGGAGAAGGAACTGACCAGGAGAGAGACTGTCCTCCTCCTCCACCAGCAGCTCGTAGGGCAGAAGCTCACCGGCTCTATAGAGATCTACCATTGTCTGGACCCCAGACGCAGTCCAGGAAGTCAGCTCCGATGCAGTGGTGCAGCGTTGGCAGTGCGGTCTGCCCAAGAGTGTCAAGGCTGGTGCGTATAGCGTACTCTGCAGCGTAAGGTAGAGACTCAATTGGAAACAGCGATGCACCACCAATAGTAGCACCGACTTGGGCGGTAGCAGTCGGGCACAAGGGTGGAATAGCTGGGAAATGCTGGCCAAGGTCCAGGCTGGCAGCAGCGTGGCAGTATCCACTAATTGTAAAGCAGAAAGCCATCTCGACACCCATTGAAGTTGGGATGCTAAATAATATCGCTCAAAGTTGGGGACCGCCAAACCCCCAAAGGCTGTAAGTTGATAACGCGGCATCTGAGCTCTCTCTCAAAAGAGCGTAAAGAGGAGGTGCGTATGTTCAAGGACAAGTTGACAAAATAGTACAGGAGTCAGGGGAGTAGGACTATCTTGAGCAGAGTTACTCTGCCTGTGACAGCTAGAGATAAAGTCCTCCAAAATGTCATCTGAGTCGTCAGCGAAATGACAGCGCATGTCAGGTTACCGTCTAGGAGATCGGCAGATGAATGGCAAATTCGGCAGCCATGAAAAGAGTATATCGTTGCAAAGAAATATATCAAATTTAAATATAGTAAAGCAAAACGGCGCGAACCACGCTGGACTAGTTTGATTGAAAAAGGGAAACCAGGAGAAGGTCACAGTCCGCTAGATGATTCTAATGAATCAAATGAGAAAGTCACAGAGATGAAAGAAATCCTACACTAAACACGATCAAATACTCGAGCATGGAAAGTTCAGCATCGTAAGCATCCACCCCTATCTGTAAGTCTATACTGAGTCACTGGCTGAAAAGAGGACAAATGCCAATCGGAGCGGAAAATTATCCGATAATACATCAGAACAGGTGCAGGATGGACAAGGACCCAAACAGTCGGCAGGGTCCTCTATCGAACACCGAAGTATAAAGTGTAAGTAATAGACCCAGATGGAGAAGAGGGAGATGGATAAAAAAGGTATGGAAAAGCTCCCCAGTGGCGCAGAACGACCTGGGAGAAAGTATTGGTGCTTAAGGGGACCAAAAATACTGTGGTCCAGAAGGAGGTGAGGTGTAGGAAGTCGGCAAGAGGAACATTTACAGAACTTGTTCCCAAGGTGTGATTTCATTGAGTCCCTGCCGTTCAGAATTGAGATAGAATTTCCAAAAAACCTCTCCTCTTTCGAAATTTGTAGTCGTCATGTCCTCTGGTGGCAATGATTTTTTCTAGAATGATCCATCTTAGCTCCTTTTCTCATGTCCCATTTCTGACCAGTGTTGGACCAGAGGGGCAGGATTTTTGGTGATGCGGATGTTGGACTTGTGTTCTCCAATGCGTGTTCTAACTTCTCTCCCCGTTTCGCACACGTAACAAAGGTTACACGAGCAGAGAATACAATATATGGCATTAGAAGTCCTGCAGTTGGTCATGTGTTTGAGTTCGATAGTCTTGCATCCAATCGTGATACGGTCTGCCACTATGGCATTCTCACATATGTGGCAAGTGCCGCATCTATGATTACCCTTGATAGGGTTGCAGCCAGTGATGGATTTCTGTAGGAAAGTGTCTAACGATGGGTTTCGCCCTCACTAAAAAGTTCTGTAGGTTTTTGTTACGTCTAAAGGCGAAACTAGGTCTAGGGAGCTTAGGACTATCCTCTCTGATGTTAAGCAGGTACCATTCCGAATATATAGCCTGTTTGATTTTCTGATTGAGATTAGAGTGGCGGGTGACGCACACCAGTTTGTCTTCGGTGGTTTTGTTTTTGGGAGTGAACATGGTGTTCCTATCGTATTTGACTCTCTTAAATGAGTCGCGCACCAGTCTTTTGGGGTAACCACGATCTAACAGTTTGTTCTTTAGAATGTCCGCATGTTGGATGAACTCTGGAATGTTGGTGCAATTTCTACGCAACTGTAGAAATTGGCTCAAGGGGATACCATCTTTGACAGCGCGGATGGTAGCTGCTGTAGTGGAGTAACGTATTCCTCGCCGTGGGTTTGGTATGTAGAGACACAGACAGTTGATTCTTGTGCTCAATCCAAATATCAAGGAATTCGACCGTCTCTGCTTTTGTTAGGGGTAAATTTGAGGTTGTCATCACATAAATTGACCCATTCTAGAAATTAGTCAAGATCATCTTCGCCATGCCACACGAAGATGTCATTAATGTATCGATGCCATGCTGGTATATTTTCTTAGAAGGGAGCGATCTCATTATGGATGAATTGCTTCTCAAAGTTGCCCATATACAGGTTGGCAATACTGGGGGCACAAGCGGCCCCCATGCTGACTCCCTTGATTTGCTTGTATAGTTCCCCGTCAAATACAAAGAAATTCTCATTCAGGACTATATTCATGCACTGAATGATAAAATCTCGGTTCTGTTCCAGTCCGGCTGACAGAAAGTAATTATGAGCCACCTCAAGTGCCTGTTGAGGCACGTTAGTGTATAAGGCCTCTATGTCCATAGTGACCAGTATTTCATTGTTGTTGTTAAAGGGAATCCCTTCAATTTTAGAGATAAGATGACCGGTATCTCCAATATAAGAGGGCAGACTGCTCACTATGGGTTTGAGGAAAATATACATTTAGATAAGGGTTCTGTGGCTGCACCGATTGTGGAGACAATCGGTCGAAGTGGTGGATTTTGCGGATTCTTATGTGTTTTTGGGACCCCATAAATCACAGGAATGCGCGTCACCTCAGGCGTGAGAAAGTAACTCTTTCTTGCAGATGACACCTTCCTGTTCTGCTTTCTTACTGATGTCAAAGATCTTGCTTTTCACTTTAGTCTCAGGATCTCCTCTTAATTTACAGTAGTGTTCTTTGACCGATAGCATGGCTTTCATTTTGCTATTGTAAGTAGACGTATCAAGTAACACGATCCCGCCGCCCTTGTCACAGGGTTTGATCGTCACTTGAGGTTTGTTACCAAGATGACATAAGGTCATATTCTCAGGTTCGGTGAGGTTGGGAATGAATTTAGTGATTTTGTCTATCTTGGATAGGACTGCCTTCTCAAATATTTCAACCTCTAGGTCCAAAAGGTCCAGTCCTGGGATAAAAGAAGGAGGTTTCAATCCCGATAAGTTGTCTTCCTCCAGAGTGTCCCTATTCTGAAAGAATTTTCAGTCTCACTCTCCGGAAGAAGGCAAATAGGTCCCTCCGAAGTTCAAATTTAGAAAGTTTAGTGGCGGGCACAAAAGAGCCCTTTGGCGAGTAGTTTTTCAGTACAGTTGTCAAGGGTTTCACTACTGAGATTGAAGATAGGGATACTGTTCAATTGCACCAATACTGCGGTCTCCTCGTTTGGAAGTATTGTTGAGGAGGTTCCTGTGCCACAAATTGGTCCCTCTGTTGGTTTTGATATCTGGGACGAAAGTTCCCTCTTCGATTACCTAAAAAACTACCACTAGTGTTTGGTCTATCGTATTGCCCTCGTCTGTTACTGTAGGGATCAAAATGAGAGGGCGGATCCTCTCCTTCAGAGTCTGTGGTGTCTGAGAAGGTCAGTACCCTTCTATTTGTCCAAGCCTGTCGGTCTGTATTAGGTGCTCCTCCTACACTGGTGGAATAGTAGTCCTCTGTCAGGAACGGGTATACTCGTTCTTGTGAGAAAAACCCAATGTCTTTGCAGAGCTTTTCTGTTTTCCGTTTAAGTAAATAATCCGAAAATGAATCTAGCTCAATGTTTACCTCTAATCTCTTTTGTTTCGTCTAGAGAGTTATTTTGTTTCAATTTTTCTTCTAGTTCTTCTATTTCTTTGAAAAGTGTTGTCACAAGTTCCCTGGCGGTTTCGATGATAAGTATCATCCAGTCTCGTGAACAACGATTGGAGAGGAGGGCCCTCTTCTCCAAGAACTTGCGACTCTCAAACAATCCAGGTATATTGCGCACTCTAAGGCCAATCGGGATGGTACCTGCCTTAAGGTATTCCAACATAAAGTTGGCATGTGATTCGGTTCGTTTGGCTTTTTTCTTTAAGTTAAGTAATTTAATCCAGTCGTCATTTAGACCCTTAGAAAGGGTAAAGGATTTATTACTTGTAGATGTTTGCACTAGCAATTCTGCGAAATCTTCATCAGAGAAGCCAAAAGTCTTAATGCTATCCATAAGATAACCACTCTAGGATGATGGCTAGATGTGAAACAAATAATAACGGTAAGTGAAGACTCTAGGGGTGTGGGCAAGGACTGCTGCACGCCGATGGAATGCAGATGCGTGCCTAAAGAGGGACAACTGTTAAGCTGGCATATCGTAATGTGTGAATGAGGCCAACAAATGGTAAATAAAATAGAGAAATGGTAACACAAATGAGAAGATGTGAAAGGGAGAAATGAGGAACAAGAAGTTCTAGAACAAACCACAAGGCTAAAGTGTACTGGAAATAATGTCCACAAAAGACAGTGGATCAAGTAAAGACAAAGCAATCCCTAACAGCAAAAGTGCTAGTGTAGTAAACTACTGACAAATGGAAGGGAATCCCAAAAAAACAGATCCAGGCAGGTGGTTTCGGGAATAAACACTGAATAAAGAAACCTTCCCAGGTGGGGAAAGAGAATCACCTGCCTAGGGATAAATTTGAGCGCTTAGCATCTCTGGTGGGCTGGAGGTAAGTTCTTAACCCGGGGAGCAAAGTCAAAGATGTGTCAGAAAGACAGTGAATAGTAAATAATAGACTACAGAAAATAGTAGAGAAAATATATATTCAATTTATTCAACATATAAGAATTTCAGTGAACATCAATAATTTTTTATATACTAGTTTTAAATATGTATACATAGATTTTCAATCAATACAAATAATGTACAAACAGTGATATATGATATTCTTGGAGTCCCAACAGGAACAAATGAGAATAAAATTTCCCCAACACAATAAGTCACGGCAAAAACATGAGATCAAACCAATTGCATGCTAGCAATCTATACAATCATTCATATCCAAATACCATTCATACAGCAGTCTTACCAGTGCATACATACAATAAAAAGAATTGCCTAAATGTGAGGACAGATACCATAACATCAAAAATACAGTGGTATGATGATGATTAATACCTTACACTGAGCAAGAAAACATCTCTGGTATAACCATGAACTCAAGAACAGCTTGCAAACAATGTTATTTAGTAATGCATTGATGGCAATGGATGATACATAGAGTGACATACTTTGTATAATGAGTATTTGGCTGTTCTTGTATTTGTACCACCGTATGGTTTCTGTCCAGCGCAGTGCCGATGCGCGTTTCGGTGTGGGCTAAGGTCTAGCCGTCACCTTCTTCAGGGCACAGATATATAAGCAATCCAAACAATAGGCCTTGCAGTTCGGGGAAAGAGAACAGAATATATGTATATCACATAAGATGGGATCCACGGCTTCATTCTATAAAACAGAAAAATATACTTTGACACATCTTGCTCCCTATACGGGCAGCCAAACGAACAAATGAGCATAATCAATGTTGAGTAGATAGATCCAGTACCAAAGCCAAAAGTGTGAATAGCGAAGAAAAAAGATTCACAAGTGACTCTACAGAAGCAGTAATAAATGACACCATCACCTGCAATACACAATGAGGAAGCCCATGAAGAAGTGGGCAAGAGGAGAGCCAGATATGTTCGGTTTCAGCCCATATACCCAAGAATAGTGCTGGAGGAATCGAAAAGAATTCAGAAACATAACGTGCTGAAGAAATCGAGGAGGTAAGAGAGAAATAGCGTGCTAATGAGGAAAATGAGGAAAATTCTCTAGCGGTACAGGACTTACAAGGCGCGGTTCACAGGACTGGACCGTCTGTGAGAAATCTGGTAGTAAAGCGCAGATTCAGAGGCGGTCAAAGCTGGTGTGAAACAGAAATAAGTCCCTCGCTCATATCTAAGTTTGGGATGACCTTGGTCACTAAAATATAACAAGGGGTCAACAGAAAAGCTATGAGTAGCTACCTCGAGTGGCTAGAGTCTCTTAATCCGGCAGCAGGATAAAAAGGTTCAGCAGTAAGGCCGGAGGTATCAAGATCCAGAAAGGCCCAGAGTAAGAGAGGGCAACGGTTGAAGGTTGATGCGACGATCAGGGCCTTAAAAAACAAAGGAAAACAATAAATCAGGTGTCTTCAAAGATTGGTAACCGTGGGCTAAAGAAACCCAAAATGGTCAGATCAAAAGAGTTCATAAGAAACCCATAGGACGTCCATAAGGATAAGGAAAAAAAGACTCGAGTATCAGGGAATCTGAGCGATACTCCAATGGGAGCAGGCAGGAGGCTAGACCCAGGTCGAGCCACAAAGTTCCAAATATACGCCCCAGGTAGCCAAAAAGCTTACCTTGGGTGATGTTGTCCCGCATCCACCAGAATGAGTCTGGGGCAGAACCCCCCCTTCTCTCTCCTCGGATGGGACCGGATCTCAGAATCTGGAGAGAAGGTCGTCAGACAACAAGGAATTAGGAAGGATGCAGCGTTTCCGAACTCGGCGTCTCAATGATACGGTCCACAGGATTGACAGGTAGAAGAGGTCACATGATAGGGGTCCAGAACGCGGACTTTACGTGCAGGCCCAGGTCAGGTGACCCACTCAAAGTGGCGAGCTAGAGCATAAACCCGCAACATAAGACATATCGGCGGCCATGAAAAGAGTAGATCGTTGCAAATAAATATATAAAATTTAAATATAGTAAAGCAAAACGGCGCGAACCACGCCGGACTAGTTTGATTGAAAAAGGGAAACCAGGAGGTCACAGTCTGCTAGATGATTCTAATGAATCAAATGAGAAAGTCACAGAGAAAAGAAATCCTACACTAAACACGATCAAATACTCGAACATGGGAAGTTCAGCATTGGAAGCATCCACCCCTATCTGTAAGTCTATACTGATTCACTGGCTGAAAAGAGGACAAATGCCAATCGGAGCTGAAAATCCGATAATACATCAGAACAGGTGCAGGATGGACAAGGACCCAAATAGGCGGCAGGGTCCTCTATCGAACACCGAAGTATAAAGTGTAAGTAATAGACCCAGATGGAGAAGAGGGAGATGGATAAAAAAGGTATGGAAAAGCTCCCCAGTGGCCCGCCACTGGGTGTACGCTTTTCCCCACCCACCCATTTCCTGCAATGGGAGCCTAAGTACGTGTCTGTACGCAGGCTCCCATAGACTTCAATGGAAGTCCGAGCAAATAGAGTCCGTATGCTTAAAGATGCATCGTACTCGCTCGCTCGGACGCCCGGAGCACGTTTCGTCCGGAAAGCCCTCCGGATCCAAGCCATACGGAGGGCTTTCCAGACGGGATCGGAATCAGGCCCTAAGCATTGAATATGCAACAAATGGCTCCTTTGCATATCAAATTAAAAAAACTTATAGCACTGGCATACATCCCAGTTACTGACGTAGCCGAACACTATAATTTACTAATTGAAAGTGCATACTATCAACAAAATGAGCAGAAACTAAGTCCTATACTTGACTATTTTGAGGATACCTGGGTGGGAAGGCTACACAGATCTGGACACAGAAGGCAACCTAAATACCACATTCCATGGTGGAATGTATATAACAGTACCCTAAACAAAGAAGCTAAATCTAACAATGCTGTTGAAGGATGGCATAATGCCTTCCAAGCAACAACAGGGAGAACTCCACCAACTCTACATAAACTATTACTATCTATCCAAAAAGAACAGAGCTACCAACAACTAAGAATGGAGCAGTCTGTAACACAAATAGGCCCAAAACTTACCAAACTAGACAAATGTTTGAATACTTACAATACAAAGTAAGACTATATCCAACAACTAAAGGCCTAGAATACCTAGAATTAATAGCCAAATCCCTACCCTAAAACTCATTACCAAAATCGAACTAAACAAATATAATTTTTATATTTTTAAAAATCTAAATATTTTGTCAAATATATTAATTAATATACAAAACATATTGACAATTATATTTCAAAAAATATAAATAACTGTCTTTTTAAAACATTTCCCACCCACAATAAATAATTTAAAATTACTTACTGTTTCCGTAAAGCTGAAGAAACGAAATCCCAACTGCCATAAATAAATCCATGTTTGTCATAATCCCAATAAGCATTAAAAGTCCCCCATAAAATGGAAAAATCCAACTGTTTAAAAAGTAATCCACCGGAAATAAATCCAGACGATAAACCATAAAAATCCTAAAACGTATTTAAAAAAAGAATCGCTCCATGAAAACTCGAAAAATTAAGGAAGTGTAAAATAATTATTAGTTTTCTAAAACTAATACACACTTCCTTAACTAAAAAAACGCAATCTTCTCCCAACCCGAACTCCCAAACGACCAAAACCTGTCAAGAAACAAAACAATCCCACCCACACAAATTATAACAAAATACTAAAAGATATGACTGACAGATATTTATAGAACGCACTAATACCGAGGCGTCTTGGCGCTGAAGGTATGTGCTGTGGTGGCGGCTAAAAGATCAGGAGTGGGTGAAGAGCCAAGTTTTTAGTTCCTTTCTGAAGAGCAATCTATTGGACTGAAGTCTCAGTTGGACAGGAAGGGCGTTCCATAATTTGGCAGCTAGGAAGGAAAAACGTTTCCCGCCCCACCTTGCTTTTTTGATCATAACCAACACCATAGTTTAAACACAATTTCACATATCTATATAATTTTAACATCGACCAATTAATAAACTAACATATCGCTAACACATAACTAAACCATGCAACTCACCAAAACTTTAAAAACCTAACACTACACACACTCCCTAGTACTTAACTACCTTTAAATTAAAGTAAAATTTAACTTTAAATAAAGAAAATTAAACTTACCTGACCCGATGCGACGCAGCTTCCAACCGCAAGCTTCTCCCCTCAGAAATGACCCATAAACTCGAGCGGTTACAAAATACAAGTCAGAAACAAATATGGCTGCTTTAAACATTAAAGATTTATCTATTTCTTTAATAAACTGATAGAACATGAATACATTGCTGTATATTTTTGTATAAATACTACAAATTAATACTCCTGTATTAAAAATATTTTCTTATTTTTTGTAATGTAAAATTATAATAAATATTATTAAACATTTAATAATTATTATAATTCTATAAATATACATTTCCTATCCAATGTATAGTAAAAATCTGTACTATGAAATGAAAGCTAAAAAAATTAATGTTATAAAAAAATGTTTGTATTAAAATTCCATGTAATTATTATTTATATTTCAAATATAAATAATATTACTTAAAATATAACCATATATGTTTAAAAAATGTAAAACATGTCAAAAAGTGTTTGTAATAAAAACATGTAAAAACATACATATTAATAAAACGTTACACGATGTAAGAATGTAATACATTTTTACAGTACATGTTAATAATGTATAACTTATTAAAAATGATTTTCAAAAAATGTTTATACAGCAATGTATAACGACATCATTTTATGTTAAAAAATGTACATAACTAATAAAAATGTCAAATGTTTAAAACTAGGTTTGCAAAATTATATATGAAAGTATACATATGTAAAAAATATATAATATCTGAAAAATAAAGATTGTATTTTTTCTCTCTATGTCTAATATATATAAATTATACTTTTAATAAAATAAAATGTTATTTATCTTCATGAATAAATGTTTTAAAATAAAGAAAGATACCAATAACAAATTAACTTGTTTCATCATTTTTTTTTTTTTTTACTTTGTGTATGTAATAAAATATGGATGTTACATCAATGTACTTTATAAAATAATTTTTTTTACAAATATTTATAATTATATATTTTTAATACAAGCTCTATTAATATTTCTAGCCATTCCCACTGTACACTACATTAATTCTCACAAATTACAAAACTGTAAACATATATATTTTACTATTCCTAATCCAATTTATATTAAGTCAGGGAAGGTGCTGGACACTAAAATATAATTTACTATTCCCACTCCAATTAAAATTAAATCCGGGAAGGTGCTGGACACTAAACATGTATAATTTACTATTCCCACTCAAATTTGTATATCATAAAATATTGAAGTCACTAAACATACATAATTTTATTTTCACAAATTCAAAATTCTTACATTTTATTACTCAGTATCAAATTTATAAATCATATTCATAAATTAAAATAAATCTTACATTTTAAATTTAAAATAATAAACAAAAAATGTTGAACTTATTTCCATATATACAATCTATTTATTAATTGTAAGTTATAAAACATATTTTTATTAATATATCATTATCAAAATATATATATTTTAAAAATTGATAAATTATAAAAAAATATATTAACAAATTTTAATACATAATTCATAAAATGTAATTAATATCACATTTTTTATAAAAATGCAACTTTAAAAAAAATTATTTCATTTTTCTTTTTTTACAAATTTAAACAAATTTTTCCCCTAATAACACATTACATTAATTAAAAAAATTATTTTTTTTATAAAATGAAAATATTTTTAACAAAAATAATAATTTCCCACCCTTATTCCCTATAAACTCAACATCCAGCTCCTAGAAAACACTTAATTTTACAAATTTTATCTATATTTTGTATCACATTTTTTAAAACACTCCCAACCCTCATCCCTTATAAACCAAACATCCCACTCCTAAAATAATATTTAAATTAATTTTACAATTTTTATTTTTACATTTTTCATCAAAATTTCTAAAACACAAACTTATCCCCTATACACCCAAAAAACAATTTGAAATAAATTAAAAAAAAAAAAATTCATATATTTTATCAACATTTTTAAAACACTCCCCAAACATCCTCTATAAACCCAACATCCCACTCCTAAAAAACAATTTTAAATTATACAAATTTATATTTTTTTAAAAATTGTAACAAATATTTTTAGAAATTCCCCACTTGTATCCCCTATAAACCCAATATACTGCTCCTAAAAATTATATTACTAATAAAAAAAATTATAACATTAATTAACTATTATTATAACATTAACAAACATAACAATAAAAAATATTACTATAACGATATTTTTGCATTACGATATTTTAACAAAACATTTATTACAACAATATTTTTTACAACACAAATCGATATTTTATACTTCAATATATTTAACATCGATATTTACTACTTTCGATATTATCAACTTGATATTATGACACATCGATATTAAAATTTCGATATTATGTGCACTTACCGCTGCATCTACATCCTGCCCCAATGTATACCACCCAACTAAGGGGCCGATTCCGATTCGGGCCAGAAATCTCTCCGACCGAGCCGGACCTGGTGAGATTTCCGGCCGAATCGGACCCTAGCAGTCCGACCGGACGAGTACGATGCGTTCGCATGCTATCGGACTCGATTCGGTCGGACTCCCATTGAAGTCAATGGGAGCCGGTCGTACAACGCGTACGCGGGCTCCCATTGACTCAATGGGTGCGAGGCAAACAAGGGCGCCCCCTACAGCGGGTCCGCGGCGAAGCGGTTCGCGGCGTACATGCACAGGTAGGGGGGACCCATGGGTCCCCCCCCCCTGTGTGCGACTCGCGCGGCTAGGCGTACGGGGGGGGGGTCGGCGCAAGTCGGTCGGCCTGCTCGAGGCACGCATCGTACTTACCCGGCCGGGGAACATCTCCATTGCGCGGTGCAAGTCGAGTCCGAGCGAGTCGGTCAGAGCGGTTGGGTCCCGCAAACGAGTCGGTCGGCGATTTCGCGTGCGCTCGCATCGTACTCGCTCGCCCGGACGCACGTCCGACTCGGTCGGGAAACAGGGCTCCGAATCGGATCCGGTAATGCCGAATCCGATTCGGAGCCCTACCGGCCGAGATCGGAATCGGCCCCCTAGTGTCCAAATTTAGAAATAAAGTGTATTTACCTGCCACTGAACAAACGTCTCGCAACCTTTTACTCCCCAGTATTTTAAAAGTCACTCATGAGCAAGTCTAACCTGTATTTTTAAAGCAAAAGGAAATCACGTGATCCTTTCATGAATAACATGAGCTGCCATCTCACCACCTCTATCATCAACACAAAAAGAGAACTAGGGCAAATTTTATAGCAACGTAAAAGGACAACAGCATATATCAAAAAACTCTATTGCTACTGTCCACCCAAGCTCATGACACTCCTCCTGACCAAGTTAACTTAAGTTGCTTGACACTCTCTCCGGTAGCGACAAATACAGACTGCGCTCCTTAACCAGCAATATATATTTTTTACTTGTCATAAATATTATTGCTAATTATACTCCGGATGAAAAAGCCTACCAACCCCAAATTTTCTATACTTCAATTTTTTTATACTGCGATATTCTTAAAATCCAGTCTGTTAGACCTGGCATCCTTGACGTGGTTTTTCCCCTAACTTTTGGCCTTCAGACCTCCTGTTTTGCTGACTTTAGGACTCTACACATTTTACCACTGATAACCAGTGCTGAAGTGCTTGTGTTCTTTGCTTAAAATATGGTAAGATTGGCTTATACTCTGTTGGCATATTTAATGTACCTGTGCCCGGGGCCTGTAAATTAAATGCTACTAGTGTGCCTGCAGCACTGATTGTACTATCTACTTAAGTAGCAGTTTAAACATGTCTCAGACCTGCCATTGCAGCCTTTGTGTACAGTTTTAAACTGCCATTTCGACCTGGCCTAATAAAGCTTTTTCTAGGCCCAAATCTTCCTTTTTAATACATATAAGTCACCCCTAAGGTAGGCCCCGGACAGCCCCGAGGGCAGGGTGCAGTGTATTTTTTTTTTAAAGTTGGACATGTACTTTTGAAGTTTACATGTTCTGGTGGTAAAAAACTCAAAAATGTGTTTTCCACTACCGCCAGGCCTACCTCTCCTATAGAATGCACTGGAGTTAACTTAGTGCATTTTCTAAGAGTCTTTTCCGAATTGGAACAGGTAACTAGTTCATGTTTGGTGTCTCTGGAATGGAATTGTAATGGAAAATCCTAACTGATGGTGAAGTCGGATTTTAAACGACAATTTTGAAAATGCCACTTTAGGAAGTTGGCATTTTTCTACCTTATGAAAGAATCCAGTTAACCAAAGGCTATCTAGAAACAGAGTGCTCTAACCATGTAAGCCCGAAGGCTAAATTCATAGAGTTTATACAATTTCAACAATAGTTTATATAGCAAATTGCTTCAGGGTATGACAATTTATAAATAAACATATCAATTTATTTATTGATCGTATTGCGAAAACAAGAATGATGATCCACTTTTGGAGACATCCGCATTCAATGTAGCTGTTGTTGTATCAGCTGTTTGATAAATGAAACCCAATGCATTTTGGGTGCTGTCACCCTTCATCAGGGGTAACAGTAAAACAATATATGGATATACCATTATGTTACATTTAGGTTACAATATATGTGAAATATATATATATATATATATATATATATATATATATATACACACACATACACATGTATGATGGCGCCATACGACAATTCGGGCAAGTGGGAGCCCTGCGACAACAGGAGTTGGTTACATCGGAATCTGGGTCAGAAACCTACTCAGACTTGGAGGATGTAGCTGAGAATACAACGAGGGACATGCTGCACTTCACATCTCTGGAAGAATATCGTTTTTTACAGTCCAACAAGACTGAAACCAAAACCACCAGATGCAGGAAGAGGAAAAAGCAACGCAAGAGGAGGAAAACAAGGAGGGGCGCACACAAACGCGCAAGACAACGCCGCATGGGAGAACAACTCGGCAGACGAAGAGGAAATGATGGGTAAGGAGAACCTTACTGTGGTGAATCTGTCCTCGCACCATGTGACTGAGGCTGAACAATCACTCCTTGAATTTGGCCTGACATTCTGCCCCACGTCTAACTTTGACTATAGTAGAACTCGAATTGATGTTTTTTTTATATATAAGGAAACAAGCTCTTGAAGATGTTCCTTTTAAAAAGAAAGAGGGCAAATAATCCAAGGAGTGGGATTGGTTTGCCTAATAATGACGATACTTTTGATTGTCTGTCTCTCAAAGATATTGATCTCCTTGCAAGTCTAGCAGAACTAAATGAGGAGGTTGTGGGCTGGGAAGGGGAGGAGGATCTGTTAAAACAGCTGGGCCTTGAAACAGGAGGGACAGTAACCACAAGATTTAGGCCAAAATCTAAGTTTAACCCCAACTTGCCACATCACCTAGACACTTACCATGAAATCATCACACGTGAGCTAATGAAAATCAGGTTTAACACTAAGAGCAGACATGCACATAACCTAACACCAAAACAAAGAGCAGCTTTGGGTACCCTAAATAAGGATCTGAGTTTCGTCATCAAACATTCAGATAAAGGGGGCAACATTGTGCTATGGGACATTAATAAATACAAATAGGAGACAGCTTATATTATCAGGAAGCTACACACGATCAACTAGAGCATTGTATGATAAAGCTACAAGCTGTTTCTTTTTGAAACTTTTAGACTGGAGAAGGAGAGAACTCATAGGGGAGGATGAGTTTCACTTTCTCATGTGAAGAAACCGGTGGCACCATGTTTTTACATGCTGCCAAAAATCCATAAAGATAGGTCAAATCCACCTGGCAGGCCTATTGTGTCAGCCAATGGGAGCCTCCTGGAGAATAAATCTGTATTCTTAGATTCATTCCTGTTCCCATATGTTCTCAGTCTTCCCTCATACTGTAGGGACAGTACGGATTTTATAAATAGGATTGAGGGAATACACTGGCAGGACAACTTTTGGCCAACTACCATTGATGTGGTCGCATTGTATAAGTGTATTGAACATCCAAAGGGGATTGCAGCATGTAGACATTTCTTCAGGGATAAGTTAATCTTTGTGTATGAGCATTCTATGATGTTGCTAGAGATGCTTACCTTTTGCTTGGAGAATAACTTTTTTCTATTTGAGGATAAGTGGTACAAACAAGAGATCGGAACTGCCATGGGGAGTTGCTTCGCACAGAGCTATGCATGTATGTTCATGGGATGGTGGGAGCAACAGGTGGTGTGGGTTGAGAAGAATGAGGAACTGACTAAACAGATTGCCTTTTGGACTCGATTCATTGACGATATTTTCTTAATCTGGAGTGGCACCAGACCCGAGTTGGAAATGTTCCTAAAACGAATTGCGGATAAGGAGATTAATTTGAAATTTACCCACAAGTGTGATCAAGCACATATGGAGTTCCTGGATGTATGTGTGCAGATTGAGACTAATGCTATTTCTACCACATTACACAGGAAAAGAAACAGCTGGCAACAGTATTCTGCATGCTGCCAGCCATCATCCACCTAAACTTAAGTGGAGCATCCTCTATGGGGAGCTCATTATGGCAAAGCGAAATTGCAACACACTTGAATCCTATGAGGAAGAGAAAGAGAGAATGTTTGAAAGGTTCAGGAGAAGGGGCTACACGATGAGTGTTGAAAACAGCTGAAAGAAAGGCGGCAGGCTTAAATAAATAGGGCCACCCTTCTTGCAAAGAGAACGCAAAACACACGAGGGGAATCCGATCAGATTGATCACCACATTCAACACAGTCATCGGCGGTGAGGGAAACCTTAACTAAACACTGGCACATAGTCAAAGGTGACCCGGTGGTGGGTTCACATGTATCAACACATCCCTTGGTGACCTATAGCTATATGGGCTATGTGAGGGAACAAAGTTGGATAAAGCAACCGAAAGGGTTCTTCAAATGTGGCAGATGTAAGGCCTGTGGGGGGGAGCAAAAATAGAAAGTCATTCCCCTGCCTACAGGTAAAACTAGGGATAACAGTAAATTTATAAATTGCAACTCTGACTTCTGTGTGTATGTGGTGGTCTGCCCGTGTGAGAAACTGTATGTGGGGAGTACAATCTTTCCTTTGAAAAAAAGAATTATCAAGCACCAAAGGGCAACTAGAAATGGTGATGTCAATTACTCGACCGCCAGACACTGGTTAAAATGTCACGAGCATAATCGTAATGTCTTTTCTTTCTTTGGCATTGACAAGGTGGAAGCAAGCCCAAGAGGGGGAGACAGGGAGAAACGGCTGAGAGTCCTGGAATCAAGTTACATTCTACTTCTGAGTGCCAGGACACCTCCGGGTAGCAGCTGCGCTCTACAAATGCAATTAACATTAAGACTCCCTCTGGGATGAACGAGGATGAGGAACTGTTTGTCCACATTGGATAAGTAGTATTCTATAACATATACCCAGCTCCCTTTGTGGTCTCGTTTCCCCTGTGACATATTGGACCACAGTGGGGGTTCCCATCCGAGATGTAATGTTCACACCAGGAAGAACTTCACAGGTGGCCTAGCAGACCAGGGCTCTGGTAGCCAGAGAACTCTTGGGATCATGAGCGTAGTTTTGAGTCTTAGGGTTTTGGCAGGGCCTAGGGGGCATAGCATGTCATCTCGCGGCGTTCTGTGTTTTTTTGTTAATTTCTTGGGTTATGTTTATTTCGTTGCACGGTACCCACAACTCATGAAGGATAGAAATTTCTTTTCTCTTCTGCAATATCCTTTCTTTTTTGTATTTTAATTGTACCATGCATGACTGACTGATGACTCAAGGCATTAGTTTGTGGTATTTGTTGAGAGTGGGGTGGTAGTTAATTTACATGGCCGGAAATGTTGGTTACTGTGAGAATAAGCAGTAAAGAGGATCTCGTACTCCTTAAACCCCGTAATGCGATATCACATTCAGGCTCCTAAACAATTGTAATATAGATTGTGATTATATTTGAAACTGTTATGATTTAATATCAGTGATATCAATTTCTGAAACAATTTAAAGCATTAAGCATGTTTAAATGTACTTATACCCGTTGACCTTGCACAAATGGATGAATTATCATGAATTGTTTACCCTGTGAAAAAACAGGTTGTGTAGCGAGTCTGTCTTCTATGCCTATCAGCAGGAAGTGCGTTGTCTGTCTTCCATGTCACTTAATGTCAACACGATAAAATGGTGGTTTTTTGTTTGTGCAAACTGGCTTTGAAAAAGACCTTGTGGTCGAAACGCGTTGCCGTTGATACCAATACAATAATTGTGTGACCACGATCCTGGAGTGCGAGTCTCTCTTTTTATAGGACGCAGTATACAAAGTTTTCTTCAATATATATATATATATATATATATATATATATATATATATACACACACACATACATATATATATATATATATATATAAACAACAAGTACTGGCGTGTTTATTTCCACAACGGGACCTCCCAGGTACGGACCTCACCACGCAGAAAGACACAACTGACTCCAATAGCTTCTTTTTGCAGTGCTTTATTCCATTTGGTGAAATCTCCAGTGCTGCTCAGGCATAGTGCCTGCCATGACGCGTTTCGATCGCCATATATATATATATATATATATATATATATATATATATATATATATATATATATGAGGCAGAGAGCATGTGTGACCACTGGAAACTAAACTATGAAGAAAGATAAACTAACATCTTGATCAGGCATGTAGAGATGTCCACGAAACCCAGGACTGACTGCCAAGTGTGACCACAAGGGGTCAAGAGAAAATCAACCAACTGTGCATGCAAGTTTTCAAACAACTGTGCGATCAAACGTATAGAGCATGCATAAGATCCATATGGAGTTAGGATTTAAAAGCTTGAATGGTGTTAGCACGTAAATAGTGGGTAACCGCATGCCACTCCACCAGTGTGAACACTGGTGAACTTAAGCCTCAATATCCCATAATGCTGCATCAGTAATGCTTACATGAGAGGACGTAATATATTCCTACAGGGTTGCTGGATACAACCCAGTAAAAACCAAGATCGTTGAAACTGCAAGCTGTAATAATGCGATGACATAAATGCGGCACCACTGTGTAACAAAATCAATATGCACACAGATAAAAGTTGCACATAACCAGTAAACGAAGTGATGAACAAGCTAGTCTGTTATCCGATGGGGTCAATCCCGTTCTCAAATGTTAAGGTGTAATTCAATGTATGAGACCCTCTCTCCTACAAATAAATGTGCAAGAATCGTAACTTGAGTGTCTAAAATACATCAAAAATCACATGTGAAGTGTGTCGTAAACTTACATTGGAATAGCGTCAGTCGTCATGCAAACTTCTAGTCCGCACCGTTCATGTTGGGCTAACCGATAGTGAAAGGTGGACGCCCTAAAAACCTCAACGTATGTAATGTGAGAAAGGTATACAGAGAAGATAGACCCATCAGCCAGTGTCCTCATCAACAGAATGTCTATCAACGATGTTATTTTTTAGAGCTTGTCAATGCATTACAGGGCATGTTGGGAGAACATAAACTCCCATTCAAACAAAGGAAGTTTCAAGGTCAAATACCTAACAAGGGATATGAATACCCTGACAATGTACACATACTAAATTAAACTGAATGATCAATGTTCAAAATAGCTAGAACAATACAGAGCCTCCTGGATTACATGTGTGTACTACCACTGTATGAATGTCAAAACTTACGAAAGTCAGCTGGATTGTGAAACTGCAATATCAACCATAGAAAACAAACAACTTCAATTCCAATATAGGACTTATTATATCAACACATATCAGGATAATAAAACATTGAGGCATAGATACAGTGCATTGCTAAACGTCTTAAATAAGATCGAGAGTAAAATGGTCAATTTATATTGATATGGACAAATGAGATAGTTTGACAGTATACATTACAAATAACAGATCATTTCAAGTTTATCAGTTAACCCATTTGGCACTAAACTGTTGAGATATTTAATCCAAAATGTTTCTCTCTTTTCCAATACTGTTTGTACATTGATATTGGGGTTAACAGTGATTTTCTCAATTACAGTATTGCATAATTGGGATATGTTATGTTTGTGGTCCAAACAATGGATCAAAAGATCGGAGATATGGTTGTGTGTATGTATCATGCTCTTATGTTCTGTGATTCTGATCTTGACTTTCCTTTTGGTCTTGCCCATGTATAGAGGACCACAGGGGCATTTGATGGCATGCATTAGTTTATCAGAATTACAGCACGAAGTATGATGTAGTTTGATTTGTGTGCACGGGCGTGACAGAACTCTGCCTGTGATGACATTGCCACAATGTATACAATTGTAGCATTTACGCATGCCTTTATGCTCATGTTCCTGTATTGATGTCCTGGTGGATAGTAGCTCTTTTAGATTTCTTGACCTTGAGAAAGCAAAAAGAGGTTCTTCTGTAAACAGACCTTTAAAATCAGGTTCCGCTTGTAATAGCTCCCAGCGTCTGTTAACAGCATTTGATCTCTTCGGCTTTGATAGAAAATGTAAGTACAAATACTTACCTGGTCATAGTCTCTTTAGGGACCTGTTATAGAAGAGTTTCACATTCCAGACTTATATGTTGTGTGCCTGAGTCTAATATGTATTCAGGGTATCCACGTTGTTGAAATTGTGTTAGAGTAGCAGACCCATTTTGATTATCTTGAATAATCTAGCAAGCTTTGAGTGCACGATGCTATTCTGGTTCCCTACTTTTTCCTACCTTAGCCATTTGGTGCCTGTCTCTGGGTCACATGACTGGGTGTGGGTGACAGTGGGCTTTGAGTATTCCTTCTAGACAGACACTGACAATGGGGAGTTTAGATGTGCCTGGATGAGACATCACTGGCAGGAATGGAGGGAGGAGCTGGACCCAACTCCTCTTACATTTGAATAGGCTGTGTCCTGCCTACACACAAAGGACTGCATATGGTTAGTCGGGAGCCAGGGCAGGGAAGGCAGGGCATCTGTGCACTTCAGAGACCTGCCTCTAGAAGCTTCTCCCCACTTCAGAGGTACAAATATATATATATATATACACAAGCCCACTTGGGCAATGAAAGTAGGTTCAATAGCAGCTCTAACAATCGTAATCATGGATGAAGAGCAAAGTCCCGCCAAAAGAGTGAGACATACTACCTCCATCGGGAGTGGGAGAATAATTTATTTACATAAATTAAAGACACGTGAATATTTAATCTGTGGTGCAAACATTGCAGTGGAGAAAAAAAGCAATGTTGAGAAATTTTTCAACAATAGACATGCATTTTGAGAAAGATTTCTTAAGGAAGCAATCTGGGGTTAAAGTTAAAAAAAAGTAAACTACAAAAGCTGTATTGCAGATGGCACTTTTTTTAACAAAGCCAACCAAGAAAGCCAATACCAAACCGAAGCATCTTTCAAAATTACTCATTTATTTGAGACTATTGATTACCATTATTAAATCATACAACATCAAGCTGGTGAACTATGCAGACGACACGCAGCTTATCTTGTGGCTAGAAGGCAGAGAGCTGGCGTCACTTAGTAATTTCTATGAATGCATGCAGAAGGCAGCTAGATGGTTGATGGACAACTCTCTGCAGTTTAATGGTGGGAAAATAGAAATTTTACACTACACTATGAAGAAAATCCCTCGTCCACTTCCAGACAATCTCTGGCCCATTCAGGCAGACACGCCTCCCATACCAGCGGCTGCAGTGCGCAATTTGAGGGTAGTTTTTGACAATAAGTTGAGCCTGGAAAGACATGTGAATAAGACAGTTGGGACTTGCTTCTCACTCATAAAAGCCCTGCGGAAAATTCTCCCTATGCTTCCTTTGGCAGCTAGGGCACCAGTAGTCAGAAGTGTTATTTTAAGCCGGTTGGACTACTGCAACGCCTTGCTCCTCGGTTCAGCCAACTTCCTTATTTTGAAACTACAAAGAATACAGATAATCGCCACTAAGTTGGCTTTAAAGAGGACTCGAGGCGATTCTGCATCTGCGGCCCTTAGTGATCTTCACTGGCTCCCTCTAGCTCAGAGAATCCAGTTTAAATCACTATGTATTGCTTTTATGGCCCTTCATGGATCTGGACCTCTGCCATTGCAGAAAAAGTTTGCCTGGCACGCTCCATCACGTAATCTTCGCTCTTCCACGGCTCACCTGGTTTGTACTGCCAGAATAAGAACCTCTAGGTTTGGGGGGAGAGTCTTCAGCTGGGCGGCTGCCCACCTGTGGAATAATCTCCCGCCCGATATCAGACAAATGGAAGACTACCTACAGTTTAGGAAAAAAATTAAAACTCATCTTTTCCGTAGGAGGTAGTGTAGGTTTTTCAGCTGGTGGGTAAATAAGTGCATGTAGAGGAATCACTGTCAGTCAGCGCCAAGATACCCGTGGGGTGATAGTGCGCTTTAGAAATTCTGTTTACATTACATAATCCAGAACAAAGCACCGTTTTCCGAAGGAGCTATTGTGATGGAAGCAATGATTCTAATGGGAGAGTCCTTATTCAAAGATTTCTAAACTAGCCCTGAAACTATGACCACCATTTCAGATGTGCAGTTAGGAGACAACACTATTGCAAGAAGGGTATCAGTTTATCGGTCAATATGATAAAGCAGCTAGAGCAGGATTTAAACACATGCAAATGTTTTTCTATTCAGTGTGATGAATCAGTGGATGCAAGCGATATTGCCAAGTTGGCAGAGTTTGTTGGGATGGTTTTTGAAGATTTTACAGATGGAGAAATCTAATTGTATTGTCCCTGAAAACTATAGGAGTTGACATCAATATTGAGGTGAATTATTTTGCCTAATAAAAATGTCCCACTGGAAAGATGAGTGGCTATTACAACTGATGGTGCACCTGCAATGATAGGGCATCATTCTGGTTTCATTTCCAATTATAAAGCAGATCCTGATTAATTTTGATTATTGAACTACCATTGCATTATACGTCAACTGGCAATGTGTGCCAAGGTGATGGGGTTTGATCATATGAGGACTCCTGTTAAAGTTATTAACTCAATTGTGCCAACGGTCGTCGAGCAGCACCAAAGCTTTAAGTTATTCCTTGAAAAAATAATCAGCAGAATATGGTGACCTTTTTCTTCACACTCAGATCAGACAGCTTAGAAGGTGACAAATCCTACGTGGATTCCTTTCGCTGGTGTCAGAAGTCAAAGCTTTTATGGAGTCTAGAAATAAAGATAGCACCTAGTTTTCAAGCCTTGAGTGCTTGCACAATTTGACATTTTTGACAGATATGACAGAAAATGTAAATGTCCGAATTACACGGTAAAACAAGATAACGATTAGTTCTGTCAAACCACTCAAATCTAAACTTAGCCTTTTCATACAGCACATGCAAAAATGGAAGATGCAGCACTTTCCCTCTGTGCTCCAAATCCTTTCAGAAATCAAAGCGGAGTCTGAGCTCCTGGACACATACAGTTGTCTCCTGATGAGGTTTAATCAGAAGTTCAATGACTGAATTAGTGATTTTGAGCAACTGGAGCCCTGTGTGATGTTTACTGCAAACCCCTTTATGCAAGTGGATGTTAGTGACATTTCCGGACAAATTAGTGTGCTGATAAACTAGGAGTCGGCTACTATGGTGGTGGAAATTGCCACTCTTCAAAACTACATTTTATTGAAAGCAATGCAATCTAATGTAATTTTTTGGAGTCTTGTGGTTGCTGAAACCTACAACACCTGCAATGAAATGTTTTTCCACGTTTGGGCCCACTTATCTTTGAGAATAAGCCTTCTCTGATATGGACTATGTAAAATCCAAGTTTTGAACACATCTGACTGAAAGATTTTAATGACCGCATCAGAGTTGCTCTCTCAGGCTACAACCCAGATTACAGGGGATTGATAGATGCCAAGCAGTGTCCTGTTTCTCACTGATATGTTAGAGATGTTTGTTTTATGCCTCTTTCAACTTTTTTCATTGGTTTAATTGGCAAGAACAAAGCAACGTTTACTGACAAGACGAGAGTAAAGGGAGCAATGAGAATATATTTGCCAACATAACTGATGCCATTAAAACTTCAAAGTGAAAACGTAACATAACCTTTGCAAAAAATGGTGTAGAGGGCAGATGCAGCATTTTCCTTAATGCGCCCCATAGCTACATGAAACAAAATTGAAGAGTAATACCCCTTTGAATCCATACACGTTATTCAGCAAAAAATGTCACCTCCTGTTAATGACTTCTTCAGAACTGCCCTAACTACCAGGTTACATGGCATTAGAGGACATCATTCAGTACCATATTGAATGTAAGATTAATTTTCTTATATGTTTACTTGAGCTGCATTATTATTTCCATAACAGTTAACTGGAAGGTCTTAAAACACGGTGAAAAAGAGCCTGGTGTCATTCAGATCATTGTTTCTAGCTAGGGAACTAAGTATGTGGTTCAAACAGTTACTTGGGTCCCAGGAAATTAGCCTTAAAGTCAATGAAGCAGTGTGTGATGGTCTCTGGGAACAATGCACGAGTTGCTTGGCTTTTAGTAACTCACAATTTTCACTGAGCAGAAGTAGCTCTCACTATAGAAAAAGTTGGAGACTCCTGGTTTAAACTGAGTAGCCAATAAAAGTCAAAATGTCCAATCTAATACAATCCTAATTTAACAGAAAAAAACTGAATAATGTTTTAAAATGTACTTAAGTATATATGTGGCATTAACACGGTTAGTCATTGTACAAATTATCTAGTAATAAAAAACAGATGTCGAGAAAAGTAGAGACTAATCTTTATTGTAGCAAAAGACATTTAACGGCCCTCCTCCACCTTTAAACCTGTAATGAAGGCAGTTTTCCAGAAAGCAACAAATGGTGCTTTTGTGCTTACATAACACTCCTGTGACAGAATAACTGAAGAGGCTCAGGCATCAAGTGTGAGCAAGTGTAACAAGGAGATAGGTCAACAGTCTAACTTCAGTACCATTTATGAGGTCAAGAGGAATAAACGCTGGGCACCCAGAATCAGGCCCAACCTGGAAGTACCTTCCTTCCCTACATAACAAGGAGGTGGTGCCAGCATCAGTACGCCCGCTCTTGCTTCAAGGTAAATTGCACCACCCCAAGTTAATGCGAATATTCAAGGAATGGACCCTTGCACGCACCAGCAGGAAGAAGCACAAAACTCCTTTAAAGTACATTATTGGTGCACCTCTCAGTCACTGTCTTTTCCCATCATACACTGACACCACAAAATAAAAAGAATCATTTGCAACACATGCATGTATGAACAGAAACACCCAGCTACTCCAAGGCTGCATTGCAAAGCATGCACTGTACCAAGAGAACTACAATGCAGGAAAGGGGTAGGACCAATACATTTAAAGTGGAGTATGAAATGGTGGGGGTCTCTAATCCCCAGACACCTTGCAGTGTTATGGCTATCCTCGGAGTTCTAATTTGAGAGAACTTAATTTACACATGCATGTTTGTGTTCTGAAATCAAGGTCCTTTGATTGAAATTGGAAGCCCTTGTTAAATAAAATCATAGAGAGGAGAGCCTGCCATGAGCAGCATTTAAAAAGGTGGCAATGGGATGAGTAGAGTGAAATTTATAAAAAGTTAGAAACATCAGAAAAAGAACTTCCCAGAAACAAACACCAACACATTCTATCAACATTTTAACACAGCACTCACAAATGTTTGTCACTCACCCTCTGATAAAGCCAACACTGATGCACTCTAGACAATTACAAGAGGGGAAAATTGACATGCAAGTATTAGTTACAGATTTAAAAAAATATAAAATAAATAACCACGTTATACATTTAGAGTTCATCTATTCTTCCACTGGAAGAAAAATGATTTGTGATGACAGATCTTTCAGACTTATGCAGACAACATTACAACATACACAAAATAATCCCTCCCTTAACCCCCCTCCCAACCCACACCAACATATGTACACTAGGAAGATTGGCAGCACCCATGCTGGGCCATGGGTTAATGAAACATCCACACAAATCGATAGAACACAAAGAGTGTCAAGATCAATGCTTGTTGGGTCAACATGTTGCTCCCAGATTTCAATTCCAAAATTTCATCTTCATACTTTATCAGATCTGAAAAAGAAGGATAGATGTTGTCACTTTTGCGTTTGCCATTCAGTTGAGGGTTAAGAGTTTAATATGGCCTACCTCACACCCGGCAGAGGTGTGAATAGCTAGTAGGAAGCATGAACTGCACCGTTAGTATGTCGGCAGAGTTAAATTGACATTTTCAATTTTTTTAATACCATTTCCAGTGGGTTTTGATACTTTACATATACATTGTAAATGTTGAGCATTACAGTACCAAAAATACAAAGAGGGGGCGGGGGGAATGGGAGGCAATGAAGGTGCAGTACCTGGGTTCCAATAGTTATGGTCAAACCAAATTAGGCAGGTACTGTTCCTATCAGAAGACAAGCGAAGGAGGCAAGATGGTGGACGAGACCTGGGGAGGGAATCCTAAGGAATGTTTTTGTTGCCCTCACACATCCCTGGGGATGTAATGCTTCATCATTGGGCTATTTGCTCCTCATAGGGCTGGCGCTGTAATTCCCTACGGGTCCCCCAGAGGGTCACTTTAGCAGAGATCTTTTGGTTTTAAGCCGTATGGTTAAAAGTGCAAGTTTGAGGGCGTCCTAGGTGTGGGGGGTGATAATGTGTGTGAACGTGTCTAAGTTAAAACCGTGTAGAAGATATCAAAATTATCTTTAATGTGAGGATTCACATTATACCAGATACGAAAATATGCAGAATTAAATCTTTTTTCTTTCTTCTCCTTTCTGCCTCTTAGGTTTGGACGATTGTTTTTAAACTTTAACCAGGTATCTTTCTTGTCATGGGGATACCTTCACAACACATCACGACATAGGTGTGGGGTAGGATCTCTATCTCCTTTTTCGGTCCTGAAGAAGCACCATTGATTATTTTCAGACCATAGGGCGCGAAACATGTTTATCTTATTACACTACATCCATAATCTTGAAGCTATTTGAGTAAATCATTCCCCAATAGTAGCACCAACCTTGTTTATGGTTTAACCGTGTGAGGAGGGTCCTCACATTAAAGATTCTTTTGATATCTCCTAGACAGTTTTAAATTAGTCATTTTAACACACACCTAGGATGCCCCCAAACTTGCACTTTCTCTGCTAAAGTGACCCTTTGGGGGACCCGTAGAGCATTGAAGTGCTGGCCTGACAAGGAGCACAAAGGCCAGTGATGAAGCATGACATCCCCAGGGATGTGTGAAGGCCACAAGAAACAGTCCTTAGGATCCCCTCCCTTGGTCTTGTCCACTATCTTGCGTCTTTCTCTCGTCTTCCGATAGGAACAGTACCTCCCTAATTTGGTTTGAGCATTACAGTACAACAGTGCAATCACAGTATTGTGTAGCATAGATGTTCAAGGCCAGAGCAGCCCAGTGAATTGTGATGGTGTAACAACTTTGAACCATGAATACATAAACAAAAACCTTGAGCCAAAGGCCCTTCTCGAGAATAGTTAATGAAGGCGCAGTCTAAATGCACCCAGAATCATCCTGCGGTGGGTGGGTGGGTGGGGAGGTGGAGGGGGAGTAGCCACTCTACCGCTTTACGAAGACATGGCCACGGTACACTGGTAATAACATATGCAGGACACATTATACAGACAAGGGGAATCTCTAGGGCAACACAGGAACTCCAGGCAATAGCTGCAGCGCTCTGCAATGGCAGTGATGCGCCACCTGAAGGAGGCTATTAGAGGATGCTGGAAGTGTGGAGCTGGGGACGAACAATTCCTGTATCAGAGTCCACGCTTCAGTCTCCATCTCCACTGCCTTTCTACTAGGATGAGCCCAGCCAGTTACCGGGTGGGCCATTGGAGTTGAGCTGCTAAACAGTGCTCAAACACTGGGGGCCCCAACACTCTCTGCTCAGACGGCAGCTGCAGTTTGGATGGGGCCACTCTGCGTCTCCCTGTCTTCCAGATAAGGCCCCCTCCCCAGCATCACATTCAATACACGAAAGGTACAACAAGGGCCGTGAAGCAGTAGGGTTGCAATGCAATATAGGAGCCATGGTAACATCACCATTTGAAATTGCTACCCAGCCCTGCACTGTAGGGGAAGGGAATACCAAAAGGCAATCAGAGGTCACAAGAAGGAAATCACCTTTTTGAGATTGGCATTATTAATTACCGCATCAAATGAAAAATATTAAAGCCCAAATAGCTGAAGGTGAGCAGTTCCATTTGAAGGACATGAACACCAACTGCAATAACCTTCACAGGACAGTCAGGATGCAGCGGAAATATATAGGTCTTAGTTGATCCCCAGTCCTGAGGAGGCTTTGAAGAAGTCTAGGATGTGTGCAACTTCTACACTGGTGCACACATCTGATATGCACGAGAACGTCATTGGCGTATAGAGAAAAAAGCTTGATGCGTGCCCCTGCTGGTGAATGGCTGTGCGATCTTATGCACTATCCTGACTCTTACTGATGGCTCAGCATAAGGAGATTAATCAGCCACAGGAGTCTGCCCCAGATGCCCACACTCTGCAGGGCCCAAACATGTAGTGCCAATCCAGGGTGTCAAATGCTTTTTCAACATCCAGGACTGGGCACACAGTAGGGCCAAAGTGTCAGGGCCTCCTCCAGCAGTCTGTGCGATCTACGTAGGTTTAGTGTTGTGGACCAGCCCAGTATAAACCTGTTCTGACCTTGGTGGATCAATGCAGGCATGTGCTCCAGTAACTGAGCCCCCAGCACCTTGCTAAGGATTTGAGTCTCTGGCCTTCATGGACAGCGGTCTGTAGGAGGTAACTTCCACCGGGTCACGTCCTGAATTCAGGAGTGACACCAGGAGATTAACATGTGTGCAACCCACCAGAAAACCTCTGCCTTCGAAGGTGGGTGACAAACGCCATTCTATTCATGCAGAGTGCATTAATAAAATTGCAAACATACACCCTGCACTGTCCTTTTCTCTTTGCAACATCTCCATGAACAATTTCTAGCCTTTTGGCCAGTCCTGGTGTATTTCCTGTGCATGTGGTGCCAAAGCACATGCAGTGCATACATGCAACTAAGGCTTATTAAAACATCAGTGACAAAGCTCTCAGACACAAACAAATTCTGGCTACCTCTGAAATTCCTAAATGATGAAATTAGCTACATTTTGCAGAGCTTGAAGATTCTCAAACCATTGACTCAAACGTTTCAGACTCTATAGAGACTTTGAAAAGGTTGAACGAAACTCGTTGCGGCACTAGTTGACAGCTCTCTGGATCACAAATACCCTGCTGGGGATGCTAATAGATGTTCACCGGTACCTGGTGCCAAATATTAATGGGTGCAGATAAGGCGTAAAGCAGGAGAAGCTGTTTATGCAATGGCCTTAAACAGGGCTGCATTTTGGCATTAAGTTTATTTCATAAAATATTTACGATATACTTGGAACATTAGATTTTGTTAGGATTTTATGTTTGCTCGAAAACTGGGTAACATGCCAGTGGTCACCTTGATGGAAGCAAATTATGTAATCATATTCGACCACACCCCAGTCGCCCTATGTGGTTTAGAAAGTTTTTTTCCCAAACACAATCAGTAGACGAAGTTTAACTGGACACCTGAGGGAATTCTTGTTAGAGCAAGAACACAAATATGCATATTTATGATTGCCATTTTATCAACAAGTATCCACCATTTCTCACACGAACCATTCGATTTGAAAGTTGGTTGATCATGGAGTGGGTCTCCAAAGACCTTACCATATTCTAGGAAAAAGACCTCTTTTACAGCGACTTAGTGTATGAAGCAAATATCGCACATGCTCTGTTCTATGGG
Source organism: Calotriton arnoldi (assembly GCA_963921515.1). NCBI lineage: Eukaryota > Metazoa > Chordata > Amphibia > Caudata > Salamandridae > Calotriton > Calotriton arnoldi. The sequence goes on from CAWUFW010005693.1 coordinate 364,758, forward strand.
ATAGCATTTGCCTTTTTTAGATCATTCGAAGGTAAAGTGTTTGACTCCTTGTTTACAATGCATACATCTCTGGCACACTAGCTATTCTATCAAACCAGATCACATCAGTGCCTATTTGGAAGCCTTGGGTGCAACTATCAAATGGCCTTAGTGACTCTTCACTGCTTGAGAAATGCTCGGTATTAACTTCTTACATTTTTATTCGTTGTAACCATATGTCATGTGACCTCAAGGTCTGTGGAACTTCTCAGCATTTCTTCCACACAATCAGAATGTGACAGTAGAATATATGAGCCAGGTTCTACATATAATTATAAGAAATACAACAATTCAAACTTGCACCGTCTTCTAACACAAGAATTTTCAACAGTGTTGCCTCTCTGCTGATTCAGCAAAAAATATATCACTTGTGTATAATCAATTCAAGGAGGGTGGGGGCAAGGTCATTTCCCATATCTCACCACACCCATGAGGAAAAGGTCTCAATTCTCTAGGGCCCTCATCTGCTCCTGTGGATACAACCACCTCTTCCCTCTCTGGTACAAGGTGATCCAAGCACTTCGTAAACTCCAGGTCACCTCCCACATATATGATAAAGGGAGTCTGCATACGCCACATGCCTTCTCTCACATCAATGCTCCCTTCTCTGCTCTTGTGCATTGTTCCACCTCCACCCACCAGGTAGGGCGCACTTTCACCTTCTAGTTCCAAGCTATCAATTTTCAAGCCAAGGACAATGCCAGGTCTATCAATCTATTGCCTGCTTCTTGGATGAAGGCCACTGTCTACCCAGTATGTTCACCCAAACGAGAAACTATTTGCACCCATGCACTGTACCAAACCATATGAAAGCAAGTTACCAACAGGGAACTACAGCTCAGGCACGTCTTGGATACCCCCAAAAATGTCTGCTATTTTCCAAGGGGAAAGATACCTTTGGTGTAATATATTTAACTGAGTAAGCTTTAATCTAGTGTTCCTTGATACTTTGAGTCTAAGTCAATATCCTATTCCATTCCGCATCTATATTTTCTTGACCCAAGTCAGCTTCCAAACAATCTTTAGCCTATGCCAACTCCCTCTGCACTATCCCATTAAGTGCCCTGCTGAACCAAGTAATTGGGTGGTGGCCATTGCCCAAGGACATGAGAACTGTAATACCCTGTTTCTTGAGTAGAGGGATTCTTGAGTGTGTGAGTGTTTGTGTGCCATAGTTGAGAGAACATTTGGGTCACAGCATGGTAGTTCAGGAATTGCTTTGGTTCTAGGCCACAGTCTTACATTAACTGTTCCAGCGGTACAATATTACCCCTACAAAGCAGTCTTAGTGGCTCATCTGAGCATCATGAACTTAAGAGAATTACTCAATAAGAAATTGGGGGACCTTTTTCTTGCAAAAATATAACCCATGAAAAAACCAATTTAGGAAAACAGTTACAAACTTCATCTATGCAACAGACGAGTGAAAAACATATGGTATTTGCATTGTTTAGACAACCCGAAACACATCTGTATAGTTTATTCACTGTATTTGTGGATTTTGTATCAATTCGAGATTGGGGTGGTAAAGGCGGAAAACGCCCCTTACAATGCCATACAGGAAGGTTTATTCATTGTATTTGTGGATTTTGTATAAATTCGAGATTGGGGTGGGTGGTGAAGGCGGGAAATGCCCCTTACGATGCCATACAGGAAGGAATTCAGTATCAATACTGCATATGCACTTTATGTTCAGAGGGGGGTCCAAGATCTTCAATGTGTGCAGATTGTCTGCCTTGCAATTAAAGTCAGGAAGTAAGCTAGCTGCACTACATGAGAAATAGGGTTTCAAGGATTAGGAACAATTTTACACAAGTACCTCAGTTTTTTCTATGTCCCTGTTCCATCACAGATCGACATGTTTTATATATTTTATTAAATTGATGTAATTGTATTACTTTTATTGCACTTTTAGCTTTTTGTATTATTGTTATATAGTTTATGTATATCTAGAGGTTTTGCAGCCTATCGGAGGGCAGGATCAAATAAGGATGGCTTCACATATCAGACTCAATCCAAATTTTCTATCCTTCTTTAAAGATTTAACTCGCATATTCAGAGTTTACCCAAGTAAAAATGTCATAATTTTGCCAATTTAGTATTACCCAACTTGCTTTATTTACTACTGTTCTACTTTGATTCCATGTGAATCTCTCCTTTGCTCACACGGCTTCCTCCGCGATACATAAAATGTTTTACTAAATAACAAATAGGATTCGTGGCTCAGCTGTAAGGCATACTTTGTCACCACCAACCACCCCTTCACAGTCTGGTCCCAACTCAAACATCCCTCAGAGAGAAGAATGGAATTTGTTACTCTATGGTTTCCTCTCAATAGAAGGTTGACATGAAGTGGGATTGGAACAGACCATACTACGGTTTCCCCACTTCCAACATAATATCAGCTTTAAAAGGAAGATAGTCCATACCGCAGCCATCTTGGAATTTTAAGAAGCAGTGCATGACTCCGTAAACGCATCTGCAAAAAGAGCAGCCCCTTTCCAACCAGTCTCCATTACGAACTGAGCCACAGTCGCTGCATGAGGGAAAAAAAACAGGAATAAAGACTACTTCCAACAGAAACATCATACAAACCCATCCAAAGTACAACAGAGGCAGCATAAGTCACCTGGTGCGGATATCAAACTCGCAGAACCTCCCGGTGAAGTGTTTGGTGCATGCGCAGAAACTTCCTAAAATGCAGGTGCCCCCATTTTTGCAGCATTGTCTGTCCAGTGACTGACCTGTGGAAGAAACATGTAGACAAGGGGATCATAAAATGTGACTCACTCTTAACAGATGAAAAACAAGCGCAGCACGCAAACGTATGGATATAAGCTTTGGCACCCATAATAGTTCTGTGTTCAGAACTATCCTGGATTATCGACTTTAATCACCACATGTGATTTCCAGCTTTAATGTTTTTTCAATTAAATTGCTCTTGCATTAGATATTGCTTCAGCATTAGAAATCCAAACACTGCTTGCAGCCCTTCCATCAAAATCTTCAATAATGCTTAGTCCAAACTTCCCTGTGATCCACACCTGGCTTGTCATTTCAGAACTAAGAAAACAAAATAATTGGCGGTGGTCTGGATGCCAGGCACAGGTTCCACTGCGCTCAGGGTGCAGTGGGTTGGTGCCCTCTGGCTGGTCCACATTTTAAACCCCAAAGAGTTAAACAATTCACAGGCTATGTTTGGGAATAAAAAACAATGGATTATGACGTGGGTGGGGGTTTGTAAAGCGGTGTTATTTTTACAAGATGGCAGAAATCACAGGTTTTCAGCACATGAGGAGATGGGTCAGAGTGGATTGCCTTACTCTCCGTGAGCCCGGGGAAGGGGATGGCTTCAGCAAAATCCTGTGCCTTGCCACCTCTGTGGGCACTTGCTTGGCCGCTGACGTTCTTTAGGGTCATAGAAGCTTGCCGTGGCTTCCGGAAGCGCACACGGGGGTCCAGGCCATGTCGGTCACCTGGGGCCACCCATAACAGCCCTGCAGAATGGACATAGATGAGGAGGTCATGAATGCACACTGATCACATAAAAGACAAGGCGCAGTCTCGATTAAAGATAAATACATTAAAAAACCCTAACACACCACAACTCACCATCTACTAGAAGCAGCATTGGCACAATATTAACTGCAATACAAACAGACCTAGAAAGGAAAGCAGGATAGAACAGAGGATTAGTACTGAGGGGTCCTACTGCAAGTAAAAGACAGTGAATTATTATAGACCAGGGATTGCAGGTAGGACGGTGCAAATATTTATTTTTTCATTTTGATACTGTAGATTTTGAATTTTTCTTGCCAACGTTGCAAAGAGTACTAGAAGGCACCTGTCAAGGGACAACACATGGTCCTGTAGTATGTTAAGGAATGTGCTAAGGCTCTTCTGATGAAACATACGGGCTCAAAAGGCATTCAGTTTATTTAATGTGTTTTCACAATAAACAGACTGGGTCTGTCCTCACCTTTCAATCAACATACTGTAAATGTTCTTAAATATAAATCAGTGGCATAGAGACCTGAGCAGGAAGTGGTCCTTAACATTTAGACTTCTGTGGTCCCCCACGTAAACATTACTGGAGCCCGGGGACCCACGCTGAGTCATTATTGGAAGCCAAGGACCCCCAGTGAGCATTTCCGAAGATTTGAACCCCAAAACAATACACAAAAAATACAGAAACATGCCCTCAAATACAAAAATAGCTTAATATTTTATTTTCACAAATAAAAAAATCTTAATTTGAATGGGACGGTTGGTGCTTGGAGGCCACTCATTGGCCACACTTCATTCTGTTTGATGGATACAGACTTTTTAGCCTGCAATTTCAAATTCCTTTACATTTACAAAAAGATGTAAACATTTCGATCATACATTCGGCTTCTTTATTTATATAGACTATCAATTTGTTATTTTTCATCTTCTAAGCAGTCACGGGACCCCGAGTGGGCTTTGAGAACCCTAGGGGTCCCTGGAACAGAGATGAACAATAACTGGTACAGTGTCCAATAATGTATATATACTCCGAAAAGGTCATCTATAGGGCCAGGGGGTGCCACAAGCTATGGGGTCATTGGTTAACACACTACGGTATAGACATGGGAGAAAGTGAGGCTATATCCCATTCAACGCTGTCCCCAGGTATATTTAGGTACAGGTTCTTGGAGGAGGTGGGCGTCGATGTTTCGACCAGACTTATGCGAAGAGGGTTGTTTTGGACCTCCGCTCGCGGGTCTTCATCAGGACAAGGGGAATGGGGGCAACCTATGCCTGGCGCCAAGGTTGGGCTAACCAGGTGGCTATTTCCAATAGGTAAATAGTCCGCAACAGCGGGACGTGAAGACTCAACAAGTCAAAGTGCAGCCGCACAGTGACTTAGTGATTTAAGTGTTGAGTATTCCTAAATGATTCACGAATAAGGAATCAATCCAATTTCTTAATACAGAGTACGCTGCTCACGAAGAGGACACGCTTCGCATAAGTCGGGTCGAAACGTCAACGCCCACCTCCTCCAAGAACCTGTACCTAAATATACATCCTTGTCCCCGTTTCTGATGGTGCATTATTGCACGTAGATATAAAAAAAAAATCTAAATTATCTACTGTATATAAATATGGACAGGTCTGATTGTACTGGGCGGTGTTGTTAAAATTAAGACCCAGTACTAACATTGTACAGATAACTAAGTTGTTTATCTACAATCTCTTCCTTTCTCCTTCATCTAACCTTCTCAAACGACACGAGCACTACTTTCCTCTCCTACACCCTTTTCTATTCGCAACGTATTCTTTATTATGGATAATATGTGGTAATGCTTTTACTTAAAGTTAACGCATTTATGATTAACAAAGTAAAGAAAGTTTGAACCTTACTGTATACAGGTGTGGTTTTCCTTCATTTTCAAGGGTGCTAATTAATTGATCTCATATATAGAGATGTATTGATGACTTGCTGTTGGCCTCTGAGCCAGCAATAATCCAAATAAGTTGAACTGATTTGTTTTGCTATTGCTGTATTGGGTCCAGGACCAATTATTTTTCATAGCACGTAGTCAGCAGCGGCGTCTTTTACTGCGTCGGGTTGCTTTTTCTTCTGTTGCAGCACAAAACACACAGTCCCCAGTGCTTATGGCAGAAGAACTTGAAGTCTTTGCTGTTCCTGAGACTTCTTGAACAGGGGGCAAGCTCTACCTAAAGCCCTTGGGGAAACTCACAAAAGTAGATTGCAGAAAGTTCAGTCCAGTCCTTTCACTGCCCAAGACAGAAGCAGCCACTTCAGGCCAACACAGCAAAGCACTCAGCAAAGTGGTTATTCCTCCTCACAGCTTCTCCAGCTCTTCTTCTTGACAGGCTTCTTGGTCCAAAAGAGCTCTAAAGTTCTGGGGTCTGGGACCCAATATTTATACTTCAAATTCCTTTGTCCTCACCTTCAGGTGCAAGGAAACTTCCTCCCAATACTCTGAATGCAGCCCAGGTCTATTCAGCCCAGCCCAGACTCATCCAGACTCTCTGGAGCCACTGCACATCCCCAGCCCCTGTGTTGGACTTGGCCCTTTCTGGCAGGTTCACCCCTGAACTTTTTTTGCCTTAAGCTCTGACTTAGTGGTAGTGATTTTTGGCCTCTGCGCACTTTAGCACTGTGGTCCAGTGTAAAGTGCGTGCGGTGAGATTGGCCTGCCCTCCCATAGGAATGCATGGGGGATATGTGTGTCCATGATAATTCCTGGTATGAGGGGAGTGCAGGGTCGAGTTTAGTATGTGCGAACTCGTGAGAATAAATGCTGCGCAATGTGTGCGCAGATTTATTATAACTAGTGTAGAAATGCCACTTCTAGAAGTTGGCATTTCTGTGTGCTCTGTGTCTGCCTGCCTGATGTGAATTGCATGTCTGGCTTGTGAGTGACAGGGGCTGGGAGGTGTGTGTGGCTCCAGGAGGGGCAGGGTGAGTCAGCGCAGGGCTGAATGGAGAGATCTCCATGTAGATGGGTTGGAGGAGTTGCACCTGGGACCTGAATAGGGCTGTGCCTTCCTTCTACAATGCTGGCTCCACCCCCTGTGGTGCGTCTGATGTCCCTAGCCTGTCCTGTGAAAGGAGAGAGGAGCTGAGCAAAACAAAGTGCTCCAAAGCTCCCCTAAACCAGTTCTAACTGGTATCCCCCAAGCCCTGCACCTTTAGACAAAGTAATTCTGTGTATAAAAGAAGGGGCTGTGACCCCATGAAAATGTTCAGTTCTTGGTTGCTGTTCCTGCGGGGCATGCTGCTGCTGGGGCCCAGGGGGGGCTGCCATGAGGGCTTGCCTCCCTGGGCCCTGCATTGCCCCTGGATGCCTGAAAGGACTTTTGGAACCCCTTTTGCTTCTTTTCCATCCCCCAGGACTTTGTGCTGCCTTCTGCGCCCTGTGAGCGCTTTGCTTTTACTTTTAAGAGCTCCTGGCTCTTTGCTGCTGAAAGAGCGTGGGCTTCGCAGCGCGGCACTGCAGCCCCTTGAGGGGGGAATCCCCGGTGTAGGGATTCCCCTGTGATGCCGATCTCGGCGGGAGCCTACCCCGCTTTTTGGCGCCTTTTGAGCGGGTGCCCACCCCGCTTTCTGTTTTATTAATTCAGCGGGTGCCCACCCCGCATTGCGGCCAAAAGGAGAGCTGCAGGCCGCCGCGATCGTGGGGCGAACCGGAAGTCAGGCGAAGCTGCCTGACGTGGGGCGGGACTTCCGCTTCCCCGAGGGAAGCCCCGCGCCCACAGAATTGCCGGAAGGAGGACGGGAGCCCACCCCGCCTCCGCGAGACAGTGCCAGGAGCCTCGCAGGCTCCACATGAAGCCTCGGTCCCAGAAGGGGGACCGGGCGAAGAAGAGAAGTACCGGGTCCCAGGAGGGGGCCCGGGTGAAGAGAAAAGGCGGCAGAGGCCGCCGATGGCAGCGCGGGGCTCCCATGAGTGGAGGGAAGCCCCGCGCCGCAAGAGAAGTGTCGCCGGTCCCAGCGAGGAGACCCGAGGGAGCCCAGGTGAAGAGCCATGAGGCCGGTCCCCGCAGCCGAGAAGAGAGCCCTACGTGCCAGCTGCAGAGTGCAGCCGGATCCCCAGCGAGGCTCGAGAGAGAGAGAGAGCCCCGCCTGCTGCCCGGATAAAGGAGAGCGAGAGAATCCAGCGCCAGTGAGCCCGGTGAGTGGGGCTCGAGTTGTGTAGTGCCTGGGGGAGGCACAGAGTCTGAGCGGCCCCGTCTGGCAGCGGGCCGCTCCAACGTTAGAGGGGCAGTTCTGTTTGTACGCAAGGGAGCCCCAGAGGGCTCCAGTGACTTGGGGCATATCGAGGCGCATTGTCGGCGCCTGGGCGGTCCCGCAGGAGAGCGGGCCGCCCCAACGATGGGGGCATGTGATTTAATGCCACGAGGAGGGTCCAGAGGGCACAGAGGTGCCGGGCCCCCCTCCTTTATGCAAAGTGCCACGAACTGGGCACAATTGAGAGAGAGTCCCTGAGAGGGACCAGAGGCACAGTGAGTGCCAGTGAGTTTCCCAGCTGCCCAGCAATTAGTGGGCAGCTGCTACGTTTAGTTTTGCGCAGTGGCGCACTGTGGATTCCGCTGCTAGGCAGCAGACCTGACTTTCTGGACACAGGGCATTTGAGCCCCTTTGAGATGGCCAGTTGGCCAGGGGGTCCCTGTTTATGTGATATTAGGAAATGTGATGCTTGACTATGATTTATGCCTCTAATGTGTTTATGCTTATGAGGTTATGGCATACTGCGTGTATGCTGGTGAGGCCTAATGTCTAATATGTTTATGCTAATGAGGTTATTGCATACTGCGTGTATGCTGGTGAGGACGAATGCGTAATATGTTTATGCTAATGAGATTATTGCATACTGCGTGTATGCTGGTGAGGACTAATGCGTAATATGTTTATGCTGGTGAGGTTATGGTCTAATGCGTTTAGGCTTATGAGGTTGGCGCAGAGTGTATTTCGCGCCAAATGTGATACTGTGCATAATGTGGTTTATGTTACAGGATGATGCTGAGTACAGTGGTTACCAGTGATTACTGGTTGTACGTTTATATGTCTTATTTTTACTAAGTTCGCTTTGTGCTGGTTCTGACAGTGGTCCAGTTGGCCCTGTCAGGTGTAAATAATCCCTTGTAAATATGACCCCGTGCCAGGTGGCACGATGTATATTATGTGATTACTATTCTAATGTGTTTTATGATAATACAAAGGCTATTTTTGATATAACCTTGTGTGGAGTTCCTTTTTGTGGTGTGCCTGGTATGTTGTTGCTGTGTGCGTGCGCAAACGCTTTACACATTGCCTCCGGGATAAGCCTGACTGCTCGTGCCAAGCTACCAAGGGGGTGAGCAGGGGTTATCTTTGGCGTGTAACTCCCTCGCCCTGACTAGAGTGGTGGTCTCTGCCTGGCTTTGGCGCAAGCCTTAGCCAACCAGAGATCCCATTTCTAACACCCTGTCACTCCAAAGCCAGACTGTCAATACACATCCTAGCAGAGGCACATAGGATGGCTAAGCAAGAAAATACCTACTTTCTAAAAGTGGTATTTTCAAACACAGAATTTAAGAATCACCTTTACTAAAAGATGCATCTTTAGATTCTGAGTTCAGGCATACTAAACTTTATTTTCCTATTTGGTCCCAATGGGTAGTTATATTTAAAGATGTTATAAATGAACTCCCATGCTTTCCTATGGGACAGACAGCCTTTCAATAGTGAAAAACGAAATTGGCAGTATTTCACTATCAGGACATGCCCTACCTTTCACATACACTGCACCCTGCCCACAGGGGTACCTTGAGCCTACCTTAGGGGTGACTCACATGTAAGAAAAGGGAAGGTTAGGGCCTGGCAAGTGGGTGCACTTGCCAAGTCAACATGGCAGTACTAGACTGCACACTGACACTGCAGTGGTAGGTCTGAGTTACCTTTGAAGGGCTGTTTGTGTGGGTGGCACAACCAGTGCTGCAAGCCCACTAGCAGCATTTGATTTACAGGCTCTGGGCACACTCGGTGCACTTTACTTGGTGCTTACCAGTAAATCAAATATGCCAATCATGGAAACACCAATCCATAATACAATTTACACAGAATATATGCACTTCAGCACTGATCAGCAGTGGTAAAGTGCCCGGAGTCCTAAAACCAACAGCAGGTCAGGACAAAATAGGAGGAAGAAGCAAAAGGTTTGGGGATAACCCTGCAAAAAGGGCCATTTCCAACAAGACTGAAGAAACCAGAATTAGCCCTAAAGTACATTGCCGGCAATCTAACGTCCTGAACACTCAGCTTTGGGTCAGACACTAGAGGATTCAATAGGTTTAGTACTATAATGAACACTGCACAGCTGAGGGGAACTTTGTCAGCGATCATAATTGAATAGTTTTGGCGACAAATTTAACTTTCACTCCACGCCGAAATTTGGATTACAAAGCAGAGCACCCATGTCAGATTAAATTTAGAAGAAAAAAGTGATTAAATATCCATGTGTCATGTTGTAGAACAAGAGCAGATTTTCGAAGAAGATTACCGTTGACAAGCACTGAAGTCCCATATCAAGCACTCCTGTGGCCTAGAGAGACCAATTTGTATATAAAATGCATCAAAAAAGACTTATGAGCCTGAAAATAAGACAATGAGCAAGCACAGCCATACTCAGTTCATTTACACAGATTTCTTCCCCAGAGGAACAAACTGTTTCACTTTCCAGCTCACCTGCAGATATTCAAAGGAAAAAAGCAAATACATTGCTATGCAGTCTCAGCTATTACAATGACTAAGATGCAATTTTATTATTTCTGGAACACAAACATACACCCTAAGGAGCGTCTTGGCCCTGAAAAAGACTATGGCAGAATAAAGACGGTGGGGGGCAGGCAGGAAAGCAATATACCCTTGAAGAAATAAAAGGAGTTTTTAGGTTTAAATCTATTTTTATAGTTGAAAACTAGAGGTGACTAATGACTAGCACCACATTTCTTATATTGCATTGAAGCTGCTACCAACCTCACGGTCAACTTTTCAAAAAACAACTCCCAACACCCCACCCAACCTCCCACCCCTCCATCCGGGTGCTCTAAGATATGTTAAGTGTACTACAAAGGGTTCAAAGTATGCTAAGCCCCACCCAAGCCTGAGTGGTCATGGGTTTAATCCTGGGGAGCGGTTAGCCTGAGCAATTATAGGTATCTGGGGCAAGTAAGTTCCGTGAACTCCTGGGAAAGGAGGCCAAGTAACGGCTTCCATAGTTCCCAGTACGAGTCTCCTCGCTGGGTCAAAGTCAGGGAAATCCTCTCCATCCCCAAAACGTGCCATAGTCTAAGTAGCTAATTTACACGAGTTGGGATTCTCTGTTCCCCATAAGGCTAGTATCGATTGGTATGCGGCCCCCACAGCTAATGCAATGTGTTGGTCTCGCCTAGATCTAAGCGGGAATGTGAGCAGGTTGGGAGCCCCATCACTGTGTAAGGAAGGAACCTTGGTAGTTGTGCATCAAAATGTGTGTCAATGTCCAGTAAGACTTCGTCCCAGAACGGTTTCAATTTAGGACACTCCCACAATATGTGGACCAGGGTACCCCGTGAATTGCAACTCCGCCAACACCTATCACTACGCTCCGGGTTCCCCCGATGCAAACTTTCTGGTGTCAAATACCAGTATGTAGCGATCTTCATCGCAGACTCCATACTAGAGACATTTGTGGCTGTATGTCTCGCCCTATAGAATATATCATGCCACTCTTTCGCGGAAAGCTATCTGCCCATTTCCTGTTACCATCTGAGTTGTGCCAGGGACTTCAAGTGCGGGTCTCCGTCTCACAGGAACCCGAACAGCTCAGTGATCAGTCGCTTGTCCGAGTCCTTATGCAGCAGCCACTTCTCAAACTGAGTCAGGGGTCGTTGTGCTGCCTCTCTCACTGTCGGATGCATGAGCCAGTGCCATTTCTGTGTGTAACGGAACCTCTCCCCTTCCGGTATCGCGAGTTCAGCCCACATAGTATAAAATGGTATGGGGCCCTCCTCATCAACAATGCCCCTCTGACTGACACTCTGGCCTCATCCAAACCTTAAAAAGGTAACATTGAGGCCTGGGGCAAAATCCCAGGGTGAGGGGGGAAGGGAACATTGAAAACCCCCTTCAACTCGCTACAGAGTCCCACACTAAGTGTGGGTGAAGAGGGGGAGAGGATGTGGCCTAACGGCTAGGGCGGTCGACCTCAAATCTGGGGAACCAGGTTCGAGTCTCGGCAAAAACGCACAACATCCTGTGATTCTGGGCAAATCACTTAATCTCCCCAGGCCTACAAAAAAAATGAATGTGTCCTCATGTAAGGCAACTGGTGCTTGTGTAAAGCGCTCCGATACCTGATAACTTTGGGTCAAGTTTGCCCTATATAAAAACTCCGGGAGGAGACCAGAGACAGGTACAGGCTCACTGGACGGTGGGTGTGGGCGAGAAAAGAGACCTTCCACAAGGCCATTCCCTTTAACGCCCTATCCATAAATAACCATCTCTTTTCGGACTTGGGCATGTCCATTTGACCAGGTACCAGAGTTGCAAGGCCTGGTAATAATGCATCAGGCACAGAATTCCCAAACTGCCCCCAAGTGCCGTGTACCAGCTACGCTCCCCGCTCATCCGTGGCCGTTTAGCGGCCCACACGAAATTCTGTATCTCGCTTTGTAACGGTTTTAATGTCCACTTTGGGGCTGTAACGGGAGGGTCTGGAATAATTATAGGATTTTGGGAAGGATCGCCATTTTTATGGCTGCCACCCGCCCAATCCAGGATAGCTGATAAAGCTGCCATCATGCGAGATCCACCTTTACTCTCCCCAGCAAAGCTCTATAATTCAGGGTCACAACCTCTGCTATAGTCGGGGCGGGTTTAAGGCCAAAAAACGAAATGGATCGTGGAGCCCATTGAATTGAATGTGGGAGAGATCCTCTTGGGTCTCAGGGGTCAGCCCGAGTCCCAATGCTTGAGATGTGGAAAGGTTTATAGAGAACCACGAGACCACCCCAAACCGCCTCACCTCACCCAGAAAACTCAGAAGCGACCTCCCCAGATCTTCTACTGCAACCAGCACATCGTCAGCGTAGAGGGAGATAAGATGTTCATCCCCCCGAAGTGTACCCCCGATATCCCTGGGTTGTCTCTAACTTTCTGAGCGAATGGCTCCATGTATAGGGTGAAGAGGAGAGGGGACAGAGGGCAACCCTGTCTTGTCCCTGGCGAATTGGAAACTGGTCTGAAATCCGACTGTCAACTTTTATAAAAGGAGTTTTTAAAGCTTTCCAGGAAGAATCAAGATTCTAATTGGTGAAGGCTAGCCAGGAGAGAAGTCCAGAGACAAAACAATGTAATTAAATTGTGGATGATGGATGGAATTTTAGCACCATGGTAGACCATGTGCATAAGGCAGACAACTGGGAAGGCGCCTGATGCTAATGAAGGATAGAGTTACTTTTCAATTGCCAAGACACTCTGGCTAAAGGGGGTGGGTTACAAGATACTCCTCTGCAGAATCCGAGTAAACGGAGGCGTTCATTCAATTATACAGTGGGAGCCAGTAGGAATTCATGATTTGCAATCACTTCACTCAAGATGTGAAATCCTGGTGCCCAATGCAGACACTCTGAACATGTATGATCAGCTGGTCAAGAACGGATATTTCTGTTGGAAGAGTGTCTTTCAAATGGCATAACTGGACTAGTTCTAAGTCTTTAGATCATGCTCAAAGAACATATGTACAAAGCTGCTGGTTCCAGTTGAGGAACCCAACGAAGTTTCTTAAACCAAGCTTACAATCGAACTTAAGCATCAATTTCAAGTCAGCCTTAGTGCCTTGGAATGCTTAGCAGGATTTTGGAGGCATACAATTTATGTAGCACCGGGTGCATTGTAGGAGCGGTCCCTTAGGCACTATCTAGATAGGAGAGTATGCTTCTAAGGACCTTGACATATACATCTGCAGGAGTGCATGTATATAGATCTCCAGATCTATATATAGGGCCTAGTAGACCATGTTAACTGCACCTGATACTAGGACGATATGCACATGGAAAGATTTGAGGTATAATCACCTTACACTGGAAGGGTCTGCAGCCATATCAGTGGGTACCTTGTACAAGACAAATGCGTTGTGGCTTCACCACAAAGGTATATCTTCGATACTCGATATTAGGAGTAGTATATATGAAAATATCCCTCTAGTATTTGACAAGAAGGTTCCGATGAAGTAGTTCATACTGCAATATATATATATATATATATATATATAAAAACTTATATCATGCATAATCACCATCCAGCAACATAGCTCGGCGTTGGAGGCCTGCACACTTTTTGCCCGGCATTAACCTGTGAATTTGACAAACCAAGTGCCCTGACCCAGGTAAGTTGGTTTGTCCTTACAGATCACAGGAATAGCTGCCGAAGGGCAGATACCTATACAGGCCTTGGGTGCATTAGCCCACAATGAAGTGTCCACTTTCAAAACTGACAGTAGAAGGATGCATATTCTGGACTGCAGGTTTGGGGTATGAAATAATTTGGGAAACCCCAATCCTGAAACTCAGGGCAAAATTAAGATCTTTTTACTCATCTTTTCCATTTTGATTATATGTTTATCACGAGGTTAACTCAGCAATCCTGAGAGACAAAACCTTACTAGAATTAGAGGGCAGAAAAACATGATATACCAGTAGCAGGCATTGATCACCCTTCCTTGTGCCTGTGGCCATCACACATCCCAATTCAGAGGGAGGATCCCAATTTTGAGGAAAAAAATGTCTTTATTTTGGCTGTCTCCTGCCAGAAATTGCCTCTCCTTTAATAGAAGTCAATGGGAGAAATACATTATCCAGATTAATATTTTTCTTTTAAATCTCCCACTTCCCTATTTGAAAAGGTTGCTGTGTATGGGCTAACTGAGGAAGGAAACTCAGTGAATGAATGAAGCTTAACTGTTGGAGCTCTTCTGTGCTTTACAGGAACTATAGATCTATTTGCCTTCCACTTTACTAAGTGGACGTTCTTGCTAAAGCATTTTCTGGAGGGTAGTCGCAGGTGGGGTGTATAAGAGAAAATAAGTCAGGATTAGGATCTTCCTCATGAAACAAGCCGTTACTTTCAAAATGACCACAAGTACCTGTTTTCAGCCCAGTGCTTTCCAACTAAAGAATCCTTCGGTTTGCGGGTCGAATTAAAGGGAAGTAATCAGACTACATCACCCAGAATGCATCAGGTGGTTACATGAAAGCCCAGGAATAGAATGTATGTCAATTAGTGGGTTCCTCTGTACATTCAGCAAGCTTCTATATGTCAGATGGTATGTCAACACTGGTGATCTAGTTGAGCTCTAACTGTCCCTTCACTACAACCATCAAGAACCTTCTGAAAGCCAGGAAAATCTTTAGAAACCGGACAAGTTCATGTTTGCACCTTACATATGGGCTAGTCACTGTGTAAGCAATGCCAATCTCAACCCTTTAATAGAAAGGATACCCTCCCACTATGCCAAAGCGTACTCTAAAGTTTTTCATAGCAAAATTAAAGATACTTTCAATAAAGGGTATTACAGCAACTGTATGGCGTTGTCTGAGCCTTCTGTGTAAGATCTTGAGAAACCATGCTAGCAGTGGTTCGTTACCTTCCACTATAAATCCGTCATACACGCTATGTTTTAGAAAATGCACAAATAAAAACTGTTTCTGGACTAGCCAGGCATTTGAGCTGAACTAGAATCAGCTTACGTATTTTGATTTTCAGCATTGAGGGACTCTACTAAAAGTGCGCTGGTCGATCAAACCGTGATTGGGCGGCCAGGTGAACTTACGCAGGATTGTACCAGCTCTGCCTCCCATGTTAAAGCAACCATTCTCCTAATTTACTTTCCAGTGTCACAATGAGCTCCCTTTCCAGACGTGTCTGTTCCGTCTTATGTGCCTTTGTCAGAAGCAGTGGCTGCATTTTTAGGTCCATCACTAGAGGCTCCACGCCCACGAAGGAGTGGTAAACACAGATAAACATTACCTTATGTGCGTGTGTCGGTGGGGAAAAGACAAGTAGATTCAATGGAGATGAGACTTGCAGTTCGGTAGCAGTACCCAGGGGATTTGTATAGGAAAGAAACATCTAATATTGTTTCACACTCTTTCCATGGAAAGGGCACAAACACCGTTCTCTGTTCCCTGCCCAAGAGAGGAGGTAGCAGGCCACGCCTCTAGGGAATAGATCGGATTCCAGATAAGAGGACGTGTAGAGGCTCTGTAAAACGCGGATGGTTACTGTTTTATGACACTAATTCCAGCCTGCACACAGCTTGAAAGCCAGGATTGTATCCACGTGGCATCAATTATACCCGCACATGCCTATGTGGAAAAATAAAACACGGCTGAACATATAGAAAGTTTATTGTAGAAACAATATTTAAAGTTAATCGGGTCGAGTAGGGTCAGCATTCCTAAATTGTTCTACCTTCTATTTAATATAATCTTACATTTCAAATATCAGTTCAGCCCACGGTTACCTGTAACTCCACTATGAATACACACTTCAAAGCAAGCCTGTGCTCTCTGGAGTCCGCTACGCTGCTCTGATGTGGGTGGAGCACAACAGGCCACAAAGGGGAAAGCTTGGCATAAACCTGCTCTTAGTAGTCACTGATCAATAACCACAGCTAAGATAAGAGATTGTGCTTTAACGGCAACCATTCCTGAAAACATTATAAAGCACACACGAGTCTCCGTTTAAAATAAGTTGAGGAATGCACTGCATAAAATCACAAAATACGTTTTAAAAACAACTTTTTAAAGACGCTACCAAAAAAATCTTTAGAACTAAGTCCACGCACATCAACAAAACCTGGTTCATTACTTTATCTTCACTCCAACATGCTCTGAATGACCCTCTGAAACGATTCAAGCAAACAGAGGCTGGCCAGGAGCAGGGATTTATATCACAGGGCAGAGCTCAGCTGATTGGTCAGCCAGAGTTAGAAACAAACTCAGAACACCTGCAGTGTTGCAATCCTCAGCAAGAGAAAGAAGGGACAGGGCTTAGCAAGGTTTGAAATAAACTAACAGTAAAAACCCTGGTCACCCCTATTCAGAGCTGCAGCCACCTCCACTTTACCTGTGTCACTCAACCCTTGGCATGCTGCTACTTTCAGGCCTGCGTGATGAGAGGTAAAATCAAAATGGCAAGTAAAAAAGTATATAGAAACCAAGACTAGATGACCTGACAATTGACAAAGATAAATTGCAATTGCACGTGCCATATCGTTAGCCCACCATCGCATTCAAATTAACAGTAAACCTCAACACATCCTCACCCACCAACTCAAAGATTAGGTTTACCACAAAGGAATTGTGACTACAGGCCCCAAATGTTTTCTCCTGAGATCCCAACATGTTTCCCTATGACTCTGCCATAAGGTCTCAACAGCCCAGGGCATTCTACTTTTCAGGAGTGAACCAATGGTTGTAACTAAAGTAAAGCCTAACTACAAGTCCCAGAATGCACTGTTATAGTAAATGAAAGTCTAGCCTGTGAACGAGGCATCCTTGTGACATAGAGTCCCAAAATAGCTGACTATAAAGCAATGTAGCACTGTATAAAAGTAGGGATAGAGTGGAGGATTAAAGAGGAGTTGTGGAGGGATGGGATTCAGGCAGTTTATTAGCTGGGATCTGTCTTCTGGGGGATTACATGTGACCTGCATATCTTTGACACCAGCGTTTAACCTTTCGATCTCTGTGGACTTCCACTGAATTGCTATGGGAAGCAGGAGACCCCAGCCCAAACAATTCCTCCAATGTGAATCTCCAAAAATTCACAAAACTTTAGAAAGAAATATAGATCAAGCAAATATACAAATTCTGAAATATATTAATTCACAACAAAAAATATATAAAAAATCCCATTTTCTTTTTTTTGATAATCAACTTTATTAATTTTGAGAGAACAAAGAAAAGGTTAGGGGCAGAAGCACAGTACACAGGTTTATACACTGACACTGCAAGGGTGTCGATAACAATGTTATACAGAATGCATAGAGATCAAGCACAGTAGATGGTGGAAACAGGTAATCTGTCGGGCGTAAGGAACTATCCCCATGGACTTCACTACCCCAGTTGGTCCGCCCATTTACCCCATACTTTCTGGTATTTGGCAGGGCAGCCTCTGGCCTCAAACAAGGGTTTCTCTTGAGCGGCACACCAGTCCACAACCCAGCGCCATTTAGCTACCGTGGGGGGGGCAGCTCGCGTCCAGGCTATGGCAATGTCGCGTTTGGCCACCATGATGGCCGTCCCCAAGAACAGTTTATCCGCTCGGGATCCATCTAGCCCATCCATAGCGCCTAGGAGAAGGTGCATAGGGTCGTGGGGTACATGCCAGCCCAGGATGTGTGTGAGTTCGGATTTTATTTTGTCCCAGTATCTTGTGAGGCGGGGGCAAGTCCAGACCATGTGGTAGAAGTCGGCTGGTTGTTGTTTGCAACCTGTGCATTCGGATGAGGCACGAAGCCCCGCTTTGTGTAGTCGTTCCGGGGTGAGGTATGCAGTGTGGAGGTAGTAAATCTGGATGAGTCAAAGTCTGGAGGAGGCTGTGACAGTCTTGGGGGCCATAAGGGCATCCCGCCAGTCCTCGTCCTCCAGGGGGCCCAGCCATCCCTCCCATCGAAGTCTGAGCGAGTCCAGTGTTGTGGGGCCACTGTTCGTGAGGGTACGATATATTCGTGATATGCCTCACTTCCCTAGATTTCCCATCATAACCTACGCTTCCAATGGGCTAAATTCGGGGAGTGTGGTGCCTGTCGATATGTGTGCACTCAGAGCATGTCGCATCTGTAAATACCTATAAAATTGTGAGGCGTGTAGAGTAAAGCGCTTCTGCAGGTATGGAAAAGTCCTAATATGGTCTCCCACCCACACGTCTCCCAGTTGTGAGATGCCGATGTAGTCCCAATATTTAAATTCCCGTAGTGTGGCTACCTCAGCCAGCCACACGCCCTGCCAGAGTGGTGTTTGTTGGCTGAACTTGGATTCCCATTGTGTATGACGCAGGGCTGAACGCCAGGCCAGGAAGACTGTCCGGGTCACCGTAGGAATGGGGCATCCATACATGAGGGCCTGGATCCGAGAGAAATCCATGTCTCGAAGTTCGGTTCTATAAGCCGGGTCGGACCATCCTCCGGTGAACCAGTCATGTAGGACAAGCAACCGGGTGGCTAGATAGTACAGGTATAGGTCGGTCATGCCCATGCCCCCATCAAAAGACGGAATGCGGCATCGGGCGAGAGCCATACGCGGCCTCACACCCCCACACAGGAACCGTGTGGTCATGGCGTCGATCTCCCTAAACCAACTTCGGGGATAGTGGAAGGGGGTGTTTTGGATAATGTACAGGAATCGAGGGAGGATCATCATCTTAAATAATGCCACCCTTCCGAGTGGATTGAGTGGCAGGGTTTGCCAACATCTGAGGTCCTTTTTAGCCTTTTTAATAAGCGGGGTGATGTTCAGCGTCCATTCTAGTTCAGGGAGTAGAGCGACCCATATACCCAAATATTGAAATGACTGCCGTCTAATGGGAATATTAGTCTGCCAGTCGAAACATTCCCTAGAGATATGAAGAGGCACGAGAGTCAATCAATTTTGCTGGATTCAGCCGGATGCCAGAGACCTTTTCAAAGGTTTGGAGGGATTGGAGACATTTAGGGCCAGAGTGGGCTGGATCCGCCAAGAAAAGCAGGATGTCGTCCGCGTACAGGGCAATTTTATCAATGTGGTGACTTCCCCATGCCCATCCCTGAATCGAGTTATCTGCGCGGATGAGACATGCCAGGGGTTCCATCGCCAACGCAAACAGGATTGGGGAAAGGGGACATCCCTGCCTCGTACCTCTTCGGATTGGGAATATCTCAGAGAGGGTCCCGTTAATAAGCACCCTGGCTCTAGGGTTAGAGTACAGGACTTGAACGAAGCGCCGAAACTGTTGACCCATACCCATTATTGTGAGCACTTCTGCAAGGTAGAGCCAGTATCAAAAGCTTGTTCAAAGTCCACAAGAAGGAGTGCTAGGTAAGGGGTAAGTGTCTGGCGGTTTGCAAGGGCTAAGTGGAGACGTCTTAGGCAGTGTCTGGTGCTAGGTGCTGGCATGAAGCCGCACTGGTCCGGGTGGATCAGCCTGCCAAGGAGTGGACGCAGGCGCTGAGCCAGGACCGTGGCGTAGATCTTGATTTTGGTATTGATTAGGGAGATGGGCCGATAGTCCGCACAGGCAGACAAGGGTGGTTGGGTTTTGGGAATGACCACGATGGTCGCCATATCCTCCTCCGGGGGAAATGCCCCAACTTCTGCTACGTGCTGGAACAGGGTATAGAGATGGGGGACCAGCAGCTCCCGATAGGAAGCGTAGTATTCTTGGGGGAGCCCATCTGGGCCTGGGGTCTTCCGAGACGCCAGGTGGGAGATTGCTGTACTGATTTCTTCTGGGGTGAAGGGAAGGTCTAGACTAGCTGCCTCTGAGTGCGTCAGACGGGGAATGTGGACTTGTAGGGGGTGCAGAAAGTCTGAAAGGGAACCCTCTAGTCTGCGTGCCGAGTATAAGCGAGCGTAATAGTCTGCAAATGCTTGCTCTATCTCGACTGAGGTATGGCAAGTGGCTGCTGAGGATGCACGGATCTCAGGGACGATTCGATTTGCCAGGGGATAGGAAGCCAGTCTGTTCAGCAGCTTCCCATTCTTGTCCCCCCTGCCATATACCCGGGCGACAGACGAGCACCACAGCAATTTAGCTGATTCTAGCGAGTTTTACTTGATTTCTTCACGCAGGACTGCTAATTGCCTATCACAGACCACGTCTGGGGTTCGGGCGAGGTCAGTCTCAAGTCGGGTCGCTTGCGCCTCGAGGAGGGCTAAGTGACTGCCTTGGGTTAGCCGTTGTGCCCGAAGGCGGCTTTTGGCCACTCCACTGATGGTGGCCTTACTTGCCTCCCAGAGGGTACCTGGTGAGGAGACTGAGCCCAGGTTTGTAAGAAAATATTGCTGAAGTTACTCTCCGATAGCCATTTGGAACTCCTTGTTCTGGAGAAACCAGGCATTCAGTCGCCACATCTGGCACAATCCGCCAGGAATATTGCCCAGGCGCAGGAGCAGTGCTGAGTGATCTGAGATTCCCCGGGGGAGGATGGACATTTTGGTCACACGTTGGCAGTCAGGGGCTGGCATGAAAACCATGTCAATACGCGCATAGGTGTGGTGCGCTGCTGCAGTGTGCGTGTACTGGGAAATGCGAGGGTTCCAGACCCTCCATATATCGTAAAGGCCCAAGGCGGTCGCCCATTCAACCAACTTCTTGCTGTGAATCGCTCTGGTAGGGGAGGGTGTGCCTGTGGTATCGAGGGTAGGTTGCATAACCGCGTTAAAGTCCCCTTCCGGGATCGTCTGTCCCCATGGCAGAGCGGAGATGACATCAGTGAGGTGTTGCAGCGTTGAGGTAAGCGTTGCGGGAGGAATGTATATGGATAGAAGGTTAATGGTGTTCCCTTCCAGTGTCCCTGAGAGAGTCACATAACACCCTTGTGGGTCTCGAATAACATGAGAGGGGACAAATGAGAGGGTCTTCTTTAGCAGGATGGCCACCCCCGGGAGCCCCTGTTAAAGCCTGAATGCCACACCCTGTCAAATCCATAGTGCGCAAGGAAGAAACAATGGGTTCCCAAGAGATGGGTCTCCTGTAGTAGAAGGATATCGGGGGAGTGTCGTTGGGCATATTTCAAGACTGCTGTGCGTTTGATGCGGTCAAGGAGGCCATTTACGTTCCAGGAAATGACCCAGAAAGAGTTATTTACCTGGGTTGTCTTCATCTTGTATAGCAAGTGGATCAAGGGGGTAACAGGGTCGCGCCCTGTACCGAGCTCTTGATGGGATGTTGGGAGGGCGTAACCTCCCCAACTGGTGTTCAGTATGTAGTACCGCCTTGTATGTGTGACATTTCTGCGCTAATGTGCCTTGTGCCGTCGGAAAGGGAAATTGTAACACAAAACCTATATCTAAACATTGAACAAAGGTCCAGGTCCCCCCGCCCCCCTTTCTCCCCCACCCAATACTTCTGGAATTGAAGCATCTGTCACCCTAAAAACTAGGAAAGAACAAACTAAACTATAGCGTTTAGCGTGAGAACTACGTGGTGGACCCCTCCTCCAATGTCAGATGTAAGCGTGTCATCTGCCGGTTTATCTGAGTTCTACAGTACAGTACTGCTGGGCACATGTCCCAGAGTTTCTAGTAGTGATGGCTCTCCATCTCTCCACCGCTGCCCCTCCGGGGGCGCTTTCAGATTGCTGGACTGAGGGAGAGATCTGAGTCTATGGATGCTAAGTCCAAGGTGCCCAGGGGGACGCCTTCCCTGGATGAATCTCCCACAGATCTGTTCCTTTGTTGGGGAAATAATCCCATTTTTTAAAACTTTTATTGATATAGAAAGTAGGACACATACAAGATACAAGCCACAATGCAGTTGAGAAAGGAATAAGGCCACACACTGACCCAATACAGACAGTACGGCACATCATTGCAACACAGGTGTAGTCCCCAAAGCACAGCAGTACATTAGTGTCCCCCCTCAGAGAGCAGTCTACTCCTGGCGCCTGCCAAGGGAGCTCCCTACCCCGTCCCATCACCTTTAGGGCAGACTGGGGCGCCCCTAGTGCATCAGAACAGAGGTATGGGCAGGCGCAGTCCAGCAGTGTCAAGGAGCATCACCTGGAGATGTACATTGCTCTTCGGTCAGTTCTGCAGTTTTTTTGCGCCAGCAGAGAAGCCACCAAGGGAGCCCAAATGTCCTTCGAGCTGGAGCGCACGGGCATTAGTCCCCAGTAAGTGCGCAGCTTCTCTTGGCAATACGTCGCATCCAGCGGGCCACCTGAGATACAGGACATCTGCACCAGTGGATGGCCACCCGGCACTTGGCCAACAATAGGCGGATAGCAATAAGTTTGTGCACACCTGGAGGGATGTCTTTCACATAACAAGTAAGGCCACCACTGGTGACCTCTTAGGTGCATTATCCATAATTAAGGCAATAGTATCAAACACCCCAAATCAAAAGCTTCCACCCCTGGCATTCCCATGCTAAATGTAGAAAAGTGGCATCAGAAGCAGCAAATCGAAAGCAGCGCACGCTCTACTAGGCATATACTGTATTGTTGTACCAGTGTGCTTTATACGCCATGCAAATATTCAAAATGTATCAAGATAAGTCAATAATTTGGCGGGAGGTTTATGGATTGAGCGCAACAGTAGCACCACTACTCCTCGCTAATAGGGCCGTTTTCTCATGCAGCAAGAGTGATCGGGCCGTTCTCCCGCTTCATAACATAAAGTCCAGTAATGAGCTTGAGTAGGGATGGATTAGTGATCATTGTGTCCAACGCTAGGAACGTCGGGAGGCCTCCAGAAAGGTGCTTTGCATGGCACGCAGTTAATGATAGGTAGGTACGTCCATGGGAGAGGAGGTAGGATCATCCAAAACACGCTGCAGGGGAAGAAATGTCCCCTCTGTGTATACACACTTGCTTGGATCCAGTCCTATCTCCTTGACCGCTCCCAAAGTGTGTTTCTCCCACCACATCAATCATCGTCCAAGCATTTGAGATGCGGTGTACTACCACAGGGCTCGGCGCTAAGCCCCCTACTTTTTAACACCTACCTGGTACCTCTCCTCAATCTCATTGACACCTGGGATGTGAAGGCTGTCTCGTATGCAGACGACACCCAGCTGGTGTTCTCTTTTGAGGATCATTCGAAGGACTCGTTTACTAGATTAATGGGGTGCCTGAAGGACATTACCAGCTGGGTGAATAACAACAAACTGAAATTAAATGCAGACAAGACTGAGGTCCTGCACCCTCCCCCCCGTCCAGCGCCTTGAGACCCTTATGGGTGAGTAGTCGTGCTTAACAAAACCTGATTGATTGATTGATTCCGGCAAAGATGACCAGGAATCTGGGCGTCAAGTGGGACTCAGACTTATCCTTTGAAACTCATATCCGCCATGTCTCGTCGGTCTGCTTTGGAAAATTGAAAATTTTAAAGAAAGTGTTGCACCTCTTGCCGGAGGATAGCCTCAGGACAGAAGTTCATGCCACGGTGACATATCAGCTGGACTATGCCAACAGTCTGTACCTGGGATTACCCAGGTACTTGATTCACAGACTGCAGATGATTCAGAATGCGGCTGCTAGACTCATTCGTAGAGTGCCTTTCTGCCATCACATAGCCCCTCACATCAGGTTCCTCCACTGGCTCCCGGTAGCAAAACGTATTGAATTCAAATCCCTGACATTAGCTTTTCGGGCCATGTATAACATAGGACCTAGATACCTTAGAAATAGGCTCCGCCCTTACCAATCTTCCCAAACACTGAGATTCAATTCCCAGTTTTTATTCTGCGTCCCCTGCTTCGCAAAAGCCAGAAAGGGAGGAAGGTCCTTCACAGTCAGGACCGCCATGCTATGGTATGCACTGCCACTACATTTATGCATGTCGGACTCTGAACCCGAAGTTCCGTAAGAACTTGAAGACGTGGCTCTTCGGTCAAGGCTAGTTGCGAGGCCCAGTTAGCTCACCTGACTTTCCGCACAGCGCCGGGACACCTCAGTTTGAGGTAACTGTTTGCACTATACAAATAACATTATTATTATTATTATTATATATCCCCAAATGTCAGGAGCTTCAGGCGTCGTACATGGCTGCAAGTGCCAGAGTCTGCAGTTGCAGGGGTCATGGGGTGGAAACCAAGTGACACTGCAGGTGCGTGTATATGGTCTAATCACTCCTTCCAGCATAGTCCATACTGTGCCCAGACTGTGCAAGCCACAGTGTCAATCTGAGTCTGAGGGTGCCTAGGGGGAAGGTACAGAGCAGTCAGCAGGGGGCCTCATGGTCGTGTTCAGGTGCTGTGTGGGGCTGGAACTGTTCAGGTTGCAGCCAGTAGTGTGTACATTGCACCTGTGTACAGTGAAAATAAAGATCTGTATCCAGAGCACAAAGGCCGCCCTGCTCAAAGTGGAGGGTCAGCACTTTCCACACCACCCGGGACTGTCCACCTACCCATTCCAGCACAATCAGGTGCGATCTAATTTGTCAGCAGAAATGAGCCATCATAGGAACTGTGAGATTGTTGAACAAGTACAGAAATTTGAGGGGTACCACCATCTTTGAGACAGGTATCCTCCCCATGTGCGACATCGCAGTTGCTTTCATGCCATCACTCTGTCTTCCAACCAAGCCATCAGTCTCCCATAATTTGCCCACCACAGTTCATCGAAATCCCGACTGAGCCAGACACCCAAGTACCTAACTGGTCCCCCCGCCCATGTTAGAAAGTACTCCAAGTCAAAGGGTTGTGTGGCATCTGTAAGCAGGAGAATGATAGATTTGGTGCAGTTAATGGTGATGCCAGAGTGTCCATCAAATCGAATGTGTTCGCTAATAATAGGATCTGTGTTAATCTGAGGGTCTCTGACATAGAGAGTGACATCATCTGCATAGATTGAGACCAGAATCCTCAGAGGGGTGAACAAAAATCCACAATGGGAGTGAAGTTGCCTCTGCTGGGCGGCTAGGGGTTCCATCGCAATGGCAATAAGAATGGGCAACAGGGGGCAGCCCTGTTGCATCCCTCTCGAGATCTCAGAGGGGATGAGGGGGAGGAATTGCACCATTAACACGGAGTCGGACCACAGGTTTGGCATAGAGTAATTTAATAAGACTCAATTTGAGTCAGGAGATGGAAGAGGTAAGGCCACTCTAGCAAATCAACTGCGTCAGTGGCATCAAGCAATTCCGCCGCTGCACTGACATGAGGGTTAACTGAATGCAGGAGGGCAAAAAAGGTGTGCAGGTTATGAGCAGTGAAGCGGCGGTACGAAGCCTGACTGGTCCAGGCGGATGATATTAGGCAGCAGGAGGAGAAGTCGAGTGGCAATCAACTTAGCCAATATTTTATTTCAACATTAATCATAGAAAGCGGCCTATATGAGTCAAAATTCAGGGGAGCTTTATCAGATTTAAAAATGGTAACTATAGGCGCCTCTTGCAGGGAGGGTGGGAGCACACCACATGACTGGGTTTCTTGGTACATGGCAAAAAGACGAGGGGCCACAAAAGGAGCATATTGTTTGTAAAAGGCCATATCAAGTTTGTCCAGGCCCAGTGCTGTATCTCCAAGCAAACCATTGATTGTCTGTATGATATTCTACCATAAATGTTTTGTTAAGGTTCTTGTGGTGTCCGTCATCTAAACTTCAACAAAGGGCTAATGTTCCTATGAAGAATAGAAAGAGAGGCACTCTATCTCCAGGGTGGAGAAAGCCTTGGGTCAGAGTACTGGATAGAGACAATCAGCTAGACTGTTCATAGTGCCCTCACACATCCCCTAGAGGATGTCATGCTTCATCTTAGGGCGGTGCTTCTCATCGGGCCGGCGCTGCAATGCCCTATGGGTCCCCCGAAGGGTCACTTTAGCGGAGATCTTTTAAGAGGATGCCGTATGATGAGTGCGGGTGAGGTAATTCGTGAAGTGGTGGGCTGTGAACTAAAGGATTAAAACTGGTAAGGGCGATCCTACACTATACTTTAATGGGGGGGGTCGCCCTTCCAGAATAAAAACCTGTTGGCAGGTGAGTGATACCTTAAGGGTTTCCAAGGAACCCTGGTAGCCTGGGTGCTGAGACTGTAGGAGGAGTCTCCTTATTGTCTCAGGGGAGGGACCTAACTCTGGTCACTCCTTCACATGAAAAAGAAAGTACATGTTTCACGCCTAAAATGGTCATAAGAATCCACGGCGCTTCTTCAGGGTGAAAAAAGAGTGTGTAGTGGACAAACTACCCCACACTAGAATTGGTGCCCATAGGTGCTACCTACTGTGTGTATATGTTGTTCTGTATCCAACCTATAGAGAAGGAGAAACCAAAAAGAAGGTTAAAAAGTCAAGATAGTACAGGCAGGAATATACCTGTGGTGCCCCTCATTCATGTGCTCATGGCGTGGTGTCCCAAGCTATGTTGAGCTGGAGGGTATTTCAGAAGGCATGTAGAAATTGACCTGTAGGATCAAAGTGTTGGTCTTATATCAAGAATGTAATTCTTGGATCAGAAGTGAGTAGGACATGGGTGAGTACAGCTAGGTGTCCGTCATCTAGCCAGAGCAACTGGACAGCATCCAGGTAGGAGGTCATGCCTAATGTGACTTCTGGCAGTATGGAGGTGTACAGAGTGGAGTAAAATGTGGTCATTACACTCTGTATGGTCTCAACGCCCGTATGCGCAGTTTGCTGGTCATCCACTAGTTTCAAAATGTGATCACTAGCCCAGGGTTTACGTAACACATCGTCAGTGTCCATCCTGATCTGTCCCTCTCTCCATATCACCGAATAACAGCTTCTTTCCCAAGAAAATGCGCCTTGCGGAGTGCTGCTTCATTGTAGTCTGAACGCTTATTTCTCAGAAACACCTAATGTAGCCTCAATGTTGGTGTCAAAGAATTGAAGCTCTAAGGTGTGAATATCGGCCTCTATACACGCAAGAACCCCTTGCAGCATCCAAAGTATGCCAGCCTGCTTAGCAATGCGTACCACACAGATCACCACTTTATCTAGCAATCAGTACTTGTATAGCACGGCTTATCACCCATTAAGGCAGGTCTTGAGTCTCATCCTGAAGTCTGTCAGCAAGGGTGATGTTCGGAGGTGGAAAGGGAGGGCGTTCCAGGACTTGGCGGCGAGGTGGGAGAAGGAGCAGCTTCTGTAGCTTCGGCAGATGTGTGGTGTCTGTGCGAGGGAGGCAGAGTGAAGTTTTCTGGATGGTTGATGGAAGTTCAGGGGGTGGTTCATGTATGCTGGTCCAGGTCGTGGAGGACTTTGTAGGCATGTGTCAGTCACTTAAATTGTCATCTCATTTGGATGGGGAGCCAGTGGAGCTTTCTCAGGTATTGGCGGATGTGGGTCCAGTTGGGCAGGTTGAGATCAGTCTGGCCGCTGAGTTCTGTATCATCTGGAGCCTTCTGATGAGTTCGGTGGTGGTTCCTGCATACAGTGCATTGCCGTAGCTCAGACGGCTGGTGATTAGGGCTTGCATGACTGTCTTTTTCATGCGTATGGGGCACCATTTGACGATTCTTCGGAGCATGTAGAGAGTATGGAATCAGGCAGAGGAGTGTGTTGATCTATCATTTCATGGTGAGTTTGCTGTCCAGGATGATGTTGAGGTTGCGGGCATGGTCTTTTGATGTGGGGGTGGGTCAGAGTTCGGCGAGTCACCAGGAGTCGTTTCAGAGAGAGGCGTGATTGCCAATCATCAGCACTTTGGTCTTGTCCATATTGAGCTTCATACAGTTGTCCTTCATCCAGGCTGCAATATTCTTCATGCAGGTGTGGTAGTTGGTCTTAGTGGTGGTGGGGTCTGCTGAGAGCGAGAGGATGAGCTGGGTGTCGCCGGCGTAGGATAGGATGTTGATATCGTGGGTTCTGACAATGTCCGCTAGAGGCATCATGTTGGTGCTGAAGAGGGTGGGGCTGCGGGATGAACCTTGAGGGAGACCGCAGATATGCTCATGGGCTCCGAGGTGAAGGGAGGTAGGCGGATTCTTTGCATATGTCAGGTGAGCAATGATTCAATCCATCTGAGCGAGTCTTCATTGATCCCGATTTGGTGCAGTCTCTAGATGAGTGTGTGGTGGGATACAGCAAAGAAAGCTGCAGAGAGGTTGAGGATGATCTGAGCCGCCGATTCTCCTCTGTCAAGTAGGGTGTGGATGTCGTCCGTGGCATTGATCAGGGCAGTCTTGGTGCTGTGGTTGGTGCGGAAACCGGATTGGGAGGCGTATAGCAGGGTTGTTTCTTTCCAGATGTTCGGTGAGTTGTCGGTTGATAGCCTTCTCCAGGACTTTGGCGGGAAAAGGTAGCAGCGAAATGGGGCGGTAGTTCTGGAGTTCACTAGGGTCTGTGGAGGGTTTCTAGAAGAAAGATCTGACTTCTGCGTGTTTTCATGCATTGGGAAAGGTGGCTGTGCCGATGGATTCATTGACAATGGTGGTGAGATGATGGCTGATCTCGTTGCTTCCTAGGTTGAAGAGGTAGTGGGGGCAGGGGTCGGTGGCTGCTCCAGAGTGGATGGAGTTCATGATTGTGGAGGTGTTCGTCGGGGAGGTTTCCATTGGAATGAGGAGGCTGAGGAGGTCTGTGGGTTAGGGCTTGAAGTTCCTGTAGATGGTGGATATCTTGTTGTGGAAGTGATTCACTAGAGTGCTGCAGAGGTTCTGTGAAGGAGGAATCATGTTCTCAGTGGCTGTTGGGCAGGAGAACTCAGACAATGGTAAGGAGTTCCTTGATGTGGTTAGCGGTTGCCTCGATGCGGTCTGCAAGGGCATCCTTTTTCACAACTGTGAGTCGGTGGTATTTGTTGAGGGCTGACTTGAAGGTGGCTTGTGTATCGTCTTTGCTGTTGCGCCATCTTCTCTTCAGTTGCTTGCAGCTGCATTTCATTGTGCTGAGTTCCAGTGTGTACCAGCTGGCTTGTTTGGTTGATCTGCGGGATTTGGCTGGTTTTATGGGGTAGACTTGGTCGGCAGCATTGGTGATCCAGGTGTTGAAGTTCTCGACTGCTTTTTTCAGGTTGGTTGCGGCGTTGGGCTGAGTGATGTTGAGGGCATCCATCCAGTGGGTCTGTCTCACTTTGCTCCAGCTGTGGAAGGAGGTGCTGGTAGGGTTGGAGGTGGTGTGAGGCAATCCTGTGATGGGGAAGTGTATGATGGAGTGGTCGGTCCAGGTGGGTTCTGTGGCATGGCTGTATTTGACTCTGTGGCTGATGTGAAGGTAGGGTCCAGTGTGTGTCCTGCTCTATATGTGTGATCTGTAACCAACTGGGTGAGGCCGATGTTGTCCATTCATTCCAGGAGATTGGTGGAGTTAATGTCTGTGGGGTAATCCAGATGGAAGTTGAAGTCTCAGAAGAAGATGTAGTGCTTTGATTCAATGGTGAGTGAGGCAATGAAGTATGTGATGGTGTTGCAGAGACAAGTTAGTGGTCCTTGGGGTCAGTAGGTGAGGATTCCTTTGATGGTTGTTTTGTCGTTGGTGTGGAGTTGGAAACTGAAGTGTTCCATGATTGATGTGGTGTTGTCTTCTGTGGTGGTGCAGCGGATTGATTCTTTGTGAATGATGGCAATGCCCCCTCTGTGTTTGTTGGTGCAGTCCCAGTGTGTCATCTTGTAACCGTTCGGCATTGCGGTGGTGATGTAGTGGGCGTAGGAGGGGTTGAGTCAGATCTCTGTGATGAAGGTCACATCGGGGGCAAGGGTGGAGATGGTGTCCCAAACTTTAATGGCATGTTTGCAGAGCAATCTGGCATTGATCAGGAGGCAGAGTGCTCTTGGTCGGCACATTGGTACGGGGTTCTTTGAGGGTTGGAGGTCCTACATTGCAGGTAAAGAGAGTGGTTGCAGGAGATGCGAAGCTGCAGTTGTTGCAACATCCGGGGTCCAGGGATTGGAGATCTGTGATGGAGTAGCTGTGGATGCCTGCAGGGTCAGGGTTCCTGGCACTGGGTTTGGTCTAGGCACGGACGGGCACAGACGAGCCTCCATTAAGTAGGTGCAGGGAGGGGCATTTGGGAGACAGGTGGCAGGAATCACATGGTGGGAAACAGGGTCGGTACAGCGGTCAGGAAAAATGGCAGCAAACAAAAAATGAGGAAAACTGAAATCTGGCTAACAGGTTGGCTGCCAAAGACTAATCAGCCCAGGGCAGGAGTAGCCCTATTAGCAGTCCGGCAGAAGGACGCCCACAGAGGAAGGAGACACTAATGAGCAGCGGGTGAGGACCTGCTCAATGGTGATGGGCTGCAGCCTCCATTAAGTAGGTCCTGGGAGAAGGGAGGGGTGCTGGGAAGGCATGCGGCAGGAAGCAGGTGGCTGGAAGTGTGTGGTGGGAACCAGGAAAGACGCAGCGGGTAGCAAAAGTGGCAGCAAGCAAAAAAATTAGGAAAACTGTAAGCTGTCTGACAGGCTGGCTACCACGCACTAATCAGCCAAGGGCAGGAGCAGCCCTATCAGCAGTCCAGCGGGAGGAGGCCCACAGAGGAAGGAGACACGAGCAGCGAGGGGGAGCTGGTGAGGACCTGTCCTGTTAATAACCTCTCAGACCGTGGAAGGAGAGTTGACAGAGCACGTGTTATGCTGAAAACATTCCATAATTGCTGCCTTAATGTGAGTGCTAAAAACTTGATATCTGAGTGCGTTGGGGGAAACCTCCAGGAGAATGCACGCAAAGGTGCAATCTCCTGCAGGATGGGGGCATGGTCGGATAACATTCTGGGTAGATGGGTGACTGATAGTCCAGAAGACTATGTCCCTGGTAACAAGCCATTAGTCTTTTCTAGACCAAATGTTGTGGATTGTTGTTGTACAGGTACCCTCTGCGCTAGATGCGTGTAGTGAGTGCCAAATATCCATTAGGTCGTAGTCAGCAATAAGTGTGTACCAGTGTAGTAGCCCCTGGGCACGGGCGGCTGGAGTAACAGGACCTGTCCCTGCGCACATCCAGATCCATATGTCTCCCCCCATAGCACCGCCCATGGTACCCATCAGCCTCCAATCCTCTGCAAAGAAAAGGGGATCATCCACGTTCTGGTCATATATGGAAATAAGGATCAGTGAGTGTCCCTGCAGTGTGCCTGCTAGAAACAAACCTGCCCTGGGTATCACAGCAAACGTCATGTGTGCCATGGTAGCCCCCTGCGGATGAGCACGGCTGTGTCCCATGCATAATTGGAGTAATGGGAGACCTGGCATTCTGTGATCCATCCAACCTGTTGGTAGACACCAGACGTTTAAGTTAGGTACAATTCTTGCAACAGGCAGATGTCTATATGGTGTCTATTCAGACAAGCAAGCACCTGCTGGGTCTTACGTTGATCGTTTAGCCCCCGGACATTCCCGGTCTGGCATGAAATAGGAGCCATAAAGGATTAAGGGGCAAGTAATCTTGTAGCATAGAAACTATCTGTACAGCAAATGTTTCTGTAAGGATGCGGGAGTGTGGCTAGCAAAGAGATAAGAGGCGCAGAACAGAGAACAACAAATACCCCAACAAAAATCCCCCCTCCCACTTTGCCCCCAACCAAGCTGAATCACAGCACCCCTCACCCCCCACACATCCAAAGCAACTCACAAACAGAACCAAATTGGGAATCATCCCCAGAGGGTATCAAGAGGTCCCAGCATACTCCCCAGAGCTTAGAAGGCCGGGTGGCCAGGAAAGGTGAGTGGGGGGAGTGCTGGAGCCATGAAGATGCCATCCCTGCAGCTCCGAGGATGGGTCGTCAAACTCATTCATGCAGCCGTCCCTCAGTCACTGAGGTTTCCACCCAGTACCACAATTGGGTCAGGAGGTCGGGGGACCCTCAGATCTCTGCCAGATCTGGGAGGAGACTGCACAGAGTTCTTACAATGATTAGACTTTTTGCTTAAGCGGTCACAGCTCGATCCATCTAACAAAGAGGCAGCCTTGGTGGCAGGAGGATCCATGCTCTGAGCAAACTTGGTTGCAGTCTTGGGGTCCGTGAAATGGTAAGCTTTCCCCTTATTGAGGACCCGGAGCTTGGACTGGTATATCAATCTTCTGCAGCATGCATTTCACTTGGAGAAATTCATGGCACACCGCCTGCATCGCCAACGTGAAATCTGGGAAAAGGGAGATGGCGTTTCCCCGCTATTGGAGAGGACCGCGGTCTCGTGCCAAGCGTAATGTGGTATCCCTGTCCATGTAATTCAGGAGGCAGACAATTATTGGTTGCGCTGGAGCCCCAAGATGCAGGCGCGGTCCCAAGTAGCGATGCGCCCGCTCTACTTTGAACAAGGGGGATAAGTCTTCTCCAAATAGTGTCTTGAGCAAGCTTCCCATGTAAGTTTACATTCGATCCATCGCCATTGTTTCAGTGACCACCAGTTTGCGCAAATTATTCCTGTGGGAATGCACCTCAAGGTCCTCATTTTTATTTCTAATTACTTCATGGACTTTCTCCATTCTGAGTAACTGCTGCCCAGCAGACAAGTTGGTATCTTCAATGTCTGAGGTACGGCACTCCAAATGATCTATGCTCTCCTCACGTTTTTCTACTTTTTCTTTCAAACGATCAAACCAGTCAGCGAGGAGGGTCGATCTTAGAGTCGATGCAGTTCACGCTATGTGTAAGATCCAGGAACATGGAGCAAATGAGGCCTCATCACAGTCCTGGGACTCCTGTCACCGGGCCTCATGATCTAAGTCCGTAGTGATTTTGAGACGGCAGGACTCAAACTGTAGTTTGGTCTGCTTATTGTCACTTTTCCTTATGGTGTGAGACTGAGGGTCTGGGACAAAGTCAATGTCCTCAGGGGTGTTCCTGCACTGCGCTCTCAGAGTAACTGTCTGATAGGCATTCAGGTCCCACCACTTCCCAGGAAAAGGCCCCCGGGGGCAAGATCAGACCCAAATGCAGTGAATGTAATGGTGCCCACTCTGCAGGCTCAACGCATGCTTTCATCCAGCACTGGGGGGGCAGCACATAGTTTATAGGCAGTGTAGGCTCCACGCAGTTCTAAATGGCCTAAGGCAGGCAAGTCTAGTAATATGACCCCGCCTCTCCCCGGAGACCACCACTGGGGGACAGGAGCAGGCCTGGGGCTCCGAGATGGATGCAACGCCGGGCAGTCAACCCGCCACGGAGGCAGCAGGGGCGGCTAGAGCCACTCCTGCTATCATGGCTGGCCTTACCCCTTATGGTCCGGTAGGGCTTAAGCACCTCAAGATTGGGCCTTCCTGAGGTTCCACCATACGCTGCCTCCCAGTTTCAGGTCGGCCATCCGCGCAGCCTTCATAAGTCATCCGGTCGGGAGCACAGGCCTGCTCATTCTCCCATCTCGCACGTCGCACCTGGGCAAGTAAGGTGCAGCACATAGTGGCATCGAGTTCAAAGCTGCAGCGTGGTCCACTAGTCCTCAACAGCTGCGATGTTGCAATCCAAGTCCCCCACGCGACATGTCTGCCCAAAGGCGGCTCAATCGGTCATCAATCCTGCTGGGATAGTAGCTAGGATGGCGGCAAATCTGATTCCCTGCATATTGTCAGGATAAATGTCTGATTGTAGTTCCTGCCCAGCAATGCCTTGCTACGCGGCGGCCATCTTGCCATCGGGATCTTTAGTGACCCCTGCCAAAAAAAAAAAAAAATGAAATTTTTATGGGAAAGTTGGAGCTTTTCAAAATTTGTTTTCATTTCTAAAAGGCAAGTCGAAATTAGCATATTACTTGGTCTTTTTCTACTCTTACAACTGCCTCTCTTTTTGTTGGAGCACACTAGTGCTTCTCAGTGGAGACCACAAATCGTCCAAACTAGAGTTTGCTGTAATTGCGCTGAGCCTACAAATCAATTTATGGATACCAACTTAATTTTTACCTTCTAATTTGAAATTCCTTCACATATACAGAGTGCTTAAGAATTTTAAAATTACATTTTGCTCTGTTATGTGTATGTACTTTATAAATCTGCTAATTAATATTTCATTTTCTAAACAGTCGCGACGTACCACAGGTCAATGT
This sequence comes from Calotriton arnoldi, assembly GCA_963921515.1. Taxonomy (NCBI): domain Eukaryota; kingdom Metazoa; phylum Chordata; class Amphibia; order Caudata; family Salamandridae; genus Calotriton; species Calotriton arnoldi. The sequence goes on from CAWUFW010005693.1 coordinate 398,949, forward strand.
TTAGCCCTATATCCCTCACAGACCTTAACTTACTCTTATCTACCTCTGTCATGATTCTTTCTCATCCTTATACTGCCTGACATAGAGATGGATGTCTAGCTCATCACAAATAGTTTTTGTAAGAAGTATTAGGGACAAATGCAATTTTTTCCAGGTTCTTTTTAGGAACAGACCCTTAAGAAATATCTAGATAGGAGAGTGTATGCTTCTACGGACCTTTAGATATGCACCAGCAGGAGTGCATGTATATCGATCAGGGGTATAGTAGAACAAACATTAAAGTTGTGCTCTATAGGTGCAACGTTTCCCAAATACTGGTTGTGCTACTAAATATTGACCCCCTCAGAACGTCGAGGTACAAGAATATGAAGGACAAAATATCTAAAGGTAAATGCATATAGGGAAGTATAGAATTACTATTCCTAACTCACCATCTATATACCTGGAAGATATATATGTGGCGTAAGGAATAGAAAAACTATACTTACTTACCTGTAGATATTTTTGAAGAGATATCCTGACATCGATATTCTAGTAATCTGGTTTTGATATTCAAATCTGTGGTACATATTAAAGAACACACAATCAGCTTTTTAAAAATCACCATTAAATCCTATCAATTAAATGGGATATAAAGTAGAAGGATGTTAAGTAAAGTAGGCTGACTGGCAGCTTAGTGTATTTTCCAAACTGTTTTATCTTTGTATAATGCAAAGCCTTATCACATTTCTTTTAAACATAAGCTGACCTGAAGGGCTGGATGTACAACCTCAATACTCACATTTTTTCCTGCAGGATGTCTTACCTGGGACATTCTGCATCAGGAAATCATCACACCTTGAAGCCCCGAAAGGATAAACCTCACATCAAGTAAAGTTAGAAAACTTAATCTGCTTCATAAAGTGTGCAGTCTCCTAATTCCGACCAACTTTGTAAGTGACGTTTTAATTTAACTTGCCACTAATGTTAAATAATTTTTTAAAGACCTTGAAATATATCCATGTTGGACTTGGCATCTTTTGGCGTGTTTCCCCTGAGTTTTTGCTTTCTGACCTCCCGGTTTTGACTCTGTTTTTGCTGGCGTAGTGTTTCTGCGCACTTTTCTCACTGCTGATAAGTGGTAAAGTGCAAGTGCTCCTGTGGTAAATTGTGGTATGGATTGGTGTTTCCATGAGTGGATATTTGATTTACTTGTTAGTCCCTAGTAAAGTGCACTGAGTGTGCCAGGGCCTGTAAATCAAACGCTACTAATGGTCCTGCAGCACTGATTGTGCCACCCACGTGAGTAGCCCGGAAAAGGTACCTCAGACCCGCCATTGCGGAGTCTGCGCGCAGTTTGTAACTGCCATGTCGATTTGGCCAGTGCACACACTTGCCAGTCCCTCACCTTCCCTTTTCTTACATGTCAGCCACCCCTAAGGTAGGCCCAGGTAACCCCTGTGGGCAGCGTGCAGTGTATGGGAAAGGTAGGACACGCCCTGGTGTGTGTGTGTGGCATGTCCTGATAGTGAATTACGGCCAATTTCGGTTTTCGCTATCGCAAGGCTACCTGTTCCCCATAGGAGAGAATGGGGAGTTTGTTTATAACATCTTATAAACATAACTGGCCCGGGGAATAAGGTAGGAAAATAAAGTTTAGTGTGCCAGAACTCAGAATCTAAAGATGCATCTTTTAGTGAATGTGATTTTTACATTCTGTGTTTGAAAATACCACTTTTAGAAAGTAGGTATTTTCTTGCTCAGTCATCACGTGTGCCTCTGCTGGAATGTGGATTGCCTGTCTGGGTTTTGGATGACAGAAGGCTGGGGAGCAGGAGTGGCTCCAGATAGTCTAGGTGGGTCAGGAAAGGGCTGAATAGACCTGGGCTGCAATGGGGGAAGGGGGAGGAGATTTCCTTGCACCTCAAAGGGCCTGGTCTGCCTCTGACCATGCCGTCTCCACCTCCTGCCAGAAAGTCACACCAGAGAAGGCATAACTGGTTCTGGCTGGGCACAGACACTCTCCGCCTTAGAGATCAAAGGATTTTGGGATATAAATATTGGGGCCCAGACCCCTGAACTTTAGAACTCTTTTGGACCAAGAAGACTGCCAAGAAGAAGAGCCGGAGAAGCTGTGAGGAGGAACTACCACTTTGCTGTGTGCTTTGCTGTGTTGGCCTGCAGTGGCTACTTCTGTCTTGGGCAGTGAAAGGACTGGACTGAACTTTCTGCAATCTACTTTTGTGAGTTTCTCCAAGGGCTTGAGGTAGAGCGTGCCCCCTGTTCAAGAAGTCTCAGGAACAACAAAGACTTCAATCTCTTCTGCCCTCAGCACTGGGGACTGTGTGTTTTGTGCTGCAACAGAAGAAAACCAACGCGACGACGTCTACGACACCACTGCTGACTCCGTGTCCTGAAGGCACCGCAGCAACGCCGCATCGCGACACTTGTCTCACCGACGACGCCTGCTGACGCCGCCACCGAGCCGCTGCTCGCACCCGACCTGTGGGCACCGCACTCCGCACCGCCTCGCGACGACGCCTTGGTATCCCCGACGACGCCGCTCCATGCCGAAATCTATGCCGCTGCTTGCATCATGGTTAGAGGGCACCGCTCGTAAAGTTACACGACACACCGCTCTCCTCCCGCACCGCAGCCTTGGCCTACCGACGCCGGCGCCATCGACTCCAGTTCGTCAGCCGACACAGCTGCTTGCACCGTGACCTGCCAGCACCGCGACGAGCACCGCATTCATATCGCACCGCGACCCTGGTCTCACCGACGATGCCATCTGATGCTGCCACCGAGCCGCTGCTCGCACCGCGACCTTTGGGCAACGCACGCCGCACCGCTGCACTTCGCACCGCAGCACCCGACGCCTGCCGACGCCAGCGCTCCTGACTCCAACAGAGAGGAGATCGATCTGCAACACGTGTGACTTTAAGGGCCCGACGACTCTTGCACCAACCTCCGGAACCGCTCCACGAGAGGTCGCCGACGCCCTGCATTTCTAAAAGGTACTGTTTGCAGGTCTTTCCGACACCGTAGCTGGCCTGCGACACCGCGGTCAGCCAGAACTGCTTAGATTTGTTTGCTCACGATGCCGTGATAGCCCCGGATGGAGCTATCAACATCAAGGAACTGTTTTTCAAGCATATTTTGATAACTGAAGATTTTTAAGTACTGTATGGTGGATTTTTATCGTATTTGGTCTTGTCTTAAGTATATAAAAATATTGGATATTTTTCTAAACTGGTGTGGTGTCCTTTTGTAGTGCTTACACTGTATTACTGTTGGTTACGTGCAAATGCTTTACACACTGCCTCTAAGATAAGCCTGACTGCTCGTGCCAAGCTACCAAGGGGGTGAGCAGGGGTTATTTTAGGAGTGTAACTCCCTTATCCTGACTAGAGTGGTGGTTTCTGCCTGGCTTTGGCACATGCCCTAGCCTACCAAAAATCCCATTTTTAACATTGGTTGTCAGCGGTGAGGATAGGACTTGCGTTTGCACTTGACTTACAGTGATTGGTGTGCACTACTACCATATCGCAGACCATTACGTGCCACATACTGGTTCTTTTTCTTTTTGGCCTATTTTTGATCTTGCCAGTTTGAACTTGCTACTTCATCATGCCTAAATCAAGAGCATCATCTGTTGCATCCCTGGAAATTGCCTTTGAGGAGGATAGGTTGGAATCCTACAATGTTAGGGAATTGAAATCAATTTGCAAAAACCTAAAAGTCCAAGTCAGAGGCCTCACTAGGAAGGAGGAGCTACAAAAGGCGCTGAGGGCCTGGGTAGCAGCCAGACATGCCAGCGAGCAGTCTGGTGATCTCAGTGGAGAGGCAGCGGAGCCTATTCCAAGGGTGGATGTGCTCTTGGGAGGGGGAGAACCCTCTAGGCCAGGCAGCAGTGGCCTGTCCCCAGAGGAGCTGGAGGACAGGCGGGAAGCGAGGAAGTTCGAGTTGGAGAAACTCAGGATGGAAAGTGAGAGGGAAGACAAAAGAATAGCCATGGAGGAAAGGGAGATGATCTTAGACCATGAGCGAAGTATTAAGGAGCTGGAGCTAAGAAATAGGCCCAGCTCAGATGATGGCAGCAATTCGTCAAGACAGGCAGACAGAATTGTACACATCCCTAAGAATTAGGCAAGGAATTCAAGAAGGGGGACGACATACAAAGGTGGTTTCAGGGTTACGAGGCAGCGATACACATGAATGGGGTCCCTGAGGAGAATTGGGGAGCAGGATTGTGGCCTCTCTTTCCGGAAGAAGCCCGGGATACTTTAATAGCTTTGGGTAAGGGGTATCACCTCACCTATCCCGACATGAAGGACGCCCTTCTCACTAAGTATGGTCTTACTCCTGAAAAGTACAGGGATCAGTTCAGGTCCAGTAAGAAGTCTGATGCCAACACGTGGTTGGAATTTGTGGATGTGTTTTGCCGGTCACTGGATGGCTGGGTGAAGGGCAGTAATGTGACAGATTTTCAGGGGCTCTAAAATTTGATTGCATGGGAGCACTTGTCTAGTCTATGTTTTGCAGATCTGCGCCAGCACCTAGTTGATAGTAAGCTGACTGACCCAAGAAGCTTGCTATGGAGGCGGACCGCTGGGTGATTACCAGGGTCCACAAGAAAGCATTTGGGGGAGACTCAGCCAAAGGTGGGTAGGGTCCCCCGCAGAAAAGTGGGGGGGACATGGGTAAAGCACAGGAGTTCTCTAAAGGGCCCCAAACTAACACCCAGGGTAAAGGTTCCCATCCCCCCGGAGATAATAAACAAGGGGTCTCGTCAGGAAAGCCTGCTGAGACCGGCCCCGCAAGTGTTTTGCATGTGACCAGGTGGGTCACATGAAGGGGGACCCCAAGTGCCCTAAGGAGGGACAGCCACCCACCGGTGGGCAGTCCAAAGTGTTGGCTAGTGTAGCGCTTGGGGAGGAGGAGTACCCACAGGAGGGTGGGGACCCCGCAGAAATGACCCTCGTCTCACTAGGGGACAGTGAGATGGTCCCAGGAAACCTGGTGCCCCCTAACACAAAGAAATACAGCACCTGGGTGACCATCAATGGGAACAGGGTAGAGGCCCTCAGAGATACTGGAGCCAGTGTGACCTCAGTCCGGTGTCACCTGGTCTCTGAGAAGCAGGTAGTCCCAGGGGCATTCCACCAAGTAATTGCGGTGGACAATTCAGCGCGCCAGTGTCTGGTGGCGCAGGTTCCCTTCGAGTGGGGGGGGGGGTCTCAGGTCCCTCGAGGGTGGTTGTGAGCCCTTCCATGCCTGTAGATTGTCTGCTAGGTAACGACCTGGAGCAGTCCTTATGGAAGGATGTTGAGCTCAGATCTCACTTGGAGATGCTTGGGTTGCCAGAGTGGGCATGCGTGTCCACTCGGTCAATGGCGGCCAGAGAGGGTGATCAAATGGACTTGGAGCCTGAAACAGTGGCCCAAGTCCCTGCCAAGAGAAAGGTCAAGGGGCGCGGGAAACCGGCCCCTAAAGTTCCCACAGACCGGGAGGAAGCGGACCTCGAGGGGGACGCCCCGGTGCCTACAGGGGAGCAGGTAGCTGAACTGGGGGACATCTCTGAGCTGACCCATTGGCAGCAAGAAGGGGGTCCCACCAGGGAGGAATTCTGCAAGGAGCAGAAGGAGTGCCCTTCTCTGGAGGGTCTGCGGGGGCAGGCTGCAGACCAGGCAGCTGGTGATCAGTCCGGATCACATCGGATCTACTGGGAGAATGATCTCCTGTACAGTGAGCCTAGGGTCGCTGAGCCTGGGTCAGCCCGTGTGCTGGTGGTACCCCTGCGCTTCAGGACCTTCCTACTGGGTCTGGCTCATGACGTGCCTTTGGCAGGACATTTGTGGCAGGACACGACCTTTGACAGGCTTGTCACCCACTTCTTCTGGCCCCAAATGCGAAGGCAGTCAGATGGACATTGCAGGTCTTGCCAAACTTGCCAGGCAAGTGGTAAGAGTGGGAGGAAGGTCAACGTTCCTCTCCAACCTTTTCCAGTGGTTGGAACGCCCTTTGAAAGGGTAGGGATGGACATTGTGGGGCCACTAGATCCAAGACAGCCATGGGCAACAGGTACATCCTGGTCTTGGTGGACCGTGCCACCCGGTACCCGGAGGCCATCCCTCTCAGGACAACAACGGCGCCAGTGGTGGGCCGGGCGTTAATTGGGATCTTTTGCCGAGTGGGGTTCCCCAGAGAGGTGGTTTTCTGACAGGGAGACCAATTTCATATCCAAGTATATGACATCCCTGTGGAAGGAGTATGGTGTAACCTACAAATTCACCACCCCTTACCATCCACAAGGTAACAGTCTGGTGGAGAGATTCAACCGGACCTTGAAGGGCATGATTAAGGGTCTAACAGAACCCATGAGGTGTAAGTGAGACGTCCTCTTGCCGTGCCTTCTCTTTGCATACAGGGAGGTACCACAGAAGTCTCTTGGGTTCAGTCCCTTTGAGCTTCTGTATGGTCACCCTGTGAGAGGACCTCTGAGTTTGGTGAAGGAAGGCTGGGAGGCAGCTCCCAGGAAAACTCCCCAGGACGTGTTTAGTTACATGCTGGCCTTCAGAAACCAAACTGCCCGCTTCAGGAAACTCGCTCAGGCGAACATGGAAGCAAGCCAGGAAGAAATTAAGAAGTGGTATGACCAGAATGCCACTCTGGTCGAATTTCAACCTGGGCAAAAAGTGTGGGTCATGGCCCCAGTGGAACCTTGTGCCCTGCAGGACAGGTGGACTGGGCCGTTTGAGGTGGTGGAGCGCAAAAGTGATGTCACCTACCTGGTGGATTTGCGGGCTCCCAGGAACCCTTTGAGGGTCCTCCACATGAACCGCCTCAAACCCCACTTCGAGAGGTCCGAAGTGAGCATGCTCTTGGCGACAGATGATGGGGCGGAAGAGGAGAGTGAGCCTCTCCCTGACCTCCTGTCTACCAAGGAGCATGATGGGTCAGTGGAAAGTGTGATCCTCTCCCCTACACTGAGCCCAGAACAGCAGAGCGGTTGTCACCAGTTGTTGGGACGGTTTGCCCCACTGTTCTCTCTGACCCCAGGTGTTACTCACTGGTGTACCCATGACGTGGACACCGGTGACAGCCCTCCTGTGAAGCACAAGATTTACAGGTTGACTGACCGGGTCAAGGCCAGCATTAAAGAGGAGGTCTCTAAGATGTTGGCGTTAGGGGTGATCGAGCCTTCCAACAGTCCTTGGGCCAGCCCAGTGGTCTTGGTCCCAAAGGCTGCTGCACCCGGTGCCACTCCAGAACTGTGGTTTTGTGTGGACTACCATGGGCTCAATGCCGTCACCAGGACTGACGCACACCCCATCCCCAGAGCTGATGAGCTCATTGATCGGTTGGGAGCTGCCAAGTTCCTCAGCACGTTTGATTTAACGTCTGGGTACTGGCAGATTGCCTTAACCGATGGGGCCAAGGAGAGGTCAGCTTTTTCAACCCCAGAAGGACATTACCAGTTCCGGGTGATGCCCTTTGGGTTGAAGAATGCCCCTGCCACCTTTCAGAGGTTGGTCAATCAGGAGTTGGCTGGGCTGGAGGATTTCAGTGCCGCCTACTTGGATGACATCGCAGTGTTCAGTTCCAGCTGGGAAGAACACTGGCAGCACCTCGGTGAAGTGTTGACGGCGCTGCAGAGGGCAGGCCTCACGATCAAGGCCAGTAAGTGCCAGATCGGGCAGGGTTTGGTGGTGTACTTGGGACACCAGGTAGGAAGCGGCCAGGTGGCGCCCTACAACCCAAGATTGACACCATTCTGGCTTGGGAGCCCCCAAGACCCAGACAGAGGTGAGGGCCTTCTTAGGACTCACCGGGTACTACAGGAGGTTTGTCAAGGGGTATGGCACTATTGTTGCCCCCTTAACAGAGCTGACTTCCAGGAAGCAGCCCAAGAAGGTGATCTGGACTGAGTCCTGCCAGAAGGCTTTTGATGCCCTGAAGGCCGCCATGTGCACGGCACCCGTGCTCAAGGCACCCGACTTCTCCAAGGAATTCGTCATGCAGACTGACGCTTCAGAGCATGGAGTGGGAGTGGTGCTCTCACAACTGAACGAGGAGGGCCTGGACCAGCCTGTAGTCTTCCTTAGCCGGAGACTACTCCCCAGGGAACAGAGGTGGAGTGCCATAGAAAGGGAAGCTTTCGCTGTGGTCTGGGCACCAAAGAAGCTGAGACCATACCTGTTTGGGACTCACTTCTGGGTTCAGAAAGACCACAGGCCCCTCAGATGGTTGATGCAAATGAGGGGTGAGAATCCAAAACTGCTGAGGTGGTCCATCTCCCTACAGGGAATGGACTTTACGGTGGAACACCGTCCTGGCACAGAACACGCCAATGCAGATGGTCTGTCTAGGTTGTTCCGCCTTAGTGAAGAGAACTCCCAGGAGGGTGGGTAGTTCTCCCTACTTTCAGCTGGAGGGGACATGTGTTAGACTTGACATCTTTTGGCATGTTTCCCCTGAGTTTTTGCTTTCTGACCTCCCGGTTTTGACTCTGTTTTTGCTGGCGTAGTATTTCTGCGCACTTTTCTAACTGCTGATCAGTGGTAAAGTGCAAGTGCTCCTGTGGTAAATTGTGTTATGGATTGGTGTTTCCTTGATTGGATATTTGATTTACTTGTTAGTTCCTAGTAAAGTGCACTGAGTGTGCCAGGGCCTGTAAATCAAACGCTACTAATGGTCCTGCAGCACTGATTGTGCCACCCACATGAGTAGCCCGGATAAGGTACCTCAGACCCGCCATTGCGGAGTCTGCGTGCAGTTTGTAACTGCCATGTCGACTTGGTCAGTGCACACACTTGCCAGTCCCTCACCTTCCCTTTTCTTACATGTCAGCCACCCCTAAGGTAGGCCCAGGGTACCCCTGTGGGCAGGGTGCAGTGTATGGGAAAGGTAGGACATGCCCTGGTGTGTGTGGCATGTCCTGATAGTGAATTACGGCCAATTTCGGTTTTCGCTATCGCAAGGCTACCTGTTCCCCATAGGACAGAATGGGGAGTTTGTTTATAACATCTTATAAACATAACTGGCCCGGGGAATTAGGTAGGAAAATAAAGTTTAGTATGCCTGAACTCAGAATCTAAAGATGCATCTTTTAGTGAATGTGATTTTTACATTCTGTGTTTGAAAATACCACTTTTAGAAAGTAGGTATTTTCTTGCTCAGTCATCCTGTGTGCCTCTGCTGGAATGTGGATTGCCTGTCTGGGTTTTGGATGACAGAAGGCTGGGGAGCAGGAGTGGCTCCAGATAGTCTAGGTGGGTCAGGAAAGGGCTGAATAGACCTGGGCTGCAATGGGGGAAGGGGGAGGAGATTTCCTTGCACCTCAAAGGGCCTGGTCTGCCTTTGACCATGCCGTCTCTACCTCCTGCCAGGAAGTCACACCAGAGAAGGCAGAACTGGTTCTGGCTGGGCACAGACACTCTCCGCCTAAGAGATCAAAGGATTTTAGGATATAAATATTGGGGCCCAGACCCCTGAACTTTAGAACTCTTTTGGACCAAGAAGACTGCCAAGAAGAAGAGCCGGAGAAGCTGTGAGGAGGAACTACCACTTTGCTGTGTGCTTTGCTGTGTTGGCCTGCAGTGGCTGCTTCTGTCTTGGGCAGTGAAAGGACTGGACTGAACTTTCTGCAATCTACTTTTGTGAGTTTCTCCAAGGGCTAGAGGTAGAGCTTGCCCCCTGTTCAAGAAGTCTCAGGAATAACAAAGACTTCAAGAGCTTCTGCCCTCAGCACTGGGGACTGTGTGTTTTGTGCTGCAACAGAAGAAAAGCAACCCGACGACGTCTACGACGCCACTGATGACTCCGTGTCCTGAAGGCACCGCAGAGGGCACCGCCGCAACGCCGCACGGCGACCCTGGTCTCACCGACGACGCCTGCTGATGCCGCCACCGAGCCGCTGCTCGCACCACAACCTGTGGGCACTGCACTCCGCACCGCCTCGCTTCATGATGACGCCTTGGTATCCCCGAAGACGCCGCTCCACGCCGAAATCTATGCCGCTGCTTGCACCGTGGTTAGAGGGCACCGCTCGTAAAGTTACACGACGCACCGCCCTCCTCCCGCACCGCAGCCTTGGCCTACCGACGTCGGCGCCATCGACTCCAGTTCGTCAGCCGACGACAGCTCTTCAGCAACGACGACGATGCTGCTTGCAACGTGACCTGCCAGCACCGCGACGAGCACCGCATTCATCTCGCACCGCAACCCTGGTCTTACCGACGACGCCATCTGACGCCGCCACCGAGCCGCTGCTCGCACCGCGACCTGAGGGCACCGCACACCGCACCGCTGCACTTCTCACCGCAGCACCCGACGCCTGCCGACGCCAGCGCTCCTGACTCCAACAGAGAGGAGATCGATCTGCAAGGCGTGTGACTTCGAGGGCCCGACGACTCCTGCACCGGCCTCCGGAACCGACGCCTGCGGACGCCGTGCTTTCGGAAGCTCCACGAGAGGTCGCCGACAGCCTGCATTTGTAAAAGGTACTGTTTGTGGGTCTTTCCGACTCCGTAACTGGCCCGCGACACCGCGGTCAGCCAGAACTGCTTGAATTTGTTTGCTCACGATGCCGTGATAGCCCCGGACGGAGCTATCGACATCAAGGAACTGTTTTTCAAGCATATTTTGATAACCAAATATTTTTAAGTACTGTATGGTGGATTTTTATCGTATTTGGTCTTGTCTTAAGTATATAAAAATATTGGATATTTTTCTAAACTGGTGTGGTGTCCTTTTGTAGTGCTTACACTGTATTACTGTTGGTTACGTGCAAATGCTTTACACACTGCCTCTAAGATAAGCCTGACTGCTCGTGCCAAGCTACCAAGGGGGTGAGCAGGGGTTATTTTAGGAGTGTAACTCCCTTATCGTGACTAGAGTGGTGGTTTCTGCCTGGCTTTGGCACATGCCCTAGCCTACCAAAAATCCCATTTCTAACAATCCATCAAAAACATATTTGGGAATTAGTAGCAAAGAGTGTGTTTTAAACACTTTAGGGATGCACCAATGGTGAAAACTGTATAGAATTTACAGGGAAAGTCCCACAATTAATTTTACGGTAAGGTGGAGACAAAATATGGGTACTTCAATTACATTTCGTCAAAGCACCACCAAAAACTGAATGGACTTGAAGCAGTGTCTTGCTTCGCCTTTCAGATAATACAGAATCTCCTACACGGTGGCTCAAAATACACAGCGAAGCAGGAGACATAACACAAAACAAACACCTTTAGAAAAAGGTTTTATTTTACAAAATGCAAAGACTCTTTTGTAGAATAAGGCTTGGGGTTTTATTTTACACAATGCTCTCTAACAGAAAGGCTTTCCCAGATGCACAACATTCAAATACACATAGATACATATATTTATATGCATGCAATAATAAAACACTCGGTAAATGCAACAGTTAAATGAATGAATAATACCTTGAATAAACAAGCAGCAAATAATATGAGATAAGACTCAAGCAAATATAATGGGACGTCCTGCAAGAGATCAGAAAGCTATATATACACTAGATACATCAAATTATTACTTTGGATGTGCACCTCACTCAGTCACACATCACAAAGAAAACACCTCAAATGATCAAAGCCACTGGCCACACATCACAATGGCAATAATCAAAACTCAAACACCTCGAATGATCACAGCCACTGGAACCACGCATCACAATGGCACTTGTCAGAAACAAATCACTTCACCCGATCGCTCACTTGACATCCTTGCCAATTCTCGCTGGGGTGCCTGTTCACAGCTTGCTTGTACTCTCGACCGGGACTCAAGTTCCGTTTGTCTTACAGCAGCATGTCTACTCTGTAAGTGAGCACCCAAACCCAACTGTCAACAAACCCCAGCTTTATAGTCTCAAAACTCGCACTAGAAGGTTCAAGAATTTCCTCCCTGCGCCAAAGGAATCTTACCAGGACTGGCCAGCTTCCAAGCAAGCATTCCATGGCAGGAAGGAGTTCCCACGTTCCCTCTACAGTCTTGCATGTTCCAGCCTTTATCTTGACGAAGCTCACGAAAGCCTTCCAGGGTACATTAAACAATCTCTCACAAAAACAATCCTTGAACGTGATTAACCCAAACAACTTGCAAGCGTGGCTGTGCGCGCAGATAAAGCTCAAGCCAGGCAGAGTCAGAATTCAGGATGACATGAGGTCATGTCAAAGCCAATAGTAAGAACTTCACAATACTTCCAATGCACAACACAGTGCACATTTGTGCACCACTGCTTATAGCATCACATACTTCATCTCTCAATGAACAACACAGTGCACATTTGTGCACCACTGCTTATAGCATCCCATACTTCATCTCTCAATGTACAACACAGTGCACATTTGTGCACCACTGCTCACAACACTGCACTTCGAGACCAAAAAGTACATTCTACACCTCTCTCTCCCTCATGCTTTCGAATGCACATCCCACACGCTCTGTTCTTGTCAAGGCTGTTCTATTCCGTGACAGCTCCCACTGAAAGACAGCAAGATTACAATAAATAAACCTTTAAGAGAAGCAAGGCATATGCAGTACGTCGTACATTCAGGCTAGGATAAAGTAATACACCAAAGTCAATGAAAATAATGGTAGTCAAAGGTCATCACAGGTGTCAGACCACAAGAGTGCCTCTAGCACTACAAGCAGGCTCTGACATTCGCATATACCCCTCAAAGTTACATGCAGGTTGTGCCAAAGGTGTTGCATAATAGAAGACCTTTGGGAGGCCTGAGAAGCAAGGACAAAATGTTGCAAGGAAAGAACACTCTTGCCCCATGGAAAAACATCTTTAAGATTGTACCCAGTGCAGATCGCTTGATCCGCAATGAATCTTGGGAAGGTTATCCATGAATAATGTGATGATGGGAGCAGGGAAAATGCCCACTTCTTCCTGTGCCTTTGGAGAGAGATCATCTGAGAGCAAGCTCTATCTCAATAACTTTATGCTATATGACCCATCGATGGTGGAGAGACTTCTTACCAAGTCTCCACATGCCGACACCATTTTATCTTCTTCCTGAAGATGCTTAAGTAGGGATATCACTTTAGTGATAGTGTAGGAATAGATTTAATGCTTTTTACACTCCAACCCTTGATGCAGGGAAATTTGGACTCATGCTTTCTGATCATCTGCATCATGCTCCTTGGGTTAATTGTATTGTTTATGCTACATCGTCTTAATTGGATATGCCGATTTGGCTTTATGCTAATTCTGATGTAATTATACACTCTCTAGAGGTATCTTTATGTTCAGTTATTTTTGGCTTTGTACTAAATCAAACTAACCTCACTTAGTTGTCTGTGGTTACTATGTGTCCAAAAGGATTCTTGGAAAATTGATTGGCTCAATAACAAATTTTCTCCCCTCTACACTTTCATGCTGTAAGTAAAAAAAAAAAATGTAAGTCCGTTTTTATATAGCGCAGCTACTCACCCTTACGGGTCTCAAGGCGCTGGGGGCCGTCGTGGAAATTAAGTGAGCTATTGCCCAGAGTCACATGGTGCTGAGCTTAGCTGCCGCCGGAGCCGGGGATTGAACCGTGAACCCTGTGCTCCGAAGTCAGCTGCCCTGGCCGCTGCACCACACCTCTCCATGCTGCTAAAAAGGACTGATCGGATTGTGTCTCTAGAACAGATCCAGAACTTATGGGCCCGGCCCTTTCATTTAGTGGCAGTGTAGGATGCTTAGCACATAAAGCAAGGATAAAATCCAGAATTAGTCTAGAAATGTGGAACCTAGAATCCCAAAAGGCCTCAAATAGAGACCAATGACCATGAACGGAAGGTGACGAAATCAGGCGGAGACTGACGGAGTTTGATGGTGCGGCGAGATCAGCGGCGAGCGAAGGAGTGAGTATTAATAGGGTGTATGTTGTGGGTTAGATTGAGGGAAATATTTGATTGTGTGATGTCTTGCGGAGTTGGTGTGAGAGTCGAGTGAATGTGGTTTCGGGTCGGACGCGGTCCAAGGATTGAGATTTGAGTTGCTTACACCAGGATATATTAAAGGTGTAGAAGACACAGAGATTGAGATTGTGATTGTCTGATCGAGGAATTGAGGAGTTGTCACAAGGCTTCATCAGACAGGGAACATTGTGTGAATGGGATGTATGGGAATCATTTAGTGGACCTTGTGTACAGGGGTGAGCTATACTGATTTTGGTGATCTGCGTAGGTCGAGGGTCCATGTGTGTGAATGTTCTTGTATGATTGAATTCTATCTTATCTTTTAGATGGAAGACATTTACAGAGTTTGAGACGATTGTGTGAATTAATGCGTATGGAGAAATTATGAATGAGGGTGAGCCGCTGTGAGGAGTGAAGGTGACGTCAGAGTGCTGCGCTGTGATAGGTCGGTTGGTGTAACGCCACACTGGGATTGGTTGAGAGTCATCGGGAAGTTGTGGTTGGAAAAGGATTGTTCCATCATAATATTTTGAACAACAAATTGCAATTGAAATCATGCAATCTTTTAGGGTGTTGTGAGATTTGTTCAGGGGTGATGGAAGGGTTATCAGTTCAGTTCATAAACTTTATTCGGATAAACATTGTATCCATAAAAGTACAATATGATAAAAGAAGTATAGAAGACAAAAGAAGAGTAACAATAAATGCTAATAGGAATTTACAGTTATAAAACACAATATCACAGATTTTAGGTTGTAAATAAAATGGAAAATTCATTATCAACAATTACAAGCTTATCCATTCATAACTTAAAAACTCAAGGGTTGAGCATTGTCTTGCGTGCCCGAGTAGCAATTCTCAGAAATGTGCTTATACGAAAAACAAGCTCTTCATCGGTCAAGGCAAGCATACTTAAATACGCAGAATCCAAGCTAATAGGCCTGCTCCTATTAAAATGAGGGTAAAGAAGCCCCTTGCTATATTTCATGTAATATTTACAGAAGAGCAAAAAATGTAGGGTTGATTGTCCACTAACCCCGTCACATGTACAGGGTACTAAATCAAGTTTCGAATGGTAGCCAAGAGGGAAACACAATGCAAATTTAACTGTCCCTGCTCTCAAGCGAAATAGGAGGCACCTTTCCCAGTAACTCATGGGTAAAATGAGATAATTTGGTAAAGGATAGCAGTGCCGCTCAAGAGACATAACTAGAAACAGAGGGTTTCCTCAATTCCAGCGCGATTCTTTCTGTGCTGTATAACAAATAGAGTGCGCTTCTGAGTTCTTTTTTGTGCAGAGTTTCGGCTTTGCTAGGATTTAAGAAAATACAGCCTTGATTAACGCTGCATAAACTCTGATATACTCCAGATAGCCAAGGAATATCCATCTCCTTCTCACACTTCAAACAGTCAGTAATAATGTCTCTAGTTAGAGTCGCTGCCTCATTCTTCCAGACCGATAACCAGAAAAGGGCTGGTTGAGCACGTATAAAATCGGTTACATAATTTAAGTTTAATTCTTTGTGGCAAATATATTGTGGTGTGGAGATTGGGATGCCCAACAGTTTCCTACAGAATCTGTTTTCTTCCTGCTGGATGCAGGAACTATTTGCAGTACCCCAAATCTCGGCTCCATAAGTGGCCACTGGAACACATTGCAGTTTAAAAAAATTTAAAATAGCTAAAATAGCACCTGTATTCTTTGGACGGGGAAAACTAAAGATCAAATTGATGGTCTTTGAGAACTTGCTCCTGGAATGGGTGAGGTGCTCAGTCCAGGAGCCGTTCGCAGCAAAAACCACCCCAAGGTAGGGAATTTGCAGGTGCTTATCAATTTTTGACTGCCAACAGTAATGGAGCTGAGCTGGCGTTTCCGGGGGCCGCATGACATTAAAAATGATTTATTAAAATTAACTCTTAGGTCCAAGCTATCCATGTATTTAACAAAAGACTGTACTAGAATGCGCAGAGAGTTTGGGGTGCGGCATATAAGAACCGCATCGTCTGCGTATAATAGCACAGGAAGGGGTTTCCCATTGATCATAGGGACTTTTGGGTCATGGATACTAATGATTTATTCAATCCATTAATATAGATAATAAAAAGAAGGGGGGCCAAGACGCATCCCTGCCTGACCCCCCTTCCAACCTTAATAGGTCCTGAAACCTCTCCACCTCTGCCGATCCTCACTTGTGCCTGGAGGTCTTTGTGGAGATATGCCAGAAAATGGACCAAAGGCTCATCCAGACCATAGGCCAACAGGATAGCCCACAGCTTTGACCTATTAACAAAGTCAAAAGCTGAGGACAAATCCATGAAGGCCAAATAGACTGGAGAGTTCCGTGCAATGGTGTATTTCCCAATTACAAGGCTAAGGTTGAGACATTGTTCGTTAGTGCCAACCTTGCTGAGAAAGCCTAGCTGGCAGGGCTCTAAAATACTACATTCCTCCGACCATTCCAGGATCTTGTTATATAAAACTCTGCCCAATATTTTAAGGGTATTATCGATCAATGAAATGGGCCTATAGTTATTGGGCTGCGACCGATCCCCCTTTTTAAATATTGGGACAATAATACTCTTTGCCCAGGTGTCAGGTAATGGAGCATACATTAGATTGTTGAAGACGTTCAGAAGAAGCGGGGCCCAAAAGTCCGGTTTCCATTTAATAAAATCTATTGGTAGCCCGTCAGGGCCAGGGGCCTTGTTCCCAATGCTCTGGTGAATAGCTTCTTCTACTTCGGGAAGTGTTATCTGAATACTGGTAAATGAACCATGCTCATACTGGTCAGTCTCCGATAGGGGGGTAGCATAGATTTTAGAGAAGTGGGTTTCCCAGGATTGACTAGAAATAGTGCAGCTGATGGGAGTTAATAACTGTCCCATAGATCGAAGATCCCTTACAGCAGACCAAAACGATTTACCCTTTTTATCAGTTGCAGCCTGCAATAGGGTTTCCCAGCGGTCCCTTAAGTGTACTCCCTTCCGGTTATTAACTGCTGTGTTATACTTCTGCCTAGCCAATTTCACGTCTAAAGCACACCTAGGTTCAACTGACAATACCCTACGCAAATTCCTATTGGCCAGTGAACATTCATAGTCAAACCATCTAGGGCCCTGCTTTCTCAAAGATGCAGGCTTCGACAGAAGGGTTTTAATAGCCAGACAGAGTTTAGAAAAATCATAGACTGCCTCTGGGTGCGGGGTTTGAAATGACAAACAGGAATTAATGAGGGGCAAGTTATCCTTCGCTAGTGACTTAAACAAATCCCCATTGTCAATGCACCTCCATATTAGTCTTAAATTGTCAGTCGATGGCATTAAGTCTCTCGCCCCGCATTCGGATGAGAATGTGGGTTGTGAAGTCAATCTCAAAGCTATTTTAATAGGGTTGTGATCCCCATGGATAGTAGCAACAACCTCTGCGGTAATTAGATAATCCACGAGCGAGTGAGAGATAAAAACAAAATCTATTGTAGACGAATAGCCCCTGCCTCTAAATGTCGGATGGTGATTGTTAGTCGCGTGTAATGTACCCATCTGATCCATGACATTGACCAGGTTATGCGAACTCAAAAACACTGCCAGCTCTACGCCCCTACGGGAGGAAGGACTTAGATTATATGGCTCTGCACCGAGGTGCGTATCGTTAAGTTTTGCATTAAAATCTCCTCCTAAAATAATCCCAATAATATTACCCGAACATTGCTGATAGTCTAAATTAGAGATAAAATCAAAAAGCTCAATGAAATTCTTGTTGGGAGTAGAAAAGAAATCATTATTATAAAAATTTACCAAATAAAAAGAAACTCTTCTCTTGTAAAGTACAATTTGAAAGTTGCAACTGTTAGTTGGGAGTATCTTAAAACTTCCTCCAGCTGCTACATTAAGCCCAATAAAAAGGCCCCCTGATGGTCGGCCCAATTTATGGCGAGATGCCGCTACATTGATGCAGTGAAACCCCTCGATGTGCAAATCGTGTATGGCCCAAGTCTCCTGAAACATTACTATGTCTTGTTCTTTAACTAAGCGCAGCCAATCCTGGTCATCAAGCATAGACTGTAACCCTGCTACATTCCAACTAAGAATGTTCAAATTTACTCCACTGTTAACTCTAGTTGGGGGTCGCTCGCCATTATCAATATCGGTTGTTACGGTGATTACAAAGGGATCCTCCAAATGATGCTGCTGAAGCTGCTGAAGCTGCTGAACAACCATCAATGGTGGTTGTCAATCCTGTGCATCTAAACTGGACAGTGCGTTGAACCTATTGGTTATCAGAGGCGAAACGTGGGCATCCCTAGAGGGTTTAAAGGGTGGCTTGTAAAAATAGCCCAAAGGGAACGCACTAATACAGGTATTTTGCGTGGGGGTTTGCTCAAAGACACTCAGTAAACGACGAACCATGTGGGGTCTACGGAAATTGAGGACAACGCAATCGCCATTTATATTCTTGGCAGAATGACCAACCCACCCTACTCTTCTGACCATAAGGATATCGTTAATGTTGGAAGGATGAAACCCCTTATGTTTGCAGAGCCAATCTACAGACTTATTACGCAAATCTGCCCAGGACTCCCTTTGATCCCCAGCTAGGTTGGGAACCCCAGCCAAAACTAACACATAGGGACAGGAGGCAGGGGGTAAACTTAGCGCGTCAGTATTTGGTCTCGGACAGGCGTTCCTAGGACAATTGGGAATATCCCTGCTTAAACTTATATCACTTGCAGGGGCGCTGAGGCATGGGTGAGTAAGACAACTTCTTCCTAACGCTAGGTTTGAATTATCTATATTTCTTAGAGGGACATCCTGTCTGTCCCTTTGTTCACTATGGGAATTTAGCCCAGGGAATGCATTTATATTACTGCAATTTGTATGCGAGATAACAGAGGTGGTATCTTTATGAGAGACAGAGCTGGGATGTGACTCTAGCCCAAGTATGTTACTCATAGAAGATGGGAATAATCCATCCCCGCCAATGTTTTGAACTGAGTTCACATTCCTGCCCATTAAGTTAGCCAATTCAGAGTTCAAACATTCCAATTTCCCCCACAATAAATTGAAATTCTTATCGATTACGTTCTTAAAGTCAACCAGGGCATTTTCAATAGGTTTCAATGCAGAGGAGGCAACAACAACATCTCCCCCAACATCTATATTAGTGTTGTTATGGGCAGGGTTGGAAGAAGCATCAGTCTGTGTGCCCACTGAAACAGAGCGAGTAACCACCGGGTTTATTACATTATTAAAGGGTTGGCAACCTTTAGAATTTTTAGGCTTAATCATCCCTACATTCCTCTTTCTTTTTACAGGTTGTGTTTTCACTTTAACGTTCCTTTGAGGACATGCCGCCCGTGCTCTAGTGTTAATGCCAGGTGCGTCCGGGACGTCCGTATTGGGGGCTCCCGGGCATGGCAGTGATGAGTCTAGGGAAACAGAGCGTGCTTCCGTTGGCAGTGATTTATGGGGGGTTTCACATGTCACACTGTTAGTATTCGGGCCGCCTAATGATAGACGGGAGTGTAGTGTTACAGGGTCCATGGACAGGCGTCGCTCTGTCAATTCGATTTCGTGGGCCAGCAGGGACTCTGCCCTCACAATAAAAGCGTCTAATGTCCCGGCTACTCCTTTGCGTTTACTCATCGTTCCAAGAACTCAGAATGGTCCAATTATAACACCGCAAGATGGCACACTAACGAGCAGTTTATAACAATTGAGTTCGTAGTACCTTGAAACACGGATGTAGGGAATGTTACCTTGGTGATGGATGTCAGAAGGGTGGCACAGCCCAGCCTCTTCCGGCACCTGACGGGCACAGATGGGCCCGCCCTTGGCCCGGGCTTCGCCCGCGCGCGTCCCGTGCTGCGGGAGCTCCGACGCTGTTTTAAGCGCCTCCTGGCGCGTCCGGTGACCGTGGGCTGTGCGCTGCTCTGGGGCTGCTGGGCAATGGAGTCCGCCTCCCTCGTGGCTCCAAACGGTGCAGGGACCCCGGCGCTGAAGACACTGATGCGGCAAAGTGTTTTGAATGAATGAGGGTTATTACTCGAGTGGGCAAAGAGGTGCCACACAAGGATATTCCAGCACATTATATGGTGACAAAAGTTGGGCTCCATACCATAATTAGCCTTCAAAATTGGCATAAGATCACTGAAAAGGAGGGTGAATTGTCATTTCCACGCTTTGGTTTATTTCAGTTGGTTGTACTGCATCAGTTAAGAGGAGCAATGTTTGCGCTGCGACCTTTGCCTAGACCAACAAAGATTGAAGCGTTAAATGCTTGGATGCGTGCAGCGCATGCTAACAGATGGAGAGATATAAATGGATAATGAAGAAAACTGTGAGGTCATACCAGAACGCACAGTGGGATGCACAGCTTAAGAAATGGAGAGTGCGCACTATAGAAGGAGAAAGGTTATATCAGGTGTTCTTAGAAGAGGGAGGTCCCCAGTACAGGAGTAAAAAGGCAAATGGAAGTGACAGTAGTGATAACGAAGCCAGCTTGTTGGATGGTTTGTCATCTGTGCGTCCTCCATCTTACAGTCCACAATTAGGGGATGGGGGCGAGACTCGGGAAGTGCAGAAAATGTGGAAAATGCGACAGCTCAAGTGGGTCCTGGTACGGGAGTTGTGGGAAGTATATCAGCAGGAGTAGGGGGGAGCAGAGTGTCTACCTTAGGAGGTATGGAACAGAATAGAGCTAATGCTGCTTCACTGTTACCGGAAGCTCTTACAGTACCGGTCACTATTGGTTCTGTTGTCCCTGTGTATGGCCCGAGCTCAGTGGGAAACCTTAGTCAGAGTAAGCCCGTACAGATTGAAGGGACTGGATTGGGTTCAATAGGGAGCACAAGCGGGAATTGTCCATCTCTAGTGCCTAGGGAATCTAGTACCCCTTTAGCAGCTATTGCTGATCCTTCAGGAGTACGCTTTGGTTCTAGTACTATATAGTCTATACGCATGGCAAGCACTAGTTCAGACCTACAGATGTGGGAAACTCCAGTGAGAGGACCAATTGGTGTGGCCTCAGAAGCAAGTATGAGTCAGGGAGCCGCTGGAAGTCAGCATGTCTTAGATGTTTCTGAATTGGAATCCTGGTTGAGAGACCACAACAATAGAAAGGAGAGTCAGAGTACCATCAAGGCTGCAGTGAAGGCAAAATTATTGGATGTGGTGAGGTTGAAGACTGAGGTAGATGAGATCATCAGTGGGAATTTACCTCTGGGCATGATAGAGACCTATGAGCCAAATGACCTGTTTGTAGCAGGGCAAGACAAGCACATGAGAAGTTATCAGAGTTGTCTTGAACGAAAATGTTACAGGGCAATCATAGGCTTAACTACAGTGACCAGCAGCTGGAGGAAGAGAGTGACGTGATTGAAGATACATATCCGAGAGCTGGTTATAGGAATAAATGCTTGGAGTATGCTGTATAAGTGGGAGGAAAGATGGTCAAAGAAGAAGAGTGTGAGAAAGGCAACAAGGGAAGCACCACCTCCAGGAGGGGGGCACGGGGAGTGGAGGCATATGCTTTACGGAAGTTACCTAGTGGAGGTTATGTGCATGTCCCTTCGAATAGAGGTGACCTAGCTGCATTTACAAATGATTTCCCCAGGCTAAGGGAGAAGCCTGATGAGTAGTACAAGCAAGTCAATCACTTTGTTAAGATCTTAAAGGTGTTGTGGATTGATTTAAATACCTTGTTTGAAATTGTGGTTCCTAGTGATCTGTGGTCTGCATGTAAAATAGCTATCGAGTGGCCTGCTGCTGAGCCAGAGAAGGATCCAGTAACCTATGGTCCTTCACCAGTGGTTATAAAAAAGTATGATAAGGTGATCACATGGTTGCAGTCCAAAATAATCTCTCAAGACATCGATTGTGTTAAGATAGATCGAACGACCCAGGAGCCTAAAGAGTCAGTGCATGCCTATTACAAAAGCCTCTTGCAAGCCTTTAAGCAGTACAGCAGGTTGGACACACTCGACCCTAAGGATATGGGACACTTCGTATCAAAATGTGTGACAGGGTTGAGGCCGGAGGTTAGCCTCATGATTCAGCAACACTTAATCTGCTGGCAAAATAAGTCCATGGATGAAATTCTACGGTACGTCAGGTGCTGCAGTGATGTGGTGGATTCCAAGCATAGCAGGATAAAGGAGAAGATGATGCTGGTTCAAATGCGAAATGCACAAAATGGAGAGCAGGTACAGGCAACAGGAGGAACAATAATTTGCAGTCAAGGTAACATTCCAAGACGTGTCCAAGTTATGTCAGTTGCAGGACCGGGGAGAGGAAGAGGCATCTCCACAGATCCTAAAACAGGGATCGATGTTGCGACCATGAAAAAGACCACTGCCTGTTATTTTTGTCACAAGATCGCGCATTGGAAGCATGAGTGTTGCCTTAACCCTGCGAATCAGGTGCAGGAAGGAGAACTCGTGCAAGTGGCAGATGGTGGCAAATCAGTTACCGACAGTGACTAGGCTGAGATACCTTAATGCGGGAGGGAATCAGAACCAGTTAGTGCAAGTGCCCCAGCCTCCAAGTTTCTCGGAGGGCAATCAAACCTATCATCAGATGCCCTTAATGGAAGCGCTGGATGGATTTGATCAGGACCTGTCCTTATGACGGTGCTTGAGGGGGAGGAAGACTGTACACTTGGTGCAGTCTTAGAGGTAGACCAGAGTGGACCATACGTAGATGCAGATGTAGATGGTCATCCCATTACCTTCTTGATTGATACTGGTGCTACCCGTTCTACTGCGAGATCTGCAGTAGTCCCAAATCTGCCACTCTCTGGAAAGTCAATCCAACTTGTAGGAGTTTCTAACAAAAGGATGACAAATCCTCTGACAGAAGAAGTGCCCATGAAAATCGGAACCTTTCAGGATCACCATCAGTTCGTGGAGTGTGATTCGAGTCCAGTCTGTTTGTTAGGACGTGACCTCTTGTGCAAATTGAATTGTACCATCTATTGTACACCTAAAGGATTTAAATTGCAGACAAACAATTACCATTACACCGCCTTGTTTCCTTTAATGACAGTGGAAGACATGCCTCTGGATATGCGAGACACTGTCTCTCCAGTGGTATAGGATTTCTCTGGGGAGGATATTGGACTGATTCGAGGAGTCGAGCCAGACTGCATACAGATTAAGCCTAATGCAGCGTTTCCAAGAACACTTCAGTACAACCTGACCCCAGAAAGGATGGCAGTGATTACACCTGTAATTGAGTCCATGATTGCACAGGGCATTCTAAAGGAGATCATGGGAAGTCTGTGCAACTCGCCCATCATGGGATTGCAGAAACCGAGTGGGAAATATTGCTTTGTTCTGGACCTTAGAAAGGTCAATAATGTTGTGATTCCATGTTGTCCTGTGGTACCGAACCCATCTGTGATCTTGTTTCAAATCACTTGTGAGGCTAAACGGTTCACAGTGATTGACCTCTGTCAGGCATTTTTCTCCATCCCATTGCACAAGGAAAGCCAATTTTCATTTGCTTTCCGTCTGGAGACTTGTGTCTTAACATGGTGTTGTATCCCTCAAGGGTATACTGAAAGTCCACCAGTATTCAATCAGATACTGAATAAGAACCTTGAGAGCTTGATTCTGCCCCAAAATTCAGTGCTAGTCCAGTACATAGACGACCTCCTCATTGCATCTGAAACACGGGAGGCTTGTAAGGACAATATTATCGCCTTACTGAACCATCTGGCAGGCAATGGGCATAAGGTGTCGCCGAGTAAACTTCAGTATTGTCTGACTGAAGTACAGTATTTGGTCATCGAATCGAAAGAGGCAAGAGGAAGGTGTCACCAGAGCGAGTGGAGGCGATCATGAAAATGAATCTGCCTACTACCCAGAAGGAGGTCAGGATGTTTTTGGGCATGGTTGGCTCCTACCGACAGTGGATTCCTAATTTCTCCTTGATGGCGATACCTTTGCAGATGCTGAAACACAAGGATGTGTGTGATCCAGTACCTTCGAATAACGACTGTTTGCTTGCGTTCCTGGAACTGAGAGAGTGCCTGTGTTGCGCTTCAGCTTTAGGAATGCCAGATTACAACAAAGCATTCTAATTATTCTGTCATGAGTGAGAGCGTTGTGCTCTTTCTGTACTCACACAGACACATGGAGGTGCCCATAGATCAGTGGCCTACTTCTCAGCTACATTATATCCTGTAGCTTCAGCATTGCCTGGATGTCTCAAATCCGTTTCTGCAACATGTGGTAGTTTTGAACGATGTGAAAGCATTGTGATGGGTCATCAACTTACTGTTTATGTACTGCATTCAGTTGAGCTCCTGATGACGAGGACTAAAACACAGCATTTGACAAATAACATGTTGACAAGATATGAGCAGATTTTGCTTGCTACAGAGAATGTGACCCTGAAATGTTGTTCTGTGTGAAATCCTGCTACTGTCAGGGTCTAAATCCCTTTTGCTGTCTGAACCACACAGGAGCAGAATGACGCTAGGTCCCAATACCCTTCTCAGAACCAACCCTGCTAGGTCTTTTAGTATTCCATTGCAGGTAAGTTCTAAGGGGGAAAAGGGGTTGGGGACAGAGAAGAGACTGCTCCAATATTCTGCCTGTTCAGCTACGTCTTCTTCTTCTTACTGGACTGCAACATTAACATGTAAAAAACCTTTATTTATTGTGCCTTTTAACTTACTGTTTTTTCTATGGTGTATAAATAACTTATCTTACCAGAATGTTTACTGAAGCTTACTTCTCTTCTACTTCTCATGTATTGTTTGCTAGGTTGTATGAGAAGTCTTCACTCAGATCTCTTTCCTTTTCGTTCTCAGGTACAATCTGCACTTGATCCTGCTATTCCTTAATGTAAGAAAGATAAGGTAAGTATTTATTTCTGTATTCCTAATTTATGTATTATTTGGGTTTCTCTTTCTTTCTATTAACTCACTGTTAAGAGACTGGAGTGGGCCTTGAACTGGGGTTTCTGTAGTAGGATGACTGGTTTTCTCTCTTTAATTAGTTTTTTAAACAATGCTTCAGAACTTAGGTTAAATGTTAAAAGGAAGCGTTCCTTTTATTCAGGCCTTTGGTTTTAATGTTTGCTGGAAGCACTGCCATACGTGAGGAGAACATTACTGGAGTTCTTTAACACATGGCATGAGAAAGAAACATGCCGGGCCTTTGACCCTGACTTCACCTTTTAATTAATTCTCAGAAGAGTGAACAAGTTTCAGTCTAAGAAGACACTGCGTGTTGAAAGGTCACGCCTGCGTCTGACAGATTCTGGAACAGCTGAAAAAGACAGCTGATTCAAAAAGCTTTTTATTTAATCTTCTCAGCTAAGGAAAGCAATTACTGAAAAAGTATTTCCAGTTTTCAAACGAAGGAAAATATATTCTGACTTGTTTCCTTTTTTCTCTTTAAATAGAAATTTACCTCTGACACAATAACCTTTTCTCACAGAATGTTTTATATTAGCTACAAGTTTAACACTAACCTGATTAGTGAGGGAATGTAGTTCCGACGAAGCTAACCCCGATTTTATCGCAACTACCCTAACTGACTTCCACGACGCTGGGAAAACAGGTGCTCTTCAAATTATTTCTTCAGTGAAGTGCACAGTGGAATGTTGAAGCACACTTCACCTGATGTCATGAAGCCTAAAAGACTAGACTGCTAACAGTGGTGTGCTGTCGCAGTATGTGCATGTTGGCAGCCATCTTGGAGTTCCATCGGTGCCAACAAGCACTCCAGCTTGAGGGATTATCTGACTTTTGGTAAGTTTGTAGGGGGAAAATGGTAGCCAGCATACAGTTAGAAGGAGGAAACCTCCCGTGAGTCCTGACAGTACCCCCTCCCAACGGGGTTTCCTCCGGTCGTGGTTTGGCAGGGAATTTGGCATGAAAGGCTCTAATTAAACGGGGGGCATGGACATTAGTACTCTTTTCCCAGGAACGTTCATCAGGTCCATAACCTTGCCAATCAATGAGGTAGAAAATTTCATTGCGGATGAGTTTTGAATCCAAAATTCGTTTAACTTCGTACTCCGCCTCACCATTAACCATCAGAGGATCAGGAGGGGAAACCCTACGCAACCCCGGTTGAATTGGTTTAAGGAGAGAAACATGAAATACTGGATGAATTTTGGTAGAACCAGGAAGAGATAGTTGATAAGTGACTGGATTTATGACCTTCTCAATTGGATAAGGACCCATAAAACGAGGCTGAAATTTACGGGGACCTTTGAGTCTGAGATTTTTTGTACTCAACCAGACTAAGTCTCCTACATGAAGCTCAGGTTCTTTTTTACGTTTTCGGTCAGCGAAGTGTTTGTAACGATCCTTCGCGATCGACAAATTCTGGGTTACTGAGTGATGAATTTTAGTTAACTGTCGGGCAATATCTTGAACAGCAGGAACATTAATATCATCAAAATTAGCATGAGAATTGGGATGTCTGCCTGAGTTTATAAAGAAAGGGGAGTGGCCAGTGGATACATTTAGAGCATTATTGTGAGCATACTCCGCAGTCCATAAGTGGTCAGGCCAGTCACCCTCCTCATCTAACAAATAAAGTCTGAGGTGTTGTTCTAGGTCTTGGTTAATGCGTTCAGTCTGACCATCAGTTTCTGGGTGAAAACTGGTGGAATAACGATGGTCAATATTAAGGCCTTTGATGTAAGCCTTCCAAAATCGTGATAGGAACTGAGAGCCCCTGTCTGAAACGAGGACCCTAGGAATCCCATGAAGGCGAATAACATGTTGATTGAAAAGTTGGGACAATTGTTTAGCAGTGGGTGTACCTTTGAAGGGTATATAATGTGCCATCTTACTAAAAGTGTCGACAACTACAAGAATGGTATCATACCCATGGGAAGAAGGTAGATCAACAATCAAATCTAAGGAGACTGTGTGCCAAGGATATGGGGGGTTGGCATGGGTTGTAGGAGACCTTTAGGAGCTTGTCTGTCCGATTTTCCCCGTGCACAAATTTCACAGCCTAACACATATTGACGGACGTCTCGGCACATGTATGGCCACCAGAAACGACGTTTGAGTAATTCTTCGGTTTTCACAACACCTTTGTGGCCAGCCAGAGGGTTGTCGTGACATTCCTGCATTGCCTTCAGCTGAAGCTCCTTGGTGGGTAAATACAGGGTGGTACCTAAATAGGGGAGGCCATTGCGAATGAAACGTTGTGGATCTTCTGTGGCCCAGTTCTCCATTTCAAGGTCGGTCATCAAATTTCGAACGTGATGTTCAAAAGGTTCTAAGGAGATAGTTCCAATGAATTTTCCATCAGGTATGATTTGCTGGTTTTCAATGACTGAAGTTTGATTTTCTGTGTCGAGTCTAGAGAGGACATCAGCCTTTCCATTCTTGGATCCGGGACGAAAAGTGATAACAAAATCAAAGTCTGCGAAGTAAAGAGACCAACGCAGCTGACGTGGTGTGAGAGTTCGAGCAGATCGCAAAAATTTTAGGTTGCGGTGGTCCGTAAACACCGTTACAGTGTGTTTTGCCCCCATTAAGTAATGCCTCCAATCTTTGAAGGCATCTTTGATTGCCAAGAGTTCTTTTTCTGTAATCGTATAGTTGCATTCCGCAGGGTTGAGTTTGCGGGACCGATATGCCACCGGGTGTAACTGTCCCGTGTCCTTGTGCCTCTGAGAAAGTATTCCCCCGATGGCTAGGTCCGATGCGTCTGTCTCCAAATAAAAAGGCTCAGAGGGATCTGCATGAAGCAGCACCGGTGCTGTGGTGAAACTGTCCTTCATCAACTGAAAAGCTTCTTCTGCTTCTTCTGACCATTGGAACGGAACTCCTTTCTTCAGAAGACGAGTCAGCGGAAGTATCTTATTGGAGAATCCATTAATGAATCGTCTGTAAAAATTAGAGAATCCGATAAAGCTTTGAACCTCTTTGATACTGGTAGGAGATTTCCAGTCTGTTATCGCCTTCACTTTTTGCTCATCCATTCGAACTCCTGCAGGTGATAACACAAAACCTAGGAATTCTACTGTATCTGTGTTGAAGAGGCATTTCTCCAATTTAACGTATAGAGAGTTCTCTCGTAGACGTTGTAAAACTGCTCTGACCTGGTTGTGATGTTCTTCAACCGTGTTGGAATAAATCAGGATGTCATCTATGTATACTATAGCGCATCGGTCAATGAATTCACTTAAAACATCATTGATAAAGTACTGGAAGGCCGCTGGTGCGTTACAGAGACCATATGGCATCACAAGATACTCATAAAGGCCAAATTTGGTCCTGAACGCAGTCTTCCACTCGTCGCCTTCCCGGAGTCTAATCAAGTGGTACGCTCCTCGTAGGTCTAGGCGAGTGTATATCTTTGCTTCCTTCACTTGATCAATTAGTACTGAAATGAGAGGCAATGGATAACGATTCTTCACAGTTATCCTGTTAATCGCTCTAAAGTCAATACAAGTCCTGAGATCTCCCCCTTTTTTCGGCACGAAAAAAAGTGGGGAAGAGACAGGGGACTGCGACGGTCGGATAAATCCGTTCTCCAGATTCTTAGCTAGGTATTCCTTCAAATGGATGTTTTCCTTCTCCGTTAATGCGTAAACTCTGCTGCATGGTAGATTAGCCCCTGGTTCTAGATCAATTTTGCAGTCATAGGGCCTGTGGGGGGTAACGTCTCTGCCTTTTTCTCATCAAAGACGTCTGCAAAGTCTTGGTATTCATCTGGTATCATGGTAGTTTGGATCGCACATACCGAACCTCCACCTTCACACAATTGGGTGGCAGCGCAGATTACAGAAGAATGTGTCTGGTCGTCGAAACAATTTTTGGTGCAGTAGTCTGAATTTAATTGAATAGTTTGGGCTCCCCAATCAATTAACGGGTTGTGTTCCGTTAGCCATGGTAGACCTAGAATCAGTTGAAATTGGGGGCGTCTATTAAATTAAATTGCAAGGTCTCTTGGTGTCCTTCGACAGTAGTCATGTGTACCAATTCAGTATGACTGGTTATGGGCCCTGAAGTTAAATCCGTACCATCCACCGCTCTGACCTTCTCACTTTTCTCCTTCTTGATAGCTTGTAAACCGATCAGGCTAGCAAATTTGTGGTCGGAGAAATTACCTGTTGCCCCAGAATCTACCATGACGATGATTCCTGTCAAAACCACATCTCTAAACCTTAAGGTCACAGTCATAACCAAATGGGGAGAGGAGACTTGTAGTGTGTTTGCCAATTGGTGATTTGTTGGAGTCGTTTTTCCATTCGCATCCACAGGTCCAACTCCCCTTACCTGTGGTGCCTCTAGTTTTCCTTCTCCTTAGCAGGCAACTTTGGTCTTTTTAAGCAATTCTTGACAAAATGTCCACTTCTTCCACAATATAGGCACAGTTTGTTCAGCCTTCTCTTTTCTTTTTCTTCTTTAGAGAGTGGACCTCTGACTACACCGATTTGCATGGGTTCAATTCCCGAAGAACTCTCTACTGTCCGTGTGGATTCTGTTTTGACACGGTCAAAACGAGGAACACTTGGTCTAAGCTCCTTCCGCCGTTCTCCTTTCCGCTCACTTTGCCGATAATCGATCTCTAAGGTTAAATCCACTAAGGCAGAGATGTCGGTGGGTCGATTAGGGATTTGAGATAGAGCGTCCTTCAATTCCTCTCGCAATCCTCTATAGAATACTGCTGCTCTTTTATCCTCGGGCCAGTTGGTCTCGACCACTAGTTTATTAAATTGGGCTAGGTAAGACACGAGTTCTCGGTTTCCTTGCTTTAATTCCAACAGTTCGTTGTCTGAAGCTTGAGATGCTGTTCTTCTATCAAAAATTCGGAGAAATTCCTTCTTGAAGTCATCTAAACTGTACAAAATTGGGTCATCCTTGGTTACTAGTGGCATGGACCATGAGGCGGCGTCCCCACTAAGGTAGGACAAGATAAACGCCACTCGGGATTGAGCATCGGGGAAGATCGTTGGACGGCACATAAAATGCAGAGAGCATTGGGTCAAAAAAATTTGCGCTTTCTGCGGGTCTCCATTAAATCGCTCTGGAGGGGCAAGAGGAATTACTGGGGATAATGAGTGGATTACTTGTGTGGGGGCAAAGGATGAAGTGCTGATGTTAGGACTCTGGGTTTCAAAGGATGCGGTGCTTGGCCTAGATCCCAAAGCTGGTGTTCCCGTTTTAAAGGTTATTATCTCCTGTCTTAGTATTTTATTTTCCTCTCTGACTGCCTCCAAGTCCCTTTGTATATTACTCAAAATCTCGCCCAAATTTTTTAAATCAAGTCCTTCTGCCATTCTGCTCAGGTGCTTGTACCAACGTGGGCACTTCACTCTGTCAGGGTCTAAATCCCTTTTGCTGTCTGAACCACACAGGAGCAGAATGACGCTAGGTCCCAATACCCTTCTCAGAACCAACCCTGCTAGGTCTTTTAGTATTCCATTGCAGGTAAGTTCTAAGGGGGAAAAGGGGTTGGGGACAGAGAAGAGACTGCTCCAATATTCTGCCTGTTCAGCTACGTCTTCTTCTTCTTACTGGACTGCAACATTAACATGTAAAAAACCTTTATTTATTGTGCCTTTTAACTTACTGTTTTTTCTATGGTGTATAAATAACTTATCTTACCAGAATGTTTACTGAAGCTTACTTCTCTTCTACTTCTCATGTATTGTTTGCTAGGTTGTATGAGAAGTCTTCACTCAGATCTCTTTCCTTTTCGTTCTCAGGTACAATCTGCACTTGATCCTGCTATTCCTTAATGTAAGAAAGATAAGGTAAGTATTTATTTCTGTATTCCTAATTTATGTATTATTTGGGTTTCTCTTTCTTTCTATTAACTCACTGTTAAGAGACTGGAGTGGGCCTTGAACTGGGGTTTCTGTAGTAGGATGACTGGTTTTCTCTCTTTAATTAGTTTTTTAAACAATGCTTCAGAACTTAGGTTAAATGTTAAAAGGAAGCGTTCCTTTTATTCAGGCCTTTGGTTTTAATGTTTGCTGGAAGCACTGCCATACGTGAGGAGAACATTACTGGAGTTCTTTAACACATGGCATGAGAAAGAAACATGCCGGGCCTTTGACCCTGACTTCACCTTTTAATTAATTCTCAGAAGAGTGAACAAGTTTCAGTCTAAGAAGACACTGCGTGTTGAAAGGTCACGCCTGCGTCTGACAGATTCTGGAACAGCTGAAAAAGACAGCTGATTCAAAAAGCTTTTTATTTAATCTTCTCAGCTAAGGAAAGCAATTACTGAAAAAAGTATTTCCAGTTTTCAAACGAAGGAAAATATATTCTGACTTGTTTCCTTTTTTCTCTTTAAATAGAAATTTACCTCTGACACAATAACCTTTTCTCACAGAATGTTTTATATTAGCTACAAGTTTAACACTAACCTGATTAGTGAGGGAATGTAGTTCCGACGAAGCTAACCCCGATTTTATCGCAACTACCCTAACTGACTTCCACGACGCTGGGAAAACAGGTGCTCTTCAAATTATTTCTTCAGTGAAGTGCACAGTGGAATGTTGAAGCACACTTCACCTGATGTCATGAAGCCTAAAAGACTAGACTGCTAACAGTGGTGTGCTGTCGCAGTATGTGCATGTTGGCAGCCATCTTGGAGTTCCATCGGTGCCAACAAGCACTCCAGCTTGAGGGATTATCTGACTTTTGGTAAGTTTGTAGGGGGAAAATGGTAGCCAGCATACAGTTAGAAGGAGGAAACCTCCCGTGAGTCCTGACAGCTACCTTGTTACCTGTTCCAAATGCTGATGGGGAAGATTGTGAAGACCATGACTGTCTGGATGTTACTGAGCTCTGCAACAAGACGAAACCTGACATTGTCGATGAGCCATTGTCTGATCCTGATCAAGTCCTTTTTAGGTCGAGCCTAGTGCAGCACACATGCGCTGCTCTATGTGAGGCTTCTTGTGAGCACTCCAAACTTCCCAGAGACTTCTCGGTGTGGGTCTGGCAACTCCCACACATTCCATTGGCCTTTGCGTGTGGCTTTCAATAATGAAAGCACGCAAATGGCCAAAGAAGGGTGCATGTCCCGCCTTTTCTATAAACGTTCACTCCCATGGCGTTTGGGTCTCGGGAGCGAGCAGCGGCGCGCAGGGTGGCAGCTGCATTCCTCCCTTGTTGTTGTGGATCATGTTACTAATTAAATTAACACAGCGTGGTCGCTTTTACTTTCGCGGCCGCGCTTGTTTTCTGTTTCCATGATTTTTGTCCTTGTGCATATATTGCAAACGCACACGTTTCATGAAGAAATCGCATGGAGTAAACAAATAATTTATTATTTATTTATGAGTTATTTAAATAATGTGCTCGGGTGCCGCGATGCTTACAATTGCGCCTATTTTTATGTATTTTATTTTATTGGGCGAGCGGCCCCAGGTGGTTCTGTGGGCTTGCACAGGGCAGGGGCATCTCTTCTCCTCCTCGTGCTAGGGGCGCGAGATGCCTCCTCTGCGGAGGCTGCAGACAACTGCTATGGGGCATCCAGCGTTCTCCTCCTGAGTGCGATGGTGGCAAACTTTCACTAGGGGGCGTGCAGCGATCTCCCCGGCAGTCTCTGCTTTCACCTACAGCCGCGGTCTCCGCTACAGCATGGGAGACGGGGAGCTGTACATGCCACTAAATACATCTGGTGAGTTTGTGCGGGGCAATGTGGCTACAGTTCAGGTTAGTTTTTACTTTTCCATTCGACATTCTTCTAGTCTCAGCCGTTCCGGGCAGAGGCATGAGCCTGGAGCTTCACGCCCGGACCCCTCTTGCCTGCTGGTTCTGCTGCTGCAGGCAATGTGTGACAGCGTGGCGGGCCTCTCTCACTGTCTTTTTAACTGCCTAGGTTGAGGTCGAGGGGCACTGCAGGCTCTGCGATATGCTGGGCGGCAGGGCAGCTTGTATTTACAAAGGTGTTTTAAACTCTGTCGGGGACTGCCTCTTTGCAAGTCACTGTCACCATGGCTGGGTGGGTTGAATCGAGCGACTGCTGGGTGGCGCTGCAGCCACTACTCCTTCCAGACCAGGGCAGTCTCCCTGATGCTGAGGGCCAACATGCACTAGAGATTCCGGGGCGGGGTTTTATTCAATGCCGGTGCGGCCTCTGTCTTTTCCCCTGCTGGCGGGGTGCCGCAATCGACTGCTGCCAGGAAACCTGTACACCGGAGCGCCTCTCGTCGTACCTCTGACTACATGTGGGCCTCGTAGTGTTTTGAATGACCTCATTACGTGGGCGCTCCTCCCTCCTCCTCTAACCGGGGGAGATGGTGGCAGGTCGG
Organism: Calotriton arnoldi; assembly: GCA_963921515.1. Classification (NCBI taxonomy): domain Eukaryota; kingdom Metazoa; phylum Chordata; class Amphibia; order Caudata; family Salamandridae; genus Calotriton; species Calotriton arnoldi. The sequence goes on from CAWUFW010005693.1 coordinate 432,120, forward strand.
GGCAGCTTACTGGTGCCTCATTAGGTAGGGGGCATGGCATGTTGTAGGACCCATCATACCTTGATGGGCCAAAGTGCGTCGGTCATCGGTGTCCTGCCGATAGCGCTGCATGTGTTTCTTTGTGCTGCCCGCCAACTCTCAGCAGACAGACAGCAGCTGTTGTGGGGAGGTGATGGAGGCAAACGGGCACTAATTCCTCCCTTAGGCGAGGAAAAGATTCACTCTCCTCTTGGGGCAATGTGACTTCTTCACCGAACAGGCAATCGCAGCAGTACCGATGTATAAATCCTCCTCCTGCACGTCAGTTAGCAGTAGGGCAGCACGATAGGGACCCGTCTCAGCACCTACTTTTAAAAACCGTGCCTCACTAATGAACTGGATTTTTAGGTCGAGCCTAGAGTCAGCCTAGCTCTTGCCAAACACTTATAAGGTCCCAAAGGCGAGACCTATTGCCTATGCCAATGCTTGTTGTTGATGGTTCATGCCTAAGAGACAATGAAGGTAATTTGAGGACAGCGTTTGCTGTCTGTACCATCTCTGGAGTAGTGGAAGCTGATTGCTTACAAGAAGTACACTCTGCACAGGTAGCTGAAATCATTGCCTTGACCCGTGCATGTTGAATTTCTGAACAGATCCGAGTCACCATCTATACTGATAGCCAGTACGGTTTCGGTGTGGTTCATGACTTGGGACAGCTATGGTCGCACAGAGGGTTCCTAACGTCATCAGGTTCACTAATTAGGAATGAGGAATATGTAAGACAACTGCTGGAAGCCTTGCAACTACCAAGAGAAGTGGCTGTCGTTAAGTGTGCAGCCCATGGAAGAGGAGACGACTTTGTCACCATGGGAAACAGATATGCTTTTATGCTACACATGCGTGTATTTTCAATGGGGAATACATTGGCAAGAGTGCAGAGAAGACCAAACTCAGCATGATGCTAGTTGTTGCAGACACATTGGATGAAGTCAGGAATTTGCAAATGGAAGACACAGATCAGGAACAAGCGGGTTGGATCAGAGCAGGTTTCTGAGAAAGGAGAAAATGACATATGGGTTTCAGCTGATGGTAGGGCAGTGTTGCCTGATGGGAAACATCCGGAACAACGACTCCGGAACAACGAGTTCTGGAGTCACGCAATGCAAACAACGACTTGCCCGAACAATGACTTAGCCTTAACCACGCATGTGCGTGGCTAAGGCTAAGTCGGTCTAGTGTTCGGGATGGGCGGGGAGAGAGGAGAGAAGGACAGGAACAGGACAGGTAAGAGGGGTTCAGGTTCATTTTTAAGGGGTGGGAGGGGTTCAGGGTAGTTTTTAGGAGGGTACGGGGTAGTTTTTAGGGGGTGGGAGGGTTCAGGGTAGTTTTTAGGGGGTGGGAGGGGTTTGGGATAGTTTTTAGGGGTGGTGGGGTTTGGGGTAGTTTTAAGGGTTTGGGTTAGCTTTTAGGGGTGGGGGTACTGGGTAGTTTTTAGGGAGTGGGAGGGGTTTGGGTTAGTTTTTAGAAGGTGGGAGGGATTCGGGTTAGTTTTTAGGTGGTGTGAGGGGTAGGGGATAGTTTTTAAAGGGTGGTGGGGTGTGGGGTAGTTTTAAGGGGTTTGGGTTAATTTTTAGGGTTTGGGGGATATGGGTAGTTTTTAGGGGGTGGGAAGGGTTCGGGTTAGTTTTTAGGGGGTGGGAGGGATTAGGGTTAGTTTTTAGGTGGTTGGAGGGGTATGGGATAGTTTTTAGGGGGTGGTGGGGTAGTTTTAAGGGGTTCGGGTTAGTTTTTAGGGGGTGGGATGGTACAGGGTAGTTTTTAGGGGGTGGGAGGGGTTCGGGTTAGTTTTTAAAGGGTGGGAGGGATTACGTTTACCATGTGTGAGAAGTTGGCCTGGCATATGCTGTCCACTAATTATAGTGGGCACCTTGCACCAGTCCAAATCGACTCTTATGGTAGGTAGGTTAAAGACAACCTTATTGAAAGCTATCCTAGTGGTAGCTATGGAGAGCAGCCTTCAGGCTAAGTCTTGAAGGAATGTAAAGCAGCTTGTTTTACCAGTCTATAATCTCTTGAGTGACCAAATGAAAGAGCACCACACCAGGTATATATTCAAAATATATGTATTTATTACTAAACACACCCCTCTAGTCTCTTTATGAGGCTAGAGTTCGAAGTACATAAGTTATAAGATCTTAAATTACAATAATAGCACAAATACACGTTTGGGCCCTAGGGGCGTACCAAACCATATACCAATAAAGTGGTATGCGAACCACGACTGAACTAGACACTAGGCCTAGAGCCTCTAGAAGTGCTTGGACCACAAGGAACCACCCAAGGTAGTGACACAGGGGACCCACGGGAGACGCGTGCAGTGTAAATACACAACCGCGATACGTCGTTAACTTCTATGGAGAAAGTCGGGATCGGGAAAATAGAGGAAAGGGACACTTAGAAGAGGACTAGGACAAAACCCTTTGAGATCTAGGACTTTGAAGAGTCTCTACCCATGGGAGCACCGGAGTACTCGTGTTACCTCACCCAGGGAAGCCGGGTGCATAGGTGCCTTTCGGGGTCGGGTTTCGTCGTCGATTCGAATGGCGATCTGCTGCAAAGTGCTGCTGGCGGCCAAGAGAAAAGTGTCCGGGTGGATCAAAGAGTGGATCAGAGTTCTGGTGAACCTGAAAGCAGAGGGGACAGAGTCTGGGTCACTAGCCAGTGACCAGGAAGGCGATGGACAGATGCCCACCGATGTTGAGTGCTTCAGGTGCATTGACGGTCGTCTTGACTCTTCAGCCACGAGGTCCGGGAGGCGATGTCGGCGACCAGGAGCAGGATTCGGGCTGGTGCTCGATGTCTGTCGAGTGCTGAGGTGTCGGCGACCGGATTGGACCCAACAAGCCTTAGCAACGGCAGGTCTCGAGTAAGATGTAGATCGTCGATGGTGCAGACCAGCAAGGTCTGTGGAACTCACCCAGCAAGGGTAAGTGAGGGCAGGCCTGGAGCAACCAGGATGCCAAGTAAGGAAAAGATTGGCCTTCGTTAAGGGCTACTAGCCAACGGGCCAGCGACCGCGAAGGACCCTCGTGACGCCGCACGTGGAGCTGGCTTGCAGGACACTCGTGGAGTGGGGGCCAGTGATCTTCGGTGCAGGTGGTGCTGGAGGCTAGGGCTACTCGGAGCCCAAAGCACGACTTCTTGGGAGACCCAGAAGATGGTGCACTTGCAAATGTGCTCGGTGTCCAGGGGTCACGGTCTCAAGTCACCCACGATAGCCACGGGCCTCAGCTTTGCTGGGGACTCAGGGTAGCCTCGGGGAAGTCTGAGAATCCACCTCTGGTGATGCGATGGCTTTGGCGTCCGACGGGAGCTTCAGTAATGCGAACCGGACAGATGCTTCTTTGGTGCCTGCCAAGCAGGGGAGTCACTCCTTGACCCCAAGGGAGATTCTTCAGTCCTCTAATCTTGTCGTAGAGCGTCGAAGGTCCAGGATTCAGTTTCAGAGTTTCGTCCAGGTGTAATCTAATCTTGCTGTGGCAAGGGTTCCCCATTTTAACCAGTAAAACAGGGAGGGACTAACTCTATGACCCCACCTATGGGAGGGTCAAGGGAGGGGTGGCTACACCCACTTCCCTTTGTCCAGTTTCGCGCCAGAGCAGGGGCAGGTAGCCCCTGAGCTGGTTTGAACTGGCATATGCACAGAGGAGCCTTTTGCTCCCCCAGTGCAGGACTTCAAAGCACTCTAAGAGTGCACCCACCCAGCCCCAATACACATTATCCTGTCTGGGGAGGTGGTCACACCTCCCTGCAACAGGAAACCTATTGTCCAGGCCTCCCCTGCCGGAGTTTCGTCCAGCAGCAGGAGGCCAGACTTGTGTCTGTGGCAGCAGCATCCATTTTGTGATGCCAGGGCTTCAGAAAGAAGTTACCGGGTAAGCCAGAGTTAACATGTCTTTCCCTCTAGAAGGGTGGAATGCTACCCCCGCCACCAGGATTGGCGGGGGGTAGTATTCCAAGATGTTTGACACCAAACACGACATGTTTAGGTGCAGCCATTCCAAAGTTAGCATTTTACCGCGAGGATATAATGCGCTTAAGAGTATATGGTCAGGCTGCACTACAAACAGCATCAGAGATGGTCTCCGAACGCTGCAGAGGGGCCCTGCTCATGCAGGGGCACCCTCTCACATAGGAACCATGCACTCTGCCTTTAGGATTGATAAGGCCTGCCTTAGGAGTGACTTATAGGTTTATATGTGTGTATGTATTTAGTGATATAGGTAACCTATATCACAGTAAGGGGTGCATGCACCACCTTACCCAGGCTGCAGTAGCAGACCTGTGGTGTCAGTTTGGATGGCCTTCCAGGGGTGGCATAATACATGCTGCAGCCCCTGGCAGGCCTCTGAGGTACCTATGCCCTTGGTACATAGTATACCATATACTAGGGACTTATAAGGGCACTCCAGATTCCAATCAGAGATGTGCCTAAGGCACATGGAAACCTTTTTACAGAGAAAGCAGATAGACTGGGGCCCTGAATAGCAGGATCCCAGTCCAACTAAGTCATAAACCAGCAAAACACCATAAAAAAAAGTGGGGGCAACCATATAGTCAGATTCCACCTTCCTACACCATGCATTCCTATACCACGAAAATTTGTGGTAAAAAAAATCATTGTTAAGACGCGGTCATTGTAGAGACAGCGGTGTTGAGGTAGTCGTTGTTGAGGAACTCGTTGTTCCAACATACAACCTTACCTGATTGGCTGTTAAACCCAATGGCAAGGCACATTCATGGAGCAGCCCACAGAGGAAGGGATGCAATGGTGAGATTGTTCAGGCAGACTCGGTTCAATCCGAGGTTAAGCAGTGTGCCATCGGTGTGTCACGTGCATAACAAATGAATGCTGGGAAGAAAACAGTTGTTGCCTTGAGCCATATTGGAATATCAGGGGGTCCTTTCAATCTGATCCAATTAGATTTTGTTGAGATGCCTGTGTGTAATGGATTGAGATACATCTTGGTGGTTGTCTGCATCTTTTCTCGATGGGTGGAAGCTTATCCAACTAGAAGGTGTGACAGTCTTACAGTAGAAAAATGATTGTTGAAGGAACTTATTCCTAGATTCGAATTTCCAACTACATTGGAGTCGGATAGAGGAACGCACTTCCATAACAAAGTCATGAAATTGTTGTGTACCACCTTGAGTGTGGATCAGAGACTGCATTGCAGTTACAGGCAGGAGGCATCTGGCATAGTTGGCATAGTTGAGCAGATTAACGGGACCTTAAAGGCAAGACTGGCTAAAGCGTGTGCCTCAACATCTTTGAATAGCCCGTTGCGCTGCCTTTGGTTCTGATGAGTTTGAGCAGCATTCCTGACAGGAGAACTGGGTTATTGCCACATGAAATCTTGATGGGAAGAGCTTTGGGCTTGCCTGCTGTGCCTGCCACTGCATTGATCAATATCTCAGATGACTTGATCCTAGACTACTGCAAAGGATTGGCTGATGTGGTTCGTTCTGTGTCCCATCAGGTTGAAGCAACAACTGCACTGACTTTGAAAGACCTCTGCCACGACCTGAGCCCAGGTGATTGGATGCTTGTTCGAAAGCATGTGAGGAAAAACTCTCTTGACTCTCGGTGGCGTAGACCATATCAAGTGATATTGGTGACGAATACAGCTATGAAGTGAGGAGGAGTACCAAACTGGATCCATGCTTCCCATACCCGACAGGTCACAGGTCCCTCCGATGAAACAGCTCCTCTCCCAGAAGTAGTTCCAGCTGTTGATGAGAGGTCACAGGAGAGGGCAAGCCAAACTGTGGAGGTTCCTGAAGAGGCTGGATACCCACCAGATCAGGCTGAGGGGGGTCAAGCTACACAAGACCCTGGTATAGACTCTGAGGGAGACAGTAACGTTGCGAATGGTATAGAGTCTGACTCAGTAGAAGAAACTGGTATGGAAATTGGTTGTGTGCAGTCAAGGAAGAAAGATGCTGAAGATGAAACGTTGCTTGTGAGACAGAGAAACCTGAGACTTGTATCTGAAAGAGAACAGGCACCGAAACATGAATCTTCGGAGTCTGATCTGAGTGAGGCTAAGTAAGCCACAGGGAGTACTAGGAGGTCCAGGACAATATGAGTGCCGGGTCGGAGATATTCGTCTCCCAAGTGGACTTATCTGGTTACAAATGCCGGGGAGAGCGAGGTCTGAGATATCGAAACTGATTGTTAAGATCCTGCTGAGAGTTCCTGGAATCGAGGCTAATGCACTTCTGTCATTAACTGTGCCTTTTCCACCAAGGTTGAGTGGCTTACCGACTCTGATTCTGGAAGACATCCGCTTCCGAACAGTTGGTATGGAACGTGTTATGTGGCAGTTGTGTTTCCAAAGATATATTATGTGTAAGATCTGGAAGGTTTGGAGGAAAAATCAAACCATAGAGAAAAACGTGGACTGAGTGCTGGTGAAGTTGTGGAAGACATATTCGGGGTGATGATACCTAGTTTAGGAGTGGTATTAAACAACATCAAGATCAGGAAGTTATCTACCATTGTGGATAAGTTGTTGATTAACACAGCTCAGTCATTATTATTAATAGATGGGGAAATGGTTTTGATAAGGGCAATGGTGATGCAAAACCGTCTTGCATTAGATGTGTTATTGGCAAAAGTAGGCGGAGTCTGTCGGATGCTGAATGTTCAACAGTGTTGTACTTATATCCCTGATAAAAATAAAGATTTGAGGGGATATGTAAGTAATATCACTGAGTTACATGATCTGGCAGCTGAGGGAGTCTGGTATAAGATTGGAAAGGGATTTGGTGCAGTTGGAAGTTTGTTTGCTAACCTAGGAAAGGGAATTCTTGGATATATCTTGAAGCCAATCATAATTGTTGTAGGATGTGTTTTTATCTTTGTAGGTATGTTAAGATCATACACATGGCACAAGGAGAGGCACAAGGAGAGGCAAGTTGAGAACTTGGAAAGAGAGAGAAGGGTGGAAAGACTGCAGGACAGTCATTATGAGAATTTGAAGCGATTGGAGGAGTTCAGACAGAGAAGACTAGCTACGACATCTGTTTTGATCAGTCTACTCTACAGGGATTTTAAGGATGTTTGTTATGACTCAACGTCATCAGAGGGGGGAACTGATGTAGCGAAAATCGCATTTTCTTTGTAGGGGTGCAGTATAATTATACGAATAGCGTGCACCCGCATATAATCCTTTGTTGCGTTAACATGACGTGTTAGAATTGTATTAACTTGAACCGTGAAGTGTTTAGACCATTGAAAAGTAACATAGAAAATGAATGTGAAGGTAAATGTGACTAGCAGAAAACATTAACGTGAAGAACTCGTGTTGTGAAGTTGGCAATTATTCATGTACTAAAAATGTTTATTAATTGTGTCGTTTTACATGTAGGCAAATGCATTAATTGAGTGCATTAAATGCATTAATAAGTCTATAAAGGAAGGTCGTTGTGCTTCACCCAGGAGAAGGCCTGGGAACCAAGGACAAAATGTTGCAAGGAAAGAACACCGTTGTCCCATGGAAAAACACCTTTAGGATTGTACCCAGAGCAGATGGCATGATCCGCAATGAATCTTGGGAAGGTTATCCATGAATAATGTGATGAAGGGAGAAGGGAAACTGCCCACTTCTTCTGCCTTTGGAGAGAGAGCATCTGAGAGTAAGCTCTATATCGATAGCTTTATGCTATATGACCCATCTATGTTGGAGAGACTTCTTAGAAAGACTCCACATGCTGAAACAATTTTACCTTCTTGCTGAAGATGCTTAAGTAGGAATGTCACTTTAGTGACAGTGTAGGGATAGATTTAATGCTTTTACGCACCAACCCTCGATGAAGGGAAATTTGGACTCATGCCTTCTGATCCTCTGCATCCTGCTCCTTGAGTTAATTGTATTGTTTATGCTACATCGTCTTAATTGGATACGCAGATTTGGCTTTATGCTAATTCTGATGTATTTCTATTCTCTCGTCTTGAGGTGTCTTTAGGTTCAGTAATTTTTGGCTTTGTAATAAATCAATTTAACCTCACGTAGTTGTTTGTGGTTACTATGTGTCCAAAAGGATTCTTGGAAAATCGATTGGCTCAATAACGAATTTTCCACCCTCTACGCTTTCAAGCTGCTAAAAAGAACTATTGGATTGTGTCTCTAGAACAGATCCAGAACTTACAGGCCCGGCCCTTTCAGTACATTAGTTACATTGGACCTTATAACAGCAATTTATCTGATATGACTATATATTAGAAGAGGATAAAGCAGAACTGCATAGGAGTCAATAAAGTTTAAAAAAAAAAGCAGAATCTATCTACACAGGTGAAAAATTACATTATAAAAAAAAATCTGAAAATGTTATTTGATGTTCTGCAGAGATGTTTAAAGGGGGAATTATAATAATCAATCAATCAATCAATCACGGCATTTATAGAGCGCGCTACTCACCCGGGAGGGTCTCAAGGCGCTGGGGGAGGGGGTAAGTTACTGCTCGAACAGCCAGGTCTTGAGCTGCTTCCTGAAGGCGAGATGGTCCTGGGTTCGCCGAAGGTGAGTGGGGAGGGAGTTCCAGGTCTTGGCCGCCAGGTAGGAGAAGGATCTTCCTCCGGCGGTGGTTCTGCGGATGCGTGGTACGGTGGCGAGGGCGTGGCTGGTTGATCGTAGCTGGCGTGTGGGCGTGTAGAAGGACATGCGGTCGTTGAGGTACTTTGGGCCCAGGTCGTGGAGGGCCTTGTGTGCGTGGGTGAGGAGTCTGAACGTGATTCTCTTGCTGACGGGGAGCCAGTGCAGGTCTTTCAGGTGTACGGTGATGTGGCTGTGTCGGGGGATGTCCAGGATGAGTCGTGCGGAGGCGTTCTGGATGCGCTGGAGTCTCTTTTGAAGTTTGGCTGTGGTTCCGGCGTAGAGGGTGTTCCCATAGTCCAGTCGGCTGGTGACGAGTGCCTGGGTGACGGTCTTCCTGGTTTCAGTGGGGATCCATCTGAAGATCTTGCGGAGCATGCGCAGGGTGTTGAAGCATGAAGATGAGACGGCGTTGACTTGTTTGGTCATTGATAGGGAGGAGTCCAGGATGAAGCCCAGGTTGCGTGCGTGGTCCGTTGGCTTGGGTGCGGTGCCCAGGGCCGGGGGCCACCAGGAGTCGTCCCAGGCGGAGGGTGATGAGCCCAGGATGAGGACTTCCGTCTTGTCTGAGTTCAGTTTAAGGCGGCTGTTCCTCATCCAGTCGGCGACGTCTCTCATCCCGTCGTGCAGGTTGGCTCTGGCGGTAGTGGGGTCGTTGGTGAGGGAGAGGATCAGCTGGGTGTCGTCGGCGTAGGAGATGATGTTGAGGTTGTGTCGGCGTGCGATGGCTGCGAGGGGCTCATGTAGACGTTGAAGAGGGTCGGGCTGAGTGAGGATCCTTGTGGAACGCCGCAGATGACTTCGGTGGCTTCGGATCTGAACGGGGAGAGGCGGACTCTCTGGGTTCTTCCGGCGAGGAACGAGATGATCCATTCCAGTGCTTTCTCTCGGATTCCGATGTTGCTGAGGCGCTTCACTAGGGTGCGGTGGCAGACGGTGTCGAACGCCGCGGAGAGGTCCAGGAGGATGAGGGCAGCTGTTTCCCGTTGTCGGTTAGGGTTCTGATGTCGTCGGTGGCTGCGATAAGGGCGGTCTCGGTGCTGTGGTTGGCCCGAAACCCGGACTGCGAGGGGTCGAGGGATCCATTCGTCTCGAGGAAGGCGGCAAGCTGTCTGTTGACGGTCTTCTCGATGACTTTGGCCGGAAACGGAAGGAGCGAGATGGGGCGGTAGTTCTTGAGGTCGGTGGGGTCCGCCGTTGGTTTCTTCAGGAGGGCGGTAAGCTCGGCGTGCTTCCAGCTCTCCGGGAAGGTGGCGGTGCGGAAGGAGGAGTTGATGATGTCCCGGAGATGGGGTGCGATGGTGGCGTCGGCTTTGTTGAAGACGTGGTGTGGGCAGGGGTCGGTTGGTGATCCGGAGTGGATGGAGTTCATCGTGCGGGTGGTGTCTTCGGTGTTGATCGGGGTCCAGTTGCAGAGGGTGGTGGTGGCGGGCATTGGTTCGGCGGTAGGGTGCGTTGTTTGTGCGTTGAAGCTGTTGTGTATGTCGGTGATCTTGCGGTGGAAGAACGCGGAGAGTGAGTTGCAGAGGTCTTGCGAGGGGTGATGTCGTTGTTTCCGGCGCTGGGGTTGGAGAACTCTTTGACGATGCTGAAAAGTTCCTTGCTGTCATGGGCGTTGTTGTCCAGTCGTTCTTTGAGTGCCGACTTCTTGGTGGCACGGATCAGCTGGTGGTGTTTGCGGGTGGCGTGCTTGAGGGCGGTCCTGTTGTCTGTGGTCTGGTCGAGTCGCCAGGTTTTCTCGAGAGTGCGGCAGTTCTTCTTGGATTCCTTGAGTTCGTTGGTGAACCAAGGGGTTTTCTTGCTTCCGGGTCTGCTGGGAGGGTTTTTTAGTGGTGCGAGGTCGTCGGCGCAGGCGGTCAGCCACTTGGCGAGGTTGCTGGCTGCTTCGTTTGGGTCCGTTGTGTCGGTGGGTGTGTTCTGGCTGAGGGAGGCGGTGAGCTGCTCGGCGGTGATCTTGCTCCAGCTCCGGCGGGGAGCCTGTTGCGGGTGGTGGTGGGTCGCAGTCTTTCTGAAGCTGAAGTGGACGCAGCTGTGGTCGGTCCAGTGGAGTCCGGTGGCGTGGCTGAAGGAGATGTGCTTGCTGGACGAGAAGACGGGGTCAAGCGTGTGGCCGGCGTAGTGGGTGGGCGTGTTCACCAGTTGCTTGAGTCCGAGGTTGGCGAGGTTGTCCAGCAGGGCGGTGGTGTTTCTGTCGTTGTTGTTCTCCAGGTGGAAGTTGAGGTCCCCTAGGAGGATGTAGTCGGCGGAGGGCATGGCGTGCGGGCTGATGAAGTCTGCGATGTCTTCGCTGAATAGTGTGCGTGGTCCCGGGGGTCTGTAGATGAGGGTGCCTCGGAGGGTGGTCTTGGGGTCCGTGTGTATCTGGAAGTGTAGGTGTTCGGCGGCGGTGAAGGTCTCGTCGGAGTTAGTCGAGATGCGGATGGTGTTCTTGTGTACGATGGCGATGCCTCCTCCCGTCTGGTTGACGCGGTCCTTCCGGGTGATCTTGTATCCATCCGGGATGGCTATGGCGATGTCAGGCGCTGAGGAGGCGTTCATCCAGGTTTCGGTGAGGAAGGCGATGTCCGGTGCTGTTGCGTCGAGCAGGTCCCAGAGTTCCACGGCGTGCCTGTGGACGGAGCGGGTGTTCAGCAGGATGCATTTCAGGTGGTTGCTGCTGTTGCTCGACTTGGCGGAGGTGGTGCACGTCAGGGGGCAGGTGAATCGGCAGGTTTGGCAGGTGAAGGGTCCGTGGGTGCGTCTCGGTGAGGCTCGGTAGCAGGCAGGGTTCCGGCCGGCATTGAGTGCGGTGAGTGTGGCGGCGTCGTAGGTCCGTCGAGTGGTGTTGCATCGGTGGGATCCAGGGGTTCTGGCGCTGGGCGCGGTCCAGTCGCGGACGGGCGCAGACGGGCTTGCCTTAGGCGCGCCTTCGGCGCGCCAGCGGCGCGGCCGTGCCGCGGCCGCCATTTATGGGGAGGGGGGAGGGAGGAGCAGCTGGGAGGCGGGAGGCAGGGGCAGCGAATGGGCAGTCAGGGGCGGGGCCGCAGGGACGCAGCGGCGGGAATGGCGATAGGCAGCGAGGGGCACAGAAGGAAAAACGGGGGGAGAGCAGGCAAATCACGGGCACAACAACAGTGGGGCAGCGAGGGGCACAGAAGGAAAAACGGGGGGGAAAGCAGGCAAATCACGGGCACAACAACAGTGGGGCAGCGAGGGGCACAGAAGGAAAAACGGGGGGGAAAGCAGGCAAATCACGGGCACAACAACAGTGGGGCAGCGAGGGGCATAATACAAATGCTTTCAGCCTCAAATGCCCTGATTATGGTTTCCACATTATTTAGTTCAAGGAGATGAATCCTCAGTGTGTTGACTTTGGCAAGGTTATCTAGATATTAAACCATTTTTTTAAGCTAGTCTGTTATAGCAGGCCTTTGTGACATGGCAGGCAATATTGGGTCATTTCAGTTTCACACTATTGCTAGTTAGGGTATTTGAACCCCTCTGGCAAATCTACCTTCAAATCCACTATATGAATACACACTCCAAAGCACGCAAGCTGTGGGGTCGTGGTTGCCCTCTGCGGTGCGGCTCGTGCTTGAGGGCGGTGAGCTGATTGGGACGTGGGGACTCCGACCGCTGAAGAAGCTGCTGCCGCCATCTTGTGGAACCCGGCCGGGACGCTGCGCCGATTCGACTTCGCCACTGGATGCATCCCCGGAATGGGGGTTGCGAATGAGCTGCCCGCCGATCCGGACCCATGCTGCGGTTTCCTGGCTCCTGCAGCACCTCTCTGGGGCTGCAGCGGGGGCGTGTGGATCGTTCCTCCCCGTCGGAGCTTCCACAAGAGTGCCGTGACGCTGGTGCCCTGTTTTTCTCTCTCCGAGCTTGCTCTCCCTTTTGCATGTTGTTCGCTCCCTCCTGACACCATAGCTGCTTTTCCCCCTCCGGAGCTGGTGCCTGTGCTGACTTCTTCCCCAACTTCTAATAACTTACGAGGGATCAATGACTTCCAGCCTTCCGTCCATCTACACCTGGTGACCTACCCTCCTCACTGCGCCCTGCCCCTGGGGTAGGTGTTCCTTTTTTTGACTTTTGATTTTCTGGACGGAGGTGTTCGCCTGCAGCCCCGCCATTTTGTTCTGTGGTCTCGGGGGTCCTTGTCCTGGTCCCTCCATCTTGCGGTTGCCTTTGACTTCCAGACTGTTCCTAGCCACTTGGTCAGCGTCTCTTCCGCCATATAGACCATTTAATTCCTCCAGCAACCGATGTAACTGTAATTTCATGCAACGTTTTAAATCACTGTTTAACCTCATGTAAAATGCCCCTTTTCTCTTTCACCATCTACCCCCTCTACTCCATTGTTCTTGTTTTTCCTGCTATCTAATTGCTCTAGTAACTGATGTAACGGAATCTGATGTAATGCCAGACCAGATCTGCTTTCTAATCCCCTTTACTTTTCCCCCCTCTCGCCATGATCCATAGAACTTGTTCTCTATTGTTTTTTAAATGTACTAAGTAACTGATGTAATTTTGAAATCACGTTTCTTTTCTCGATGCTATGTTTATGCTCCAGTATCTTATGTAACCATGTTACCCACTGTACACCTTCCTCATGTTAAGCGCTCTGATACCCCCTGGGTCAAGCCAGCGCTATATAAACCTTTTCTAATATACTCACCTCGGTGCCCGAGCAACGTTGGCCGATGTTGGCAGCTTGACTCCTTCAAATTCCCCCTTAACTATGCCCTTGTCCAAAGCACTCCTACTCCCCTTGTTGGGGATGGATCCAGCTTTTTTGCCCTGGAGTCTCAGAGATCCTTCTGAGAGAGTCCACAGTGACAATGGGAGTCACACATATTGGAGGACTGGGATTGATCCCCTTACCACTGGGAGCCGGCTCCTACCCTGCCGGACGTCGGACACTGTGTTCCCGCTGGGTTTCCTACCCCCTCCCCCACCTCTTCCCTTCCTCATTCTTCAGAGAGTGCCCGTGACCAAAGCACTCCTCTCCCCTTGTTGGGGAGGGATCCAGCATTTATGCCCTGGAGTCTCAGAGTCCCCGCTGAGAGAGTCCACCGTGACAATGGGAATCACACATAACTGAGGACTGAGTAGGATCCCTGTCCCACGGGGAACCGTCTCCCACCCAGCCGGACGCCAGACACAGTCACTTCCCCGTCTCCACGCTGTGTCCCCTACCCCCTCCACCTCCGCTTCCCTCCTTCATTATGTGGCTGCCTCCCTTTTACCTTTCCTCTCTCCCCTGAATTCCTCTCCACTCACTTGCTTTGTCTATCCTTATGCCTATACTCCGCTTAATCTCCCCCCTCACCCTTTTACATTACCCCCTTACCCCTCTACACGCCAAGAACCAACGGATGTAACTGTAACTGTTGTACCTTCTGTAACAATGTGTAATTTGTAACCTATGTAACTCTCCTCATGTAAAGCGCTCTGATACCTCCGGGTCTAGCCAGCGCTATATAAAACTCAAGTAAATAAATTTAAAAAAATCAACCATATCTGCTGAGCTCAGTGGCGTAACGATAATTGAGGGGGCCCCACTGCAAGGTACGTGGAGGGGCCCCCTCCGGACTCTGTCAGGAGCTCTCCGGCTGAAGTGCTGTGCTGAGGGGGCCCCTGGAGCTTGGGCCCCCCCCGCACTGCGGGGGGCTGCGGGGGCCTGTGTTACGCCCCTGGCTGAGCTGCACTAATGGTATGGAGGACAACAGTCCCATTGAAAAATCGGTCAATGCTATCTGGTTTAATAATTCAACAAGTCTCACTAGTTTGTGTCAATGTCTCAGTCAAGATACCCTGGCTAAATTGCAATGGACTAGCAGCTAATAGGCAAATATCTGCCTTCAGTTTTACATTTCATTTTAATCACACACCAGTAGGAGTCTTGTTTTGGAAATAAAAAAATGTTATCAACAAATAACTTAAAGCCGAAGTAATGTGGATTATAAATAACCTCATGATAAGGTATGAATAAAAAAAATACTGCTGAAATGCAAACCATCAAAGCAGCCAGTTTATAAATGAGTTTTTGCAAAGACAAAAAAGTAAAGTCTCAATAATTTCTCTTGCTCTTTTTACATAATTAAACATGAATTCACTAGACCTAAACCCTGCAGCCAACACTAAAGGAAAGAATGGAAGGTTTAAATTAGAAGTTGCAATGCACTGTATTAACTGTGAAAACCAAGTCTCACCGTTTTGTGATTCAAAATCATCCCGGAAACATAAGAGAAAGTGTGTCTCAAACTTTGCTCTTGTTCTTAGTAGCCGCTGATCAATAACCACAGCTAAGGTAAGAGGCAGTGATTTACCACACTCATTACTGAAAACATTACAAAGCATCCAAGAGTCTTCGTTTTGAATAAGTAGAGGAATACACTGCAAAAAATCACAAAATAAATGTAAAAAGTAGCCTTTTAAAGACACTAACAAAACAAATTCTTCAGAACTAGGTCCACGCACATTAACAAAACCTGGTTCATTACTTTATCTTCACTCCAACATCCTCTGAATGACTCTCTGTATCCCAAGGAATTGTGACTACAGGCCCCAAATGTACTCTTCTGAGATCTCAACAGGGTTCCCAATGACTCTGCCATAAAGTCTCAACAGTTCTGGGCATTCTACTTTTCAGGAGTGAACCAATAGCTGCAACTAAAGTAAACCCTAACTACAAGTCCCAGAATGCACTGTTATGGGTAATGAAAGAATAGCCTGTGAATGAGGCATCATTATAACATAGAGTCCCAAAATAGCTGCCTATAAAGCAACGTAGCACTGTATTAAGGCAGGGATAGAGTGGAGGATTAAAGAGGAGGTGTGGGATTCAGGCGGCTTATTAGCTGGGATCTGTCCTCTAGAGGATTACACTTGGACCTGCATCTCTTTGACACCAGCGTTCCTTAACCTTTTGGTGTCTGTGGATGCCTATAAAATCCCTCGCTATTGCTAGCCAGGGACACCAGGCCAAACAATTCATACAATGTGAATCTCAAAAACACACAAAACTACAGAAACAAGGATAGATCAAACCCATACAGAAATTATTAAATATATTCATTCACAACAAAAAATATATAAAAATCAAAATTTTTATGGGAAAGTTGGAACTTTGCAGGAGCACACTAGTGCTTTTCAGTGGAAACCACCAATAGTCTATACTAGTGTTTGCTGTACTTGCGCTGCTCCTACAAATCAATTTATGGATACCAAATACATTTTAGTTTATATTCTGAAATTCTCTTGCATATACAAAGTGTTTAAAAATGTTAAAGTTTACATTTTGCTTTTTTATATGTATGTACTCTATTAAATCTGCTAATTAATATTTCATTTTCTAAAAAGCCGCAGATCCCCTTGAGGACGGACCACAGGTTACGAAACAGAGTTTTAGCCCTATATCCCTCACAGACTTTAACTTGCTCTTAGCTACCTCTGTCATGATTTTTTCTCACCCTCATCCTGCCTTACACAGAGATGCATGTTCTGCTTATCACAAATAGTTTTTGTAAGAAATCAGGTTATTTGTTGTTGGGGGGTGAAAGCCCGACTCAGGCAACAACCACAATCCTTGTCAGGGTGAACCACAAAAGTCACTAAATTAACCTGTGCTTATCGCTCTGTTGTCTTGGCATAAAGCAGTCAGACTTGACTTAGAGGCACTTTGTTAAGTATTTATGCAGCAGAAAACAAAAATAAAGTGAAAACACAGCACAAGAAAACAATCCCAACCCAATTTAGAAAAATAGAGTACACTTTGATGATACAATGATACCAGAAAGACAAAAATCGAATTGGTAGAACCAGAGATATGCAATTTCAAAGTTTTTGGTAAGTGTAGCTTCTAAAAGCATACTTGCAGTCATCTAATTGTACTACACTGGGGAAAAATCACAAGTTTAGGACGACCGGGATGAATCCCGGACTAGATACAGGAACTAGGTTAGTCCTGCTGATAAAGTTACCTTCTCGAAGTCCAGCATGAAGAGTCCAGTTCGTGGTGGAGGAGGTCACAAGCAGCAGTGGGAGTGTTGTGGATAGTTGTCATTTTATGGCAAAGATCCAGTTGGGTGTCGAAGACGGTCATTGCTCGGGCTTCGCTTTGTCGGTAACCGCGAGCGGTTGTTGCTGTAGTGCGTAGTGCAGATCACGCATTGCCTGTCATCACTGGCAGATGCTATAGCACAAAAAGTTGAGTTCACCGGAGCTTCGTATTGGAGGTTGTCGCGAGTTGGAAAGTGTTGGCATGAACGGCCTGTTTGCCCAAAACATCAGGATGTAGCCTTCTCTTGAGGAGTGCAATCTGGTGCCAGCCAAGGGTCCTGGTCTGGGGGAGGGACCTCTTGGGGATCAGGGACTTACTCTAATAGAAGGCAGCATGCCTCAGGAAGGTCCTGTTGCAGGTCCATTTGCAACTGATCTCCTGGGCAGTTGAAAGAAGGCCTCTGGAGCTTGTGTGTCTCTGTAGCTCAGAACAGGAGGTAAGCCAACTGACCCTCGGAGTCATTCAGGTCTTCCTGGGAACAAGGAGATGGTCCACATTTCGTTCAGCAAGGCAGGCCTCAAGCAGGAGGACAGTTCTCTGTGGGTCTAGGTGAGCCTCCACCAGCAGGGCAGTCCTCTAATACAAGCAGGGTAGTATATGCGGCAGTATATGGGGGCCCACAAGCCTCTAGCAACAGGGCAGTCGTCTGGAGACTATGGCAATTCTTCTGGAGTCTTCCACTGTTCTAGGAGTGTATTGAAGAGGTGGTCAGGAGGGCCAATATTTATACCTTGTGTCAGCCTTTGAAGTGAGGAAGACATCCTGGCTACCCCCTCATCTGGTTTTGGAAAGGTCTTCACTTTCCCTGCCAAGGATCCAAAACTTCTGGGTTGACAAAAGAGTGGTGTCAGGTTGCTTTATGTGTGTGCTGGAGGCAGACCTAAAACACATAAATGTATGGTGGCTTCCGAAACACTGTTTTTATCAGTGTTATGGTACAAATCACTGATAGCTAAATTACCAAGATTCTGGCGTGTATGGAGTAAGCCCAAGAGGAGAAGAAAGATCAATCTTATTGGAAGAGGAAGCCTCACTCACTTAATGTGAATTGCTTCATCATAGGCAACCTCTCCCCACCCTGGTAGAGCAATACTACCAGAGCCAACTTAACCTTTTAGTAAACCTGATGGAGGGAATTCTGAAATTAGATCATTTCCTGGACAAAACAGGGGGATCTAGATAAAGTTAAAAGTACCTAGAGGTAATCATGTTTTCACCTTTATTAGTGGTGACCTCTGGTTCATCTAAAACCAACTACGTGATGGAATGAGAGCATAATGGCTCAGAACATTGCCTTATCGCCAACATGTTTCTGCCCTATTCTAAGTCGCCTATATCTGTCTGGGGCATTCATCAGGGCTAAGGATCCCTAAAGACCAAAACTAACAAATAGTCAATAGTAAAAAGTTAAAACCATGCACTAGAAAGTTAATTCTACCTGGTCTTAGTGCTAGTAAGCCTAGAACATTACACAAACAAAATCGGGATTTTCTTTCAGCCAGGTATCGTCAAATAGAGGCACGTGTTACATACAGAGGTCAAGGACCTTATATGTGGGTTACACGTGAAAAGACACTGCAAAAAACAGAACACACATGAACACATATGTAAGAGTGACAAAGAAACATTTGGCCCCAAATCTTACTCTCACTAAGGGGACACCCACCATCTAGTCTGGGGAGAGACAATGTCCTCTGCAGTCACACACTAATTTAATATGAGAAAACTATCAGTACTTATCAACAATACTCTCTTCCCTGTATATGTCAGCCTGCAATTTAATAGGTCACACATAAAACTACCCTGGTTCACTGGGTTTCAAAAAGAGGAAAAAAGGTTAAGTCACAATCTGCCAAACTGTAGCGGGGTATTACCGCTACATAAAATACACCTCATAATGTCCAAAGTTGATGTTCGCTATGGAAGTTAACAAAAGGTTAAAGTAACCATTTGTGGTTAAAGAATGGCAGTAGTGCCCAGTAAGAGTAGCTCCTATTTCTAGAGTAATTTCACAAACACTCGCGTCATCAAGAGGCACACAGTGCAGGAGCACCAATAATCCCTCCTCACCCAGGCGCAGGTGCAATTGCAATGATGGCTACAGCCTCAATTCAAGGTGGAGGGAGAGGTTGATTAATTCGCCTCACCTGATTGCCCCATTGCAGTATGAGGATTGTAGTTGACAGGTGCATGGCGGGTGAGGGGTAGATACTGCTATGCCGAATATGGGCAAAAAGAATTTTGCTTTTATGGGATTCAACTAATATGGTGTCGTCCCCTAGAAACTAGGGTCAACTAAAGGTGGCTTTGCGGGGGAAATATACCCTCCATGGTGGTATATGGCGTCATTTTTGGTACAGATCTAATTGCCAAAAATAGGAAATGTAGTACTGCTGTACCATAGTCGTAAGCAAAAAGGTGCTGTTACGGCTATGTAAAACTTCGGAAATGGAACAGGAACCATTCTGGAGCAGTTCCCACTGTGGCTGTGCGGGTGTGGTTGTGGGTCCGCTGTGGACCATGCGAGGTGTAGTCCCTTGCATGTCCCACAGCGGCTCTGAATAGGGATAAGTGTCAAGGTTTGGATCATAGGCAGATGTGCGCCGGAGGGGTTCTGTACATATTGCAGCAAGCCAAGTTACCTTATGCAATTAACTGTCAAGCTTGAAAGCTTGTAAGTATGGTGGCCGAGGTAGACATACCTCACTTAAATGACCCGCATGGTTTAAAAGAAATACTTATTGTGCTCAGTGGCAGATCCTATGCTAAGGCGGAGGAGTATCGCCCCACTGCTCAAAAAGAAAAAGAAAATGACAATAACGTATTTTATTTTTACTATTGCAGTCAGCGGCGGGGCGGGGCTGGCTAGAGCAGGGGGAGGAGTGGTTTGCACTCGCTAAGGGGACATGACTGTTTGGCTGGCCCTCTTGGGCCGGCCAAACAGTCATGTGCACTTTGCATGTTCCCCATCAGGCTGCATTACACAGCATGGTGAAGAATGTGCACAGGCTCCCTGTCCCTATCTGAGCGCTGAACCACGGTGCTAAGACCAATCACAAAACTGCATTACAGCATTGTGATTGGCCTGTGTGCCTGGGTGCTTCCTGCTGCTGGCTGAGACAGGAAGAAGGAAGGTGGAGGAGAGTCGGAGGCCGGCCGGCTGGTCCAGATATGTTCATTTTCTTTACATCACTCTCCCCCCTCCGCCACACCACACCCGTCCTGTAGCAGCCGCTACTGTCATATCTATAGGTTGTAAGAAGGGCTGGGCGGTGCACTCATTTAAACGCAGAGAAATGGATGGCTATAGAGGGGGTATTCTAGGTTGTTGTACCAAGGATCGAGTAAACAGTATGTGATTAGGGTAACAGAATGTACTACAATGCTATCCTTGGTGCAAATGCACAGGTCCCATAAAACAAAGGAAAAAGGAAACAACCAAAATGTACAGGGCAAGTGCACATTAAGACAGTGGGTATGGTATTTGCTAAACAGCTATTGTGCTCTTGGGGAAGATGAGATGTTAGGGTGACATACGCATAAGTATATTTTGCTTACAGTAACACAATGTGGCACTGAAGAGGTCCTTGCGGTACAGATGAGTCCTTGGGTCGGGGCGACCACAGGTCATGTAGTAGGGTCATTTAAGGGGGTCCCCATTATCAATGTCTGCAAAATCATTGTTTTTGGGAGTTCAAGTGACTCCAGGGTATTTTATTGTTCAGCTCACAGATGTCAGAAAGGAGTCTGTATTTCCATCTCTCTTCAAAGAGGAGAAGTGGTCGAGTCATGTCTTTCTTATTTTTTTTCAGTTTTTCAATGATGCACCATTCCAAATAACTACCACTGTGTCCCTTATCAATGTAGTGTTGCGTCAATTTCACGCCATCCCTTTTACAAGGTATGGTGCTGAGATGTTCTGTTATTCTTGTTTTTATGCTTCTTGACGTCATACCTACATACAGGAGATTACAAGGGCACTTTATGATGTAAACTACATTTTTGGAATTGCAGTTTGATAGTCCTTTCAACTTCCATTGGGTTCTGATTCCCAGATCTACCGCCTTCATCTTTTTTGTGAAAGGGTATATACTGCAATTGTCGCAAGGAGAGTGCCCACAAAGTGGCGGTATGCCCCACAGTGCTGTCTGTCTATTATCCATGATGGGTTTCCTTGGGCAAGTGTGTACCAATATGTCTTTTGGGTTGTTGGCCATTTTGACACCAAAATGCCTCAATTCCTATTGATGATTTTCTGCAACTCATTAGATAGTGGATTAAAGGTTTACACACAGATCAGTCTATCCTGGGTAGGCCTTTCAAACGTGAATAGCAATTGCTCCCTGTTATTGTTTAGCACTCTCTTATTAGCTCTTCTGATGAGGCAGGGGGATATTTCGTTTATGTCAGTTTTTTTGTTAGTCTCTCAGAATGGGCCTTGAGGTCCTCTGTGTTGGAACAGTTAAGTCTGTAAAAACTGACCCACTGGAAGGTTCTATTGTAAAGATCGAGGATGATGACTCTCGAAGCAGAGCTGGTTGTTCCTACATTTCTCCTTGTAGGAGACCTCTGTCCTCAGGGAACCCTCGTTGGCAGATATTAGTAGATCTAGAAAGACCAGTCTTGACCCACCAATGGTGATTGTAAATCTAAGGAAAGGGTTTAGTGCATTCAGCCATTGTGAGAAAGACAAGGCATCTTCCTTACCTCCTTTCTAGATCATGAGCATGTCATCTATGTAATGCTTCCACAATTTTATGTTTTTCGCTAACTGGGTTGGAGGGTTTGAGCACATACTCTGATTCGAAGGAGTGTACGTACAGGCATGCCAGGCTGGGGGTGAAGGTGATCCAAATCGATGTCCAAGGTACTTGCAGGAAACAATTCTCCTTTGTACTCAAAGTACTTCTGAGTCAATGCTAGGTGGGCCAGATCAAGTACAAATTCACGTGGTGTCATAGACTCTTATACTGTCTCGCTTAGGATTTTATCTATAACCTCAAGGGTAGCTGTTAGACCTGTCATCCTTAGGTTGGTCTTCCCTAATCTTTTTGCCTCCACGTTTTGCTGAATCTTTTTATTGGCCTTAGGACTTTCAGCACTCTATCAATCACTGTTAATCAGTGCTAACGTTCATGTGCCTCTTCCCTAAACATGTGTGTAATAGGTATATACCTGATTAACATACTTAATTTACTTGTAAGTCCCTTGAAAGTTGGTATACAATATACCCAGGGCTCTAAGTTAAATGCTACTAGTGGGCTGCTCCAAATGATCTCCAAGTGCTTGTTGGCTTGCCTCCTGTTGCTGACACTCAGCGAAATCAAAGTCTCTACTTCTGTTCATGTGCCTGTCTCGCTGGCAGTGGCCCAGATACTTACAACACGGATTTCAATGCATCTCCTGTCTGCAGGTAGCAGAACTGGCGCAGGAGTAAAATTGGCGCAACTCACTGGAACCAACGCTTTGCCTCCCGAGGTCGAGGCATCGGACAGCGTATTGCTGCACTGCAGCTTGGTGAGATCAACCCATCCCCTTGACTGTGTGACAGAAACTGGCATATCACTCGACGCCTCTCGACTCCGGTACCTGTCTTTGGAACTAACACAGTGTCTTCACTGCGTGGAGAAGATCGGCACATCTCGTTGCTTGCGACCAAGAAAGATACTTCATTCACCGGGTCGTGCGTGGGTCCTGTAGCCGGCCTGAACTTCCACGAGGTCAACATGAACTTTGGCTTTGCCCCAGTCCAGCGCAACCTTAAGTAACCTTTTTAGTGCTACTTGCTTCTAAGCGCTTTATTGCATTTATTCTTTCCAAATTCAATATCTCAACTTATATACATTAGATTTTTGTCGTTTTGGTCTTGTTTTGTTTATAATATAATCATTTATTTCTATAAACCTGTGTGGAGTCTTTTTGTGGTGTATTCAAGGTGTTACTGTGTGTGTTGCACAAATACTTTACACATTGACTCTTTAGTTTAGCCTGACGGCTCTGTGCCTAGCTACCTGAGGGTGGGCACAGGTAAACTTTTAGTATCGTATCGTACTTACACTGACTAGAGTGGTGGTTTCTGCCAGTTGCCTCTTGCGGGATGCTAGTGTATAGTGACTCAACGTCTAGGCTGAAGAGTAACTCTCTTTCCTGATCAAAGGGTATGTCTTTGAGTAGGGTAAAAACGTCCTTGGTGTCTTTGAGGAAGATGGCATCTCTTTTGCCAAGGTTCTCAAAAACACATCACAAAATTGAGAAAGAGGTTCGAGTGCAAAGCCTGTCCCTATCAGTCATAAGGAATTCTTGGAATACATGCAGATTCTAAACGCCAACAGTGTGGGGTTGCAGTTCACACATAACATCAGCAAGGAACAAATACAATTCTTAGATGTTACAGTATATATAGAAAATAACAACATTAAAACTAAGATCGACAGAAAACCGACATCAACTAATAACATATTACATGAAAGCAGCTTCCATCCAGACCAACTCAAGAGGAGCATTCCATTCGGGGAATTTGTTAGGATGAGACGGAACTGTTCAGATGATACAGAAATGGAAAAGATCTTTCAAGAGACAGAAACCAGATTCCTACAAAGAGGATACAAGTATCGAGATGTAAAACAAGGGAAAGAAAGGGCAAGATGCCTGACTCGACAATACACACTAATTGACAAACCAGTGAAAAAGGAGGAGGACAACATAATAAGGATGATATTAACATACAGCAAAGAGAACTATAAAATCACCACCATCCTCCAAAAATACTGGAATATTCTGCAAAAAGATCCAGACATTGGCAACAAAATAGGAAAAAGACCAAATATAACTTATCGCAAAGCACCACCCATAAAGGATAAATTAATAAGGAGCCACTTCACATCTAACCCCAAAACAAACTGGCTTTTCAATCAACAAAATGCATTCACACATTGTATAAGTGCAAAGCGTGCAAAATAGGTAAAAATATGAAGGAAATCAAGGACTTCAGGGGCAGAACTTTCAACATAAATGAAAGAATTACATGTGAATCTACTTATGTAGTTTATGTGATTGAGTGCTATTGTGGACTCCGTTATATAGGAAGTACTATATGCCCATTAAAAAAGAGAATCCTCAAAACCCTCCGAGCAATTCAAAACGGAGATATGACCTATGCCATTGCGAAGCATCTCACCACTCATAAAGATCAAGAGGGACGTAACATCAGATACTTTGTTATAGCAACCATCCAGAAAGATGAAAGAGGCGGCAATAGAACGCTGAAATTAAGGAGACTGGAATTGAGACTGATCATCAGATTCAGAACCAAAATCCCACATGGCCTAAATGAGGATGAAGAACTGTACATTCATCTCTAAATACTGCATTGAACTACCAGCCATAGATGGATATGACACGGAATAAAAAGGAAATAATAATAAAAGGAGTACTGACATACCAGTTGCAACAATAAGAGCACTGAGCTCGGAACGTGAAAACAACAAATAGACGTTGATCCAGCGCAGACCCAATAATTTGGACAGGGACGAACACTCAATTATTTCATTTACTTTGGCCCATACACATACACCCAAGTCCCTGTGGCGCCGGTGTCAAGTTTACGAATTTCTTACCACTTCATATTCAATAATGAAAATGTTTCGGCAATTCATATTCTACACAATAAACCTTCTCGTTCAAATTTTCATCTTCTTGGTCGACGGACCAATTAGTTGAAAAATTGAAGGCAACAGTTATTCAATCCATAATCAGACGAAAATAATCACAGACTCATTGATTGCAATTTGTTAAATTTATCTAACTCAAATGCATTAGTCATTAAATTTACCTCATGAGAGAAAATACACTCTAAAGTCGTCAACAAATAATCAATCTCAAAATATCATAAAGTTGCATGAGGGGATAGATGAAGAGACATCAGACATGTGCATAAATCAAATCTCGATATGAGAAAGATAGATGAAGAGACATAAGAACATGGATTAAATATCAAATATACCAACCCAAAGAATAAGAATGAAGAAAACCACCACCCAGGCCCAGGTAGCGGCGGGGGACCCCCAGACAAAGAGTCAGGGATCAAAGACTCTAAGATCAGGATAAAGATAGGACTGGAACAGCTAGGCCTCTCTGCAACCCGACAATCAGCAACGCACCCTTCTCTCCTCATGCTTAATGCAGCAGCCCTGTCTGCCGCCCTCGCTTACAACCCCGCCCCTAAATCACCTATTCTTTATACCCTTACCAATACAGATTCCATCCCACTAAAGTTGCTAAAACACCCCATCTAGCTAGATGATTGGTCAAAACGTGGGGCGGATGATCATCCTACCATTAAGTCATGCTTTCCTTGACTACCCCATTGTCGAACTTTTAGTTCCCACATATTCAGTATTCATCCCTATTCTCTCATGAGGTGAATGTATCAAATCAAGAACATTTTTATTACAGTTAACATTTTGTGGGTTTTCACACGGAGACTCTGGAGTTGGCTGCACGTCAAACATCATGTCCTTCACCGTGCCATGCTCTTTCAGCTTGTTCAGCATCTTTGGCCACTCCATCATGTGGTTTGTGCCCGCTGCAAGTTTCACTCATCACAGTTTGGCTAACTTAACCCAAAATGGAGACCCGTCCATTTACTAAAAGAACGGAAAGCAGACATTTATTAATAATGTGATAATGGAATCTTCACTGTTTACCACCCTCCTTAACTCTAGTCCATGTTAACAGTTACCCTAGCATAGCATAAGCGGAAAGCAGCATCAATAATTATAACAAAGCAACACACATCATGCTTTTTCACTACATATATTTGCAATATGACATGCAATACATTCATAACACGTTCTACACACAATATTATTACAGACTTGGTTATTTACGTATTGTTAAGATTAATTCTATGCATTCTACAAAGCAAATTCCCCATGTGTGGTGTGTAGCTGCATATTAATACTACTTACTACTTAAAATTAGTACGTATTACAGGGGTACTTGATTCAAGCGGGTTTCTTTTTGCGAAACCCCACTCCATCAATGTCATATTAAAAAACAGCTTTAAAACATGGGCACTTAGCTATCATAAAGGCACGGAGATGTAATGAATGACTATCCGTGAGTACATAGTAGAATAGGCTTCAACCAGCACAAAGCTAATATTATATGAGTGAAATATCGACAAATGCTGCGGGCACTTAGCTGATATAATCATACCAACGTCTAGCAATCTGTCTACATGTATTAGACTATACTCCAATCAGCAAAATAACGTGTCACATACAAGCTACAATTGGTGCATGGCACTTGAAAGCGGTGAACAGTATCAGAACCGTATTTATAAACTACAATGAAATGGATAAAATGACATAGTATAACAGAAGTAACAAGCAAAGAACTTTGGTGACTAATGTGTGTACTACATGTCCCACAATGCCTCAATATGGGCAACAGTGGGCGAGGACTATAAAAGTGAAAAAAGATGGACTCACATGACCGTGAAATGCGTCGATGGTGGTAATGGGTGAAATTTGCACGTTTGCAAATAATGTGTTTAAAGATTGATATACAAATCCCCTGGTGTGCGGTGAATCCTTACGGATGCTTTTGCTGTGGAATATATATATATATATATATATATATATATATATATATATATATATATTCACAAAAAGTCACGGGGATGTTATAGTTAGGCTGACATTTCACTCGTACAAAACCAGCCTATGAAGAAGGAATCTATCCGAAACGCTCCAGGCTACATCCCGGCTTGGGTGTGGTGATTTGGGGAATTTGCTGCAGCCCGAGTGCGACCTCGCCTGTGGGCAACTTTGGAGCGTTTTATATATATATACATATATATATATATATTCACAAAAAAGTCACGGGGATGTTAAAGTTAGGCTGACATTTCACTCGTACAAAACCAGAGAAATTCGGCCGTTATAACTCGCGCACCCACAATGCACTGCCTATGACCTCACATATTACATCACTCTGGACATTGCCATCTCGTTGGGGACCTCGGAGGGGGCTTGAAGCCCCCGCGGTCCCGGCCGCCTCCCGCCTCCTGCGGGAACCGGCATTGCTTTTTACACCCAGGGAGCTGCTGACATGCAGCTCCCTGGGTGTAAAAAGCAAAGTGTGCTCCGCTTTGAACAAGCGAGAGCAAAATGCTCTCGCTTGTTCAAAGCGGAGCACACTTGTTTGTGATGGGATGGCGGGAGCACTGCTCCCCCCATCTCATAGCAAACTGCAATGTCCCGGGGTGGGCACCCCGGGACATTGCTGGAGCCAGTCCTGGGGCGTGGCGGTCCCCAGGGCCATTCACGGCTCCACGAGGGGGGCCGCGCAGCCCCCCTCCCATCTTGAAAATAGCCCCGCGGAGGTGGCGGTCCCCGGGGCTGTGGGGGTGCCGCGTGGCCCCCTGCATTTCAAACAATTAGCCCCGGGGAGGTGGTAGTCCCTGGGGCTGCGTGAGGGGGGGCTGGAGCCCCTCACACATCATAATTGAAAATATCCCCGGGGAGGTGGCGGTCCTCGTGGCTGCGGGGGGACCGGGTGGCCCCTCACATTTCAAACAATTTGCCCCGGTGAGGTGGCATCCCTGGGGCTGCATGAGGGGGGCTGGAGCCCCTCACACATTATAATTGAAAATATCCCCGGGGAGGTGGCGGTCCCCAGGGCTTTGGGGGTGCCGCGTGACCCCCTGCATTTCAAACAATTAGCCCCGGGGAGGTGGCGGCCCCCGGGGATGCTAGAGGGGGCTGGAGCCCCTCACACATTATAATTTAAAATATCCCCAGGGAGGGGGTTGCGTGGCCCCTCACATTTCAAATAATTAGCCCCGGTGAGGTGGCGTCCCTGGGGCTGCGGGGCCCCACGCGGGCCCCCGTATTTTTATTTTTCATTGCCTAGGGCCTAAATTAAACGAAGCGCAAGAGCCCGCGTTTCGTTTTTAATAAAAAGGTATCAGCAAAATTCTCAGATCCACCGCAACTCCAGCCCCCTTTTCTTTTTTTTTAATCTTTTTTCTTTTGACTCGGTTCAACCAAGTCACAAAATGGCTGCCAATATTGAGAAGCACCATCTTGGGTAGTGCGTGCTCTAGTCTCTGGCCATGTACTTAAGGAAAGGTGCTTCGAGGATGCGCAGCGAACGATTGCAGCGGGGGCACTTTGACACGCCAAAGGCAAGCCCATATGTGCCCCTCAGCATCCTGGAAGCGGCCGCCAACGGCAGCCACTTTACTACTTTCAAGCCAGAAGGTAGGCCTTGTGTTATCTATGTTAGTCTTGTTCTGCGCAGCCTAGCCCCTAAGTCTAACTATGTGTCCCACTTAACTTACAAAAAGCTGATTTCTCCCGTTCACACTGTCACTGGACTCCTAAACCCTTAACAAAGAGTAAGTTTACAACTAACAACCAAACAAGTAGTCCAGTCACGGAGGAATTCTCGGTTGCATTATTGAATGCCCGCTCTATGCAAGAGCATGTAACGCATATCTCTGAGTTCCTAGATAAAGAAAAGCAGGACATTCTGTTTCTCACATAAACATGGCTTACAGAATTCTCAAATCTGACTTTATCCACAGCCATTCCTTTGGAATACAAAATCCTTAGGAAAGATCGTCTAACTGGCAGAGGCGGGGGTGGCTATGATATATAATAGCAAGTATGATTGTGTACCTATCCTAAAGGCTTAGGCTTTTTGTTGTGCTTAGATATGCTTGTTAAGGTTCTTTAAAGAACTCCATGGGTTGTCATGGTGCTGAGATGTGGTAGTTCTAAGAAGAGTCAGTTGGTGCCTCTCTGCTGTCGTGAGAGGAGCGGTGGCTCGTAATTCCCACGAAATAAATCTACAAGCTAAGCCACTGTGTCCTGTGGTGGTATATTGTATGTACAGACACAACACTTTTGCTGCACCCTGTCATCCCAGCAGTCTATTGCTGGTGCTCTGATTTATAGACCTCGGGTCATGCCGGTCCCTTTTTGAGATCACTGAGCAGTATTCTGGCCCCTTGGTCTTTCAAATATGCACAGTTTTTAGTGTTAGGTGATTTTAAACTTTACATGGACAAGCCATTAGACTCTAAGATTGCCACTCCTATAGATTTCATGTCTTCCCTTGGTCTTGTCCCACAGGTGTTTAATCCTACTCACCATGCCGTTAATATCCTACACTAAGTCTTTTCTAATGTAAATACTGAATCGTCCGAGTCCTTACCATTAGTATGGTCGTATCACCATCTAATTACGTTTAAATGGCTAAAATTGAAACATAACCAGCTTCCCTCGGAAGAAACTGAACTATGTCAAGAGCCTTCCACAAAATTCTTCGGTTAGACCTGTGACGTTCCTTGGAAGCAGATTCCCCTTCTCTTTCTGGAGATCTTGAATTGGACGTTAAGTGCATGGATGACTGGATTCTTACATCATTAATGACTTGGCTCTGGGCACCGCACTCAGATCCCTCAGAACCAAACAGTTGGCCCCTTGGTTGAATGAGAACCTTAGGACTGGTAAAAAAACATTGCAAATGTCTCAAGAGGAAATGGCAGAAAAGCTATAATCTGAATAACAAATATACCAACAGGCTAGCATTTAAAAGACTGTTACTCACAGGTCCATTTAGCTAAAAAAGCATTTGTTGAGACTAGGATTAAAGAGT
Organism: Calotriton arnoldi; assembly: GCA_963921515.1. Taxonomy (NCBI): domain Eukaryota; kingdom Metazoa; phylum Chordata; class Amphibia; order Caudata; family Salamandridae; genus Calotriton; species Calotriton arnoldi. The sequence goes on from CAWUFW010005693.1 coordinate 461,472, forward strand.
CAGTCATTAATCCTGATGCTGCCATCAGAGACCAACAACCCACAGCTAAATGGTGTGAACTCCTGGCCCCATATTTTCATGACAAAATCGCTACTATACAAGCAAGCCTGCTTACTGACTCACAGTCTGCTGATATGCCCTGTGAGGTGGTATATTCTAGCAAGTCCACTCCTGAGATGCCTATTCTTTCAAACTTCCCATCCATTTCCTTGGCAGAATCATTGGCAGCCATCAAGTGCCTTAAGCCAGTGTCCCCATCTGACTCATGCACTCCCAGTATACTCTTTAAAGCGGCTCGTGTAATTAACCCCATTGCAAATAGAATTTTGAATGCATCACTATCTTCTGGAATGGGTTCAATTCAATGTAAACATGCCAAAATTCTGCCTTCACTCAATAAAACCTACAACTGATCCTAAAATCCAAGAATATTATAAGCCTATCTCTCTTCACCCTGCTTTTTTTTAAAGTTTTAGAAAAATTTGTAAACTCCCAAATCTCCGGAAACGTGGAGAGTAGTAACCTCCTGCACCTGAGTCAGTCAGGATTCAGAACTAAGGGCCAAATGTATCAAAATATCATTTTGCGATTACCAAATAGTGATTTTTAAGAAATCGCTATTTGGTAATCGCAAAATGCGATGTAACAAAACAGACATAAAATAGCGATTCCATTATTGCAATTTCTTAAAAATCGCAAACTTAATTAGGGAATCGCTATTTTTAAGTGCAACTCCATTCGTAAGGCCCATAGGTGAGAATGGTCTTACATTACCTAAATTGAGATTCCCTAATTGGTAATCGCAAATTAGGTAATGCAAAGGCAAGGGTGCCTGAGGGCCTAAGGCCCCCCTGAAGCACCCCTAACAAAAAAAGGTGCATATGTAAGGCGCACACATGCCCTAGGGGCATGTGTGGGCTACACAGCACTTTGAAAAATGCTGTTTTGTGCATTTCTCAAAGTTTGCATCTGGTTACCATCAACTTGAAGTTGATGGTAATAGCGTTTCCTAAATGCACAGTTAGCATTTAGGAAAGGCTTCTTACATGTGCATTAGTGAATCGCAAATTGCGATTCCCTATTTGCATTCGCAATTTAGGTAATCACTAAAAATTGCGATTACCTAAAATTGCGAATCAAAAAGCCTTTCATACATAGGGAAAGGCCATTTTGCATTCGCAAATGGCCGAATTTTGCCATTCACACCGTTTATGAATGCAAAATCCTTTCATTGATCTGGCCCTAACTGCAGTACGGAGATAGCCCTGTTAGAGGTTGTTGAGCTTATTAAGGGCACTCTAGATAAAGGGGGAAGGCGTCGTAATTTTGTTGGATTTATCGGTAGCCTTCGGCGGTGTTTGACTGTGTTCCCCACGAGAGACTGCTGGCTCATCTTCAATCCATTGGAATTGGCGGCCTAGCCCTGAAGTGGAGGACTTCCTTCTTGAAGGATAGAAGTCAAGAAGTTTGAACATCTCTGCTTTCTTCTCTAATCCGTGAGTTGGCAGTTGGAGTGCCTCACAGTTCTGCACTTTCGACACTTAGCCCAACCTTATTCAATGCTTGAATAAGCGCCATGAAACCGTTTGGTGTACGCGCGCTTAATAAATACTTTTAACATAACATAACAATGCTTATCTCACACCCTTGCTGACTTTGGGGGTGAAGGTAATATCATATGCCAACGACACCCAGCTGCTTTTCACATGTGAAAAAGGTGAAGAGCTCGATGGAGGAGCTACTAAAACCTGGCTCTCTAATGTGTTCAACTGGCTGTCCACCAACAAATTAAAATACAATCTTGACAGAACTGAGATTGTGTTTTTTTTGGCCCTATTTCACCAGAGTTTTGGAGGACCTTCTGGTCTAAGGCAGTGATACTCAGAGTACGGCCCGGGAGCCGCTTGCGGCCCTCTTGACCTGTACGTGCGGCCCTCCTGTTGAACAGCAGCACGAGCTGCTGCTTATTTGCTGAATACTAATATTCAGAAAAAATGTTAAATAAACAGACAAGCATTTAATAACCTGCAAATAAATGCTTGACCGTTTATTTAGACCTCCTTACACAATCCCTGTCCCACCCAAGACCCCCTACCACCACCCTGCTGGCATCAGTGCGGCCCTCGTCACTCCACAGACCATACTTTGTGGCCCCTGGGCAAATGTTTGCGAGTACCCATGGTCTAAGGGCACCCCTCCCCCCCCCCGGCCCTCAACAGAGCACAGTAAAGATTTTAGGTTTCAAAATTGACAGTGCCCTTACCTTCCAACCACAAATTCATTCACTGGTTGGCTCCTGTTGCAGGCTTTTATGCTCTTTGAAAACACTTTGTTTTACCACTTCTGTCTGTTGAAGCAAAGAAAACAGTGATTCAAGCACTGGTAATTTCCAGACTTGACTATGGAAAAGCACTATACTTGGGTCTTCCAGAATACCTTCTTGATGGACTTCAAGTGGTGCAGAATGTGGTGGCTCTGATTCTTCTTAACCTTTCCCCAAGAACTCATATGACCCCAAAATGAAATCTGTCTTCCTATCAAAAAGAGAACTCTTTTTAAAACCCTGGTCCTGGATCATAAAGCACAACGTGATAAAGGAGCGGGGTACTTAAGGAGGAGGATCTGTGCTTATGCCCACCCTAGGAATTTACGGTCAGCCTATGGTCATTTAGCCAGAATTCCACAAATCCGCTGGGCCAAGACTGGAGGCAGCTCTTTCTCTTACCTTGGATCAGTTGCCTGGAATAATCTTCACTTGGAACCTCGTACCACAACTGAGCCATCCATCTTCAAGAAAAAAAAACCTGGCTTTTCCAACAAGCTTAATATGATGATCAGCGATTTTGCGAGCAGCCTTGCAATCAGTACCCGGACACTCTTTGGAGTATGTGTGCGCTCTATAAATCTCTCTCATATCATATCGTATCATTTACACACCTGTGTCCACAGGACTCCAAAATTGGAAAAGGTCTAGGAATAAGAGTCATTGTTTTTGTTGTTTCTTGGTACATTTAAGTTGTCAGATCTTGGACATTGAGCTAATTTAATAATATTTTCATTTTAGCTTCCTCACCACACGAGACCCCCAATACACAATTATATATTTTTTTATAGAGTCACATTAGTGCAAAGGTATTTGGCTCCACAGAAAGTGAGGGTGAAGGAGAGCTGTAACACTTCACCACTGTCCTGCTGGTCAGTTCGCAAGTGAGCACAGTTCAGGAAGGTAGCAGTTATGTGACACTACCGGCACAAAAATTAGGGTGAAGGAGGGCTGTGACACTGCTCAGAGCTGTCCACCCACCCAGTTCTCACCCAGGAGGGTGTAAAAGATTTGGGGCCACATATACGGAGCAATTGACTGTGGCAAACGGCCCAATTCGCAGACAGGAAAAATGAATTTTGGAATGTACAAAGCCCAAATTGCGATTCCATAACTTGTTACTGAATCGCACTTTGGGTTTTGTGATTGGGTATTAGGAAGGGGCATGTTAAGGGCGTCCCTCCCAAATACCGAATCGAAAGGGTATGTATGAATGTTTTGCGACCTAAAAAGGGTTGCAAAACCTTTGCGTTTTAACATCAGATTCAATTTGGTGGTAACGCATTTGCAAACGGGAAGGGTTCCCCAGGAGACCCTTTCCTCTTTGTGAGTGCATACCAAAACGTTTTTTAAGAGTTCTAAAAAAATGAAACTGAAACACTTCATTTTTCTTTTTGAAAACGCCTCCCATTTTCCTTTAAGGAAAAAGGGCTGCATTTAGGAAGAAAAAAAACGTTGCTTTATTTAAAAGCAGTCACAGACATGGTGGTCTGCTAACCCCATCATGCCACCATGCCTGTGTTTTTAGAGATTCCCAAAGGGTCACAAACTGCGACCTACCTCATAAATATTAATGAGGTACGTCTATTTACGACACACTGGGAATCGCAAATGATACTCAATAGAGTTTTGTACTTTTGAAATTGCGATTTCCTAATTGTAATTGTAATTAGGAACTCGCAATTCCTGCAGTTGGTGCTGGAGGTGGTTTATAAACACCCACCCATCCTTAGATAAGGGGGAGAGTGAATTCTGAATTTACACCTCTGTGGCCTCAATGTATGGTTGGGGAGGGGAGAAACAAAATCCCACTGCCCTTGGTCAACACGGAGGGTCTGACAGGCCAGGGTGTATTTGGAATGCCCCTGGTCAGGCTTGTGATCTCTCTCTGACCTGCATGACAGGACAGAGAGAGATCTGGATAAGTCGTTGTGTCAAGGCCTGCCCACTTAAGCATCACACAGATCTGGTTTTCTCTTTTCATTTCTCATCTCATATTTGCGGAGATGAGGGAGGGGGCGAGTGTGTATATGTACCGTGTGTAGTGAGCCACCCGGTCGCTGGCCGACAATGTAGCCAACATGCATCCCGAGGGCTGGGCATGATCCGAGGGCTTAAATAAAGGTGCTCTGGCCGCTTGAGGCCAGAGTACATTAACCACTAACTATGAGGGCATCGTATAATTTCCAGCATGCCTGGTAGGCGGACGTGAGGCCTGAGTGTCGAGGGTCTCGCCCACCACACTGGCGAAGAGTGGGACAAGTTGTGACGCATGAAGTGGCTGCTGGCACCTGCTCTGGGGCTGTGAAGCAGTGGCAAGAGTACGCTGAGGAGGTGCGCACCCTGGACCATGGTGTGAGTTCGCCTGGAGCGCATGTCCCATGATGTGTGTGTGGCGACATTGGGAGACACCAATAGAGTGAGGCTCCTCTTACCGCTGTGCGAGTGTGGGGCAGTGGGTGCTGTTGTGTGCCCCTCTTGTAGCCCCTGCGGCCCCTCGTGTACTGGGGCCGGCAACAGTGAAGTGCTCCGGTGGGGAGCAGGTGGCAGCAGCTCCGTCCCTGACTGCACTGAGGAGCTGAAAGCCAGTAACTCGTGCAAGTTCTGATGCACGTGTATGCCCCAGGGAAAAAGATCCCTGCAGGGCCTTCGTTGTGTGCTGGAAGGTCAGTGAAGGCTCCTCCCCCAAGTGGTCGTCTCTCAAAATCCCCCCCAACCGGCCCCACTGCTCTTACCTGCAGCAGCCGCAGCTGGGCTCTGGTGGGAGAAAAGGGGTGAAGAACCTAGGGCTGTCTCGAGGCCCAAATTCTGGAGTAAGCTGCCAGGACTGTAGCTGCAGCACTGTGGTGATAAAGGCAGTGGGGGGTAGGAATATGGACAGAGTACACAAGACTCAGCCAGAAGGTTTCAGAACCTCAAGGCACCGCAGTACTAGTGCGCCAGGAGCATGTCAACACAGCCTCTAGCAGATGCCCCTGTGGCACCACAGCAATGCTCACAACCCCATCAACGCATTGCCGCCATTTAGTCAACTGGCGGACCTGACAGTGACTGCACCGAGATGGCGCCAGTGGATTGGGCGCTTGCAATATTATTTTCACGCCCCTAGGTAGACTGAAGGCACAGTAAAGCGGTCGATGATGCTACACATGGGAGGTGATGAGCTGCACGACCTCTCTGAGAACTCACCTAACACAGGTGTAGACCACAATTCTGATACAGCTGATGCAGCCCTCAATAGACATTTTAACCCCCAATTAGACCCCAATTACGAAAGATTTAAAATCCGACAGGTATGGCAAGAAGAATTTCGTAGATGCATTTTTCGCACGACTGCACAAGCTGGCGAGCACATGCTCCTGTATTGACAAACTAGGCGAAATCAGAGACTAGTTGATTCAGGGCTGCAGATCATCCAGTCTGCGCAAACTCATTTTGCGGCAGCTGGGGATTTCACTTGACAATATTCTCATCCTCTCCCGCTCCCACAAGTTGGCAGACAGCAGAGCTGGGGACATAGAATCAGCCCTGGCCTGTCATTCTTTGGGTCCGCCACCCACCCCAGCAGTGAAAGTAAAGGAGGAGCAGGTGGACGCCATACAGAGGCGGCCGATGAGACCAAGAGGAGCACCCACATCAAGACCTTGTGATAAGAGTTGTGGGAACTGTGGGTCCATCCACTATCCTACCAGAGGGTGCAAAGCACAGGCAAGCCATGCTTGAATTGCAGCCGCCTGAATCATTTTGCTAAGGTATGTCTCAGCACTGGAGCACCGGCAGGGATGGCCGCAAGGGGCAGAAAAGGTGCGAATATTCAACAGCTGTCGCTTGGGGAAAAGACAATCCCCACATGGAAGGGCGTCATTGGCTTTACTCAAACGGAAGAGTAAGAGTTGTTCATCATATCCTTCACGGGAAGAGACAAGCAGAAAAGGAGACCTCCACCCATGTGCCACGTGGACATCAACAGCACCCAGATAACAACCCTCATCGACACTGGGGCATCAGTGAATGTCAATGATGGGTAGCAACTAAAGAAAATGAGTCTCCCCCCTGCGCCTATCGCCCATGAAAGTCAAAATATACACCTAATGGGGTACTGATCCCATTCCGCTGCTGGAAGTCATTGAGGTAGAAGTGGCCTATGGGGGAAACAAGATAGGCACCAAATTCCACGTGACCACTGGTGAGACTGGAACCCTTATGGGTTGTCAGACAGTGGAAGACATTGGCCTGTGTTCTTCGCAAAACAGATTCACCAATCCCACGCAGACAACATATTGGCGGAATTTCCATAGTTGTCCCAAGGTCTTGGTTGACTAAAAGGGGTGCAAGTAAAACTCCACATAGATGAGATGATCTGCCCCATGGCGTTGTGACACCTTATCTCAGACCACTGGTTGAAAAGGAGCTAGAAGCACTGGAACGTGCTGGAGAAATTAAAAAGTAACCGGACCCACTCCGTGGGTGTCACCATTGGTGATTGCCCCAAAACCCAAGCAGCTGGGAGCAAAAAGATTATGCGCGGACATGGAGCTATCAAATCAGGCGATCAGAAGGGAGAGGCACATAACTTCCACAATCGATGAAATTGTGGCAGACTTGAACGGAGCCAGTTGGTCTAAACTCAGTATATCATCAGCTGGTGTTGGAGGAGTCCTCTCACTACATCACAACATTCTCCACTCAGTGGGACTCCGCCGTTTTAAAAAACTCCGTTTTGGGGTCTCCTCGGAAGCCGAAGTATTTCAAGAGGCTATTTGGAAAGTCCTGTTAGGACTCGTAGGTGTCATCAATGTGACATATTATATTATATTCTCGAACACGCTTGAGGAACATCAAGCCCTGAGTCTGCTAGCGGATAGAGGTCTGACCTTGCACCGTAAGAATTGTGCATTCTACACCAATGAAGTGGAGTTCTTTGGATATTGTTTCCCACCGGACAGCCTACAGGTTGACCCTCACAAGGTAGAGGCCATCAGATTGGTGGCAGTGCAGAGAAACCAGTCAGAGGTTCACATCTTCTTGCGAATGTCCAACTATATGGCAGGTTTATTCCCAATCTGGCCACTTTGTCCGATCTGCTCTGAGCATTGATATGCAAAGACTCACCATGGGAATGGGACAGTGAGGCAGCACATGCATTCCAGGCAGTCAAGAAGGCTTTACTCCACGACGCCAACATGGCGTATTTCAGTCCCCCTCACCCACTGAACTGAACTTGGACGCTAGCTCGGTAGGGCTAGGGGCAGTACTCCTGTACGAAACAGAGAAAGGTGAATAGGTACCGATAGCATACGCCAGCAGAGCACTCACAGAAGTGGAGACCAGATGTGCTCAAATAGAGAGAGAGGCCCTAGTCATCCGGTGGGCCTGCAAGCTTTTTCATCTCTACCTCTGTGGCCAGAAAAGTACGGTGATCACCGACCACAAGCCCTTGGTGCCATTGTTTGTGGAGACAACTCGCATTCGACCACCCAGGATTGAGAGTTGGACAGTCCAGCTCCAACAGTATGCATTTGAGGTCACCTACCATCCGGGGGTAAATAACCCAGCTATTTACCTGTCCCCCCATCCGGTGGACGTCAGCAACAACAGTCCGCGAGATGAAGATCCAAGAGCAGAGGATTTTATACGATTGGTTACCTCAACAACATGCCCCTGGGCACTGTCTCTAGAAGAGATTGTGAAAGCCATGCTGGTGGATGCAAGCCTCAGGAGAGTCAAGGAGGCATTAAAGAGGAATTACTGGAAGAACATCCTCGACGGATGTCGGGATTGACCAAAGAAGAGCGAGAGGCCCGGACACACCTATGGAGGTGTTGGGGCGAGCTAAGATCAAAGGTAATTTTCATCTGTGAGGGAATGGCGTTTTGATATCACTTTGTTAATATGTTTTGTTATGACACGATAGTGGTGAAATTAGTTCATTTTCTCTGGGTGACGGCTTGCGGCACAGAATACATTTATTCAGCACTGTTGTAGGGCTACGCTACATGTTTTATTATGATGATCATTAACACGAAGTTAGCACAATATTTTTCGGCCTGGTTTCTGTTTTTTATTTTTATTTTCTGTTTCAAGGGATGCATGACAGTTGAGGGCAAATCACAATTGTGTAGAAGTGCATCATGTAACAACAGCACAATTAAGAGTGGGATGGACATTGTTAAATTATATGCTATTTGTTTTATTGTAGTTACCCCTGAGGAACGGCAATCAATGCCCGAAATGCATTGGGTTTAAAGTAATCAATGTCACGGGATGAGGAAGAGGGAACACCCCGTGTTGTGTCGAAAAGCCTGGATAGGCACTCGTTGAACATGGTTTAAACACTGAACTTGTTTGGACAAGAATGGATTATGGAATGAAAACAGTAATACATAAAATGGACTGAGTATGGGAGAAACAGTTGGAATTCATTTGTTAGCAAAATTTTCATTTTGCTGTGCATCCTGTGCTGGAACCTGACGAGGCTCCAATATTACTTTAACACAGGGATGTGTGTCATGTCGACTCTTTATTTTTCTCTGCACCAGGACACACAGGCTGCAATGGCAGTTTGCATAAGCTTGGTGAGGGGTCCTTTAGGGTGACACAATTCTGCAGCCCATAAGGACCCTCTTTAGTCCCAATGCCCTAGGTACCAGGGGTACTATTTACTAGGGACTTCTATGGGTCTTAAAGTGGTGCCAATTATGGGACAAAGATACAGTTTAAGAAAAGAACACTGATGCTGTGGACCTCGTTAGCAGGAAACCAGCACACTTTCAGTCAAAGTTGCTCAGTTACCAGGCAAAAAGTGCGGGGTACTGCAACAAAAACCCACTTTCCTACAGCATGCAAGTGCAAGGTCTCTAAATTATTTTTAAGTATCTGATTGATATATGATGAGGTCTCTGTATAACATTGAGGAGCACAACACCACTCAAGAGTTATCTCTAGGAACTGAAACGTGAAGAGAAATTGGCTCTCTTCCTGAAGGAGAATCAAGAAAAATGCATGGCAAAGGTCAATGACCGTGACCTACTCCACTTCTGGGGGAATTTGGAATAGCACTAGGCAAGGTTTGGTACCAGAGGATAGCATGGAACGGATATTAGGTATAATTTCAAAAATCCTGCATTTTCCTCCATTTTGTATTCGCCTTTTGTAGGGCCATAATTGGATAGTTGCATGGACTTTCCTCAATATACCCTGTTCTAACATACTCTCAATGTTATTCCTACTATGGCTTCTGGGGTCATCTTGTAAGGAAATATTTGAAGGAACACTGTGTCTGATTGAAGAGTTATTTTTAGGGGTTTAGCACCCTTAATCAATCCAATTTCCCTTTCTGTGAAGTCCCATACATCTTCTCAGGCTGATTCCTTCAGATTTGCATGTAAGTCCAACATGGTAAGAACCAGGTCAAATCTTACTACAGATTCCGGGGCCTGCAATTTTAACTCGGTGTCAGCTGCATGGGTTGTCAAGCCCACCCTGTCTTGTGTGCAGTATGTGATGCAATCAAGTTTGGGAGACAGAACAAGTTGCTGGTGAGGGCAGGCCTACCTGCCACAGATTCCTTGTGGCAGGAGGCCGCCCATGCCCTGTCTTGCGCCCGAAGGCGCTGATAAAAATTACTGCTGGGATCCCACTGCGCAGGAGACAGAACACGTTGCTAGTGGGGGCAGGACTACCCGCCCCCAATTTCCTTGTGGCAGGGGGCTGCCCACACCCTTACTCGCGCCCGGAGTCGCTGATAACAATTACTGCAGGGCTCCCGCTGTGCGGGAGACAGAACACGTTGCCAGTGGGGGAGGACTACCTGCCCCAGATTCCTTGCGGCAGGAGGCCGCCCAAACCTTTTCTCGCGCCCGGAGGCGCTGATGAAAATTACTGCCGGGCTACCGCTGCACGGGACATGCCCGGGTGTGTGCCCGGGTGAAGACCGGGCCAAGAGCAGGCATGTCCGCGCCCGTTCACGGCCGATCGAGGCCAGACTGGCCCACTCTCTTGGCCCAGTTTATTGGCCCCTAAAAATATCTTTTGGACATTACTGCCAGATGAAGACTTTTGCCGTTGTATACTAAGGGAGCTAGTGTCAAGTAAGTTGTTTTCATTGTATTCGAGCTTTCCATGATTCCCTGGTGCTTTGTCAAACTATTATCTAATTGCAATATGGGCAAACAAAAGGTCGGAGGAACAAAGTCATCAGTAGAGCCAACTACCACTCCTAATGGGACCTTTATAGACTCCTTTCTCGCTTGTACCGTGGGAGAAATAGCTTAAGAAATAGACATCGCTGAGCGACGTCTGTCCCTGAGTGTAACTGGGCCAAATGGGCCAGATGAGTCTATGGTACCTACAGAGGAGCAGTTTGAGCCGGTCAATGAGAAGGAGTGCCAGATCACTGGATCTATCAAGGGCCCAGATCATACCACAGCCTATCGTCCACCTACTGTGCTAGAGAAGGTGGTACTTCCAACACCAGTATGGCAGGTTTCCACAGCTATACCCCACCCACTTGCAGCTAAACGCAAAAGAAAGACAAAGAATTATGTTACTGTAAATTTGAGCTCCCTCGACTTATCTGTTTTACAGGGGACTGCTGATCACTACAATACTATGGATAAACCCTCGTGGGTACCATTTTGGGAGAAATAAACATACATGACTGACTACTGCCCCTTAAAGAGAGACTGGGGAGGCTGAGGGTGAAATGAAAATTGTTATTTCTTTAAGCGACTTGTAGGTGTCATCAAAGTGACATATTATATTATATTCTCGAACACGCTTGAGGAACATCACGCTTGAGGAACATTAAGCCCTGAGTCTGCTAGCAGAGAGTGGTCTGATCTTGCACCGTAAGAATTATGCATTCCACACCAATGAAGTGGAGTTCTTTGAATACTGTTTCTCTCCGGACGGCCTACAGGTTGACCCTCACGAGGTAGAGGCCATCAGATTGGTGGCAGTGCAGAGAAAACAGTCGGAGGTTCAAAGCCAACTATTGTGGCAGGTTTATTCCCAATCTGGCCACTTTGTCCAATCTGCTCTGAGCATTGACATGCAAAGACTCACCATGGGAATGGGACAGGGAGGTGGCACATGCAATCCAGGCAGTCAAGAAGGCTTTACTCCACAACGCCACCATGGCATATTTCAGTCCCCCCCCCACACACTGAACTGATCTTGGATTCTAGCTCGGTAGGGCTAGGGGCGGTACTCCTGTACAAAACAGAGAAAGGTGAATAGGTACCAATAGCATACACCAGCAGGGCACTCACAGCAGTGGAGACCAGATATGCTCAAAAGAGAGAGAGGCCCTAGGCATCCTGTGGGCCTGCAAGCATTTTCATCTCTACCTCTGTGGCCACAAACTTACGGTGATCACCGATTACAAGCCCCTTGTGTCATTGTTTGTAGAGACAGTTCGCATTGGAACACCCAGGATCGAGAATTGGGCAGTCCAGCTCCAACAGTATGCATTTGAGGTCTCCTACCGGCCCGGGGTGAATAAACCAGCTAATTACGTGTCCCGCCATCAGGTGGACGTCAGCAACAGCAGTCCACGAGATGAAGATCCAGGAGCAGAGGATTTTATACGATTGGTCACCTCAACAGCATGCCCCCGGGCACTGTCGCTAGAAGAGATTGTGAAAGCCATGCGGGTGGATGCAGGCCTCAGGAGATTCAAGGAGGCATTAAAGAGGCATTACTGGAAGAACTTCCTCGACGGATGTCGGGATTGACCAAAGAAGAGCGAGAGGCTCAGACACACCTATGGAGGTGTCGGGGCGAGCTAAGATCAAAGGTAATTTTCATCTGTGAGGGAATGGCGTTTTGAAGTCACTTTGTTAATATGTTTTGTTATGACACGATAGTGGTGAAATTAGTTCGTTTTCTCTGGGTGACGGCTTGTGGCACAGAATAAGTTTATTCAGCACTGGTATAGGGCTACGCTACATGGTTTATTATGATTATCATTAACACGAAGTTAGCACAATATTTGTCGGCTTGTTTTTTTAATTTTTTTATTTTCTGTTTCACGGGATGCATCACAGTTGAGGGCAAATCACAATTGTATAGAAGTGCATTGTGTAACAACAGCACAATTAGGAGTGGGATAGACGTTGTTAAATTATATGCTATTTGTTTTATTGTAGTTACCCCTGAGGAACGGCAATCAATGCCCGATATGCATTGGGTTTAATGAAATCAAAGTCACATGATGAGGAAGGGGGAACCCCCACCCCCGTGTTGTGTCGAAAAGCCTGGATAGGCACTCATTGAAATTGGTTTAAACACTGAACTTGTTTGGACAAGAATGGATTATGGAATGAAAACAGTAATACATAAAATGGACTGAGTATGGAAGCAACTGTTGGAATTCATTTGTTAGCAAATTTTTCATTTTGCTCTGCATCCTGAACTGGAACCTGACGAGGCTCCAATATTACTTGCTGACTCTTAATTTTTCCCTGCACCAAGACACATAGGCTGCAATGGCAGTTTGCATAAGCTTGGTGAGGGGTCCCTTAGGGTGACACAATTCTGCAGCCCATAAGGACCCTCTTTAGTCCTAATGCCCTAGGTACCAGGGATACTATTTACTAGGGGCTTATATGGGTCCTAAAGTGGTGCCAATTAAGGGACAAAGGTACAGTTTAAGGAATGAACACTGATGCTTGGGACCTGGTTAGCAGGAACCCAGCACATTTTCAGTCAAAGTTGCTCAGTTACCAGGTAAAAAGTGCGGGGTACTGCAACAAAAACCCACTTTCCTACAGCAAGCAAGTGCAAGGTCTCAAATTTATTTTTAAGTATCTGATTGATTTATGATGGGATCTCTGTATACCATTGAGGAGCACAACACCACTCAAGAGTTTTCTCTAGGAACCGAAACGTGAAGAGAAATTGTCTTTCTTCCTGAAGGAAAATCAAGAAAAATGCATGGCAAAGGTCAATGACCGTGACCTACTCCACTTCTGGGGGAATTTGGAATAGGACTAGGCAAGGTTTGGTACCAGAGGATAGCATGGAACGACTATTTGGTATAATTTCTAAAACCTGCATTATCCTCCATTTTGTATTTGCCTTTTGTAGGGCCATAATTGGAAAGTTGCATGGACCTTCCTCAATGTACCCTGTTCTAACATACTCTCAATCTTATTCCCACTATGACTTCTGGGGTCCTCTTTTAAGGAAAATGTTGAAGGAACACTGTATGTGATTGAAGAGTTATTTTTAGGGGTTTAGCACCCTAATCAATCCAATTTCCCTTTCTGTGAAGTCCCTTACATCTTCTCAGGCTGATTTCTTCAGATTTGCATGTAAGTCCTCCATGGTAAGAACCAGGTCAAATCTTACTACAGATTCCAGTGCCTGCAATTTTAACTCGGTGTCAGCTGCTTGGGTTGTCAAGCCCACCCTGTCTTGTGTGCAATATATGATGCAATTAAGTTTGGGAGACAGAACGCGTTGCCGGTGGGGGCAGGACTACCCGCCACAGATTCCTGGCAGCAGGAGGCCGCCCATGGCCTTTCTCACGCCTGGAGGCGCTGATAAAATTTACTGAAATAACAGCAAGCCTGGGCACACGTAAACAGTATCTAGAACTCAATTTCTATGTCGTATCTAGTCGCAAAGAAAATGTAAAACAACACATGAATACAGTAACAACAAAACGGGTAATCATAAGTTGTATTTTTCTTTCTTTTGTTCCAGAACGTTTGCCCAGCCAACACGTGTTTCATCTGGGGAGGTACCCCATGACTTCTTCAAGGCTTCTGGCAAAGCAAGTTGAATTGGAGATCTCTCTGCCGGTTGTACTTCCGTCCCGGCTGGCGTGAAGACAGTAGATATTCTTAAAGACCCAGTCCTGGTAAGGGACATCGGACTGGAGCTAGGAGTCATTTACGGAGTTTAGGCCATCCTTATGACGGTGTACGGAATTCGCAGCACCGGGGGTGTGCAGAGGCCACCCCTACCATATTGCCCTGATTTTGAAGTGTCTGATAGATACCAGGTATTGAGCAACCTAGACGATAATGAATGACTTGGCTGTGGCAGATATCATGTTGGGAGCTCTAGGAAGTATTGTAGAGGGGATACTATCACCGGCCAGACAAATCATTTAAACCCTAAAGATCATGTGCATATCTCTGGGACGGTAACAGACCGTAGGCCGGTCGTAGTTAAGATTGCAAAGGCTCGCTGCAATAATCAACATAGTTCCTGTAACACACTTACCTGTGCTCCAAATATGGATCGTGCGAGTCAGTACTCTGAGGGAGGTTTTAATGTCGTAACATGGAATGTGAATGAGTTAACGAACAAGATAGGAAATGGTGATTGGATTAGCACTATATCTAGATACGATATTGTATGTATGCAAAAAACCTGGTGTACTAGCCCAGTCATGTAGAAGGGTTTTCCTCACACTTTTTAGAAGCTATAGCGTCACAAGCTGGGTGGGCAAAAGGGGGGCTTCAGATTTTTATTTCTAGCAAAATTTCTGTGAATGTTAAGAAGATTTCATCAGTGGGTCCTCATTCTCAATTATTGGGTACTGAATAAAAAGGGAGGGAGAGATTTGGTAATTGTGAATTGTTATAATGATGTTTCTGATACAATGAGTAGTAGTGTGGCTATGGCTCTTGACCATGGCCTTGAATCTCTTCTTAGGTCTATTCACACGGATTTTGTATTAGTATGGACAGCTGATTTTATTATTCAGGCTTGTACGCTATCTGGTACCCAGGCATGCAGCCACATTTATCAGGCTGGGGTGCGAATTGATCACTTTTTCGATAATGAGTATGGTGAAGCATTGAACTCTATTATTTCTAAATATGACCTACAATTACTTAGGTGTGGCTGTGATATAAATGGGGAGCTAGCTCCATCATTTACTGGGAGAAACTCGTTTTCAATTATAGACCACGATATGGTGTCTGTCTAAGCTAACGCTATGTGTGGTATCCCTAGTATTGTACCCTCAGTTTTTAGTGACCATAATCTACTTACATTACCATTCTTTTTTGGGGGTCAGAGGCATGCTTCATTTTGTACAGTAATTAGTATTAACCCAACTAGTGCAAATGGAGTAAACATCAAGTGGACGGGTATTGATACTAGTAGGATTCTACGGAAAATTGTAGTGAATAATTTTAAGGAAATAACTTATTGTCTTCAGGATGTTGTCGTACCTAATATATTGGTCGAAAATTTTAACCATATTATTAGTTCTATAAAATCACTCTTGACTCATTACTCAACCACATCAGGGAATAAGAGAAGGGGATGGTTTCATAGTGCCTGCACTAAAGCTTTCCAGTCACTTAAATATGCTCGGTGTAACTCCCCACGGGATACACTGGCCATTAAGTCCCTGCAAAATCAATATAAATTAGCTTTGGCTACTAGGAAAAAACACTCCAGGTTGAAGCATGGGAAGATTTGGTCAATGCTGCAGAAAATAGGAACATCAAACCGTTTTGGGATACAGTGAATGCACCCTTCTTAAAAAGTGATGATACTCCTGAGTTTTGCTCCCTTGTCCCCTGTGACAGATGGGTGATCCGCTTCTCTGAAATGTTTAGACAAAATAATGGGGATGTCACAGGTCGAGATCGGGAGTTGCCGTGTGCGGAGGGGCACCTTCCTCTGAACATCACTAATGAGGAAGTTTATCTTGCTATACAGGCTAGTGCCAGGGGCCGGGCTCTGGGACCAGATGGGGTGCCAGTAGATGTTTTTAAATCTGCCTCTGAATTGTGGGGGCCTATCCTAACTAGGGTGTTCAATACAGCCGCTAAAGATACGATCTCATCTACTGTTGTACCCATATATAAAAAGGGGGGCAAAGCAGACCCGAAAAACTATTGCCCTATTTCTCTCCTGGACTCCTCCGTGAGAGTAATGAGTAGAGTCCTGTTAATAAGATTGGAGGAAAGGGCACAAGAGCAATCTATTCTATCCCCGGTACAGTTTGGCTTTAGGAAACAGTTGGGTACTGTCGAACAATGTGTCAACTTGGAGCGACTAACTGGTGGTGCTCTTTAATATGCCTGATTTTCACAGGGGCAGTAAGCTGATCCATACTCTGCTGATTTGTAATGGCAACAATTTGGACTTCTTTTCCAGAGAGGGGTAGGTTCGAATGTCAACTGTTATAACAGTTGAACGACTGGCTTCTGTATCTATCAGAAAGGATGCGGGATGTCCATTAACTTCTTCATCCACATATGGGCCACTCTGATCCACTTCTAGGACTGCGCCAAGCACACACTCTTCCTCCCACTCAGGCACTGTCAAAAGTCTGTGAATCTTCCAACCATTAGGGGAATTGGGGCAGACTGGGATGTACATGAGTTGTGTGGAACTCTGTTGCTGGGTTGGAAATGGGGGTTCTCTCCATGCATCTACATGGGCACAAGGGGATTTTTGGCAGATATGGTTTTGAGATTTTTGAAGTTGCCATATGAAGTCTAGGTACTGGGGGACACTCTCCACGCAAAGAAAAATTTGCTGCTTGGGCATCAATCATCACTCAATCAGGATTTCAATAGTATTCCCAATTCCAATGACTGATCTTGTTACAAATGTGACAAGGGGTAACTTTCTTTAAAACGCTTATTCTGTTCCCAGCATACCTCCCCTACCTCTTCCTATTCCTTGGGTATGTCCTTCATATAACATGAAGTCTCCCTTCATGTTTATTCCTGCACTGGGGACAATGTCTAGTCCTGAAATGGGCAATTTTAACCCGTTAACACCTTTGTTCTGTGCTAACTGGGTCTGATCAACCATGAATTTTTCTTTCAGCCCCTATCACTTAGCATCGAGCATATCACTGCAATATTTTGCATACTGCAAGATTTTGTCTATAAGTTTACTTTGCCAACAAAGAACACCTTGTATGATCTGATTGCTAATTTCAGGTCGCAGCCCTTGAATGAAGGAAGCAAGAAACCCTCCAATATGATCCCCAAGCAGGACATTTAAACAACTATGCTGCCTATACACCTGCATAAGTCTTTCAAAATAAGCATGTACAGATTCCTTGGGCTCTTGCAATGTCTGGAAAATCTTGGGCCAATTCATTTTCTTTTGGGGAGCCTTGTTTTCAAGATGGGCAATGACTGAGTTACCTGAGTTGTATTTAATTTTGACTAATGGTGATGGTGCATTTGTGTTCTCTGATCTAGGAAGTTTCTGTATCGGCCAATCCACAGCACTCTTAGATTTTGCCCAAAGGTCCTTTGGAACCACCACTTTAAGTAGCACATCCATGTCCTCCCATAAAATCTTTGAAATGGTCACTATCTGCTCTATCTCAGTATACCATTTATCAGGATTTTCCATCAATCTGGGGAGATAATTTGTGAAGTAGAAAAGATCTGCACGAGACCAGGGGACATATACCTACATTCTTCCCTATAACTCTCTCAAGGGGAATTCCTATCTCACACCCTCAGTGACTTCCCCCCTCACTCCTCATAGGCTCTTTCTTCTGCTTCACTTCCACTCTTTCTTCCTTAGAACACTACTCCCTAAATTCTTCCTCTTCACTCGTATCCCTGATGTTCTCGATCAACTCCCTTACATGTATCTTTAATCCTCTTAGTTTTAACAACTTTGATTCCTTGTCAATCATCATCATCCTGACATTCTTTTGCAGCTGTTTTTTGTCGGGTTATATCAAATCCTCATTCATCTGCAACTTTCTCCATTTTGCATATGCCTCACGAGCTACTCTTGCGGCTTCCCAAATTATTTAAAGTAATTCACTATCACTGCATTGTCCTAAGAAGTCCATCTCTACATTGCCCTTTGCAATTTCTCCGAATTCAGCTTTTATGTGGGCGACATAAAGTCTCTGAGGAGTCTATCCTTTGCCTTGTAGGGTAACTTATGGAGTCGCAATAATCATAATACCTCCCGCGAGTTGTCAAAGCCTCTTCCTGTGTAGGGCTTGAAGCTCCCGTACTGATATCTTGACCTGGTTCAGAGTGACACTTGGAAGAGCATGACTTTGTGGTGTACCAGCGACTGTCGTAATAAGGGTGATACTTGGGGTATCTGATGAGTGTGACTTATCCAAAACAACAGGTGTTGAGGTCTGAATATGGGTGAAACATTAGTCTCAGCGTAACTTGGAGATGCATTAGGTTCCGGAGGGGTCACAGTTTCTTCTCCACTCTCGGCAACTGCCTGAGCTGTAGTGCTTCGTGCCGGTGCTGTGTTATATGGACTGATACTATTCTGAAGAGTTTGTCTATAAAGGCATCCTCCTCCTCAATCTCTACTTGTGTCTAATCCTTAGGTTTCTTTTTATCACTAGGTTTTTCCTTCCCTATATTTTTGTTCTTTCTTAGCGGGTAAGCTCTTATCATTTCAATCACTTACTCTCTCCATCTCTTCTGCCTCTCATCATCCTGTGCGCTTATCCACGTATAGGCCTTATTGCGGACCTTTAGTGCAAACTTCTTTCATTTGCCACCTGCTTCCAAAGGTTCAAGGCCTCAAATTGTGTGGGTCAGGGCTGAGGTCTCAAATCATAAATTCTCCTTCTCAAATTTTCTATTCTTGGTTTGGAAAAAGGGCTGCTCAATGGGAATCATTATTCCCCATCATTGCCAGATTGTTGGGCAGTTACCATATGTCCTTTGCTCGCCACAATCCTTAGCGGTTCAGCATCAAATGGAGCGTCAGTCTTGCATTTCTGATTTTGCTTGACAATAACTTGGTCTCCTTTCTTGAAGATCGTGTCTCGAGCGCATCGGCGCTTATCAGCATAAGCCTTCATTTTGCATTTGAGAGAGGTGTCCGTGACATGAATCTTGTCAGGGTCTATTGACTGACTGGTGGTCTATTGTGGTATCTTTGTTCCAAGAGCTCTCCCAAAGATCAAGGTGGCAGGACTTTCTCCTGTTGTGGAATGAGGAGTAGGCACAGAGGGCTGGGCATAAAGTTGACTTGAGGTCGATGGCTTCCAGTGCAGCACACTGAACCACTCTTTTCAATGTACTCATAAATCGTTCAACAACGCCATTTGCCTGTGGCCAGAGAGGTGTACTTTTATGATGTTTGATGTTCAAATGATTACGAAATTCTTTGAACTCTTTGCTATTGAAGGGTGGACTACTGTCAGATTTGAGAATGGAAGGAACACCCCATGTTGTGAAAATGTTATCCAGCCTCTTGATAACTCTATCATGTGTAGCAGTCTTCCACTAGAGGAAAAACTGAGTTCTCATCGACAACTACCATGATATTATGTCCATTATTGAGGGGTCTGAAGAAGTCAACTGTAATCCTATCCCAACCTTGCTTACTCAGTTTGGACATGTTCAGCTGGTGCGGAGTCACTTTGGGAGATAGGCAGTTGCACAGAAGATAAGCTTTCAGCTCCCTTTCAACTCGTTTCTCAAGGTGCAGGAACCACACTCGACCCCTAAGGGCTTTTTTAGTGGCAGCAATGCCACAATGTCCTTCGTGTGCCAGTTCATTAACTTGTTGCCTCAGGCTTACTTTAAAAAAAAAAAAAAAAAAAATGTTTGTCCTCATTTCACCATGGTGTCTGCAACTCTTGGACCATTTGGCACCCTCCATCCATATCGTGGTCCATTGCATTCGCTTGCCGCGGGCCTCCCAGGCTCTGGTCTTAACGGGGGTGGGGGGGCAATGACCTACCTCCGGGTCCATGACTTGGTGTAATCATAGGACTATATCTTGATATTTTTTCCAACAGCCCTACGTAGTGTCATAGATGCTAACCTACCCACTTGATAAAATCCTCCCAGATTTCCCCCGACCGTGGTGAATGCCATTTGACATCCATATTGCTAGTCCACTTGACCACTTTTAACCACTCCATAGGGTGTGGGGGAGCGGGATCTAGCCAATGTTTACAGATCTCCCGCCTGGCCAGAAGCAACAGGTAGAATGCTAGGCCCCTTTGCTTACTATTCAAGGTATTGTGCGTAACATTGTCCACCCCAAGGAGTACCAAGGCCTCTGTCAAAACTACATGTACCCCTAGGATATCACTCATAGCAGTTTCCACAGTCTTCCAAAATTCTTTCATCTTAGGGCATAAAAAGAAGATGTGTACATCATTAGCTCTTAAGAGGTTACATCTACTACATCTGGGTACTGACTGCATCACAAACTTAGCCACTTTTTGGGGGGTCCAGTACAGCCTATTGATAGTGATGCAGCGCGTACAATAAAACCTATTCTCCTCCTAGGTCACTTATAGGTCATCCAGGGGCAAACTATATTTTCTCACATCCACATGACGATGGGGCCCATAAACATTGCCTAACACACACGCACACACCTGGATTTCCTTTACACCTTTACGAAAATCTGTATTCCTAGGAGAAGCATGAGAACTAAATGGAAAACACCATTTATGTACCGCTGGAAAGAG
The DNA here is from genome assembly GCA_963921515.1 of Calotriton arnoldi. Taxonomy (NCBI): domain Eukaryota; kingdom Metazoa; phylum Chordata; class Amphibia; order Caudata; family Salamandridae; genus Calotriton; species Calotriton arnoldi. The sequence continues at coordinate 482,222 of CAWUFW010005693.1, forward strand.
CCGGGATATCTTATTACCTTAACTTATCACTTTCTTTTAGTTATTTTCTTTAAGATATTCCTGCTCATTGGTTTGTCGATGAATCATTCATGTAAAAAATTAGTTCATAGTGATTAAGACTAGCTGAATCACAATAACCAATTACTGATGTCACAATTACTTAGGAAAATAATCACTGAGTCATTTGATTTAAAGAATCTTAATTTTTATATAATTTTAAAAGCATGAGAAAGAATTTAAACTTTTATTCAATCAAATCATTCATTATTAATTCAAATATTTATTAAACATAATCAATTTATTGCAGAAAGGAAATCTTCTGTCATGAAGCAAAACCCTAATTACCTGCCTACCTTCCTAATTTAGCCTAATGATTTCTAACCTAAGTTTAAGAATTAGAAATAACCTGATTCTCATACTCAACTGGAAAATTAAGACAGCAACAGAAACTTCAGCTCGTCAGCATCAGCTACCTGCAACCCGTCTCATCTAACAGTCTTTCAGCATCTCCCGCTCAGTAAGGGATCGATCAGGACCACCCAGCACTGGAAGCCACCAACACCAATACGACTCTCCAACTCCTCTCCTGACTGTAACTGCGACTCCGACTGCGACTAACTCCCTCCCACTAAGAGTAGGCCCTCTTATACCCTAATTCTAACTTTGCTAACTAATTGTTGCAACATTAATAACACGCTTTTCTTTCATTGGTCCATATTTGTCGTCTTATTCATTCTTTTAATCAAGTTCTCTTGGATCCAATGGTCCTTGGATCATTTCCTTTCTCACAGTTTAAGACATGTTTCCATCCGCTTCGATCAGTACATTTGTAACTTCTTTCGATACATTCGAAAACTCTGCAGGCATTGTCCTTTCTCTTAAACTGGTTTCCCACGGGTCTTTGCTGATCATCACGGCACACTATCAGTTCAATTAGGTCACATCAGCCTTGACCACTTCTCGCATCCTAGCCTCTCAGCAACATCACGAGGTTAGCTTTTCTCCGACTTCTCTCCCGTGTCACCTGATCCCCTTGCGCTTGCGCACATCACCCACTGGCAGCCATTTTATATCGCCACTCGGTTATACTTTAGAAGCACTAATTTGAAATAAACAAAACATAATTAAAATAGAGAAAAATAGCCTTTTCGTTTCCCTCCCGTCATCTACGTACCCCAATTAGTTATTACCTAGCAGAAAGCAACATTTAAGCTGTTCCTTACTTACCATCACTATTGTTTTTGCAACTACACGTTTATTTCTATGAAGCTCAAAAACATGCATTTGAAGCACAAAAACATGCATTTATTTTTAAATTAGTACGCATTTACTTTTATGTTATAATTAGACACATGGACATCCATTAATATATTATTCAGCACATTTATTCGCATATTATCCTTCCCACACGTACAGTGTTGATTAATACATTTAAACGAACATTTTATTAATTATTTATAAAATTTGTTAGGGGTTAAAAAATTTATTTTCTCTGCTCCATCAACTCCCCCTTTGGTGATTTTTTTAATCACCACATAAAACCCAAGTTATACTTCTTTTTCAGGCAGTATATGTCTTTCATCCTTTGCTTTTTGTTAGTTATACATCTGTTTCCCTTTCATCTTGTCTTCTTGTCTCCTTATACATGCTTTCTTTCATTTTCTCTAAGTCAATTTCACCCATTTCTCTCTCTCTCTCTTTCATTATTCTGTTATTCCTTTTTATCTTATTTTGTCTTACTTTTCTTTTTATACACGTTATTACTATTTTCAACACCATGGCTAACAGTATTACTACAGTTGCTATTATTATAACTTTCCCTATCATTAGTCTACTCATTCTAGTCAACCAATTTGCTACTGAAGAAAACCCTCTACCAAGTTTTCCCAGGACACTTTCAACCTCCAGTGGAACTAGTTCTTTGTGCAAATTTGTAATATTTGTAATATACTTCTGTATATTTTCACTTTTATCAGGAATGTAAGTACAACAATGTTGGACTTTCAACATTCCGCAGACTCCACCCTCTTTTGCCAAGAGAATATCAAGGGCAAGCCGATTTTGCATCACCATAGCTCTCATGGCAACCATTTCGGTATTTACCATTAAGAACCCTCCCGCAGTATCTGTAGACAACCGATCTACTACTGTGGATAACTTCCGAATTTTAAATGCATTCAAAGATATTCCCACTGCTGGTATTAATGCTCCAAAAATATCACCTACAATTTCTGAAAAACTTTCCCTCTTTCTATGTGTAAAGCTATTAATCATCTTGTATGTTCCTTTTTCTTCTCTGTCCATATGAAAGATTTTTGGAAAGACCAGGCCTACATAGCAAGTTCCATACCAATGGTCCGGTAACCTGTAATAAGCTCTATTCCCACAAATATAATAGATACCTGGAAATATTGGATCTTTTCCACCTTTGAATCCCCAACCTCCCAGAATTTGATAATTGTCATGGGAACCTACAAAGTAATTGTCATAGACTGTCTTATTTCTCCTAATACACAACTTTCCTGTTTGCGGCCAATCTAATGTCATTGCTGCATTTATCTTTTTCCCTTCATGATTTCCTTCCTCAAACATCCATAGATGTGTTCCTTCCTCTTGTATTGCTTCTTTTTGAAATTTCATCCTTCTTTCTTCAACCATTTCTAAAAATACCTTTTCTTCTTTCTTTAACTCACAGGTAAGGTTGTTACTAACTATTTCTTCTAATGTTAATTTTCTATGTTCTAAAAAGAATTCTCCCAAAACTTTTGCTGGTTTTACTTTGTTAAGTTCTGGTACTACTGGAATGTTTGCAAAAATCTTATCTATATCAGTATAATAAGATTTTAATCTACCTGTTTTATAAAATAAACTTGCTATTACACTACATGTTATTCCATAAGTTAGAGGTAGGTGATGATAAGTCACACCTTCTGACACTGATGCAGGCAACTGCATACAAACATAACAATCTCTCACATCCATTGTTTCTACATATTCGTACAACAATTTTGTAAAAACATTTTTTGAAAAATCTGTTACTGACTTATCCTTATGTAACTCTGCACTACTTCTTAAAATAACTGGTTCTTTAATATTAGTTTCTTTTTCTGGTTTAGTATCATTCTTTGCTTCTATTACAGCTAAACCAATAGGAATTGTGATTGCTAAAACTATCCATATGGTCATTAATAACCCTGTACAAAAACAGCACATTTTACACCATCTTTTTATAAACTCACATTTATCTCTTCTATCCCTAATATTTTCCATTTTGCTTTTATCTATTTGTTATGTCTCAGAAAATTGTGTCACTACACCTCAGAAATGACTTAGATGCCACTCTGCTTTCAAAAAGTCTTTGCTTGGTACTTTCTTTTAATTCTTTCCAGAATTCTTTCGTTGTCACATCCGGTGATTTGTCACATCCAGTAAAATTTGTCACGTCCGGCAGAAGCACTATAAGTTTTCACTTCAGGTTTGTTGCATCTCACCTTTTCCCATTCGACTTCTTAGTCTCTGGTTCTCGTGAGTGTTTTCTTCTTCTTTGTAATCCGTCAGTGCAATATACAGCCACTCAGGTGACTTATACTTTGCATTCACTTTCTTCGTTCTTTTGGACTTTTGCAATCGTTTTCCACTTGGTTTTTCTTGTCCTTTTTGACTTGTTACTTCATTCACTTGTTCAGCACTTTCGTCTCCAGTTCTTATTATTCTATATCTCAATTTTCTTATATAGCTGTTGGGCCAATTATCTCCTTTTCTTGGCCTTTTGGCTTCACCTTCTTTTTCTTCTCTTTCTGATTTCCAATTTCTTTTTCTTGATTCAGTTTTTGCCTTCTCCTCTTCTCCACTCTCTTCAGTTTCTGTTTCAACTATTTCACTATTGTCTCTTATTTTGAAACTTATGATCTCGTCATCTCCTACTTGTGGATCTGTCTTCTCCTTCTTGTTTTCCCTTATTACTGTCCCTCCTCGGTGTTCTTCCGATTTGGTGTTTTCCTCCCTTTCTACTTCTAAATTTCCCTGTTCTCCAGTTTCTCTATCTATCCCTATTGCTCCTCGGGGTTCTTCTCGATTCTCTAACTTTTTGTGTTTTTCTTTCCCTACTTCATCTATCAATATTATTTCTGAAGGATTTCCACCATAACTTGTACTTGGTTGTTCATCTAGATCGTTTTCTTGCTCAATTTCTTCTCTAATTGGTTTATAACCCCAAGTTCTTTTTCGGAATTCTTCACAGTTTGCAACTGAATCATCAGATCCTAAACTTGTGTCAGATATTTCCAGATGTCGACTTACAGGTCGATCTTCAGATTCTGGAATTTCTGAATTTCTTTCTTCTTCTTCTTCTTCTTCTTTAGAGGTGCTTGCAGTTGGGGTTTCCAGATGTCAACTTTCAGGTCGATCTTCAAGTTCTGGCACCCTTTCTTTTATCCTTGTTGTCCCAGCCGTTAAGCTTTTATCCCACACTTCCAGACATTGACTCACATGTCGATCAGTAGGTTCTTGAACTCTGATTGTGTGGCTGGCATGGACCCAGTTCTTCACTCCTGCACACTTGACTGCAGTTGTTGTCACTAGGATTACCTGTCGTGGTTCGTCCCAGCGAGGAACTAGACAGTTTCTTCTCCTGTGGATTTTTATACGGACCCAGTCTCCTGGATTCAAGTCGTGGGCTGGTTTTCTTTCAAGAGTGGTCGCATCCGGTCCAACCTGATGAAACACAGAACGCACCACATCAGCCAGTCCTTTGCAATAATCCAGTACTAGATCATCAGTTATAGTCAATAACTTGTTGACAGGTACTTGTGCTTGTCTCATTGCTCGTCCCATGATCATCTCATGAGGACTAAGTCCAGTTTTCTTTTCAGGGATGCTTCTGATGGTCATCAGAACAAGAGGCAGTGCATCTGGCCATTTGAATCCTGTAGCTTGACACATTTTTCCTAATCTGTTTTTAATTGTTCCATTAATTTGCTCCACTACCCCAGAAGCCTCTGGTCTGTAGGCACAATGTAGTTTTTGTTTAATACTCAATGCTTCGCAAATCAATTGGATCAACTCATTTTGAAAATGTGTTCCTCTATCTGTCTCAACCGTGACTGGAAAACCATACCTTGGAATGAACTCTCGCAGCATAAGTTTTGCTACTGTTGTTCCATCATTCCTTCTAGTGGGGTATGCCTCCACCCAACGAGAAAACAAACAGACGACCACTAGAACATATTTTAGTCTGTTACTAGGGGGCATCTCTATAAAGTCTAACTGCATTCTAGTGAATGGACCTCCTTCTCGTCCTATTGTTCCTAGACTCACTACCGTCTTTCTTCCTGGGTTAAACTGCTGACAAATAAGACATCTTTGACAAAGACTTTCAGCTATGGCTCTGAATTTTGGGTTATACCAGGTTTGTCTAAAAAGTCTGATCATTGCATCTCTCCCAATATGAGCTTGTCCATGGTACATCCGTGCCATGTCTGCAATCATGCTATCAGGCATAACTGGTCTTTCGTCTCTGTATACCCACACACCATTATTTTCCTGCCTTCTACATCCTGCTTTTATCCAGTAATCTTTTTCTTCATCACTTGCGGTTTCCTGTAACTGTCTTACTTCATCCCATGTCTCAACAGTATTAGTAAAAAGCAAAGGAGAAGAGATATGCTCCCTTTCTCTATTCTTATTCAGGGACACCATGTTCTCTGCACAATATTTGGCTATCTCATCAGCATAATTATTGCCGACGGCTATGTAATCTTCGTTTTTCTTATGTGCCTTGCACTTCACTACAGCTATTTGTTTAGGCAACTGTATCGCCTCAAGCAGCTTTTTAACAAAATCTCCATTTCTGATAGGTGTTCCTGCAGACGTCAAGAAACCTCTTTGTGACCAAATTTGACCGAAGTCATGTACGATGCCGAAACCATATTGGCTATCGGTCACAATCGTGACTCGTACATTTCTTTCTAATTTACATGCTTGAATCAAAGCAATTAGTTCCGCAACTTGTGCAGACCTTATTCCTTTCAGACAAGACGCTTCCATCACAGTTGCCACTGTGCACACTGCGTAAGCTGCGCTTAAAACTCCTTCTTTTGTTCTCAAGCATGAGCCATCTACAAACATGACATAATCAGATTCCTTTAACGGTTCATCTTTTATGTCAGCTCTTGGTTTCGTGCAATATTCCAGCACGTTCAGACAATCATGATCTACTTCGTCTTGTTCAATTATACTCTCCTCATCTGGCAATGATGTTGAAGGATTTACATTCATGCATCTATCTATGGTCACATTTTCAGCACTCAAGATGACTTTTTCGTACTTAGTCAGCCGACTATGTGTCATGTACTGTGTTTTTGTTCTTGTCAAAAGAATTTCTACTGAATGGGGAACATATACTCTCAGTGGATACCCCATCACTATACCTTCACTTTGTTCCAGACTTACACACGTAGCAGCAACTGCTTTCAGACATCCGGGCAATGCTTTTGCTATAGGATCTAAAACAGCTGAAAAATAAGCAATTGGTCTTTTCATTGTTCCATGTTTTTGTACCAGTACTGAAAACGCACATCCATCTCTTTCACTGCAGTACAACTCAAAATCCTTCTCGTAATCAGGCATGCCTAATGCAGGTGCCTCACACAATTTCTTCTTCAATTCTTTGAAAGATTTCATTTCTTCATTGTTTAACTCAAAAGGGTCTTTTACATCTTTCTTAGTCAATTTTTGTAATGGTTTTGCAATCAAAGAGAAACCACTTATCCATTGTCGGCAATATCCAACCATTCCCAGAAACATTCTTACCTCTCTTTGCGTCATTGGTGCTCTCATTCCTTGAATCATTCTTACTCTTTCGGTCGCTATCTTTCGCACTCCTTTCTCAATTTTATGGCCTAAATACTGGACTTCTTTCTGACAAAACTGCAATTTTGAAGGAGACACTTTATGTCCTCTTTTCTCTAGATGGTTCAGTAAAGCAATTGTATCACTTACACATGCTTCTTTTGTTTTCGATGCCACCAACAGGTCATCGATATACTGTACCATCACTGACTTTTCTGGCATTTTTAAATCTTCCAGAGATTTCTTTAAAATCTGATTAAAGATTGAGGGGCTTTCTGTATACCCCTGAGGAATTCGGCACCATGCCAAAATACGCTCTCCAAACCGGAACGCAAATAATGGCTGGCTATCTGGATGCAAATGAATAGAGAAAAACGCGTGACACAAATCTATCACAGTGTACCACTCAGCTTCGTGTGGAATTTGATATAGAATTACTGCAGGGTTTGGCACTATTGGACAACAGGGCACCACTATTTTGTTGATCTTTCTCAAATCCTGTACTATTCTATATGTTCCATTTGGCTTTTTCATTCCCATAATAGGTGAATTACATGGACTGCTCATTATTTCTTTTAGAATTCCCTGTTCAATCATTTTATTTATTACAGGAGTTATTCCTTCAATTATTTCTGGAGTTAACTTGTACTGTGGCGTATTCGGGTAAGTTGTTCCTTCCTTTACTGTTATTTTTACGGGATCAACTTCTTTCATTAATCCAATGTCTTCTCCTGTAAAATCCCATACACTTTCTTTCACTGCACTTTTTAGTTCTTCTGGAAGTTTTTCTGCATCAAATGCAGGAAACAAACCATTCATTTCAGGTTCCTGATTCATCAAAGTTACTTTATACAAGACATCTTCATCTGAGGTCTGAAATCCAATTCCATCTGGCGTACAATAAATTGTGCAATTCATCTTGCACAAGAGGTCACGACCTAAAAGATTTACAGGACTACAATCGCACACTACAAATTTATGCATTTTGCTAAAGGAGCCAATTTTTACTTCCACCAATTCAGTAAGTGGTGTTTTAATTTGCTGATTTGCTACTCCTACTACTTGGATGTATTCACCTGAGAGAGGAAGGTTTGGAATTTCCACTGATCTAACAGTAGAACGGGTAGCTCCAGTATCGACAAGGAATGTTACATTTGCACCATTCACTTCTCCATCCACAAAGGGACCAGACTGATCTACCTCTAGAGTTGCGCCAAGTACGCACTCTTTCCCCTCTCCTGGGCACCGTCAGAATCTTTCATCCGGGTCATCCTCACTCTGACGCAACAAATACTGAGAAATGTTAGCTGCTCGCGGCAACTGTGTTACCTGCTCTCCTCCGTAGAATCCTGTTTCTGTACTGTATCTTTGTTGGTTAACAGTGTTGGGAAGTGGTGGTTGCGGCACCTGACTTTGTTGAACAACTACCTCATTCTGCACCTGTGGATTTAATGATTGATTTTCCGGATTAGGTTTAGGTGGGAACTTACACTCGTTTCTCCAATGCCCTAATTTTCCGCAATTATGACAAGGCCATTTCTTCTTTGCTTCTTCTAGACTCACTTGACCTTTCCCTTTACCAATGTTAGGTCGCGTTTTATTCTGTCCTGTTTCACTCCCATTATTATTGTCCAATTGAGCTTCTTGTTTTTCTGCCACTTTCACCTGTGCCCACATTGCCTTCTCTTTCAATTTACTCTGTCTACTCTCAATTTCATCGCTGCAATACTTTGCATACCTTAGCACATTATCAACTGTGCCAGTCTGCCAATTAATCATATGCTGTTTAGTCATTTCACTAATCTCTGGTTTCAACCCAAATACAAATCTGTATACAAAATGACTCATATCTTTTTCACTCAATTCCTCGTATCCACTATACTGCTTGAAAACCAACAACAACCTTTCATAATAGGCATGTACGGACTCCTTACTTTCCTGTGTAGTTCTATCAATTTTCACCCAATCTGTTTCTTTAGGAGGAATCTTATTTTTCAAAAAGGTAATCACCTTATCGTACTTCCTCATCACCTCAGGACCTGGAGCTCCTGTCTTAGGATCTCTCGGATATTCTGTAGTTGGCCAGTCAACTGTGATTTTAAACTCTGACCACAAATCAGTTGGTACCACTATGTCAAATAATCCATCTAAATCTATCCACAACACTTTTGAAACCTTTACAAATCTCTCTACTTGTCGGTACCACTCAACTGGTTTCTCTCTTAGTTTTGGAAAGTCATTGGTAAATGACAATATGTCCTGTCTAGTCCAGGGAACATGCACATAACTACCACCTGGAGTTTCTCTCATAGGGTATTCTCTAGCAACAGGTTCCTTTTCAGTTATCATAAAAGCCAATGAACCCTTGTCTGTAGTTTTCTCATTCTTCTTCGTCCATCTAACCTTCCATCTGTCCACATCACCACATTTTCTTAACAACCCAATTAACTCTTTTATCTGTGTCAGCCTTCCTGCCGTGTTCAAATTTTCAATATCCTTTTCACAAAAGTCTACTCTATATGGTTTCTGCAACGTTTTCACTTTCGCAAAGTCTATTCCAATTTCACTGGCTACTTCTTCTAGTTTGTCATGTAAATTCTTTGCTCTCCATGTAATACTTTTGCACAGAAACATTATTTCATCATCCTGATAATTTTTTATCTTTTCTGTACCAATCGTTCCTAGAATTAATTCTTCCATGTCAATTTTTAATCTGATTACATCTAATGGTTTTTCTTCTGGTTCTTTTATTTTAAATGCCTTCATCCACTCATTTAACTCATCAGGAGTCGGACCTATGGGTGTATTATTTAGTTCTACCCAATTACCACTCTTTTCAGGGGTTTCTGTTGCAGATTCTGTTACCATATGCATTTTCCTACCATTGCACTCATTCACAGTCAAATTTGTAGGTGGACTTGGTCTATAAGTACTAGCCAAATTACTTGGACTTTGTTCCATTCTTTCTTTTTCTCTCTGAAATTGTGAACTCATGGGAATCACTAAAGATCTTTCATCAATTTTCTGATTCTCAAAAACTGGTATTACTGGACCTATTGTTACAGGCACAGTAACTGCTTCCATATTTTTCGTTAATTCTCTAATCTTCTCAGTTAGTTCTTTGGTCGTCCTTGCTAATTCGCTTGCATTGTCACTTTCTATTCCTTCATTTTGTGAAGTTCTCATTTGATCTTGTGACCTATTTATTTCAATTCTTTTCTCCGGACTTTTATTTCGCATAGTCTCTATTAGCGGCGCATTTGGTGTCACCACTGTAGAACTCTGCTGATACGGAGGTGGATTTCTGTTTAAAATATCTTCCAGCAATTCATCATCCGTTTCGCTCTCATGCATATATTTCTCCTCCTCCATATGTTTCTTTTTCTCAGTACGTTTTCTCTTAGTCCCTTCCTCAACTGTAAAAGCTGGAAACAAACCTCCTGTCATGTTAGCACATCTCCAGCGTTTTATTCTATCCTCATGATTTATTCCCCACATTCTTCCTGGCATAAACTCATGATCTCTTAAACCTCTGAATCTCTCTCGCTCATACATCTCATCTTCCCATTCTGTCAACGCTTCAAACTGTGTCGGTCTAGGTCTAGGTTCTAGATTTGCCATCTTTTCTCGCAAATTTCGCAAAACCGCTACACTAAACGAACCATTCTCAGGAAAGGCTAAAGCACCATCATTCTTCGTATACTTTGCCCAGTTTTCCAACCATATGCACGTATGATATCCATATTTCAGCATCATATGTGAAGCTGCTGATTTCGGCGGAGGAATTACTTGTCCCTCTCTAGTCACGACCTTTTTGTCTTTCTTAAAGAAATTCTTTAATTTTGTCGTCCATGACGTTCTCTCCCTTTCATACTCGTAATACGGCATGTTTTCTATTTGTTTTTCTCTTTACGCTAACACTGTTCTGTGTACGGAACTTCAACCAATTACAGCGCGACTCACACTAACGTACCAATCAGAACAATTCCCTCTGTCCGCGAACCAACCAATCCTAGCGCGGCACTTTTCTACGTCACTCCTGCTCTGGGTTCACGTGACTGGCGCACTATCCAATCCTAGCGCGGCACTGTTCTACGTCACTTCTGCTCTTTTACCCCTCCTTTACAAAATGTATCGGCAATTTTTTCTTTTCGCTGTTTTCTCCGTTAGTTACAACAATTAAAACAATTCCATAGTCTGATTCGCTAAACAAAAGTGACAGCTTTGTCCTTTTACACAAGAATCCCGTATTTCCAGTAGGCAGCGCTTACCTCTACCCTACCACAGAATTATTAACTCTCGCCGATAAAGTAGCACTTCCCTCTACCTTACCCTTCTTTCAAGCAAACAATTTACTCGTTTCTCTGGGGATAAGACACATGTGGAGACTAGGCTCCTGAGAATTAAGGCCAAAGTTTCACAAGAAAACGTGATTTGCTATTTCAATTACACACTTTTCGTACAGAAAATCCCTAACATAACACAACCTGTGTTATTACCAAAATGAACTCAGACCATGTACCAAATTCCATGTGACTTCTCTTGCCACACGTGTTCCACTTCCTACATCCCAGAAGCGTGAAAACTCACATATAACATAACGCGACTCAACATATAATGTTAGTCATCAAAAAATAATCAATAATCAATAAACAATAATCACTAAACTAATCTATAGAAAACCATAACTCTGCTACCAAGAAATCTGATGCAGCGCGTACAATAAAAACTATTCTCCTCCTAGGTCACTTATAGGTCATCCAGGGGCAAACTATATTTTCTCACATCCACATGACGATGGGGCCCATAAACATCGCCTAACACACACGCACACACCTGGATTTCCTTTACACCTTTACGAAAATCTGTATTCCTAGGAGAAGCATGAGAACTAAATGGAAAACACCATTTATGTACCGCTGGAAGGAGCCGGGATATCTTATTACCTTATCTTATCACTTTCTTTTAGTTATTTTCTTTAAGATATTCCTGCTCATTGGTTTGTCGATGAATCATTCATGTAAAAATTAGTTCATAGTGATTAAGACCAGCTGAATCACAATAACCAATTACTGATGTCACAATTACTTAGGAAAATAATCACTGAGTCATTTGATTTAAAGAATCTTAATTTTTATATAATTTTAAAAGCATTAGAAAGAATTTAAACTTTTATTCAATCAAATCATTCATTATTAATTCAAATATTTATTAAACATAATCAATTTATTGCAGAAAGGAAATCTTCTGTCATGAAGCAAAACCCTAATTACCTGCCTACCTTCCTAATTTAGCCTAATGATTTCTAACCTAAGTTTAAGAATTAGAAATAACCTGATTCTCATACTCAACTGGAAAATTAAGACAGCAACAGAAACTTCAGCTCGTCAGCATCAGCTACCTGCAACCCGTCTCATCTAACAGTCTTTCAGCATCTCCCGCTCAGTAAGGGATCGATCAGGACCACCCAGCACTGGAAGCCACCAACACCAATACGACTCTCCAACTCCGCTCCTGACTGTAACTGCGACTCCGACTGCGACTAACTCCCTCCCACTAAGAGTAGGCCCTCTTATACCCTAATTCTAACTTTGCTAACTAATTGTTGCAACATTAATAACACGCTTTTCTTTCATTGGTCCATACATGTCGTCTTATTCATTCTTTTAATCAAGTTCTCTTGGATCCAATGGTCCTTGGATCATTTCCTTTCTCACAGTTTAAGACATGTTTCCATCCGCTTCGATCAGTACATTTGTAACTTCTTTCGATACATTCGAAAACTCTGCAGGCATTGTCCTTTCTCTTAAACTGGTTTCCCACGGGTCTTTGCTGATCATCACGGCACACTATCAGTTCAATTAGGTCACATCAGCCTTGACCACTTCTCGCATCCTAGCCTCTCAGCAACATCACGAGGTTAGCTTTTCTCCGACTTCTCTCCCGTGTCACCTGATCCCCTTGCGCTTGCGCACATCACCCACTGGCAGCCATTTTATATCGCCACTCGGTTATACTTTAGAAGCACTAATTTGAAATAAACAAAACATAATTAAAATAGAGAAAAATTGCCTTTTTGTTTCCCTCCCGTCATCTACGTACCCCAATTAGTTATTACCTAGCAGAAAGCAACATTTAAGCTGTTCCTTACTTACCATCACTATTGTTTTTGCAACGACACGTTTATTTCTATGAAGCACAAAAACATGCATTTGAAGCACAAAAACATGCATTTATTTTTAAATTAGTACGCATTTACTTTTATGTTATAATTAGACACATGGACATCCATTAATATATTATTCAGCACATTTATTCGCATATTACCCTTCCCACACGTACAGTGTTGATTAATACATTTAAACGAACATTTTATTAATTATTTATAAAATTTGTTAGGGGTTAAAAAAATTTATTTTCTCTGCTCCATCAATAGCAAAGAAGTGGTGATGTTTAAAGTTCGCGGGTGTGACTATTGAGTATAATAAATTCAGAGATTCCGTCCAAAGAAATTGTATGTTTTCTTCCTGGAGTGCGTCTGACCAGGTCGCATAAGGGGCCTCCAATTTCTCTTCCTCTGCCTCCAGGAACAGCCCTACCATTTTGTCACTTCTTTACTTTTCGGGCTAACATCTTGTAAGAGGATCTCAAAATCCCGTAGTCCATGTGTCTCCCAAAAGGCTGTTGTGAACCATGATGTGAGCTGCATATATTTGAATATAGACATTCTATTACTCGTCTTTCTATTCAACACCTCCCAGGGTAACACGCCTTCCTCTTATATCAAATCTCCCCATTTGGATATCCCATCTTGTTTTAATGGAAGACTTAATCTGTCCTCCAAACATTCCGGTGTCCCAGGGAAATCCCAAATCGGTGCGAATTCTGAATAATACCTGATGTTTAGCATCTTCCTTATTCCACACCAAAGATTCTGTGTGGTTTTTAGGACCTTCAGTCTAACTTTTTTTGAAGAATGTTTGGCCTCCAAATTTATATAGGAAAGCTACTGGTCCAAAATCTTTAATCATTATTTCCAATAGTGAGCCCTAAGTAGACGAATCGGGCACCCCCATAAGCATCCAATTTTTTTAAAATTGGAATGCCATGCAATAGAGACTGAGATCTGGCAGACCCAACCCACCCTTCTTAAGAAGACGTCTGAACTTTTTCCAATAAAGCCGTACCTCGCGAGATGCCCCAAAAAAAGTAGTTATTTTCCCCTGTATTTTCTTTATTTCTTCCTTAGGGAATTTAAGTGGGATACAGTCGAATAAGTATGTCAACTTCGGGAGAATAGACATTTTTACTAGGTTGACCCTCCCATAGATCGTTAATGGTAAGTTCTTCCACCTGGATAATGACCTGTCAACCTCCTTGGCCACCCTCTTCAGATTACGTAATGGAATCTCATCAATTTTGTTAACAATAACTATTCCTAAATATTTTATCTCCTCACACACTCTACCTCCCCAATCCTCCATAATCCAACACATTACCTCCGTCTTAGAGATATTCACTAAGTATCCGGATACTGCCCCGTATTCTTTTGTCAGCTGTTCTACCATTGGTAACGTACGTGCCGGGTCAGAGCTATAAATGATCAAGTCATCTGCATATAAAGCTATTTTACTGCGGGAAGGGAGTAGGTCTATAGGGGCTATCTGATCATATTTCCTCAAAATATGCGCCAATGGTTCGATGTATATTTCGAACAAGAGGGGCGACAGGGGGCAGCCTTGCCTCGTCCCTCTATAGATATTGAAACTCTTCGTCAGGGAACCATTTAGGAGGATTTTGGCCATTGGGCACTCATATAACCTTCGTAGTGCCATAACAAAACCTGCACTAAAGCCCATTGTTCCCAGAACTGCCCACAGAAATACCCAGCTGACCTGGTCGAAAGCCTAGGCAGCGTCTATAGTGATCAGCGCCAAGGGGATCGAACGCTTGACTGCCAGATCTATAGTCCCGATTAACGAAAATGTAAGCTCTTGAATTTGTCTTTTTGGGACAAAACCTTTCTGATCCATATGTATTGTTAGGGGGGCCATCTTTGCCAATCTCCCTGCCAAAATGCCGGTGTAAATTGTATAATCTACATTCAACAAGGAGATTGGCCGGTATGAGTCGGCCTTCCTCGGGTCCTTTGCAGGCTTTAGTATCAAGACAATTATGGCCTCCCTCCATGAATTCGGGATCGGCTCATCTCTCTTATAGACTGAGTTAAAGAGTGACTTCATTTCCGGGACTATTTCATCTAATATTAATTTGTATACCTCTACCGGTAATGAGTCTGGTCCCGCTACCTTTCCATTCCTTGTGTGCACAAGCTGATCTCTAATTTCCCCCTCGGTTATTGGAGCGTCCATGCTCTTCCTTCCCTCTGTTGTAAGAGTGGGGAGTCCGACACTATTTAGGCATTGTTTTAGACTCTCCTCATCAGGACACACTTCTTCAGCGTACAGTTCAGAGAAGAGTGAGACCAAAGTAGCCTGGATTTCCTCTTACTTGTTCGTAGTATCCCCTTGGGGGTTGATAACCAGCTCCCCAATATGATTTCGAGCCCTCGCTGCCCTCGACTTCCATGCTAACAATGCACCAGCCCTCTCACGGTACTCAAATAGTTGCATACCCCCCATTGCCCACCTCTCTCTACATTTTGGCTCTAGGTTGATCTTGTAGTTTACTCTAGCTTCCTCCAGCTGTTTCATGACCTCCTCTCTGTTTGTATTCCCTGGCGTTTGCTGCAGCTTGGTTTCTAATTTCCCAATTATTTCCTCCAAATTTCTCGACTCAGCCCTGTCCCTCTTATTCTTTCAGGAGACCTGACTTTGTAGAACACCTCATGCACACTCCTTGAAGGTATCCCAGATAAAACCAATGGAGGCAGAGTGGGCATTATCCAGGAAGAACCCTCCCTTGACTATCAGGCATTGTGCCTGTTGGGCCGCCGAAGAGAAGGAGAAACCTCATTGAACTATAACAAGTAACAGTGCCCCTCTTCCCTTCCCCCCACCACTCAGCCAATCTCCGGTACCTATGATTACTTGACTGCATTTCCTCAGTTTTCGATTCCTAATTAGGATCACTCCTCAAGCCAGCCCACCCTTTTTTATACTGTCTATCAAGCTATCAGCTTCCTCTATTGTCAGAAAATTGCGCATCTGGTTGTTCCACATAACACGAAGCATCGCCGGGAATTTCAATTGGGCTTTAGCTCCAAGTTTGTTTAACTCTTCCATCCTTTTACCCAATTCCCACTGCTTCTGGTCTGTTGCGCGGCTTACATCCGACCTAATGGAGAAGGAGAAGTTCTGGGCTGAGTATGGACCATTCCTCAATGCTGCTGTCAGGATGGTTTCCTTAACTGTGTATGAGAGGAAATGTATAAGTATTTTCCTTGGCTTCTGCCGCTGCATATTCCGCTTAAAGGGGTCCCTGTGTACCCGTTGTATTTCATGATCCAAATTGATGTTGGGCCTGTCTTTCAGAGCGGTCTCTTTTAGTAATTTAACTATGAAGCATTTGATGTTAGTTCACTCCTCCGCTTCTGGAATATTTAGGACCCTCAAGTTATTCCTCCTAGAATGATTCTCAATTCTTTCGAGATCTTCCCTGAGTCCAAGGTTTTTTTTGACAAATGCTCCTATCCCTTCAGTATTTTTTACAATGTGCTTCCTCATCAGCCCTACTTCTTCCTCTAATACACCCGTCCGTGCCCCTATTTCATCCAATTTCTGTGCGAGAGCCGTACAAGAGGCTTGTATGTCAGCTTGATTGGCTCCGATGTCTTGAACCTATTTCTGAGTTCCTCCTTCAGGTCGAGAAGGATGGAGGCAAGCGGGGCCATAGGGACTCCAGATTGCAAATTTGGACCCCCAGTTTCTACTGTGCGACAAACATCATATCTCTGCTCCTCCTCACCTACCTCCTCATCTCTAGAAGCAAGAACGCTGAAACTGTTCTGCATTGGTATCTGAGGGATGATAGATTCCACACCTCCTTTAGGCTCCTGGGCTACATTTACTTCTCTCAACATAGGGTTATCTCCCTCCATCTCTGGCACCTTCTGGGACTCAGCTGTTATTCTACCGCCCTCCACTCCCGATGTCATTGAGTGCGTCAGAACTTTGTAGAACGTTTTAAGGGATGGGGTGACCCTGACCTGAGGGGTTGAGATTTTCTTCCTCCTTCCGCGTGGGCTCTTCCCTGGCTGTCTTACGGACTTCCCTGCCCTCGCCACCTTAGTTGGAGCGGGCCCTCCTACTTTGCTGGTACGTATATCGTGGGGGATCACCGAGACTAACGATGTTTTAAAATCCAAACTTACCCCCGACGATTTCACAACTTTGCCACCACTTATAGCACTTATATCGCTGGGAGCCACCGTAACCAAAGGAAATTTTAAATCCAGACTTACCTGGAGATCTTGTCTGGGTTGGTACCTACTTTCTCCAGAGGTGATGGACACTTGTTCTCCATAAGGAGGCGCTGTAGGGCTAACAGACCTCTTTTTCTGCTCCTCCAATATTCCCTGACATGCTGGGGGTCCGTAGCATTTCTAACTCTGGCTGGAATCTCCCTCACGCCACTCCTCTCATCTGCAACTGACTCTGAGGGACTTGTGCTGACTCTGCCACTCTGGGAGAGGGCTTGCGCTGCTCGCAGACATCTCAGCTGCACCACTGCCCACTCCCATGCCAAGGCCCCTCCTCCTGCTCCCAAACAGCTCTCCAGGCTGACACCACATGGCTTCATCGAGGAAAGAAGTAAAACAAAGGTACCGTGTTCCCCATACAACTTATTTAATTATGGTTCTTGGGGGGGTGAACAGCGGGGGAGTGCTCTCCCGTGCGGCTGCTCTCCTTGCTTCTCCGGCGGTCCGTGACCATTTACCTTGCGGTCGTAATGTTCCCCGGAAGTCCAAGCTCTATAGTGCTTTGCCTCAGGCTTTCAGGTATAACTATTCTGTCCCCTCTTAGTATGACACCATCATGGGTAACCGAAAGTTCTACCTGAACATTCTTGAAATTCTGGTCCTCAACATTATATGTAAGGAGTCAAATATGTGTCTTCCATGATTGCGTTGCAATGATTTCTTTAAGCTTAAGCATGTATTTGTCAGTACACTTAGCTGTCAAAATCTGTTCAATAGAAATTGATGTAGACCTCAGTTGCTTTGGACGTTGCACTATTATGCTGTACGGGCACTTGTGAAAAGTAGTTTGCGGGGTTTTGATCCTTCCCCGGTTTGTGCACAATCGTGTAATCATACCCCTGCAGATGCAAACCCCACCACTCAATGGGAGGGGGCATCTTGGCTTTCGGAATTCCAAAAATGGTGAGCAATGCCTAATGATCTGTGACATTGGTGAAATACTCTCCATACAGAAACACATGGAAGTGTTCACACACCCATACTACAGCTAAGCTTTCTTTCTCAGGTTGAGAAAAAGCAAGTTTGGTCTGAGATAGACTCCATCTAGCATAGGCCACAATGAGTCTCTGAGCACTGTGTTGAGTAAAGATTGCGCCAAACCCCACCAGGCTTGCATCCACCACAATCTCTGTATGCAATTTCAGATTAAAGTAAGCCATTTCAGTTGCATTTTCGATTGGGTGTTTTATTTTCTTGAAACTTCGGATACATTCAGATGACCATTCAAACAGAACATCTCACTTTGTTAGTCCTCAAAGAATGGCACTCACAGTGGCAAAATCCCAAATGTACCTGGAGCAGTAGCTGGCCATGCCTACGAAGAATCGCAGCATGGTAACATCTTCTGGAGGGTAAGTAGATGACAATGCTTGTACCTTTTCGGTGAAGGGCATTCCCTTCTCAAAGAAAATATGCCCAAAAAATGGAAGTCTGTTTCTGTGAAACTCACACTTTTCTGTATTTAGTGTGAGACCTGCATCAGCAAGCAGACATCATACTTGTGTGAGTGATTTATCACGTTCCTTTTGTGTAGCCCCAAACACTAGCCTGTCATCACTGAAGTTAAAAGCATGTGTGACAGGCTGAATTATTTGACGAATTACAGCTTGAAAGATTTCTGCAGCTGATGACACACCAAAACTGAGTCTCATATCTGAACAAACCAACATGAGTTGAAAAATTAGTAATGTACCTACAGTTTTTTTCCAGTTCAAATCAAGGCATGAGAAAACTTTTGTGACATTCAGCTGCATGATCATGTCTGCAACGTATGAACCTGGATGTCTTTCTCTCTCGATTACTTTGTTGACCTGTCGGATATCAAAACAAATGTGCACTGAACCTATACTGTAGTCTTTTGGCACCACCAAAATGGGTGAAACCCATGATGTTGGACCAGTAGAGAGCTTGATGATGTTGTGCTCTAAAAGTCTTTCTCAACGGCATCCTGTAAGTGAAAAGCAATTCAACGGTATTGCTGTGGAACAGGGCGAATATCTTAATTTTTTTTGTTTGATCTGTTTATTAAAGTTTTATGTATAAAGCAAGAACGGATACACTATTCCATCATAAAAATTGTCCGACAGCACCAGTAGATAGGTAGTCAAGAACCAACTTACAACTCAGCCGCTCAATGGCACGGTTATGTCAGTATCAGTAGGTGCAACAGGTCACAACAGGTGGCACACCCCAGCAATCACAGTACCACCTTCCTCCATCAACAGCACTTTTTAATCTCGTTGTGATACAATAGAATTCAACTATATAATCACATTTCAACTACATATGTATGGCTCTTATGGCTTCACTACGCCATATCACATCAGTCTGTGTATATGATCAAACCATCTTATGAAAATGAACGTAAAAACACTAACGGGAAAGGAGGATAGGAAGGGAAACAGGAGCCACATCAAGGTAGGAAGGAAGTCACAGATCCCAAGCGGTATGAGACAGAACCCTGTCAACTATCCTAGGGGTGCTCGCCCTGACTATAAAGAGAATTGCTTTACAGTGTGGGGTATAACGGATGCTATCAGAAAATCATATCACAATTCAGGTCAGAGTCTATGAATGCATGACACATTATTAGTCCGGAGTAGGAACATCCAAAGGGTCATCCGGAGTCAACAGCCCTTGCAGCGTACACAGCATTGCATTCCATGCCGCAGCAATGGGGAATTTACTCAGTCACAACGTATCCTCCCATACTAAGGAAACCGCCTCTGCTTTCGCCCAATTCAGCATGGACAAAAAACAAGCTTTCAATGGCGGGGGCTCCTCCGCCTTCCACCTGCATGTAATGATGCGTTTGGCCACAATGAAACCCAAATCCAGAAATCTAGTGGATGCTTTGTGCTTTTTGTTTCTTGGAAACACTCCACTGATACAAGCCTCCCAGGTACGCCGCACCTCCCTGTCTGTGCTAGTGGCCAGTGCCTCAAGTATTCCCTCCCAGTATGTACGCAGATCAGGGCAGGACCAGAGTATATGTAGTATGTTACCATCTACCAGCCCGCAGCGTGGACAGCACGCATCTTGCCTATGAAAATATCTATTGATTTTGTCTGGAGAGAGATAGGCCCTATGGACAATGTAAAACTGAATCAGTCTGAAACGAGCGTTCCTGGGGACCTATCTGGGACTCTCTAGTACCATCGACCATTCCTTCTCCGAATATGGCCTCCCCCGATCTGCCTCCCATTTAACTCGCAACAGCGTTAAGTCTACCAGAGTATGCTCCCTGATCGATTCTGTAAACCACTTCACCAGGTGGCGTCCCATGCCCATCACATGCACATATTGCAGGAGGAGATGTGTTGGAGGCTCCTGCGCAATGTCCCCCCCACCAATGCCGCATCGCAGCCACCCAAGAGGCATGAGTTAGAAATTGGCCAGGGGGAACCCCGTCTTCATCCGCGATAGTGAGGAACGGCCGTAATGTGCCCACTCCGTACAGCTCTCCTAGTGTATTAATACCAGCTTCCATCCAGTCGGTAAGATCCGCGCTCCGTGCTTGTCCCTGTACTGTTGGCATACCCAATATGGGCACAACGGGCGTGTATGGTATGACATGTTTAGTAGGACACAGCGCCCTGCGGAAACATTTCCACGCAGTCTAACTAGTAAAGGAAGCGGTTTGTGTGATTTATTACAAGGATGGAATATGGAGAGGAACATGTCCTGAGAGTACGGGGGCACGCTCTGCAGAGTCGGCTAAATGCAAGCCCTCCACCCATTTTGCCACCCACAGAATTTGAGACGCCAAAAAATAATGTTCTAGGTTGGGTAGAGCCAACCCACCCCTTGATCGAGGTAGATACAGCTTCCCCAACGCCACTCTGTACCATGAGTTATTCCAGATCAAGTCCCTTATAATCCTTTCCAGAGAGCAAAAAAAGGACACAGGTAAGTAAAGTGGTAGGTTAGAGAAATAATAAAGGAGACGTGACAGCATGAACATTTTAATTAATTCCACCCTGCCTATAACCGACAGGTTAAGTGTCTTCCAAAACTCGATCTGAGACTTAATTGCTGTAACCGCCCTAGTAGTGTTACCATCCATAAGATCCCTATCATTGTGGTAAATGCAGATTCCTAAATATCTGAACGCCACCGGTTGCCAGTGTACTACCGTCCCGTCCACTTCCCAGCTCGGATCCTCCACACCAGGATGAGATGGGTATAAACAGGATTTATCCCAGTTCACTCCCAGTCCTGACAGAGACGCAAAGGTCTTCAACATATCAGGGATGACCCGTGGGATCTCTAGTATATCTTTAACATACAGCAGAATGTCATCCGCATAGAGCGAAATCGCATGTATGCCATCTCCAAGACGTATCCCCCAGTCCAGTGCCGAGTTTCGCATTGCCATTGTAAGTGGCACGACTACTAGAGCAAAGATCAAGGGGGAAAGGGGACACCCCTGGCGAGTTCCCCGTTCTATTAATATAGGATCAGAAAAGAGAGTCCCCAACCTCACCCGGACCCCAGGAGCCCCGTTTAGTAAATGGATAAGACTCAAAATGTACGGTCCAAATCCAATGCGATGGAGCACCGTGAACATAAAGAACCACTCAACCATGTCAAAAGCCCATTCCAAGTCCAGCACAACACAACCGGCCATCGGCCAATCCTCCACAGAGCAACGCATCACTGGGAACAGCCGCCATATATTAAGTGACGTGTTCCGGGTCGGCACGAATCCATTTTGGTCTTGGTGAACCAGTTGTGGCATCAGCGGTGCCAACCGAGCCGCCAGGATGTCTGCTAAGATCTTATAGTCCCCTTTCAGAAGCGCCAAGGGGCGGTATGCCCCCGTGGAAGTGGGGTCCTGACCCGGTTTGGGAAGCGTGATCAACGTAGCCTCAATTATTGAGGCTGGAGGGCTGAAACCTCCAGCGCCTCCATGTATACTTTAAGCAGGTGTGGGCTCAGAGGGTCCGCGTACGTCTTATAAAATTCATGGGAGAGACCGTCAGGGCCAGGAACCTTCCCCGAAGGTAGAGCCCTCATCATACCCCTGACCTCTTCCAACTTGATTGATTGATTGATTGATTAACAAACGATTGACTTGATCGGGGCATCTAGCTCCATCCGGTCTTCCGGCGACAGGACCGGAAAAGTGAGCCCATCTAAGAACTCCTGCATCACCCCCTCCGGGATTTGTCGACTGGACTTATAGAGCCATGTAAAGTGTGCAGTCAGCTCTTCATGTATTTCCAACTGCGTATGCCTAAGTCTCCCATCCAAAGATCGGAGAGCCGTAATCGGCCCAACCGACTGCTCCTGCCTGATTAGGCACCGACGCGGAGTGTGCTGCAAAATTAAGGCAGCGATGCCGATCAAGTAGCTCCGCATGTTTCTTGTGTGCCTCTTCCAAGGAAGCCAATTCCCCAGCATAGACTACCGCCCTAGACTCCAATGGCAACAGACGTCTCTCTATGTCTAACAACTCCGATGTCACCTGCTGTCGCAACCCGCAACCCAGTCCTAAGCACTTCCCTCTCAGGGTGACCTTCATGGCCGCCAATTCCATCAACGAAGAGGAGGCGGTGCCCGTATTGATCTCAAAGTACTCCCGAATAGCGTCTCCTATCGCCTCCCGGAAGACCGAGTCCTCCAGCATCGCCGGCTGCAGCCTCCATGTAGGGATCCGCGGGATCCCACCCTCCCAGGCCAGCACAACAGAATGAGGATTGTGATCTGAATGCGTGCGCCCCCAGTATTCCGACCCCAAGACATATGGAAGGAGGGAGGGGGGACCCAAAGAATCTATCCAGACGGACATGTAGGTTATGAGGTACCGAAAAAATTAATACACCCTCTCTCCCGGGTGTAGATGTCTCCAAACATCAACCAGTCCCCAACCCTGTGCCCAGCTATTCAGCACCGTGGAATTAGTCGTGGCGGCCGTGCCCCGAAGCGGAAGAAAAGACCTGTCAGTCTCTAAATCTAAAACACTGTTAAAGTCCCCACCCAGTAACCACGGGATCTCACACCATCTCCCCAGAGTAGGGGACAGCTGATTATAAAACTGCCCCTGCTCCACATTCGGTGCATACACATCTCCCAGCAATATATGGTGTCCATCCAGTCTACCTTTTACGAGCACATACCTGCCTTCTCTATCAATATGGACCTCATCCATGGCGAAAGGAGTCCCAGGGCGAAGCCAGATGAGGGCTCTCCTAGCAAACAGTATATATATAGTCCGGAAAGAACAGCACCTTAGAGTTTTCATATTGGATGTCCTCCAGCTTCCTCCTCTCTCGAAGAATCACATCCTGATCCCTGAAGTGTAGTAGTTTGAAAATGAGTGGGCGTGCTCTGGCCCCCGGGGCTGGCTTTCTGCCCGGGACTCGATGTGCCCGCTCTATGGTGAAGAATGGGGAGAATTCCGTGTTTGGTAAGATGGTTTTCAGCCAACGCTCCAGGAAGGTGATCGAGTCCTCTCCCTCTGCACCCTCCGGCAGCCCAATCAACCGGACGTTGTTCCTCCGGGATCGGCCCTCCGCATCCTCCATGCGCTCCTCCAGATACCGGATCCGAGCTTCATGTGCATTCTGTTATTTCTCTTGGAATTCCGTGGCAGGTTTCAATTCAGCTACCTCCTGCTCTACGGCAGTGACCCGATCCTTCAAATTTTGGTGGTTAGCATGAAGCAGGGTAAGATCCAGCGCCACTTTTTCCAATTTAGCCTCCATGGATGTACGAGAGCGCTCAATGGCCTGCAGGATAGCGTCCAGGCGGTCTTCAGGAGCCATCTGCCCCACCACCTGCTGCGGGGGATCAGCGTCCCCGGCACCCGCAGTCTGCGTGGAGGCCCTCGATCCGGTGCCCCTGGTGTGTCCAATTCTCCTGACCCCAACCAGTCTTCTCTGCTACCCCACCAGAGACTCCAGCCAACCAAGGTGTCAGGGCAGTGCTTCTCGCCAGGTATGTGGGACAACTCAAATGTATACTGCGTAAAGGCGCGATCCAGTGCTAGTGTCACTGTTGCAGTGTTGCCCACTCGCAGTTCGCCATCACATCAGGCAGCAACGCAACCACGTACTCAGTCCAATCACCCTGCGGGAGGCCACCGCTGTAATACGACCCCTCTGCCACTGTTCTTGGGCCTTCACTCGTCTACGACGCCGTCCAAAATCTGGTGCAAGATGGCCCCTAATGTGCTTTTTGGTCCACCGCAAGTACTCTCCCCAACAGGCCACAGCCACAGAGTTCTCGCTGTGTCTCCGCCGCTCACCTCCACAGATGCAGGTCGGGGTCTTCTCGCCGAATCCCTCAGTCACTGGGGCACCAGGGTATCACATTGTCTCCCCGATCCGCAGTGTGCCGTCACCTCCGCAACAAGGCCCCCCAGGGATCATAGCATCTTGGCATTACTTCCACTCTGACCAGTGGCTCCCCCCCACCGGGCCTTCAGCAGTTCCAGGGGCCCCACTGTTCCCAACTCGGTCACAACCAATGCGAGTACCTTCCACTAGAGCCTCGTGGGCCGCACACTTCACTGCTTACAGCACCCCGGGGATCAACTTACTTGTTTTCCGTTCTATATCATCATCAAATGGGGGCACCACACATAGAGATGAAATGTTCTGGCAGCCGTGGCCTAATCATAAGTAATTCCAGGCCTTCTTCCAAGTAGGGCCTCCACAACGTGCGTCTCCCAGTCATGCTGTAAGGCCACTAGGGCCTGGTGCATAGTGGGCGCTCCCGGCACGATCCCCGACGTTCTGTCCGTGCTGCACTCTGCGGAGTCGGTCCCAGACCCGCTGGGTCCTAAATGCTGGGGCCGTGCCAATCTACAATGCCCTTAGGACGAGGTGCAGCAAAGGGAGATGGCCAATCCTTTCTGCCCCTTAGGCGGTTTCCCTTCACAAGGCAGTGCAGGGCCTCCAAAGGGAGCCCCCCGCCCGCTCCACACTAAAACATAGAGGTGCGCCGCATTTGCCAGCAATCGAGGTCCACAGGGGCTTGTCTCTGCTGGCGCTGCCTCCGGCGGGTCCGCTGGTTCTTCCTCGCCGTGTCTTCCACCAGATCAGACCCAGCCCAACCGCAGCCAGCGCGAGTGCCGCTCACCGCTCCCGGCGCCTCAGGGGCTAATCCACTGTCCACCGTCCCACTCCACTGGCCAGTGGGGGCACAACACAGGGCAGATCAAGCATCCAGTGCCCAGTCGTAGGTCAGCTCCCGATCGGTCGCGGCTGCAGCCTCCCGGCCACTCACCACGCTCCGCTAGATTCAGCTGCAGACTCTCAGCCGTCTCCCTTTTCACCCTCTGTTGGCCCCCGGGGGCATCACTGGGGCATGAGGTACAATCCCTTAGCAAAGGACAATCGTGATGCAGGAGAAATTTACCGGATTACAGGGGTAGACGACAGAGCGCTCTTAAAATGCGTCCGCCATGCTGCTCCTGCAGGCCACGCCCCCCCAGGGCGAATATCTTCATTACGGTGAAGCTGCACCTTCATTGTCTTAAGTTTCCCAAGTCCATGAAACAATGTCGGGAATTGACTCACTATTTCAGAATGAACATTCAAGTTGTAGTTAATAGAGATAAGTCCCATGTCAGCAGCAGTATCGAAACTTAATAAGTATACCCTCGACAAAGTACCTGGGAGGACATGAATTGGCACTTGCACTGTAATTTTCTTGTGCCGCATGGTCACCACCAAGGATGCTTTGCTCGGCAAGGGTGTAGAAGCTGCCCAGGTGTACACTGTTGTTTTTGACTGTGTGAGACATGGTATCGGAGATTGTTCTTTGTACTTTTCTGCTGGCATGATGTTTATCGACGCACCACTGTCTATTATAAAAGTTGTAGGGCAACCATTCACCTTGGGCATGATTTTTGGACAATATCCAAATGAACGTTGTTGCTTCGTGGTGGTTATTTTCTTTAGATTTGTGTTTTTCTATGCAAAGTGACCAATCCTATATGCGCATGTCGGTCTGTGTCGGACATCATCATCGCACATCCATCTTCCCATCTTTCCACTCACCTTAGTCGATGTTGCCGTTGGCCCTTGTGTGAATGGCTAGAGTGCTTCTGGAACTTTCTGGCGTCCATCTTCTTGTCTCTCAGTGATGCACTTAGTTTCTCTTTCGATTTGCAAACAGTTACGAAATGTTTTTCTTTCCTGCGGCCTTTGCATATCTGTTCGATGGTTGGTGATTTACATTCATGTGGAAAAGAAAATCCACAGCAGAAACACAGTTTCTTTTTCTTCGGAGACATCACTCAGTGGGCCTCTGTCTTGTGTTTCTGCTTACTTTTCATGCTCAATGCTGATTCATTTTGGGTTGTTCCAGCCTCCATATCAGCAGCTTGGCGATCAGCACTTTCATCCACTCTTGCAGCCATGAGCACTTTCTCCAAGCTGAGCGTTTCTTGCAGCAAGCGGAATGAATCGGAGAGGCAACCATTGATAACTCTCACACGCTGACTTCTTCATCATGGAATTAATTGAACTTGCAGTGCTTTATAAGCGTATAAAGTCTCTCAACAAACTCATCCATCGTCTCACAAGGTTGCTGTCTTGCTTGGTTGAAAGCGTACCTTTCATAGTCGACATTTGGCATTGGATTAAACTTGGCCTTCTACGTCTTCCTAATTTGACCATATAATACTTCATCAGCATGATTCTTCTTTACCACTTCTTTTACTCCATCAGCTGTAAGGTTCTTTAAATATTTGATGACTTTTTTGTAATCTGCTTCTACAGCATCTATAAAGTCATCAAACGTTTTGAACCAGGCAGTCCATCTGGCGCCAATATTCTGCTTTTTGACGGTGTTGAATGGAGGCGGTGGTTTAAGGAACATGGCTGTGCTGTATTTGGCACTTTCCCAATTTTCCATTTGTTCTAGTGAGTGCTGTCAGGCAGCATTTGTCCTGTTGCAACTCTTGGTCCGGTCTCACTTTTGCAAGCATTAGCGTGCTCACTAGTACTTGGGTCGTTGCGCCCCGAGCTGAGGTTGGTTGGTGCCGTCTTCATTCTTCACGGTGAGAAATGTTTTTGCTTCTTGCATGTGCTCTTCACTGCTCACGACTTTATGCACTATACCTGGCTGTCGCTGCCTTTAGTGTTTCTCTGAGGCTGGTTGTCTTTGCCTTTATCGCTGTCTTGCACCTGGCAGTTGCTGCCTTTAGCGTTTCTTTATACCTGGTTGTCACTGTTTTTACAGTTTTTGCTTAGCAATGGCGCTGGCTGTGTTATGCTGTGCTACAATACCTCATCTTTCAGCATTACCAGTAAATTTTTGGCAGGTTTACTGACTGTCGTGCTCTTCCATAGGGCCTTCACCTTCTTCGGGCGCCTCTCGAAAGCTGGAGTTGCGCTTTGACTGCACATATGTCAACTATAGACTGCTTCTTGAGGCCCACATAGCAAGCACGAGCAGTATGCTGGACAACGGCAAACTCTCAGGGAGAGCAGTCTTGTAACCTTGGAGCATGTATCCCCTATCTCGTCGCCAGCTGTAGCGTCCTCCCCAGCCCGGGAGCATGTAACAGACCACGCCACACACAGAGCTCTTTTTTACACGTCTTTATTCTTCAGCTTGCAACTGCTAATTGAACGCACTGCGTCACAAACTTTATTAACCACACCCAGTCACACCCACCAGATTAAGAAATACTTGAATGGAGTCTGCCTTGGGCCTCTAGAGGCCTCACACACATAAACACAGAACACAACATATACTACTGCAATAGGAGCCTTCAAGAAACAAAGACATGCATTTGGAAACCTGCTGTATGGTATTGAGTGCAAAACAATTTTGTTTTCGCTTCCACCTTTAGCTGAATCTTTTAGAAAATGGAAATGGGTCACGTTTATTCATATGTTTATTGCTTTGGTTTAGTATATAATCATTTGGAGCGCCATATATCATTGAGAAGTTTAACTTAGTATATTAATCGTTTGGAGCAAACTATATCTCTGAGAAGTGTAACTCATACTATTTTACGCTAGATGGCAGTATACATTTCATGCCACTGTGACTGACAAGTCTCTCTGTATCCAAGGAAGTGATGCAATAGAGAAAGAAGGAGGAGGCGGAACTTCCTTTGCTTGGAGAATGTGTGCCAGTGTGCTGGGTGGTATAGGGTTCTCTGAAATCCGATTCAATCATGAAAATCCAACTATTATTCCGTTATTTCTGTAGAAATAAAATTTGCAGAAACGCTTTTAAAAGAAATATGTATGTTTTAGGTGACGTTTTGCTTCTTTTTTGACGTTTCACTTCTTTTTTAACATTTGATTCATTTGTCAGCTCACTGCTTTCGGGGTACAAAGAAACATTTATTCAAAACCGACCCTACGTTATTTAAAAAAAAAAAAAAGTCTTCCAGTGCTTTTACCTTTATAGCAGCATCAGTCAAGTAGGAAATCTTTGCTGGTTATTGTATGTATTCTCACCCTAGACTCTGTGTGAAGGAAGTGCTTTCTGACAGTTGTCTCTTTTACTGTTTGTACCATGAATAGGAAACGATATAAACTTCGTTTGTAAAGAATTGAATTGTTAAATCTCCGGTGCCTGAAGATCAAAGCACAGCAGGGAAATCGTGCTTCGAGAATCGGAGCTTATCAGTTTCCATTCTTTTTAGTGCATTAAAGTGTACCTGTTGGATGCATATTGGTGGCATGTGTTAATTGAATATTAAATTACGTGATATGGGAAATTCCTGCCTCAAAGCACATCCGTTTTTTAAAGTATGTAGGGAGCAAATATGAGCTTGCGAGGAAGGTTTATGTTATATTATTTATTCCTATACTTAAATTGTTTTAGATTGCAGGAAATATAAGTTTGTTCGAATTATCTTAAAATTAGATGGCCAGTTATTTCATGTTTCAGGAAAGTTCCGTCAGTTACAAATGCCTGTGGAATGATTTTCTATTTTTTGCTGTTATAAAAATTATGCTTGAGAAAGTCAACATGTTAGGTTTTTATTTACTATGTAATCAGTGCTAGCAGCACGTGCAGAAACGCTAATAGTCTGTAGAACAGTGCTTCCCTCGACGTGTTATACTGGGCTTGTAATGCACGCAAGAGATTTTAACACAACAAATAGACCAAATCTCCTAATTTGCTGCATTCTACAGTATAATCCATTAATATCACTAACCAGAAGTTTCTAGGTATTTCATTACCAGGATTAAATCACTAACCACTGGTTGTAGGCATTTAAAGGAAGGGTGTTTAAATCACTGCTGTAAATGTTGCCAAACAACAGCATCACTTTTGAGGGTGTACTGGCTTCTGTACTATACTATATAATACCCAAGACTGGCTTTGACGCCACTTTACAAATCCTTTAGTGTTTACAAATTATTGTCAAAAGATATGGTGATGTGATTGGTTCAGGACAGAAGTGACGGAACCCCTTGGCTTGTTAAAGCTGAGAATGTGAAGCATCGTGTCACTGCGAGTCATCTTAACAAACACTGTGAGTCTAAAAGTGCAGCAAGCATCAATATCTCTCTACGTCAAATCCATGGCTTCATAGAGGGACCTGTTCTCTAGCTATTACTGTATCATGTATGCGCAAGTGACCATTAATTTGTCAACAGCCTTAATATTAGTAGCCCACAGTGCTCCAGATGCTGTGGACTTAGAGGATGTGGCGTAAGGAGAGGATGTGGCGTAACGGCCTCAGCTGCCGACTTGGGAGCTAGTGGGAACCAGGTTCGAGTCTCGGCGTCAGCATCCTGTGATTTTGGGCAAATCACTTAATCTCCATGTGCCTACAATTCAGCGCCTTGAGACCCTCATGGGTAATTTGCCGTGCTTTACAAATCCTGTATCTATCTATGACTGGGAAGGCATAGTAAGGAAAAATAACAGGACGCACTTCTCACTTCCGCTAACTTGGGGTCAACTCTGATAAAATGTGAGCTGCTGCATTCAGAGAAGATAGCCCAGTTTGCATTGCCTCAAAGGCAATGTATTCTTTGCCAGTAGTCTGTTAATAGCCCAGTATTCATCCATGATTGTTACTGGCAGCTTGAGGATCTTAGTGAGTATTTATTTATAAAGTTTTACATAGCGCAAACATGACCTGTGAGGTTATCAGAGCGCTTTACAGGTGGACGAAGTAAGAGTCAAGTAGGAGACAAGAGAACAGTTGCATATACAAGAGGTGCAATCAGAGAACATTAAAAAGCTGAGGAACTAATGAGTAATGTGGCAAAATTAAATAACTCGTCTTAACGCCCTCTTCTTGCTATGTATATTGGCTTTGTGGGGTCTTTTGAGGTTGTCTCCCGGGTTAGCAACCACTTAATGAAGCTAGGAGGAGTGTTTTGGGAACTCAGTGCTGAATTTGTTTGTAGTTTCCCTATCTGAGGCATTTCATGCTCCAGATTTGAAGAAAATTGGGACATTGGAGATAGGGTCAGGTCAGAGGACTGGGATACTAGATCCCTGGAGTACACCTATCCATATTAGTCCACTTCACACAGTTGTATCACCCGCTGATGGATCAAAGTATTGAAGGAACAATATCTTATGACAAAATATTATTGCAGAAAATTCAAGGACGAAAATATTGTGAAGGTGAGTTTCTTAGCTCCACATATATGTTCCTTGGCGATATGTATATCTTCAAGGTATGAAGATATGGAGTTAAGAATAGGAAATGTATGTCTGCCTATTTACACTTTCTGGCTTGATATTTTGGTCCGTGATGTTTTTGAAAGGATACTTCTGTCACAATGTTTTTCTCCTTGATATATTCTGTGATTCATCCGTATCACCCTTCATGCGTGTAGTGAAGACGCGGCAAAGATTATGGTTCAAGTAGATTTATTCCAGGAAAAGAAGGACAGCTTAAACAACCACCTTCCGGTACAGCAACCGTCTCGTCTCTCCGCCTCCCTACTCAACATTCTCACCGTGACATCCTCACATTCTACCATGACATAACTACTAAGAACACTACACACCTTCCCCCCTAAAAACAAAAAAAACAAAAACTATAAAGGCTCGTAATAATACATAACAATGCATATAAGGAGAAATATTAAAACTGAACAAAATCCTTATATTTCATGGGTACATTTTTAACACGCGAACTTCTTCTTAGAACTTCACAATTTTGTTCAACCACCGGTTGAGTTATGACCAATGGTACTTGATTGCCTTGAATATCATTGGTAGAAGTATTCTGTTCAGAAAGATTCTTACTCACATCAGTATTAGATTCAGAGTAAGATTGCAGATTGTCAAAAGCCTCATCCGAACCAGCAATCCATTCACTCTCCTTTTCAGAAACAACGAGAGGAAAATTCTTCATAGAATTTGACTTGACATTCTGATTACTCTCCCCAACCTGAGACCTGCATACAGATATACGTCTGAAATTCCATATTTTCCCATTTTCTACTCTTGCAGCTTTACTGAAGACTTCAGTAACTTTCACTGGATCAGACCATTTAGACAAACTCTTGTTACAAAGTCCACCAAACCTGACACAAACCCAATCACCAGCTTTTAATTTAGATACATTACATCTTTTCCCAGTATAGCTATTGAACATCTTCCCTTGATATTTCTTTACGCGTTCCCTGACATTCGCAAAATCCAACACAGTATCATAAGAATGTTTCTCCTTTAACCACCAAGGCATAAGTTTAGATCCAGGTTTCCTGCCTCGCAACATTTCAAAAGAAGATAATCCAGTTACAGAATTTGGTGATGTGCGATAAGTTAATAAAGTAGCTCGTAAAGCTTTCCTCCAAGGTAATCCACTCTTGATAGCTAGCTGACAAGACTCCTTAACAACTCTGTTGAAACGTTCCACTTGACCATTTGCTTGTGGGTAATAATTAGAAACTCTTTTATGTAGGACACCACATCTTTTAAGAAATGACTCAAATTCCTTACTAATAAATTGTGGACCATTGTCGGAAATAAGTTCCTCAGGTAAACCTTCACGGCAAAAAACCTCATCCAAAAACTCAATTACCTGCTCAGACGCAACTCTCTCAACAATTTTCAACTCCGGCCACTTTGAAAAGTAGTCAACAAGAACTAAAGCATACAAGTCCTTGGCTGACTGATAACTAAAAGGTCCTAAGATATCGACACCCAATTTCCTCCAAGGTCCCTGAGCATATTCAATAGGTGTAACTTCAACAGATAATGGCTTCACTGACTTATCACTCTGGGAACAGGGAGAACATTCCCTAACCCACTTGTCGACCATACCATCAATACCAGGCCACCAGTAAAATTCTCTAATTCTCCTTTTGGTTGTGGACATCCCCATATGGCCTTCATGAGCTACCCTACAAATCAACTCTCTGAGTTTCTGAGGCGGGACCATTTTGTCACCTCGAAGAACCATACCTTGTAAAAACATAAGTTCCTCTTTAACTTTAAAATATGAAGCTAGCTCACCACTTAACTTCCTTTCTTCAGGCCATCCTTTGTGCAAAAATACTAAAACGTCCCTTAAAACACAATCCCGCAGGAAAAGCTAGCACGCAGACACTAAACTGAAAAAAACTGATACCAGCTGAAGTTTACATCAGAGTAATGCACACTGCGATAGGTTGTTGAAAGAGAAAGGTGAGCGCATCACCGAGATGCACCAGTGGCATATGATGACTGAATCCGAGGGAAAAGTGTGCAGCGTGATTTAACAGCTGGTGAAACAAAATCAGAAAAGTGTGCGCATCACTGTAATGCGCTAACAACATACGGACAGCTGGAAAATTATGTGCATAAAATACATGCAGATTACGCATGCGCGATTACAGCTGTGCGCATCAGCGAGTGAAGCTTGAACAAAGACTTTGCGTCGGCAAATCGTTGAAGGCTGTGTGTGAAAATCAGTTGCTAGGAAACAGCAACCAAACCAAATGCGTGTTGCAAACTTCTTAAAAATGGCGGCACGTAACGTGGTGACGTGGCGTAAGGACAGAACCAGGCAGATCAGGCAAATGCGTCACGGAAGAGACTATTCAAAGGAGCATGGAACGCTGGCAGCGCACGAGCATGGAGGCAATTCACCAACTGTCGAGTGAGCCGAAAAACGTGGAAATCATCCTGAAAATAGAAGGCAAATCCTACCAGAATAGGAGAAACTGGGAAATGAAACGATCACCTTCCGCTGCGCATCGGCACCTTCTTACATGGACTGCTGTCTTCTAAGTCGGACAATTTTCCGAACGAAACTACAGGTGAGTGCTGCCTTCCTTCTCCCGCTCGTCGCCAAATTCATGTAGTGAAGACGCGGCAAAGATTATGGTTCAAGTAGATTTATTCCAGGAAAAGAAGGACAGCTTAAACAACCACCTCCCGGTACAGCAACCGTCTCGTCTCTCCGCCTCCCTACTCAACATTCTCACCGTGACATCCTCACATTCTACCATGACATAACTACTAAGAACACTACAATGCGCTCCATGCAGATCTGTTTCATATTGCTGTTTTCACTTATTCCTTGCAGATGAGAGGTGCCAAAACGTGCTTGGGTTTTCCTTTTACTCAGTGTCCCTGGAATCATTTTATTCCCACCCCCATTTCTAATATTACCTATCTACTCGGGCATCTAAGGAATCCTAAGCCAAATCTGTTGTTGTTCAACTAAGAAGTTATGAGTCTTAGAAAACCAATTGAGTGTGGAGTATGTCTGGATTTTAGCTTTAGCCGGTCACTCAGTTATAGTTCTCCCTCCACTATGAAGGACAGAACAGCGTGTTCTTGTTCTGGGGCTTAGGCGGTGGGCGGGATGCAGGAGGGGCTGCAAAAGAAGGCAGCAATGTGAGGTGATCTCTGGAAGGTTTCAAAGCTTCCAAGGTAGCCCTTTATATCAAGTGCTGCCCTGAAGCATCAGTAGACTTAAACATTTTCTCATCTTCAAAATAAAGATGTTCTTCCTCAATTACTCCCACTTGAAAGATGAAATGAAGCCTCCTCAGGCTGTTATGGCCAATATTTTCTCATACCAAAGGCACTCAGGAAACCTCTAACCCACAATTGCAGGAGAACTCCTCAGTTATTATGCAATTTAACTGAACTTGCCAGATAAAACCCCAAGTCTGATTAATATACAACTCTATGATAAAACCTTTTCAGACCACTACCAATAACCCTATTACATGTGATATGGTTATTGTGGCTCCTTTTGTCTTGTGAGCTGAGAACACCACAAACTTTCAGAGAAAGAGGATAATAGTGCTCCAGATGAGCTGTACATGCACTGAGAATGATGGAATTAGCTTATGCCTGTGGCAGGGCCACTCCCTGAGTTTTGAATATTGTCACATTTAAGGGCAATCATACACCTCAAAGGCAGCTTTTCAATGTGTTGTTTTTCTCTGAGTCTGTACGAAAGCATGCCAATGCAAAATGATGCTCACGGAGGAGCTTAATGCTGGTGTATAGACTTGGGAGATGGTGGGTGTGGCGGAGTCACCATGGTATCTTTTTTTAAGCTAACGTATCTAACACATTAAAGAGAATACATTACAGAATCTGCTTTTCGATGGTGTATAACACAAGGATTTTGTTTAGCGATTTGAGTCCCTTTTAATTGACAGTCATCCACCACTTGTGTGGCTGCTGCATTGGGAACACATGAGGCTAGGACCCATTAATGCGTAATGTGATTTCTAATAACTAGGGCCCTTATAAATCACTGCTTGGTTGTTGTACATATAATAAAGTGTCCTCCACATTCAGTGGCTTCTATTCCATCGGTGGTTAGTCCTCTGACTGTTTGATGCTAGGCCACAGAATGCAGAATCTTTATTTGGCTTTAGAAAGATAGTAATCATACTCTTTCTCATCAAAGACTTTTATCTTATTCCAAGGACTCTTGATGCTATGTGTTGTAGGACATGGCATGGCAAAGCATAGCTTATAAAATTGTACATTAAAGATTGGGGATTTTTCTAGCGCTTAAATCATGTATTGGTGCAAATATGTATTCAGGAATAATAGGAGCTTTGCCAGCCAGACTATCTATATTTTAACTCTGCCAAAAAAGGATTGTAGTTCATGCGAATAAGTGTAATGACCTTGCTATACATGTATTTCATCTTGTGTTATCAGGTCAATGTTTACATTTATATTAGATGAATTGGCTTATAAATTTTTCTCCACTGATTTGCCAAGCAAGTGCCTTCCTCAGCCTCTCTCCTGTATCATAATTTCAGCTCTGCCTAAACATATAACTTATAACTTAATAGTGCTTTCCAACTTCATTACTAACAAATGCAGAACATTAAACTGGGCATGTCTTTAAAAAGTAGAGTAATACGATGCAGATTTTGTCCGGCCTGGCCTCCTCTGCTAGAAGCGCCATCTATTACGTTCAACTGCTGCTACTCAAACCCTGAACTCGCCACTTCACAAGATTCTATACGTGTCACTAACACAATATTGATACATTCCGATATTGCAGGGCAGTTGCATAAAGCATAGATGAGTGGATACGGCAGGTTCAGAATACTTAATTTATTATTTATGTACTTCAGTAACCAGGTATACACATCAAAACCCATTTAGGACCAGTTTTCTAACACTCAGCTCCTGAGCTAGACTGAAGCTGCCGTACTGATTAACAAAACTCTCTCAAATAAAGAAGGATTGCTATTATTAATAACATGCGCAAAAACAGGAGAAACCCTGCCCCACTAACTGCATGATCCAGCACACCTTCAACTTACAAACAAAACAAACAATACAAGTTCCATTTATGCAAAGGAGATGGGTGATTACATCTTTTGCAGCCTTACCCGCCCTTAATTCATATTTATTTTACTATAAATTGTATTCAAAGACTGGAAGCATCACCTTAAAAAGTTGCCAAATAGAGTACAATCTAGTATTCACTATAAAAATATACGCATATTGGCCAAAAGATAGAAAAACAAATTATTGGCGGCCTTTTAAAACATGAAGAATGTGTGTAAGTAATCAATTTAATATCATTTGCTCTAAAAATTCTTTGGCACCACGCTTGCTCAGTTCCTCATGTGGAGTAAAAACCTGGAAGCAGATCTCTAAAAGGGGTCTAGCAAACCTGTCAAAGGTGCATGACCTACATTAAGGGTGTAGGAGACACCAAATTTCTGGGGGGGACAGGGACAACTTTGTGGACTTTCCAGTGACCCAATACAAATCGCCCGTTGTGTGCGTTAACAGTGCCTGATGATTCCAATATCCCTCAGCATCTCTGGCAAGGTTTTGAGATCGGCTATCTACCTAAAAGCAGATCAAATGATAACCTAAGGAGTGTTTGACGTCGCTACCTCGCTTAAGGTTGGCTTCATGATGCTTGAAGGCTCAGACATGGTGCAGGAAACCTCTAGCCTCTTTTCCACCAATAGTCTGCAAGGGCCTGGCTCTCAAAATATATAGGGGGTGAGTAACAAAT
Source organism: Calotriton arnoldi (assembly GCA_963921515.1). NCBI lineage: Eukaryota > Metazoa > Chordata > Amphibia > Caudata > Salamandridae > Calotriton > Calotriton arnoldi. The sequence goes on from CAWUFW010005693.1 coordinate 518,914, forward strand.
AGGCAGTTAATGGCAGTTCCCGGACTTGAAAATCAAATAAAAATAGTGCAAATACTATGTTGATTTTTTGAATGAAAGGTGGAACCTCTGCAGGTGGACATTTTAGACATTGAAGAAAGACCGCTTTAAAGAACATTATTTCACAAAGCATTAATAGACCAGAAACCAGCTAACTCTACCACTACTGGTTGACTTTGAGCTTGTCTTTGATCCTGTACAGTGCCCCGCTACCTTTTGGCTGGGTTCTTTCTAAAGAAATACCACATATATAGATACATAAATACATAGATACATGAAGACTAGTGCCATGAGAGAGAGTGATAGCAAAACACTTGGTCAGAAGAAAATGAGTGATTCTGCCAACTTAAACGGAATTATTTTCCCATTTTCCAGCTCAGACCTGTTATTAAACATTGCCCTGTGTGTGTTTGGGGACACTTTCTGATCATTTTCTAGGTAAACTGACCAAGAAAGAGGGTGGCTGAGGGAACTCCCTACCCACCCTGTATAATCTGCAGCCTGTGGGATCCTCTGCTGACATTCCATTATCATTGGTAACAGCAGCTTGGCCTTCACCTCTGCTGCCTTTAGCACTATTCTGGAAACTAAAATCAGCCCAAAAATGTTCAAATCGGCCCCAAACAACAGGAGGCTGAGAGATGAAGGGAGCCATGGGGGCACTGTTGGGTAGGCAATAAGCTTAATTTGCAAAAGAGTAAGTGCAGGTGACCCAATTTCTTTTCTAACAGCCGCTCGCATGTATCATTTCCAAATGTGAAGGAGAAGCTTATATGCATCATTGGTGAATGCAGAGTAGAAGCTCACATGCATCAGTGCCACATGCCGAGGAGAAGCTCGAATGCATCATTGGCGAATGCAAAGTAGACGCTCACATTCATCATTACCAAATGCAGAGGAGAAGCTTGCATGCATCATTGGCAAATGCCTAGTAGAAGCTTGCATGCATCATTGGCGAATGCCGAATACAAGCTCGCAAGCATCATTGCCCAATGCCGAGGAGAAGCTTGCATGCATCATTGGCAAATGCCTAGTAGAAGCTTGCATGCATCATTGCCAAATGCTGAGGAGAAGCTTGCATGCATTATTGGCGAATGCCGAATACAAGCTTGCATGCATCATTGCCCATTGCCGAGGAGAAGCTTGCATGCATCATTGGCGAATGCCGAATACAAGCTCGCAAGCATCATTGCCCAATGCCGAGGAGAAGCTTGCATGCATCATTGGCAAATGCCTAGTAGAAGCTTGCATGCATCATTGCCAAATGCTGAGGAGAAGCTTGCATGCGTCATTGGCGAATGCTGAATACAAGCTCACATGCTTCATTGCCCAGTGCCGGGGAGAAGCTTGCATGCATCATAGGCGAATGCCGAATACAAGCTCGCAAGCATCATTGCCGAATGCCGAGGAGAAGCTTGCACACATCATTGGCGAATGCCGCGGTTGTTGAATACCTAGGCTGTCTACTCTTGTTTTCAGCTGTTGGCTCTTTCATCCGCCAACATACTCTCCCTCCACATTATCTCACTCTTTCAGGTTCTTTCTCATTTTTGCTATCTCCTTTTTCACTGTTTTCCATATTTCCCTTCCTCCTTCTGCCTCACCCCTTTATGCCTTTCTCTCTCTTGTTCTGTTTTACAGTCTGATGGTTTAAAACATGTACCGGTCTCTAAAAAAGAATGCAGTTGGATCCCACCTGCAGTCATCAGCTTAAATTAAGCATTCTTAGCTTGCAGCCCACAAAGGAAATGCCAGAGTGGCTAGTCTGGCCCTTTCTGCATTTTATCTCCTGCCTGAAGAGCAGATACACCATTATCTCTCCTACTAAAAGACACTAGGACCCCAGCCTTCTCCCTTCTCCATGGCGTAGCACAGAAACGTTACATATGACAAGAAATAAGGGCCTCAGGGTCAATCTCATCTCAGAGTCCTTGCCCCCTTTCTACACAAAACAGTCTCCCAAGTTAACTGTGCTTACTCAGCACAACTGACTCTGGCGTTAATCCGAGCCCATTTTAATATTTCTTCTCCTATCCTTGTTACGTCTGCTGGGGTACTTACATTACTATTTCCATCAGAGTGACTGCTGCTTCAGAGCATCACCAGCTACCAGTCTCTTGTCTGTAATTGTCGAAGGGTTCCACTACTAAAGAATGCTTCCCAACTGCACTGTGTACTGTACAGCTTCTGCTGTTTCTCATTCATGCCTCTCTACACATATCCTCCCCTTGACTATGCAAGAATATGGAGCCTCCATTGGCAGGACTTGTCGCTTGAACCCTGTGCCATCGTATTCGCATTGACTGTATTTGTAATATGCACATGTAGTTGAAAGACAGTGTAGGGCTGTACAGGGTCAAAGGCAGAGATCCAACTAGAGAGTGAATATGGGTGGGAGGTCCTAGGTTCTGCCATGGGAGGTGGACTCTTTAATGTGTTGAGATGTAGTGTTCTTTAAAGACATGCATCTTCAGCTCCTTTCTAACTTGGAGCCTGAATGAAGGTGTCTGAATATGTCCCTGACTGGCCCATTGATAATTTTGCTTTTTTTTTTTGCTGTGACCTGCATGACTGGGCCCAATTCTACAGACGAGGCCTCACAAGTGATGTGTACAGAACTGTCTGCTGACTTTGCACCCCGACATGCAATCCAGAAGTATTCATACTGGCCCCACATTGTTGACAAGTGAATTCTGCAGATTGCATGCTTTGAAAGCCATCGTCCCTCTGTCATCCTGGACCAAGATTCATGCCTAGAGTGATTACGCTCCTAGCTGCCAATTGGCCACATGTCAAATGTATGCCCTTCAGACAATTCTGGATTTTTGACCCGTTGTACTGTGCATGCCTGGATTTCAAAGTCCATGCCTATAATAGAAAACGTAAAACTACAAGTACCAGAATGCAAAGGGCTGCTGACTAAAGGGCCAGGACTGGCTGATGCCCTCATCTATGATTCTTGTCCACTTGGTGCTTTAAAAATTAAAGTTTCTTTGCTGAAAATCTAATATGTACAGCATAGTTTTTCCCTGAAAGCCCACTTGAGTATCCCTAATTCAAGAAGACCCTCAGCTGTCACAGACAAATGCAAAGAGACAGTGCAGAAGGATATGTGGTGCTAAAACACTTGGCACACGCTTTATTGAGTGTTTCAAGAAAATGCCCTAGCAGGCCTTGGATTTCTAAAGTTGGGGGGGTCGCCAACTGGTGCAGTGGGGTCATGAGGGCTACTCACATTTCAGATGTTGGTGCAACACTGTGAGTAAATCACTTGCACTTTTTGTGAATCACAAACACAAGCACAGCAGGCCTAAGTGAGAAAAATTAAGTTTTAGCTTTGGAACATTGTCAGGCCATTAATGGTGCAGACTCGATAATGGGGCAACTAAGTTTACACTTGGAGCGCCATTTATGCGGGTTCAGAGAGGGACTGCCTGAATAAGCTTGGCTTACCTTTAATGCTACCAAAGGACTCCTGTAAAGATCCAGGAACACAAAGTACTTCTTGAAAGACTTTATTTCAACACGACATCCTCAGCTGAGCTCCACTCTCACCAGCTTCTTCAGTTACCATCCTGAACATTCTAACATTCCCTTCAACTGAGAGCTGACATCATAACATTCTGTAATGCCAGCTCTGCATGTCTCCACACATCTCCCTCTTTACAATACTTTAAACAAGAAATTCCCATTTGTAGATAAAAAATTTACAGAAGAAACTACATAGCAACAATAATTAAACTACAGAAATGTATGCACATGCAATGTCACAGTAGAGTCATAGTTGAGCACACAATACTAGTGCACATATTGCAGAGCATTATCTCATAACCTTACACACATCACCTAAACTTCTCCTAGCACTATTCTCCAAGACCGCCACACTTCACTCTGCATGGGGTAGAGTACTTACTTTCTCCTTTGGAGATAACATCTCTTTTCCTCACAACCACCCAATCACCAGGCCCAACATTACTTCTTCCCACACCCTTCCTTCTGTTGTAGTATACCACATTCTTTCCTTGCGATCTTAGAACTCTTTCTTTTACTTCCTCTCGATCCACCACAACATTCCCCACACCTCTCAACCAAACAGGACACTCTTTCGTACCCGGCAACCTTCCCTTTAAGGAAACAAATGGCGAAACTCATGTCACAGAATGACGAGCCGTCCTATGTGCCCACATCATTTTCCTCAATTCCTTCTTCCACGACAAATGATTAGCCAAGGACAGCTGTATGTTCTCCATCACTAATTGGTTCACTCTCTCCACCAATCCGTTGGCTTGGGGTCGGAAAAGAGCTACTCTCTCGTGTACAATTCCCATACCAGAAAGATAAGGCGTCATCTCCCTAGATACGAATTGCACCCCATTATCAGAAACAATGGTTTTCGGTATTCCTTCATCCACAAAAACTTCTTCCATAAATCGAATAACAGTCGATGTGTTCACTTCCGGCACTGTCTTGATGACAAACCACTATGAGTGGTAATCTACTAGAACTATGATGAATCTGTCTGCTGTTCCCAATCTAGCTACTGGTCCCAAGAAATCAATGGGTAGCTTTTCCCAGGGCCCGTCAGGAAAACTCAACACCTCTAACAGAGTCTGTCTGACCACCTTGGTCTTGTCACTATTAGCACAAGCCACACAATTCTTTACTCTTGCCTCCACATCATGATCCATACCAGGTCACCAAAATGATTGCCTCACCTTCCTTTTCATGAGACCCCGTCCACGGTGCCCCTCATGAATAATGTTGAGGATCCTAGCTTGAATACTCTTGGGAGGAACAAACTGACTTCTTCTCCTTAATTTCCCATCAACAATGTTCAACTCATCCCTGATCTTGAAGTATTCACGATTCATCTCTCTTTGTCCATCCTTGTCCTCCCATCCACACACAACCTTCTCTTCCACTTCCTTCATCACATCGTCATTTTCCCTTGCACTTGCCCATTCATTTCCCACAATGGCTAACTCACCATCTATACACACTTCCTTGCTAGAACTTATCTCTGCAACAGTTTCCTCAAGCTCCACTGGCATCCTGGACAGATAGTCCGCCACCACATTCTTACTACCCTTAACAAATTCTATTTCAAAATTGTATTCCATCACGGATAACAACCATCTAGTATTGCGTGGCGTAACACTCCCTTCCAAACCTCTTCCGCCTTTGAAAATATATGTTAAGGGCTTAGGATCGGTCCTTAATTTGAAAGGAATTCCCCACACATAGAACCTGAAGTGATTGATTCCCCAGCAACAAGCCAAAGCTTCTCTCTCAATTACAGAGTACGCAGTTTCCGCTCCTTGTAACCTCTTGGACGCGAACCCAATCACATTCTCTACTCCATCCCTAATCTGTGTCAGAACTGCACCAATCCCCACCTTGCTAGCATCTGTAGTAACATATGTTTTTCTTGATACATCAAAATGTCCCAACGTGGGAGCATGGACAATACTCTCCTTTATTTTCAGAAATGCATCCTCACACTCTCCTGTCCAGACAAACTCCACCCCCTTCTTCATCAATCTTCTCAAGGGCTCAACAATCTCTGTAAAACTTTTTACAAACTTTGCACAGTATTCTGCCAAACCCAGAAAAGATTTCAGCTCATCTTTGGTGTAAGGCCTGCGCGCACTCTCAATCGCTGTTACTATACTCTTCTTTGGACTTATACCTTTAGCACTGATGGTATGTCCTAAATATGTTACTTCCTCTTTCTTGATTTGACATTTCTCTTTTTTTTACAGTCAAACCATGTTTTTCTAACCTCAACATGACCTCATCAAACAACCTGTCATGATCACAACCATTCTTTCCTACAATGAGTATATCATCTTGACAACATAGAACATGATCTAAGTTTCCAAAAATACTCTTCATCACCCTTTGAAAGACTGCTGAGGCCGAAGCGAGTCCAAAAGACATTCTTTTGTAGCGGAATGCACCCAATGGAGTAACAAAAGAAGTCAAATGTCGTGACTCTTCATGCAGATTGACCTGATGGTATGTGGACGACATGTCCAGAACGCTAAACACAACCCCATTACCCTCCAAGGTTAGCATTTCTAAGATATTGGGTAGTGGTTGCCTATCCACCCAAATACACTTGTTCAAGTCACGCAAGTCAATGCATAATCAAATTTTTCCCCCTTCTTTTGGTGCCACCACAATCGGAGCAAGCCACTCTGAAGCCTCAATGGGCTCGATGATTTGTTGTTCCAGCAGTCTATCTAGTTCATCCTTTAAGGGTTGTCTCATCATGTTGGGAACATTCATTACTTTATGCACCACTGGCGTTGCTCGATCCTTTAAAACAATCTTGTGCGAAAACCCCTTTAACAAGCCCAACTCATCAGGAAATACTTTAGGATACTTTTTTACAACGGTATCACCCTTCATGCGCTCCATGCAGATCTGTGCCATATTGCTGTTTTCACTTATTCCTTGCAGATGAGAGGTGCCAAAACATGCTTGGGTTTTCCTTTTACTCAGTGTCCCTGGACTCATTTTATTCCCACCCCCATTTCTAATATTACCTATCTACTAGGGCATCTAAGGGATCCAAAGCCAAATCTGTTGTTGTTCAACTAAGAAGTTATGAGTCTTAGAAAACCAATGGCGCGTGGAGTATGTCTTGATTTTAGCTTTTGGAGGTCACTCAGATATAGTTCTCCAGGCCCTCCATTATGAAGGAAAGAACAGCGTGCTCTTGTTCTGGGGCCTACGCGGTGAGCGGGATGCGGGAATGGCTGCAAAAGAAGGCAGCAATGTGAGGTTATCCCTGGAAGGTTTCAAAACTGCCAAGGTAGCCCTTCACATCAAGTCCTGACCTGAAGCATCAGTAGACTTAAACATGTTCTCATCTTCAAAATAATGATGTTCTTCCTCAATTACTCCCACTTGAAAGATGAAATGAAGCCTCCTCAGGCTGTTATGGCCAATATTTTCTCATTCCAAAGGCACTCAGGAAACCTCTAACCCACAATTGAAGGAGAACTCCTCAGTTATTATGCAATTTAACTAAACTTGCCAGATAAAACCCCAAGTCTGATTAATATACAACTCTATGATAAAACCTTTTCAGACCACTACCAATAACCCTATTACATGTGATATGGTTATTGTGGCTCCTTTTGTCTTGTGAGCTGAGAACACCACAAACTTTCAGAGAAAGAGGGTAATAGTGCTCCAGATGAGCTGTAAATGCACTGAGAATGATGTAATTAGCTTATACCTGTCGCAGGGCCACTCCCTGAGTTTTGGATATTGTCACATTTAAGGGCAATCATACACCTCAAAGGCAGCTTTTCAATGTGTTGTTTTTCTCTGAGTCTGTATGAAAGCATGCCAATACAAAATGATGCTTACGGAGGAGCTTAATGCTGGTGTATAGACTTGGGAGATGGTGGGTGTGGCGGAGTCACCATGGTATCTTTTTTTAGCTAACGTATCTAACACATTAAAGAGAATACATTACAGAATCTGCTTTTGGATGGTGTATAACACAAGGGTTTTGTTTAGCGATTTGAGTCCCTTTTAATTGACAGTCATCCACCACTTGTGTGGCTGCTGCATTGGGAACACATGAGGCTAGGACCCATTAATGCGTAATGTGATTTCTAATAACTAGGGCCCTTATAAATCACTGCTTGGTTGTTGTACATATAATAAAGTGTCCTCCACATTCAGTGGCTTCTATTCCATCGGTGGTTAGTCCTCTGACTGTTTGATGCTAGGCCACAGAATGCAGAATCTTTATTTGGCTTTAGAAAGATAGTAATCATACTCTTTCTCATCAAAGACTTTTATCTTATTCCAAGGACTCTTGATGCTATGTGTTGTAGGACATGGCATGGCAAAGAATAGCTTATAAAATTGTACATTAAGGATTGGGGATTTTTCTAGCACTTAAATCATGTATTGGTGCAAATATGTATTCAGGAATAATAGGAGCTTTGCCAGCCAGACTATCTATATTTTAACTCTGCCAAAAAGGATTGTAGTTCATGCGAATAAGTGTAATGACCTTGCTATACATGTATTTCATCTTGTGTTATCAGGTCAATGTTTACATTTATATTAGATGAATTGGCTTATAAATTTTTCTCCACTGATTTGCCAAGCAAGTGCCTTCCTCAGCCTCTCTCCTGTATCATAATTTCAGCTCTGCCTAAACATATAACTTATAACTTAATAGTGCTTTCCAACTGCATTACTAACAAATGCAGAACATTAAACTGGGCATGTCTTTAAAAAGTAGAGTAATACGATGCAGATTTTGTCCGGCCTGGCCTCCTCTGCTAGAAGCGCCATCTATTACGTTCAACTGCTGCTACTGAAACCCTGAACTCGCCACTTCACAAGATTCTATACGTGTCACTAACACAATATTGATACATTCCTATATTGCAGGGCAGTTGCATAAAGCATAGATGAATGGATACGGCAGGTTCAGAATACTTAATTTATTATTTATGTACTTCAGTAACCAGGTATACACATCAAAACCCATTTAGGACCAGTTTTCTAACACTCAGCTCCTGAGCTAGACTGAAGCTGCCGTACTGATTAACAAAACTCTCTCAAATAAAGAAGGATTGCTATTATTAATAACATGCGCAAAAACAGGAGAAACCCTGCCCCACTAACTGCATGATCCAGCACACCTTCAACTTACAAACAAAACAAACAATACAAGTTCCATTTATGCAAAGGAGATGGGTGATTACATCTTTTGCAGCCTTACCCGCCCTTAATTCATATTTATTTTACTATAAATTGTATTCAAAGACTGGAAGCATCACCTTAAAAAGTTGCCAAATAGAGTACAATCTAGTATTCACTATAAAAATATACGCATATTGGCCAAAAGATAGAAAAACAAATTATTGGCGGCCTTTTAAAACATGAAGAATGTGTGTAAGTAATCAATTTAATATCATTTGCTCTAAAAATTCTTTGGCACCACGCTTGCTCAGTTCCTCATGTGGAGTAAAAAACCTGGAAGCAGATCTCTAAAAGGGGTCTAGCAAACCTGTCAAAGGTGCATGACCTACATTAAGGGTGTTAGGAGACACCAAATTTCTGGGGGGGACAGGGACAACTTTGTGGACTTTCCAGTGACCCAATACAAATTGCCCGTTGTGTGCGTTAACAGTGCCTGATGATTCCAATATCCCTCAGCATCTCTGGCAAGGTTTTGAGATCGGCTATCTACCTAAAAGCAGATCAAATGATAACCTAAGGAGTGTTTGACGTCGCTACCTCGCTTAAGGTTGGCTTCATGATGCTTGAAGGCTCAGACATGGTGCAGGAAACCTCTAGCCTCTATTCCACCAATAGTCTACAAGGGCCTGGCTCTCAAAATATATAGGGGGTGAGTACCAAATAGGCAGTTAATGGCAGTTCCCGGACTTGAAAATCAAATAAAAATAGTGCAAATACTATGTTGATTTTTTTAAAGAAAGGTGGAACCTCTGCAGGTGGACATTTTAGACATTGAAGAAAGACCGCTTTAAAGAACATTATTTCACAAAGCATTAATAGACCAGAAACCAGCTAACTCTACCACTACTGGTTGACTTTGAGCTTGTCTTTGATCCTGTACAGTGCCCCGCTACCTTTTGGCTGGGTTCTTTCTAAAGAAATACCACATATATAGATACATAAATACATAGATACATGAAGACTAGTGCCATGAGAGAGAGTGATAGCAAAACACTTGGTCAGAAGAAAATGAGTGATTCTGCCAACTTAAACGGAATTATTTTCCCAATTTCCAGCTCAGACCTGTTATTAAACATTGCCCTGGGTGTGTTTGGGGACACTTTCTGATCATTTTCTAGGTAAACTGACCAAGAAAGAGGGTGGCTGAGGGAACTCCCTACCCACCCTGTATAATCTGCAGCCTGTGGGATCCTCTGCTGACATTCCATTATCATTGGTAACAGCAGCTTGGCCTTCACCTCTGCTGCCTTTAGCACTATTCTGGAAACTAAAATCAGCCCAAAAATGTTCAAATCGGCCGCAAACAACAGGAGGCTGAGAGATGAAGGGAGCCATGGGGGCACTGTTGGGTAGGCAATAAGCTTAATTTGCAAAAGAGTAAGTGCAGGTGACCCAATTTCTTTTCTAACAGCCGCTCGCATTTATCATTTCCAAATGTGGAGGAGAAGATTATATGCATCATTGGTGAATGCAGAGTAGAAGCTCACATGCATCAGTGCCACATGCCGAGGAGAAGCTCGAATGCATCATTGGCGAATGCAGAGTAGACGCTCACATTCATCATTACCAAATGCAGAGGAGAAGCTTGCATGCATCATTGGCAAATGCCTAGTAGAAGCTTGCATGCATCATTGGCGAATGCCGAATACAAGCTCGCAAGCATCATTGCCCAATGCCGAGGAGAAGCTTGCATGCATCATTGGCAAATGCCTAATAGAAGCTTGCATGCATCATTGCCAAATGCTGAGGAGAAGCTTGCATGCATCATTGGCGAATGCCGAATACAAGCTTGCATGCATCATTGCCCATTGCCGAGGAGAAGCTTGCATGCATCATTGGCGAATGCCGAATACAAGCTCGCAAGCATCATTGCCCAATGCCGAGGAGAAGCTTGCATGCATCATTGGCAAATGCCTAGTAGAAGCTTGCATGCATCATTTCCAAATGCTGAGGAGAAGCTTGCATGCGTCATTGGCGAATGCTGAATACAAGCTCACATGCTTCATTGCCCAGTGCCGGGAGAAGCTTGCATGCATCATAGGCGAATGCCGAATACAAGCTCGCAAGCATCATTGCCGAATGCCGAGGAGAAGCTTGCACACATCATTGGCGAATGCCGCGGTTGTTGAATACCTAGGCTGTCTACTCTTGTTTTCAGCTGTTGGCTCTTTCATCCGCCAACATACTGTCCCTCTACATTATCTCACTCTTTCAGGTTCTTTCTCATTTTTGCTATCTCCTTTTTCACTGTTTTCCATATTTCCCTTCCTCTTTCTGCCTCACCCCTTTATGCCTTTCTCTCTCTTGTTCTGTTTTACAGTCTAATGGTTTAAAACATGTACCGGTCTCTAAAAAATAATGCAGTTGGGTCCCACCTGCAGTCATCAGCTTAAATTAAGCATTCTTAGCTTGCAGCCCACAAAGGAAATGCCAGAGTGGCTAGTCTGGCCCTTTCTGCATTTTATCTCCTGCCTGAAGAGCAGATACACCATTATCTCTCCTACTAAAAGACACTAGGACCCCAGCCTTCTCCCTTCTCCATGGCGTAGCACAGAAACGTTACATATGACAAGAAATAAGGGCGTCAGGGTCAATCTCATCTCAGAGTCCTTGCCCCCTTTCTACACAAAACAGTCTCCCAAGTTAACTGTGCTTACTCAGCACAACTGACTCTGGCGTTAATCCGAGCCCATTTTAATATTTCTTCTCCTATCCTTGTTACGTCTGCTGGGGTACTTACATTACTATTTCCATCAGAGTGACTGCTGCTTCAGAGCATCACCAACTACCAGTCTCTTGTCTGTAATTGTCGAAGGGTTCCACTACTAAAGAATGCTTCCCAACTGCACTGTGTACTGTACAGCTTCTGCTGTTTCTCATTCATGCCTCTCTACACATATCCTCCCCTTGACTATGCAAGAATATGGAGCCTCCATTGGCAGGACTTGTCGCTTGAACCCTGTGCCATCGTATTCGCATTGACTGTATTTGTAATATGCACATGTAGTTGAAAGACAGTGGAGTGCTGTACAGGGTCAAAGGCAGAGATCCAACCAGAGAGTGAATCTGGGTGGGAGGTCCTAGGTTCTGCCATGGGAGGTGGACTCTTTACTGTGTTGAGATGTAGTGTTCTTTAAAGACATGCATCTTCAGCTCCTTTCTAACTTGGAGCCTGAATGAAGGTGTCTGAATATGTCCCTGACTGGCCCATTGATAATTTTGCTTTTTTTTTTTGCTGTGACCTGCATGACTGGGCCCAATTCTACAGACGAGGCCTCACAAGTGATGTGTACAGAACTGTCTGCTGACTTTGCACCCCGACATGCAATCCAGAAGTATTCATACTGGCCCCACATTGTTGACAAGTGAATTCTGCAGATTGCATGCTTTGAAAGCCATCGTCCCTCTGTCATCCTGGACCAAGATTCATGCCTAGAGTGATTACGCTCCTAGCTGCCAATTGGCCACATGTCAAATGTATGCCCTTCAGACAATTCTGGATTTTTGACCCGTTGTACTTTGCATGCCTGGATTTCAAAGTCCATGCCTATAATAGAAAACGTAAAACTACAAGTACCAGAATGCAAAGGGCTGCTGGCTAAAGGGCCAGGACTGGCTGATGCCCTCATCTATGATTCTTGTCCACTTGGTGCTTTAAAAATTAAAGTTTCTTTGCTGAAAATCTAATATGTACAGCATAGTTTTTCCCTGAAAGCCCACTTGAGTATCCCTAATTCAAGAAGACCCTCAGCTGTCACAGACAAATGCAAAGAGACAGTGCAGAGGGATATGTGGTGCTAAAACACTTGGCACACCCTTTATTGAGTGTTTCAAGAAAATGCCCTAGCAGGCCTGGGATTTCTAAAGTTGGGTGGGTCGCCAACTGGTGCAGTGGAGTCATGAGGGCTACTCACATTTCAGATGTTGGTGCAACACTGTGAGTAAATTACTTGCACTTTTTGTGAATCGCAAACACAAGCACAGCAGGCCTAAGTGAGAAAAATTAAGTTTTAGCTTTGGAACATTGTCACGCCATTAATGGTACAGACTCGATAATGGGGCAACCAAGTTTTCACTTGGCGCACCAGCTATGCGGGTTCACAGATGGACTGCCTGAATAAGCTTGGCTTACCTTTAATGCTACCAAAGGACTCCTGTAAAGATCCAGGAACACAAAGTACTTCTTGAATGGCTTTATTTCAACACGACATCCCCAGCTGAGCTCCACTCTCACCAGCTTCTTCAGTTACCATCCTGAACATTCTAACATTCCCTTGAACTGAGAGCTGACATCATAATATTCTGTAATGCCAGCTCTGCATGTCTCCACACATCTCCCCCTGTACAATACTTTAAACAAGAAATTCACATTTGTAGATAAAAAATTTACAGAAAAAACTACATAGCAACAATAATTAAACTTCAGAAATGTATGCACATACAATTTCACAGTAGAGCCATAGTTGAGCACACAATACTAGTGCACATATTGCAGAGCATTATCTCATACCTTACACACATCACCTAAACTTCTCGTAGCACCATTCTCCAAGACCACCACACTGCGTTTGACTTCCTTCACTCTGCGTGGGGTAGAGTACTTACTTTCTCCTTTGGAGATAAAATCTCTTTTCCTCACAACAACCCAATCACCAGGCCCAACATTACTTCTTCCCACACCCTTCCTTCTGTTGTAGTATACCACATTCTTTCCTTGCGACCTTAGAACTCTTTCTTTTACTTCCTCTCGATCCACCACAACATTCCCCACACTTCTCAACCAAACAGGACACTCTTTCGTACCCGGCAACCTTCCCTTTAAGGAAACAAATGGCGAAACTCATGTCACAGAATGATGAGCCGTCCTATGTGCCCACATCATTTTCCTCAATTCCTTCTTCCAAGACAAATGATTAGCCAAGGACAGGTGTATGTTCTCCATCACTAATGGTTCACTCTCTCCACCAATCCGTTGGCTTGGGGTCGGAAAAGAGCTACTCTCTCATGTACAATTCCCATACCAGAAAGATAGGGCGTCATCTCCCTAGATACGAATTGCACCCCATTATCAGAAACAATGGTTTTCGGTATTCCTTCATCCACAAAAACGTCTTCCATAAATCCAATAACAGTCGTTGTATTCACTTCCGGCACTGTCTTGATGACAAACCACTTGGAGTGGTAATCTACTAGAACTATGATGAATCTGTCTGCTGTTCTCAATCTAGCTACTGGTCCCAAGAAATCAATGGGTAGCTTTTCCCAGGGCCCGTCAGGAAAACTCAACAGCTCTAACGGAGGCTGTCTGACCACCTTGGTCTTGTCACTATTAGCACAAGAAACACAATTCTTTACTCTTGCCTCCACATTATGATCCAAACCAGGCCACCAAAATGATTGCCTCACCTTCCTTTTCATGAGACGCCGTCCAGGGTTCCCCTCATGAATAATGTTGAGGATCCTAGCTTGAATACTCTTGGGAGGAACAAACTGACTTCTTCTCCTTAATTTCCCATCAACAATGTTCAACTCATCCCTGATCTTGAAGTATTCACGATTCTCCTCTCTTTGTCCATCCTTGTCCTCCCATCCACACACAACCTTCTCTTCCACTTCCTTCATCACATCGTCATTTTCCCTTGCACTTGCCCATTCATTTCCCACAATGGCTAACTCACCATCTATAAACACTTCCTTGCTAGAACTTATCTCTGCAACAGTTTCCTCAAACTCCACTGGCATCCTGGACAGATAGTCCGCCACCACATTCTTGCTACCCTTAACAAATTCTATTTCAAAATTGTATTCCATCACGGATAACAACCATCTAGTATTGCGTGGCGTAACACTCCCTTTCAAACCTCTTCCACCTTTGAAAATATATGTTAAGGGCTAAGGATCGGTCCTTAATTTGAAAGGAATTCCCCACACATAGAACCTGAAGTGATTGATTCCCCAGCAACAAGCCAAAGCTTCTCTCTCAATTACAGAGTACGCAGTTTCCGCTCCTTGTAACCCCCTGGACGCGAACCCAATCACATTCTCTACTCCATCCCTAATCTGTGTCAGAGCTGCACCAATCCCCACCTTGCTAGCATCTGTAGTAACATATGTTTTTCTTGATACATCAAAATGTCCCAACGTGGGAGCATGGACAATACTCTCCTTTATTTTCAGAAATGCATCCTCACACTCTCCTGTCCAGTCGAACTCCACCCCCTTCTTCATCAATCTTCTCAAGGGCTCAACAATCTCTGTAAAACTTTTTACAAACTTTGTACAGTATTCTGCCAAACCCAGAAAAGATTTCAGCTCATCTTTAGTGTAAGGCCTGCGGGCACTCTCAATGGCTGTTACTATACTCTTCTTTGGACTTATACCTTTAGCACTGATGGTATGTCCAAAATATGTTAGTTCCTCTTTCTTGATTTGACATTTCTCTTGTTTTTTACAGTCAAACCATGTTTTTCTAACCTCAACATGACCTCATCAAACAACCTGTCATGATCACAACCATTCTTTCCTACAATGAGTATATCATCTTGACAACATAGAACATGATCTAAGTTTCCACAAATACTCTTCATCACCCTTTGGAAGACTGCTGAGGCCGAAGCGAGTCCAAAAGACATTCTTTTGTAGCGGAATGCACCCAATGGAGTAACAAAAGAAGTCAAATGTCGTGACTCTTCATGCAGATTGACCTGATGGTATGTGGACGACATGTCCAGAACGCTAAACACAACCCCATTATCCTCCAAGGTTAGCATTTCTGAGATATTGGGTAGTGGTTGCCTATCCACCCAAATACACTTGTTCAAGTCACGCAAGTCAATGCATAATCAAATTTTTCCCCCTTCTTTTGGTGCCAGCACAATCGGAGCAAGCCACTCTGAAGCCTTAATGGGCTCGATGATTTGTTGTTCCAGCAGTCTATCTAGTTCATCCTTTAAGTGTTGTCTCATCATGTTGGGAACATTCATTACTTTATGCACCACCGGCGTTGCTCTATCCTTTAAAACAATCTTGTGCGAAAACCCCTTTAACAAACCCAACTCATCAGAAAATACTTTAGGATACTTCTTTACCAAGTTCATATGATTCCCCTTGTTGACTTCTTCCACCTCACACTGTTCACCTAACATTATCGGTTCCACAGCATTAGGATTGATGATTATGCCTAAATCCCTTTGATGACGCCATCCGAGCAAATCTGATCCGTAGTCAGTGGCATATACTCTTCCATAAACATTGCTGCTTTTAAAACTAATTGTAGCCCATCTCATTCCTAAGATTTCTATCTTCCTTCCTGCGTATCCCACAGATTTTATATCAGATTTTAATAGTTGATGACCATCAGCACAGTCCCATTTACTCTCATAAGTTTCTTTAGAAATAAGGGTGAACAAACTTCCAGAGTCTACCAATACCTCTACATGTGGTCCATCCAAGAGAACAGGATAGTGTGGCTTCTCCAACTTGTCAACACTTTCTAACTTTACTCCTGGTGTTTTCGCCACAGCTGAGCTCCATGCTCACCAGCTTCTTCAGTTACCATCCTGAACATTCTAACATTCCCTTGAACTGAGAGCTGACATCATGACATCATAACATTCTGTAATGGCAGCTCTGCATGTCTCCACAACTCCATAATATTATTAGAGACACAGTGGTGAAATCATGGGATTTCCCTTTTCCTGTCATTGCTCTCAGGTGTATTAGTCCACTTGGTTAAGCTGATGCAACGCAAGACTACATACCCCAGAATGCATTATTTTGTTTCAGGAAAGTCCAGGACAGGAATATTGTTTTTTTTTCTTCTGGCACGTTGTTATTTGGTAGTCTTACTAGGCTTTCGTGGTGAAGTGGGAAGCCTCGGGGAAAGGTGCCCTATGCAGCCCGCGATCCTCCACTTCAAGTCCCAGTTCCCACCTGAGCCAAGTGTGATCTGAACTGCCGCGCTTTTCCTCACAGTCACGCTCTAATAATACTTCAGCTTGTAGGGCCTCAACATTCAAAACACAATAAGCGAGAAGAGGTGGATAAAGTGGATGTGTCGGCAAAGACCCGGCACTTGAATCATGAAAATACCCATTAGGCGATTGAAAGCACAGAGACAATGCCGAAAAACATCAACAAATCAAGGAGAAACGAAAATGTGAGGGAAGAGGTAGGTTGCCAGTCATAGGGCTTGGAAGGCAACCAGTGCTCGCTGTATTAGTGGTAAAGGAGGACCTAGGCCAATACTGTATTTCCCAAACCTCCTTACCTTGCTTGTTCAAATCTTCCTGCTGCCTGTAGTGATGACACCGGACACAGGATCTTGACAAAAAAGGTTTATTACCCCAACAAGGTGGATCCTCAATACAGCAAGAAAGACGTGTTACTTCACGCCAGCCTAACACCAACTGTCGCTCCTAGAACCCCGCGACATGAACGTTCTAAACAACGGAGCGCAGGGACTGGACGCAGCCGAGTCCAAAAAGGAGAAGTAACATCACAACACACCCCCCTCCCTTCACCTGAAAGGACAGAAGAACAAAGACGGAGATGAAGGTGAAGAAAAGGAGAGGAAAGAGAATGCACGTAAAGAAAGAACAAAAGAAATCATGTAAGTACATAGTCAGCCAAATAACAAGGTGGTGTCCGGTCACGGCCGGGACGTGAGGACTCATCCCCCGAAGGGAGGGAAGAGGTACTGGGAAGGGTGTCTATTGCTCCCCCTGAGGCGAGCCCAGAACGACCGTCACCACCCACAACACTGTCGTTAGCACTGTTGTCAACATCACTCAAAAGCCAGAAGTCATTGGAAATGTTCTTAGAATCAATAATGTCTTCACTGTCGGCTTTATACCACCTTCCTCCGCCTTTACGAAACAATGCAACCTTGCGTTTGTTCCACTTGT
This sequence comes from Calotriton arnoldi, assembly GCA_963921515.1. Classification (NCBI taxonomy): domain Eukaryota; kingdom Metazoa; phylum Chordata; class Amphibia; order Caudata; family Salamandridae; genus Calotriton; species Calotriton arnoldi. The sequence continues at coordinate 536,580 of CAWUFW010005693.1, forward strand.
TACCATTATTGAGCACAACGTAATTTGTGAATACTTGCTTTACCCTGAATGGGCCCCAAAACTTGGACAGACCTCGGACAGTCCTTCCGTGCCTGATTTGAACTAAGTCTTCGACACAGATCATAGATGCATTAGAGCTGGATACAACCTCCTTCACATTAGTAGCAGTGGGTGCAACAAGCCATGCAGGAATGAGTTTAGTGCCGGGCTTCCTCCCACGCATTTTCTCAAATGGAGAAGACTCAGTTACTCTGTGCACAGTAGTTCGATGCGCCCACACCATCTCATCCACCATCACTCTAACATTCTTCCCACTCTGGATGGCCATGGAAATAGTACCCTTGACCAGACGGTTAGCCCGTTCAACCATGCCATTAGCTTGGGGGTTGTACAAAGCTGTACGATGATGAGTGATCCCACAGTTGTCAAGGAAATCTCTCATTTCTTTTGAGACAACTTGGGTCCCGTTATCAGTGACCAGGACACGTGGTAGACCCTCCTCTTTGAAAACAGCTTAAAGTTGCTCAATGGTGCTACGAGTAGTGACTTCAGGCATGAAATGCACAATGAGCCACCTGGAGTGGAAATCTACCATGACCAACGCATTTTTGAGTTCCTCACCAACGCCATGCATGGGTCCAATGAAGTCTAAGCAGACCGTACTCCAGGATAATCCTGGATCCTCAATGTGCCCAATGGCAGATTTAGGACAAGTCTTGAGTCTTTTCTCGCTATGCAAGCACACCTCACAATCAACCACCCACGCGTTAATTTCCTCGTCCATAGTAGGCCACCAAAAGTTTTCTCTCACGTGTTTCTTTGTCAAGGTTTGGCCAAGATGGCCCTCATGTGCAAGTGCGATTATCTTACGTCTCAACACACTTGGTGGTACAAATTTGTCACCTCTCATTAACACCTTAGCCTCGCTCATGCTCAACTCATCCAATATCTTTACGTATGGTCTAACACTGTGGGCACAACAGTACTTTCTCTTCTTCCGCCTGCGATCAACATATGTTCTACCTCTCTAAGGGTGGAGTCAAGATCCATGTTCGACCTCCATTCCTCTTCCGAAAATGCACCTCCCCCACACTCAGCCACATCGCCTAAGGAGGCAACAGCACCTTCTTGCTCCCACAAAGAGCTTTCATTCACCACAACCTTATTACTCAATGACAGCTGTGACAAACAGTCAGCCTGTGCGTTTCTCCAACCCGGAATGTGTGTGACCTGGTACCTGTACTCCTGCAGCCGAGATGCGAGTCTGGCTAATCTAGCTGACCCCTTACCTGCACCCCCAGGGCTCAACAATTTCACCAGGGGCTTGTGGTCCGTACGGATACAGAAATCAAGACCCCACAAGAAGGTCCTGAAATGTTCGACAGACCACGTTGCAGCCAATGCCTCCCGCTCTATGACTGAATAATTGCACTCGCACTCAGTCAAAGTACGGGAGGCAAACGCCACAGTACGTTCACGCCCCTTATGGATTTGAGACAGGACAGCCCCCAGTCCACACGCACTTGCGTCAACAGTAAGAAAGGTGCTAAGTCGGGTGTCAAAAGGTGCAAGTACACCAGCATCACATATGTTTCTTTTAATTTGCTCGAAAGCTACCTGTTGTGCCTCACCCCATGAAAAGGAACATCCCTTCTTCAACAGTAGTCTTAAGGCTTCGGTTTTGGTGGCAAAGGAACTGACAAACTTAGCGTAATACTCGATTAAGCCCATAAAGGACCTAAGTTTATCTTTGTCGTTGGCAATGGGCGCATCGCGTATAGCTTCTATGAGATCAACTTTGGGTCAAACAACCTGACCAGAGATAGTATGCCCCAGGTATTCAATTTCTTTCACCAAAGTTGCATTTTTCTCTCCTCAGGGTCAGGCCAGCATCCCTTAGTCTACCCAAAACTTCCCTCAAGCTCTTGTTGTGGTCTTGAACGGACTCCCCAAACACAAGGATGTCATCCTGAACATTTTTTACTCTTTCAACATCCCTCAACACCTCTGTCATGATGCGTTGGAAGACGCTGGATGCAGAAGATTAGCCCGAACGACAGTCTCCTGAATCTAAAGGTTCCCTCCATGGTGACAAACGATGTGAGATCTTTGGACTCCTCGTGTAACCTGATCTGGTGGTAAGCACTTTTCAAATCAAGTTTTGAAAAGTACTTACCACCCCCAAGCAATAGCAACATTTCAGTAATGTTAGGAAGGGGAAAGGTGTCAGTTACGATATGCTGGTTAAGACTGCGCAAGTCCACGCAGAATCTCAACTTCCCATCACTCTTTTTGCTGATAACTACGGGAGAGACCCATTCTGAGGCCTCAACCGGTTCTATGACTCCCTCTTCCAACATTTCCTGTAACATTTTTTTGACCTCATCTCTCACCACAACAGGTACCCTCCTCATTTTATGTTTCACGGGGACAGTGCCGTCCTTCAAAACAATTTTGGGGGTGTACCCCTTCAATTCTCCAAGTCCCCCAGCGAAAACTCCCTCCATTTCTCTCAATACTTCATCAGTGGACGCATCAGACAAACTGAGAACTTGCCCCTCAGCATGCGGATCTATGATGATATGTAGATCAAACTGATGGCCCCACCCCAGAATAGGAGGTCCATTCTCAGCGACGTAGACCTTCCCCACAGTTTTTCTGGACTTGAAATTGATGGGAGCAGTGAAGAAGCCTAGGACATTGATGGTCTCTCCTTGGTACCCTCTAGGATCGATGTTCTTTGGTACAAGAGGGACTTGCGGCCGCTCCTTTTTCCACATCCATTTCGGCACAATAGTCCACAAAGATCCACAATCCACCATCAGTTCCACCTGCTTGCCTTGGATGTCAAATGTTGCCTTTGCACGTTGCCTTTTCCCTTCAATTACGTTGCCTGGAAGGACCATCAGGACACGTTCTTCGTTATCTCCATCAAAACTCGAGTCTTCCGCTACAGCAACCCTTGACCGGTCCTGCGTCTTACACATCCTTGCGTAGTGACCTCTACGTCCACACTTTCTGCAATCTTTTTTGTTCGCGAAACACCATTTCGAATCACTGTTATGTACCGAACTCCCACATCTTGCACATCCCCTGTGCTTTGTGCCTTTCTGCATTTTTAAACTGGACTTTTCACTCGTAGGCTTCAAAGGGTAATCTTTCCTCCCCACGGCAGCCACCTCCTCTGCAACCTCATCTTTTTTGCTCATGACCTTCATACATCGCTCAGACTCCTCTACTACCTTTGCAATGGAAAGTGCGTCTTTAAGTGTTGGGTTCTTAGCTGCCCATAAGCGCTCTTGTGTCTTTTTGCTGTGGCATTGAACGATGAATTGGTCGTGAATAAGTTCATCTGCCATTTGCCCAAAGTTGCATTTGATAGACAACTCGCGCAAAACTGAAACGAAATCTTCCACAGATTCCTCGGGTTTTTGTGGCCTCGTGTAGAACTTGAATCGTGAGAGCACGACATTCTCTTCATTTGCAAACCTTTTCTCCAATCTTAACTTGGCTTCCTCGTACACGTCCTCAACTGGCTGATTTCCACTTCCAAGCATCTGTGGCAAATACTTGAAAATGCGATGTGCTTCCTTTCCAATAGTGCCCAAAAGGAGTGCTTTTTTCCTCTCTGCTGAGAATTCCAGTCCGTCTAAAGCTACGATGTAATTTTCAAACAGGTCAATCCACTCCTATGGCATAGAAGGTTGCCCCGGTTGTGCTAGGAAGGAAGGAGGAATCACAATTGAGGATACAGCCATTACTATTAAATAGATTGCAGATTTCCCAATGGACAACTTAAAAGCTCTTTGGATGCTCTTAATCAGAGAACATGTAATTCGCCCAGCAACCAGCAGGGGGCTCACTATACCTAGAGATCTTATGCTTCCTCGTACACTGACGTGACTGAAACAAAGGAAGACAGCTGCTATCGATGAGGAAAACGAATTGCTGACGTAAAAGCGCTCACGTCACTGAAACAACGGAAGACGGCTTCTGTCAGTAATGAAAACGGTTTTCTAAGGTAATCGCACTATTTACCCAATATAATGCTTCCTTTGATGAACAAAGCTCTTCCTTATTACTTTTTCGTTTTACTTTTTTAAATGTCAAGCTTTTGTCTGACTTCCTCTCCACACAGCTGTTCTGGCACAGAACAAATTGGGTCTCAGCGCGCGGTAACTCCGATGTCAGTCACAAGCCGTAAAAGCTCACCAATGCACAGTCTCTGTAAATAAACTCTTCTCTCACCACTGTCGCGCTGTTCCCATTGCCAAATCTCTATACCACGATATCACACCAGGCTGACTGTTTTTCGGCTCTGACACACTGCGAATGCGTTCCTCCCTTCCTTAGTGAGGAGATGATAGGTAATCTTTTCCCAACCAACGCCACTCGTAGCCTTACTTCCTTCAGCTGACTTGACTTTAGCACCCTGTCAGACTCTGGCTGACATGCCGAAAACTCTTCTTCCTTCGAAATCTTCTTGCGCTTCAACGTGCGCTACGCCACAGTAGACGTCTGCCTTCACTGGACTCCACAGGCGGCCGGACACGTCTACTGCACACGCCTCTTGCCGCACAGGTGTCACTACAAATGGCTGGCGCTCGTCGCCACGAAAATGTAGTGATGACACCGGACACAGGATCTTGACAAAAGAGGTTTATTACCCCAACAAGGTGGATCCTCAATACAGCAAGAAAGACGTGTTACTTCACGCCAGCCTAACACCAACTGTCGCTCCTAGAACCCCGTGACATGAACGTTCTAAACAACGGAACGCAGGGACTGGACGCAGCCGAGTCCAAAAAGGAGAAGTCACATCACAACACTGCCCTTAGGGCTCGGTCTTCAAGGCGACAGATAGGGTAGCGCTGAGATGGGGCAGGATCAGACGGCAATCAACAGTGCAGTGCAGACTACAGTTAGCTGTGGCGGCGAGGTGAGACGGAATTCCTGGAGGGGTGCAGCATAACAAAGGGCAGAGGGCGGCCGGCCTCTGTGACTGGAGGCATGTCACAGGTCAAGTGCAGGGCCATTATAGGTAGCGCTTTCGTGCGCTAATGGCCCTGCATATCACAGAAGGGAGAGGGGAAATTCTTTTGTCCACGTGTCCCCTCACACTCTTGTCCCCGTGTCCCCCCTACTCAAAAATCTGGGGGGATATATCACCCGCGTCCCCCACACTTCCTATGCCCATGGCCTACCCAATTGTAGGTCACACAATTTAGACCATGGTCTAAATTGTGTGACCTACAATCGTACAAATTCATAAAGATGAACTCAGCAAATGATAGCAAAATAGCAAATATATTTATCGTAAACAATAAAAGCAATTAACACTTAAAAGGTTAAGAGGACTCCTCTGGGGTTCAAACACAAGACCATAAGACCAAACAAGGATTCATGGAGTAGATGCATTAGTCTCCTGAGGCACCAGACCCTGCTTATGCAACATGCTTTCTTTAATTGAGGTCATTGTCTGAGCATGTGAATAAGGTAATGTGAACAGTACTCTTATGTTCTGCGAAACTGTTAGATGCATTTTGCTTACCCTACAGTCACAAGGACGTGCCATATTTACCCAGCATTTCCTATAAATAGTAGCTAATATCCTAAGAAAGGATTTGCATTTGGAGAATTGCATTGACACACACTATGGCTTTAAGTAGCTGCAAAAGTAAATAAACACCTGCCTACCACATGGAAGTGCTAAGAACATCATTAAATCCACTAGTGTCTATGTTTTCAGATGGCTTTCCAGTGACAAAAACCATTCAAAAATAGGAGTTGGCTCATTCAGCAAATTTGTGCAATGAATTACAAGCACTAATGTGGCAGCTACTTCTATTTCATGCCAAGGCAGGTGACAAAAATCAGGAAGATCTTGAGACTTGTACACATTAAGCCCAGCATGGCCAGACGACCTACAAATGACCATGGTATTGTTGGTTAACAGTGTCTTTTCTTTTATATCCCCTTACCACTGAAATGCACCCCTCCCACTCTGCCCCCTCACTTAATTTCCAAATATGAATCATATAAGAAGGCTCTTAATGCACTAGAAAGGAGTAACAGGCCCTAGAGGTCTAGCTAACACAGGGCTTTGAAGGGGTCAAGAGTCAGTGAGAGTGGGCTCACGTAGGGTCTCAGAAGATTCTGTGAAATTGGGCGTGCAGAAAAATATACCACTTGGCTTTTAAATACCTTAACTGAGCTTGAAAGTATAAAGATGTTCCACTCTTAAAATATGGAAAACGTGTTAGAAATTGGGTTGTTGGTTGACTGGGTCGTAAGCCTTGCTCAAGCAGCAATCACAATCCTTTTTTTTTTTTTTATAAACCATTTTTATCAATGCTTTTCCCTTTTTCTTACATAAATACTGTGAATACATACAAGGTGACAGGTGTATACAATAATTAGTAAAAGATAATTCAACTATTGAGCATAAATACAAATTCATCTCTATTCCAATCTAAACATGTTTGAAATCAATAGCCTTGATATTTGACAATAAATAATAATAAATCCTTAACGAAGCTAAAACACTTATTAGACAATGTCCTTATTCCATGATTGTCAAGAAATGAGGATAAAATACCATACCATTAATCCTTAACTCATTCAATATTTTGAACCAGCATTACACTATTGACAAGACTGTATCCAATCCGACAGATCCCCCCAAATTCCCCTGCCTTTCTGTTTTGCTCCCCTCTCCTTTCGCTCATAAAGTGCAGTTTCAAGATTAAAAATATAGAACAAGCACCCCTGCCATTGCTGGAATGACGGAGGTTGAGGTTCCAGCCAAACTGAAGCTATGCACAGCCGGCAAACTGCCATTGCCACAAAAATCAACTGAGCCCCAGTCCCCGATCCAATTTTTGCAACGTCGAATCTAAGAGCATAAACGCTGAGGCAAGAACAAAACATGTGAATCAGATCAGCCCTCAACATCGAGGGCAATGTATCCCTTCAACACTCCCCACTTAGCTATTTTAGAAGGTGTGAAATATAAATCAAAGATAGTTTTATAATGCTGGGCTTGTAGGCTAGATGAACAAAGTGCAGTGTGGCTTAATTCCAGAGACTCCAAAAAACTAAGATCATCCAAGTTAAGTCTTTCCTGCCATTTGGCATTCTGTTTTTCCAGATCATTCTGAGTCCCCTCACTCATGCACACATATAATTGAGAAATCGTACAATCCACTTTCCCAATTAATAAATCCAACTTTGGTATCTTAGAAAATCCGACGATACCTCCCACCTTTTTCTGTAAAAAATCCACTAGTTAAAGGTATTTATTAAAATCTCTTGCTCCCAAAGTGAATCGAGCCCGAAACTCTTCAAATGAGGCAAGATGGGAGCCTGAAAATGATCCCCAAACCTCTCGAGGCCCAATCTCTCTCAGCTTAATATACACGCATTGTGAAAAATTTCAGGCAGTTGAATATTCCTATGGATAAGAGTGTATAAACTAAATCTCCCTAATCCCAATTTCTTCCGCAACCCTATCCAATTTTTAAAGGCAGCTATCAGTGTCTTAAATCGTGTTTTTTAATAGTAATTAGGCTCAAATATTTTTAGCAGGCATCCGTTTGCAGCCCTACCAATCAGAAGCTCGATTATAGATGGAACAAAATCCTCAGCCCTTTGTCTCCCTATTTTATTATCTAAAACTGGGCACATATACTGCAAGACAGCTGCTAAATATACTTTGAGGTTAGGCAAAGCCATGCCCCCTCTTTCCCTGGGTAAAGTCAAAAACCTATTTGCCCTCCTAATTTTGCCATAGGACCATATAAACCTGGAAACAATGGTGTCCATTACTTTAAACCAAGAGCTCTTTAAAAGAAACAGCATCTTAACTATGGTGCACCGCCCCACAATTGATAAGGGAAGGTTATCCCACCTTAAAAAGTCCTTTTTGGCTTTATCGATAACCAGAGATGTATTTATCTCCACAATCTGCTCCACCTTTGCAGTAATGTTTACCCCAAGATATACCGCCCGTTTCACCACCCGATGATCTTGGGTTACCGCATAGCTATTTACTAGCAGCTGTGTTTCATTACTATTTAGGGGCCGATCTCGGTCGGAGGCGCACCTAACATCATTCGGTCGGGAAAAAAGCCATGTGAATGCCTGTTTCCCGACCGACCCGCACATTATTCCGAACGAGCAAGTACGATGCGCACAACAGCATAGATTCCGACCCAGTCGTACTCACCCAATCCAGGTCCTGTTCCCCGACCGAGCTGGATCCGTAAACGCAGAATCGAGTCGCACGGAAGCCAAAATGCAGCCCCGTCCGGCCGGACAAGTACGATGCGCTTCCCGTACGCGCCGAACCCGTCGCTACGCACGGCACGTCAAAGCATCCGGGAGAGGCGCACATAAGCTCTGATTCGCGCCACAACACGATCCACGGCTACGAGACGAACACGCCAGCGACGAGGACGAGGCGAAGCAAAGAGAAAGACGAACGAGACGAACCAACCATGAATCCCATCGTGCCGATCCTACCAATATTCTACATCTACTACCGGAACAGGCACGGACGCGTACGGCGCAGAAGGTAAGTCAGACACCAACCACAAAAACAAACTACACGTACCCGACATATCACACACACACAGAGGGATGCAGAAATTACTTACACCAGCAACAGCAGCACCATAGGGGCGGGATGGCCATCACCAATGCCACATAAACACATAGGGGCCCGGATGCCCACCACCACTACCACCCCTACCCAGGGGGTGCCAGATGCCTACCACTACTACCACCTCTACCCAGGGTGTGCCAGATGCCTACCACTACTACCACCTCCACCCAGGGGGTGCCAGATGCCTACCACTACTAACACCCCTACCCAGGGGGTGCCAGATGCCTACCACTACTATCACCTCTACCCATGGGGGCTGGATGGCTGTCACTACTACCACCCTTACCCATGGGGGGCTGGATGCCTACCACTACTACCACCCTTACCCAGGGGGTGCCAGATGCCTACCACTACTACCACCTCTACCCAGGGGGTGCCAGATGCCTACCACTACTACCACCTCTACCCATGGGGGCTGGATGGCTGTCACTACTCTCACCCTTACCCATGGGGGGCTGGATGCCTACCACTACTACCACCCTTACCCAGGGGGTGCCAGATGCCTACCACTACTACCACCTCTACCCAGGGGGTGCCAGATGCCTACCACTACTACCACCTCTACCCAGGGGGTGCCAGATGCCTACCACTACTACCACCTCTACCCATGGGAGGCTGGATGCCTGTCACTACTACCACCTCTACCCATGGGAGGCTGGATGCCTACCACTACTACCACCCTTACCCAGGGGGTACCAGATGCCTACCACTACTACCACCCTTACCCATGGGGGGCCGGATGCCTACCACTACTACCACCCTTACCCAGGGGGTGCCAGATGCCTGTCACTACTACCACCCCTACCCAGGGGGTGTGAGATGCCTACCACTACTACCACCTCTACCCATGGGGGGCTTGATGCCTGTCACTACTACCACCCTTACCCATGGTGGGCTGGATGCCTACCACTACTACCACCCTTACCCAGGGGGTGTTAGATGCCTACCACTACTACCACCCCTACCCAGGGGGTGTTAGATGCCTACCACTACTACCACCTCTACCCATGGGGGCTTGATGCCTGTCACTACTACCACCTCTACCCAGGGGTGCCAGATGCCTACCACTACTACCACCTCTACCCAGGGGGTGCCAGATGCCTACCACTACTACCACCTCTACCCAGGGGGTGCCAGATGCCTACCACTACTACCACCTCTACCCAGGGGGTGCCAGATGCCTACCACTGCTACCACCTCTACCCATGGGGGGCTGGATGCCTGTCACTACTACCACCTCTACCCATGGGAGGCTGGATGCCTACCACTACTACCACCCTTACCCAGGGGGTGCCAGATGCCTACCACTACTACCACCCTTACCCATGGGGGGCTGGATGCCTACCACTACTACCACCCTTACCCAGGGGGTGCCAGATGCCTGTCACTACTACCACCCCTACCCAGGGGGTGTCAGATGCCTACCACTACTACCACCTCTACCCATGGGGGGCTTGATGCCTGTCACTACTACCACCCTTACCCATGGGGGGCTGGATGCCTACCACTACTACCACCCTTACCCAGGGGGTGCCAGATGTCTGTCACTACTACCACCCCTACCCAGGGGTGTCAGATGCCTACCACTACTACCACCTCTACCCATGGGGGCTTGATGCCTGTCACTACTACCACCCTTACCCAGGGGGTGCCAGATGCCTACCACTACTACCACCTCTACCCAGGGGTGCCAGATGCCTACCACTACTACCACCTCTACCCAGGGGGTGCCAGATGCCTACCACTACTACCACCTCTACCCATGGGGGGCTGGATGCCTGTCACTACTACCACCTCTACCCATGGGAGGCTGGATGCCTACCACTACTACCACCCTTACCCAGGGGGTGCCAGATGCCTACCACTACTACCACCCTTACCATTGGGGGGCTGGATGCCTACCACCCTTACCCAGGGGGTGCCAGATGCCTGTCACTACTACCACCCCTACCCAGGGGGTGTCAGATGCCTACCACTACTACCACCTCTACCCATGGGGGCTTGATGCCTGTCACTACTACCACCCTTACCCATGGGGGGCTGGATGCCTACCACTACTACCACCCTTACCCAGGGGGTGCCAGATGCCTGTCACTACTACCACCCCTACCCAGGGGGTGTCAGATGCCTACCACTACTACCACCTCTACCCATGGGGGGCTTGATGCCTGTCACTACTACCACCCTTACCCAGGGGGTGCCAGATGCCTACCACTACTACCACCTCTACCCATGGGGGCTGGATGCCTGTCACTACTACCACCCTTACCCATGGGGGCTGGATGCCTACCACTACTACCACCCTTACCCAGGGGTGCCAGATGCCTACCACTACTACCACCCTTACCCATGGGGGTGCCAGATGCCCACCACTACTACCACCTCTACCCAGGGGGTGCCAGATGCCTACCACTACTACCACCTCTACCCATGGGGGCTGGATGCCTGTCACTACTACCACCCTTACCCATGGGGGCTGGATGCCTACCACTACTACCACCCTTACCCAGGGGGTGCCAGATGCCTACCACTACTACCACCCTTACCCATGGGGGTGCCAGATGCCCACCACTACTACCACCTCTACCCAGGGGGTGCCAGATGCCTACCACTACTACCACCTCTACCCATGGGGGGCTGGATGCCTACCACTACTACCACCCTTACCCATGGGGGGCTGGATGCCTACCACTACTACCACCCTTACCAAGGGGGTGCCAGATGCCTACCACTACTACCACCCTTACCCATGGGGGTGCCAGATGCCCACCACTACTACCACCTCTACCCAGGGGGTGCCAGATGCCTACCACTACTACCACCTCTACCCATGGGGGGCTTGATGCCTGTCACTACTACCACCCTTACCCAGGGGGTGCCAGATGCCTACCACTACTACCACCTCTACCCAGGGGGTGCCAGATGCCTACCACAACTACCACCTCTACCCATAGGGGGCTGGATGCCTGTCACTACTACCACCCTTACCCATGGGGGGCTGGATGCCTACCACTACTACCACCCTTACCCAGGGGTGCCAGATGCCTACCACTACTACCACCCTTACCCATGGGGGCTGGATGCCTACCACTACTACCACCCTTACCCAGGGGGTGCCAGATGCCTACCACTACTACCACCTCTACCCATGGGGGGCTTGATGCCTGTCACTACTACCACCCTTACCCATGGGGGGCTGGATGCCTACCACTACTACCACCCTTACCCAGGGGATGCTAGATGCCTACCACTACCACCACCCCTACCCAGGGGGTGCTAGATGCCTACCACTACTACCACCCCTACCCATGGGGGGCAGGATGCCTGTCACTACTACCACCCTTACCCAGGGGGTGCCAGATGCCTACCACTACTACCACCCTTACCCAGGGGGTGCCAGATGCCTACCACTACTACCACCCTTACCCAGGGGTGCCAGATGCCTACCACTACTACCACCTCTACCCAGGGGGTGCCAGATGCCTACCACTACTACCACCTCTACCCATGGGGGCTGGATGCCTGTCACTACTACCACACTTACCCATGGGGGGCTGGATGCCTACCACTACTACCACCCTTACCCAGGGGGTACCAGATGCCTACCACTACTACCACCCTTATCCATGGGGGTGCCAGATGCCCACCACTACTACCACCTCTACCCAGGGGTGCCAGATGCCTACCACTACTACCACCTCTACCCATGGGGGCTGGATGGCTGTCACTACTACCACCCTTACCCAGGGGGTGCCAGATGCCTACCACTACTACCACCTCTACCCAGGGGTGCCAGATGCCTACCACAACTACCACCTCTACCCATGGGGGGCTGGATGCCTGTCACTACTACCACCCTTACCCATGGGGGGCTGGATGCCTACCACTACTACCACCCTTACCCAGGGGGTGCCAGATGCCTACCACTACTACCACCCTTACCCAGGGGGTGCCAGATGCCTACCACTACTACCACCCTTACCCATGGGGGGCTGGATGCCTACCACTACTACCACCCTTACCCAGGGGGTGCCAGATGCCTACCACTACTACCACCTCTACCCAGGGGGTGCCAGATGCCTACCACTACTACCACCTCTACCCAGGGGGGGCTGGATGCCTGTCACTACTACCACCCTTACCCAGGGGGTGCCTGATGCCTACCACTACTACCACCTCTACCCATGGGAGGCTGGATGCCTACCACTACTACCACCCTTACCCAGGGGGTGCCAGATGCCTACCACTACTACCACCCTTACCCATGGGGGGCTGGATGCTTACCACTACTACCACCCTTACCCAGGGGGTGCCAGATGCCTACCACTACTACCAACTCTACCCATGGGGGGCTGGATGCCTACCACCAACAACACCCCCACTCCCAGGATGGCTAATACATGACACAACAAGCACACACCAACATAAAGAATGCAACATAAAGACATCCCCCCCAACACCATGACAAGCGTGTGTAGACTGTGTCAAATGCCTACAACACTGAACATGACTTTGAACATACAATGTGACCCGCTATCACATGTGCCACACATAAATGTGTGTGGCCCCCACAATGCAAGCAGGCCATGACCATTGTGGCAATGGGGTCCAAACCCCCATCATCACAGTGACCAAAATGTAAGTGTGGGGCCCATAGCTGAAGCACATCTTGAACATTGTGGCAATGGGGTCCAAACCCCCATCATCACAGTGACCAAAATGTAAGTGTGGGGACCATAGCTGAAGCACATTTTGAACATTGTGGCAATGGGGTCCATACCCCCATCATCACAGTGACCAAAATGTAAGTGTAAGGTCCATAGCTGAAGCACATTTTGAACATTGGGGCAATGGAGTCCAAACCCCCATCATCACAGTGACCAATATGTAAGTGTTGACAAAGAAAAAGCTGCAACTGCCAAACTGCATGGATGATTCCTGGTCACAGAACAACAAACACATCAGTGCTTGTGTCCCATAGCAACATAGATTGGGGAGGAAAACAGTGCAGTGCAAATAAGACAAACCTTTGGCCATGTGCAGACAAACATCACCCATGGGGGCTGACACTGTCAACATTCATCAATGACACAATGACAGAAGTGACCATCAGAATGCAGACCCACATATTTGCACCAATGGGCACACAAATGCAGGTACCCTGTGGAGACTGTAGATGTGAGGTGAACAGATACCATACCATGGCAGCAATTGGACACACAAACAATGATCATTGTGCTGACTGATGACCTAGGAGTCCCAAGGACAGCAGGGGAAACACACCAAACAACATACAGCCAATGGCACACTAAAGATATGCCAATGCAGTGGTGTAGATGCACAAACACAAACAGGCAGACCCACACCGCACATCAAACACAACAGGTGAGGGGGGGGGGGGTACCACTGTCCCCAGGCAACCACACAACACATGAGGAGGCCTGAATACCAATTACACAGATGTGCATACAGTGCCACACAAAGGTAACTCATGGATCCAAATCCCCTATGTGGGCAATCAGGCATTGTCAGATGAGAGGGAGCACAAATCACACATGTCACACAAGCATGTAGGAACAGCAACTGACACAGCAAGACACAGACACACCACAGCACTACCCCCATGGCCCCCACAATGTGGTGACCCTGGGCTGCATTACAATCCCACTGTGATGACAAAGCTAGATGTCGTTCACACTGTGAACCACAGTCATGTGTCCTGAGCAACAAACTACCATCACACCTACACAAGCACAAATCAATCAGCACGGCCAGTAAGCCAAGGCCAACATGGAGGCAGGGGTCTAGCCGGCCAACAACTCTCATCTGCACAAACTCAACACCACACACCTTGACCTCCAACAATGTGCAGCAGTGAAGCTCACATGCACTGGTGACATTGCAAATGCACCCATGACAATCCCAGGGGGGGTGGCGGGAACCAAGGTGCAGAAACACATCACACATGGCCACTCAACAAGACTCCTGAATGTCTGACACACTGCACACTACGCTGTACATGGACATGACGGCAATACCACACCAACCAATGGGATCCCAGCCACAGTCACACACCAATGAAGAAGCCAAGGTCACCCACAAAGAACACACATAGACAACTACCAACATTGCAGCCCTGACCCTGAGGAGTGCCAGCAGTCACACACACAACGTGTCACAACCAATGAAAGCTAACACAAACCGGAAATCACATGACAGGTGTAAACAACAAGTGCCAAGGGGAATCCTGACTGTGACCCATCAGCGTCTGCCCACAAACTCAGCCCCGACAGCAAACACACCTATGGGTGACACCCTGATGACCAGTAATGTGCCATGCACCCACATCACAGAGACCCCAGGGAGAAGACTTTGAGGGAACATAGGTCAACTCAGCAAGCATCACAAACCGGAACATCACTAGGGATCCCAGCATGCACAGCAAAATGGAAGTGAACACACAGACATGCACAAACAACACACACCTTGGCCGCAGGCAATGTCACAGGAGCACACACTGCCATGAGGGGACTCCACTCCTGTGTGAGGAAAGATGTGCCATATGTCGCCTCAGTAGGGCTCCATCATGTCAGCAGAACACTTGGTCACACAGTCAACAATTAGCACCAAATGAAGGCTCCTGTCACATCAGCCTGGTCATGGGAGTGTCAACGAAATCATCAGCCCAGATCCAACACACATGTATAGCAAGTTGCACTGACAACACAGATGAGTCCTTCCCATTGATGCCCAAACCTGCACGTCCAGTGGAGATGGCCACACGGTCAGGGAAGTAGACTAATTGAACAATGGTAAGCACAACAGATGTGCAGGGGTGGAAGCCACAGATGTGACATTGCTAATGTAAGTAGGAAATCCCATTGCCAAATATTGAAAACTTGACACCCTCAGATGCTGCTAAGGATGACATGGATACACCACAGGATAGGACACAGTCCCCCTGGACCACATGGGTTCCTGCACAGTAACACTACATATTCATGAGACCAAATATCACCATCACTGCAGCAAGGGCATGGTTAGCATCATCAACATCATGTACATCAGAAGCAAAAGCACTAGAGAACAGAAAGTTGCTTTATTCAGCATATGTGGGTTCAAAAGTTGAAGTCATGTAAAAAATAAACAAAGGCCAATGGCCAGTCCATCATGAAAGTCAAAACAGGGTGACAGTGGCAGATGTCACCCTACCCATGCCTGCACTGATGAAAACCAGGGACAATCCCCTCGGAGGGGCATACGGGGGGGCAGGCCAGGCACCGCAGGGACAGGATCAGGGCTCACCAGAAGGAGGCAGGGAAGGGGTGGTGGTGCTGGAGAGCCACTGACAACTGCAGTGGAGGTGTCTGACATAGTGTGTGCCGGCACAACTGGGGGGCATGACTCAGATGGTGTGGGCGCCGGCACGACTGCAGTGAACCGTGCAGATGGAGTGGACAGGTTTGCCACTGCAGTGCCCAAGTCAGACAGGGTGGTAGTGGCCTCCACTGCAGTGCCTACCTCCAGGGGAGGAGAATGGGGATCAGGTAAGGTGGGCAGGACAGAGGGGGAGGACACCCTCACCACACCAGTGGCACAGACAAGCGCAGCGGGGGTGTGGGGCCGGAAGAGCAAGTGGCAGGGGGAGAAGACCTGATCCTTTTGGGGATGGTGTATCTGTGGGTGGGGGAACCTGGGGCAGGGTGTGGTGGGGGCACCTGTGGAGTGGGGGCCTGAGGGATGGAGGAAGGAGACTTGGTGCCTGAGCTGCAGGGCGGCGGCGGGGTCTTGCTCTTCCGGGTCCGGGGGGACTTGCGGGTGGGGGCGTCAGTCGGTCTGCGCCTGGGGGAGGGTGTCCGGGGGCGAGGGGCACTCCGCTCCGTGTGGGTGGGCTTCCTCTTCCCCCTGAATGCTGTATCAGCTGGATCGGAGGGGAAGAGGCCGAGGTCACTGAGGAAGAGCCGCTGTGTCTTTGGGGTTGCAGGTGATGCAAGGGAGGGGGCTTTGGAGGGAGAGGCAACTGAGGACCGCAGTGCTCGTGGATGCGTGTGTGTGTGCCTGGGCCCCATCCCCTGTGAGTGTGGTTTCAGTCCCCTGACTGTGCGTGCGTGTGCGTCTTGTTTGTGGCGTGTGTGTCTGTGTGCTGCTCGTGTCTGTGCTGGTGTGTGCCTGTGCCGGTGTGTGTGTGCTTGGGACAGGTAAGGTGCTGGGGAGTGTGGATGGGGCAGAGGCAGGAGGGACACTGCTGCCGTCAGGGAGGAGTCCATAGACCTATTGCCCCTCTGTAGGGCAGACATGCCTGATGAGATGCCCTCCATGAACGACACCAGCTGAGTCAACAGAGTGGTGTGGGCATGGAGGACACTCAGCATCGCTGTCTGCCCTACATGGAGCTGGCGAAGGAGGTACACAGACTCCTCACTCAGGGCAGCAGGGGACACAGGGGCAGGGGGTGCGGTGCCTGGCCCGAAGGAGACACGCTCCCGAACATGGGAGCCTCCACGGACCTCGGGAATGGGAGCGATGGGAGGGCGGTGGTGGCGGGGACAGCAACACTAGCTGGGGTGTGGTGGCTGCTGACACCCGCCTCCATAAGGGAGTCATCCTCCGAGCTGCTGTGGTCCTCAGCTGAGGTGGATGGTGCTGAGGACTCCTCGGTGTGGCTCCCCTCGCCCTCTGTGCCACTGGGTCCCTCCGACCACTTCTCGGCTGCTGACCCAGTCTGGCTCTGCGGCTCCTCCTGGTCCGTGGAGCTGTCCCCTCCTGTGGCCGTGGATGTATCTGCAATCAATAGGGAAACAGACAGACATCAGTCACCTGCACCGAACGCACACACCACAGTTAGTACAGCACATTACAGAGCAAGCCCTGGCATCCTTAGTTGAACATTGCTAAAAGTGCCCAAACAGAACAGGAGAAGCCAATTGTCAGTCTGATGGTCAACCATGGCACTCACATCCCACCTGGCCTTGCACTCATCTGCCTGGTGTCTGTTGGATGGCAATACCCCAGTGTGGACACATGCACCACCTACACAGTAGTTGGACAGTGCAGAGAACCCGGTTAAGCATGTGAACATGCACACATCACAACTCTTGCCACTGAGTCAGTACAGGTGTCCGGATGAAAGGGATGCCCAGAGTCAAATAGGAAATGCATGTGATGCATACCAGCGACAGACACCATGATGCACCCATGTCCTGATAGCCATTGCCACAATGGTGTGCATGTAGCACATGTCACTCCCCTGCAGGATCACTAATAGGAAGTCACATGCCATGGCACAGGCATGCCTGCTAAGTCATACATCACTGTCTCCAGTCACATGGGCAGGGCAGCCAGACAACAACACTCTGCACTGTGTCACAATAGTAGGTCATGGGGAATGCAAGTCCTGGAGCTGAACAAGTGCACATGTACATCCCCCACACACCACATCATCTGAACCCTTACCTGTCCAGGTCATACCGATTGGACATATGGGAGACCTGTAACACAACCCTCTGAACCTGAGCACCTCACAATCTGCTGTGAATGGGAGACAGCTGCCTGAACTTCACATTCGCATACCCCAGTCTGCACGGTCAGGTGATCAAACACCTATGTGTCACACAAGTATCGTCTCCTATGGTCACATCTCCGGTGGCATGCTGAGCCCCAACCGAGAAACACCCCAGCAGTCCTGACAACGAAGCCACAGCACACTGACACAGAGGCAGACACCTGAGGGGACAATTCACTGAGCACAACGTGTCAGCTGATACACGGGAGTGGGAGTACAGAGTGTATTGTATGGCCTGGAGTAGGCATGACTGTCCTGCCCCACATGAATGAGGGATGAGCCCTGGACAGTAGGCAGCTGGCTAAGTATGTGTGACACACGTTAATTACACACTCCTGGGGCCCAAACATTGTTCCCACCCGCAGCATGGGTGTGTGCCAGATACCCCAGGCACATGTGGTGGATCAGCTCAGCAATTGGACCACATATCAAAGTAACACGCAGATTACATGTCAGAACACAGGCATTGTGTAAGCAATGGACCCACCCATGATGCCCACCACAGAGTTAGGGAAACAGATGCTGTCCCCCACCTTGAGTCAAGCAAACTGCAAGGACACAGTACCCAAGTGACACAATTCCCTGACTGTAAGGGCCACACCTGGGTATCAGATGAGGAGTGGGCAGTGCACAATAGAGGGACATGGGTCCTGGACCACATGACTGATGTACTGTGGAAGTTTAACCAGGCCAGAGGAGGGCACATAGCATGGCAGACATAGTTCACAATGCAGTCATGGACTCACCCCCTCCTTGCTGCTCACTGGCCTTCAGCTGCCCATCCAGATCAGGGAAGACCACCGCCAGGATCCTGAGCATGTGGGGGGTCAGGGTCCGGTGTCCGCCCCTCCTGCGAGGAGGCGACAGCTTCAGCTGGACCCGTGCGATCCTCCGGGTCCAGCCCCGAAGGTCCTGCAACCTCTTCTGGCAGTTGCGGATCCGGCACTTGTAGACCCCCACGGATCTCACTGCCCGGACGATGGTCAGCCATATCTGCTGCTTCTGGTGGGCATCAACCTGTGAGGATGACAAAGTGAGAATGCCATTACTACACATGCAACATATCCGTGCATTACACAGTTGGATATACATGTCTCAATCACAGGGGCACATGATGTACACAGGCAGTGCAACGATGGCCATGGACAGTATGCCAGCAGTTACTACATGGTATCATTGCCTGGGAAGTAAAACCTTGTTTAAATGCACTGTCACTGCACTATACCTGTCCAGTGCATGTAACTACACACTATGGGGGGTGACAACTACTCAATGAGCCTGCTAGCCAGTGGCGTGCAGACTGTTAGCCTTGCTAGTCAGACAACATGCACATTTAGGAAGGCAGTGGACAGAACACTCACCTGCTCCCCTGCTTTCCCATACAGCTTGCTGTACTGTGGAAGGAGGCTGTCCAGCAGGGCCTGGTTCTCCTCAGTGCTGAAGGCTGGGGCTCTCTCCACAGTACATGCCATTGCAGGGTCCAGAGGGTGCAGATACAGCAGCAGTGGTGGTGGCAGATGTCGTCCTGGAGCATGTAGTGCAGGCAAGTGAGCTCTCAGGGGAACAGCCAGCATTATATGTGTGCTGCAGAGGCAGCTACTGTCCCATGTGTCCAAAGTGATAGGTCCAAGTCGTTTGCATCTTCTGAATCTGGCCAATCCATGGAATTGCACCACTTACACACGCCCACAGCATCCTTCAAAAGTTCAACTTCATGACACCCATGAATTTGCAACATTGTTGTGGGTGACCAACTGAATTTACAGCATCAGACTCATTCAAAATTTGAAAATGCGTCCGTTGCCAGGCCAGGCCATAGCCAATGGATGCGCACCGATCGGTCCATTGCTGTTCAACGTGTACCCAGGATACAACGCGTACCCGCACACATTGAATGCAATGGGCCGGCCGGGCACACCGATCGGTCCATTGCTGTTCAACGCGTACCCAGGTTACAACGCGTACCCGCACACATTGAATGCAATGGGCCGGCCGGGCACACCGATCGGTCCATTGCTGTTCAACGCGTACCCAGGATACAACGCGTACCCGCACACATTGAATGCAATGGGCCGGCCGGGCACACCGATCGGTCCATTGCTGTTCAACGCGTACCCAGGATACAACACGTACCCGCACACATTGAATGCAATGGGCCGGCCGGGCACACCGATCGGTCCATTGCTGTTCAACGCGTACCCAGGATACAACGCGTACCCGCACACATTGAATGCAATGGGCCGGCCGGGCACACCGATCGGTCCATTGCTGTTCAACGCGTACCCAGGTTACAACACGTACCCGCACACATTGAATGCAATGGGCCGGCCGGGCACACCGATCGGTCCATTGCTGTGCAACGCGTACCCAGGATATAACGCGTACCCGCACACATTGAATGCAATGGGCCGGCCGGGCACACCGATCGGTCCATTGCTGTTCAACGCGTACCCAGGATACAACGCGTACCCGCACACATTGAATGCAATGGGCCGGCCGGGCATACCGATCGGTCCATTGCTGTTCAACGCGTACCCAGGTTACAACGCGTACCCGCACACATTGAATGCAATGGCCAATGTGTGCGCACCGATCGGTCCATTGCTGTCCAATGCGTATTGCGAATACAACCCGTACCAGCACACATTGAATGCAATGGCCAATGTGTGCGCACCGATCGGTCCATTGCTGTCCAACGCGTCCCTGTACAAGTCACTGGCATATGTCACCATGCCTGTCACAGGTGAACATATGCCAGCCACATATACTTCCCAGGGAGTAAGGGGCACAGCTACAACACCACAGCCTGTCCAAACTGTATCCTAAGGCATGTAAGGCTGCATTACCTAGTCCGTGTATGGGGGTGAACATGTTCTGTGGGTGGCACTTGGGGGCAGCCACCCCCAGGCTGTGCAAGTGTTCATGGGGACAGGATCCTTGGTGTTTCGTGTACATGACCACTTTGATGTGCAACTGTTCATATCTGAGCATGTGGCATGGTCACATTTCACGGTGGTGTATGTCATGTCACATACCCCCTGAGTCCCATGTGGGACGGTATGTTTAACCCAGGGTGACCCATTGGCACAATAGTGGTGGTCCTCCACAGTCTGTGTGCATGTTGTGTTTACAATGTCTCTGATTTCATGTGCACAATGGGAGACAGTCTCCACATCCACGTTGTTTGTGCATGGACTTTGATGTTGTGCGTGTGTGTGTCACAGACGTCCATGTCTGTCCTGCCGAGGCAACAGGGACCACTACCTGTGGGGGTCATGGTTGTTTTGCTGTGGTGTATACATGATACACCATGTCATGCCAGTGTCCATGTGGCAATACAGGGTCTCTGGGAATCTACCTGTCATTGAGCTGTGATGCCTGGGGCACATCTGTCCTCACATGTCACTGTGGGGTGTGTTTGTAACGTGGCAGCAGGAGATGGGAACTGTGACACGGCCTCATGATATCCAATGGCACAACCTGGGACTTATTGATGCCACTTGTTGAACTGTGATGTTAGATGTTGGCCATGTATGTGCCATACATGTCCTTACGGAACTGCACACATCATGTACTTGTGCCTCATAATGATGTATCATGTGATATTGAGTGTGTTCAATGCCACATATGTGGGGTGACTGACAATCTTTCTTTCTTCACCTATGCACTGCAGGGCACCAGCTGTCCATAGACCATTCCCTGACCTGGCAACGATGGTGGAACGTGACAGCATCCGACGGTACCGCTTCACCAGGCAGCTGATTGAGGATTTGGCAGTGCGCTTGGCACCACATTTGCAACCTGGCCGGCCGTACCCTACAGCGCTGACCCCCAAGGTGAAGGTGATGGCAGCCCTACACTTCTTTGCCACCGGTACCTTTCAACACACTCTGGCGACTGCTGGTGGGATGTCACAGACCATGTTCAGCCGTGTGCTCCGCGATGGTTTGGAGGCTATGTTGATATACCTGAACCAGTACATCTATTTCCCTAGACTCCAACAACTCACTGACGTGAAGAGTGACTTCTATGCCCTGGGGAGGATGCCGCATGTCATTGGCTCCATTGATGGGACACATGTGGCTTTGGTACCACCACAGGCCCAAGAGCAGGCATACAGGAACCGCAAACACTACCACTCGGTCAATGCACTGGTGGTCTGTCTTGCAGATATGAGCATCTCACACGTGTGTGCCCGTTTCTCCGGTTCTGCACACGATGCCTACGTGATGAGGAGTAGTCGCATCCCGAGGATGATGTCACAGATGCCGAACCAGCGTGCCTGGCTTGTTGGTGTGTACTGACTTTGTACCATTGTGTGTGTTCTGCAATGTAGTGTTCCACCCTCTTTTCCAACTCAGCTAATGTGCAATTGTCTGTATGTAGGTGACTCCGGATACCCCAACATGCCGTGGTTGCTGACGCCCCTCAGGAACCCTGTGACACCAGCCCAGATGCGCTACAATGAGGCACATGGTCGGACCAGGAGAGTCATTGAGCGGACATTTGGTCTCCTGAAGAGCCGCTTCCGCTGCCTGGACAAGACAGGAGGGTCCCTCCCGTATGCCCCAGCAAAGGTGTGCAAGATTGTCATCGTCTGCTGCATGCTACACAACCTGGCAGTGCGGAAGGAGTTGCCTCTCATCCTGGATGACGATGACCAACGTCCGCCACCTGTGGAGGATCCTGGCCTGGACCACGATGCCAGTGATGATGATGATGATGATGGTGATGTCCGCACACAGCTCATCACCAACTTCTTCAGCTGAATGTGAGTATCCAGAGATGTCATGTCAATGATGTGAGTTTGCATGATATGTGTTGGTGGTGCTCTGGTGCTGTTTGAGTGTGTCCATGGGCTACATGACTGTATGCGTGTAGCGATGTGTCCTTACAGGTAGTCTGTACTCCCCAACAGTGTTGACATGCTAACTTGGTTCTGGGTGCGTATCTTTGTGACATGTATTGGGCATGAGTATTGCAGTTCTGTCCTGTTCTTCAGTGCTTTTGACTGTGTCATTTCTGTCCTTCACAGGGTACTTTCAGAGTTGTTTGGTCAACTGTGATCCCCGACACCGTGATTCGACTTCCAGGGTGGTAGCTGTCGTGTCCCTACAGGTGATGTGCGCCACACCCATGGACTTCCTTCCTTCTACACTTGTTGACTGTGTGCCCGCTGCCAGGTGGGATTACCTTGCATCTGTAGTGGTTACAACATGTTGCAAATGTGTAATAAACCTGTGCTTCACTTTGTGATGTGCGTTGTCTGTGGTCACACATTTGACTGACATTTGCTTACTGCACCAGTGGGCTAGTTGACTAAGACTGTGAATAGGTGTTGTGTCTGCATTGCACCGTATTTCCTGGCAACAGCAGTGTAGGCAATGAGTCAGATGGCCTAGGTGTGTATTTGTTGTGTAGCCCTGGTGGTGTGTCTCCCTCATATGTGTCACGTTGCCATGACTCACATGCCTGTGTTGTACTTGCTGTAGCAGTTAGCATGCACAGTGTAATTTCGCTGGTCATCATCTCCATGACAGAAACCACGTTGGAATCACGACAGAGGCAGGTATGGTGTATTAGTGTGTTTATTGTCATACATGTGTGTGAATAGTGCACAGGATGGTGAGTGCTGTACATTTTGATTGCAATCCAAAGTTCCTAGATGAATTGGAAGTCCTGGTAGCAGAAATGTCCTGTATCAAGTCCACAGTCATCTGAGACATTGGTCCAACTTGTACTCCCCATGTCATGTGGGGGAGTTGTGTTGCAGTCAACAGGGTGAACAGTTTGCGCACAAAGGTGATTATCCAGAACAGGTGTTGGCTTCCTGGGGGTTGTGCATGGCCATCAGCCTCTCAGTTGTCCTTCCTCGGACGACCCCTCTTCTTTGGGGGGACCCTCAAGTGCAGGCTGCTGCGGTGCAGGGGACTCTCCGCCAGAGTCATCCTGCCTCCCTGTGGCAGTTGCAGTTGTTTCAGCACCAGATGTTGTGGGCACACAGGGAGGTGTTGACTGGTTGCTGCTCATCTGGCGGAGGCATTGTAATATGTCCCTATGCACCGCCGTCATCTCTTGCAGTGTGTCCCACTTGGACTCCACGCGGGACATGTGTGAGTCCAAGCGGGCATGATGGGCAGCCTGCTGCTGTTTAATGTCCCTGAGGAGCCCCACTACCTCGCTGAGCTCTCCGGTGCTGGACTGGTACGCATCGGCTATGCGTGCCAGTTGTGGGTCATCATGCAGTCCGGACCCCTCTGCGAGCAGCGACCTATGTCTCCCACCCCTCCCACCACCCCTGGCGACACGTGCAGTACCTGAGGTGGCACGCACAGGTGACCCTGGGCCCCCTTGGGGGTTGTTGGTGGTGTTGGTGTCCATGGCCCCACGTTGGTCCAGGGTCCCTGTGCTGGTGGTGCTCCTTGGTCTGTCCATGTCGGCAGGGGTGGTATGTGTGTTGACAGTCATTGGAGGGGTGGGTGCAGGGGGTGAAGCTGGTGGTCCTGCTGGTGCTGCATGATTACTTGCTCCGGAGGTGCCAGGTGGGTCTTCTTCATCCGAGGAGGGCAGAGGCTGTTCCACACCAGTGAGCTCCGTATCCTCTTGAGCCTGGGACGGGGACTCCTCAGCGTCTGCTGCTGTGTGCCCATCATCACCTGTTTTTGGGAGACACACACAATGTATGTTATGTTTCTGCAGGCATCAATGGTTGACACACCTGACAGTTGTGACTGTGCCTCTGGATGTGGGCCTGTACATTGCATTGTCCTAAGTTGTCACAGTCTGGTTGATATTGGTGTAGCACATTGTCCTGCATTATTTGGGCATTTCTATGTGAATATTGGGGTGTGTACATGGTCTGCATTGGTTGTATTTGGTTGACATCCGGCCCTCCTTCCCACCCAGCCAGATATTCCACCATGGAACGTGCTTCCATTGCAGGGAGTGCAAGTTGTCTTTCAGGATGTCAGTCAGTGGTGTCCTGCTGCTGTGGGGAGCACAGTTGCCAGCAGGGCCTTGTGCTCCCCACAGCAGTAGCCAGTGTCAGCCATCTTGTGAGTTGTTTTCCACTCCCTGTGATGTGTGCATGGTTCAGGGTGGTGTTGATGGGACAGTTGTGGGGGTGACCAATATCTGTGACTACCACTCCCATCATGCTATTGCCTCCACCCCCTTCCCAGCATGCCCATGCTTCCTTCCCTTTGACTCTGCTTCCCTGTGGGGTTGTGTGCCTGTGCTGACAAGATGGCTGACAGTGTTATCCTGGGGTTAGTTTTGCTCCAAGTCCCATGTGTGTCCCTGTGCTTCACTCAGCATGACCCAGGGTTGTGGTTCTTTGTGGGATATTTGATTGGAGTGTGAGGCAATGCATTCTCCCAGGTGAGTTATGTGGAGTTTGTGTTAGGGGTGTGTGTGAGAAACGCTGCTGGTAACTATGGTCAGGGCTGTGAGTCCTCCTTCCCACCCAGCCAGATATCCCACCATGGAAGGTGCTTCCATTGCAGGGAGTGCAAGTTGTCTTTCAGGATGTCAGTCAGTGGTGTCCTGCTGTTGGTTGGTGCACAGTTGCCAGCAGGACCTTGTGCTCCCCACAGCAGTAGCCAGTATCAGCCATCTTGTCAGTTGTTTTCCACTCCCTGTGATGTGAGCATGGTTCATGGTGGTGTTGATGTGCGCATTGTGAGGGTGGGCAATATCTGTGACTACGACTCCCATGATGCTATTGGCTACACTGACTTGCCCAGCATACACAGTATTCCTTCCTTTCAGTGGGCTTCACTGTGTGGTGGTGTTGTAGTGGTGGCTACATGTCTGGATGTGTTTGTTAGTTATATTTGTGCCACTGCCCAGCTGTAGTTGTAGTTGTGTTTGTACATGTGATGACACAGTTACATGTCACTATGAGATGGCATGTGTTGTGTTTATCTGACTGACATACACATTTTGGGATGGTTCTGTTCTGGTTGCTGTGTATTTGCTAAGGGTGCATGGTTTGACTCTCCCCTTGACAGTGATGTGTGTGTATTGTGGCACAATATTGTGTACATTTGTTGTGTACTCACCAGGCTCTGGGATGTTTTCTAGTCCATATACGCTCACTGGTGGTAGGATGGCCCGCACCTTCTCCTCCCAGGGCCTGAGGTATACTGGCTTGGCAGGAGGGCCACTGCCGGTGTGTTGGCTCAAGAGGTAGTCCTTCTTCAACAGCTCCCTGACCCTCCTGCGCACGTCATACCACCTGTTCTGGATGTCTATCTTTGTGCGCAAACATGGTGATTGTGCGTTCACCCTGTCGACGATCCTCTCCCACATTTTGGTTTTCTGCGACATGGGTGTCTGTTGGACCAGTGTACCAAACAGCTGTGGCTCTACCCTGAGGATCTCGTCTACCAGGACTTCCAATTCACTATCTAGGAACTTATGATTCTTCTTTGGGGGCATGGAAGATGTGAAGAAATCTATATTGCATGATTTAAAAAAAACCTTTGCAGGGAACATATCATTAAAACTTTTTGATACGTGTTGAATTAATACAACGTGAGATAAGAAAACATTTGATGCTTGTTAAATTAATACGAATAAATAGATACAATTTTTGACACTTGTTAGATTGCTAAAAATGCGACCCCAGTTGCAGTGATAAAATGGTGATGGGTGGTGATGGTGAGTGATGTGTGTGTTGGTGTGCAGGTGAAGGTGTGTGAGTGTGTGTCTTGCTGGGTGTATGTGAGGTTGCTATTTGTTGGGGTGCTGATGGTGTGTGGCTTGTGTGATGGATGAGCTGTGGGTGTGTGGTTGCTGTCTGTTGAGTGCTGGCAGGTAATTTGAATTTGCAAAGGATCATGGTAGGGATTTGTGTCCTTTATATGGGTGGAGTTGTGGGTGTGTCTTTGTTCCCTGCCCCCCCAGTATTTATTGGCTTTGTAATTGCTTGTTTGGCCTTTTTTTGTGTATTTTCCCTTTGTACTTTTTGTGCATGTAGGAGACGTTCTTGTGACCGAGTCGGACCCTGCAGTTGTCTCGTACGGGCTTCTCCGATTCGTTCACGCTGTGTTTGTGCTGTTTTCTATGCTGCGTACGCGTCGGTCGCGGTTTTTTGGGTTGCTTCGGCTCGCAGTTTTCTATGCGTGTCAGTCGTACGGCTTGTCCTCCGTGCGACTCGGTCGTGTTTTCCACGCGTTGCATCGTACTTGGCGGGTAGGAGTTCGCGGGTACGTTTCGTTCGGGATTGTTCCGGGTGCGTGTCGGTCGGTTCGATTCGCGTGTTTTTCCGGCCGGATTGCTGTTTTCCGTGCGGCTCGGTCGTTCGGCTTGTGTTCCGTACGAGTCGGTCAGGTTTTGCACGCTTCTCATCGTACTTTGCGGGTCGGGCTGCACCGGTACGTGTCGGTCGGAATTAATTCCGGCTCCGAGTCGGTCGGTACGTTTTCCGGCCCGAATCGGAATCGACCCCTTAGTAGATACACCAAAAGCACTCCAAAGTCTATTGCGACCTCCTCATTTGTATGAAGGGCTCTATCGGGGTGTCCAGTAACAATCGCTATGTCATCTGCAGAGCCTAAAGTTTTTGTATCCCAGCCATGAATCCTAAGTGGTATAATATCAATGTTGGCTTCAAGTCTACAGACGAAGGGGTCTGTGCAAGGCGAATAATAAAGGGAAGCAGGGACACCCTTGCCTGGTTGCCCTTTCAATTACAGTTGGCCCTGATTCTTTGCCCATCATCTGTAGTCGGGCTACAGGTTTATAATACATTGCCTGAACTGCTTCAATTAAAGACCCACCGAGCCCAAATGAGTCCATGGTCTTCCAGAAGTAGCCCGAAGCAACCTTATCGAATGCCTTTTCGGCATCCTACAGGGCTACCCTCATGGGCTCTCCTAATATACTTGTGGCATCCAGAAGCGTAATTACATGATTAATATGATCAGAGGTACCCCTTCTGGGAATAAACCATGCTGCTTTGCTGAAACTAATCTGGAAATAATGTGTCCCAGCTGATTAGCCAAAATTTTAAAATATAGTTTGATATCACTGTTTATCAACGTGATTGGCCTATACGAGCTAGAGTTATTCGGGGCTTTCCCTTTCTTTAGAAAAACTATAATGTTCGCTACAGCCCATGAATCTGGGGGACACTATTCTTTCTTAACCTGTGAAAAAAGCTTGTGCACATCCGCAATGGAAATACATAATACAGTTCTAGAGGTTTCTAATCAGTGCCCACCTCCTTCCCTGAAGGGAGTTCTTGCAAAGCCTGTTGAATTTCATCTATAGACACATCTCACCCCAAAAATCGCAATCCTCTTAAGTTGCTCTTCCCAAAATTGTTAAATTAAAAAATTGCTCCAGTGCCTCTTAACCCGGCAGAAGCCTGTGCTTTATATCGTGTACTGTGATTAAATTAAAAAAACTTCCAGTACACCATCTGGATATGAAACAGCTAGCCCTGATTGTTCTAAATGTCATTAATATAACCTGCAGCCACTTTCTGCGTGGTCCTAACAGCCAAAATATACCCCACCCGTTCATTATATTCGTAGCACTCTTGTTTCCTAGCAAGAAACTTTAGTCGGAATTTCATTTAATGACGATTTTATTACTGCTATTTGACTAAGTGCGGTGGAGCAATCTATCCCAACTGGCACGGCTGAATTCAACTCTGCTTCTGCATTGCTAAGTTGTTGATATAGCTCTCTAATTCGAGACTAGGACTGCTTCTGATTATTTAAACTGAACCTGAGACCCCATGTTTAAAAGCATCCCAAACCATTCCTAAGGGGGCACTTTCTCAATTTATATTGAGAAATTCCTGAATCCACCTCTTTATGTGTCTGACTTATTCTGCGTCTGTCAATAAACTCTTTTCAAAGGACCAACTTCTAATATTCCTTGTAAGACCTTCCAGTGAACGCTCCAACACTAGCAGATTATGATCCGACATTAACCTAAAAAATTATTCTATCTGGCTCCCATTAACTTGTATTGGTGTCACTAAGAAATAATCCAGTCTTGTAAAGGATGCATGAGGAGCTGAATTAAAAGTATACCCAGAATGGGAAGCATTTAATTTAGCCCAAACGTCAACAAGGCCCACTTTCTCTTCCAGACTCGTTTTAAAAAAATTTTTCATTGATTTTTGCAAAACATTACAAACCAGAGTGGAAAACAAAGCGAAAAGGACCAAAAGAAACAAGACACAGAAAAGCAAGTTGCGTTACGAGAGAACGCAGCAGGTATCAATGAGGGAAGACTCGTATAATCACAGCATTTACAATTGCATTGGGCAGTCCTGGAAAGCATGGCTAAGGAGTAAAGTCACAATAAAATAGTGACATATAAGGCAGGATAGTGCCAGTAAGGGAGACAGAGTAAAACAGTGTCATTCAGCATCACAAGGAGAAAATATAACGTGAACAGTAAGAGGCCTAGCATCAGGCAGGATAAAATCACACAGTGCTG
Organism: Calotriton arnoldi; assembly: GCA_963921515.1. Taxonomy (NCBI): domain Eukaryota; kingdom Metazoa; phylum Chordata; class Amphibia; order Caudata; family Salamandridae; genus Calotriton; species Calotriton arnoldi. The sequence goes on from CAWUFW010005693.1 coordinate 566,270, forward strand.
GGAGACCCATCACGGGTCGCAATGTTGGCTTTGGATACTGTGTCCACGCCTCATCCAGTCCGGGGCTGAGTAGGACTCAGTCCAAAGGCTCTCCATCAGGGGCATGAGCGAGCAGGTACTGACGCAGGGGATGCCATATATTTTTGGGTCTAGAGAAGGGGGGCTGTAAGGAGGCGTATGTGTCGCTCATGGTTTCACAGTCAACCAGATCTCTCATCCATCCCTGCACTGTGGGAACCGAGACAACACCCCAATGTAGAGACACCTGTAGCTTTGCCAGCAACAATGCAATGGCAGTGTATTGCCTAACCGCAACTGGGAGCGGCTCAACGTGGCCTAACTGCACCATGAGTGGAGATGGGACCAGCTTCATCTCAATCATTTCAGATAGGATCTTGAATACCTCGTCCCAGAAGGCAGATATCTGCGCGCAGCCCCATGCTAAATGGAGGAAGTAAGCGTGATCAGCGGCGCAGGGATCAAATCTAGCCATCAATTGAGGGGTAGTGTATGCGCGATTAATATATTTGAATTGCAGGAGTTTAGGTCAGTGATTTGACATCAGTTTGGTTTGCTCGCAGCAGAAATATCAGGTCTTGTCCGATATGGGGCCTCCCTGATCCGCTCCCCATGCCCCCCGCTCCCCTCTCTCCAGAACAGGTTTAAGTGAGAGGGCAGTATGCTAGAGTCACGAGACCAGATGGGCGCTATCTGGGGTGGAGATAACCAACATCAATAACGGAAATTCGGGGGGCTCTGACGGGGCTGTCGGGACTATGGCACGAGTAGTAGCATGCTGTCAGTGCATAATAAACATGTCCATGTGTGATCCATTGTGCCCTTTCATGAGGGATGTGGGAGGGAACAAAAGCGCATCTGCAAAAAAGTCCCCGAGTGAAGGCAGTCGGCAATCGGTCAAGGTGCGCTTTGTACGCTTCTCAGCAGTTAAAGGCAGCCAAGGGTTGTTGGCAAGAGGGATATGTGGGGAATATAGGTAATCGTAGCTTTGGTATCTTTGAAGTTTGGCCCAGGACCAGCAAGTAATAGAGAGGGTATGTATTTCGTTAGCTTTTCTGGGCAGACCGAGTGGAAAAATTATGGGGAGGGGAAAGGGGTGTATCTGTGACCACTCAGGTTTTAAAAACTGTAGTCGTGCATCATAATGATACCAGTGGTACACGAAATGAGCTTGATCTACTAAGTAATAAAGATAAAAATGAGGTACTCCAAAGCCGCCTCGCGCGTATGGTAGAGTCAGGGTCTGCCCAATAATTCTAGGTTGTCTACCGGCCCACACCAACCGTGTAAGGATGCTGTGTAGCATGTCAAGGAAATCAGCAGTTAGTGTGATAGGAATGTTGAGAAAAAAATATAAGAAACGGGGCAGTACTATCATTTTTATTATCATACTCTGCGAGCAATGGACAATGTCAGCATGATCCATTTATCCACCAGGGTTTTTAGTTTTTCAATTGCAGGGCCATAATTCAACCGTATGACCTCAGCACTGTGACAAAGAAGATAAATGCCAATGTATTTGGGCGGGTCAGTGCACCATTTTAAAGGTAACTCCAGAGTGCAACTAGTAGTGGTTTCAGTTAGAGGGAAGATTTCCGAATTGGTCCAATTAATCACCAGTCCAGACAGCGCCCCAAAGCGAACCACTTTGCAGAGTAATGGCGGTAGTATGGTTGCTGGGTTCCTGACAAACAGGATGATGTCATCAGCGTATAAGGAAGCGAACGGGGGGCCCCGGTGAAATTGAAGACCCCTTCCCAAGTGACGTTCCTGTAAGTGCCTGACTAGCAGGTCCATTGCAATTATGAAAAGAAGTGGGGATAGAGGGCTTCCCTGTCTGGTGCCTCGGGATAAAATGATCTGGTCCGTCAGGGTGCCGTTGATTTTTACACAGGCCAGAGGTTCAGCGTAGAGGAGTCCGACCTGTGCAAGGAAATTGTAAGGAATACCCAATTTGGTCAATGCCGCAAATAAAATGGGCCACTCAAGAGAATCAAATGCCTTTTCTGCGTCTAACAGTACTGCCACAGCTGCGAGTTCCGGGTCAATCTGATCAAGAACAGCGAATATGGTACGCAGGTTTATGGATGTGGACCGTTCAGGGATGAACCCCGATTGCATTGTCGACACTACCTGGGACATAAGTAAAGAAAGCCTGGTGGCGAGAATCTTAGCTAATATCTTATTGTCATAGTTCAGCAGTGATAGCGGCCTGTAAGAGGCACATTTGTCAGGGGGTTTGCCTGGCTTAAGCACCAGAGTTATCACCGCCTTTCGTAACAACAGAAGGAGTCTCCTGTTTGTGAGTGACTCCGCATAGACCTCAAGAAGTTGGGGGGCAAGCTCAGCTTTATAAGCTTTGTAAAAAGTGCCTGTGAAGCCATCCAGGCCAGGGGCTCGGCTACCGCTCAGATCGTCAATGACCTTTGTTATCTCATCACAGGAGATTGGGGAGGCAAGGAATGATTGCTGGCCGTAGTCAAGCCACACCATGGCCACTTTTTCCAGATAGTCAGCTATGGACTGCGCTGCGGAATGAGTATAATCGAGTGTAGTAGTCAAGGAAGGTGGCAGAGACCTCGTCAGTGCCAATGATCACAGAGCCGTCCTCTATCTGAAGGTGCGTAGTTAGTGAAGTCTGGTATGGGGGCAGTAGTATACCAGCCAAAGTGCGGCCCGGTCGCTTGCCTTCTCCATACACGCGGGCACACGCATATTTACTAAGATATTTCGTTTCTCGGGCCGTCAATTCCAGTAAGTATTGCGTTAGGGACGCGCGTTTGCATAATGTTGGGGCAGCATCTTGGCACTGTGCTTGCTTGTCCAAATCTTGCAATACCTTCTCGACCCTTTCCAGCTCTCCGCGTATAGAGCGAAGCACACCCAAGTGTTTTGCTATGCATACCCCTCTGATGAAAGCTTTAAAAGCGTCCCAGAGCGTAGAATAATGTTCGACTGAACCAGTGTTTAATCGGAAGTATTCCGTGATTGCTGCTCGTACCTCGGATCTAAATACGTCCTCTAATAACGCGTTTGATGGAAAGCACCATGGGGCACGGGGTAGTATAGACCTGGGGAGCTGAAGGGTAAGCAGTACCGGGGAATGATCCGACAGAGTTCTGGGGGGGGTGCTCAATGTTAATAAGTGTTAGCGCTAGTTTGGGGGTGACATACCAGTGGTCAGTGTGTGACCACGAGCCATGCAGTGCATAGAAAAAGGTGTAGCTTCTTTCTGAGCGATGTTTTAGTCACCAAGCATCTTCAAGGAGGTTAGAATGCAGCAAGGAAGTAAGCTTTTGGTGAGAGTGCGGCTTAGTGACAATCCCAATACCCGTGGTGTCTATTGCTGGTTCTATTGTAAAGTTGAAGTCTCCCCCAATGAGAATCGTGTGGCTATGTAGTCAGTCACGCTGCACTGCGAGACTTGTTAAAAAGTCAGGGGAGTCCACGTTAGATGCATAAATATTTACTAAGGCAATGGGTAGATCAGCTAAAATGCTGTGGACCAGCAGATAGCGGCACTCCGGATCAGCCGTGACCTCTCGTGTGATGAAGGGGATGGTTCTATGAATCAATATGCATACTCCTCTGGAGTACGTGCTATAATTAGCAAAGAAGAGGTTCGCGCCCCAGGAGGTTGCAAAACTACTGAGAATGCCAGGGGAAAGGTGCGTTTCCTGCAAAAACCCAATCTAGACTCCATGTCTGGATAGATATGATAGCACTTGGCGCCCCTTATGCGGATAAGACAATCCGCGCACATTCCTTGTGATGCATTTAAATGGTACCTTTTCCGTTCCTATATTGGTTACTGGCATTTAACTAATCATATACTTGCAACATTAGTACAGATGATGCACACGTCCAGGAGATGCAGCCAATGTATCGAGATTCCTTCCTGCCTGTAACAAGCAAGACATTGTTAAAGAAACTAAATATGTGAACTTTCCTGCCCCCCCACCCACATCGGGAAGCTAACGACCTGCTCCTGGTGCATCCCCCCATAATAACAAACAACAAAGAAGAAACACTTATCGATGGAATCATCCTGAGAGGGGCAACACTCAGAGTACGGTGGCTATGGACGTATATTGGCATATCAAATAAAGGTGGGCCAATTTGTGACTCAGTGTCAATCACCGTTCATAGTAGCGCCAGTTCGCCATATTGGACAAGTCGACTTTAACTGTTGGTTTACCCTCACCTATAAGCGCAATGCATACAGTAGGCGTTTGATGATGGAGCATATCTGGCTCAAGACATGGTGGGGGGCAATGGAGGATCACTAGTCCCAATGTCAGTAGTCGGGGTTGGGCCTAGACGGTTTTGCTTGCAGAAAGTGGTGGCCACAGATGGGGTATCAAAGATGTGCATTTTGCCATTGTGTTGCACGCGCAGTTGGGAAGGGTACAGCATGAAGTATTTCATGATGGCTTTTGACAGGAAGCGATTTGCATCGGCGAGTTTTCGGCGTGCCTTATGTGAGATGGGCATGAAGTCGGGGAAGAAGGATAGGACCATGCCCTGGTGCTGCAATGTGGATCTCTCCCTGGCGAGGCGCAGGACCGTGTCCCGGTCCTGGTAGTTGAGGAGTCTAGCGATGATCAGTCGGGCTGTTGCACCCCGAACTGGGCACGTGCCAAGGGTTCTCTGCGCTCTCTCAACTGAGAACGTGGGTGAGAACACCTCCCTGCCAAAGATGTCTATAAGTAGCGACTCTACATACGAGCACATACGTCCCGTGTTGGTGGATTCAGCAATTCCCGCTATACAGATGTTGTTCCTGGGGGATCTTGCTTCCAAATCTTCTGCTTTCACAGCAGTGAGTTTCAGCATTTTCTCCAACCTGTCAATGCGCTTCGAAGCAGCGGTACTGATATCTTCGAAATCTTATATGCGTTGCTCAGCTGAAGTAAAGTGCGCCTTGTGTCGTTTGGCTCGTTCATGCATATTTTCAAGCTGTGTGGCTTGTGCGTCTAATCGAGTGTCCGCAGATTTAAAGCTAGCACGCAGTTCATCCAGGATTGTCACTGTCCCCTCAGATGCAGTGGTGTCGGGGCCCCCAGAGCCCGAGACGCTCCCCGGGACTCATCCTCCTCGCCACGTCAAGGGGTCTTGGGCGCCTCAAAAGAGAGTGGGCGCTGGCGGGAGATGGAGTGCCCGATGCTGTGCAGTAGAATCAAACTACGCGGGTGCACGGGTGGATGAGGCAGTTCCCAACTTTGCTTTAGCTTCAGGTCGTTGTACATCAGAACTGCCAGCAGTGGGCGATGTAAGGGCTGTGAGCCAACTTAGTTTTAGGGCGTCAGTAATGTTCAGAGGTGCATTCATTGTAGAGTAGGGAGGGTGCTCAGCCAGGGATGGGGCCAGCACCACCACGCACACAGGAGCGCGCACTTACTTATATCAGAGTCCTTGCCCCAGTTTTTGGTAATATGGTTCAGCTCTCGCCGAGTCCCACAAAGAATCCACTCGGCCCCCAGGGGTGGGCACCAGCACCAAGATCCTGCGGAGCAGATCAATCCAGCCCAGCTGGGCACAAGTGCCACCCCCCGGCCCCACAGATATTAAAACCGTACCGGACAGCAGTGGATATAGGAGGGGCGAAGCACGTCGCAACTCACCGCTAATGGCCGATGTAAGCTGGTGAGAGCAGGCCGGTGGATTAGGTCCCTGCAGTCAGGCCATTTCTGTCACGTAGCGCACAGCCTGATGGTTCCTGCCCAGGGGGGGTCTCAATTTTTCGCAAGCAGGCAGGAGCGGCAGCGGCCCCGCCCTCAGGCTCACCCGCGACCTCTGTTGTCACTGGGCCTCCGAGGTCCGCGCCAGGCCGCTGCCAGCATCCAGTGCCTCCGCATATCTGGCCAGCTCCAGTATCTCCGAGTCGGTTCCAAGGCAGCAGGCAAGCCACCAGCAGTTCTCAATCTGGTGGGATATAGCCGATGGCATATTAATAAGGGAATTGGCTCATATGATGGCGGCACACCTCCAGAGCTTCAGGTTCGAGCAGCCATGTTGGTCCTCGGCCATGCCGCACCCCCCTCCTCTTCCAGCTTAAGGGCTCTGTAAAATTGTGGTTTACGTCCAGTATAACTGCCCCTCGCGTCTCCTGGTCTTCTTCCCCTTCCGTACCCAACAAAACAGATACGGAGCCAGCCAGAGTGGCAAAAAATTAAAAATACCAGGATCATATAAAACTGGGTCATTATTGAGCACAGAGTAAAGAAGCCTGTTTGATAATGACATTCTGCTCAACAAAAATGATGCATCAGACTCAGGAAAATATTAAAATAATGTCACTTAACGTTAAAGGCCTGAACCATCGAGTTAAAAGGAAAAAAATCTTGGACTACATCCATAAACAGAAGGCTGATATTATTCTCCTGCAGGAAACTAAACTAGATGCTAACCTAGCGGAATCACTCCATAACAAGCAATACACAGAAATAGCTTACTCGCCAGCAGTAGGTAAAAAAAACGGGGTAATAACGCTGGAGACAAGGAAGGCTAGAACAGAAATATCCTCATCCTCTGCCGACAAACAAGGTAGATGGGTAATATCAAAAATGAAAAGACAAAGTTCTACACTATATATAGCAAACATATACGCTCCCACGAGTGACGACCCAGATTTCTGGGAAGACCTAGCAAAACAAATCAAATCTATCCCAGACTCCGAAACACTAATTATTGCAGGGGATTTCAATCTACCCTTTGACCCTACCCTTGATAGAAAATCCACATGCCAATTAAGACCAAACAAAGCCCATAAGGCCTTAAAAATGCTGAACAATATCCTGTGCACACGTGGTTGGGATAATAGATCAAAGAAAAGTCTCAAAAGTTGCCCAATTTAAGATCGACATCAGTTGTGTGAGTCAAGATTATTTAATGATGAACACAGAAAAACGACCAGCCGACACGTGTTTCGGCACAAAGGGGAGTAGTCCCGTGACTCTTCAGGGCCGAACGGGTAGTGGCAACCTGAGCACAGGTGAAGTAATGGACGTCTCAGTAGGGAGGGAGTAAAATCTTGAAGTCCTGCCCAGACGCGGGTGGCCAGGGAATAGATATCCCGGTGCTGCCAGTGGGCAGGGCCCAGAGAAAACACGCTAGAGTATTCTTCTCCAATTCCCATGCGGGTCCCGGGCTCACTCGCCTGTTACTCTTCCCCCCGCTTTTGCCGCACTTCCCGAGCTATACTCTAGCGTGTTTTCAAGAAATTGATAACGCAATTAAGAGTATCAAATTGGGGAAGGCCCAAGGGCCGGACAGATTTAATGCCACCATCTTCAAAACTCTTGCTGTCCTACTAAGACAACCATTATTAAATCTTTATGATCATTTCACTTCCACTGGACAGGTAGCAGGCACCACAGCGGAAGCCATCATATCTGTAATACCTAAAGAGGGTAAAGACCACCTTCTCACCAAAAACTATAGGCCCATCTCCCTAATAAACATTGACTGCAAGCTATACACTATGATACTAACTAAATGGATAGAGAAACGTATATATAAACTTATCCATCCATCCCAGCTGGGGTTCCTCAAACACAGACTATCAAGCGATTATACAAGAACCTTCTGCCATGCAATTGAAAAAGCGAACCTATTCGACACCCCAACGGTAGCCATCACACTCGATGCTGAAAAAGCATTCAATAAGGTAGACTGAGTTTTCTTACGTATGATGCTCGAAAAATTCAACTTGGGAAACACTCTGATAGGTATGATCATGGCGCTGTACAAAGAACCATCAGCGAAGGTCAGGGCGGGGGGAGCAAGCTCATCTAGCTTCTCACTCAAACAAGGAACGAGACATGGATGTCCTCTCTCACCATCACTTTTTTTTACTAGTAATCGAACCATTCTTTCAACACTTAAGAGAAAATAAAGATATTGCGAGTCTAGCCTTCGGAGACACGGTTGTCAAAGTAGGTGCTTACTCAGATGATAAGAGACAGAGCGGGGGTATTGTTAAGCACAGGGTATATGGTAGCGCTGACCCAATAACGTGAGTATCACAGATGATAGTATTTAGTGCGGTGCAACAGGTTGAGGGAAAACCCATAAGCCCTCAATAATGGACAAAAGTCCGTATTACACAAATGACAGCAAGTCCTGTGCACACGCAAATAGGTATTAACAACACGTAAAATATTCGTTGTTTAACAAAAGACAACAGTAGATTCTTTTCTTCAAATGTTGATTTAATGTATGTTGCTTCACAGGCGGCCAGCCAACACGTGTTTCGTCATTGGGTGTATAACCCTAGACTTCTTCAGGGCTTATGTCTACGGTAGTCACATATCAGACCTTACAGCTGGTGATAATTCCGACCCAGCGGGTCCTAAAAGGCCACTTTTAAACTGGCACGTCCTAGTCACGGATCTGTTGTAACTGGTAAGTTCAGGCCAGAACAACGTATTCACAGTTAAATCAGGCTGTATATGCCAAGGCAAATATATATCCAAGGTGTCTATATTTATATCCCAGTATTGCCAAAAGGGGAAACGCGGCTCCATCCACCGCAGACCAGCATCAGGCGAGTGCGCCCCGTGGCTCCTCTCTCCGGCACCGTATCCAACGAATATTTTACGTGTTGTTAATACCTATTTGCGTGTGCACAGGACTTGCTGTCACTTACTCAGATGATGTCCTGGTCATCTCAGAGAATGCGGAGGTACCTATTCCAGCGCATATGTGGTTGATACAGGAATTCTCAGAGGTTTCAGGGTACACACTGAACAAAGACAAAACGGAAGTCAAGCTGCTTAATAATCGAGGCAATAAGGAAATAATAGGGGAGTTAGGTCTGACGTGGCAAACAGGCACAATTAAATATCTGGGTCTGGAGTTCACTAACAACCTCATTACAACAGTAGAAGAGAATGAGAACATATTGCTGGAAAAAATCGCCGAACTACTGAAAGGATGGTCACCAAAATTTCTGTCCTGGTGGGGTAGAATAGAAACAATCAAGATGATGATTACCCCCCTTATTAACTATCTAATCAGCATGCTTCCGATGAGATTGTCTGAAGCCTTCCTTATGAAAATAGACAAGGCCCTCAACAATTTTCTTTGGCAAGGGAAGAAACCAAGAATCTCATTAATTAAACTCAAACAAGCTAAAGATAAAGGAGGGGTGGGTCTCCCAAACTTTAGAGCTTACCAAGCAGCGTTCCTATGTAAATAGGGTTCGGCCTGGTTCATCGAAAACCCGGCCTGTCGACCGCTGTGACTAGATGTGGAAAAAAACCTAATTATCGGTAGCCCCTACCCGCGTTCATGACAATGAATACCTCTTTGCTTCCCCACTTCAAATACATTATACAAAATACAAGGCAGACACTATTTCAGTTAGAGAAACGGTTCACTGATAGAATATCAATGCTAAAAACATCTATGGTAAAAATATCGAAAAAAATATAGATTGTAAAAATATCGACTGCCTATACTTAAACAGGTAAGTACAAAAATATTAAATCAAAAATATTGAAGTTAAAAATATAGATGTAAAAAATATCGATTAAAAAATATAAATAAAATAAAATAATATATATATTAAATATATAAAATATTAATATTATCTTTAACAAAATAAATTAAATGTAATATACATTTTAACTAAATATAAAAATTAACTTAATTTAAAAAAATATAAACCCGCAAACATAATTTATACATAAACATATATTTACTTTAAAATATCGTATTAACTATTATCTTTATTTAATTTTTAAACTTTTAAATTATATAAAAATAAAATATATACATATATCAATAATTTAAAAAAAAAACATTCTATAATTAATTAAAACATTAAACTATTAAAACAAAATTAAAATGTATATTTCGCAATACAATATATACAACAGTAGGGAAAATGTTGGATAGCGAAATAATTAAATTTACTTTTCCAACTGCAATGAGTGCAACAGTAGGGAAAGTGTTGGATAGCGGAGGGGTAAACATTACTATTCCCACTCCAAAGAGTGCAACAGTAGGGAAAGTGTTGGATAGCGCAGGGGTAAAATTTACTATTCCCACTCCATTGAGTGCAAAAGTAGGGTAAATGTTGGATAGTAGAAGAATTAAATTTACTATTCCAACTCCAGTGAGTGCAACAGTAGGGAAAATGTTGGATAGCTAAGGGGTAAAAATTACTATTCCCACTCCAGTCAGTGCAACAGTAGGGAAAGTGATGGATAGCGGAGGGGAAAAATTACTATTCCCACTCCAGTGAGTGCAACAGTAGGGAAAGTATTGGACAGCAGAGGGGTAAAAATTACTATTCCCACTCCAGTGATTGCAACAGTAGGGAAGTGCTGGATAGCGGAAGGGTAAAAATTACTATTCCCACTCCATTGAGTGCAACAGTAGGGACATTTTTGGATAGCGGAGGGGTAAAAATTACTATTCCCACTCCAGTGGGGGCAACAGTAGGGAAAGTATTGGATAGCAGAGAAACAAAAATTACTAATAACATTTAAACAATTAAAAAAATTAAATAATCTTGAAAATAAATAAACAATATTTTAAAAATATACAATTAAATATATCAAACATACAAAAGAACACATATTATAATGTTAATTACATATAACAAAAAGGTACAAATATTATATAAAATAAATTAATAAATACATTTATAAACATTATTTATTTAAAAGGAGCAAATATTCACAAACAAATTATTTAAAACATAAATGTATTTATTTTATTTCCTACCCTGTAACACCACACCAATAAAAAAATACCAACATTTTTATTTAAATTTATTTCCATAATTAACATAATGAATTTAAAATATATTATTAATAAAAAAAGATAATAAACATTCATTGAGTACACATTCTTTAAAACTATTATATCCACAACGCACACCTAAAATTAATTACACAATCACCATAATTAATACTAATTAATTAATTTAAATTAATTAACAAATAATTAATAATTCATCGATATAAAATAAATTACTTCCCACCCTTCACACCATTTATACCTATAAACACCACAACACACACCTAAAATGAATTACACAATTGCCATAATTAATTAATTTAAATTATTTAACAACTAATTAATAATTCATCAATAAAAAATAAAAGGCCCATTACGATACCGGGCGTAAAAAAATCCGCCACCCATGAAAGCGGCAAAAATCCGCCCGCCTACACCATCTGAATACCGACCCAGCAATCATGATGACCCGAACCGAAAACCGCCAGCGGCGGATAAAAAACACAAAATACCGCCCGCCCTTGCCCGAGTCGGAGTCAAACCGCCTGCCACGGACGGAAAGACGCACGACAACACAAAACCGCCCGCCCGCCCTCACGGTCGAGACACCGCACGTGAAATTACGATCGCACCGACATGAGCGCGGAAAAACAACAAATACACCGCCCGCCAGCGTAAACAACACCGGAGAAAATGGACACGGCAGAAGCCATGGCGGCCACGTCCCTGCACAGAAACAGCCGCGGACTCAAACAAACACACACAACATGGCAAACAAGTCCACACAGCAACCCACGCACAAATACACAGACAAAGTACACATCCCGAAAACACACCACCCCTGGACAAACAAATAAACCACAAAGCCCAGAACACCAGCCACAACACACCTGAAAACAACAGACCATCAGGACACACCCAAACAGGTAAGTACAAAAGCAGCCCCTCCACAGACCACAACCCCTTGCAACATTGCAAAGCAGAGAGGAGAGGACACAGTAACACAGCAAGGACAGCAGCACACCACAGATACGCACACATCACACCACCACCAAACACCGGCACCACAAACCCCCTGCACATCACACATCACACACCGCACCAGCACCACAAACACCATGGCATCACACAGAATGCCCAAGTTCACTTCCACTGAGCTGACGGTCATGGTCGACGAGATCGTCAAGGTGCACACACAAATCTATGGCAACCAGGTCCAGCACACACCACTAGCCACCAGAAACAGAATGTGGAACAGAATTGTAGACCAGGTCAATGCAGTCGGGACCGTACCCAGAAACAGAGGAGAAATAAACAAACGGTGGAACGACATCAAAAGCCTGGTCAAGAAGAAGGAGAGCAAAAACCGAGAGCTGGCTGCCACGACTGGCGGAGGGAATCCCGCGCATTACAAGACCTTCAAAGCGTGGGAGGAGAAGGTGCGAGTCATCATCCATCCGGAGATCCTCACCGGATTACCAGGGGGAGTGGAGGCTGGTAAGTACAAACAAATGTATGCCAGCACACCGCTATGTACTCACATGCACTACCACCATGCCATAGCTCCGAGGGACAAACACCCCCATGTCCAGTACACAATACACAACACATCACTCACACATGCAACAGGCACCACCACACACACAGCCCAAACATATCAACTAACAAAACCATGGGGGCATGTGTTCACACAGCCAGCCACGTAACCACCAACATGTCCCCTAGTACTCCAGAAGCGCCACAACGAGCACCCCCACACCCATGTGGCAGCCGTAGCTGCACTAACCGACAAGTGACAGGTAAGTAGCCGCAACACAAAGGCAGTGGGTGGGAGGGGGGACAGCTGAAGTACAACACCCACCAGGCCCATAGTCCCACAGCACAGCAAGGAGGAGCACCCCCACACCCATGTGGCAGCCGTAGCTGCACTAACCGACAAGTAACAGGTAAGTAGCCGCAACACAAAGGCAGTGGGTGGGAGGGGGACAGCTGAAGTACAACACCCACCAGGCCCCTAGTCCCACAGCACAGCAAGGAGGAGCACGGCCCACACCCATGTGGCAGCCGTAGCTGCACTAACCGACAAGTGACAGGTAAGTAGCCGCAACACAAAGGCAGTGGGTGGGAGGGGGACAGCTGAAGTACAACACCCACCAGGCCCCTAGTCCCACAGCACAGCAAGGAGGAGCACGGCCCACACCCCACACCCACGTAGCAGCCACTGCAGTGCACACCGGCAGCCGACAGGTAGACATCCCGCCCCAGGACAAACGGTGTCAGTGGGCGTCCAGCCATCACCACGACCCATAACACCGCCCCCACCCCCACAGACCTGCAACATGGAGCACCCCCCGCCCATAACCATGTTGCATCCAGTCCAGTGCACGCTCAAAAACAACCTGCAGGTGGGAAACTGGACAGGGCGGGGTCACTGGAGGCATGAGGACTGAATTACGACTAACACATGGGACATGTCAAGTAGCAGAGGAACACGCAGCACTGCTCCCTGTCACAACCATGTGAACAATGTGCACACGGACATGAACCACAGAGTCACACCCCACATGACCCATCACAGACACAGCAACACCCAAGGAGCCACGTCTGCATGCACAAGTCACATTGATTACAGAACCACACGGCAGGCACAGTGCAACCCATCACACACAACTGCAACACCATCGAAGTCCTGTCCATGTAGCCCCTACTGCCTGTCAACCACACATCCCACAACTACGCCCATATACGACATACCACACTAGACGCAACAGCGTGAAACAAAATAAATGCACACGAACACCACTGGACCCATCAAACACCAGACACACAATGCACATACAACATACCATCCATCTCATCCGTCAGCCCCAGTCACATGAAAGGTATGTCATCCGAACAGCTGGTCCACATACAGTAGTCACGCAAAGAAACATGCCCATGACAAATCATGTGCCAGAAGTGAATGAAGCGCACGTCACACTGTGAGCAACAACACACATAACATGGGCCACACCCCCCTGAGCACTGCATTGATGCACATGGCACAGGGCAGCACGCACACCAAGGAATTGGACCATCTGCAATACGTCGTGTGGCACACAACCATCACTCACTCATAACAATGCGTCCAATTACATGGCCAGAAATCACAACAGACAGCAAATATGCAGGGTATGTCAGACATACACACACCTCAGACCATGCACTGTCATGTTGCCACAACAAATGTCACGTTCTGCACCCATGGCTCACAGTATGTACCCCCAAAGCATAGTTCATCTCAAATGCGTTTCAGGGGGCTGACCCCCATTATGCCATCTGCGTTTCTAAGCGTTCCATATGAACCCCCAAAGCATAGTTCATCTCAAATGCGTTTTAGGGGGCTGACCCCCATTATGCCATCTGCATTTCTAAGCGTTACATTTGAACCCCAAGAGCATAGTACAAACCAACCTCCACGATGGGTCTGGAGTCCGCCTACACCAGAGCCACAAAAAGCAGGAGCACAGCAACACACCCATCTGCATTGCCAATCCGTCCCATGCCACATGTCCACAGCACACAGTCCCATTGGCATGCCCACACAACAACAAATGGCACAGCCACACACACGGCTCCGGGAAACCTGTGCACGACTGTGCACGTACTGTGGATGTCAGACAACCTATACATACTCTGTCATGTGCAACACAATAACATATCTCATTCCCCCCACAGGTGACGAACTGCTGGATGCTGGAGATGGAGACAGCAGCCAGCACAGCCAGCCTGCAAGCCCCCAACAAGGACTCACGGATGTGGAGGATCTGTCCTCCGACTCGGACACGGACCACCCAGCAGGCCCATCTGGTGTGGCAGGGCCCAACCGCACCCCAGGCACCCTCCTACCCACCAACCCATCATCCAGGGCTGATGACCACTCACAGCCCCCTGCTGCCACTGTTGTGGCGGCCACTCCCACGGTCGTTGCGGCCACTCCCACTGCCGCAACCCCCACCACCGCCGCGACCACCACCACGTCATCACTGGCCCCAGCCCCAGCGCAAGTGGTGGTCCGGCCGACTGGGTCCACCCTGGGAGCCACAGCGAGGACCGTGGTGAGCAATGTGGCAAGTGGGAAGGTCGGTGGCAGCAGTACTGGTAGGAGGAGCAGGGTCAGGCCAACGCCAGCCTCCCCTGGGAGCCATGCCCTGCCTCAAATGGCCAGAGTACTTGGGGCCTATGAAGAGGCCCAAGGACAATGGGCCAGGTCTGCTTCCGACACGCGGGAGGTCCTGGGGGTGTTGAGGTCCATGGACGCCCATATGGGCCAATTCGTGTCCCGTATGGACCAACTCGTGGACCTCATGGGCCAGCTGGTGGTGGCGGTGGGGTCACAGGCAAGGCCAGCAACACCACCTCCGCCACCACCTGCTAGGGCGCAGGGTCGGCCAGCAGTGTCCACTTCCCCTGCGTCCACAGCCAGTGAGCACACCTCACCCACCACCAGCAGGTCGCCACCACACACCCCCCTCCCAAACGTGGAAGGGGCCGTCCGAAGTCGAAACAGATGTCCCGGGAGGACTTCGCACGCTCCAGACGCAAGTGAGGCAGCCAGCCATCCTTGACCACCCACTGCATTGACTTGGACTACGATCCCACCCCACACAACCATCAGAATGGCATGTGTCTGTTGGACTAGGGACATAGACCTAGTGGGTACACCCTGAGCATCACGCAGCCATGGCCGACAGCTCATCGTCACTGCACGCAACACTCATGTCATCACCTTGCACACAATGACATGTCACAGTTGAAAATAAATGCACCTTTTACACAAACTGCTGTCTGTGCACTGTGTTTATTGAACGATGATCAACCGCCACCTTGAGCAGAGAAGCATCGGATGTGTGGCATGGCGATGGGACAGGAGGGGCTGTAGGGACCTAGGGGGGAAAACAGAACAGGAGCACATCCAATGAGTGTGTCACACACCCATCACACAGTACATGTCAACAACTACATGCAATGTACACACATCGCACAGTGCAATAGGGCACAATGCCACAGCCACCGTCAGTGGCATACAAACCTGGACATGGACCATTGACACACAGCACACAGTGTACATAAGGCCTCCGTGACACAGCACACAGACACCTGCACAACTACAGCCACATCATCCGTCGTACATGGACACTCACCGTCAAGTGAAGTAGCGGGCGATGAGCTGCTGACGGACATTCACAGCTTCCTCCTCTCCGCTGTCTTCCTCACTCGAGCTGTCCTGGTCTGCAGGCTGGGGCCCTGGTTGATCTCCATCATCCACAATTAGGGGGATCTGCTTCCGAATAGCCAGATTGTGCAGCATGCAGCAAGCCACCACTATCTGGCACACCTTCTGTGGGGAGTACGCCAGCGCACCCCCGGTGCGGTCCAGGCATCTGAACCTGGACTTGAGGAGGCCAAAGGTACGCTCGACCACACGTCTGCGCCTCCCATGTGCCTCATTGTAGCGGTCATCTGCTGGGGTCCGAGGATTCCGTAATGGACTGAGCAGCCAGGGCCCATTCGGGTAAGCCGAGTCACCTGGGCGTGAGGGACACAGAGAACCGTTGCAATTCAAACGGGACAGTAGACAGCATCCTTAAGCCAGCACGCTACACAACTCCACATACTCACCGACAATCCAGCCACGGTCCTGTTGCAGATTGGTCATCAGTCGTGGTAATATGCTGTTGCGCATGATGTGCGCGTCATGGGCCGAGCCTGGGAACTTCGCACACACGTGGGAAATGACCATGTCCGCAAGGCACACCACTTGCACATTCAGGGAGTGCGTGTGCTTCCGGTTGCGGAAGAGCTGCTCAGTGGCCTGTGGTGGGACAAGGCCAACATGGGTGCAATCTATGGCACCAACGACGTGTGGGATCCGTCCAAGGGCATAGAATGCACCCTTCACTGCCGCCAACTCATGTGCCCTGGGGAATCGGATGTACCTGTTCCTGTACAGCATCATGGCTGCCAGTACATCCCTCAGCACCATGCTGAACATGGGCTGGGACATCCCACCTCCACTGCCCACTGTGTGCTGGAATGACCCAGTGGCGAAAAAATGCAGTGCAGCCATCACCTTAGCCGTGGGGGTGAATGCTGTCGGATACACCCTGCGAGGACGGAGGTGGGGTTCCAACATGGCACATAGTCGATGCAGGGTTGGTCGGTCCAGACGAAATTTCCGGATGACCTCAGAATCCTCCATGTCCGCCAACAATTGGTAAGGGCGGTAAATGTTTGGTCTCCGCCTAGGAAAGATGGAAGTGGACACATGTCAAAGCAACACGCCACATGGCATTTACACATACACATAACTGATATGACAGAGCAAGAACATGAGTCACAGAACAGCTGTCATGCAGGGACAGCACAGCCACAATACACTTACACAGGTCTCCCAGCAATAGCAATGTGCAGTGACACGAACCATTGCTATGTGCATGCACATGGGGATCCAGGCCTCAATGACCTGTGAGGCGTGCTGATGGGGACTGACTGCATATTCGGCAAGCGGCAACACCACGGCAACATGACTGGCTGCTGTGCATCACACTGCTTCCGAGGCTGGATGAGCATGGCACACACCAACGACGATGTGGGCACAGGCTGAGCGGCCAAGAAAAGTGGGACCTGTGGCACGAGGGGATATGTGACAGTCATTGGTGTCACCACTGCACCCTATGTGCAGCACTGTACGGATCACACCTCCAGAAGCATTGACAGGTGTACACATTGACAGCCCCATGCCAACACGGCTGTGTGCTTGCAAATACACATCACATGTGACACGTAACCTTGCACGTGCCAAGTGGCAGATGTACATAGTGAGAGATGGCATGCGTGTGCATATGCGTATACCATGCACCCATGCCAATGTGCAGATTGTGACATGCTAACAGACATGTGGGGGCCGGCCACTGGCCGTCCCTGCCCATGCACACGGCATGTTGTGGCCCCGTCCATTGTGCACCTGCACCCACACGCACATCATGGCCACACCTGCAGATGCAGTGCGCACATCATACTGTGTGGTGCACATTGCTTCAGCGGACTGTCAACAACATGGCCCAGGCCATTACGGCCAACTCCGATGACCCGCGCGGTTGCACCCTGCGTGTTCCACTATGGGGGTAGGCGTCCCGGGCCAGCTGGGAGCAGGCCGACGTCTGCAATTGCCAATGCAGGTCCCAGTGCACTTGTTGCTCGTGTGAATGTCAGGCTGGGCCATGCTGCCCCTCTCAGTCCCAGCAGGCCTGGCCTGCACATTGACTGCACAATGCCAGTAGATGACAGCACCGACTGCCTAGTGGGTTGCATGTGTCTCCTGTTCAGGACCCTCCAGATGGGCGCTAACTCAGTACTGACTATTGGACACACCATGTCTCGTGATAGGGATGTGTGTGTGGGATGGTGGCACTGAATGTGACCTCCGTTGCGTGGTGGGCCATGCACAGGGCGAGTACGTCGATGATTGCGCAGTGTTGGTCACTGTGGGTGCACCCACACAGATGTGTTGCCCTATGTCCATTTTCTATGTCCGCATGGTAATGGACTGTAGATGTGGGCAGACTACACATTGGTCGATGTGCTGTCAATTTGAATGTACCTTCACACCAGGCACAGCTGCCCCTGCACATGTGACCACTGCTGCACTCGCTGCTGGGTCTGTGGAGCTGATGCACCATCTGTGCGTGGGGCGGACAGCTCTCCTCACTTCCGTCATTGCGCATGTCATCACTTTGCCGCAGGTGATATGGATCATGGAGGGCCCACATGTACGCGTGGGTGGCCTCAACAAGTGTGTCCAATGGTTGTCACCCCCAGTCAGTGCTTCGAATGTGAATGATGTTGTGCTGGTGCTAATTTCAGTGTGGCGGGTGGGCGGGGCTAGGTGCGGGCTTACATGCAGGACATGGGAGGGTGATCGGATTGCCGACTAGTTGCAATACACACGGGGCACGTCTTTTCCTGTCCACATCAGGGTCATTCCTTGCACTCACTGACAGTACTACAGTCGTCTTTGTCCCTGTCCTCATGGCCTCCCCTCGCTCCCCCAATATGCATTTACACCTGTGGGGCTAGCGCATGCAGATGCAGCCCCAAGCTCGCCCCGGAGAGGCCAAGGAGTGTATGTGTGGGTCCAGTTGAACGAGTGGTCTGTCTCACGGCATGATGTGTGGCGGGACGCCGTCCACCTGCGTGGTGCCCCGACTCGAGACCCGGGCAACATAGACAATGCATTGCAGTCTCCGCAGTCCGGATACACCACCTGCGACACACAGAGGCTGTAGCTGCCCTAGCGGCCCATGCCGCGTCCATCTGGGGCTGATGGACCCACACATTCACTCCTTTGCCTCACTGGGGCGGGCTCGGAGGTGCTTGCGCACGCGCTGGCTTTTCTGTTGCAACGGCATGTGACGTGTGTGGAGATGTAGGCAATGAGTGGGATGGTGCGAGCCACCTTCCGTGACGTCACTCCTGCTCGTGACGTGTGCGTCCCCCAATACTTCCATGTGACTTGAGCCATGCTACACATTGAGGATGTTTTGCATGCGTGATGTGTCCCGGAGGAGCGCGCCGAGTCCTCTCCCCCACCATGCTCCACTGCCATCCCGTGCCCTGGATTGCCTGTGCAGGTTG
Organism: Calotriton arnoldi; assembly: GCA_963921515.1. Classification (NCBI taxonomy): domain Eukaryota; kingdom Metazoa; phylum Chordata; class Amphibia; order Caudata; family Salamandridae; genus Calotriton; species Calotriton arnoldi. The sequence continues at coordinate 585,716 of CAWUFW010005693.1, forward strand.
ACAATGTTGGGGATACACCTGGTCGGCAGGGGCTGTGTGTGCCTTGTCAAGGGCCTGGCGGCCGCACAACAGGTTCCAGCTTGTCCACAGAGGGTGGGCTGACGTGTACGCCTGATACCGCATTGTTCGTGTGCCCGGCTGCTGTGCACACACGTGTTCACATCCCCCCCCGACAGGTGGCCTTTGACATTGCCCAGGGAAGCGTTAATGTGCAGTTCCGGACCCCTCCCGACACAGCGTGGTTCGACTTTGCATGTGCGCATCTGCCCGTCACACCCACCCACCTGAGCGAAGCGTCACTACCGCATCACACGACACATGTGTGTCTTCCACAGTTGTGCTACTCATTTGCGTTGACATCCAATGACAGTGGACTACATGGTCATGTCACGACTGCCGTGTACATCACACACTCTCATCATCTCCCATTCGTACTTGTGAAAGGAATCAGCAGAGACAGTTTCTTTCTTCAAACCATGTATTGTGACTTATGTCCTCTGTGATGCAGTATAGTGGACACTACTGGCAGCGGAATGCATGTGGAGGATATACTGAGCATGATTACACATTGCTAAGGGTGTAGGGGTACATGTGATTAGCTGTTGCATGTGGGATGTGGGCTTCAGAGTTACATCTGCTTGGCCGTTGCAGTGCTAATGTTCTTTTGCAAATAGCTGCGGTGCTGCGGACTTTGACACAGACGGTATACATTTAGCCTACCAGACCGCTTGGCATCATGGGCACAGTCCATCTCAGTTCCATGTGACAGGTGTGCTGCTGTTGTTACTCATGCACGCGTGCGTGTGAGTTGACATCAGGGCATGGGCTTACGTGCATGCAACGGCGTCCCACTTGTTGTTGCCATATGGTGGCTCCTGGACATGTCACAGTCACTGGGGTCGTGTTGTTGTTGTATGCACTTGTCGTCCATGCAAAGGTCCTGTTACGGGATTTCCGGGGAGGGGGAGAAGGGGTGCAGCTCTCACATTCTCCAGCCGGGCGATTCCTGTCCACTGTGCGGTGCATATGTCCATGGGCGCAGGATCCATGTCATGGCATAGTTGTACGTGCAGTTCTGTCCATGTGGGTGCGATGCACATATCCCATGCCACTGCCTCCCCCGATACATGCAGAGTTCCTGGATGTGATGGGGAACAGTGTGCATGTCCCGGACACATCCGATGTCATGGCATTGTCGTTGATGGTGTGGTATCAGTTGCAGGTCGTTTGGTATGGCTGTTGTGGTGGTTACTGGCCAGTCCGTGCGGAAGCTAAGCATGGGTACGGTGTCGGACATCATGGCTCACTTGGGGGATTGCGTCGGGGTCCTACGTATTGACAGGTTGACAGGTATGCGATGGCTTCCTGCAGGGCTTCCATTTCATTGGTGGTAAACATGTTTGCCAGCCAATGTAGCGGATGGTGGCTGTCACGGTGTTGTTCGTAAGTTGTCCCTTGTAGGAGCATGATGGGGCATGCTGGGTGACATTCGATGTAGCTGTGATCCATGATCCGTCGTGTGGAGGCACAGTGGTCCCATTGCAGTCTGGGCCCGATGATCGCCACATACGTCATGCCCCCATAGGCTGAACAGACCCTGTCGTGTGCGTCCAGAGGGTGGAATAGTGGTAGCAGGTCCGCCCTTGGACATGCCGGGTTGGAGAGGCACAACTCCACAGGATGGTGGAAGGGACACCTCCGACAGTAGAAGACGGGTATGACGCAGCTGAACAATGCGATGCGGTAAGTCAGTCGGTAACTTACGTTCAGCAGGGATAGGGGTTCGCATCCCAACATCTGTATCAGATTGTGTTTGTACAGCTTGACCTGTCTGGCGTAGTTGGGTAGGTGTGTTGTAGGTGCCATTTTGCTGCGGGGCGATGTGGTGGCGTGCTCCGGCTGTGTGTGCAGTCTGCAGTGTGCAAGCTCCGAGGTTGCTGTGAGGTCTGTGATGGTCGTAGGGGGCAGGACTTATGTTCTGTTAGCTCGTGCAGAGGACACGGGCCCTCATCCCACGTGCTTCTCTGAATGTTCAAGGTCAGTGGTGTGTGACTCCTTCCAGATAACTGGCATGGGAACGGCATGGGGGAGTTTTATAATTATTTCTTCCCCGTTCGGTATGTTCTTAGGTGATATGCGCTATCTGCCCTGTGGTCGGTTTCCTCTGCATGCCTGTGTTGGTCTTTTTTTGGGACAATGGCTGTATTCTCCGGCTTGTTTAGTCGGGTTGTGGTTTCGGAGTTGGAATGGAAGGTCATTCAGTGCTGTCTGCTCTCCCGTGTGTGGGCGGCAGGCTGTGTTTCCGCTATGCGTTGGGCCTTGTGTGTGGGTGTCATTCTTGGGTCCACCTGTTGTCGGTCCCCGGGCTCTTTGGTGTTCCGTTTTGTATGTCTGGTTCATGGGTGCAGGGTGGTATGGGTGTTTCTGTGTGGTACTGGCGTACCTCTTCCCGACGGGGCCCATGTTCTGCTGGGTGGTGTTGCCGCCGCTGTGTGCTTCGCCATGTTTGTCACACAGGGGTGTGTCCTGATGTTGCGTGACTTCACTGACATGTGGGCGTCGGTTGTGTGACGTTGGGTGTTGTCCGTGAATTGGGCGTTAGGGACATGACTGTGGCAGGCCTGTCACGTGTCATGTGCGTTCTGGGTGTGGCTGGTGTGTGTGGTGCTTGGTTGTGTCCCTGTGTTGTTTGTGTGCGACGCGGGCATGGCGTTGTGGTTGGGCGCTGAGTTGTGCGCATGTGTGCCTACCTGCGTCTCCGCGGTGCGTTGCCTCCTTGGTGGTGCATCAGGTATAGCATGGGGAGGGCCTGCAGTGCTGGATTCATGCTCAGGGGGCTCGCCTCTTCGGTGTCTGTGCTCGGTGTTCGGGTTTCCGCCTCACTTTCACGTGCGGTGTCTCTTAGCCGTGGGAGCTGTTTGTTTGCGGCATCGTAATTTGTACGCCGGGCGGTACGTGATTTCGTCTGGCGGTGTGTCTCCATTGGGCTGCGCCGCTACGTGAGCGGGCGCACTTTGATGGCGGACGGCGTCGCTGGCTTGCCGGCGGTGTTTGGCTGCCTTTTCACATCGTAATTTGGCGGGCGTGTGGGCTGCGGCATGCGGGCGGTAACTGGTGGTTTTTGCATCCGCCAGCACGGCGGTAGTGCTTCCGCCCGCCATCCTAATGGGCCCCTAAATTACTTCCCACCCTTAACACCATTTACACCATTTACACCTATAAACGCCAGAACACACACCTAAAATTAATTACACAATTACCATAATTAATTATTTAAATTTAAATTAATTAACTAATTATTAAACAATTATTAATAAATTAATTTACACATTTAACACTATAACATCACAATTAAACAAATATTAATAAATAAAAATTATTCAATACAATTATAACTACTATAAATAATCAATACATTTTATATAATTAAATTACTTCCCACCCTTTTCCCCTATAAACCCACAACCCATTACGGAACTAAAAACGTAAAATTACATTTAAAAAAAACTTTAATAACTACTAAAATTTTAACACATATAATAAAAATACAAACAATTCTTATACAACAAAACAAACATCACACACATATAAAATATATACTAAAATACATAACATTAATAAAAAATCGATATTTTTAACAAATATGGGGCCGATTCCGATCTGGGTCGGAAAACTCTCCGACCGAGCCGGATCCGGAGAGATTTCCGACCGAGCCGGACTCCTGCAGTCCGACCGAGCGAGTACGATGCGGCCGCATGCTGCCGGACTCGATTCGGTCGGACTCTCATTGAAGTCAATGGGAGCCGGTCGTACGACGCGTACATGGGCTCCCATTGACTGAATGGGTACGTCGCGAACAAGTGCGCCCCCTACAGTGGGTACGCGTCGGTGCCATCCGCACCGTACATGCCTGTGTTGGGGAGACCCATAGGTCTCACCCTGTGTCCGAGTCGTAAGGCTGCGGGTGAAGGGGGGTCCGACGCGGACCCCCGAAGTCCGACTCGGACCCTCGAAGTCCGACTCCGGGAGCTTTTGCGAGCCGGACTCTCCGACTCGATCCGGCTGTCCGAATCGAGCATCGTACTAGCTCGGTCGTGAAACGTCTCCATTGGGCGCCACGGTTTGCTTGCGACCGAGTCGTACGGAGCGGTTCGGAGCCGGAAACGATTCGAACGGTGAATTCGCGCTTGTTCGCATCGTACTTCGCCGTCCGGACCCGTGTACGAATCGGACGGAAAATCAGCCTCCGAATCGGATCCGCTAATGCCGAACCCGATTCGGTGCCCTTCCGACCGAGATCGGAATCGGCCCCTAAATTTTTACAAACGATATTAAACACTTTGATATTTTTTTAAATCAATATTACTTACCTAAAATCGATATTCTTGACCATGAGGATTTTTCTGTTGATATTCCTGACCCACGATATTTTTACCACGATATTTGTGCAATTCGATATTTCTTCCTCAATATTCTTTCTCTGCACCTAGAGAAACACTCCAACGTCAAATTTAGGACCTCTAACATGACAACACTATGGTACAATCCTAATATACAAATAGAAGGCCAGACACTATACTGGCAGGACTGGTCACAAAAGGAAAATAACTTTATAAAGGACTTGTACGATGACACCTCCCCAAAGCCCTTCTCCAATCTGGAGATGGAAAAAGAGCTGAATACAATAGATCTATATCAATTCTTGAAACTTAAGGTCTAGATTGCCTAATTACCCATAACGCTTACAGCCCCCTCGCTACCCTCCAAGTTAGCCCAGTATAAAAGCTGGGACATATGGTTTCTAAATTATACAAACTACTATTACTAGAACCCCGTAAATCCCACAAAGAAAATGAGAGGAAATGGGAAGCAGAAACTAATTCTAACATGATCAAATTTGACTGGGAACGAATATACAGGACACCCTTCAGAAACAAAATCTCACCTACACTCTCCCAAACAAAGTTCATGATTATTAACAGAACTTACTGGACGCCAAGCAGACTACACAAGATTAACCTTATTGAAACCCCCTCTGCTGGAACTGCAACAAGCAGGTAGGCGATCTTACACACATGTTATTTCATTGCCCCTTACTTCAAGCATTCTGGGACAAAATCTTAGACTGTATTAGAGACACCTTTCACGTCAACCCAACCAGGGAGTTCTCTTACATGCTACTAGGCCCCGTAGACCCCCAACTACAAAATGATAAAGATCGTAACCTGCTGGACCTAATTCTGACTCTGGCATGCAAAATCATTTTATATCACTGGAAGAATTACAAAGTCATATCATTCAAGGTATGGCAGGAGTGGCTAAATGCACACAACTTAACTTTACAACTCACCCCATGGCGCACCCCCCATACTAAATTATGGAACTCCTTAGACTCTTCCACCTTCGTTTTCAAACCCCCATGAACTACGGAGACATTTCTGAGGCATATTGCCTACTTTACCGCAAGTGAAAATCGCTAAATCGTGTCAGGAGTCCGTTGAAGGAGATCCCCACTTTGGCAAATGTCCACTGTAATGTTCCAATGGCTTTTCTTTTCCTGTTTTCCCTGTTTGCTTTCATTTTTGCTTACTTTCTTTCTTTCCTTCACTCTTCATTTTAGAGGGACAACTACAAACTCCCCCAATCATTTTTGGATGAGACTATCAAAACCAAACCAGGTAATACTTAAGCCACAAGGATGGCTTGATTTTAAGTTCTCGGATGCTACTGACTCTTGGGCTTGGAATTTATACTTGGGCAGCCAAACAATATCTTGTGATCTTTTAAATAATGTTTGATTAATGTTTATGTCTCGACTGCATGGATGATACTCATGTTAATAGGAGATGTAATACATGATGTCATTTTCATTTTGTTGTATTTTCTTTTTTTAAAAACAATCCCTAATAAATATTATTTGAAATAAAGAACATCTTACAATTTCAAATGCAAACTGGTTTGCATGCATTCTTAAATAACAGTGAGTCCTCTCAGAATTTCTTTGGCTGGTATTTCTGAAGTGAAGGCCTTAATCTTGCCTTTGACAATAGTTTTTAAACGTGCTGGAGCTAACAAGTAAGCTTCTGCTCCGACCTCCTGAAAAAGCTTTATGAGTTGCCTTTAGCGCCACTTGCGCTCAACTGTAATATGACAGAAATCGGGACGGACAAAGAAGAACATATCCCTATATTGCCTCTGGGACTCAGGTCGAGCTTTCTCGAATATTGCCTGACAAAGGAAAAACTTGCCAAAAAGTACCAAAACAGCCCTAGGCCAAGGTTCTCCTGTATTCCCCGGTTGCTTTTGTTTGTTACGCATTATAGGGAATCTATGAACCCTCTGAACTTCTGACTCCCAATTCCATGCAGAGAGTTCGGGAAATGCATTTTTTATGGAGTTCCAGCATGAATGATCTGAAGTCCCCGCCTTCCTCCTCTTCCTTAATCTCGAGGAAGCACAGAATATTTCATCTTTGACGGTTTTCAAAGTCCTCTATCTTCCACATTATGTCAGTCAACTGCTCTCCTTCTGAATCAGCCTGCTCCTTCAGCACCCCAACATCTGTTTCCACAATTGCTGTACTCTCTTCGATTAATTTAAGTTTCTCCTCAATCTCCGTACAGGATTTACTGACAACAACAACAACGCCCATGACAGCAAGGAACTTTTCAGCATCGTCAAAGAGTTCTCCAACCCCAGCGCCGGAAACAACGACATCACCCCCTCGCAAGACCTCTGCAACTCACTCTCCGCGTTCTTCCACCGCAAGATCACCGACATACACAACAGCTTCAACGCACAAACAACGCACCCTACCGCCGAACCAATGCCCGCCACCACCACCCTCTGCAACTGGACCCCGATCAACACCGAAGACACCACCCGCACGATGAACTCCATCCACTCCGGATCACCAACCGACCCCTGCCCACACCACGTCTTCAACAAAGCCGACGCCACCATCGCACCCCATCTCCGGGACATCATCAACTCCTCCTTCCGCACCGCCACCTTCCCGGAGAGCTGGAAGCACGCCGAGCTTACCGCCCTCCTGAAGAAACCAACGGCGGACCCCACCGACCTCAAGAACTACCGCCCCATCTCGCTCCTTCCGTTTCCGGCCAAAGTCATCGAGAAGACCGTCAACAGACAGCTTGCCGCCTTCCTCGAGACGAATGGATCCCTCGACCCCTCGCAGTCCGGGTTTCGGGCCAACCACAGCACCGAGACCGCCCTTATCGCAGCCACCGACGACATCAGAACCCTAACCGACAACGGGGAAACAGCTGCCCTCATCCTCCTGGACCTCTCCGCGGCGTTCGACACCGTCTGCCACCGCACCCTAGTGAAGCGCCTCAGCAACATCGGAATCCGAGAGAAAGCACTGGAATGGATCATCTCGTTCCTCGCCGGAAGAACCCAGAGAGTCCGCCTCTCCCCGTTCAGATCCGAAGCCACCGAAGTCATCTGCGGCGTTCCACAAGGATCCTCACTCAGCCCGACCCTCTTCAACGTCTACATGAGCCCCCTCGCAGCCATCGCACGCCGACACAACCTCAACATCATCTCCTACGCCGACGACACCCAGCTGATCCTCTCCCTCACCAACGACCCCACTACCGCCAGAGCCAACCTGCACGACGGGATGAGAGACGTCGCCGACTGGATGAGGAACAGCCGCCTTAAACTGAACTCAGACAAGACGGAAGTCCTCATCCTGGGCTCATCACCCTCCGCCTGGGACGACTCCTGGTGGCCCCCGGCCCTGGGCACCGCACCCAAGCCAACGGACCACGCACGCAACCTGGGCTTCATCCTGGACTCCTCCCTATCAATGACCAAACAAGTCAACGCCGTCTCATCTTCATGCTTCAACACCCTGCGCATGCTCCGCAAGATCTTCAGATGGATCCCCACTGAAACCAGGAAGACCGTCACCCAGGCACTCGTCACCAGCCGACTGGACTATGGGAACACCCTCTACGCCGGAACCACAGCCAAACTTCAAAAGAGACTCCAGCGCATCCAGAACGCCTCCGCACGACTCATCCTGGACATCCCCCGACACAGCCACATCACCGTACACCTGAAAGACCTGCACTGGCTCCCCGTCAGCAAGAGAATCACGTTCAGACTCCTCACCCACGCACACAAGGCCCTCCACGACCTGGGCCCAAAGTACCTCAACGACCGCATGTCCTTCTACACGCCCACACGCCAGCTACGATCAACCAGCCACGCCCTCGCCACCGTACCACGCATCCGCAGAACCACCGCCGGAGGAAGATCCTTCTCCTACCTGGCGGCCAAGACCTGGAACTCCCTCCCCACTCACCTTCGGCGAACCCAGGACCATCTCGCCTTCAGGAAGCAGCTCAAGACCTGGCTGTTCGAGCAGTAACTTACCCCCTCCCCCAGCGCCTTGAGACCCTCCCGGGTGAGTAGCGCGCTCTATAAATGCCGTGATTGATTGATTGATTGACTGATTATTTTACTGGCACCTAGAAGTTGCTTTGTTGCAAGCTTTGCCCTTCTGCCCTCAGACCGGGTCTCCGCCAATCACAATCCTGTTGCATGGATTCAGCTCAGGAACAGAACTATGCTTGGGACCATAGAACATTGGCACCATACTACCTCAGTATCCATGAGCCCGAGTCCGACTAGCTATAGTGCTTCACTTGCCCTCCTAACCTTTCCAGAGAAACAAGTGAGTTGGCACCCCAGAACACAACACTCTCGATCCTCTCAGGGATCGTGGTAACAGGACACACCCTTTCGCTCTCTCACTCGTACTTGTCCACAATAAGATAAACAAGAGACACAAAGGAAGTTTTGAATATTTATTTAAACTATCGTGCTCTAAGATGCAGTATTTGTGCCATGATTAGAAAACAAATGGATACCAAAAATATCGCTAGCCTGGTTTACAAACCATATACCATAAAAAGTCATGTTATGTTATAAGACAGATTAGTGTAAGGTACTCCCCTTCCCAATGAAGCAAAATTAATATATATCAAAGATCTCTGGGATGAGTGGCGGACCGTGTACCTTAGCATACATAGATGGACATTCTACATCTCAGCTGACGCGGTAATCTTGCCCCAGGACCTTCACTCAATGTGTGTTTTATAGAACTCTTGTTTTTAGTTATATGATAAGGCATATGTGCTTACAAATAGCAGCTGCATTCTCATGTTATGTCTAGGTGCTAGTGTTCAAACAGAGAGAATAACAAGGGGCATTGTTGTTTGTTCTTGTCTGTGATGATCAGACTAAATCCCCGGAAAAGAACAAAACTAAAACATATGCAGGTTCTGTGTGAAAATACAATGTGGCACAAAAGCAAACATGCTTATGTAGTAACGTGTGCAACAGAAATGCGGCCTACAACATGTACAACTAAGCTAACATAGGGAAAACGACAAAGGGCCATGCAAGAAACACACAATACCCTCCATTTGGTCAGGATAATAGCACAAAATAAAATACTAAATATAATGAATGTAATTAGAAGGTAAACAAACTCAAAACACAGTTTTCAATTAGGATACACTGCAAACGACAACGGCAATGATAATTTAGAAAAATAGTCTAATCATGGTGTTTCGGAGGAATCCATTGTGTCACTTGCCAATTGAAAGGCTAAGGACCCATAAAGGAGACTGACTCCGCATATGATGATTGGTCAACAGCCATGGGCCATGCAAGAAAGACACAACACCCTTCATTTGGTCAGGATAATAGCACTAAATATAATGAATGTAATTAGAAGGTAAACAAACTCAAAACACAGTTTGAAATTAGGATACACTGAAAACGATAACAGCAATGATAATTTAGAAAAATAGTCAAATCATGGGGTTTCGGAAGAATCCATTGTATCACTTGCCAACTGAAAGGCTAAGGACTCCATAAAGGAGACTACCTCCGCATATGATGATTGGTCAAAAGCCCAAGTCACAAGCTCCAAAGAACAAACATGATCTTTGGTCTCAGCCGATGCTGAGACAGTCACCGGAAAATCTGCAACTGTGTTAGTAGAGCCTGTTTCCTGTGACTCGTGTGCCGATGCACATGGTTCCTCGAAGGTGAGTGGCTCAAACCTCGCATTGTGTAGAAGTCGCAAACCTAAAGGACAGTCCTGAAAATGGGTCAGTAAGGAACTCATGAGCAGTCCAATGTCCAAGGCAGCGGGCATCTGCGAAGCCAGACAAATATCCAGCGCCCATTCAGAGTGACACCAGAGACAGTGGAACATGGGTTGTACGCAGGTAAACTAGGCAGGCCGAAATGTTAGGACCAATCAAGATCCAGTTCTTGCAGTAGAAATATTCCAAAGTAGTGTTTGAGCGGTTCTAGTTTCAGAAGGCCCGCAAAGGGAACATCCATTGCGGGAAAGCAGGAACAGGAGGAGAATGTCACAAATGAGGAATAACAGCGACGGTACTCCTCCGAATGCACTTTAAAAAATGGAGTGGTTTAAAGCCAGGATTACTCCAAAGATAGCTTGGGATGAACTAACAAGGTCGCAGCCTACAACCTTAAAAAAGTAGGTGAGGCCAGTCATACTAGAGGCATTAAAAATGTTATGTATTAATTCTCCGAAATGCAGGGGGAGGTTTGTATTCAACAATGACTAGATTTCACTTGAAGTTATAGCCACCTGAAATTCGAAGGTTTCGCCTGCAGATGTGTGAGCTACTTCTTGGAACAATAATGCTTTGAGTTTGCTTAGCTTGTTGAAGTCTGCCTTCAAAGTTGGAGTGGAAGGCCACAACAAGCTATTTACGATCCCATGCAGAGGGGATAGCGACATTGTTGCAAAAAGTAACTAACTGGGAAACAGATAAAATATACAGAACCCCAGCTTGCATTCTGCAACAATCTTGATCACTGAGCATTAAATAACTCCTTTAGAGAGTGTCGCAATAAGGGGGAGAATTGTGGTAACCGGGATGCCTTTTAAATAACAGGCCAAATTAGGCGCTGAAATATTACGTGCTCTGTGAATTTTAACATGTTTACAAACAAGTGAATGTCCGACAGTAGAGTCGCATTCTTCTTCAGTAATAAAAATGTCCTTGTTGGCACGTTCACAACGATATGTAAAAGGAAGTGACCATAATTAATTAATGAAGCTGCTCCCAAGGGGTTCATATCTACCTACAGGGAAATGTTTCATGCAAACTGTGAGTTGAAATGTCGAGATAGGCAGAGAAATAACTGTGTATTAATGACACATCTGAAGGAGTTTCAGCTATAGTAAATATTAGTTCTAATTTTTCTAAATGCAGCATTGTCTAGGCTGTGTCTTTCATAGCCATCAATTGTTGTTTACGTGTTAAATTAAAAAGCAGAAATAAATTGCTGCAATTTAAGTAATGTCATGGAACGCGCCCATTTTTAAGTGTTGAAGTGTCCAGCTAAACTGCATAATAGATCTAAGCTGACTTAGCCCATGATACAGTGTTTACATGTCACTCTGCACAATACCAATAACAGACACTACAATGTTGTTTAAATTGTAAATACGAGATGACAACGTATTAATACCATTATCCACAACAGCAAGCACTTTATCCAAATTATCTTGGTCAATTTCTCTCAAACGTGAAGCCGCTTCCATCTGGGATAATTTCCAAATTTCACTATATGTAGCATATATGAATCTTTTAGAACGTGGGGATTTGGGACCTAAAAGAAAATCTGATAAATTCATGTCTTAGGACAAGAGAGAAAGATGTTGCTTCACGGCAGACAGTGCGGAATGTTCCAATAATTGTTGACATAACCTTCCCACTGAATAGGTGGTAATAATACCAGAATGTGTTGACTGAGCATATTGGGGATCAGGTTTGTTTGATTTGAAAACGGGTGTGAGAATTAAGAAAACAAGTGTGGCAACCATTAGTGTCCACTGGCTACAACAGCCATCTGCCAGGACTCAAAACATTTGAGGAATTAATTGTACCATTCTGCTCCATGCTATTTAACTGTTCTTCCATGTAATTTGTGAAACTCTGCCAGTTATCAAAGTGGGCAATAGAGGGAATTGTCAGGGCTTTCATTTCTTTAATTTTTGCCATTCCCAGACATGTAGTCTGCTGGATCCTTTCATTTCAGAAAATCTTTTGGTGGGTATTAAACAGGCTCGTAATAATGTTTCCTTTCCCTGAACCTGCCAAGATTCAAGATTTAGTTCCCCAAATCGACTCTAAATCAATAGTGTCCTTCCAGTAATCATAGCCTTTAAGGGCTAACTGGTTGAAAAACAAAGCTGTATATATAAGCTTAGTCTGGATGAGCATACATTTTTTTGGTCGTGTAGGAACTAATTTGAAATAATATGAAGCAGGATCTGAAGTGTCATATCCTATAAAATACGTGAATTTGTCTTTTTGCGTTTTGGAACTCCCTTGTGGGGGAGTTGGATAATGTTCCCATTGTGTGTAATTAAAATGTGCATCTGTAGTGCTCACTGACGGTAAAGGAAAATCTTGCGGAAGCGTACGAACACTTTGAGGCATACTATTGAGAATCGGCCACATGGTGTTGTTTGACATGTTCAATGGAGACAAAGGGGCCGATTCCGATCTGGGCCGGTAGGGCTCCGAATCGGATTCGGCTTAACCGGATCCGATTCGGAGCCCTATTGCCCGACCGATTCGTACGCGCGTCCGGGCGAGCGAGTACGATGCGAAATCGGCGACCGACTTGTCCGGGCGTCCCGACCGCTCCGACCGACTCGTTCCCGGGTCTAACCACACCGACCGACTCGCTCGGACTCGACTCGCACCGCGCAATGGAGACGTTCCCCGGCCGGGTAAGTACGATGCGCGCCGCGAGCAGTCCGACCGAGCCGCGCCGTCCGGCTCGAAAGAGCAGTCGGAGCCGTACTTTGTACGCGTAGCCACGCGAGCCGCACACAGGGGGGACCCATGGGTCCCCCCTACCTGTGCGTGTACGGCGTGAGTCGCTTCGCCGCGTACACGCTGTAGGGGGCGCCCTTGTCCGCCTCGCACCCATTGAGTCAATGGTAGCCCGCGTACGCGTTGTACGACAGGCTCCCATTGACTTCAATGGGAGTCCGACCGACTCGGGTCCGATGGCATACGTGCGCATCGTACTCGTTCGGTCGGGCTGCACGGGTACGATTCGGTCGGAAATCTCTCCGGGTCCGGCTCGGTCGGAGAGATTTCCGGCCCGAATCGGAATCGGCCCCAAAGTGTTTGTCTTTAGCTACTGGAAGTTATGGCAAGATCACTGTTCGTGTACCTTGTATGCCAAGGATTGGAACAGGAGCACAGTACATTAGGCCGAATTCCTTTTTTATCGCACCTTCTCCCGAACCAGATCTCCAACTTTAGGAAGCCAGCTGGAAACCTGAGTTTGGTTCTCAGTACTTGAAGAGAGAGATGCAGGGAAGTGGTTGCGAGACTGAGCATTGCAGAACTGTTATAGGTTTTGTAAGAAAGCACAATGGTTATTTACGTCAAAGGTTGCAGCAGCCGCCACAGTGCCTGGGCTGTCAAGGTCATGAACATGCACCTTGATGCCAAAAAGCATTTTTGTAAGGGGTCCGCTCACCCAGAGATCTTTTGGGGAGATTATTAAGTGCTCTTTAAACCCCATTGGGATGGTTCAACCAACCACACCCTGTTGCTAATACTCTAGCTGTTAAGGACTGCTTTAAGTCATGGTTCATTCTGTACACAACAGACTTACCCTTTGGCCTATATGGAGAAGAATAATGCTCCTGTGTACCCATAGACGTCATTGAATCACGGTACACTTTAGAGGCGAAAGCCGGACCCTGGTCTGAATGGAAAGCACTGCATGCATAAGTCCCGATGAAGACTTGTAAGTCTTTAATAACAGTTTGAGCATCAGCCGAGCGCTGTGGCCAAACCCAGATGAACCTAGAGCAAGAATCAACTGCAACCAAGATAAATTTGAATGAAGTATCTGAAATCAGTGGACCACAATGATCAAGATAAACACAGCCAAATAGCTTGTTAGAAATTAAACGATGTGTCTGCGGTGGACGAAAGACGCTAGAGCTTTTAAGTTGCCGACAGATGTTGCAAAACAGGACATATATTATGGTTGTTGGTATAAGCCATGCCACCAATAGCGTTGTTGTGAGAGCAAAATTGTGGTTGCCACTCCTGCATGAGAGAAAGTTACACCTTCATGTGCAGGAACAATCAAAGCCTGTCTACGGTCGTTGTTAGGAATCACATGATCGCCAACTCTAGGAATAGTTACAAAAGAAACATTCTGGTCATTTAGTTGATCAGTATTTAGAAGGAAAACCCTTAGTTTACCTAAGGGGGTGCAGTTTTTAAATGCATTCACAGCAGCCAAGATATCATTATCAATACGCGTTTTAGAGTGTGTAAGTGCTTCTACTTTAGCTGTGGCTACTGCAGGTTTGGCTGCTTCATCAGCCAGTGAATTCCCTACAGCGTGTATTCCCACACGTTGTTGACCTAATGTATGTATTACATGAGTATGTGGGAACCTATCCTTTATTAAGATCTGCCACTTTAACTCAAAGCACTTTATGCTTGATAGTGCTACCCTTCGAATCTCTGAATTCATTTTGTTGCCAAAAATTTAAATCATCATTAAAGGATTGTACACAGTAATAGGAACCACCCCCTATGAGTGTGGGGAATTTAGGATCCACATTTTCAAGTGCAAAAAGCAAAGCCTTCAGTTCATCAAACTGTGCAGTGCAGTCACCTAAAGACTGCATGCGAGTTGTTTGGGGTTGAAAAACGCCATCTAACATAATGTCAATAATGATGGCACATGCGGCAGAGTACTGCTGCTTAGAACCTATAGCAGGTAGAACTGAACCGTCAGTGTAAATAACATGTTTATACTGATGAAGAGGCAGATCAGTAGAGGGCAAAGGATAGTCATGCTTATACTGTAGAAAATTCTTGTTTGCAAAGAAGGATCGAAGACAAAGTCTACATCTACGGATGTTAAGGATGTAGCCCATTGTATCCACTGTGGATGAAGGGCTTTAGCGTTAGGAATGCAAGCTTTTGTGACAGCTTCTAAGGCCGGCACGGGAGTAACAATAATGTGCAAAGGGCCTTTCTTTAGGGATGGCTATCTGCACAGCAGTCAGTATTTTTTCAGTAGAAGCAAAACACATTTCTGCAGTGGAACATAAATGTGATTTATATGCTATATGAACTGTTACACCCTCATTAAACGTGAAATGTAAATCCAATTGCACCTGGTAAAACTCAAATGACGAGGTTCGTGGTATTAACATGTGTATGAAAGTGTAGTGTTTCAAGCAAGTCAGATTGTAAAGATCTGAGTGTTTCTGTGTGTTCTGATGTCCAAGATGAAATTGAAAAATCAGGATGTATTAATGCATACAGGGGTTTTATGCGTTGTGCATAATCAGGTATGTAGTTCCCACCAAAATTAAAAAATCCCAGCAGGGACTGCAATTTTTTAAGTGTGTTTGGAGGTTGCAATTGTGCACATTTCTCCAAAAAAAGAGGGACAAGACTTGTTCCCTCATTTGTAAGTTCATATCCTAAGAAAAGGACACTGAGAAAAGCTATATAGATTTTTTAAAAAGAAACATGGGGGCAGACTGACGCCGTTTTCTAATGGAGAGGCTTACACCGCAACCCAACTCAGTGACTGATCAAGATAATTGGATCCCCAACATATAGGGACTGTGATCTTTAAAACACAATAACTTTGGAAACGATTGAGGTGGCTGTACTGGGAGGGAGTGACTGACCTTCAGTATTACCTTGATGAATATTAAGAAAGATTCCTTGACACTTTTGCCCTGAAGAAGTCCTTAGGGACGAAACGCGTTGGCCACGATCGAGTGATTTTAAGAAGATTATGAATAAAGAAAATTTATACAAGACCTGCTGAATGGTTCTGAAATTTTGTTGAAATAGACCAGTTTTAATATTCAGTGGAGTGCTGGATCATTGTGTTCTTGTATAGATTTTTTAAACTTGAACTTGTAGCCAAGTTCAGCAAATCCCAATATTATGCGATCCACTCTTGCCATGTGGGGGTTTAATTCATCATCCTTCAGGTAGATATAATCCACATAAGACAGAGCATCAGGGTCAATATCATGAAGAATTGACACATTTTGTGCTGCAGAAACTCCTGGGCTATTCTTGTAGCCCATAGGAAGTCGAGCATAGTGCATTTGAAAGCCTCGGGTGCTGAAGGCTGACCAGTTTCAGCTCTCAGGAGCCAAATTGTGCCTGAAAAAACCATTGGAAATATCCAAAGTAGTTTAGTATTTTTTACGGACTACGTTATTAAGAAGAGCTGAACTATGTGTATTTTGCACTGCAAATGTTCATGTATGACAATTCAAATGTCTATAGTCTAAGACAATGCGATAGGAATGATCAGGTTTCAGGACAGGAAAAAGAGGATTATTCATTTGAGATACTCCGGGTTCAGTTACTCCCTGGTACTCCAGTTGAGAAAGAATTTCCTTAACAGGTGCTTTAGCATCCTTTTAATAGGATATTGTGGTTGTACTTGAGGTGTGGACCGTATAGAAATTATATGGTAAGGCGGATCTTTATCCAAACCAGTATGGTTACGTTAAAGTGCAGGGGCCAAGGCCAACGCACGAGCCCATTCAGAAGCATATGCTTGATTGACTTTGTCCGGCACAAGGTGTGAAAAAGACGGTAGAATCACATCCAGTACAATCGACCTCCAACAAAAGTATGTCATAAGACGTAGTTAAGTTGTCCCAAAATATTGCTTTAATGGTGCTAATAACGTCACATTTAATTTGAATATCTAAGTGATATAGCCTGTCTGGAGGGGCAATGCTGGTATCCGCAGATTCAATCGTAATAAATGTTTCAGTTGTTTTCACTAGAAGAAATTGGTGGAGAGTCCGGTGAACTATGGTGACTTCTGCTGTGCTGTCGAGGAGAGTCACCGCCCAACTCCTGTTCAGGACGAGGGTTCTCACTTCCTGTGGCATATTTAGTAGTTAAAGCTGCAACTTTCTTTTTCTGAAAAGGGGGTTTACATGGAGGAGGTCTATCCTTCTTCTTTATCTTCACGTTAGATGAGCGTTGTGTCTCCCTTTTTGGTTTCATGTACTCTTCTTGTCTGTAGTCAGATCGCCCTCCTCTGTCGTACTGTTGATCTGACAATTTCTGAAAGGAACGCAGAGTACATGCATCAGATGCCTGATACCTGTCAGGAGTCTTTATTTTAGTGCGATCACAAAAATCGTATCATCTTTCAGAAGTCACCGGGGGTGGAGAAACTCCACGTTGTCTACCTTTCTGTTGTTGTTTAGATTTATCCCATGGTTTTTTTTAGCAAACTCACAGGCTGGTCTGACATCCTTGTTAGAGCTAGACTTGCCAAGCGGTGGAACTGACGATCTGGTTCCCAAACTATTGCGTCCTAAAGATGCATATACATTAGCAATGATAACTGGCTACTCACGTTCACTGCTGGCTACTGCCACCGCGGCAAGTTGCTGGCATATAGCCCTAAATGCTGCTTCACCGTTAGCATTAGAAAGGATAATTTTGGAGACAATGAGAAAATTACCCATGAGTTTTATCCCCAAATCGAGGGCAGGAACTGCCCCATGCTCATTCTGTATTTGTTTGAGGATGTTCGGTAGAATAGCCATCAAGGGAGTGCCATGACAAAGGGCCAGATGTATCAACATTGCATTTTGCGATTCTAAAATAGCAAATTTTACCAATTCGCTATTTTAGATTTGCAAAATGCAATGTATGTAGGTTTCGCAAAAAAAATAGCGATTCCCACATATTCCCTAAAAGCGAATCGCAAATTGCGATTCGCTATTAGGGAATGCCTTCCCATTCATTCCTATGGGCCTAGAGCCCCATAAGAATGAATGGGAAGGCATTCGCAATTTGCAATTACCAAATAGGTAATCGCAAATTGCGAATGCATTTGCAAGTGTGCCAGGGGGACATAAGGCCCCCCTGATGCACCCCCAAAAAAGGTAAGTGTGCACATGTGGCGCACACACATGCCCTGTATGCGCCACATGGCACTTCGAAAAATGCAATTTTATGAATTTTTCTAAGTATTTGCAAATTACCACCAACTTGAAGTTGGTGGTAATTTGCGATTCCTTAATGCAAAGTCGCATTTTAAAATGTTTCTTGCATTGCATTCAGGGAATCGCAAATTGCGATATTTGCGATTCCCTAACTGCATTTGCAAAATAGGTAATCGCAAAATTGCGATTACCTATTTTGCGAATGCCTTTGGGTTGATACATCCCAAAAGGCTTTTTCTGCGAATCAGCCCGTTTGCAACCGGTAAAACGCTTGATACATCTTGTTTAGACTGTGGCAAAAATAGTCCTCCAGGTGTTGCAGTCAGCTAGAGTGGGAACCGGTCCAGTGGGTAAGCACACAGTTAAAATTCTGTGCTTGTCCTGTGGTCCCTTAAGGAGAAACAAAGCTTCAAGTTGATTGTTTTTTTGGCCAATCCAAAATGGTATTTCCTCACGATTAGTGGGCTTTTGCCCATAACCGAATGAACAATTACATGACTTATTACAGGCGCTGCAGGCACTGGGCTTGTGCTTGCAGGCCAAGTCTAGCTTCACCAGCTAGTAATGTACGTGAAATGAATTGAGTTAGTTGTCGATGTAAGATGACAAGAACATTATACTAAGCACAGGTTTGAACTAGATTCAAATTACCTAAATCTGGATATGGTGTATATCCAGCCAATGCCAGCCATGTGGCCCCATCATTACTGAAAAGACCCATTAGAACTGGCCCAAGCACATGAGGAAGGGTGCCATTAGCCCAAGTCTGGTGCTCCCAGACTATAAGAGGAATTTTAACAAGAGCATAAGGTCGATATGCTGCAGGTGCCTGGGGTGTTATGTATTCATGAAAAGTATTAGTGTTAGCGCACACAGCCTAAAATGTGACCCAGGAATAAAACATTCAAAGCGGAATGCAGCATCCTCTTCCACTACAAAAATTACAGGAGGTCCCGCATTAGGGACTCCATATTGTTGTAAATGGGCATATACTGCCGGTCAGCAGTTGGCTGCAATTCAATAGGTTGCACCATATTTAATTTTATAACTGATTCAAAGCGTAACACAAACTTGGTATAACACCTTTTAATATTCAATCTTGAATAACCAACTGAACTAGGTGCTACCTAAAAACTGTGGAGGATCCCCTACATCACAGACGTTTACGATACAAAGGTTGCACGGGTATTGTGGACAAGCACAAGCACTATTCAGGGTTCTCGCAAGTAAGTACATAACCAAAATGTTGGCTGCGCCATGTTGCAGGGATTCTGCTCAGGAACAGAACTATGCTTGGGACCATAGAACATCGGCATTTAGGGACTCAACCAGCCTACTACCTCAGTATAAATTAACCTGAGTCCGACTAGCTATAGTGCCTCACTTGCTCTCCTAATCTTTCCAGAGAAACAAGTGAGTTGGCACCCAAGAACATAACACTTTCAATCCTCTCAGGTATCGCAGCAACAGGACACACCCTTTCGCTCTCTCACTCATACTTGTCCACAATAAGATAAACAAGAGACACAAAGGAAGTTTTGAATATTTATTTAAACTATCGTGCTATAAGGTGCAGTATTAATGCCACAATTAGAAAACAAATGGATAGCAAAAATATCGCCAGCATGGTTAACAAACCATTTACTATGAAAAGACCTGTCATGTTATTATACAGATTAGCCTAACCCCCCCTTCCCTCTGAAGCTAAATGGTTATATAAAGATCTCTGGGATGAATGGCGGATCCCGTACCTTAGCATACATAGATGGACGTTCTACATTTCAGCTGACGTGGTATTCTTTTTTTTGATAAATGATTTTATTGGGTTTTAACAGCCACTGACTGGGTGGCCAACAAGATCAAGGCACAAGTTAAGCATGCAGTATCACATGTACAAGTTACAACCAAGCGAGCTAGGACGTATACATAGATAGACCATTCAACCCAGCGGCACCACATTGCAAAGGTAGGGGGAAAACTCCAGGCCCGGATGGGTTCCTCATGGAATACCTGATGAAAAACCGAGACTTACTTCTCCACCATCTTCTCGCCCTTTTTGAAGAGGCGTGTCGCCTGGGCTCCTTCCCAGAAGACCTGGACTCTGCCACTATAGTAGTGATCCCCAAAACGTAGCCCCCCTCCACCTCCTGTGTCCACTACTGTCCCATCTCCTTACTTAACTGCGAAATAAAAATCTTTGCCACGATCCTGGCTAACAGACTGAAAAGGGTGCTGCCAACGCTCATCCACCCAGACCAGTGAGGCTTCATGCCGCAAAGAAGC
The DNA here is from genome assembly GCA_963921515.1 of Calotriton arnoldi. Lineage (NCBI taxonomy): Eukaryota > Metazoa > Chordata > Amphibia > Caudata > Salamandridae > Calotriton > Calotriton arnoldi. The sequence goes on from CAWUFW010005693.1 coordinate 606,090, forward strand.
ATGCAACACTCCATTCTGCGGCTCCATGTGGCTCCAGCCCACCGCCACTTCTTACCACACGACTTAGTCTTGCTCCTTATTGATTTGGAGAAGGCGTTCGATACAATGGGCTGGGGCTACCTCCAGACAAGAGCTAATTAATCTACAGACTAATGTAACCCCTACCTGTCGGACAGAAATCTGGCCTTATCCAGAAGGTCCGTTTTCCTGCCGAGTATGCCGATTTCAGGCAAATCATATCTCTCCTGGTCAGGCTATCAACACTTCTGTGGATAATTCACGGAAGGGGTGGAAAAATGTGTTGTGCAATGTTCGATCGCTGCCCAAACACTCGGTTGAGGTATGGGACCTAGTGTCCTCGGTTCAACCTGAACTGGGCTTTCTAACCGAAACCTGGCTCAAACCCCACTCTGTGCCCGCTATAGCGTTAGGCATACCGGAGGGGTATAAAATGGTTAGACTGGACAGATCTATGAAGGTAGGGGGTGGAATCGCCATTGTGCATAAAGATGGAATCAATGTCTCTATCCTAGACCAACGTGGCGATGCTACTATGGAGATGTTGGTCTTTAGTATAGATTCTTCCATGCAGGCCAGCTGGAAAGGGGCATTAATTTATCGTCCCCCAGGACCCCTAGCTGATTTTTCTCTACAACTGGTTGAACTATTAGCCCCGTATGTGAACGCGTGCAATAACTTTTTACTCTTAGGAGATTTTAATATCCACAGTGATTGCCTCTCCAACTCAGATGCACAGACTCTTTTGGCTGACCTATCTCTTTTAGGCCTATCCCAGCTTAATGAAGGTCCTACCCATATAGCTGGTCATACTTTAGATATTATATTTTCAAATTCTTCTAAGATTCAGTGCGAACCCCCCCAACAACTCTCTTGGTCTGATCATTCAGTCATTGAATTTTTTATTCAGGACCCTATAGATCTTAAAATATCTAAACCAGCTACATTTTATACTCGTAGGCAGTGGCAGAAAGTCTCCGCGGAAAATTTTCAAACAGTTTTTCTGAGGCCTCAAAATTCTGCATCGGACAACATTGAGGAAGCATTGTCTAAATACAATTCGGCTGTTTTAACAGCCATTGACCACATTGCACCCCTGAAATCTTCCTTGAGCCATTCTAGTCGCCCACAGGCAGCCTGGTTCTCAAATCAACTGCGAGATCAAAAACAACTTTGCAGAAAGTTGGAGAGAACCTGGCGTGCTTCTCATAATGAGGTGGACAGAGATCGGTTTTATTCCACTCTGTCCAGCTATCATAAAAATATAAAAATAGCACAGAAAACCCATATAACAGCTCAGTTAGCCGAGGCTGGCAACTCCTCTAAAACCCTGCACCTGATTCTTCAGTCTTTCATTAACCCTAAGGCATGTGAAAGTTTAGAGGCCCCTTCCCAATTGCTGTGTAATGATATTGCTCTTTATTTTGTACAAAAGATAGAGCTTATCTATGGAAAAATTACCGCAATAGGAGGCTTGCAGCAGATCCCTATGGCCTCGGACCATCTGAATCTAATAAACTCTCAGTTGTTAGAGAACTTCCCCGCAATTACATTAGCAGAGGTTGAATCATTGATTCACAAGATAAAGTCTGGGTCCCCTTCCGACAATATTCCAGCTAAAGTCATTCCGTCTTTGGCTAAACATCTGTCCCCCTCGGTGCAATCTCTTATTAATCTCTCTCTAACGGAAGGCCATGTACCATTGGAGTGGAAGGTTGCTCAGGTTAGACCCATTCGTAAGAACACTAAAACACCGTGGACGGATCTTTCTAACCTCCGCCCTATCTCACTCCTCCCATTCCTGAGCAAACTAATGGAAAAACATGTTAATACCCACCTTTCCATCTATGTCGAACTGACAGGATGTTTAGATCTTTCCCAGTCCGGTTTTAGGCCCAAATACAACACCGAATCAGCATTACTAGTGGTCACAGATAACATCAGGATGACCCTAGATAAAGGCCAGTCTATGATTGTGGTGCTGTTGGACCTATCCGCAGCGTTCGACACAGTTTCCCATGGTATTCTGATTAAAAGGTTGGAAGAGATTGGGCTAAGAAAATCAGCCTTACAATGGATGAGGAGCTTTCTGTCTGATCGCTCCCAGATTGTCAACCTAGGCTCGTATCGTTCGGCCCCTGTAGAATTGACCAAGGGAGTACCCCAGGGCTCATGTCTGAGCCCTACATTATTCAACATTTATGTTGCTCCCTTGGCCAATCTTTTGAGGACATATGGGTTCATTCCCATATCATATGCCGACAATACCCAGTTACTTTTTCCATTCAATAAACTCACTTCGGCGGTCCGGCTAGCCTTCTCCAATGGGATGAGAGCCATATCACACTGGATGAGAAATAATTTCCTCCAGTGTAATGTGGGAAAAACTGAGATAATGCTCTTTGGAGAGGCCCCCCTTCTATGGACCCCAGATTGGTGGCCGATCGACTTGGGTCCCTATCCTGCTCCCAGGTCTACAGTCAAAAATCTGGGTATCCGTTTAGATCAAGCCCTCAGTCTGAAGGAGCACGTTGCTCAGACAGCTGGTTCCTGCTTTCATGTAATAGGTATGCTCTGCCGAGTTTTTCCCTTGCTTCCTGATTCCACCCGAAAAACCCTAGTCCAGGCGCTGGTATTGAGCCGTCTGGACTACTGCAACGGCCTGCTGGTCTCTGCTAATGATGTTTCACTCAGTAGACTGCAGGTAGTTCAGAACACGGCGGCGCGGTTGGTCCTTAATGTCCCTTCTAGGACCCCCTCCCGCCCCCTTCTCATGAAGTTGCATTGGCTCCCCATTCGCCAACGGGTCAAATTTAAAATCTGCTGCACCATTCATAAGTAAGGGTGGGCGGAATTTGCGTAGTCGCGTTACGCAAATCTTCGCGAAATTGCTAACAAATTCCGCGAGCTCGCGGAAATTCCGCGAAATCGCGGAATTGCTTGTCCCGTCCGTTCGCGATGTGTTTTTGCGTGCTCGCGGGGAAATATATCGCTAACTTGCCCATGCGGTCGCTAATGGGCGCGGCCATCTTGTTTTCACTTGTCCCGCCCGCTCGCGATGGTATTTCCTGTTCCGGGTCGCGTATTGCATGCTCCCGCCCGTTCGCGATAAGGGTTTCCTGTTCGGGAACGCGTATTACGTGTTCGCGACGCTTTTTGCGTGCTCGGGGGAAATATCGCGCGAACTTGCCCATGCGGTCGCAATGGGCGCGGCCATCTTGTTTTTCACTCTATTTCTATGGTTCTGGGCCTGCTTTTCAATCCTCCCTCTATCTTTTCAATCCTTTGTTTCTGTAAACTTATTTTGGGTCTTTTTTGTTTATTATCTATCTCTCTATTTTCCTGATTCTATATTTTGAGTTTCTCTCTACTTTTTGTGTGTTTTTAACTACTTTTTCACACTTTTTCTATTACCTGCTTTTTCATTTCTTTTACTTACTTTATTTAATTCCTACCTTTTCTTTTCCGTCCCCCGCCTACCCAGAACCATGGCAAAGGGCCACAGCCACAGGGCTCGAAGTCGGAGCCAGAGCCGCGACCGCCTTCCTTGCGGAAGACGGCGCCAAAGAGGGGTGCAGGCACGGGCCTTATTCAATGAGGCGGAGGTGGCCGCACTGGTTTTTTTTGTTCAGCGCCACCTCCCCTTAACCCTGGCAGCAGGCGGCAGGCCTGGGTCCGGGTACGGGCTCCGGGAGCGTCGGCAGCGGTGGGGCAAGGTGCGGCGGGCAGTGTTTCGCTGCTCTGGTGTCCGGCGCACACAGAATCAGCTGACGCACCGGTGGTCCGATATTCTGGACCGGGAGCAGGACCTGCTGGACCTGCTAGGAGTGGAGGTCCCGGGGCTTGGTGAGTAGCTATTTAATATTACAACTTTGTGTTCTTCTGCTCTGTGTTATATATTGCGAATATTTTTTTTTTCCGACCAGCAAGAATGCTGCTGCTTACATTGCAGGTAAATTACGTTTAAAAATCTGTGATTGTTATGACACAGGCGCTCGGCGCTACTAATCTTACTTGTTTGCAACTTTGCGCTCGCTTGGCCTGATGATTATGTAAGAGTTTACTTTAGAGAACTTAAGTGATGTAATGCTAGAGAGAGTAGTCCTTCCTTTGTCCTCGTGCCACTAAGAAGGGATAGTGGTGGATTGATAGGTTTAGTTACTTATTAGTTGGTAATTTGTAAGTTGTGTGCGTGACGCATCCTCTGTCACGTCACGGGCTGCTGAGTGATGCTTACCCCAGTCCTTAGCAGAACCTTTTGTAGTTTGTTTACTGAGTGTTAATAGGCTTATATCATCACTAGCAGAACATCAGCAGCAACCAGCCAACAATTTGGTGTATGCAAAAATGTATGCATGTGTCCTCCATCTATGCATTTTTGAGGACTAAAATAAATGGAAATGCAGACTTACTGAACAATTGGCCCGTCTGGATTGGAATAGGTGGGCTAGGTCAGGTGGTAGTTAGGCTTGCTAGACGGTCCGTGAATCTCGCAATACTACCAGTCGATCAGATAGGTCAATTTTATTGCAATTTTTGTAACCAAAAATGTTTTTGGTGCCTATTTTAAAATATTTTATTTATTTCACACCAAACTTTAATTTTTGTCTCTTTCTTTATGAAATCTTACATGATCAGCAGCACCCAGGGGCAAGAAGACGGGGTCGCAGGCGGTGGGCCCAGAAGATCTGGAAGATGCCTCCCAGGGACAGGACCGCTCCTCTATCGAGGGCTCTGCTGCTGGCCCCAGTAAGTCCACCAGTGGTTAATATTAATAATTATATTTCCAAAACTTTTCCTGCACCTTATTTTTTCCGAACTATTATTTCGGTATCCTAATTCGAATTTTTACAAAATCTTCTTTGCTCTATACTATCTGTTTCTAAATTCTTGTTATCCCTGCCTCTAACTGCGTCTGCTATGACTCTCTGTACTACTACTATTAGTCTGTCTGTAGCTAAGCTTGCCCAGTTGCCCACTCTTTATTTCAAATATTTTAAATAAAACTCATTCACCAATAGCTATAGCCATTGAGTTTGGGTTGTCCTCTTCTACTACTTCTAGTCTTCTTATTCTTGAGGCTTTTTGACAATTCCCACCAAGAAAATGCCCAACCACATTTTAGAATTTTAGATAGGATAGGACATACTACTACTGTTGTAGGGATTCTGCACATACAGAACTTTGCACAAGAAAATAGGACGTTGGTGATGGGAGGTTGGACCTTCCTCACACCTCAATCGGAAGCCACCACAATCCCCTGACCGACTAGTTATAGTGTCTCATTACTCCGAAACGCCCCCCCCAAAATACCCAATGAGTAGACAACCCAGACAACATAACACTCCCAACCTCTGTCGCGGAAGCAATGCACACCCTTTTGCTCACTCTTGTGTAAGTCCACACCAAATACCACCGAGTCTATGTAAGTTCAAAAGGTTTCTTTTTATTTCCAACTGACAAGCTCTGTATGTTGTATAATGCAGCAGCAACAGCAAAATGTATAAGATTAAAACAATAAACATTGTTACAGTTAGTTAGACTTACAAGTTACTTACAACTACAAGTCCATAGAAGCCAAAAGGCGAGATCATGATAACTGAACAGTGGTGGGCAAACCACCCTCCCCTTGGTAGGAATCTAGTTTATATAAAATTCTAAATGGAGATGTGAGAATTCTGGGGAGCCCTCACCTTAGAAGAACCTAGTAGTGGTTACATCATAAGCTCTGCAAAGCTCTGGTTCTTCTTATAAGTGAATCTTCCGTCTGTAATGAGAAAAATGGTGCGCGTTAGTATAGTGCAAGCATTTCTCAGTCGTGCCAAAAAGTGCTGGTTTTTTTATGGATAAGCAATATGGACTAACACCATAACTCCATAACAAAGTCGCTTGTTTTTCGACCTTGTACGCAGTGCTCAGACAGTAGCAGTATGAGCTCATGTGGCCTCAAAGGCGTATTTCACAACAAGCTGCGAGGTAACTTGCGCAAAAATAAAAGACAGAGCTAAAATGGTTGCATGGCTCGGGGTAACTTAGCAAAGACTAAAATGACCCTAGGGACCATATAACACTACTAGTGTCTACTCTACTACCTGATTTATACTAGTGATGTATGTTGTATATGTATTAACTTTTTTTTCATTCATGCTAGTGAAAAATAGGGGGAGGTGTATATGGCATCTGAAAAATGTGTAATGTTTTTTCTAGGCGTACTACCGACCACCAGTACCGGGGCCAGCGGTGAAGGTGACGCGGCCGCTGAGGGTGCAGGCGATGCGGCAGTTGGAGTAGCTGCAGGGGGTGAGCCAGCAGCAGTGGCGGGCGGTGGTAAGTTATATTCCTAATCCTTACTTATTGACATTACACTCGCTGCAAGGGTGTAATGTATACTGTACTGTTGAGACTTAAGTAAGAAGTAGTTGTGAACGCCGGTTGAAGAAGACACCCTTTACTTAGCAGCATTAGCAATAGCATTAGCGACGGGAGTCTACTGAGAGTAACCAATGGCCTCTATCGGACTTCAACTCAGCTGTGAAATTTTTATGGAGAAGACTAAAAGTCTGATCAGATGACCTTGATGGATGGGTTGAACGAAAAGGGAAAGAAGGGTGGAAGGAGGAAGGACGGGCGAGATTTTATATTTATGACTGGCAGAGAAGGATACGTGGCATGCATGCATAGGTGTGTGATATGAATCAGATGCATGGGTGGTGGAATGCCTGAAACTCCCACAAATGTTCGAGGCCGAGGTAGTGGGAGGATAGATACATACCACAAATGTTACGTACTGTGCTTGCTAGTGCTACTGTGCCACTATGTGTAGAATGTATTTGTCTGACTGCTTTGCTAAGAGTATATTTTACAATAGTCTTGTTTTTTCTTCTTGATATAGCTACTCCTAAAGTCAACAGGAAGGAGTTGGCAGCCAAGGCCCGGCGCCGTAAGCTGGAGGCCATACAGGCCGAATACCGGCGCCTGGTTCTTCTAGAGGAGGAGGAGGAGGAGGAGGCGGCAGCAGCTGCAGCCTCCTCCAATGCCCCGGGCCCCAGACACCCCCCCAGTCTTACGGCGTCACCGCCTGTCAGCCACCCTCCGCCACACAGGAAGAAGCACTGCTGCCCACCCCCACTGTGGATGCAACTGCCGCGCGCTGAAGCACCGCGTGGCCCGCCTGGAGGAGCGCATCCGTGTCCTGGAGAGGCGAGCCCGCTGAGACCCCGTTTATTTATTGCCCCTTTTTTATATCTTATTTGGGTGGGTGGGAATCGGGCGTTGGGTTTTGGACTTTTGGACATTTGTTGGACTTTTTCGTTGCGGGACATGAACATTGGTTGGGGTTAGGGAGAGGGGTGGGTCAGGTGTTGTGGGATTTTTTTACATAGTTTATTTTTGTTAGGGTATTAAATTACATATTTAGACTTAATATACGATGTGGTTAATGTTTTGTGGGTGGGGTTACTGTTTTACGTCACACGGTTTCCTTGCTGGTGCAGTGCCACAGCCAGTGTTTGATTTAAATAATTGGCTGAGTTACTAAGACACAAACAGACAGATGCGGTACCCGTCACTGAGGGACTTGTCCTACTAGTACTGTCAGTCTCTCCTGATAATCTATGCATTCTGCAACTGGACTCAAAGGGGTGTGTGAAATAGAATTAATGAAAAAAAATCCGTTATTAATTATGCCTCACCCAAACCTCTTCTCTTACCTGTGCTTGATGTTTAACTTGGGCACGGCGATGGCTGCATGGTGGTGATGGTTTTCTTTCCCAACATGCCATGGTTGTGGTGGTAGTAGTAGTAGACCCTGGCAGTAGCACTTGCAAATAAAAGAAAATGAGACAGTCAGTCGCCTGAGAGAGACTGTGGGAGGAGTAGTAGAACAAAGTACAGTACGGAACTTACTGCCAAACAATAATATGCCAAAATACAAGGAAACATAATGGTTGCGGGGATAGCCTAGTACATAGAGTTACAAACTCTAGCTGTGTCGTGTCACTCGACTAGGCCTACAGTACACCGTGGATCCGTGACTCGACACAAGCGTAACCGTTAGTGCTGTTTCGGACGATGACAACAAATCCAATCTATGATGGCAATTAATGCTGATGAATTCGGTTCCTTTGGTAAAAAAATCCCAAATATACTGCTCATAGGAGGGTGGGCAAGCAGAAGAAGATCCGCGCCCTGCCTTGAAAATGCATTTATGTTGCTTTAGCCACATCCGCCCCAGCAAGCGTGTGATAAATTATTGGTGTACATTTAATTTAGTCACACCTCAATAAGCCACACAGCCCGGGGGAAGAGGGTTAGGGTTTGATGAATGGTTGGGAAGGGGGTTTTGGGAAAGGTTTGAGAAAGAAAAACAGTACGCATGGACAACAACAAAACACAATCTTGGCAGACAACCATATCCATAAATCAGTTAAGGGAGAAAAAGGAAATGCATGCATGATGATGATAACTTGATGGTTAATGATATTACTAACTACTACTACTAGACAATTAGACAGTACAGGGCAGCAGTATATTATGCAATTTGCCTTGCCTGTCTGCCCTCAGAGAGACCCGAATTACATACAGTTTCTGTTCTGTTGTACCGGCCCGGGCTTAAAGATAGCAAAGAAAAGTCAAAACATTGCTGTAGGGATGAATTGAATTATATAAGCAGAGAGCAAACATAACAACAACAACACACAGTAGTAATGATTGAAGACAAAAAAAAGAATCGAAATTTAAAAGATGATGAAAGTTGATACTGTTACTGTATGTTATCCTGGTCAAAATGGGGAGTTGCATCTCGGCGTTCGTCTTGGTCCTCCATTCCATGGACGCTCCGGCCATCAATCTTGCGTGACGCCACTGCCTGCCTGGCACATGTAGATTCATTGGTAAGGTAAGTGAGAGTTGTTTTTCCCAGTGTAGCACAGGGTAAGGGCCGGCCTGTAATTGCAGATGGGAAAACCAAAGGGATATTGAAAAATCAAGTAGAAAAAAAATGCCTAAATTACGGTGGAGTGCAACAAGAACACTTTCAGAGGCGGCATGGATTTGGATACATCATGTCTACTCTAGTCTGTTTCCAGCATTAACCTCCAACAACAACAGGACTGAGCAGGCCCACGGCACCCGTGACACATCCTCCATTTAGCGTACCTTTTTTGACAGAGGCAGACAAAGCAGATATACAGCAACATAGCATTTTACAAATTAAGTGACTAAATCAATGCCCCGCTGTCAGTCATACCATACCACCACACTCGACTCCACCACTACACAGACATGTAGGTCTGCAGTGGTTGTTGTTGACTTGGTTACCTTGTAATGCACTCATGAAACGCACTGAGTTATTCCATCAATCATCTCGGATCGTACTGAGTGACTGGAGTGCGAAGAGATAATGTCACTGTGGTCATCATCATGGTGTGTTGTCCAACTCAGTGTGCAGTAGTGTACAGATTGAGTCCCCTTTCCATATTCAAAATGCAATGGATCGGCCTGCAGTAGAAGTAGAAAATTGTTATTGAAAAACAAGATTGGAAAGAAACATTGCATTGGGTTACTTTTAGTGTGTAGATTAGATAATAGTACACAATGAATTACCTTCCTGCACTACAAACAACAACAACACAAATCACTCAGTCAGCGTCCAATGCATGTCATCATTCATTACCTGTTCCTTCTCATCTTCAGTTAATGGGCAGTCTGTATCGGCTCGGAAAGGAGGATAGCTATAGTAGTCATCATCATGTTCCACTTCTTTTGGAGAGACTCAACGAGGCAAGATTTTAGTTTTTCTTCGATTATGCTACATCCAATCATCATCTGGCTTGAGGGCAATAGATTTAGGTCGATTCAGGAGGATGGAGGAGCAGGACTCGGAGGAGTGGACTGAAATGCAGAGAGCTGAAACTCATAAGGCAATAAAATACGAAGACGGTGGTGATGGATTTGTTGTGATTTGAAGTTTCCAAACAGAAAGACAGACACAGAAATAGAAGTAAATAAGGGAGAACCACAGTAAGAACTGGAAGCCTAGTTGTCACCGTCAGGGAAGTATAGCTCGTCCTCAAACTCTGGAGGTTCAACCAGAAGTAGGTAATCAGCATCCAACACGCTACTTCCATCACCTGAGCCGCTGTCCTCATCTTCCTGCGGTGATTCATGTATTGTATAATTCGGTGGTATAAATTGCTGATTCATTTTGATCATGGTTAACCTCTCCACGTTTATGGGTGAGAGACTGGTCCTTTTCACTGTTACAATGGAACCAGCAGCACTGAAAACACGTTCAGAAGAGACACTTGCGATAGGGCAAGCCAGATAGTTGATCGCCAGCCTGCTGAGCACTGGCCATTGGCCCCTTTTGCCATACCAATACCGCAATGGGTTTTGATCAATGTTGACCTCTGTTGGGTCATCCAGGTAGGCCTGGACCATTCGGTCAATGTTCAGGGGTGCTAAACTTAGTGCGCCCTCTTTTGTCTTTGCATCAGCACTGGACCTAGCAGGTCCTTGCTGTAAATACCAATTCTGTGCCGTTTATACTGGGGCTGATGATGATCCGGTTCTTGCTGTTGTCGATAGTGTTGGTGACAGCTGTGAACCAAATGCACTGCCCACAGGCTCTGAAGTTGAACTTGACGCAGGATGCCCTGCTGCAGTACTTGATGTGGGTTTGAGGACTTTAATTACCAGCCGTTCATTTTCCAATGTACTGGCTGCCTCAGCTATCCAAGTATTGTACCGGGCAACATCCACTTCTGAAAAAGGGAGTAATGTCTTACTGTGCAGTGTCGCTTTGTACCGTGGATCTAGAATTGTGGCACAAATGTAATGTTGTTGTGACAGAATCTTATTTTGCACCCTTGCATTTTCACTTAAGCGACATGATAAGCTCTCCGCCAACTGGTATGCTTCTTTTTTTTCCTCCACACCTATGTACGCTTCACACACCCTCTTCAGCTCTTGCTCTAGCATGTGCAACAATGGGATAGCTTGGCCCATAGTACAGTCCTCCTTGCTGACTTCACGTGTGAAGACCTCGAAAGGAAGAAGCATCTCTGTAAGAGATTTAACTAGGCACCATTGGTCCACCTGAAGGGTCATGCCTTTCACAGCAGCATCCGCCCTTTGCATGACATATTCATTGATTGGTCTGTACTGCTCAAACAGACGGTCAAGCATGTAATACGTTGAGTTCCAACGTGTTGCCACCTCCTGGATCAGTGCTTTGACTGGCATTCTATAGTCACGTTGAATGATCCTCAGCTGCTTCCGGGCTTTAAAAGAATGGCTGAAATGCGTGCATATTCTGTGGCAGGTGGTCAGTAAGTTGCTGACTATGGGTTCTTTTTTCAGAAAGTCTTGAACTATAATGTTAATGCAGTGCGCCAAACACGGGACCCTGAAATACTCACCAAGCGTCATGGCCTTAAGTATATTACTGCCATTATCCGTGGCAACAAAACCAATGTCAAGCCCTCTGGGGTGCAACCATTCAAAGACCTTGCTGTTAAACTCTTCCAAAAGGTTTTCAGCAGTATGAGATTTCTCCATGGCGAACATGGCTACAGTTGCATGTTTCCGAGAAGCATTAAAAATTGCAGCTGTGTCAACAGCACCTACTTCAGATAGCTTGTCTCTAACCCCCACAAAAGAGACCCAGTGTGCAGTGATGCACATGTAATCAGTGGCTTGGCAACTGGTCCACATGTCTGTTGTCAGGTGGATTTTGTGAACAGCACTCTGCTGCAAAGCTTGTCCAACCAATTCAAGCACATCGTGATGTAGTGCTGGAACAGCAACTCGGGCAAAATAGGAACGGCTGGGAACCTTCCATTTAGGGCAGATGGCTGACACAAATTCAAGGAAACCCACCCCTTCCACAAATGAAAAAGGGAGAAGGTCCAGCGCTAACATTTTAGCCAGCTTCGCATTGTACAACGTGCAGTTGGGTGGTTGCGTTGGTACTGCCCCTCCGACCTAAGCATGCTGTCAATGGTAGGCTGGAATATTTTCCTTAGTGGTGCACCTTTCTTCTTGAACCCAGCTAGGCTCAACGACGCTGCACTTTTGCTCATTGCAGTGCCCGGTTGCCTTGGTGTCTCATGTTGACTCTTACTACTGTGCCACTGAGATGTTGCTGAGGATGTGGGCGTTACCAGTACACTTCTGGGGGTAGGGCTAGAAATGTCTCCCTCTTGTTGACCTTCCACCGCGATCATATCTTCCCCTACCTCTTCATCCCCAACAACAGCAATGGGTCCAGTTTTACTTTTTGTAAGTGAAGTAGGTGAGCCTCCCACCTGATAGTGTGGTGTTTTTTGAGATGACTTGTTTGTCCTCCGGTACCATAGTTTGTACCAAGCTTACCCCGCCTAACAGCCTGCCGACAAATTGAGCATATAGCAATGTTCTCCTCCTTACTGCTAACCGAAAAGAAGTCCCAAACTGGGGAGGAGAACTTTCTGCAGCTGCTGGAGGTGCCACTTTCAATACCAGATGAAATGGAGGGTGTGCATGGAATTTGACTCTGTCCACTTACATTACCACCACCTACTGAGGTGGTGGTTGAGCTTGATGTAGGTCCCTGCCGGGCCTTTGCAAAGGCAAATATGGAAGCTGGAGGTCGTGTTGGCGTTACCTGTGTTGGTGGTATCCGTGCTACATCCCTCGCAGCGATTTGGGATAGTCTAATAATGTTGGTCTCCATCTCCGCAGGCCCAGGAGTGATGTTCGTGATGACTGGCTCTTCATCATCATCACCCCCTCGTCTACATCTACCTCCATAACTGTAAGGCTTTCTGGAACCTTCCTTTTCACTAGCCTTGTCTTGTGGTGTGCATCACTCTCAGGCTGAGCTGGTGGCTTCCAAGTGGCATCTAGATCATCAGAAGCGGGGCTTGAAGAAGAAGTTGATGTACTAAGCCTCCTATTCCTTGCTGGGGGTATGGAAGACACTGGATCTTCTGGAACAGTGGCTTGCTCCTCTTCGTCTGCAAAAAGCTCGATTTCCTGAACTGCCCCTACTTCAGGTGGAACAGCTACTATTGTGGGCTGTGGTTCCGGCTGTGGTTCCGGCTGCGGCTGTGGTTCCGGCTGTGGTTGCGGTTCCGGCTGTGGTTGCGGTTCCGGCTGCGGCTGGGGTTGCGGCTGTGGTTCCGGCTGTGGTTGCAGTTCCAGCTGCGGTTCGGGTTGCGGCTGGGGTTGCCCACTTATCTGCTGAGTTTGCGCCTGCGAGTGCGTGGATTGGGTACTACTTTGCGATAATGACATTTCAACATCACTGGTCGTTAGTAGACTGGCTACCTCTGCCACAGTCATGGGCTTGGGCCTAGGTTGCTGGGGTGGGGCCACTGATGCAGAGGTGCTGCTCCCAGCTTGGTCCCCGCTGGACACCGCTGCTGCAGGCGTAAGTTTTTTTACCAAAAAACACATCGGCCGGCACCCCAGTCTTGGCAAGTGCCACTTCCTTCTTCTCTCCCTTCTTCTCACTGGCAACTTTCTTGCTACTGGAGGACATGGTACCTTTCTTTGGGGCCATCTTCTTCAGATGTCAGCAGGACGCAGGTGCACAAGTTGCAGAGATGTCTGTGGTCACACGTGGATGTGACACGCAGCAGGACTTCAGCCTGGCAGTACCACGGGTGATGATGATGATGACACCTCCTCCTCTGTCTTTTGTGCACCTAAAAGCAAAGAAGCCAGGAGAAGAACATCAGTGAAATGTTGCATTTGTTGTTGTGGTTCAATTACTAGTAGTACAAACAAACAAATAAAAGATATAAATTAGTGTAGCCATTTGTGAGACTGTCAACAAGGGCTTTCATGGTATACTGTGTACACTGTCAGGACAACCAAAATACAAATGTAATAGAAGTGGACCCTGTTTGGCATTAAATTATTTGCTCATCACATCATTCAGGGAGCTGCAGCTGGCAAAGGGGATGGATGCAAGCAGTAAGCCAAGAGGAAAACCATGCAGGCCTAAATGGCAAAAGCAGCACACTTATAACTCCCACCAGAAATGGCCACCAGCCACATGGACACTCACAAATCACAAGCAACAAGCATGAGGCCTGGAAAACAATGTACTGAAACAGGCCTACGATAGCCAGGCAAAGGCTGCATGGTAAACCACACTGCTTTGCCTGTAATGCAATAAAATGCAAAAACGAAAATACACAGGGCTAAACAAGGCCTGCAACACACCACACACAACTAAGGCATGTAACACACCCCAAAAACAGAAATACACCCAAAAAATTAATCCACATTTTGCAATTCAATGCCATCCATGTGCCCTAAATGATGTTTAAATTCAACTGAACACACAAACAGTTCTTTTATGCACCCCTGACTATCTCTGGGCCCACTGGATGGAAGGCCTGTTGGCAGATTAGGCTACAAGCTTGCAGGCCTATGGCAAAAAGCACACTGCCTGGCTTCAAAATGGCCACCAGCCTCATGGCCAGGCCCACAACAACAAGAAACTGAAGACAGACAATGCAGGCCTATGGCAAAAACACACTGCCTGGCTTCAAAATGGCCGCCAGCCTCATGGCCAGGCCCACAACAACAAGAAGCCTAGGCCACAAAGGAAACACATACAGGCCTATATGGCAAAAGCAGCACACTTATAACTCCCACCAGAAATGGCCACCAGCCACATGGACACTCACAAATCACAAGCATGAGCCCTGGAAAACAATGTACTGAAAACAGGCCTACGATAGCCAGGCAAAGGCTGCATGGTAAACCACACTGCTTTGCCTGTAATGCAATAAAATGCAAAAACGAAAATACACAGGGCTAAACAAGGCCTGCAACACACCACACACAACTAAGGCATGTAACACACCCCCAAAAACTGAAATACACCCAAAAAATAAATCCACATTTTGCAATTCAATACAATGCCATCCATGTGCCCTAAATGATGTTTATATTCAACAGAACACACAGAAACAGTTGTTTCATGCACCCCTGACTACCTCTGGGCCCACTGGATGAAAGGCCTGTTGGCAGACTAGGCTACAAGTTTCCAGGCCTATGGCAAAAAGCACACTACCTGGCATCAAAATGGCCGCCAGCCTCATGGCCAGGCCCACAACAACAAGAAACTGAAGACAGACAATGCAGGACTATGGCAAAAAGCACACTGCCTGGCTTCAAAATGGCCGCCAGCCTCATGGCCAGGCCCACAAAACAAGAAACTGAAGACCGACAATGCAGGCCTATGGCAAAAAGCAAACTGCCTGGCTTCAAAATGGCCGCCAGCCTCATGGCCAGGCCCACAACAACAAGAAACTGAAGACAGACAATGCAGGCCTATGGAAAAAAAGCACACTGCCTGGCTTCAAAATGGCCGCCAGCCTCATGGCCAGGCCCACAACAACAAGAAACTGAAGACAGACAATGCAGGCCTATGGAAAAAAAGCACACTGCCTGGCTTCAAAATGGCCGCCAGCCTCATGGCCAGGCCCACAACAACAAGAAACTGAAGACAGACAATGCAGGCCTATGGCAAAAAGCACACTGCCTGGCTTCAAAATGGCCGCCAGCCTCATGGCCAGGCCCACAACAACAAGAAACTGAAGACAGACAATGCAGGCCTATGGAAAAAAAGCACACTACCTGGCTTCAAAATGGCCGCCAGCCTCATGGCCAGGCCCACAACAACAAGAAACTGAAGACAGACAATGCAGGCCTATGGCAAAAAGCACACTGCCTGGCTTCAAAATGGCCGCCAGCCTCATGGCCAGGCCCACAACAACAAGAAACTGAAGACAGACAATGCAGGCCTATGGCAAAAAAGCACACTACCTGGCTTCAAAATGGCCGCCAGCCTCATGGCCAGGCCCACAACAACAAGAAACTGAAGACAGACAATGCAGGCCTATGGCAAAAAGCACACTGCCTGGCTTCAAAATGGCCACCAGCCTCATGGCCAGGCCCACAACAACAAGAAGCCTAGGTCACAAAGGAAACACATGCAGGCCTATATGGCAAAAAAGCAGCACACTTATAACTCCCACCAGAAATGGCTACCAGCCACATGGACACTCACAAATCACAAGCAACAAGCAGGAGGCCTGGAAAACAATGTACTGAAAACAGACCTATAATAGCCAGGCAAAGGCTGCATGGTAAACAACACTGCTTTGCCTGTAATGCAATAAAATGCAAAAACGAAAATCCACAGGGCTAAACAAGGCCTGCAGCACACCACACACAACTAAGGCATGTATTTAGCACACAGCCCAAAAACTGAAATACACCCAAAAATACACATTTTGCAATTCAATCCAATGCCATCCATGCCCCCTAAATGATGTTTGAAATTAAAAATACATCACACAGCAAAGGAACAGTTGTTTCATCATGTTTCATCATGCACCCACCCATGACTAGCTCTGGGCCTACTGGCTACAGTGGCTACCCACCACTATATTTATTTTTAAAAATGATGAAAATTAAAAAATTGTAATTGCAGCAACTGCAATGACCCAATCAAACAACACCAACTTACTTGTAAAATCTCAAAACCAAAAATCCTCAAATCCAATGATAATGATGCAGCAGACACAAAGAGTGATCCTTCCAGCTCAAATCCAAGTGAAAAATGAACAGGAGATGGAGAAAGCACTGGGAGGAGCCTGCTGGAAAGGAACAGGAAGTAGTAGACTCTGTGGCACTTCCTCCCTCTCCCCCCAAAAATTGAAAAAAAGGACACCCAAATATCAATCTGAGGTTTTTTTTCCATGGAAATCATCAGTTTATAGAAGGTTTTATGCTGCTCGCGATATTATTCTTCTCCAGATTGAAAATGTTGCGTGTTCGGGATCGCAGGTTTACAAAGATTCCGCCGGAAATCCGATGGCGCGCCCGAATGACGTGTTCGCGACCGCAATCTCTCTAGTGGTGCACGATGGCGCGACGAATGACGTGTTCGCGATCGCACACTCTCGCGTTGTCCGATGGCGCGGCGAATGACGTGTTCGCGATCGCAAACTCTCGCAGGATCGCGCGGCCGGCTACTGAAATCTCGTGGCGCACGCGAACGAATAGGAAAACCCGTCGGCGAACGCAGGAATCCCGGTAAGTCATAATCGCGCGTGCTAGAATGCATTTTTAAAGCGCGAACAAGAAAATAATTCCGCAATTGTTGGCAATTCCGCGTTCTCCGCGGAACGCGAAATTGCCTAAATTCCGCAAATTCCGCGAGCGGAGCGGAATTCAATGCCCAGGGTTATTCATAAGGCACTGCTCAACTTGGGCCCTTCCTATCTTTCTGAGAAATTCACGCCCTATGTACCATCAAGACCCCTCCGCTCGAGTGCTAAGCACCTTCTGGTGGTGCCTCGAGTAAGTAAGGCAAGATTAGGAGGAAAAGCTTTTTCCCATCTTGGCCCTCGTTACTGGAATGAACTTCCCTTGCCCTTAAGACAGTGTCTGGATCACTTGCAATTCAGGAAGTTGCTTAAGACCAACCTTTTTCACACCTGTTAAAAACTCTGCTGGAATTGCTTTACACCCTCGCAGCCCGCTCTTCGGGGGTCGATTCTAGCGATGTATAAACAAATAAATAAATAAATAATAAATAAATAAGGTGCTAGCCTGTACCGGCCTTGGCCGGCATTTCCGAGGCATGGTTGATGTGCTCTACTCCCAGGCCTCGGCCCGAGTGCGAGTAAATGGATTCCTTTCTGACTCGTTCCCCATTAGGCGCAGCACGAGGCAGGGTTGCCCCGTCCCCTCTTCTCTTTGCTATAACAATGGAGCCCCTAGCCCAGCTCATTCATGGCGACCCGCTATGCAGGGGATGGCGGTGGGATATCAACCATGAGGACCACATCGCCCTATATACGGACGACGTCCTCCTGTATTTGGCGGACCCAGTAAAGAGCGGTCCCGATGCCTTCACCTGCCGGAGGCCTTGGGTTCGCCTCAGGCCTGAAAGTGAACCCATCCAAATCAGTGCTGATTCCCCTGGCCCCATCAAGGGACTGCTTTGACTGGCAGTCGACCATCCCTCTCCACAGACTGAGTTTCAAATATTTGGGCGTGTGAGTGGCACTGCACCCAGAGCTCACCTGGGCCCTGAACCTACAACCGTTGCTCCGGAAAGTAAAGTGGACCTGACCAAGTGGCAAAGCCTCCCCCAGATGTGATGGGCTGTATAGCCTTGTATAAAATGATGATATTGCCCCACTTCCTCTATATCCTCCTCAACCTCCCTCTCCAGATTCCAAGGTCTTGGTTCCGATAACTGGAGGGTGACGCACGCACCAATCTATGGCGGGGCTCACAGCCACGTCTAGCACTCATCCACTGTCAGCGAGGTCCCTATGACGGCGGGCGAGGCATGTCCAATTTGTACCTTTACTATCTTGCCTCTCAGCTCCTCGTCACCCACGACTGGTTTAACGGGGTTGGTCAGACCCGGCCTATAAACTAGAACTCTCACAGCTCGGCTTCCCTACGCTGCAGGCATTGCTGTATGGCACCCTGATTCCCTCCCAGCTGCCTATGGTCACACGAGTAGTACTCTTAGCTTGGCGCGCCGTGTTACGCTACGTACAATGGGATGGTAAACTCACACAACAAACTCCTCTATGGCACAGCACCTGGCTGGAAGTGGCAACACTCACAAGCTTCAGAACCTGGGATAACTTCGGGATTTCCCAACTAGGGGACGTGTGGTCAGGAACACACACACACTCCTTTGCAATTCTACAGGAGTCATTTGCCCTTACATGCTCCCAATTCTACAAATATCTCCAGGTCAGGCATGCCCTCCATACCCACACAGAACCCTTCCCGGAGTTTAACCCACTAAAAGCCAAAATCCTAATGGGTAACATGGGACGCGGAGGTACCGCACCCTCATAATAAACTCCCCCGGCTCACTCCACCATCTCCGGACCCAATGGGAGGGTTGGATGGGTCCACCAGAAGAAGAGGATTGGCATGACGCCCTGATGGCTCCCCGTGAGCTCACCATCTCCTCCAAATTACGGCTAATACAAACTTACTACCTCCACGTAGCGTACCTCCCCCCTCACGTCTGCACAGGGCTGGTCTCCAGCCTTAAGACACCTGCCCCAGATACGCAGCTGTGCCTGCAGACCTCTTCCACATGGTCTGGTCCTGTGCGATAATACAAACATACTGGGCTGCAGTAACAAGAGAACTGGCAGAGGTGCTAGGGTGGGTGGTCCCCCTCTCTCCCTACCTGATCCTTCTGGGAATAACAGAGGGTGCCGGGGGCAACAGAGCTGAGAGGGCCTTCCTAAGTACGGCCTTTCTGGTTGCAAAGCGTAACATCTGCAGGCATGTGTAGTTATGATGTGCGAGCCAGGAGTGCCTAGACTTGGGATTTTTTTTTTTTTATATAACAATTTTATTGAAAGTGAAAACACAGAGACATCATATTAATGCAATATTGTCCTTCTGCTGCAGTGAAATATAATTCAACAATGTTCATGGACTGTATTCATTCAGCACCTTGAGAGGTTATAGTTCTGGCCGTCTCAGCATTGCCATGTCCGCTGTCGGTGAGGTACAAATTTCCCCTCTATAGGCATTCCAGCCCCCCCATTTCTTGTCCCATTTCTTGGGGCAGCCCCTCATTTTGTAGACCTCCTTCTCCGCTATCATGCATCTATCCATCTCCGCCACCCAGCCAACTGTTAAAGCCCGTTTGACCAGCAGGTACCCCAGTGCGGCCCATTGTTGCTTGAGTTCCGTCAAATCTGTGGCCTCCCATATGTTCAGGATCCCCAACCTTGGTGTCAATTGGATCTGTTTACCCAACGTGTCTTGCATTTACTTGGTTGCATTCCCCCACAGAGAACGTATTTCGGGACAGTCCCACAAGATATGATAAAAGGTGCTTTCTTGGCGGCAGCCTCTGAGGCACAATGCATCCGTACGACTTCCTATTTTGGCCAATAGCACCCCAGGGAGGTAGGACCTATGTAGAATTTTTAGTTGTATGAGGCGAAAGCGATGGTTTATTGCTGTCTCCCTGGGGGACATTAACGCTGATTGCCAGTCCTCGTCGTCTATTGGTCCTATGTCTGCCTGCCAGCGATCCCGAAGAGTCTGAAAGGAGTCAGGTAAGTTGTTACAGAGTTTGCGATAGGTACAGGAGACAGCCTTGTGCAAGAGAGGTTCTGAGAGCAAGCGGTCCTCTAAAGGGGAGGAGTCTGGTAGGTAAGTCAGGTCTGGAATCTTCGTGATAAGGGCATGCCTAATCTGCAGATATCGAAAAATCTCCCCGGGCGCAAGAGCATATTTGGCTGGTAGTTCCTTAAACGTGAGAAGTTTGCCTTTGCAGACCAAGTCGCCTATAGTTGATATGCCAATGGTGTCCCATTTGTCGAAACCTGTGTGGTAACAGAGCAATCCTAACCGCTGAGAGGACCACAAAGGCGTGGCTTTCGTGAATTTACCTGCCCAACCCAGCCGTTTAGTGGCCTTGTGCCAAATGGCTACGGTTTGTGACATGGGTCCCAAATAACGTCCCCTCCGGACAATGGTGTAGAGGGCGCCTATGTATCCTTCTCGCCCCGTTTGATACCTTTCTAACTGGAAAGATGGATTCGACGGGGAGCCATAGATCCAATGATTAATTGCCACCAGTTGCGAGGCCCAATAGTATAAGCGCAAATCTGGAAGGGCAATCCCACCATCGTACCACCCCCTTGTCAGCTTCTGGAGGGCGATACGAGGTGCACCACCGTCCCATAGTAAGGTGCGTATTTCCCCTTCAATGGCGGTAAAATAGTTCTCAGGAATTGGGTACGGACAGTTTTGAAGTACATATAGGAATCTAGGTAGGGCGAGCATTTTGAACAAGGCTCCTCGTCCCAGGAGGGATAAGGGCAGCGATCGCCAGTGCTTGATGTCGTCTTGTAATCGTTTGAGGGGGCCCAGAAGATTCTGGTCATAGAATATTTTGGGGTCAGGCGTGATAAGATACCTAAATACTTAAAACCTTCCGTGGCCAGCTCAATTGCGTAGCCGCTGTCGTGTGGTTTGTGGCCTCCTGCTCTGCCTTGCTACGTTGACTTGGGCCTGGCTGACATGAGGCCTTTTTGCGCACGTTACTTTGTGCTGTTGTTTTCCGGCCTCTGCTTCTGCCTGGCTATTTTAGCACTGTCTGCATTTTTATCATTCACCTTTTCTCCTGTTCCCTTTTGGGCTACGTCTGCACACCATGTACAAGGTCGAAAAACAACGTCCCTTGTTCCTGCTGATTTGGCCAGTCCCTCGCACTTAGACATAACACTATGTACAGCTGCCATGGAGAAATTTGTGTGCTTTTAATATTGTGATTTTCACGGTTAGACACACTTGGAGACAAACCTTTCCAGAGAGAAGAGCTGTGCCTGTCTGATGATGTAAGCCTTACATCTAGATATTGAGGTATGGGGTTCGCTCGACAAAACCCAGAGGTCTTCTGTTTTTACAATAAACTAGCAACTAGCACGGGGAGGGTGGTATTGTCTTATAGCTATATATCCACTGCTTTATGAAATGCTTTCCCCGTTTGTATACTATGGAGTTGTAACTATGCTGCTTATATTATCCTTATGCATTATGCTGATAGTACTGGCACGTGTACTGTATCTTAGAGCACGGTAGTTGAAATAAACATTTTAAACTATACAGTGTCTCTTCTAACGCACGTTGTGGACAGGTATGAGTGAGTTATGAAAGGGTGTTCTTGCTCCTGCGAGTCCTGAGATAGAGATACCGTGTTCTGGGTTGTCTAATCATTGGTAACATTGTTGCTAATGAGATGCTAAAGCTAGTCGAATTGGGGTGTTAGGTGCTAAGGTTTATGGTTGGCTCACCACTATATTCCGAGGTCCTATTATCCTGTGCATAGCTCTGTGTATGTGCAGAATCCCTACAACACCGCAAGGCAACCTGGGCGGGGGGCCACGTAAGACATACAGCACATATTTAAACCAGTTAATGGTGTAACCCGCATATTTGCCAAAGTTAGTAAAAATGTTTAATAGGCTGCTAATAGAGGCCTGTGGGGACGCCAGATATAGAAGGATGTCGTCAGCGTATAACGATATTCTACCTTCTTTAGCTTCGCTCCAGCGCAGTCCACGTATCGTCACGTCGCGTCGTATCCATGTCGACAGCGGTTCAAGAGTCAGCGCAAACAGTAGGGGGGACAGGGGACATCCCTGCCTGGTCCCCCTTTGTAAGGCAAATGTTCGTGACGTATGATTATTTACTCTGACTTGACCTAGCAACGCAGTGTAGAGCAGCGCCACCCTTTGTCGAAACCGCGGACCAAAGCTGAACCTGGCTAAAACCTCGAAGAGGTATGGCCATTCTATCGAGTCGAACGCCATGGTGGCATCCAATGACATTATGACCGCGTCTTCCTCTATATATGGCTGCCTACCTAGGACATTATGGACTCGACGAATGTTTAAGGCGGTGTTACGTCCCGGCACAAACCCAGACTGGTCTTCATGGACCAGTGAGGGGAGAACCGCGATCAAACGAGACGCAAGAAGTTTCGCCAGCACCTTGGCTTCTGAGCTTATTAGAGAAATAGGCCTATATGAGCCACAGTTGGTCGCTGGTTTCCCGGGCTTGTGTATTACAACTATAGAGGCTAGCCTTTGATCCAATGGAAGAATACCCTGTTGCAGACTCTCTTCATACATGTGTTTTAGGTGTGGGGCCACCTTTAAGGCCATCCCTTTAAGGAATTCAATCGGAATCCCGTTAGGTCCCATTGCCTTCCCCGATTGGACAGCCAAAAATGGCTTTACAGATCTCTTCTGCTGTTATATCTGCGTCTAGCGCTTCCCGGTCACTGTCCGACAATGTAGGCAGGTCCATTTCCTCCAAGAGTTGACGTGAATCTTCCGAGGAAGTAGTGGTCTTGGAGGTATATACTGCCTCTAGGTGGTCTGCAAACGCTTCCGCCACCTCTCGGGGATCTGTTACCCGTCGCCCGTCCTCGAGTATAATTTCTGGGACCCATCGAACCGCCTGATCACGTCGCTCCAGCCACGCCAGCATTTTACCGGCTCTATCTCCGAGCTCGTACACCCTATGGCGAGTATGGAGCAATCTCGCCTGGGTTTTTTCACGTGCTAGGGCTTTATATTCTAGTTGTTTATTCATGAGACTATGGGCTGTGGCCGCGGTGGGAGAGGCATTATGGTTTGTTTCTAGTCGGAGCAAATCGCTCTCAAGTTGTGTCAGCTGTCTGTTTTGGTTCTGGATATATCCAATCTTCAACGCCAAGGCGTGTCCCTTAATCACTGCCTTATAGGCTTCCCAGACAGTCTTCACCGAATCGACCGAGCCGACGTTTTCAGTGAAATAATGGTCAGTGTGGTCAGCGAGGTCGTCTTTAATATCTGGGATCGTAAGGAGCCATGGATTAATAATTATGGGGCCCCAGGTATACTGTCGGTGAAAAGTGAGTTCAACCCAGAGAGGAGAGTGATCAGAGATACCTCTCGGGAGCCCACGAGGATGCTGGAAGTGGCCTAGGTCCGCAAGGGAGGTAAGAAAATAGTCAATGCGGGACATGCTTTTGTGTGCATTGGAATAGTGTGTATAGTGAACTATGGTAGGGTGCAGTGAATGCCAAATGTCAGTCAAGCCCATACCTTGGGCGAAGTCTGCCATATGGGTGCTACGGTGGGGAGAAAGTCTTTGGGGGTGCCTATAGAGCCTCTCGTTCATTGTCAAGACTCCACTTAATATAAGGGTGCCAGGGGGGAGATCTATCAAGATTTTACCCAGATCTTGCAGTGCAGTCTTCCCCAGCGCAGGTGGAAGATAGACCGACACCACATTTAGTGGTTTGCCCTCCCAGAGCGCCTCCAACACAGCAAACCTGCCTTGTGGGTCAGCCCACATCCGAGTAGGAGTGAGGGCCAGAGTTTTGCGTATAAGGATACCCGTACCCCTGGATCCGGATGTAAACCCCGCATGTATCAGAAGCTTGTATCCCCACCTGTCCAGGGCCTTACAACTATTACCCACCAAGTGTGTTTCTTGCAATAATATCAGGTCTGGCGTTTGTCTCTTAAGGTACTGCAGAACCACCCCCGTTTTATTTTATCGCCCAGGCCGTTCACATTCCACGTCAGTATTGACAATTTTATCCCCCCTGCATTACTCATGGCGGGTAGTCATCTAGACCGTAGAGGGAGTGTAAGGCGACCATCGGTGGCGTGCATAGCAACCCCAATTCCTGAAAGCAGTCCATGTTGAAGGCAAAGGTGGAGCCCCACCAGTCATGCCCTCCCAAGCATGTAAGCAATACCAGCAGTCTAGCAAATTGACCTAGCTGATCTAGATCCATTGTAATGCACTGTGCAATAAAAACTGTAACAAAAAAAACCACAACCGCAGTCCCTCCCCCACCCTGAACCCCCCTCCCTGCCCCCTGCCAGTGGAATTCCAACTTTCCACTCCCCAACAAGGCAGAGTGCCTGTCGCCCACCCCCCCATGTGTGAGGTACCCAGTTAGCTGCCTCCTCCCGCGCCTATTCAGTGTAATATAATCATGTTATACTTAGAAGCAGTCAATTCTAGTCCAATCCTTACGAGTACTTGCGTGCTGATGGTGAATCATTGAGGCACGATCTTGTTACATCCAATGCTGCTGTGGAAGTAGTGCAAACAATAACATAGGAAGCCATCCTGTGTGGGCCAGAAACCCCGGAGTAGAAGAGTGTGTAGATAGTCTAAGGGCGTTGTGTAGAGCAATTGAGGCTCGGTGCATCGAGTCAGAGTTTTCCGGCCGGGTCATCCCCCGAGTGGTTTTCTTTGGAGGTTGTAGGGACGCGCTGGCTATTGTTGTGGGTCCTGTTGTTGCGACCCTCCGTCGGTTTCCCCACCCTACGCCAACCCTCCAGCCACTCCCAGGCTTCCTCCGGGGACAGGAAAAACCAAACCTTACCCTCTGATTCAACCCGGAGTTTAGCCGGGAACAGCATGGAGTACTTTACGTCTTTATCTCGTAGAGCTTTTTTGACCGCTGTAAAGCTGCGTCTTTGTGCTTGAACTTTGGTGGTAAAGTCCGGGAAAAAGGTAACGGCCGCGTTGTCGATTTTCAGTGGAGGGCCGGCTCTTGCTGTTTGTAGGATAATGTCTCTATCACGAAAGTTAAAGACCCTTGCAATTATGGGCCTAGGAGGGGCCCCGGGCTTTGGACGCCACCCGGGAACTCTGTGGGCCCGTTCGATAGAAAAATAGCTGGAGAGACGTTTGGGCTGGAGTTTGTTGATCACCATATCTTCCACAAAGAGATCCATTGCCGGCCCCTCCGCCCGTTCAGGAACCCCTAAGATACGGATGTTGTTCCGCCTCGCCCTCCCTTCATAATCATCGAGGAGCTCCTCCATCCTCTTTTGCTGGTCTTGGAGCTGAGCGACTTGCTGTTGTAAAGTAGAGGTGTCGGACACAAGAGCCGTCGTGGTGGTTTCCACGTCTTTAACCCTAGAGTCCATTTTCTTGAGGTCTGCCCGCAGGAGAGTCACCTCTATATTTACAGAGTCAATGCGGGTCTCTAAGGATGTACGTACTCCTGCTATGGCCTCCATAACGTCCTGAAGGGTGAGGTCTTTGGCGGGAGGGCGAGGTTGGGAGGTTGTGGGGTCTTCTCCCGGTGTCGCGTCGGTATCCTCACCTGGTTTGGTCCAGGCGAATTTCGCCAGTTTTTGGGCCTGGGATTTAAGTCCTTTGCTGCTGGCCATCGTCGGGATTAGGAGACAAGAGATTTTAATGAATCAGCAGGACGCACCTGTACTCGCCGCCGCCTGCGTAGGAGGAAACAACTGCCCTCCGCCGGCCTCTCGGTGTTCCAGGTGGTTCTGGTATCTGGGCAGTGAGCCTGGTCGTCTCCTGGCCCGTCTCGCTGCTACAATCCTCTCTCAGTCAAGTAATAGCATCGGACCGGTGATGACTATCTGTGAGTCCAACAAGCAGTTGCGTCGGCGTGTGGGGCGTACTCACTGCCTCCTGCGTCCCTAGGCAAACCACAGGAAGGCTATTGTGGGTCAGTCGTAAATCCCCTCTGGACCCATGTGGAGAAACAACACGGAAGCCATCTCAAGAGCGCCTCAACAGTCCAGGCCGGAGGATAGAGCGAGGGGAGCCAGCATCACTTCCCGCCAGGGCGCTCGGCCTGCTGGGCGGCCCCAACAGTGTGAGTCCGTCTTGCTATGTGGGTGGACTGAGATAGCAGATATGCGGTCTAGGGAATGCCGCTTCCAAGGCCCCACTTCATTGAGCTCCCCGCTGGGCACGTTGCAAGTCGTTTGTCTGTCTTTGGGGTGGGAAGAAGGAGGCGAGCGCCCGGTCTGATCAAGGGGGCCCACGCCTGTCACCTCCCGAGCCCACAAGAGCCGCCGCGGTGCAAGGCGCCGGTCGATCTCAGGTTGGTCACGGCTCCTCCGCTAATGGCATCCCGTAGGGAGGAGCGCCCGAGGAGGCCGGAAGATGGCGGGGGGCAAGTTGCCAATCAGTGTAGTTCGCTGTCGCACAATATGAAGGGCGGGGGCCCGGTGTCACCGCCGCCCGTCTGTCCCGCCCAGACTCAGGGATAAGGGGCCGTTTCCTGCCGATCACGCAGCTAGGCCTCAAAGCCTGGTCCTCGATTTCTCACAGCCTCCCGGCTCCGTCACAGTCTCTGTTGGGCCGTGGAGTCCTCCTCGTCGCGTCGCCCCCCGCCACAGTGCTCGCTCGACACCTCCTCACCTCCTCCTCTCGTTGGTCCCCGAGGGGAACAGGAGTCCAGTCCGAAGGCGATCTCGCCTCCGGGAGTAGCGCCACTGATCGCCGCAGGCATCGCTGATAGTTCCTCAGGCCGCCATTTTGACCCTCACGGAGCTCTTCCACTCAGCAGCTCCCTGCAGCCTAGGAACGGGTATGGGCAGATTTTGGAGCAGCGCCTCTGTGCTGGATCTGCTTTGTGGGAGATTCCCGGGCTCAGAAGGGAATCTTCCTCGCTGGAAGCGGATAAATTAACGGATAGTCGGCGAGGGCTGCGGAGCCGCCTTAGAGAGCGCCCATTCCCGGCGGCCGCTAGCCATGCCCCCCCTAGACTTGGGATTTGAGGGTTGAGACGTCGTCTTCGACTGTGGAGATCTGTGACTCAGTCTCTGTGATCCTGACTATGTTATTGTGGAGGAACAATGCAACATCCATTTTCACTTCTCCAACTCTGGCCTCCACTGCTGCCTGGGAGTTTTTTTTTTTTTTTTTTTTAAAAACCTTTATTGAAGGTAAACAGGGAAGCATTGCAGAATACAGCACTATGCCTACATCCCCAAAGGGGCCGGCCGTGGAGTGCGCGACTGTGCATTACAGAAGAAAAATAGAACGGATACCCAGCAAGCCGCCCACAGCCACTTAGGGCCGGCCGCGTCGCGGAGGAAGGAACAGTCGGATACATATCTGCAGTATATTACCTCCCACAGCATCCAGATGGAGAAAAGACAATAATATTAACCAAGTGTATAATAGGAACAAGACGAAGAACCCCCCCCACCTCCCTCCCCCTCTGGCACAGTAACGACATGACAAATAGATCGAAAGCAGTTTGGCTTTCACTAGACTCATCTATAAGGATAAAACAGAAGTCCGGGGATTAATGAGGCAGGACACCTCCGTTCACGAGTCTCAGAGGATAGATCAGCTTAGAGGTCAGGGTGACTCGCTAGATATAGAGTGAGCGGGACCCAAATATCCTTGGGGCGGGACGACTCAGGCAGCTCCTCCGCATAGATTTCTAATTGCTCCCTGCAGTAGGATAGATCCCTAAGCCACTTACGAACCGTGGGCAATCCCTTTGCACCCCAGCACTGCGCCACAGCCCGCTTAGCCATAAGTGTGGCCACTGCAACCAGTCTTCTATTGCACGGCTTCAGGGATGCCACACTGCCCAACAGACACATCTCAGGCATACATTGCACTCTCTCCAATACAATATCCGTGAGCACAGCCGTCACCCGAGCCCAATAGGCAGCTATCCCTGGACACACCCATGAAAGATGTAAAAAGTCTGCGTCTGCTTGTCCACAGCGCACACAGCGGTCATCATCTCGCAATCCAAATCTTCGCAATTGTACAGGGGTATAATAAAGTTGGTGCAGAAATTTAAAATGTATAATACGCAGGTTACAGTTGGCCGTCAGTCGCCCAGTCAGTTTGCAGCAATAGTACCAGTGGTCCTCCGACAGGCTCCCCCCAGGGCCGTGTTCCATCTAGCAAAGGACGGATGTGCCACCGCCTCCCGCTCACGAAGAGATGAATTATAGAGTTTAGTAATCAGCCCCTGACGGGTCGCACCCGCGAGCACCGCCTGCAGTGCCCGCAGCGTCTGGGGCTCCGTGGGGAAACCAGGGTAAACATCCCGGACGGCCTGACGAACCCGCACGTACGTGAATCCCAGCATAATATCGTGAGGCCGGTTCGCCTGCACGTCCCGCAACGAACGGAATCGGCCCTGATTGTAGAAGTCCCCCATCTGGGTGATCCCGACTGCTTGCAACGTGGTCCGCGCCAGGCGCTCCTGCAGTGCAGATATGCCGGGGTGCGCTGCTATCGGCAACTTGGGGGCATACAGGTATGTTAGTGTCGCACGACGCGCCAACGTCCGCCAAGCCCAAGCCGTACACTGGACCGGGTTGATCTCCGTCCGGGGACCCCCAGTCCCTCCCGAGAGAGCCGCAGCCACTAATGGGAGCGGGAGAATCGCATCCGCCTCAATCGCAGTATGGGGCAGGAGACGCTGCGGATAGAACCAATAATGCGCAAACTGCGCTTGAGCGCAGAGGTAGTAAAGGCGCATATCGGGAGCTTCAAAACCACAGCGGTCGAAGGGTTGAACCAAGGTGTCCCAGCTACAGCGAGGCCTCTTGCCCCCCCAGACAAACGACAATAGGGCCGTCTGCAAAGACTTAAAAAGAGAAACATTCAGGCGGATAGGGATATTCACAAATAAATATAGTAGTTTAGGCAATATAACCATTTTAATGACTGCTATACGGTCCGCCAGTGAAAGCGGTAGACGGGCCCACCGCGCCGCTCGCTCAGTAAGTTGAGAGATTGTACGCCCATAGTTCATAGAGATTACCTGCGCCGGATCCCTGTGAAGCCAAATCCCAAGATATTTGACTGGTTCCTGAGTCCAAGTCAAAGGAAAGTCCATTTCAAACTCGCAGGTCCCTGCCGTCAGGGGAAAGACCGACGACTTGGCCCAGTTTATCCCCAGGCCAGAGAAGCCCTCGAACCGGACATATTCTCGCAGCAAGGCCGGGAGATATGTCGCAGGCTCACGGACATACAGCAGCATATCGTCCGCATATAGCGAGACAACCAGTGGTCGCAGCCTGAAACGCAACGCCGCAGAGGCATGGAGCTGGCGCAGTTTGCAGGCCAGAGGCTCCAGCGCCAGGGCGAAAAGCATCGGTGATAGGGGGCACCCCTGCCTCGTGCCCCTTCCGATGGAGAACTCCGAGGACACCCAGCCGTTCACGCGAACCCTAGCCGCCGGGGCGGAGTAAAGAACCCTGATCCACTGCAAAAAGAAGGGAGGGACACCCATTCTGGTGAGGACGGAGAACATGTATACCCAGGAAAGGGAGTCGAACGCTTTCGTGGCGTCAAGCAACACTGCCACGGCCTGGAAGTCGGCATCAAAATAGTGTAAGGTAGCGAAGACAGTACGCAGATTAAGCACCGTAGATCTCGCGGGTACAAAGCCTGACTGGTCCGGGAGCACCAGTAGGGGAACCAGCGGCTGCAGACGCAGAGCGATCATTTTTGCTAGTATCTTGGTGTCAATATTAAGCATTGAGAGGGGTCTATAAGAATCACAGCGGTTGGGCTCTTTGTCGGGTTTCAGGAGCATGACCAGGAGAGCCTCCCGCAACGAAGGTGGGAGATGGCCAGTATCGTAGGCTTCCGCATAGACTTCTAGAAGTCTAGGGGCCAAATCATCAGCGAATGCCTTATAAAATTCGCTCGGGAGCCCATCCAGCCCGGCAGCCTTGCCAGTGGGGAGGGACATAATGGCCACCCTCACATCCTCCTCGTCAAAGGGCTGGGTAAGATGATCCCGATGTCCTGGGGCCAGCCAGCCCAACGCCACATCCCCCAAGTACGCGTCAACGTCTGCCGCCTGAGCCGTATCTTTGTTACTATAAAGGGCAGTATAATAGTCGAGTATGGTCTCACTAATGGCTGCCGTGCCGAAGCGGGCCACGCCCGCCACGTCCTGCATCTCCGTGATGTATGGTTGGCTCAGAGGTGCGGTCAGCTTCCGAGCCAGCGAGCGACTAGGCCGACACCCCTCACCGTAGTATCTAGCAGTGCTGCGCCTAGACTTGTGTTTTATTTCCTGGTCCGCGGTGTCATTATGTTCCGTGACTAAGGCGCGAATCTTGGACAGAGTGTCGGGTATTGGATTCGCATCGTATGCCCTCTCTAGCTTAGAGATGTCTTCCGCCAGTTTCTGGATCCTGCGCCGCAGATCACGCAGCACCCCGGCCTGTGCCCCCATGCAGACTCCCCTGATAGTAACCTTGAAGGCCTCCCACATAGTCCCGGCGCTATCCACAGAGCCCGCATTCTCCCGGAAGAAACTGCGGATCGCCTCTCCTACCGCGGCCCTGAATACCGGGTCAGTCAGGGAAGATGGCTGTAGTCGCCACTGGAAAGGTGGTCTCCCGTAGGTCGGCACACACAGATCTATAAGCACCGGAGAGTGGTCAGACAATGTCCGAGCCAGGTGACGCACCCCTGTCGACCAAGTGCATGCAGCTTCAGTGACCAGCCAGAGGTCCAAGCGGGACCAGGTCCCGTGTACCGCCGACACAAACGTACTCTCCCGCGTGCCAGGGTGTTGTAGTCGCCAGACATCCCTCAAGCATCCAGCCTCCATTATACCACGCAGAGCCTCTGCCGCCTGTTTAGGTCGTGCCCCTCGCTACCCATACGGTCTGCATCCATATCCAGGCATACATTAAAATCCCCCCCATATAATTTCCGCATCTGGGAACCCAGAGACACGACGCCAAACATCCGCAAAAAAAGCTGGGTCGTCAACATTCGGCCCATACACATTCACAAAGAGGACACTCGTTCCATCCAGCAACCCATGCACCATTGCCACTCGCCCCTGGTCGTCTGTCTCAGATCGGAGAACCTGAAAGTGTATCCCCTTTTTTATCAAGATCAGCACCCCTCGGGCATAACTAGAATAGGAAGCGGCCACCCGGTGTCCAGCCCATCTTGCCCCCACATTTTTATCAGATACATTCGTTAAATGAGTCTCCTGTAAGAAGGCGATATGGATAGTCATTCTAATCTAAGTAAGCAAACACTGCCCTGATCTTTTTTGGAGAGTTAAGCCCTCGGACATTCCAAGTCAAAAGCCGCAAATTTCCACTCATCCGGTCAGTGGATGGTAAGCCAACAGAACAATGGAATATTTCAAAACCATGGAAGGTCTAGTGCAAATAAGAAGTGAAATAACAAACAATGTAATACACAACATACCGTGCCAGAGGGTGCCCCCCTCAGTTCCCCCCTCCCCCACCCACTTCAGCATCCCCAACTTGCTAAAGCCGTCCCTTCCATCCCCCCACCCCATCCCATCAAACGAAGGTGAAAACCTCAGTTGGGGTGTACCCATGTGGGGCGCTAGAGTGCAACTGCCCTCCCAACTAGTAGGAGGTGGCTGCGCAGGGAGTGGATCCATACCTACAGACACCAGTACACAAAAGCCAAGTCCGCAAGAGTAACATAGATAATGCTGTAAGCCCAGGCAGCGGCTACCCAGACAGGGGAATACTCCATGGCAAAGATGGACATGCTCAACAAATAGCTCCTATAGATCAACTGAACGAGCTCAACACCCCAATATGACCAGAAATGCACCCCTAGAGCTTAGTGTTCCTCCGTGTCCGACTGCTGGTTAGTATCGCGTCTTCGTCTCTCGAGACGTTTGGTATGTTTGAGAGCCGCCTTAGGGTTATTAAAGATCTGAGAGTCCCCGTCAGGCCCTATCTTCAAGCGGGCCGGGTAGAGCATAGCATATGGGACCTCCTCCGGCCTGAGGAACTTTTTTACATCGGCAAACTCCCGTCTTGCCGCCTGGACTGCCACCGTGAAGTCTGGGAAGAAGGAGAGCCGATTCCCTTGATAGTCAATGTTGCCCTTCTCACGTGCCAGGCGCAGTATCACATCGCGGTCCCTGTAATTTAGGACTCGTGCAATAATGGGCCGCGGGGGAGCGCCGGGCGAGCAGCCAGCGAACGGTGCGCCCGCTCCACGATGAACATGGGGGAGAGCTGTTCCCTGCCAAATATGTCCGAAAGCAGCGTTTCCATGAATATCTCCATCCGGCCTACATTGGTGGACTCCGGCAGGCCAATAAGGCGAATGTTGTTACGCCGTGAGCGGGCCTCCAAGTCCTCGTTCTTGGCCTGGATGACTGATAGGACCTTTTCCATATTCAGGGCTTTCCCCGCGACGTCACTCAGTCCGTCCTCAGCGGCCGAGACTCTCTGCTCCACTTCCCCCATGCGGGCACTCTGCTTCTCCAACTGGGATGACATGTGGTCCAGCCGGTTGTTAACTGCTGCCATTGTGCCCTTTATCGATTGGAGGCTTTGTTGCATTGCCAAGAGCGTGGTTTCAAGGCCCGAGGGAGCCCACTCTGTCACATCCGCCTCAGAGTCCGAGGCGGCCTTCTGTGACACCTTGGCGGATTTACGCGCCTCAAACGTAAGACGGGGTTGCGTTTTGTCCGTTTTACCCATGGCGCCTCGTAGTATAACTTGGCACGGGGGTGCTCGAGGAGTCTAGTGCAATATTGGTCCCCAGCAGGAGCCGGGCAGAGGCCCACTCCAAAATCAACAGGTGGGTGGAGTGTTGTCTCACGGCAGGTCCGCCCTCGCTAGCTGGCCCACGGCCACCCGGGCCGCCCTCCAAGTGTGACCAGCCCTGGATGATCACGGACGGCAAGGGCACCGCCGGCTCCGCCGCGCAGATTCAAAGGCCACCGCACCAGTCGCCCCTCCACCTATTAGTAGCGCCTTGAACTGTCCATCGCCTTCATGCCACCACTGACAGTGCCGCCGCTCTCCGGTCGCTATTCAACTCCCCAGCTTGGCTGTGTTAGCCTGTGCGGCGCTACGGCACCCACCGCTAAATGCACTCCCGGTGCAATCGGTTCTAGTGCGTTTCCCCCTGGGGCTGCAGCCAAGATGTAGTCAGCGTGGGTCAGAGCAGTCTACGCATCCTCAGCAGGATTTAAAGGAGGTAGGTGGTAGCTATATTGGTTCACTCCAGCGGCGCGCGAGAGGGCCCGTCATCTCCTCTCGCTATCCGCAACTCCAGCTGTGTCCCCCGCGGATCCCCCCAGCACAGGGGCCTGCGTCCAGTACTTTTCCCCTCTCGCAATGTCCAGAGAGCAGTCCCACAGGTGGAGTTAGGGCCACCAGTGCCACCCCAGAGCCTTACAGCAGCCCGCAGAGCGCGATCCACTGGCAGGCCCGCACCCGCCTCCACAGTCGCCGGCCCGCAGCAGGCCGCGCCCCACTCACCACTCTCGGCTCCGGGGAGCCCAGTGCCCGCCGCGATCTCCGCTGCCGCCGGTGCTCGAAGCCTCAGCCTCCCGTGGTCCTCAGCGGCGGTAGTATGGGGCCCCGCCACCAGCTAAGCCCTGCACCGCTGGTCCCCCGCCTCGGCAGGCGCACAGGTCACCGATCGGAGCTCCGGGCCTCAGAGCACCCCGGGCGCCGCCATCTTGAGATTTTTCGCGGCCGTCTCCACCGCCGCCGATTTATTGCTTTTCCGCCCGTCTCGGGCCGACCCAGGCGTGATATCAGGTTCGGGAGCCCCTCGCCAGTCAGGCACTCTCCGTCACCTCGCAGGATAGTCGGTCTGTAGGTCGGATTATGGTCGGATTACGGCGCCGCCGGGCAGAGCCTCACTCGGGTGCGGCCATCTTGCCGTGCGCCCTCTAGCGCCTCGCTGCCTGGGAGGTTTGGATTGCTTGCAGAATGACTGAGAGGTCATTGGGTGGGGCCCCAGCCTTGTCCAAGTCCGCGGATCCTGGGGGACCCGAGGCAGAACCACTGGAGTGGATCGCATAGTGGTCTATCGGCATCTGCGTTGACGCAGCACGACAGGCCTTGTCCTTCCCCATGACCAGAGCATCCCCTCGCCGGGTCAGCCTCAGGGTACGAAGTCTGAGGGGACACCGCCTCGAGGAGAAACGGCAACGGTGCCGAATACTTCTGGGGTCAACGGGAGTCACGTCAGTTGGCGGCGCGACTACCCCCCGTGGGTGCCCTTGGGGGCGAGAGGGAGCACAGTGGGTGGTCGTCCCCTCCGGGCTGGGGCTATGCACCGAGCCGTGCAGCGAAATAGCCCCTGGTCCGTGGTGTGGGTCCAAAGACCGCCCGCTAATCAGTGAGGGCGAGGAGCCCCTTCAGCCCCGGGACATCCAGGGCCAGGCCCCCGACTGGGGGCAGGATAGTGCAAGTGAATCCGGGGCCCGGGAGGGATCGGAGGGGACCGGTTGCCGGGGGAGGGGGCGGCCCGGCCTGTCCAACACTCGACTTGCGTCTCAGGGTCTCACCCCTCCACCGGGCCCTGGCGCGCCAGTTCAGGCGGACGGAGAGAACAATGCAGTCCGTGCAGCAGAGGCCACGTAGGGTATATGGGGGGCGGCCACCAACTCACCGTGGGGGTCCAGAGACTGTATCTGGGGTCCACACCGGCCGGTCTCAAGATCCGGGGGGCCACCAGTTGGGCCCACAGGTGGGGGGCCCAACCATCAGACCACTCCTGCTTCCATGCCAGGGAGGGGCACGCTCGGCCCCAGGGCACCAGTTCAACGTCCCCCACGGTGAGTGCCCGCACCGCAGTCCAGCGTGCGTCCTACAGCCTGGCACTTCAAAGGGGGGGGCACAGGCACCAACCCTGCACCGATCTGTGCAGCGAGGTCGAGATCAGCAATATCTGCACGAGCCCTAAGGCACTAGGAGAAGGGGCCCCCGCCGCGGTCCCCACCAGGACCCAGGGCGGGCCCGCAGCCACAAGCGTGCCTCTCACGTCTTCGGGCCGAACCAGGCCCCAGTCCATCAACTGCCCACCAGCATAGCGCCGGCCCTCTGGTCTTGATGGGTATTGGCACAGCCCTGCAGGCCCCTGAGGAGGAGCCACAGGTCACGATAGAAGGGAGGGGGGGAAAGGAAGGCCCCGACCAGGCGAGGCAATGGATCAGGTCGAGTGGCCGGGATCACCTGGTCACCGCAGTGCGGGCCCTCTGGGGCGCCGCACAGCCTCAGGTTCTGACCCTGCACCGATCTGTGCAGCGAGGTTGAAATCAGCGATATCTGCATAGAGCCTGAGGTGCCAGGAGAGGGGGGCCCCCGCAGCGGTCTCCACCATGGCCCAGGCCGGACCCGCAGCCCCAGGCACGCCTCTCACGTCTTCGGGCTGAACCAGGCCCTAGTCCATCAACCGCCCACCTGCACAGCGTCGGCCCCCGGTCCCAATCAAGCCGGTGGCTCAGCCCTGTAAGCCC
Organism: Calotriton arnoldi; assembly: GCA_963921515.1. Taxonomy (NCBI): domain Eukaryota; kingdom Metazoa; phylum Chordata; class Amphibia; order Caudata; family Salamandridae; genus Calotriton; species Calotriton arnoldi. Next base: position 641,725 of record CAWUFW010005693.1, read on the forward strand.
CCGTGGGAGGTGCCACAGGTCACAGCAGGAGGGCGGGAGGGAGGAGGAAGGCTCCGAGCAGGTTGGCCAACGGATCAGGTCGGGTAGCCGGGATCTCCTGGTTGTTGCGGCGCAGGCCCTCCGAAGCGCCGCACAGCCATGTTGGAAGGCAAAGGGTCCCTCCCAGTCCAGTTAGAGTCCGCGGGGGGTGCAGCGCCACTCTACACCGTTCCGAGGCGCCACAGGCCCGGCCCCGGGCTCCGACGGCCTACCCCACTCATGGGGGGCTTTCTGCTGCTCTGTAGGCCCTGCCTCTCGCCTCTGCAGCGGTGCGGCAGTCCGGTCATTTGGTGGCTGCCTAGGGTCACATGAGTCACCAGGAGCCCTCCCACAAGAGGCACGAAGTGATGTGTGAAGCAGCAGCTGCTGGCATTGCGGATGTCAGCTGGATCAGGATGGTTCGCGGTGGAGCTCATGCTTCAAGTGACTGCCATGATGGCCGCCTTGGCCACGCCCAGTGTGTTTTTTATAACTCTCGTCCTTAGTTATATGACAAGACATATGTGCTCACAAACAGCAGCTGCGTTCTCATGTTATGTCTAGGTGCTAGTGTCCAACCAGAGAGAATAACAAGGCGCATTGTTGTTTGAACTTGTCTCTGGTGTTCAGACTATATCCCAGGAAAAGAACAGAAAAGGAAAACATATGCAGGTTCTATGTGAAAATACGATGTGGCACAAAAGCAAACGTGCTTATGTAGTAACGTGTGCAACAGAAATGCGTCCCACAACCTGTTCAACTAGGATAACATAGGGAAAATGACAATGGGCCATTCAAGAAACACACGACAATCCCAGTCTAAGGTACAAGCAACCCCCAAATGAACCTATGCTCATCCTCTGGTAGCTTGGCAGAGAGCAGTCAGGCTTTTTTTAAAACTTTGTTGTCATTAGTTTTTCATGAAACCTACAACATAAGCAGTGCCGCGCACATAAGTAACAGGATTTCTGGGGCATAGGGGCACCCAATCTTGGCTCGCCGCAGGTATCTGCGCCAGCACCGCCTAGCTGTATCTAACTCCATGGGGAGGGCCTGGCTCCGGATCGTGAGTCTGAAAATAAGGCGGGATAGGAGCCTCAGAGTCATCAGGGCGTCGCCCGCATCCTCCGCTCCCCTTAACCGTCCCGCTACCCATTTCGTAAGCCATTGGAGCTGCACCGACAAGTAGTAGGCCTCAAAGTCAGGCACCGCCCATCCCCCATCCGCTCTCGGTCTCATTAGTACGCTAAGCGCCACTCTCCGCCTGCCTGTCCCCCATAAAAACCCCGTGACCATTGATTTGAGTTGGGCGAAGTAGCGTGGTGGTATCCAAACTGGTAGGGTTCCAAAGAGATACAACAGTCTCGGTAGGGTCACCATTTTAAGTAAGGCTACTCTGCCTGCTACCGATAGTGGCAAAGTGCTCCAAAAATCAATGTTGCCTTTCGTGCTCCGTATAGCTCTCCCGATGTTGCCCTCTAAGAGATCCCCCTGATTGTGATATATTTAGGCACCCAGATACGTGAGGCAACTATCTTTCCATCTCACTCCCTCACTTTCCCGTGGACCCACTCTGCCGTCCTTCGTCGGAAATAAACAAGATTTCGCCCAGTTCACTTTTAAACCCGCCACTGCACCCAGGTCCTGCAGCAAGTCCTTCCCTCCCCGAAGTGCCTCTCCCGAATCTGCCAGGAACAGCAGTAAATCATCCGCATACAGCGCAATGTGATGCGTCAACCCGTCGACTACAAGGCCTTGGAAATGCTGCCTTGTGCGGGCTCGGGCGGCAAGCGGCTCAATCGCCAGGGCGAACAGTAGGGGAGAGAGGGGACAGCCCTGTCTCGTCCCCCTCCCCACTCCGCAGGCATCCGATATCAAGGTCCCCGTCTTTACCCGAGCAGTGGAGCCAGAGTACAGAAGCGCCGTCCAGTCCACAAACTTATCTCCCAACCCAAACCGCTGCATCACATGGAACAAATATGGCCATTCTAGGCTATCAAATGCCTTTTCTATGTCCACCGGGAAGACCGTCGCCAAGTCCTTCTCGTAAGTGTCTGCCCCCAGCACACGCAGTAATCGCCTAACGTTAAGCGCTGTGTTTCTGGTGGGAATAAACCCCGATTGGTCCCTGTGAATCAGTGTTGTCATATATGGGAGTAATCGAGTAGCTAGTATGCGGCTGAGGATTTTGTAGTCCAGATTGAGCATAGAAAGGGGCCGATATGCCGTCCTGTCCCATGGCTGTTTCCCCGGTTTAAGCAGGGGTATGATAATCGCCTCTCTGGTGGAAAAGGGCAGGTGTCCCAACTGTTTCGCCGTGTTATATAACTGTACCAGTTTGGGGGCTAATAGATCAATATATTTTAGGTAAAATTCAATTGGTAGGCCATCCGTACCTGGGGTTTTGTTTCTAGCCATGTTTTTAATGGCCCCCCTCACTTCCCCAATTTCCACGTCCCGCCCCAGTGTATCTGCTACCTCTGCGTCTAAGGCTGGTAGTTCCAGGTCACGCAGGATTCTGTCCATGTCATCGTCCATTAGGATCACCCTGCTCCTATACAACTCGGTATAGTATTCGAGGAACAAGTCATTGATGCCTTGTTGATCATATCTTGGTTCAGCGTTCTGATCTCGGATCTCTAATATGAGTGTGCCTCTCCTAGCCGGATTGGCCAGCCAGGCCAGTAAGGCTCCCGATTTGTCCCTCTCGGAATGCGCCCTCGTCAAATATTTCTTATAGTCAAAGCAGCGGAGGTGCTCAACTTGCTCTGCTGCTGCTTCCCTAGCTTCTAAGAGTTCTCCCTGTTTGTCTGCGTTCCCCGGCCTCTCCTGCTCTAGTTCCCTGAGACGCTGATCTGCTCTCTGTACATCTTGGAGTAGGACTTTCCGGGTACCCATCGTTTCTGATATACAGCGCCCCCTGATCTCTGTTTTAAACGCATCCCACTTTACCAGTGGGTCAGTGGCTGTGTTGGCATTTTCGTGAAAATACGGGTCTGTAGCCGTGCGTATCAAGGCCTGAAACACCTGGTCCTCGAGGGCCTCCGGCCTCAATCTCCACGTGGGTATTTTGGACCGTGCCTGGGACCAACGCAGACAGACCCACACTGGGTTATGGTCAGAAATCGTCAGAGTGAGTTATTCACTGCTGCATATTCCCTGATGTACATCAGGGGAGCACAGTATGGCATCCAAGCGCACATGTAGCTCAAGGAGCGCCGAAAAGAACGAATAGTCCAGAGTATTGGGATGCTGGGCTCTCCAAGAGTCCACTAACCCCCACTGCTGTTGCCAATTCCGCCTCACTTCTGCTATTTTATGTGTGGGTGCATCAGGAAGCGGGGGATGCGAGCGGTCAAGGGCAACATCCGGTATGCTAATAAATCCTGCCCCTTCTGAAGAAACCAAGTGCTGACCCACTTATACCCACAAATTACAGGCCTATCTCCCTTCTTCCTGTCTTCTCCAAAGTGCTTGAGAAGCACGTAAATAAATCAATGATGGAGTTTGCTGAAACCCACGATCTCTTGCACCCCACTCAGTCAGGTTTCAGGGCTGGTTATAGCACTGAAACGGTATTGTTGGAGGTGACAGAATATCTTAAGGAGATCTTGGATCAGGGGGTAGAGCGATCCTCATATTGTTGGACCTGTCGGCAGCGTTCAACACGGTGCCGCATAGGAGGCTCCTCGATAAACTGGAAATGATGGGTTTTGGGGGACAGGCTCTAGCCTGGCTTACCTCCTATTTAGAGGAGAGAGAGCAGGTGATTTGGACTTCTCTGTTTTCCTCCCCCTTGCCTAGCCTACAAGTTGGAGTCCCTCAGGGCTCCTGTCTTAGCCCGACGCTTTTCAATCTATATATGTCCCCTTTAGCAACGCAGGTAGAGTCTTATGGTGTAAAGATAATTTCATACGCTGACGACACCCAGCTGGTTTTCTCTTGTAACAGAGGTAATGAGTTCGATGGGGGCATGATTAGATCTTGCCTCACCGATGTCTTCGGGTGGCTGGAGGAAAACCAGCTGAAGTGTAATTCTGACAAGTCAGAAATAGTCCTCTTCGGCCTGCCTACAGTGCACGACTGGAGCCAATGGTGGCCGGAGGAATTTTCTCCTCCCAGTGTGGCTCAACCCACAGTCAGAAACTTGGGAATTCGTATCGATGATGCTCTTACTATGCGCTCCCAAGTTCAGGCTCTGGTCGGGACTTGCATTGGACTGCTCCGGATGGTGAGAAAGTTCCTTCCACTTCTTCCGCTAGACTGTAGGAGGACCGTGATCCAGGCACTGATTACATCAAGGCTGGACTACGGGAACATTCTTTATCTAGGTGTGTCAGACTCCCTCCTTCAACGTCTTCCGGTGGTGCAGAACGCTGCAGCCAGGGCGATGCTTCGCCTAAAACCGAGGTCCCATATGGCACCACATCTTAAAGCACTTCATTGGCTGCCAGTTAGGGAGCGGGTACAGTTTAAGACCTTAGTAATGTTCTTTAAGGCTCTTCATGGTAAGGGGCCTAGCTACCTTAGAAGACGTATCGGTTGGTACACTCCGACTAGGGCACTTAGATCAACCTCAGGGGCGCATGTTTGCGTCCCAAAGGTACGCCTGGCACTCAGGGGGGGCAAATCCTTGGGGCACAGGCATGGAACAAACTTCCGCTGCCCCTTAGACTTTCCAAGGATTTGATGAGTTTTAAAAAACTGTTAAAAACCTGGCTCTTTGGAAGCTAAACCATCTTTAGGCTAGCAGCTCTGTAATTCTGCAGCGCCGGGACACTCCTTTTAGAGTTGCTGAGCGCTATATAAACTCTTTCATTCATTCATTAAAGTCACCCCCTAGTAGAACTGATCCTGTGAGTACAGGGGCCAGCTTCCGGGAGAGATGTGAGAAGAAACTGGATTGGTCTGTATTGGGTGCATAGATACTACCCAGTACTATATCCCTGCCATCTAACCTCCCAGAAACTACCACATATCTGCCTTCAGGGTCTACGATTTGCTGTGTGCACTGGAAGGGTACCCCCGCCCTCACCCATAATAGGACCCCTCGCGCAAATGCTGAGAAGTTGGTATAGTACACCTGCCCTCGCCAGCGCAATTGCACTGCCACTCCCTCTTTTGCCATGATGTGGGTCTCCTGGAGTAAAGCAATCTGGACCCCCCTGCGGACCAAATATGCATGAATTTTATGCCGTCACGTCATTGTGTGCATCCCTCTCACATTCCACGAAATAAATTTTATATCTAAGGTGGGTCCCAATGTAGCGATGAAATCTTCCCCCCAGCAAAGTCCGCCCTAGTGACACACCTGCCTCAATGTCCCAGACTGCAAACCGAACTAAACACCCAACTCCCCCTCCCCAGATCAGGTACTGGTGAACTAGTCCCCATCCAAGCTGCACTTAACTGCGAAAACATTCACTATTGAATAGAGGGTTGACCAGCTAACGGTTCCGGCTCCAAATCTCCGCTCCGCCGCCCCCCCAACACCTGTATCGATCAATCCAACCCAGACCAGCAATCTGAGACTACAGGTTGTAATGCCGCTGTCAGCAGGGATCGTTGCCGCCCCACGGGAGTTACAGCCCGCCCCAGGAGACTACCTCCTGAACAGTTAGGTCCCCATTCTCAGACAATGTCGTTGGCCGTTTGAGGAGTTATTTTTGGAAGTTCCGTCTCTGAGATGTCCGTTTCACTAGGGGCTGGTGATCTTCCAATCAGTCTGCCTCCAAACCACTTTTACTGGAGGTAGGACTGGAGCCGCCATGGCTGTGCCTTGCTACCTCCTGCAGTACTCTTCTCCGCTCCAAGATAAGCTCTCTTGGAGATGGGGCTCTGGGCCCTGCCTTGTTGCTGCTGGGACTGTTTTGTGGCGAGTCCGCCGCAAAACCACGTCGGCCAGGGAGACCTCTCATGTCCAGCCAATCCCAGGCCTCTTGGGGTGAGTTGAAGAAACGCGGCCCTGCCGGGTCTGCCACTCTGAGCCGGGCGGGAAAGAGCATGGCGTAAGGCAGTTGTAGTTGGCGAAGCTTCTTTTTAACAGATATGAAGAATGCGCTATTGCGCTGGACTTCCCTGGTGAAATCTGGAAAGATCATAACTGCGCTATTGTCAATTTTTAACCCTCGCTTTTGACGAGCCTGCTGTAGGATGTGGTCTCTATCCCTGAAGTGTAATAGCCGTGCAACTATTGGTCTGGACGGGGCCCCCGGCTTGGGCGGACGCGCTGGGACTCTGTGGGCTCGTTCCAGCGCATAGTAGGAGGATAGCCCCTCTGGAGTCACTTCTGCTCGCAGCCAGTCCTCAAGAAATCGGACCATGTTTTCTCCCTCCGCCTTCTCAGGCACACTGACCAGGCGGATGTTGTTTCTCCGGGAGCGTCCTTCGCTGTCTTTGGCCCGAACTTCTAGCACTTTAACTTTCGCTTCTAATTCTGCTAGCGTCTTTTGCACCTCAGCCATCTCTGTGTTGGTAGGTCCCCCATTTCCTTCTCAGAGGCTGTCACCCGCTCCTTGAGCTTCCTTTGGTCATCTTTCAATAGGTTCATATCTGTGCCTATTGCATCTATTTTCCCCTCCAGGGCCTCTCTGGAGGCCGTAATTGCTTGCATAATGTCCGCCAGCGTCGGTGTCCTGGGAGGCAGATCTTTATTGATTTCCAGCACTTCTTCCTCATCATCCGTCTGGGTTCCAGTAGCGTCGACACTGAGGACATGAAATCCCCTTTTCTTCTGGGTTCTCCCCATGGCCCCAAGGAAGCGCCGAGTTTCTCCCTCTGAGCTCGGCTGGGTCTGGAACTCAGTAGGATGCTCCGCTCTAGCGCCGTCGCTCGCCAGCCGTGGCGCAGCGCGAGCCGTTCAGAGCCACAGGCCTCCTGTGGTGTCGCTGAGCTCGCCCGTACCCTGTCTGCTCCTCAAGGCCAATTCTGCTCTCCCCTTTGGGCGTGCAGCTCGTATGCAAGGCCAGTGCCCCTCCCGAGTGACTGGCAGTGTGATGGATCCAGCGGAGCACCCCTAATTGCGCCTCCTGGAATCCGCCTGGGGTGCGTGTTCCTCCCGGATGACTGGATGAAGACGGTCCCCTTCCGAAGTCGCAGCGCGGCCCCTGAGCAGGTATTGCTCCAGGTTGGCGGCAGCGCAGGGGCCCCGCACTCGGCCTCCGATAGGAGGTATGAGTTACAGCCGATCCCTGCAACATGTACCGTTTTGGGCTAACGGCCCCTGTCGTCTCTTCCAGCAAGCTTCCGTGCAGCTACGTGATGCGTCCCTAGATATCAGTACTTATGGCAAGCTGGGCGCTCCCACTTCTCCTGGTCTAGCCGTAGTAGCTTATGTCTGAGCCCGCACTACTCAGTGGGCCACCTGCCCTCCCCGAGATGCTGCCCCTCCGCCGCTTCAGCAGAACTCCTTCTCACTCCGTGAGGGCCAGCCCCGGCAGCCTTTGGCCCCTCGAAGACTCCAATCCTAAGTATCAGTACCGGACAGGTTATAAGCGCTGCAGCGCCGGTGGGTCACGCCTCCTCCCCGTCAGCCATCAGGCGGTGCAGGGCCTTTCCCGCCCTGGTGCTTCCCTGCCACTCCTCCACCGGAGTCCCCCCTGGGACCTAGTGGCGCACGGAAAGGGTGCCTCTGGGGCAGTTCAGGCCCTAGTTCGTCAGTCCTGCGCCCTATAGGCCTCTGCAGGTATGCGCAGTGTTGCGACTATTTCCCCCCGCCGGCCTGGAGCACCAGTGTGCAGACTATACAGAGCGCGGGCGGCCCTCCTAGTTCCCGCGTAGAGGCCTCCCCTGCCGCAGCCGCTCCTCACAAAGGAATCTCGCACAGTCCGCCCAAACCCTCTGCAAGGGCCGCTGTTCAGCTGGTCACAAACCGATGGTCACTGTGCACTGGAACCGTCCCCGAGACCAGGGGTGCCTCTCCGCTATAGTTTTTCGCCATGTCCTGGCCGCCATTTCAGGACCTTCGCGGCGCGGGTGCCATTTTGCCGTCTTCCACACGGTGCGCTCTCCGTTTCACAGCAGCACCTCCAAGCGCTCCACCGTGCCTCTTTCAGCCCTCTACCGTGTCCGCCGCTTCACAGGGTCGCCCGCAGCGCCAGTGGGCCGACACTGCCACTCCCGCTCACTTCAGCAGCCGTCCGTAGCAGGCTTACCGCTCCCCACACAGCGCGGCCGCCATCTTCATCCTGCCTGTGCCCGTCCGATCCGCTCTTATTTCGGCACCTTCGCAGTCATGCCAGGGTCTGAGGTGGCCGTACCCCCTCTCTCCTAGCCCCTGGCCGCTCTCGGCTGGCAAATCCGGACCCCCAGCTGCGTCTGGGGCACAGGATAACTGGATACAGGGGGAATGGCGGTCGGAGCTCCTCAGCTCGCGTCCGTTCTCATCGGCTGCTGGCCACGCCCCCCCACCATGCAGAGTTATCATGCAAGAGACTTGTGTCAGAAAACAGGGTAGATTCTCCCCACTTGTATCACACAACAAGAAGCTACCCTATTAGCAAGTCTGGTTTCTAATGTATATAGAGGCACATTATGCCAATGATTTAGGTGGTGTTGGACATTACAAAAATTGTATGGACTGGCCTCACACACCACCAGGTGTCATGCTTCATCATCGGCTGTCCTCGCCCTTTAAAAACCACGTTTGATAAAGGGCGGGCCTGCACCTGGAGACAGGGAGGCACTTCTAAAACTAAGTGGGGGCCCGTGCTGAGAAAGTGAGTGAGTGATGTTCAAAAAACGATGCACAATCCTGCGTGAATTCTTTTAATGGCGCAGAGTGTGCTCGATATTAAAAATTACTGGTGGAGACTAGGGGGTTTAGTACCCCATCTCCGTCTGTGTTGCCAACATGTTTCTGCCAATACGGCCAGGAGGGTCCATGGCATTCATCAGGGCGTGGGGGTAAAAAGGGGGCTCCTATCTCGTCTCAAAGAGACAAAGATGAATCCACTTTTTGTAGGCTGGAACTAATCCAGCTCTACCGTCAAATCTTCAGGACACCCTATTAAAGGTGTAGGGATGTCCCATGGGAAGGGAGGAGTAGAGGGACCCCTGTAGTCAAACTTACGTCAAGGTGCGTCCCTCGCTGTATTCCTAACGTCCGTCCTCGTTGCTTCCCCGGTGATTCTCCCCACTGCCTGCTATGTATTCGTGTTGCATGAGAGGAGGTATGAGTAGAGAGATATATTTTTCTCAAACCCTTCTACAGACACCTCTCACCCTGGTAAGAAGTGGTAGCGGACAGGTCACTTCTTTCCAAGACAGCACTGCATATCGCTGTTGTTTTAAGGAGAGTTGTCAGCACAGAGGCCACTGCTTCAGTACACCGTGCTGCACATCCATGTTGTCCTGGATATAGGTGTTAGTGCAGAAGACAATGTGTTCCTACATACTACTGTATATGTCTGTCATGCTGGGGAAAGCAGTGAGTAGACAGGGAATTCTATTCCCACACACTGATAAATATATGGTTAATTCTCTGGGTTGAGGTCTCAGTGGGGAGTCTGGTACTTGTTAAACTTACTGTGAAATAGTGAGGTCTTACATGTGAGGTGAGCACCTTCCCCACCTACTATGCATACTACTGAGCCCGGGGAAAGGTGTGATTGGAAAGGCAGCATCTCTTTACACAGTAGTGGGTACTATAAGTGGTAAGTATTGTAATAAAGGAAAATGTAAATTCTTCACCTAAAGTAATTTTATCATTGTGCGAGAGTCTTGCTGCACTGTATGATATAAAAAATGGGTACAGGAAATCTGGTGCATATAATTCATATTACAACAGGGTATGTTCATTTAAAATGTAAATTCCATCATAAAAGTACCCTCTCTCAAGTGTCTTGCGAGCATATAGCAGCAAACACTGTCGCCTCGCAGTAGACGCAGAGGACTGTGCGCGTGGCTCTCGCGGGAGGCTTGCAAGATTCAGCCGTGCTATGTATGAGAGCATCGTGGTTCTCGCGAGTGTCTCACGAGAGTCATCAAGAAAAAAAGGGTAACATAGTACAAACAACATGCTGCATAATGAAAGTACAGGGTAGCTCAGAAAAGAGCATTTTTAATTAACATTTTTGAACAGTTGTATTTTTTTTAACATTACATTTTTTTTCAAAGGTACAACCAAAACAAAAAACTGGAAGTAAAAAAAAGAAACCCATCTCCTTGAAAAAAGAGGAGTAAATACCTTGAATAAAAAAATATAATTTTTTTTTTAAAACTACTACTTAGGTGGGCATTTATGATCTTGGACAAGCTTGTCCTGTGCAGCCTGCTTGTCTCAAAAGAAAAAATTAACTTCTTATAAATCAGCAAAAAAAGGGCTTTATTTAAAATAGCAGGGTTATCTGCTTCAGCGTTGAGTACCGAGGCAGGCACAGTGTCACCAAGTTCCAAAGATGTGGATGCCCCTGAGGAGTCATCAAGCTCTGCAGCATGGACTAACTCAGCCTGAGCATGGCGTTTAGGATGCATAGCTCTCAAATGTTGCCAAATCGCTGTGGTACTCATGTATTGCTTGTTCCCGCTGCCCCTCCTAAACTCCTTTTTGCATATTTTATATATGACATTTCGTATATGTTTTTTTCCTACCTGGCCCATTTAAAAAAAATCACCACACCAAGGACTCCTTGGGTGGCTGAGGTAGCTGAGTTGTAGGAAGAGCACTAGGCTGTTCATTTGAATCTGAGGATGACATTCTTGTGACTGAAAATCAGCAATGTCAGAGAGATAGCAAAAAGGTCTAAACACAGCAAAACCCATTAGCCAAATGAAGCAACAAGGAAGGAATCTTTCTTTTCTAAATAAAGATATCCATATGAACCAATCACAGTACTTCCTTGGGATGTCTTTCCTCTCCCAGGCATCTCGCAAATGTCTTGCGAGAGGCTCATGGTATCTAAAAAAAAGAGGACTTTATATCTCAAATGCAGCAAAACATCCACAGTTTTTATACCATAAACAACACTTCTTACTGTTATTTTCTTCAAAATTACAAAAATTCATTTATGAACTTAATTCCAAATGTACTATCTTGCAAGCTAATTGCAAGAGCCAGAAAATGAGTACAGCCCCCTCGTAGTCCACGCCGGGGATTGTGTGTTCGACTCCCACGATGGTCTCGCGAAAGCCCTAAGATTGTAAACAGAATAATTAATACAATACACACACTGTTCAATTATTAAAGATTAGCATTCAGTAATAACTCACCACACAAAAAAAAGCTCTGAATAATAGATTAGAATGAAATTTATAACTCTATGATCCCGCAGGTCTCCCGCGAGCCACCCGATCACTTTAAAAATGGATGTACATAGTGAAAACACATAGTTTATAGTATAGTACAAACTATGAAAACTATGCTGGGAACATTTCTCAACATGTGAGCTACAAAAACGAAGAAGATGAACATTCTCAGAGCAAACATCGTTGGAGTAGTTGGTTTCTATGCATTTAGAAATATGTTTTTATTTAAACAAAAACTTTCAAATTCTCTCAAAAAACTAAAGGTTAAAGTAACGTTATAATTAGGTGTGATAAAAGGATCTGTTTTTTTATTTTCAAGAAATCTTAGAAATGCACGGTAAAAACTAAAGGTTAGAGTAACGTTATAGTTTGGTGAATTTGCCAGTGTGAACATTAACTCTTTGAATTAAAAAAAAACACAGATATTCACTAATTATAAATACCAGCACTAACTATAAGTTATGCCCCGCCATACATTGCATATGACCTCACATATGACATCACTCATGATATGTTTTATTACATCATTTCTGACATCACTGATGACATCTTAAATGACATCACTGATTGTTGCAGAGATTCTGCACAAACACAGAACTATGCGTAGGATTATGGGACCTTAGTGCATAAGGACTGAGTCATCCTACCACCTTAGTACCCATGAGCCCAGGACCGACTAGCTATAGTGTCTCACTTGCTCTCCTACTCACTCACAGAGAAACAAATGATTAGACACCCCAGAACACAACACTCCCGAATCTCTCAGGATCGCGGTTGCAAGACACACCCTTTCGCTTGCACTCTTGTACACAATAAGATCTGACAGAGACACTAACCAGTTTAAAATATTTATTTTAACTAACGTGCTCTAATATGCAGTATACGTGCCACAACAAGCAGAAAAATGCATAGTACAAATACGGTCAGCATAGCAGTTAGTCCATAAATCAAGAAAGGAGATGTCATTATGAAAAGACAGTATAGCCTAACCTCCCTCCCCTTGCATAGAAGCAATATTACTACATATTAGAAGATCTCTGGGCTTAGCCTATAGGTGGTAGATCTACATCATAGGTGCTATCTCGCTCTTCTCTCTGGAAAGGTCCCTCTCCAAATGTGCGCTACCTATTCGTGTATTCCAATAAAACTAAAGTACGTTGTCTCAAACCACAGCTGCATCGGTATGTTTTGTCTAGATGCTAAGGCCTGGTCAGAACAAAATAACAAGGGGCATTGTTGTTTGACCTTGCTCACAATGTTCAGACAAAATCCCAGCAACCTGCAGAGTGTGAACACAGCGATGAGTTCTCATGCAAAAACCGCAGTAGAGACAGTTGCAAAAATAAAGTCTTGTAGTAGCGTGTGCAAAGGAGCAGGCAATCTGCGGCGTGCTCATGCTACAGTAGAGAAGACGACAATGTGCCCATGGGCCATGTGACATGATGACATTTTTTGTACACCTTGCGCTATAAACGGGTATAGCTTTAGAGCTCTAAATATAAGTACAAAATAGCTCAGAAGAATATGAGCCATGATGAATGCCATCACAGAAACAACTCCCTTAGCTGTAGAAAGTAGGGGTTGTGTAACACATTGACCCTATACCACACACTTCATGGGTAGCGTTCATATTAACAGTCACCTTCAGAGATATGAAAAACCCTCATTGGATACTGTGTTCAGTCTGTAAAACATGTTCAGAGCAAGTCAAGTTCCTAAAAATACTGAACTGACAGCTTTTATTTGTATCAAACCCCTGATAGGGCACGAACCTACATTGCGAAATTAAGTTGATTTAAGTAGAGGAGTGAATACTGCAAACAGTATTCACTCTATGTAGAGAGTTTATTCTGTACCAGACTGTTTACAGACAGTGAAACTCTCATGACCAATATACCATAGAGTAATAAAAAGTATCTACTGAGCATAGTGTGCCCTCTGTGCAACACTCATCCAAAGAGCGACTATTCACTTAAAATAACCACGGTCTGAAGGTGCTAAAGATCATACTAGCTGCAGCCTTCATTTTTTATAAATATCTTTATTGCATTTTTAGGTTTCATAACATACAGAGGTCATCCGGATAAATATACATACGAGTACAGATCTGTACTGTGAATGAGTATGCACAGCGGAAGTGTATAGCAGGAACATGAGTAGTGGGCACATATGTATATACGCACCTCCACATGTGCATTATGTCATTAAACAGTTGCATGCTGCTTATCCTCTGCATTACATCACACCAGCCTCTTGTTCGCGGATAACAACTTCTGCGAAATATACAGTCCCGATTCACATGATATCACTCTGCGAATACTTGTAATATACAAAAGCGAATCATGTGGGGGATGCGAACATATGGCCATCTCAGTGTAAATTAGGAATTTGCAAAATGTGTCAATAAGAGATACGTTAACTGATATACTAAACTAATATCTGGCTAAACAAACTACCATCAAGAAATCATACACAACTGGGTGTGGGTACGTACGTCTATCCTATTATACCATTTGGAGTCGATAGGGGGGGCACCATGACTTATTAAGGCTACAAGGGGCGGGGCATATTAGATATTTGATCGGGGGCCAGGGGAGATACACAGTGATACTAGCTGCAGCCTTCATACTGTGGTGAAAACTACAGATACACATACGGAAACCGAAGCGTAATTCCACTCCAGATCGGACGCACTGCTTAATTCAAGTAACATAACAAAGTTATACCCGATTCATCCAAATTTCAGGAGTGCACTTGTTAACTCTCTTTGGATGAAAACTACAGATAGCCAGTCTTCTGAAGCAAAACAAGCCCATGTTCATAGGTTAGTACCTGGCGCACACAGTCTTCTATGTTAAGTTGAAATTGTCATGCTGAGACGATTCTGCCTCATAAGGCTGCTAACATACTTAGTATGTAGTACGTAGAATCTTTGCCCTGCTGGAAACTTTTTCTGCAGAAAAAAAAACTTGTGTGCTACATAAGGAACACAAGTCAACTGTCACATGCACACAGAGTTACTCTTCAAACAAACAAAAATGTATAACGTGTTCAATACCGCTACACAGCTATGATACACTAGAAGCACATGCATTTTGTAAACACACCGATTAGCTGGACACAGGCTGTGCAGCATTAGGTAAAAAAGTAATATGGTAGTTACCCGCCACTATGTAAACTGTTAAACTTACACACTCATTAGATAATGTCATCAAAGATGTCATTTGAGATGTTATCAGTGATGTCATAAATGATGTCATAGAACATGTCAAGAGTGATGTCTTGTGAGGTCTTTAGGCAGTGCATGGCGAGGGCACAAGTTATAGTTAGTGCTGCTAGCTATAACTGGTGAATATAACAATTTGCTAGCATTCGTGGCAAGAATTTTCAATTATGTTGAGGACACGGAAACATGGATTATGTTTCTACTTCTTTACTACTCATTTGACAGCAGCCAAATATAACAATTTAAACATATATCATATAGCTACACATCCCATGATGGTTTGCCCATCAACCTCACCAGTCGTGCCTCACTAGACCCCTCAAATACAGTAAGCACGATCTTGACTTCCCCTTTCCTTGCACAATCGCAGTCCATAAGAACTTCAAGTAGAACAATAACAGAATCTGGGCCAGCTCCAATGACTTCCAACAGATGTCACAAAACCCTGAATAACAATTCAACCACCAAGTGAAGCGCAAAGGGCCAGCCTTTGAAAACGATGTCTGGCGTCCTTCTTACTCCGGCTTTTGGTCAGAACCTAAGAAAAAACCAAAGCGTTTTGGTATTTGCTTGATAAAACAGAAATAACATACGGGTGGGGTAAGTAATGTATCAATTTAAATGACATGCCAAAAGAATGTCAGGGATACAACATCAATAGCAGTTAGAACTCAAATTTACAATATTCCTGGGTGGGATAATCCTCTCCTCCGTGTCCTTAATAGAACTGAAAATACTTGGCGCGAATGCTAGCAAATTCTTTAGTCTATGTCAGGACCGGAGACTCCAATTATGTTAGTTTAAAGCTGACTGAACACTGCTCAAGCAATATCAACAACAGGATTAAACTGTTTGAAAGTTGAATCTGAGAGCCAATTGGCCATTTTTATAATATCCTGAATAGCGGAACCCAGCACAAAAGTCTTCATGGCCATAGCACTCTGACTGATTGAGCCCAAAACATCTGTGTATCAATTCCAGCCTTCTGTCATCACCGCTTTGAACCATCTAGCCATAGTGGCAGCTGAAACTGGTTCAAAAGGTTTTTGCAGTGAAATCAACAATTGACCTGAAAGATAATTTCTTAATGCTCTAGTACTAGCCTCATAGGTTTTTAAACATTTGACCACACACAATTTTTCATTCAAAGGAAATGTGTGCTAATCAATACTCTTAGAGAACGTTTTAGTTCTCCTGGTAATCGAAAATGAAACTCCTTCTGGAGTAAATACTCTCCCTGCAAGGTCAAGAGCTTTTAGGTCCGAAGTCCGTCTGCAACAAATCAGGCATAACAGCATGGCTAATTCGGCCAACAACTGCTTCCTGGTCAATTGCTCATTACATGGCCATTTTTCAAAGAGATTTAGCACCACATTCACATTCCACAAGTAGGAATACCTAGGTTTTGGGGGATTGGTTACTCTAATGCCT
Source organism: Calotriton arnoldi (assembly GCA_963921515.1). NCBI lineage: Eukaryota > Metazoa > Chordata > Amphibia > Caudata > Salamandridae > Calotriton > Calotriton arnoldi. The sequence continues at coordinate 657,644 of CAWUFW010005693.1, forward strand.
TTAAGAAATGTACACATCACTGGATGCATTGCAACTGCGATTTTACTCACCCGTACATGCCCAGCTAAAATTGCTGAGTGAAAATTGTTTACTGACCTGTAAGACATGCCCTCTGCCACCTTTTGTGATAGAAAATTCACAGTCAGTGAACACCGCTGCCACGGTATCTACGTGCCGTTCCAGGCACCAACCCACCCAGCATCTCTATGCTGAAGAACACCGCTTTCTCGTAGACGGGGGCCCACGCCTGTCTAATAAATTTTGCAGCCATATCCAAAATTCCTGGCAGACACCACTGTTGCCGGAAAGCCTCCAGGCCATCAGGCACAGTTGTTCTGATACAACCATTAGATGCATTTTCCACTGAGGGCCATGGAGCATTTCCTGAAACCAGGGAAGAAGAAGAGGGAGATTGCAGGTCAATTCTAAGAGAACCGGGAACCAAGGTTGGGCTTTTCAAACTGGTTTGACCAGTACCAATTCCGCTGCCTGATTTTTGAGTTGTCGCCACCCTTGGAATCATCGCAATTGGGGGAAAGGCATAATTCAGATCGTTCGACCAGTCCTAAGAGATGGCATCTGTCGCCTTCGCCAAAGGATCCGGTCTCCAACTGAAGAATTCTTCCAGTTGGCGATTCAATCGGGAGGCAAAAAGATCTATCTTGCAAGGGCCCCATATGTTCTGGATCAACCGGAATATCTGCAGTAGTAGTTTCTAGTCACTGTAATCAATCAGACATCTGGAATTCCAGTCCACTATGACATTGGATTTCCCCGGATGTACTCTGCCACTAATGAAATTCGATATCTCAGGCAGTAATGCCAAAAGTCTTTTTTTTTTTTTTAATGCAGATTTATATAGCGCAAACTCGACCCGAAGGTATTGGAGCGCTTTACATGAGCACAGGTTACGTTACACAAGGACACATTTGGCTATCTCCACCAATAATCTCGATTTGGTACCCCCAAACTTGTTGATGTAACGCACAGCTGCGAAGTTGTCCATTCTCAGAAGAATTCAAAAAGATGGATCTGCTCCGTGTAAGCTAATCCTTTCCTTAAATGGTGAATCTTGAGTCTCTGTAGGGCCTTGTATTAGAGGGGACTGGGAAGCACTGCTTGAGTGGATGAGGCTAGAAGGCTCACTAATCACGCAGTCACCCTCAAAGATACTGATTGACGGGACAGAACCACTCTCAACTCCTTTATGTCTCTGAGTTTGATTTTGGGAAGCAGCAGCTGAGCTCTCTCTGAGTCCGTCAGAAACCCCAGAAATTCCATGGACCAGGACAGGCACATAATCGATGTGGCTTTGTTGATCACAAACCCCAAGTCCTGCAAAAGATTGACGGTTATCTGTAGGTGTCTCATTCTAGTTGGTGCGACTGCGCCATTATCAGCACATCGTTGAAATGGATTTGCATACCTTTCTCTCTGAGATGAGCTATCACAGGTTTCATCACCTTGGTGAAGCACCACGGCACTAAAGAAAAGCCTGAAAGGAAGGACCAAATATTTGAGCCACTGTGTCTTTCCAGAAACGCCTGTGAGGATGGAAGATGGGAATAGTTAGGCAAGCAGGATATCTGTTAGAAGATGGAGGCCCTCCATCTTGAAGTGTCTGTATACCATGTAATAATTGAAATCTCGCAAGTCTAATACTAGTCTGTGACTTCCTCCTCTCTTTTGCACTAGGAAGATATTACTGCAGAAGCTGGTGGGCTGGTTGTAGCAATAGGCCACGGCGCGCTTCTGCAGCAGGTCTTCTATCTCTGCATCTTTAAACGCTGTCTCTTGTTGGGAAAAATACAGCTGCATTGGAAGAATTTGTTTTCGCAGAGTTTGATAAAACTCCAACTTGAAACCTTGGATCATTTGCAAAACCCACGCATCTTTAGTTAAAAGACTCCAATTCTGAAAAAACAAATGCGCTCTTCCCCCCAGCCTGACTTACGAGGAGTTGTTGATTCTTACCTGTTGTATGGTAGGTCTGGAAGTTGCTCTTGGAGCCACCTCTGTTAATCTCCCTCTGCCCAAGTGGTTTCTGGAAGGGAAGAAGGTTCCTCCTCTAGTGGAGTACTGCCATCCCCCACGTCCACATCCGTAATATCCTCTTTGGGCGCCTTGGAAATACTGGCAGCGTGGCAAGTGGCCCCCTACCTCGCCTGGCCGGTTCAAAAAAGTTTTGCATGTAACACTTTCTTTAATGAGGTTTGAGCATTATCCAAGGCCTTGAAGGTGTTGACGTATTTACAGATATCTTTAACAAACTTATCACCAAAGTCAGCCATCCGTAAAGGGACCAGTGTTTGCTGTGGACAGTTCAGTCAATTTTGGATCAATTTGCATGATGAGGAACTTCTTCCTATCTGCAGAGATGGCGCAATTCGAGTTGCCTAAAAGGCAATCGCGCTTTAGGTCCATTCAGCCCGAATGTCTGGGTCTATGGGAGACCCTGCCTCCTTGGAGGCTAAAGCCATCTCAAGTATCTTAGCCAGAGGGCCTGATATATCTAACATTTTATCTTGACATGTGCGCCAAGCGCAATCAATTCTCCTAGCAGTCTTGACAGCTAACAACCCAACTTGTAACTTGTTTATCCATTCCCGGCCACTAAAGATTTTCTCATAACCTTTTCTTACTTAATGTCTGCCCAAGATGCCCTTCATGAGCCAATTTTATTATGCACTCCCTCAGTCCTATTGAAGGTACAAACTTGTCCAATCTCATAACCACCTTATGACCCTACAAGGATAATTCCTCCATAACTTTGATGTAGGGCCTAACAGAAATAGACACAGTACTTTCCCTCCTGCTACCACAATCTTTTCCATTACAACCTTTAGGACTACATCGCTCTCCATCTCTCTGTCTGACTCCTCCAAGGTAATCACTCCTCTACTGTCCTCTTAAATGTCCACCAACCATGCTACCGCTTCTTCCTGTTCTTTCATGAAAACCACAGGCTTATCTGCCTCTTTCCAATCCAAAGAGAGGCGAGGTAAGCAATCTGCTTGAGCATTTTTCCACCCTGGAATATACCCCACCTTGAATCGGTACTCTTGTAATCTTGCTGCAAGCCTTACTAGTCTAGCAGAACCTTTACCTACCCCTGAGAATTTGTGAAGAGAGCGTAGATTAATTAGGGCTGCCCGGATGTCGAAAGATCTCCCTATTCGCATGAAATGAGGAGATTGAACGTTAGAGCCTGCCATGTTTGGCCCTGGAAAAATGCAAGCACAATGGGCACACAAATGAGGTAAAGATTAACGAGTTGTAACACACATACCTCTACAATGGGATCTTAAGTTCAGGGTGTGAAGTTCAGCAGAAGGATTGGAAATGTGCGAGCCGTTAGCTGGAATAAAATGGGCAGCCTGGCTGGCGTTGAGCGCGGGCTAAGCGCAGACGGGCACAGTTGAGCTTGCCTTAAGTTAAGTGCATTTTTGACACGCTATCAGCACGTCCGCGCAATGGCTCTCCTAATTTGAGGTATGGACATCCCCTCGCGAACAAGACTGGTGGCTTCTTTGGAAAACAGGGAATTCTCAGAGCGGCTCAAAACAGAGCTGCAATTCCCACATACCCACCCCCGAGTTAAAAATGTCAATAAAGTGTAAAGTGCAGAGCAAATCTACAAGCCCCCCAGATAACTTTAAAAATGCCAAACCATCTTCAATACATTAAAACTAATGATGCTGAAAGATTAAAAAAGACATAAAGAACAACTTTAGCACAGGGTCAGATTCAAGTAAACAGATTAGCAGCAAACTAACTTTTGTGAAGTAGGCAACTAGTATAAGTAAGCGCCTGCGCAACGGCACTGCTAATAAGGGGTATGGACATCCCCTCACAAGCAACTAGAACACTGCATGCAAAGATGGGGGCTCCTTTGGCAAACACGGAATTCTCAGAGCAGTTCACAACAGAGCTGCAATTCACACACACCCGTTCTCTCAAGTTAAAAATGTCAATAAAGTTTCTGGCTAGGAAACATTTGAAACATTATTCCAGGACTCTTCACAAAATTTGTTAAAAAGCCAATTCAATCGTAGTCAAATTCTTTATAAATATTAAGCAGAAGCTACTTTCAGAAAGTTACCTTTCCTCTGCCTAAAGCCTCTGAAGGCTATTTCTAGCTGTGGCATTCTGAGAGCTCAATGCCTGAATGAGGTGTGAAAACTGCTCCCATAGCAGGGACAAAGATGTTTGTTCTGTTCGCAGGATGACTATTTGGGCTGTGCCCAGCAACTTAATTTACTTTAAAGGGGCCTCTTCTGTTACAGGCAGTTGTTAAATGACACCTGGACAGGCCCTTTCTTTTGTATTCCTAGTCAGGCAGTCACCAATCCTAGAGGGAGGGAAGCTGCCCCCGGAACTGGTTTATAGTGACCACAAAGAAGGGGCTTTTAATTTCTCTGACCACACCTCAGTGGTGGGCACACAGGCTCTGCACAAGGGGGAAAGGGTTTCACCAACTTGGATTTAGACATAGAAGGGCACTGTGGGTTAGGTTTCCCCCACTCAACTTTTTCACAACAGCAAAACCTTGTCGGTGGAACTTCACAGAGACAGTATCTAGCCTTGTAGAGTCCTGTTCAGCTACAGCCCATAGCCTTGCCCTGTTGAAGAAACCTGAGTCTAAAAAAATGATTCAGCTTGAACTAAGAAATCTGGACCCGACAAAGGCGCCAAAAGTATCTGGCCAGCGAGGGACCTTTTCTGCCCGTGAAATTCCAGTTTCTCTCCCCTTGACGCTAGGCCCACCAAAAATCAGTGGCTTTACTAGGAGCTCATCCATTACCTATTAGACCTTGTGGAGCCTTCCTTTGCCACAGCCACCTACCTTGCTCTGCTAAAGAATTTGGACTTCATTTTTGAGAATATGACCCAAGATGGAAGTCAAGTCTCATCCTTGTATCCAACCCACAGTCCTAGGTTGGTTGTATTCCAGTTCAAGGAAAATCTGGCCTGGCAGTTTGGCAATGGGCCTGACATTCCCAATGGAGCAGATTTGCAAAAGGCTGGTCCAAACTGAGGTGGTACGGTGGCAAGAAAACAATGGACTGAGATGCGGTCCGAAGTAATTGACCTTAGCTGAGATTATTTCAAGCATTCCATCCATCACTTTTTCGTATACTTTAATGTTTTGCCTTAAGAGGGACGAGTATGCCCAGACGTGAGTCTCGTGAGTCCCGTGCATCACTGGAACCAAGATATACCTGGCTTATGAGAACTCACTATGGCGAAACAGGTCCTGGGTTGCTTGCGTTCCGGTTCTGGGAGGGTCTGAATTTGCAGTTTAGGCTGGACTGTTCCCATTGGAGTAGGATCAAGTCTGATTTGCATATGGCCAAGTCCAACCTGAGGTGGCATGGTGTGCAAGATAACAATGGACTTGGATGCGGTACCGAGTGATTGCCAGTGGCTGAGATTAATTCAAGCATACCATCCATCACTTTTTTGTATACTTTAGTGTGTTGTCTTAAGTGGAAGCGTATGTCCAGACATGGGTCCTGTGCACACTGTAACACTGGAACCAAACTATACTTGGCTGATGAGCTCTAACTAGGATGAAACCAGTCCTGGGTTGATTGTGTTCCAGTTCACGGAGGACCTCGACTGGCAGTTGGGGCTGGACTGTTCCCATTGGAGCAGGGTCAAGACTGATTTGCATATGGCTGGATGGAGTTCCAAATTTTTGGCACAACATACCTAAATGAATAACCCTTCTGATCTGGCATGTCTGACTTGGGGAACCATAAATAGTGCAGTTGTTGCACTTACTTCAGGGGAGAATGGTCAACCCTCACCTATAGATTTATATGTAATTATATCCAGTTATTGCCATTTTCACTCCATTGTATTATGTAGTGTGATATTTGCCACTAATATTGTCAGGATTTACTTTGTAAGCATCCAAAAAGGGACCTGTAAAGTTGTATTTAAATTTAATTATATCCAATTCTAACTGGTGCCCATAGTCAAGCATCCTCGGGGAAGCTTCATTTGAGACTACTGTTGCAGGCCTCGAAAAATCTACTCGGCCACTCGCAATGGCGAGCTAGATTTTATCAGGCCGAGCTATTTTTAGAACCTACTAGTCCGTTCTGGCCAGTGAACTTTAGCTGGATAGGTGTTCTGTTCATTCAGAAAGTGAATGAGCAATAAGGATGCCATTTACTCTTGTTTTTAGTTTATTTTTCTTTCTTTTAGTACAATTAGAGGTTTTTGTCAAGTGAGCTGCCAGAAGATGTCAGGATTTTTTTCTAACACATAACATTTAGATGTAAGTGACTAGTACAAATATTTCAAAATATATCCAGAATATGGAAAGCAAATTTGTTCTGTAATTAAGAAGTGTGATGCAAAGATTTAAATAGGAGCAAAACAATTCATAACACTTTACTTGGTGATGTGTGTGCAAATTACACATTTGCAGAAACTTGATTTCCAAACACATTATGTTTGTACAGTATATAATTTTATGAGTAAAACTGCATGTTAGTGGGAAGTTTTGTGGCAATTTCAACCTAAAATCTGCTGATTGCAAATGACAGTGTGCTACCACTTCACATGCTTTAGTTATGTATTTAGCAAAAGTTATAGTTTTTAAATATGATTTGAGAAACATTCCTGGCCCGCTCTGATGACAATGCTGTTAATGAACGAAGAAGCAAGTCAGGGGTCGTGTGCATGCTATAAGTGGCTAGATTTGTATTGTATATGAAGCAAAGCTTTAGTCTATCAAATCAAACAAAACAGTTTTTGTACAGCAGACATGCTGAACTTGCATATTTGAAAGTGCTCTCATATGTGATAATGAAGAAAATTGCGGCTCAGTGAACTAAAATATTTGCCCACGATCACATCATTTGAAACCAATTTATGTGTCAAGAGCATTACAATTAGATCGGGTAGATTATTTAAGTCACTAGACCTACAGGTCTAGTAACATTTTTATGATTTTTTGAGGCCTGTGTTGACAGAAATCTCATGGGGACAGTCCCCAAATCTCATATAAAGTTATCTTTACTTTTTGTCCAGTATTGATCAAGGTTATTGGTCAATTGGACATTACATGAATAGAAGGACATTAATGCCTGTTATGGTTACTTATGGAGAAGGCCAAATCACCTGTAAAAATGTGTTTTCAGAGTTCTATTTCTCACAATCTTTCAGTAGGAAATAACACCACAGACAAAAAATACAATAACTATTGCGTGGTGTGATATAAATACTACATTTTTCATACTGAACACTACCCAGGGCCCTACTTAATTTTTTTATGACATGGGGCCAAGCACCCCAAAATACATGCTTCTGGCTATGGCCCTGTCTGCTCCTTTAAAGATGTTTTTCCTATTTGTGGGATATTTTGTCACTATAGGCCCCATTCACACTGAAAAATTACACCTGTAGATGTACTCCTTAGTAGTCTGTAAATCTACAACTTTTGGGAATACTTTGCAAACATTTCCAGTAATACATCTAAAGAGCTGTGCCAGTTACAGCCTTCCGGGGGAGGCATTACAGACCCGGAACAGACGGACACGAAGTGAAGGCCGCCTGTTCTCATATAACTTGGCTAAGCTTTGGAACCATCTTCCTCATCACATTCACCTTGAGCCAAATTACTTGAACTTCCGAAAACAACTGAAAACTTTTCTCTTCCCTTGCTCTGCTTGAAGTCTATTGGGGCGCTACAGCTAGCGCTGGGATGCCCTCGGGTAACCACGTGCTTTAGAAATGTTTCTTCATTCATTCATTCATTTATTACCTACTGGCGGTTGTCAGTAGGTAGTAATAGTTAGGACCATGTTTCCATAGGGAAAACATTTTTTGTTTGGCCAATAACTTTGGTGACACTTGACGAATCTTCACAAAATTCTCAAAACGTTTCCCCCTTTTTCATTTGGCTGCTGTGTTGAAAGTTTCGGGGTGATCTGTCAAGTGGGGTGCGAAAAAAAGGGCGGGTCCCAAATCATGTTTTCCAATGGATTTTCCCATATGGATTTTGAAAACAACTACAGCCCAAACTGCTGAACGAAATTACACCAAATTTGGCAGAAAGCTAGATGTGTGTCCAGAAAACGTGCTTTGGTGATTTGGTGTAAACCGGTTCAGTGGTTCTAGAGATGTGCAAGTTTAAAAAATATGGATATCTGGGGATGCGGATCCTTGCAGTGGACTCGCGGATCCGCACGCACCAAGAAAAGATCATGATTGGCAGGCCGCAACCTGAGAGAAAAGTTGGGGCCGCCATTTTCTTTTGTCGGAAAAGGCTTCCCGGGGCTGGAATGGTGGCCAAAATGTGTATAAAGGGTGAGGGTAGAGATTCCCTGATCCTTTTTTACATATATAAGTGTAGTTGAAGGTGAAACTGTTAGGTTGCAATGTAGATTCATTTTTGTTTTTTTTAACATTTTCCAAGATCCACAAGCCCATTTGCGAATTCACACGGGGGCCGCGCTGATCCCAGTGAGTGGGATCACGGATCCCAAGTAACGTAAAAGAAAAAATACATTATAACTAAAGAATTTAACCTTTATGTACACTTGTATGTGTGCAGTGGGGTCAGGAAATCACTACCCTGGCCTCTTTATATAGATGTGAGATCATTGTTTAGCCCCATTTTTTTAACATTTTCTGAGAACCGCGAGCCCGCTCATGAATTCACACTGGGGGACGCGCTGAACCCCGCGAGCGGGCTACCAGATCTCGAAAAACGTTAAAAAAAATTACTTATAACTAAAGAATTAAACCTTTATGTACACTTGTATGTGTACAGTTGGGTCAGGGAATCTCTAGCCTGGCCCGTTCATAAAGATCTAAGATAATGTTGTAGCCCCATTTTTTAAAAACATTTTCTGAGATCCGCGAGCGCGCTCATGAATTCACACTTGGGCCGCTCTGAGCCCCCGCGAACAGACTCGCTGATCCATTTTTTTTACAAAGAATTTACAGTTAAAATTAATAAGTGTTTAGGAAATAAATGGCTCTAGTTAGAGCCGTTGTAGTAATTCTATGCGAATGTTGATTACATATGTGTGCCGATGCACAGTTTAAAGTTGTTCAAAAAGACTCTGTTGCCTTCGTCCTCAAAGTGAACACCATCTTTTCTATATATTCCATCCATGTTTAAGCAGATGTTATTATTGTAGATGGAGCCCATGTTATAGTCTCTGAGGGGTGCTGAAACTGTTTTATTAACATGTTTCCTGGTTTTGTCTATTTGAAATGACCAGTTCCATTTCTGCCTCTGGCATATGTTAGAGATCACCAAGGCAGTATAAGGGAAAAGTTTCATTAATTGACTAAAGGTATCCTTCATTAGGATTTCCACTCCTACCCCAGTCAGTGTGCCGAGGTCATTGCCACCACAGTGCACAATCATGAGGTCTGGATGTTGGTTATCCATAATGCTTTCAACCAATGGAAGCAATTGTTGCCACTTTAATCCTCTTTGGCCAAACAAACTAATATCCACATTTGGCAAACCGAGGTCCCTGTCAATGCGACACTTATTAGCATACTCCCTAGACCAGAACACAAAGCTATGACCCACAATCCACATTGTAACACTTTATTTATTTCATAAAGGGAAAGGATAGGGAACAACAGCTGTTGCCTACATCCATCGGCCGGCGAGGAATAAACATTTAGGTATTGATTCAATATACATCACCCTGCGCCTACATCCATTGGCCGGCGCGGTAGTCATGTGGCCAAGGGGAGAGGAGGGGGAGAAAGGGTAGAGGTGAATGGGGAAACATAATCCAAATCAGCAGCAAACAGTGGATAAAGAAACAATACGTGCTCTTGTCGCTAATGTTGTAGTCGTCACTTCTTATTTTCCCCTGAGTCCACTGAGGGGGTAGAGGGTGTAATCTGCAGTATGCGCAAGTATATCGGGCATGTGAGTTGTTGAAATGTGTAATGCATGTTCTCCATCTTTTTTCGAACTTGGGTAAAGTGTGGCTAATGGTGGCTGTCAATTTCTCCATCCCCAGTAAATCCCAGAGCTTATGAAGCCAGTCCGTGTGGGTTGGGACGACATCAGTACCCCACTTTGATAGCAGGACTTGCTTCGCTGTGCACAGCGCTAATGTAATGGCCTTACCCCTTTCAGAGTGTAGTGGGTATGTTTGAACATTGGGCAACCCCAACAATACATAGATAGGAAAGTGGGGTATTTCGGTATTGAACATCTTGTCAATATCGGCTAGGAACTCCTTCCAATACCTATGAAGTTTGGGGCAGTGCCACAGCAGGTGGGTGAGTGTGCCTGAGTGAGCGCAGTGTCTCCAACAAGTGTCCAACATTCCCCTCTGCCATTGAGCCAGGCGGCCCGGAGTATAATACCAGTAATGTGCTAATTTTAGTAGTGTTTCTTTGCCCGCAGCGCTAGTGCGGAGGTGCGTGCTCGGTGTAATATATCTAACCATTCCTTGTCTGTAAAACTGCGTTCGCATTCCCGCTCCCATCTCTTCCTAGTTGGAGTCTGTAGAGGTGAAGTCTGAGTATTTAAAAAGGAATATATGTCTGACAAAATGCGGGAATCATCTTTCCTGGATAAGAGCCAGTGTTCAAACAACGCTAGTCGTCAACTAGCTTGATTGCAGGAAGAGACACCCAGTGTCGGACCACTAGATAATGCCAGTACTCCGAGTCCGGGAGCCCAAAGTCTTGTTGGAGGGCATCAAAGTCCAAAAAGCCTTGCACATTAAATAGGTCCCCAATCCTCTTGCACTGCGCCTCCTGCCAACATGCGAACGCTTTTTCTTGCGTAGCCTGAGGGAAATCTGGATTTCCTATGATTGGTGTAAGTGGGGAGATCCGCGTGGATAGCTGATGAGTGGAGTATACCTTGTCCCAAACCCCAACAGTTGCTCTGACCACTGGCGAGATGTATACGCCTGGTGGGCGATGCTTGCGCTGTAACCACGGGATCTTCCAAATAAGGATTCACGCGACCGCTTGATCCAAGAAGCACCAGTGTTTTTCGGTCATCAGGCGCTGCCATTCAACTATATAGCGTAACTGAGCAGCCTGATAATATTTTGTCAGATTTGGTATTCCCAGTCCCCCCTTGGCAAGTGGCAGATATGTTCGCTCTTTTGCCACCCGAGCCCGTTTACCCACCCATATGAAGGCGTCAAGAGCAGCCTGTAGCTTCTTCGAGATGGGTGCGGGGGTGGCAACAGCATCACCTGCATAAGGTAGAGAATTGTCGGCAGCAGGGTCATTTTTACCGTCGCAATGTGGCCCACCCAGGAAAGGGGACCCCCATGCCACGATTGAATAAGCGATCTCACTGTATGCAACAGGTCCGTGTAGTTATGTGTGATCGAGCTTTCTATTGTGGGAAATATTTGAATGCCCAGGTATTGGATACCTTGCTGTGTCCATTGAAAGGGGAACTCTGACTCCAAGTGGATTTGTTCCTCATGAGGAATGGTGATATTCAGAGCTTGTGTCTTGGCTGTGTTTACTTTAAACCCGGAGACCTCTCCGAACCGTGCAAGTTCCTCTAAGAGAGGAGGCAGTGAGTGACGCGGGTTAGGGATGGTCAATAAGACGTCATCAGCATACAGAGCTATTTTATGGGATTGGCTTCCCATCCAGACTCCCTCTATCTGTGGATGGTGTCGGATGCGCTCCGCCAGCGGCTCCATATAGAGCGCAAATAAAAGTGGTGAAAGAGGGCAGCCTTGGCGAGTCCCTCTCGAGACCAGAAAGATCGGAGACTGAGTATTATTCACCCGGACCACTCTGCCTATTTTGAAGGATGAAGCAGAAGCACAGAGGAGAAGGCTGTATCTGCTGTAGCTGGATGAGGCAGTTTTCAAATGAAATTCCGTTGAAAATAGAGGGTAGAAGGAACAATTTGAAAGAAGTGATGTTATTGTTTGTTTTAAATATGTTGGTACATAAATCTAGGTAGAGATTTTGTTAAAAAACTAACTAGATGTAGGATTGGCTTTTGAGAAAATAAAGAAAGTCTTGCAGGTTGTTGTGTTTTTTAATAATTCAACCACTCTTGCTAAATTTGTTTAACAAGTGACCATGGACCTCCAGAACGTGTTATGAACGTGTGACCTACTGGTCTTAGAGAGTGTTGCAAGGTAGGTTACCATGGTAGCAGAGCTAGAGGAGACTGAGGGGAATGGGAATTAAAAACACTAGACTGTGACTAGTGACTGTAACTAGTATGAAATTGGGCTGTGTGGGCTATTTTACCAGAAGTGTGGGAAAGAGTTAAGTAAAACATTGTTTTGTACAAGTTATATATTAAACAGTGATTCTGATTCGCTTTCAGATTAAGTAACCATGGAAGGAAACTTGAACTAGTTGCCATTAATGGTTGCCTTGTACTGGAGTAATGTATCACTCTTGTGCTTGGTTTCTGCATATTTTCATATAGATAAAAAAGCTAATACAGGGAGAAACATATACAGAAGAACCAACACAATACCAGGTATGTGTAGTGAAATGTAGTTTATTTGCAAAAGTATTGCTATAGATATTATTATATAGAAGGTACAATAAACGTACTAGTATGTTGATAGGCAGTTAAAAGGGGTAGTAAGAGTAGGCAAGTTATAAGAATAATGAAATGTACAGAAAATGAAAGGATACATGTTTTAATATATTTAACTGAGCTCTGACATATACTGTAGGTAGGTGCTGTAGGTATGTCATAAAGCACGGATATTTCTAGTTAAAAAAGTGAACATTTCGAATTGTACTTTTAATAACTTAGTTATCCATATGGACACTGTTATGTGAAACACTACATATAATTCAACTATGGGACACATTTGCAAAGTATATATTTTTATCTAGTATCACATGTAAATAAAAATCTCATGAAACTGCTACCTACACTATGGAAAGAGTGCTTACAATGCACTACATATACTCTGGAATGTTAGTGACCTATATACTCTTATATACACAGTAGTATTACATTAAAAGGTAACACGTTCCATGAAGATTGATTGAGCTATATCCAGTCCTTCAGGCTAAGTAAGAAATCAGGCAGGTAGTGAAACATTCATTGAATCTGTGAGGAAAGCAGCTATAGATTTACTGATACAGAGGGTCAGAACTGATATATATGTACTGTTAATTGAGGCAGTTGCATGCAGAGTTAAGTAATCCAATACTGACTAGTATACTCTGGAAGGAATGCATGCAGCCTCCTACAAACATATTTAGAGAATTTTATATGTGACAAACAGAGAGGTACTCATTTTCAAACAAACTTACATCCATTTGCAGTTACAGGCCGAGATAGAGACTAAGACCCTTTTTCAAATGTCTGGTAAAGAACTGATACTTTCAATTCTCACATGCAGAGAAGTAACTGCTTCTATCCTGTGTTGGGTCCACTACACTTGAACCCGTGAATGCAGTTTTACTCCTAGGCAACCTTCACATTTAAAACTTCTTGGGAAGGCATAAAAAGCTCTTCTACCACATATAATTAACAGCTGAGATAGTCTACACCAAAGGCACAGAACAGGGTGCTTGGAGTTAGAGGATAACACATCCACTGTGAAGATTGAGTGAGTTATATGCACTCCTATAGACCAATTTGTGCAATTATACATCCAGTATCCAACCCAGATTTCAGTCTGACAAACGTAAGTACACAAGCACACACACAGTAAAACACCCATACAGACTGTGAGAAAAACACCTAAACATTTACTCACACAGACAGGCAGAACTGATATCCATCTAGTGTTAATGGAGGCAGTTGCAAACAGACTTAAACAACCCAATACTCACTAACACACAGGTGCCAATGCATGCAGCTGATTGCCACCAGATTTAGAGAAGCATACATATCAGAAATAGAGGCACTCATTTACAGAGAAACTTCCTTATACATGCAATGATAGCCAAAGATAGGGACTACAACACTTATTGAAATAGCTGGCACAGAACTGACACTTTCTATCCTCAAATTCAGAGAAGCAGTTTTTACATCCTGTCTTGGGCCCACTACACTTGAGCACGTGCATGCAGTTTTACTCCTAGGCCAAACTTCACATTTAAAACTCCTAGACAAGGCATAAAGTGCTCTCCTTCCACATATAAAAGACCACTGAGGTAGGCTACAGCTAGGCCATAGGGTAGGGTGCTAAGAGGATAAAAGGTAACACATGCACTTTGAAGAATGACTGAGCTGTATGCACTCCACAGAGCAATGTGTGAAATTATATGTCCAGTATCCAACCCAGACTTCAATCTGACATACGTAACTAGACAAGGAGACAGACACTAAACCACCCATAGACACTGTGACTGAAGAACCAAAACATTTAGTCACACCGACAGGTACAACTAATATTTATGTAGCACTAATGAAGCCAGTTGCACACACACTTAAACAACCCAGTACTCACTAACACACACAGGAGGCAATTCCTGCAGCCACTTACAGACACATTTAGAGAAGGATACATGTCACAAAGAGAGGTACTGTGAGAAGGTGGTTCTGACCATCTGAGCCTGAACACCTGATTTTTGAAGCTTTTTCTGTGGGAGAGCTTCATAAGCTGGGACTCACCCACAGTAAACTCATGATAAAATAGACTGCATGTGGATTTCACCGGTGTCCGCCTTGTGAGATAAGGCAGCTGCGCTGCATCCAGGGTAAGGGGCACCAGACTGGTTACATTTGGAAACGTGTGCACACATGTGTGCACCCGTGTAAGGGCTGCGCAGGGGAGATTCCTGTTGTGCGCAGATGGAATGGTGTGGAAGGGATTATGCAGAGTTGGGTGGTGACATGGAATAGGCTTTATAATGCGGGGAGACACATGTAAGGGTGCTTTACTGTTTCACTGTAGGAACACTCCATTATTCTCCTATGGAGACAGAGACTACATGGGGTAGTTTCAGTTCCCTAGGGCCTACAAACTCCAGACATGCACCAAAGTACACTGTAAGTTGTGTAAAAAGAATTATTCTGCTGAGTCCAAAGCCATATCTGTACTGCTTATGGGTCATCTAGAAATGTCATATTCCTCTGACTCAGTTCATAACCAGAGCCCGACCGGGTGTGACCCTGCCAGGCTATATTAATTACCTTCCTCCCCAAGCTGTAGCATCAGAGGCCTAGCCCTTCACAGCAAGTATTCCCAAGTGCAAAGGTCTTCTCTCCAGGAGGGAACGATGGGGTGAAGCTGCAGGGTATCAATCAGCAGCTGTCACTCAGTGCCAGGCACCAGGCCTGCTCCGGGCCCGGGCCATGAAGTTAGCAAGGGGTTGAAGGGGGCTTTTCAAAGACCATGTGGCATGAGACCCCTGGACGACGCCATCTTGAAGTATCCCAGAGGCCTGTGAGGGAAAGAGGGATTAGGGGCAGAGAGGTGATGTGTCGCTGCAGGATAGGGCAGAACTGCCTTCCTCCCAGCCCCCTCCAATTTCTCTTAAAAAGGTCTTGCACAGGAAGAGGAGCTTTCTCTGGGGTGTGGTCTTGCGGAGGAAGACTGGTGCTGGAGCTTAGCACCATGGGCAGTTGGAAGGAGGAACCCCCTGACTGTCCCAGGACTCTGGGCTGCGCCTTTGAGGGAGTCCAGGGCCAGTAAGAGGAAGCCTGGGCCTCTGTGCAAGGAGAAGAGAGGCCCAGACGGAGAGCCAGGTGAACGGCTGGCACAGGGAGCCAGTGAAGACAGCTCCTTGCTGAGTTTACCCTCTTGGAGGCCAGGAGGGCGGCGAAAAGTTCTCCAGGTTGCTAGGGCTGGCCACCAAAAGCGAGAAGAGGCCAAGATTGTTGATCTCGGCCCCACGGGGCTGAGATATGCCCCCCAGAAGGTAGGCAACCTTTAAACGGACCAATGAAGAAGCAAGTGGGGCTCCGCCGCCAGTCTCCGATGTGCCCCCTGGGTGGGTCATGTCTGGGGGCTGCCCCCAGAAGAAGGTGATGCCGGGTAGCGCCTTCGCACCCCCGTGAAGGTGCCTACGTGGCCCAGGCTCTCAATTCCAGGACCCGCGAAGTACAGTGAGGGAGCGCCATCGCGCTCCCCGTAAAATGGCCCCCGTGAAGAGGTTCCAACTATAGAGAGAAATAGCTGCACTCACAACAATGGCAATCTGTGATTTATTAGTGCACAGCATCGGCAGTCCTGACATGTTTCGGTCACACTTGACCTTTCTCAAAGGTACGCCTTGACACCATTATCGCTGAATAGGAACCACAAGACGATTGCATCTATTTATAATGTTTGCCCCCTAGTGGACGCCCTGATGGGTCAACATATTGCATGCTGGTACTTGCGGTTCACTGCCCACTATTTTTTTTCCCTCCAGTGGGTGATGCCAACATTTTCAAATTGCTGTTGCAGTTTCATCGTTGCTCCTTAGCAGTCCTATTCTCGAGGCTGCTGGGAACCATACCGAAGTCAGTCTTCGGCAGCTGCCCGTTGCCCATTATCGCCTCCACGAAAGCACAAAAATGGTTCCACTCGGGCAAACATGGCGCTCTTCCTGGTGGTGCGTCGCTTGCGGCCGAACCAAGCCGCTAGACATCAAACAAACTCTCCCCCTTTGGAGAGAAATAGCCACACTCACAACAATGGCAATCTGTGATTTATTAGTGCACAGCATCGGCAGTCCTGACATGTTTCGGTCACACTTGACCTTTCTCAAAGGTACGCCTTGACACCATTATCGCTGAATAGGAACCACAAGACGATTGCATCTATTTATAATGTTCGCCCCCTAGTGGACGCCCTGATGGGTCAACATATTGCATGCTGGTACTTGCGGTTCACTGCCCAGTATTTTTATCCCTCCAGTGGGTGATGCCAAAATTTTCAAATTGCTGTTGCAGTTTCATCGTTGCTCCTTAGCAGTCCTATTCTCGAGGCTGCTGAGAACCATACCGAAGTCAGTCTTCGGCGGCTGCCCGTTGCCCATTATCGCCTCCACGAAAGCACAAAAATGGTTCCACTCGGGCAAACATGGCGCTCTTGCTGGTGGTGCATCGCTTGTGCCCGAACCAAGCCGCTAGACATCAAACAAACTCTCCCCGTTTGGAGAGAAATAGCCGCACTCACAACAATGGCAATCTGTGATTTATTAGTGCACAGCATCGGCAGTCCTGACATGTTTCGGTCACACTTGACCTTTCTCAAAGGTACGCCTTGACACCATTATCGCTGAATAGGAACCACAAGACAATTGCATCTATTTATAATGTTTTCCCCCTAGTGGACGCCCTGATGGGTCAACATATTGCATGCTGGAACTTGCGGTTCACTGCCAAGTATTTTTTATCCCTCCAGTGGGTGATGCCCAAATTTTCAAATTGCTGTTGCAGTTTCCTCGTGGCTCCTTAGCAGTCCTATTCTCGAGGCTGCTGAGAACCATACCGAAGTCAGTCTTCGGCGGCTGCCCGTTGCCCATTATCGCCTCCACGAAAGCACAAATATATATGTTATATGATACATATATTAAAATACATTTAAGAGTGAGAAAGATGAATCCCGCAAAGTATTATCAGCATTCCATTTTTCAACGGTTGATAAACTGAGTACCATTAATTAGAGCAATAGAAAAAAAATTTAAAAAGCACTTTATAAGTGTAGCGTGAAGCGCTATGTAAAGAGCCGAGCAGTTGTATTTTAAGGGCAAGAGTCGTTTACTTTGTAATCTGGAAACTTTGGGCCTGATTACGATGCTGGTTGGACATTTGTCCGACTGGCACCATGGCGGAAGCAGTACCGCCCGACTAGAAATCGGCGGTCCCGCTGCCCGCATTACGATGCCTTCACGGCGGTCGCAATGCGTATACTTTGCATTGCGGCATGTGCTGCGGGCTGCAGCACACGCCGCAGTACAAAATATACACATTCCAAACATCCCTGCATTATGTGGCAGGCACCATGTGGTGCCTGCCACATGGTGCAAGGATGTTTAGGGGGGAACCATAGGTGCCCCCCAAGGCCCATAGCAGAGGGCCAGGGGGGAAGGGGGCCCTACTAGGGGCCCCCAAAGTCACTGTCCACCTCCTTTTCGTGGCGGGTTAACCGCCATGAAAGGGCTGGCGGAAAGAGACATCCTAATCCCTACGGCAGCGCCTGAGCAGGCATTGTAGGGAATAGGAGTCCAACCGCTGCACTGACAAGATCCTTGATCCTGTCGGAAGCGGCGGTCTTTCCCCCCGCCAGCGGAGATCCGACTGCCTGCATTCTAATGTGGTGGTCAGATCCAATGGGCTGGATGGCGGTGGGACCGTCAGGCAGTCGGACCGTCAGGCAGTCGGTGGCGGTCCAACCGCTATCGTAATCAGGCCCAAAGTTTTAAGTTCCATAACCCCAAAAACTCCAAAAAAATGAAACTGACTTTTTTAATATAATCATGATACTTTTGTAATGCATTCTTGTGTCCTAGTGTCAATTTAGTACAATGTAAAACTATAAAAATCATTAAAAAAAGTAGAAGTCATAAATATAATGCAGCATTCTGTTAAACATTCCCACATGGTACAACTGAGCGGTAGGAATATTGTGGATCTCTGCAAATTACATAACTTTCCCTCACACATATATTTGAAAAATTTGTAATTTACCCCTGCTTGTCATGTGGCTGCTGTATGCCCCAGTGGTCCCAAAAGGATCTATGGCTTTTTGGACTATAAAAGCTTCCTAATGTCTTAATGAGCCAACCCCTCCTCACTTTTAGGTGTCCCGTGCCAAAGGCACTTTTGCTGTCCCTGCAATATATATTGTTTACCTTGTGGGGGTTGTAGCCTGTCCATTGCTTACGGGTAAACCGTCATGAAACAGCCCGCCGGAAGGGACATCGTAATCCCTATTGCGGTGCCTGGGAGGCACCGCTACTATTGTAGAGATTGTGGGTCCCTACATGAGTCATGTTTAATACTCAGGGTCTTATTACTATGTCATGGGGACCGTTGCGGAATCGGGCCTGACTTCCGGCAATTAGGATGCAAGCGCACATGGGGGCCGATTACGATGTCGGGCCTCATCGTCTGTTTCAATTCCAGCCTTGAGATTACGATGACGGTTTCTGACATGGTTTCCATGTCAGAAAGCGTCTTTGGGGGCCCCCAGCAGGGCCCACTTGTGTGCACCGCCTCCGGTTGGAGGCCGAGGGGGTACCTATGGTGCCCCCCTGTTGATCCCTGCATCTTGTGGCTGGCGTGGGACCTGTTATGGGCACCCAAACTCACTTTCCTACAGCCTTTCCATGGCGGTAGGACCACTGTGAAAAGGCTATGGGGCATGGACTCATTTAATTAAGAATAAAAAAGTAAATACAATAATAGTGAGTTTTTGGAAAGAAACCAATTTCAATTTTAGAACTACATTATTATGAAAACGATAATAAGTGCAGTGAAGGATAGAAATAAAAGAAACCATGTTTTTTTATTTTAAAATGTATTTACCAAAATTTAAAAAAGCTTGACTATTGTAATAACATAAATGAATAGTAAATTATTAATTTGAAAAACGATATAATTGCGATAAACAAGATTTTCAAAACAATTGTTGAACATTGTTTCCCATGTTGTTACTTGTCTTTCATTGATGATAATTGTCCTTTTTTCTGTTGGTACACAATGTCAGACTTTCTCTTTCTCAGTGATGGCGATGAAATGGACCATGTCCTTACATATACATAATGATCAGACCTAGACAGTGCAAAAAAACACAATTCTGACATTTTACAATGTTTGCTTTAATGTTTTACAGGAAGAGTAGTTCAATTAAAAAAATAAAAATGAAGTAAACATTTAATTACTCGATACTGAATTGTGAAAACCATAAATGATTATATTATTGTGAACTCATGAAGATGAATATCTCCTACATATCGTAGTAACAATGTTGACTATAATGAAAGAATAATGAGGTTAAACAACAGCTTTTAAAAGTCAAATGATTAGTAATAACTACATAGGATTTATAATTGCTTGAGCAAGGTTGAATCTTTTGTTTAAATTAATTGTAAATCTGAAACAATCATTGTATAGTTCCTGTTATAAAAGAGAAACACATATAAATATAAAAGAGAAACACATTAAAAATTAAAATTACTTTGCTTTATTACGTTGAACAATAGCCTTAGCTTAGATAACTTTGTTATGTTTAGGTAGTTTTTAAAAAATGCCTGAAGAAAACACAATCTTTTGGACATGGCTAGCCACATTTTTTCAGCAAGGTATCTGATGCAAATTTGACTGAAGAGTACTGGGTTTCTACGAACCAGGTCCCCAGGACCTATGGGCCAGATTATGAGTCTGGCATAAGCAAGACCGCCAAACTCACGCAGGTGTTCCACTGTCTGCCGGATTATGACTTGCAAAGTCGTACAGGTGTTTGACCACTGGCTGCATCAAGGAACGGTCATTCCCTGACGGTGACAATGCAATTTGCTGGGCAGGGACTGGCGAATTCCCACTCAGCATATTACAAGTTCTTACATCGCCAGCCTCTTCATGGTGGAGCCCCATGATAAAAAGGCTAGCGGTGCAGTAACAAAGGGGGACCTACAGGGCCACACTGCCCTCGGGATACATTCAGGGGGGCACAAATGTGTCCCCCTGTCTGTACCCCCATAAAGTTCCAGCACATAGACGTACATGCCGTGTTGGAACTTTTTTGCTGTTCCCATTGCGGCAACTGTTTTCCAGGCACCGCCATGGGAATAACAAAGAACCGCTGACCGCATGACGATTTGCAGATTTGCAACTCGTAATACGGTTGGCGGTGCTTGCGCGGCTTTGGCGCAGCAGATACGGTGTTGCGCCGCTACACCGAAGTCGTAATCAGGCCCATTTATTTCCAAAATACGAGGTAAATGTCTAATGGTTCTACAATTGGCAATGCAATTAGCACATTTGTAATACCTTAGTAAGTGGTACACCATGGTAACTTTACAGTTGCAGGAATATATTGTGCTACTCTAAGATTAATATACACCACACCCCACAAACTGACATTGCAGACTACGTCAAATGGTGCACTCACTCCAAAACGAAAACCCTGTCTTCCAAATCCCTTAACGCTGCATGGTAATATTTGCAAGACACCCCTACCTCGACTCGCACCAAAGAGTTCCGGGGGGCATCACCAACTCTTTGTAGGGAGCAAAGAGCAAAGAAGGGGCGTGCTTTCCAAAAGAGGACCTTATCCTGCTGGGTCATCCTCTGTATCTAGATCTGTTACGCCATAGTGAAGAAACAACCTTCTGAAAGTCTTAGGGCCCATTCCACCAAGGCAAAGGCAGCCACTACGGATCTCCAGCATGGTGTTCCCATTTCCGATATCTGCCAAGCGGCCACTTGCCCATCCTTGCACATGTCCGGCGGACACTATTGCTTGGATTCTCAGTTTCAAAGGGAGGGCCTGTTTGGCTGCTCAGTTTTGCTGGATTTCCTGGTTTAAACTTTCCGCTGTCCCACCTCCGGGTAATGTAGTGCTTGGGTATCTGTTCAAAGGTAAGGAATCTCCGGCTTGATGTCTCTATCATAAAGGACAAGTTACCTAACTTCGGTAACGCCATATCTGGTAGTCATAATCTAGCTGCAGGTTCCTTGCTGACCCACCCTTCCTCCTCCGCACTGTGGTTTTTTTCAAGTGTCAAGGGCTGTTCCCTTCAGGGCCCTTGTTGTATTTTGTAACACTCCACGGTCAGTCAATTCCTGGCCCCGCGCTTATGGAATAATGTAGGATGCCGTATCCCATTGATACACCTTGTCAGAACAACTTTTTGTCATGTCATGACGAGGAAAGTGACCTTGTCTCTGCATATTTTTAATAATGCACCAAAAACAATACATAGTCACACCATATTAATTGATTTATCAAATGTTTACAAAAAAAGTTTCACTCAAGTACAAAATTGTGTTCTGCATATCAAAAATAAATATTAAATATAATTTAGAATAAGAAAATATTAAGTGTGGGCACCACAAACACCGACATTACAGTAAACAAGTTTTGAAAATAGTTTCAGTGTATCCGAATAACCCAGTTCACTTCACTGAGATGATGTTTTTACTTCTCCGATAGTACTGCTTAAATAAATAGTATTAAATACATTTGCTACATTTAAAACCTTCATGCTGAAATAAGGATGTTGCATCTGTTTGAATGCATTCGATATGTATCCATCAGCAGTATTCATCACATAGTGCCTGTTGGAAAAGGAAAGACAGTAAAAAAATATGTTATTCACTTTGTATTGTAGTGCAGGTCAATAGGTTTTAGCTTTGCTAACTTAAATATGTTTTGGGAGTTTGTGAAAAAAATCTGTAGGAAACTGCACCGATTTGAAAAGGTCACCCACCGTTTTTGACTGATATCTGAAGCAACTTTCTCTGAAAATCACTTGGTTCATGCTAACAAGATCCCCAGTGCTAGTGTTCTTTCCTAAAAATGTGGTAAATGCATACTTGTTTCACATTTCACACAGATGTTTGCACCTCTGCAAGTCCCCAGTCAGTTGTAAACCTGGTAATGAAAGCATTGGTAGTAAGGCGGGTCCCTTCTAACTACAGCTTGCATTGTGCCACTCTAATGGTAGCATGGCATATCAACTCACACAGACTCCCAATCCAGGCTGCGTGAAATGATGTACACAAAATGAACATTAAAAAGACATGGCATACAGCCTGTCTACTATGTCCACAAATGCTGCACAGGAATCTTTGTAATTCAGCCATACAACATGCCGTATACAAACCCCCTATGTACTTCACCTGAGGTCCTGGAACCGATCAATATCTGGCTGTACTTTCACTACCACCCTTCGAAAACCAAATACTTGTACAAAAATGAAAATGTTTTAACCTCTTTGGATTTAGGACAAACCTACAGATTATCTTTTTAACATTAATATTCTATTGTTGTAATACAAATATATTTCTATATGAGTCATTAGATTTTGCTCTGTAATCCAAAAGACTATGGGGCATATTACGACTTTTTGGCTTAATTGGTCGCGCTGACCTTCAAACCTCCACACAACCACTCCGCCAAAGGTCACGAGGCGTGCCCATCACAATGCGGATTTTTAATAGTCTGGCAGGTGGGCGGCGTGGCGGTCCCAAGGTGTTGCCTCATTTAAAGCCACTACAAGCTTCATGCACGGCATGGTCTCGAAAGTCCATGCCGTACATGAACCTATGTGAATGCACACAGGTGGGCACATGTTATGCCCCCCTGTGTGCATGCACATGCGTTTGATACACAGGAGTGCTCTGCACTGCCCCATTAATTTCCTCTCCGCCAGGGTTTTCATGGTGGTGGAACCAGCATGAAAACCCTGGCTAAGAGTTTTGAAAAGAGACAAAGTCCATCCGTATCGTGAAGAAATAGTTTATTGCTGGAACAACCCCTGGGACACGCAGGTCCTCCGCTGTCTGTAACTGCTCTGATCTTCCCTGGATTCTACACTCCAGAATCCACAGAGGATCCGGGCGTGAGCCATAGAACATTGACAATCACAATACAACACATCTCCCCCCCCCAGAACAAAATAATAAAGCGAAAGAAAAAAAAACAACAAAAAATAATAATTTTTCAACTCACAGAATACTATGCATAATGGTAATCTTTGTGCCAACCCATAGAGTACTATGCATAATGGTAATCTTTGTTCCATTTTGGCTTGGAAATAACTCGACCAGACACTCTTCTAACCACAGGATTATAAGAGATTGGACTGTCTGTAGCAACACATTCAGACGTTCCACTGACACAAGGATTTTTAGAAGCAGAAACGCTGAAATTGTCTTTGTTATTCAACCAGATGTTGCGTTCTAAATCATTGCACAAAGTTACTTTCCTAGTATTCCACTTCGGTCCATCATTCAACCATACACAATTACCCACAGCTTCAGAACCTCCTTGGGTTTGGACCACTTAGATGAGCCCGTCTTTTGATTCCCCACCAGTGAAGTTCTCACCCAGTCACCAATTTTGAACTTACGAACGTAACCTCTAATTTTGTCATTATGTCTCAGGGTGTACTTGCGTTGATAATCATGTACCCTACGTTCCAATACCTCCCTGGGAACTTGCCGCAAGCTTGCTCTGCACATCCATGCAGGTGTCACCTTGCTACACGCCATCCGTCCCTCGAGACTGAAAGGAGTCTCTTTAGTGGCAGTATGAGGTGTGTTGCGGTAACTCCAAATCATTTTTTTAACAGCAGTTTTACAATCTACACCCTCAGCATCAGCTAATTGTATACATTCTTTTAAAACTCGGTTGAACCTTTCAACCATGCCGTTTTCCCTTGGATTATAAACAGCTGTAGTACAGTGCATTACACCACACACCATCAAATACTCATGAAACTCAGTGGCTAAAAATTGTGGACCATTGTCAGTGGTGATACTTTCAGGGTAACCTTCCCTGTGAAATATTTCCTCACAAAAACTGATGACATTAGAGGATTTGATTTCTTTCACAAAAGCTACCTCGGGCCACTTAGTGTAATAATCCATTAGAACAAGAGCATATTTCCCTGCAATACCACTGACACTAAATGGACCGTAAATGTCCATAGCTAATTTTTGCCAAGGCTTCTCTGGAAACATAGTGGGGGTAATGGTGGTGTCCTGGGATACATGAGATTTGTCACTACACATGCATGCAACGCAGTTCCTTACTCACCTTTCAATATCTTTGTCCATGCCAGGCCACCAGAAATCACACCTTGCTCTCCTTTTCATGCTCGACATCCCAGAATGTCCCTCGTGTAAGAGTTCTAGCAATCTAGAGCGTAGTCCCGCAGGTACAACCAATTTGTTGGCTCTCCTAACTACCCCAGATCCAGATTCAAAGGATAGCTCTGACCACACCATCTTGTACTCTGTTAAGTCCTTGTTGTTTAATAAGCGTCGGTTAAAACATTCTGACAAACAAGAAATCACACGTTGTAACGTGAGATCATCTAAAGTGGCTTGTTTCCATTCTTCTACACTGACTGCACCCTTGCATGCTTCGCCAACCGTGGCCACTAACCACTCTTCTTCTAGTTCCTCATACATTTCACACTCACTTGCACATTCAGGAAGAGGAAATCGTGACAAACAGTCTGCGTTGACATTCTTGAGACCAGGTACATTCACTATATGAAAATCATACTCTTGCAACCTATACAGCCATTTGGCTATTCTGGGGGTGGCTTTTCCTGCCCCCTTTGTAGTGAAGATGTCTACCAATGGCCTGTGATCAGTTCTCAGTTCAAAACTCGTGCCCCACACATAGGTCTTGAAATAGTGGACACCCCAAAAGCAGGCAAGGGCCTCTTTTTCAATAACTGAATATGTAGCTTCCGCTCCTCTGAGGGTACGAGAAGCGAAAGCTACTACCCATTCGATGTTGTCATTCTTTTGCATGAGGACCGCCCCTAACCCGAATGCACTGGCATCTACCACTATAATGGATTTGTTATGAGGATCATAAGGTTTAAGAGCCACTGCTTTGATGATCTCATTCTTTATGCTGTTAAATGCTATCTGACACTCAGGACTCCAAACAAAATTGACGCATTTCTTCATAAGAAGTCTTAAACAGTGTACCTCGGACGCAAAATGTATTACTAATTTAGAATAATACTCTGCTAACCCCAGAAAAGAACGCAACTGTTCTTTGTCCGAAGGTGGCGGAGCATTTTCGATGGCTTCAAGTAAATTCCTCTTAGGCTTGACTCCTTCAGCAGACAGAGTATGTCCCAAATAATCAATTTGTGTCACAGCAAATTTACACTTATCAGCAGATACAGTCAAACCAGCAGATTGCAATTTCATCAGTACTTCATTTAGGATAACATCATGATCCAATTCATTCTTACCCCAAACCAATACATCGTCTTGAAAGACCAACATATTATTGATACCCTTCAGGATGCTGCTCATTAGTCTCAGAATAACTGCAGAAGCCAACCCGAAGGGCATTCGTAGAAATTGAAACGCTCCTTCAGGAGTTATGAATGATGTAAGATGACGAGAATCGGGGTGCAATCTTATTTGATGGTATGCATTGGAAAGATCAATGGACGAAAAATATTTTGCATCCTTGACAGTGGCTATCATTTCGTTGATGCGTGGTAAAGGGTGGCGATCAACCCAGATGTTTTTGTTTAGGTCTCTCAAGTCCACGCACATGCGCAATTTTCTATTGGGTTTGCGCGCCAAAACCACCGGACTAAGCCATTCTGATGCCTCGATTGGTTCAATGACTTTTGCCTCACATAACCTATCCAATTCCAGTTTCAATTGTGGTCATAAAATAAATGGCACATTCCGAACTTTGTGAACTACTGGAATGGAATTTGCTTTTAGTACAATGCGGTGCTCGAATTTGTTCAAACATCCAAGCTTAGGACTGAATAAATCGGGATACTTCATGCTCCATCTAGAAGCAACACAATATTGAGTCAAAAGGACTTGATCAGGATGATTGGGACCTAGTATTATTCCCAAACTCTTCTGCTCCTGCCAACCCAATAAAGCTCTACCTTTTTCAACTACATATATTTTGGCTTGTGTGCTTCTGTCTTTATATAGAATATTTCCAACAAAATACCCTAACACAGGAAGCTTGTTCCCACAGTACCCCACTGGTTCAATATCGGATGACATGAGGTTACATTTGCCTGTAGACTCCCAAACATTTTTATCAATTATCGTATACGGGGAACATGAATCAGCCCACAAGGATACATTGACTTGGTTGAGAGAAAGAACACATTTGGGTGGTTGATACGTTCCAGATACTTCATTAACTTCATTATCCCAAATGACAAGCACCTCAATTTCACTATCACTTTCATTTTGAGATGTTTCACCAATGTCATTAATTACATTTACAGAACGTTTCCAGGTTTCACGATCCCCAGACCTGCACATTTTTGAAAAATGACCTATTTTGTTGCACTTGAAACAAGTGACATTGGTAGCAGGACACCATGGAGTGTCGGCTGAGTGTCTAAAACTGCCACACCTGAAACAAAAACATTTACTGGTAGAGAATGGCATTCTAACATTGGAAAATTTTGCACGAGGAAAATTTTGTACGTTAACTTTTTCATTGGACGAATTTAATTTTAATTGTGGTTTAGTAACTTCATTGTGATTTCTAGAGACTTCACTCAAAATTCTGGGTTTGCGATTACTGACAGCACATACATCACCTTTGTCCTTGGTGTGTTCATTATTCAGTTCTTTGACATAGCGAGAAGTGTTTTCAACCCTCCTGGCTATATTAATGGTTTTTTGTAAGGACGGGTCTTTTAGTTCTAATAATCTCTCCTGAATTTTGGAATTATTGGTTCTATTAATGAAATGGTCCCTAATAATCTCTTCATGGAGATCCTTGAATCTGCATGACGCAGCTAGTGTTCTCAACACGGCTACATATTGTTCAACTGTTTCCCCAGGTAATTGCGCTCTGGAAAAGAATTTGTGTCTTTCAACAACAATACTGTTTTTTTTGCCATAGTTGTCATCTAAAGCTTTTAACGCCTCTAGATATTCGTCAGAAACAAACTGTTCACTATTTGAACTATCAAAAACAATCTCTTCACTACTCGAGTTACCTTCCTCACCTTCACCATCACGACTGGTGGAATTGACAATTGCAGGTTTGGGCAAAGTTTTTAACACTTTCCTGCCCTCAACCCCTAAATTATGCTTTAAGAGAGCCAATTTGCGCGAAGCCAAAAAAGTTTCACCGCCAATTGCCTCAAGGTAAGTCTAGAAGAATTCTTGCCAATCTTCCCATGCCATAGGAGGAATTCCAGGATTTTGTAAAAATTTAGGCGGTGCTAATACAGATGTGTGCTCCATGACTAGATGAAGATTGAAATGCACTAACGTTAAATGCACAATACACTAAAAGTGGAGATACAATAATCAGATGCAATAACACAATAGTCAATGTCAGGAAAGGAATAACACAACAAATTAAAATAAGTAAAGTAGACACCGATGTCTTGACAGAGTAGAAAACTGGCGCTTGGCACAACAACAAACTGAAATAAATAAAGTAGTCACCGATGACATATGAATTCCGAAAATGGCGTTCCCAAAATGTTGTTAAAAAAACCAGTTTTGAATAATAAGATTGTCAGAGAACAATACAACGCGATGACTCACTTGTAAGCAGGTGTGTGAATCACCGATCATGAGATGCACACAATAAGCCAGTAGTTGTGTGAAAGTGTGCGAATCACTGAATGAAGTGTCGCACTAACGGAAACATCAGCTTACTGAATTTTAAGCAAACTCGAAGTCGGAAATCTTTAAATGACTCATCCAAGATGACCACCATGCGTAATGCGTCACGACGTATCCCACAATGCTTTGTGGGTTTGTACAAGCAGTGTGACGTCAGGCAGAATGTTGAAGAGCATCAGAACCAGCAAGCTCGGGAACACTAGGTAGGAACACGCGCATATTGCATGTGATGGTTCAAAATGTTTCCTTTGCACCTGCCAAACTCACACGTAGGTTCACAGTAGGTAAACCACTGACGCTTCCGAATCGAAGAAATGTCCTACCTTGAGAGCGTAGGTTAACTGCAGCTGAAACATCACGCACCCTCTAGCTTAGAGATTTCACCATTTTCCACAGGTTTCACCGTAAAGTTTAACTTTGCCCCAGGGGTTGTCGCTGGAACAGGGTTCTTGTGTCAGCAGAATACTCCCGCTCGTCGCCACTTTTGAAAAGAGACAAAGTCCATCCGTATCGTGAAGAAATAGTTTATTGCTGAAACAACCCCTGGGACACCACGCAGGTCCTCCGCTGTCTGTAACTGCTCTGATCTTCCCTGGATTCTACACTCCAGAATCCAGAGAGGATCCGGGCGTGAGCCATAGAACATTGACAATCACAATACAACAAAGAGGAAACTTGTAATATGCGTGGCGGGCCCGTAGCAGCTTAGCCAAGGCATATTGCGGCCTCTGACTGCTGCTTCTACGTCAGGCTGTTCCCTGGCAGAGCTGGCCATCCCAGAATGGCTCAACTGCCAGAATCGTAATCATGTGGTCGCACGGCATGTGCTGCGGCGGTGGCTAGATCCGCCACCGCCACGCCACCATGAGTCTAGCTGTTCTCGGACCACCAGACACATAATCGGCCCCTAAGACAGTTACCAAATTTAGGAAAAGTTAATGTGAGGAAACACTGTACATCTGGTAAGGAGTTTTACTATGCTGTTGAGTGGTTGAGTGTAAAATGTAATTTTGCCAAATACGCTTCTACTGCGCTTCCAGGTATCTTTATCCTGACATTTACAATCTTTATTACTAAAAAAACGTGTGTATTTACTATTAAGTTTTCCTCATTTACGTCTGAAGTTTTTTGGTTGCAGACACCACAGAACTCGTCGACAGAATCTAAATGTAATATTGAGGTAGATTAACACATCTTAACAGTAAACGTAAAAAAAGTTAAACTTATCTCGGGGCATCTGGTACATGTTTCTAACTTGTCCAAAAAAAAAAGCTATTTTAGTCGCACATATGTTTTAAAACAAGGAAATCACTAATAGAAATATATTCAAAAATTTGCTTCCATACCCACATATTCGAAATTAACTGTTGGTGCAACTGGGCATGTTGATATGCATACAAATGAATACATGTAAAGAGATAAGCATGCTTGCTGTTACATTAAAGGATTTGCTGCTACAAGTATCTACAACCTTGCTTTAACTAAGGGACTGATTAGGATGGCGGTGAGACAGCCACTGACAGCCCGTCCGTGGAGGTCTCACCTACATCCTAAGCAGGTTTCCCACCCACCACATTACGATGGCGGCCGGTGTGTTGGCGGTCGGAAAGACCGACTGCCACGCATCTGACAGGCTCCTTGAGCCCGCTGGTGCGTCGGAGGAATTGTATTCCTACAATGGTGGCGGTGCCTGCCAGGCACCGCCGTAGGGATTACAATGTCCCTTTCTGCCCGCCTTTTCATGGCGGGTAAACCGCCATGAAAAGGCAGGTGAAAAGGGACTTTGGGGGCCCGTAGCGAGCCCCTCTTTCTCCCCTCGGCCCCAGACATGGGACCTGGGGGGCATCTATGGTGCCCCCTAGATCACCCTACATAACCCTACACCATGTGACAGGCACCTCATGGTGCCTGCCACTTCGTGCAGGTATATGTCCAGTGTCCCCTTTTTGTCTTGTGGCGAGTGCTGCAGCCAGCAGCACCAGCAATACAAAAGATAGGCATTGCGACCGCCGTGGTGGCGGTCGCATCGTAATGCTTATGTCTGAACTGCCGACAGCCTGTCGTGGGGACCCGTTTCCGATAGGCTGGTGGGCAGACAAAAGTCCACCCCCATCCTAATCAGCCCCTACGTATGGATCTTAGTGGTAATATTCAATAAGGAAAAAAAGTGAAATTTGTATAATTACTCAGCTTACTCCTAACATTACATAGTGCTTTGACGCAGTAAGAAGTGTTCAAAAATCTTTCTAATAGCAAGACAACTAACAGTTTTTAATATACTCCAACATCATTTCCATATCTTTCAATATTTAATACTATGTACAAAATTTATGCTGTGGACTTTTCAAACAAAAGTATCAGAAAGCAATAATAGCTACCAATATAATCAAAACATTCCGTTGACACAAATGCATGACACATTTCCAAAATTGAGACATGAAATGTTATACTCCAACCTGATGACTCCATTAGATCCAGTGCAATATTGAATCTAAAATCCTCCATAAATTTAGAATTTTTGGAAATGTCTGTAACTGGCTGTTGACTTATGTAGGAATCTGCAAACTGAGAACACAGTTGAGATTTTTACTATCCTCAATTAATAGTAGAGTAAAATTTATATGACCAAGTTCAAGTGTAATGGGCGTAAAAACAATTGGTCTCAATATGATATCGGTCGGAAAGCCATCCGACAGCTCATCATAGGCTTTCCGCCCCACGTCAGAGGTCTCCATCTGACCGCATCAGTACCATACTAGCGGTCAGAGGGAAACCCGTGGGGGAATACTGCTCTGCTTCCGACGGGCTCTAGGGCCTCGTTCGGGCGGCGTTCGGAAATGTAATCCCTAATAGGCAGTAAAGTCAGCCTCATCTCACCTGTCGGATTACAATTTCGCTTTTTGCCTGCCCTTTCACAACGGTCAGCCCGCCATGAAAAGGCCGCTATGGAGCCTGGGGGGCACATGTGGTGCCTCCCTAAAATCCATGTACCATATGGCAGGCACCGCATGGTGCTGGTGCCTGCCAGACGGTGCAGTGATGTTTAAACTGTCATTAGGGAATTTCCCCTCCCCTGTAATTGTTTATTGTCAAAGCCCTCTTTACTGTTTACTATATTCCAGAGAAAAAATCAAATATTTAACTTCAATATTTTCTCCTTCGAGAATATCATACATTATTCACTTGGATAAAACATATTAAGGTGCATAATATCTTGAAGTATCATTACCAGCATGCAACAAACACCACAATTGTAGCTGTCTTGTTGCTTTTGGTTAGATTGTACCACCAATTCCCATAGATCATAGTCGGGACCCTTTACAGCCTGTAGGAAACCCCTTTTGAGACATATGAATGGATATGTTAAATATTACAGTTTGTCCATCAGAAGTACTCAATAAGAATTATACACCGTTGTCACAAATAATTATCAATTTGTAAAAGAAAATTTAATTTTTGATATTTTTTTGCAATCTTATAACTACAAAATAGATAATGGAAACTGTTTTTGGGAAAGGGTACCTCCAATTTCTGAGGAAGTCTTTGTAGGTCTGAAGATTTGCTGTCAGTGAATCATAAACTATAATTTCCTTTGTAAAAGGTTTCAAAATCTGAGGATATTATATAAAAGCAGTTGGAATACGTTCACGCCGAGTATTTATCTGATGTGTAATTTAAGGAAAAAAACCCTATCTTGAGTGCAGTAGGGATCAGATTAGGTCCTGACGAGTAAGCAGTGGGGACTGCTTACGAAACATGTTGACCCGGTAGAGGGCATCGCATTAGAGTATACCCCCTACACACCTCCCCTTTTTAATTTTTAATGTTTCCAGCCAGGGAAGTGAATAAAATGTGTTTTTTCCACTAGCCAGGGAATTTTTAACTTTTGATTTATCACAGACCCTACCACTCTCACTTCTACACTACACATAGCCTATTTTCATAAATACAGTGCTCCCGCGTATCCGCAGGTTGTAGCACGCCCCGCCCCGTAGAGGGACGGGAAGACCCCTATGATGAAGCATGACACTATGGGATTCATAGTGTGTGAGGGGTATTTAACAAACACTTAGGTGTCCATTACGATACCGGGCGGTAAAAAATCCGCCATCCACCATAGCGGTAAAAATCCGCCCGCCTACACCGTCTGAATACCGACCGAGCAATTACGATGCCACGAAGCGAACACCGCCCGCGGCGGAAAAAAACCCAAATATACCGCCCGATCATGTCCGATTCTAAGTCCACCCGTCCGCCACGGACGCAAATACGCACGACAACCAAAAACCGCCCGCCCTGACGATCGAGACACCGCCCGTGAAATTAGGATCGCTCCGACATGAGCGCAGTAAATACACAAATACACCGCCCGCCATCGTAAACAACAGAGATGGAAATGGACACGGCGAAAGCCCTGGCGGCCACGTCCCTGCACAGAAACCATCCGCGGACCCAAACAAACACACACAACATGGCCAACAAGTCCACACAGCAAGCCACGCACAAACACAGTACACATCCCGAAAACACCCCCCCCTGGACAAACAAATAAACTACTAATCCCAGAACACCAGCCACAACACACCTGAAAACAACAGACCATCATGACACACCCACATAGGTAAGCACAAAAGCAGCCCCTTCACAGACCACAATCCCTTGCAACACTACAAAGCCAAGAAGAGAGGAGAGAACACAGCGACACAGCAAGGACAGCAGCACACCACAGATACGCACCCATCACACCCACCAGCACCAGCACCACCAAACACCAGCACCACAAATGACCTGCACATCACACACCACACACACACACCGCACCAGCACCACAAACACCAAACCACACACCATGGCAGCACACCGAATGCCAAAGTTCACTTCAACTGATCTGACGGTCATGGTCGACGAGATCATCAAGGTGCACCCACAAATCTTTGGCAACCAGGTCCAACAGACAACAGTAGCCACCAGAAATCGGATGTGGAGCAGGATCGTAGACCAGGTCAATGCAGTAGGGAACGTGCCACGCAACCGAGGCGAAATCACCAAGAGGTGGCACGATATGAAAAGGGAAGTCAAGAAGAAGGAGGCCAAGAATCGGCAGCTGGCTGACAGGACTGGCGGAGGTAATCCCGCGCTTTTCAAGAGCTTCAAGGCGTGGGAGGAGAAGGTGCGAGGCATCATACATCCGGAGAGTCTCACCGGAATACCAGGGGGAGTGGAGGCTGGTAAGTACAAACAAATGTATACCAGCACACCGCTATGTACTCACATGCACTACCACTATGCCATAGTTACGAGGGACAAACACCCCCATGTCCAGTACACAATACACAAGACATCACTCACACATGCAACAGACACTACCACACACTCAGCCCAAACCGACCAACTAACAAAACCATGGAGGCATGTGTACAGTCAGCCAGCACCGCAACTCCCACCAGGTCCCCTTGTACTCCAAAAGTGCCAGAAGGAGCACTCACCACACCCACACCCATGTGTCAGCCATAGCTGCAGTAACCGACAAGTAACAGGTAAGTAGCCGGAACACAAAGTCAGTGGGTGGGAGGGGGACAGCTGAAGTACAACACACACCAGGCCCCTAGTCCTACAGCGCAGCAAGGTGGAGCACACCCCACACCCATGTGTCAGCCACTGCAGTGCACACCTGCAGCCGACAGGTAGATATCTCACCCTACATGGAGGGGTTTCTGTGGGTGGTAAGCCAGCACCACAACTCACAACACCGCCCCCACTCCCACAGACCAGCAACATGGAGCACCCCTCCCTCCCATAACCATGTGGCATCCATAGCATTGTGCACTCAAAAACAACCTGTAGGTGGAAAACTGTACAGGGCGGGGTGTCTGTAGGCATGAGGACTGTATTACGAGTAACACATGGGACATGTCACGTAGCAGGGGAACACGCAGCACTGCTCCCTGTCACAATCATGTCACCAATGTGCACACGGACATGTGTTACAGAGTCATACCCCACATGACCCATCACAAACACAGCAACACCTAAGGAGCCACGTCTGCATGCACAAGTCCCACTGGAGCACAGACCCACACGGCGGGCACCGTGCCACTCATCACACACATCAGCAACACCATCGAAGTCTTGACCATGTAGTCCTTACTGTCTGTTACCCACACATCGTACAACAACGCCCATGTAAGTCCAACCTGCCTAGAAGTAACAGCGTGGGACCACAATAATGCACAAACACACCACTGGACCCATGAAACACACAGGCACACAATGCAAATTCAACATATCATCCATCTCATCTGTCAGCCCCTGTGTCATGAATGGTATGTCATCCGAACAGCTGGCCCTCATACAGTAATAATGCAAAGATACCTGCCCATGACAAATAATGTGCCTGCAGTGACTGAAGCGCACGTCACACTGTGATTAACAACATACATAATATAGTCAACACCCCAAGAGCACTGCATTGATGCACATGGCCGAGGGTAGCACGCACACCAAGGAATTGGCCCATCTGCAATACGTCGTGTGGCACACAACCATCACTCACTCACTACAATGCTTGCAGTGTAATGTCCATAAATGATAACAGTGAGCAGATATGCTGGGGATGTCAGACATACACACACCTTTTTTCTCTGCACTGTCATGTTGCCAAAACACATGTCCCGTTCTGCACCCATATGTCACAGTATGTACCCCTAAACCATATTTCACCTCAAAAGCGTTGAGGGGGCTGTACCCCCTTTTCCCATCTGCGTTTCCAAGCGTTCCATTTGAACCCCTAAACCATATTTCACCTCAAAAGCGTTGAGGGGCTGTACCCCTTTTCCCATCTGCGTTTCTAAGCGTTCCATTTGAACCCCTAAACCATATTTCACCTCAAAAGCGTTGAGGAGGCTGTACCCCTTTTCCCATCTGCGTTTCTAAGCGTTCCATTTGAACCCCTAAACCATATTTCACCTCAACATCGTCGATGGGTCTGGAGCCCGCATACACCCGAGCCACAAAATGTAGGAGTATAGCAACACACACCCATCGGCATTGCTAATCCGTCCCATGCAACATGTTCACATCACACAGTTCCATTGCCTTGCCCACGCATACACACATCGTACATCCACACACACGCCTCTGGGAAACCTGTGCACGAACTGTGGATGTCAGACAACCAATACATACTTTGCTAGGTGCAACACATTAACCTATCTCATTCTCCCCACAGGTGCCGAACTGCTGGACTCTGGAGAGGGAGACAGCAGCCAGCACAGCCAGTCCGCAAGCCCCCGACCCGGACTCACGGATGTAGAGGAGCTGGACACCTCCTCGGACGTGGACCACCCAGCAGGCCCATCTGGTGTGGCAGGGCACAACCGCTCCCCAGGGCCCCTCCTACCCACCAACCCATCGCCCAGGGCTACTGACCAGTCACAGACCCCTGCTGCCACGGTCGTTGCGGCCACCACCACCGCCGCAACAACCACCACCACGCCATCCCTGGCCCCAGCGCAAGGGGTGGCCCGGCCGTCAGGGTCCACCCTGGGAGCCAGAGCGAGGACCGTGGTGAGCAATGTGGCTAGTGGGCAGGTCGGTGGCAGCAGTACTGGTAGGAGGAGCAGGGTCAGGCCAACGCCATCTGTGCCTGGGAGCCAAGGCCAGCCGCAAATCGACAGAGTCCTTGGGGCCTATGAAGAGGCCCAAGGAGAATGGGCCAGGTCGGCTAGCGACACGCGGGAGGTCCTTGGGGTGTTGAGGGCCATGAACGCCCATATGGGCCAAATGGTGGCCCTCATGGGCCAGCTGGTGGTGGTGGTGAGGGCACAAGCAAGGCCAGCAACACCACCTCCGCCACCACCTGCTGTGGCGCAGGGTCGTGCAGCATCGCGTTCCCCTGCGTCCACAGCGAGTGAGCACTCCTCAGCCACCACCAGCAGCCCACCAACACACCCCCCTTCCAAACGTGGAAGGGGCCGTCCGAAGAGGAAACAGGTGTCCAGAGAGGACTTCGCACGCACCAAACGCCAGTGAGTCAGCCAGCCACCTTGACCACCTACTGCATTGACTTGTAATACGATCCTACCCCACACTGCCATGTGAATGGCATGTGTCTGTTGGACTGTGGACATAGGACTAAATGGGTACACCTTGAGCATCACGCAGCCATGACCGTCAACTCATAGTCACTGCACGCACCACTTTTGTCAACACCTTGCACACAATAACATGTCACCGCTGAAAATAAATACACCTTGATCACAATCTGCTGTCTGTGCCCTGTGTTTATTCAACGATGTGCAACCGCCACCATGTGCAGAAATGCATCTGCTGTGTGGTATGTCGATGGGACAGGAGAGGCTGTAGGGACATAGGGGTGAAAACCAGAACAAGAGTACATTCAATGAGTGTGTCACACACTCATCACACAGTACTTGTCACCAACTACAAGCAATGTACACACATCTCACAGAGCAACAGGGCACAATGCAACAGCCACTGTCAGTGGCATACTAACCTGGACATGGACCATTGACACACAGCACTCAGTGAACAAAAGGCCTCCGTGACAGAGCACACATACACCTGCACAACTACAGCTACTTCAGCCGTCGTAAATGGACACTCACCGTCAAGTGAAGTAGCGGGCGATGAGCTGCTGACGCACATTCACAGCTTCCTCCTCTCCACTGTCCTCCTCACTGGACCCGTCCTGGTCTGCAGGCTGGGGCCCTGGATGATCACCGTCATCCACTATTAGGGGGATCTGCTTGCGAATAGCCAGATTGTGCAGCATGCAGCAAGCCACTACTATCTGGCACACCTTCTGTGGGGAGTACGCCAGTGCGCCCCGGTGCGGTCCAGGCATCTGAACCTGGACTTGAGGAGGCCAAAGGTCCGCTCCACCACACGTCTGGTCCTCCCATGTGCCTCATTGTAGCGGTCATCAGCTGGGGTCCGAGGATTACGTAATGGGCTGAGCAGCCAAGGCCCATTCGGATAAGCAGAGTCCCCTGGGTGTGAGGAATACCGAGATTAGTTGCAATTCCAACTGTCCCCAAGACAGCATCGCACAACAGCCACGCTACACGAGTACACATACTCACCAACAATCCAAGCACGGTCCGGTTGCAGATTGGTCATCAGACGTGGTAGGATGCTGTTGCGCATGATGTGCGAGTCATGGGCCGATCCTGGAAACTTCGCACACACGTGTGAAATGACCATGTCCGCAAGGCACACCACTTGCACATTCAGGGAGTGGGTGTGCTTCCTATTCCGATAAATGTGCTCCATGGCCTGTGGTGCTACAAGGCCAATATGGGTGCAATCGATTGCACCAACAACGTGGGGGATCCGTCCAAGGGCATAGAAATCACCCTTCACTGCCGCCAATTCACGTGCCCTGGGGAATCTGATGTACCTGTTCCTGTACAGCATCATAGCTGACAGTACATCACGAAGCACCATGCTGAACATGGGCTGGGACATCCCACTTCCACTGCCCACTGTGTGTTGGAATGACCCAGTGGCGAAGAAATGCAGTGCAGCCATCACCTTAGCCGTGGGGGTAAATGCAGTTGGATACACCCTGCGAGGACGGAGGTGGGGTTCCAACAAGGCACATAGGCGATGCAGGGTGGGTCGGTCCAGACGGAATTTCCGGATTACCTCCACATCCTCCATGTCTGACAGCAATTGGTAGGGGCGATGTATGTTTGGTCTCCTCCTAGGAAAGATGGAAGTGGACACATGTGAAAGCAACACGCCACAGGGCATTTCCACATACACAAAACACAAATGACTGACCAAGCAATTGAATCACAGAACAGCTGACAAGTAGGGACAGCACAGCCACAATACACTTGCACAGGTCCCCTGCCAATTGCAATGGGCAGTGACACACACCATTGCTATGAGCATGCACATGGGGATTTAGGCCTTAATAACTTGTAAGGCATGCTTATGGTATCAGACTGCATATTTGGCAAGCGGCAATACCACGGCAACATAACTAGCTGCTGTGCATGACACTGCTTCCGAGGCTGGGTGAGTATGGCACACACCAACAACGCTATGGACACAGGCTGAGCGGCCAAAACAAGTGGGACCTGTAGCACGAGGGGATATGAGACAGTCATTGATGTCCCTACTGCACCCTATGTACAGCACTGTACGGATCACACCTCCAGAAACATTGACAGGTGTACACATTGACAGCTCCATGCCAACACGGCTGTGTGATTGCCAATACACATCACAAGTGACACGTAACGTTGCACGTGCCAGGTGGCAGATGTACATAGTGAAAGATGGCATGTGTGTGCATATGCATATCCCATGCTCCCATGCCAATGTGTACATGATGATATGCTAACAGACATGTGGAGGCTGGGCACTGGCCGTCACTGCCTATGCACACAGCATGTTGTGGCCCTGTCCATTGTGGACCTGCTCCCACACACAAATCATGGCCACACCTGCAGATGCATTGCGCACATTATACTGTGTGGTGCACATGGCATCAGCGGACTGTACCCGCCATGGGCCAGGCCCTTGCGGCCAACTCCAATGACCCTCGCGGTTGCACCCTGCGTGTTCCACTATGGAGGTAAGCGTCCCGGGCCAGCTGGGAGCAGGCCATCGTCTGCAATTGAAGCTGGCAGACATGGTACACAAATTGCAGCAGCTTGGACCCACTGAACCTGCCCCAGGGGGCTATATGAGTGTGGGAGTGTGACCGGCATTACCACAGCTACCTGGGATTGCAGCCTGGCATCCCTCAACAACACCTGCTGCTGCCACCTGTCCACCTTCACGTCGATGACGCTGAGGATATGTCCAGGTCCACTCACCAGCGAGGAGCTGGAGATCCTGGATTCCGAGCTCCACGCACACTGCACATGGCTATTCCTTGCGAAAGTTGTGTGTGAGAGACAACTGCAGTGTGTGTGGGAGTGCATGTGGGGGACACACATGTCGTTGATCCGCAGCACTATGAGTCAGAGCCTGTGGGGTTCAAACATGCACTGCTCACCATGCTGACTGCAGGTGGCAGGGGTATGTGAGCTCTCGGGCGCTTTGACATGTCTGTCCCTCCCGAGTGGTGGTACATGGCAACTTCATGTCAGACATCCAGTGACACAGACAATTGGCAATGCAGGTCTCAGTGCACTTTTTGCTCGTGTGAATGTCAGGCTGGGGCCATGCTGCCCTTCTCAGTCCCAGCAGGCCTGGCCTGCACATTGACTGCACAATGCCAGTAGGTGACAACACAGACTGCCTAGTGGGTTACATGTGTCTCCTGTTCAGGACCCTCCGGATAAGCGCAAACTCAGCCCTGTCGATTGGACACACCATGCCTCGTGATAGGGATGTGTGTGAGTTAGTGGCACTGAATGTGACCTCCGTTGCGGGGTGGGGCATGCACAGGGCGAGTACGTTGATTGTTGCGCAGTGTTGGTCACAGTGGGTACACCCACACAGATGTGTTGTCTTGTGATATTTTGCTAGGTCCGCCTGACAATGGACAGTAGATGTGGGCAGACTACACATTGCACGATGTGCTGTCTATATGCATGTGCCTTCACACCAGGCACAGCTGCCCCTGCACATGTGACCCCTGCTGCCCTCAGTGCTGGGTCTGTTGAGCTGATGCGCCATCTGTGCGTGGGGCAGACAGCTCTCCTCACTTCCGTCATTGCCCATGACATCACTTTGCCGCAGGTGACATGTATCATGGAGGGCCCACATGTACGCGTGGGTGGACTACACAAGACTGTCCGATGGTTGTCACACCCAGTCAGTGCTACGAATGGGAAGGATGTGGTGCTGGTACTCATTTATATGTGTCGAGTGGGCGGGTCTAGGTGCGGGGCTACATGCAAGACATGGGAAGTTCATCGGCTTATCTACTAGTTGCAATACACACGAGACACGTCTTTTTATGACCACATCAGGGTCATTCCTTAAACTAACTGGAAGTCAGACAGTCATATGTTACCCTGTACTCATGGCCTCCCCTCGCTCACCCAAATATGCGTTTGCACCTGAGAAGCCAGCGCATGCACAAGCAGCTCCAAGCTCGCCCCAGAGAGGCCAAGGAGTGTATGTGTGGGTCCAGTTGAACAAGTGGTCTGTCTCGCGGTATAATAAGTGGCGGGACGCCGTACACCTGCGTGGTGCCCCGAGTCGAGACCCGGGCAACATTGACAATGCATGACAGGCTCCGCAGTCCGGATACACCACCTGCAACACACAGAGGCTGTAGCTGCCCTAGCGGCCCAGGCCGCGTCCAACTGGAGCTCATGGACCCACACATTCACTCTTTGGCCTCTCTGGGGCGAGCTTGGAGCTGCTTGTGCACGCGCTGGCTTCTCTGTTGCAATGGCATGTAACGTGTGTGGGAATATAGGCAATGAGTGAGATGGTGCGAGCCACCTTCCGTGACGTCACTCCTGCTCGTGATGTGTGCGTCACCCCACTACTTCCATTTGACTTGTGCCATACTACATATTGAGGATGTGTTGCCTGCGTGATGTGACCAGGAGGAGCGCGCCATGACCTCTCACCCACCATGCTCCACTGCCATCCCGTGCCCTGGATTGCCTGTGCAGGTGGACAATGTTGGGGATACACCTGGTCGACAGGGGATGTGAGTGCCTTGGCAAGGGCCTGGCGGACGCACAGCAGTATCCAGCATGTCCACAGAGGGTGGGCTGACGTCTACACCTGATGCAGCATTGATCGTGTGCCCGCCTGTTGTGCACACACGAGTTCACATTCATCCCCAGACAGGTGGTCTTTACAAATTCCCAGGAGAGCGGTGATGTACTGCTCCGGAATCCTCCCAACACAGCGTGTTTCAACATTGCATGTGCGCACCTACCCGTCACACCCACCCACCTGAGCCAAGCGTAACTCCCGCTTCACATGACACATGTGTGTCTTCCACAGTTGTGCTACTCATTTGCGTTGACATCCAATGACAGTGGACTACATGGTCATCTCACGACTGCCGTGTACTTCACACACTCTCATCCTCTCTCATTCGTACTCGTGGAATGAATAAGCAGAGACACATATTTACTTCAAGCCATGTATTAGGACTTATGTCCTCTGTGATGCAGTATAGTGGACACTACTGGCAGCGAAATGCATGTGGAGGATATACTCAGCATGATTACACATAGCATAGGGTGTAGGGGTACATGTGATTAGTTGTTGACTGTGGGATGTGGGCTTCAGAGTTACAACTGCTTAGCCGTTGCTGTGCTAATGTGCATTTGCTAATTACTGTGGAGCTGCTGACTTTGACACAGACAGTATACATTTTGCCTACCAGACCGCTTGACATCATGGGCACAGTACATCTCAGTTCCATGTTACAGGTTTGCTGCTATAGTTACTCATACACACGTGCGTGAGGGGTGTCATCAGGGCATGGGCCTACGTGCATGCAACGGCGTCCCACTTGTTGTTGCAATGTGGTGGCTACTGGACATGACACAGTCACTGGGGTCATGTTGTAGGGGGATGCACTTGTTGTCCATGCAAAAGTCCTGGCACGGAAGTTCAGAGGGAGGTGAGGTGACAGCTCTCACATACTACAGCCGACCGATTACTGTCCACTGACCGGTGCATATGTTCATGGGCGCAGGATACATATTATGGCATAGTTGTACGTGCAGTGTTGTCCATGTGGTTGCCATTCACAAATCCCATGCCTCTGCCTCCCCCTGTTCATGCAGAGTTACTGGATGTGATGAGGAACAGAGTGCATGTCCCGAAATTATCCGATATCATGGCAGTGTTGTTAATGGTGTGGTGTTAGTTGCAGGTTGTATGGTATAGTTGTTGTACTGGTAACTGCTCAGTCCGTGCGGAGCCAAGCATGGGTACGGTGTAGGACATCATTGTTCAATTGGGGGTATTGCGTCGGGGTCCGACGAATTGACAGGTTGTCAGGTATGCGATACCTTCCAGCAGGGCTTCCATGGCATTGGTGGTATACATGGATGCCATCCAATGAAGCGGATGGTGGCTGTCAAGGTGTTGGTCGTAAGTTGTCCCTTGTAGGAGCCTGATGGGACATGTTGGATGACATTCGATGAAACTGTGATCCAGAATACGTCGTGTGGAGGCACAGTGGTCCCATTGCAGTGTGGGTCCGATTGCAGCCACATACGCCATGCCCCCATAGGCTGAACAGATCCTGTCGTGGACGTCCAGGGGGTTGAACAGTTGTACCAGGTCCGCCATTGGACATGCCGGGTTGGAGAGACATAAATCCACAGGACAGTGGAAGGGACACCTCCGACAGTAGAAGACGGGGATGACGCAGCTGAACAATGCGATGCGGTAAGTTAGTCGGTAAGTTACGTTCAGCAGAGCCAGATTTTCACATCCCAATATCTGTATCAGGTTATGTTTGTACACCTTCATCTGTCCGGCGTAGTTGGGTAGGTGTGGTGCAAGTGCCATTTTGCTGCAGGGCGATGTGATGGCGTGCTCCGGCTGTCTGTGCAGTCTGCAGAGTGCAACCTCCGACGTTGCTGGGAATTCTGTAATGGTCGTAGGGAGGCAGGACTTGGGTTATAGTAGCTTGTGCGGAGGACACGGGCCCTCATCCCACATGCTTCTATGAATGGTCAAGGTCAGTGGTGTCTGACTCCTTCCAGATAACTTGCATGTGAACCACATGGGGGAGTGGTATTATTTCTTTTTTCCGTTCGAAATGTTCTTTCGTGTTATGCGCTATCTGCCCAGTGGACGGTTCCCTCTGCATGCCTGTGTTGTGCTTTGTTTGGGGATAATGACTGTATTGTCCTGCTTGAATGGTTGAGCTGTGGTTTCGGTGTGGGTATGGAAGGCCATTCAGTGCTATCTCCTCTCCCGTGTGTGGGCGGCACGCTGCGTTTCCGCTATACGTTGGGCCTTGTGTGTGGGTGTTATAATTGGAGCCACCTGTTGTCGGTCCCCGGGATCTTTGATGTTACGTATTGCATGTCTTGGTATTGGGTGCAGGGTGGTATCGGTGTTTCTGTGTGGTACTGGCGTACCTTTTGCCGACGGGGTCCATATTCTGCTGGGTGATATTTCCGCCGCTGTGTGCTTCGCCATGTTTTGCACACAGGGGTGTGTCCTAATTTGGCGTGACATCACTGACATGTTCGGGTCAGTTGTGTGACGTCAGGTTGGCAACAGTGAATTACCGGTTGGGGACATGACTGTGGCAGGTCTGTCACGTGACATGTGCGTTCAGGGTGGGGCTGGTGTGTGGTGTTTGTTGTGCCCTGTGTTGTTTGTGTGCGGCGCATACATGGCGCTGTCGTTGGGCTCTGCGTTGTGCGCATGTGTGGCTGCGTCTTCGCCGCTGCGCTGCGGGGCCGTGACGGGGACGTTAGTTCCTGGTCCCAGGTAGTGTGTGCCCGGTTGTTACGAGTTGTTTCAATTTGCCCGGTGTGACATTTGTGGGTGCAGTGGTGGATGTGTCGTGTACACGCAGGGGTGTCTGGGGGGGGCCATGTACAGTTCTTCCGCCCTTGCACTGTGTGCGGTGTTTGCGTGCCCTTGTTGTGTGTCTGCCTACCTGCGTCTCCGCGGTGCGTTGACTCCTAGGTTCTGCATCAAGTAGAGCATGGGGAGGGCCTGCAGTGCTGGATTCATGCTCGGGGGTCCGCCTCTTTGGTGTCCGTACTCAGCGATCGAGTTTCCGCCTTGGTTTCTCGTGCGGTGTCTCTTAGCCGTGGGAGCTGTTTGTTTGCGGCATCGTAATTTGTACGCCGGGCGGTACGTGATTTCGTCGGACGGTGTGTGTCCATTGGGCCGCGCCGCTACGTGAACGGGCGCACTTTGATGGCGGACGGCATCGCTGGCTTACGGGCGGTGTTTGCCTGACTTTTCACATCCTAATTGGGCGGGCGTGTGGGCCGCGGCGGGCGGACGGTAACTGGTGGTTTTTACATCCGACAGCACGGCGGTGGTGCTACCGC
Source organism: Calotriton arnoldi (assembly GCA_963921515.1). Classification (NCBI taxonomy): domain Eukaryota; kingdom Metazoa; phylum Chordata; class Amphibia; order Caudata; family Salamandridae; genus Calotriton; species Calotriton arnoldi. The sequence goes on from CAWUFW010005693.1 coordinate 701,876, forward strand.
CCGGCATCCTAATGGGCCCTTTAGTGTTTTTCCATGACATGTCATGGAACACTATTACACTTTAACACTTTTTAGAATCACTAGAGAAATAAATAAATAAAATAATAATTTCTATTTTTAAGGGTGGAATCATATTGTTTATGAGTTAGCTGAACCAGGAGGTAGATTCTATCTTTACACCTCTTTACTCCCTCCCCTATTTGTTATTTTTCAGAAAATAAAAGGACATCATTAAACAAACTGAAAAACAATGACTTTTTTTGGTTTGGTCTGTTTTTAATATTGATGAAACTATACGTACATTGGGTCTTGACAAACATAACTTGGCAAAGTACGCAAAGATTACCTATTAAAAAAAAAAAAAATACACTTAGTTGTTAACTAGTGACCAATTACGACTCTGGTGTAGCGAGGACCACCAGACTGGCATGAGCACGGCGGTGGCGGTACAGCCACCGCCACACCAGCGGTACGACCACCTCATTCAGAGGCTGCAATATGCTTGGCAGAATTGCCACGGTACCGCAAAGCAAATTACGAGTTTCCTCTCCGACGACGGTGACATGGGGGTCCCACCTCCATGTCCACTGTAGCGGAGAGGAAACCAAGGGGTAACTACAGGGCCACTTGTGCCTCCTCTGCATGTTGATGCACACAGGGGGTCAAAACATGTCCCACACTGTCTGCATGCACAGTAGTTCTTGAACGGCATCGACTTTTCAGTTCATGCCGTGCGGGAACATGGTGAGGCATTTCCCAATATGGTGCCTCTTTAACTCATCAACTATCCATTGGGGCGTTTTGAGTGAATGGAATGAAGAATCATACAGTTATATGTTCAACACTATTGCTTCCAAACGTCCGATCACTGGCTTCTGCCATACAGCCAAAAGTATTTTCAGGTTGTTAGATGCATGGTCTTTTAAGTCTGTGGATACATAAGTGATAAACATAATTTTAAACAAGTTTGCAAGACACCTCCCTAAACTTGAAAACTGTCTGTCACCCGAAACAAATTACTTTCACTACATAGTAAAATTTGGGAAAAAAAACGTACTTGAAGTTATCTAGAGTAAAACTATTGTTATCCATAAATTAACTATAAATACTTAGGGCCTTATTACAATGTCGGTTAGAAAGCCTCCATCTGCTGGTTGGAGGTTTTCCAACCGACATGGTAGGTTTACAATCTGACCGCCAAATCAGAATGTAGGCGGTCGAGGGTAAACCGGACGGTCAATACGACTAGGTTCCAAACATAATCCCTTAATGAAGGCGTTTCTGCCTTGGGGATTATGATGTTGGTTTCTGCCAGCAAATCCATGTCGGCCTTCCGGACATAGATTTGCTGTTGAAAAGCAACTTTGGGGTAGCCCAGCAGGGCCAACATCCACCCTGGCCCTCCGCATTTGGCCCTGAGGTGCCTGCCCCACGGTGCAGGGATGTTGTAAAACTTCCATTTTTCAATGGGAGCTTGTGCTGCGGGTTGTATCCTCCCCACTGTCCAACACCTCCTTTTGGAGGGACCCCTGAATCTTTCCAACCCTCACCTTAGGGTACTTAAAGGCTTATCTATGGGTGGGCCCCTAGATTGGTCGTGGGACAAGATTCAGATCAGACACCACATCAACTTTGACCGTCTGGAAACTCTGGACTTCGCTCTGGGCACCGAGACCGCATGAGGGAAGATCCCTGCTGCTCCTGGCCTCTTCGTCCTGCAAGCTTGCTGCAACGTCCATGTCCGTGCTCCGTACAGGTTTCTCACAAGGCCTGTGGACATCCAAGACACCTGAAGGAATCTGTAAAGCGGTGCTTAATATCATACGTGGTGGAAGGTTGGATACAGAAAGGGAATTCCTCTTAATTGGAGTGTTGCCCTCACACACCCTTAGGGGTGTCACGCTTTATCATTAGCCGTTTTGCTCCTCGTAGGGGTGGCGCTGCCGTCCCCCACAAGAGGGCTCTTTGTTGGAGTACTTTTTTGAAGAACGCCCCAGTGGTGAGTGTGGGTTTGTGGGGATCGTGCGTTTTAAAAACACTGCGCTGGTACCTTCCAGAGTATTTATTCTTGGGTCCGTGCGGTGGCATTAAAAACAGGTGAAAAAGAACACACCTCCCTATTGTCAATGAAGAGGGAGTGTGCCTTTTTATGTTTCTTAGTGAGAAAAAAGATGGTGAGTGGTGGGTTTTTGGTCTAGTTTTTAGGTTGACATGTTTCACGCCTGAATGGTCCCTAGTGGATCCCGTGGCGTTTCATCAGGACCATGGGTGTTTAAAATAGTGAAAAAAATTAAATGAAACAGGGGTTTGAGAAAGGGACACACAGTACACCCTGTAGAATTACCCTGATTCAGGTATCTTGTGGTCTTGGGCGACTCTGCACCCACTTGTTAGTGACCACCTTAATGAGAGTATCCAACCTGAAAGAAGAGAAATAAAATAGGCATAATGATTATACACTCGTGAAGTCACGAGTGGTGAATTAAATGCGTTTATTCTGCATAGGTATCTCTACCCGTTAGTACATAAAATACAAACTTCTGGTAGACTCTGTGTGACTAAGTAAAGTTCAAAGTGCACTTAGCGGTAAGTATATGTGACACGTAAACGGGCCCTTTGGAGTTAGGGGGTCCGTGGGCGTAAGCACACTCTCAACAGAAAACACACATAGAAATATCACAGTTTAAAAGTAAATGGTAGACACAGTAAAACCCTACCCCAGTCAATGCTCAGGGCGGCCTCCTCGGCGGTGAGACGCAGCTCAAGAAGTTACCTACAGTGGAGATTAAGGTAACAGAGTTGAGTGTTAAGGGGTCGCTGCGAGAGCTCCTCTGTACGGAGCTTCGCTATGCCAGCCGATTGTCAGGGTGGATCGGGGGGGTTCAAGTGGAATGGGCGTAAAAACAATTGGTCTCAATATGATATCGGTCGGAAAGCCATCAGACAGCTCATTATAGGCTTTCCGCCCCACATCAGAGATCTCCGTCTGACCGCATCAGTACCACACTAGCTGTCAGAGGGAAACCCGCGGGGGAATACTGCTCTGCTTCCGACGGGCTCTAGGGCCTCTTTCGGGGCGGCATTCGGAAATGTAATCCCTAATAGGCAGCTAATTCAGCCTCGTCTCACCTGTCGGATTACAATTTCGCTTTTTGCCTGCCCTTTCACAACGGTCAGCTTGCCATGAAAAGGCCGCTATGGGCCCTGGGGGGCACATGTGGTGCCTCCCTAAAATCCATGTATCATGTGGCAGGCACCGCATGGTGCTGGTGCCTGCCAGACGGTGCAGTGATATTTAAACTATGTCATTAGGGAATTTCCCCTCCCCTGTAATTGTTTATTGTCAAAGCCCTCTACTGTTTACTACTATTCCAGAGGACTGCAGCAGGCAGGATAGCTATCGCCAAAATGGTAATGCTCCCCAGACTACTTTATTATTTTACGAATTTACCACTCATGATCCCAACACATGTGTTTACAACACTGGATACCTTACTGGTGGAAGTGATATGGGGGTCGGGACGCCGACGTATAGGATTGCTAAAACTTCAGCTAGACACTAAAAGCGGGAGGTTGGGAGTCCCAGACTTCCTAGCATACTGCTACGCAAGTCAATTGCAATGGCTGGCGTATTGGATTGCAGGGCGTAATCTACAGGAGATTAACATGACACGGCGTGAATGGGAACAGGGGAAGCTCCACACACTTTTGTTGCCAAACAGCAAGCTCCCACCGACTGTAACCCCCTTGTTAAAGGTGGCATTGCTATACTGGAAGAAGGCGTTGCATCATGCGAAGGGGCAGATCCCGTTTGCCCCCAATATTCCGCTACTGGGACTCCCGCATCCGATGGGATTAGTAACGCTCCGGCGTATTTCTGTTTGGGCAGAAGCAGGGGTAGATATGATAGGAATGCTATTTACAGATGGCACATTAATGAATCATGACACATTTGTGAGGGAGCAGGGTGTACCGAATACATTATTCCTCCTTCATGCACATATAACAAGATATATCAGAACTGCATGGGCTCCTGCAGGGACGGATCCCCGACACACAACTTGGTACACATGCAATATTTGATGGGCAATGGCAGTCACTTAACAAGGTGGTTGTATCGTGGGATCCGAACACATGCTGCAATATCGTTACAGACTCTGCGTGATAAATGGAATGTTGACATAGGCCGTGAGCTAACAGACAAAGAATGGGGTAATATGTTAGAATACCCGAAGAAGATATTGCGTAATCCGAAGTTTAAGTTCATTCAGCTTATGATTGTACATCATGCTTACCTGACCCCTCACAGGCTGAATATGATGTTTCCAAACGCAGCAGGGTATGCCCCAGATGTCAAGACTCTAATGCCAATTTAATGCATATGCTGTGGGCTTGCCCACGACTGTCACATTACTGGAAAACAGTGCACGAAATGCTAACTGAGATTGCAACAGGGGGAGGGGAAGAGCCATTTGAGTACTGTATACTGGGACTGAACGCTAGAGCCAAGAAAGGGAGTCCCAAATACAGATTTGCTAACTTGGCACTGATATTAGCTAAACAAACATTAACCATGCGATGGAAAGCAGCCACGGCACCATCAGTAGTGGACTGGTATAATGACGTGATCAAATGGGGTAAAGCGGAAAGTGCAGAGCTACAGAGAGAGGAACGCAGGGGATTGAGAAAGAAACCTATATCGATGGAATGTAATGTAATGCTGGAAGAATTTATAGCGGCAGAGGTGTAGACAATATAGAAAGGGCGAGGATAAACTAGTACTGTTACCAAACACAAACCGTAGTCTCAAATGGTGTAAACAGGATGATGCAAGGACATATCAAGATCTCGGTATTACTTGCTGGAAATGTGCCACTAAACACCACTGATATTTATCGAAATGCTGTCTGAGAACATGTATATATAAATGATATGATGGGTCCACGGGGGAGGGAGGTTTGGGGGAATAGTTAGATTAGATCATGTTGAAAAGACCTAAGATGTCTCAATATTCGACACCTGTTTGTGTATACTACAATACGAGTTACTATGTACCATATTAATGGCGATTTATAATTGTGAACTACTGTTCAGAGATGTTGTATCATACAGAGAAAATTAATAAAATATGTGTTAAAAAAAATACTACTATTCCAGAGGAAAAAATCAAATATTTAACTTCAATATTTTCTCCTTTGAGAATATCAAACATTATTCACTTTGATAAAACAAATAAGGTGCATAATATCTTAAAGTATCGTTACCAGCATGCAACAAACACCACAATTGTAGCTGTCTTGTTGCTTTTGGTTAGATTGTACCACCAGTTCCCATAGATCATAGTCGGGACCCTTTACAGCCTGTAGGAAAGCCCTTTTGAGACATATGAATGGATATGTTAAATATTACAGTTTGTCCATCAGAAGAAATCAATAAGAATTATACACCGTTGTCACAAATAATGATCAATTTGTAAAAGAAAATTTAATTTTTGATATTTTTTTTTGCAATCTTATAACTACAAAATAGCTAATGGAAACTGTTTTTGGGAAAGGATACCTCCAATTTCTCAGGAAGTCTTTGTAGGTCTGAAGATTTGCTGTCAGTGAATCATAAACTATAATTTCCTTTGTAAAAGGTTTCAAAATCTGAGGATATTATATAAAAGCAGTTGGAAAAACACCTTCATCAAGACAAAGGCAATAAATCAATGTTTGTTGTACGTTAAAACCACTTTTTGTATCATTATAGTGCTTGAAAAATAATGTTTGTTGAATAATACCTAACATGAAAATAAACATGAAAACAAATTGTCCATAGAAAGCAAGTACCCTGACACAGCTTTAGAATAGCTCTTCGGACTCATCCTGCAATTATTAGATAATGTTGCCTTACTTCGATTTTTAATATTGAGTTTTACAATTTCTTACTAGAGGTGTCAGCTCCTGCTACATCCCAAAACACAATAGTGAAAAAAATTAGCCAATTTATATATGAAATAATCAATTTAGGCCTCTCGTACTATTACAAACACTCACATATTTTTCATCAATAACGTTCAAACCTCTGTCTGTTAAAGAAAAGAAGAAAAAAAAGGTTGAACTTACTAAAAGAATCCAATAAACACCAGTATTTGTAGGACAACCAACAGTTTCCACAGTTTCATAAGGTACCTGCATAGAATAGAATGTGCTCATGAATAACTTTACCTGCCATTCAAACTCCATACGTAAACACTTGCAAAAAAGCAAAGGTATGAATGGCTTTTCAATCATAATTCAAAATTGACAGTATTTTCTTTGAAGACAAGTACACAGATTCACAGCATGCCGACATGTGAAATGTTGGCTATTGTTCAATTTTTTTATTACATTTTTGTATGTCTCTTGAACACTTTAACAGTAAATCAAACAGCTATATTACCAAATCATTACAATCTGACAGTGTGAAAAGTCACATAAGAGATTCAAATAGTTACCCGAAAGACAGACGATCGATAATTGCCCATGAAGATAGAGGACAACACTGTTGCAGAAAGTGCTAAACACTAAGGTGAAAATAAAAGGACATCATTAAACAGACTGAAAAACAATGACTTTTTTTGGTTTGGTCTGTTTTTAATATTGATGAAACTATATGTACATTGGGTCTTGACAAACATAACTTGGCAAAGTACGCAAAGATTACCTTTTAAAAAAAAAAAAATTCACTTAGTTGTTAACTAGTGCCCAATTACGACTCTGGTGTAGCGAGGACCACCAGACTGGCATGAGCACGGCGGTGGCGGTACAGCCACCGCCACGCCGGCGGTACGACCACCTCAGTCAGAGGCTGCAATATGCTTGGCAGAATTGCCGCAGTACCGCAAAGCAAATTACGAGTTTCCTCTCCGACGACGGTGACATGGGGGTCCCACCTCCATGTCCACTGTAGCGTAGAGGAAACCAAGGGGTAACTACAGGGCCACTTGTGCCTCCTCTGCATGTTGATGCACACAGGGGGTCAAAACATGTCCCACACTGTCTGCATGCACAGTAGTTCTTGAACGGCATCGACTTTTCAGTTCATGCCGTGCGGGAACATGGTGAGGCATTTCCCAATACGGTGCCTCTTCAACTCATCAACTATCCATTGGGGCGTTTTGAGTGAATGGAATGAAGAATCATACAGTTATATGTTCAACACTATTGCTTCCAAACGTCCGATCACTGGCTTCTTCCATACAGCCAAAAGTATTTTCAGGTTGTTAGATGCATGGTCTTTTAAGTCTGTGGATACATAAGTGATAAACATAATTTTAAACAAGTTTGCAAGACACCTCCGTAAACTTGAAAACTGTCTGTCACCCGAAACAAATTACTTTCACTACATAGTAAAATTTGAAAAAAAAAACGTACTTGAAGTTATCTAGAGTAAAACTATTGTTATCCATAAATTAACTATAAATACTTAGGGCCTTATTACAATGTCGGTTAGAAAGCCTCCATCTGCTGGTTGGAGGTTTTCCAACCGACATGGTAGGTTTACAATCTGACCGCCAAATCAGAATGTAGGCGGTCGAGGGTAAACCGGACGGTCAATACGACTAGGTTCCAAACATAATCCCTTAATGAAGGCGTTTCTGCCTTGGGGATTATGATGTTGGTTTCTGCCAGCAAATCCATGTCGGCCTTCCGGACATAGATTTGCTGTTGAAAAGCAACTTTGGGGTAGCCCAGCAGGGCCAACATCCACCCTGGCCCTCCGCATTTGGCCCTGAGGTGCCTGCCCCACGGTGCAGGGATGTTGTAAAACTTCCATTTTTCAATGGGAGCTTGTGCTGCGGGTTGTATCCTCCCCACTGTCCAACCCCTCCTTTTGGAGGGACCCCTGAATCTTTCCAACCCTCACCTTAGGGTACTTAAAGGCTTACCTATGGGTGGGTCCCTAGATTGGTCGTGGGACAAGATTCAGATCAGACACCACATCAACTTTGACCTTCTGGAAACTCTGGACTCTGCAGTCCCCCACGGGCCCCACGAGAGGGCTCTTTGTCGGAGTACTTTTTTGAAGAACGCCCCAGTGGTGAGTGTGGGTTTGTGGGGATCGTGCGTTTTAAAAACACTGCGCTGGTACCTTCCAGAGTATTTATTCTTGGGTCCGTGCGGTGGCGTTAAAAACAGGTGAAAAAGAACACACCTCCCTATTGTCAATGAAGAGGGAGTGTGCCTTTTTATGTTTCTTAGTGAGAAAAAAGATGGTGAGTGGTGGGTTTTTGGTCTAGTTTTTAGGTCGACATGTTTCACGCCTGAATGGTCCCTAGTGAATCCCGTGGCGTTTCATCAGGACCATGGGTGTTTAAAATAGTGAAAAAAATTAAATGAAACAGGGGTTTGAGAAAGGGACACACAATACACCCTGTAGAATTACCCTGATTCAGGTATCTTGTGGTCTTGGGCGACTGCACCCACTTGTTAGTGACCACCTTAATGAGAGTATCCAACCTGAAAGAAGAGAAATAAAATAGGCATAATGATTATACACTCGTGAAGTCACGAGTGGTGAATTAAATGCGTTTATTCTGCATAGGTATCTCTACCCGTTAGTACATAAAATACAAACTTCTGGTAGACTCTGTGTGACTAAGTAAAGTTCAAAGTGCACTTAGCGGTAAGTATATGTGACACGTAAACGGGCCCTTTGGAATTAGGGGGTCCGTGGGCGTAAGCACACTCTCAACAGAAAACACACATAGAAATATCACAGTTTAAAAGTAAATGGTAGGCACAGTAAAACCCTACCCCAGTCAATGCTCAGGGCGGCCTCCTCGGCGGTGAGACGCAGCTCAAGAAGTTACCTACAGTGGAGATTAAGGTAACAGAGTTGAGTGTTAAGGGGTCGCTGCGAGAGCTCCTCTGTACGGAGCTTCGCTATGCCAGCCGATTGTCAGGGTGGATCGGGGGGTTCACGTGGAATGGGCGTAAAAACAATTGGTCTCAATATGATATCGGTCGAAAAGCCATCAGACAGCTCATTAAAGGCTTTCCGCCCCACATCAGAGATCTGCGTCTGACCGCATCAGTACCACACTAGCTGTCAGAGGGAAACCCGCGGGGGAATACTGCTCTGCTTCCGACGGGCTCTAGGGCCTCTTTCGGGGCGGCGTTCGGAAATGTAATCCCTAATAGGCAGCTAAGTCAGCCTCGTCTCACCTGTCGGATTACAATTTTGCTTTTTGCCTGCCCTTTCACAACGGTCAGCTTGCCATGAAAAGGCCGCTATGGGGCCTGGGGGGCACATGTGGTGCCTCCCTAAAATCCATGTACCATGTGGCAGGCACCGCATGGTGCTGGTGCCTGCCAGACGGTGCAGTGATATTTAAACTATGTCATTAGGGAATTTCCCCTCCCCTGTAATTGTTTATTGTCAAAGCCCTCTACTGTTCGCCAAAATGGTAATGCTCCCCAGACTACTTTATTATTTTACGAATTTACCACTCATGATCCCAACACATGTGTTTACAACACTTGATACCTTACTGGTGGAAGTGATATCGGGGTCGGTACGCCGACGTATAGGATTGCTAAAACTTCAGCTAGACACTAAAAGCGGGAGGTTGGGAGTCCCGGACTTCCTAGCATACTGCTACGCAAGTCAATTGCAATGGCTGGCGTATTGGATTGCAGGGCGTAATCTACAGGAGATTAACATGACACGGCGTGAATGGGAACAGGGGAAGCTCCACACACTTTTGTTGCCAAACAGCAAGCTCCCACCGACTGAAACCCCCTTGTTAAAGGTGGCATTGCTATACTGGAAGAAGGCGTTGCGTCATGCGAAGTGGCAGATCCCGTTTGCCCCCAATATTCCGCTACTGAAACTCCCGCATCCGATGGGATTAGTAACGCTCCGGCGTATTTCTGTTTGGGCAGAAGCAGGGGTAGATATGGTAGGAATGCTATTTACAGATGGCACATTAATGAATCATGACACATTTGTGAGGGAGCAGGGTGTACCGAATACATTATTCCTCCTTCATGCACATATAACAAGATATATCAGAACTGCATGGGCTCCTGCAGGGACAGAACCCCGACACACAACTTGGTACACATGCAATATTTGATGGGCAATGGCAGTCACTTAACAAGGTGGTTGTATCGTGGGATCCGAACACATGCTGCAATATCGTTACAGACTCTGCGTGATAAATGGAATGTTGACATAGGCCGTGAGCTAACAGACAAAGAATGGGGTAATATGTTCGAATACCCGAAGAAGATATCGCGTAATCCGAAGTTTAAGTTCATTCAGCTTATGATTGTACATCATGCTTACCTGACCCCTCACAGGCTGAATATGATGTTTCCAAACGCAGCAGGGTATGCCCCAGATGTCAAGACTCTAATGCCAATTTAATGCATATGCTGTGGGCTTGCCCACGACTGCCACATTACTGGAAAACAGTGCACGAAATAAATGCTAACTGAGATTGCAACAGGGGGAGGGGAAGAGCCATTTGAGTACTGTATACTGGGACTGAACGCTAGAGCCAAGAAAGGGAGTCCCAAATACAGATTTGCTAACTTGGCACTGATCTTAGCTAAACGAACATTAACCATGCGATGGAAAGCAGCCACGGCGCCATCAGTAGTGGACTGGTATAATGACGTGATCAAATGGGGTAAAGCGGAAAGTGCAGAGCTACAGAGAGAGGAACGCAGGGGATTGAGAAAGAAACCTATATCGATGGAATGGAATGTAATGCTGGAAGAATTTATAGCGGCAGAGGTGTAGACAATATAGAAAGGGCGAGGATAAACTAGTACTGTTACCAAACACAAACCGTAGTCTCAAATGGTGTAAACAGGATGATGCAAGGACATATCAAGATCTCGGTATTACTTGCTGGAAATGTGCCACTAAACACCACTGATATTTATCGAAATGCTGTCTGAGAACATGTATATATACATGCTATGATGGGTCCACGGGGGAGGGAGGGTTGGGGGAATAGTTAGATTAGATCATGTTGAAAAGACCTAAGATGTCTCAATAATCGACACCAGTTTGTGTATACTACAATACGAGTTACTATGTACCATATTAATGGCAATTTATAATTGTGAACTACTGTTCAGAGATGTTGTATCATACAGAGAAAATTAATAAAATATGTGTTAAAAAAATACTACTATTCCAGAGGAAAAAATCAAATATTTAACTTCAATATTTTCTCCTTTGAGAATATCAAACATTATTCACTTTGATAAAACAAATAAGGTGCATAATATCTTAAAGTATCGTTACCAGCATGCAACAAACACCACAATTGTAGCTGTCTTGTTGCTTTTGGTTAGATTGTACCACCAGTTCCCATAGATCATAGTCGGGACCTTTTACAGCCTGTAGGAAAGCCCTTTTGAGACATATGAATGGATATGTTAAATATTACAGTTTGTCCATCAGAAGAAATCAATAAGAATTATACACCGTTGTCACAAATAATGATCAATTTGTAAAAGAAAATGTAATTTTTGATATTTTTTTTGCAATCTTATAACTACAAAATAGATAATGGAAACTGTTTTTGGGAAAGGATACCTCCAATTTCTCAGGAAGTCTTTGTAGGTCTGAAGATTTGCTGTCAGTGAATCATAAACTATAATTTCCTTTGTAAAAGGTTTCAAAATCTGAGGATATTATATAAAAGCAGTTGGAAAAACACCTTCATCAAGACAAAGGCAATAAATGAATGTTTGTTGTACGTTAAAACCACTTTTTCTATCATTATAGTGCTTGAAAAATAATGTTTGTTGAATAATACCTAACATGAAAATAAACATGAAAACAAATTGTCCATAGAAAGCAAGTACCCTGACACAGCTTTAGACTAGCTCTTCGGACTCATCCTGCAATTATTAGGTAATGTTGCCTTACTTCGATTTTTAATATTGAGTTTTACAATTTCTTACTAGAGGTGTCAGCTCCTGCTACATCCCAAAACACAATAGTGAAAAATATTTGCCAATTTATATATGAAATAATCAATTTAGGCCTCTCGTACTATTACAAGCACTCACATATTTTTCATCAATAACGTTCAAACCTCTGTCTGTTAAAGAAAAGAAGAAAAAAAGGTTGAACTTACTAAAAGAATCCAATAAACACCAGTATTTGTAGGACAACCAACAGTTTCCACAGTTTCATAAGGTACCTGCATAGAATAGAATGTGCTCATGAATAACTTTACCTGCCATTCAAACTCCATACGTAAACACTTGCAAAAAAGCAAAGGTATGAATGGCTTTTCAATCATAATTCAAAATTGACAGTATTTTCTTTGAAGACAAGCACACAGATTCACAGCATGCCGAAATGTGAAATGTTGCCTATTGTTCAATTTTTTTATTACATTTTTGTATGTCTCTTGAACACTTTAACAGTAAATCAAACAGCTATATTACCAAATCATTACAACCCTACAGTGTGAAAAGTCACATAAGAGATTCAAATAGTTACCCGAAAGACAGACGATCGATAATTGCCCATGAAGATAGAGGACAACACTGTTGCAGAAAGTGCTAAACACTAAGGTGAAAATAAAAGGACATCATTAAACAGACTGAAAAACAATGACTTTTTTTGGTTTGGTCTGTTTTTAATATTGATGAAACTATACGTACATTGGGTCTTGACAAACATAACTTGGCAAAGTACGCAAAGATTACCTATTAAAAAAAAAAAATACACTTAGTTGTTAACTAGTGCCCAATTACGACTCTGGTGTAGCGAGGACCACCAGACTGGCATGAGCACGGCGGTGGCGGTACAGCCACCGCCACGCCGGCAGTACGACCACCTCAGTCAGAGGCTGCAATATGCTTGGCAGAATTGCTGCAGTACCGCAAAGCAAATTACGAGTTTCCTCTCCGACGACGGTGAAATGGGGGTCCCACCTCCATGTCCACTGTAGCGGAGAGGAAACCAAGGGGTAATTACAGGGCCACTTGTGCCTCCTCTGCATGTTGATGCACACAGGGGGTCAAAACATGTCCCACACTGTCTGCATGCACAGTAGTTCTTGAACGGCATCGACTTTTCAGTTCATGCCGTGCGGGAACATGGTGAGGCATTTCCCAATACGGTGCCTCTTCAACTCATCAACTATCCATTGGGGCGTTTTGAGTGAATGGAATGAAGAATCATACAGTTATATGTTCAACACTATTGCTTCCAAACGTCCGATCACTGGCTTCTTCCATACAGCCAAAAGTATTTTCAGGTTGTTAGATGCATGGTCTTTTAAGTCTGTGGATACATAAGTGATAAACATAATTTTAAACAAGTTTGCAAGACACCTCCGTAAACTTGAAAACTGTCTGTCACCCGAAACAAATTACTTTCACTACATAGTAAAATTTGGAGAAAAAAAACGTACTTGAAGTTATCTAGAGTAAAACTATTGTTATCCATAAATTAACTATAAATACTTAGGGCCTTATTACAATGTCGGTTAGAAAGCCTCCATCTGCTGGTTGGAGGTTTTCAAACCGACATGGTAGGTTTACAATCTGACCGCCAAATCAGAATGTAGGCGGTCGAGGGTAAACCGGACGGTCAATACGACTAGGTTCCAAACATAATCCCTTAATGAAGGCGTTTCTGCCTTGGGGATTATGATGTTGGTTTCTGCCAGCAAATCCATGTCGGCCTTCCGGACATAGATTTGCTGTTGAACAGCAACTTTGGGGTAGCCCAGCAGGGCCAACATCCACCCTGGCCCTCCGCATTTGGCCCTGAGGTGCCTGCCCCACGGTGCAGGGATGTTGTAAAACTTCCATTTTTCAATGGGAGCTGGTGCTGCGGGTTGTATCCTCCCCACTGTCCAACATCTCCTTTTGGAGGGACCCCTGAATCTTTCCAACCCTCACCTTAGGGTACTTAAAGGCTTACCTATGGGTGGATCCCTAGATTGGTCGTGGGACAAGATTCAGATCAGACACCACATCAACTTTGACCTTCTGGAAACTCTGGACACTGCAGTCCCCCACGGGCCCCACGAGAGGGCTCTTTGTCGGAGTACTTTTTTGAAGAACGCCCCAGTGGTGAGTGGGTTTGTGGGGATCGTGCATTTTAAAAACACTGCGCTGGTACCTTCCAGAGTATTTATTCTTGGGTCCGTGCGGTGGCGTTAAAAACAGGTGAAAAAGAACACACCTCCCTATTGTCAATGAAGAGGGAGTGTGCCTTTTTATGTTTCTTAGTGAGAAAAAAGATGGTGAGTGGTGGGTTTTTGGTCTAGTTTTTAGGTCGACATGTTTCACGCCTGAATGGTCCCTAGTGGATCCCGTGGCGTTTCGTCAGGACCATGGGTGTTTAAAATACTGAAAAAAATTAAATGAAACAGGGGTTTGAGAAAGGGACACACAGTACACCCTGTAGAATTACCCTGATTCAGGTATCTTGTGGTCTTGGGCGACTCTGCACCCACTTGTTAGTGACCACCTTAATGAGAGTATCCAACCTGAAAGAAGAGAAATAAAATAGGCATAATGATTATACACTCGTGAAGTCACGAGTGGTGAATTAAATGCGTTTATTCTGCATAGGTATCTCTACCCGTTAGTACATAAAATACAAACTTCTGGTAGACTCTGTGTGACTAAGTAAAGTTCAAAGTGCACTTAGCGGTAAGTATATGTGACACGTAAACGGGCCCTTTGGAGTTAGGTGGTCCGTGGGCGCAAGCACACTCTCAACAGAAAACACACATAGAAATATCACAGTTTAAAAGTAAATGGTAGACACAGTAAAACCCTACCCCAGTCAATGCTCAGGGCGGCCTCCTCGGCGGTGAGACGCAGCTCAAGAAGTTACCTACAGTGGAGATTAAGGTAACAGAGTTGAGTGTTAAGGGGTCGCTGCGAGAGCTCCTCTGTACGGAGCTTCGCTATGCCAGCCGATTGTCAGGGTGGATCGGGGGGTTCAAGTGGAATGGGCGTAAAAACAATTGGTCTCAATATGATATCGGTGGGAAAGCCATCAGACAGCTCATTATAGGCTTTCCGCCCCACATCAGAGATCTCCGTCTGACCGCATCAGTACCACACTAGCTGTCAGAGGGAAACCCGCGGGGGAATACTGCTCTGCTTCCGACGGGCTCTAGGGCCTCTTTCGGGGCGGCGTTCGGAAATGTAATCCCTAATAGGCAGCTAAGTCAGCCTCGTCTCACCTGTCGGATTACAATTTCGCTTTTTGCCTGCCCTTTCACAACGGTCAGCCCGTCATGAAAAGGCTGCTATGGGGCCTGGGGGGCACATGTGGTGCCTCCCTAAAATCCATGTACCATGTGGCAGGCACCGCATGGTGCTGGTGCCTGCCAGACGGTGCAGTGATATTTAAACTATGTCATTAGGGAATTTCCCTCCCCTGTAATTGTTTATTGTCAAAGCCCTCTACTGTTTACTACTATTCCAGAGGACTGCAGCAGGCAGGATAGCTATCGCCAAAATGGTAATGCTCCCCAGACTACTTTATTATTTTACGAATTTACCACTCATGATCCCAACACATGTGTTTATAACACTGGATACCTTACTGGTGGAAGTGATATGGGGGTCGGGACGCCGACGTATAGGATTGCTAAAACTTCAGCTAGACACTAAAAGCGGGAAGTTGGGAGTCCCGGACTTCCTAGCATACTGCTACGCAAGTCAATTGCAATGGCTGGCGTATTGGATTGCAGGGCGTAATCTACAGGAGATTAACATGACACGGCGTGAATGGGAACAGGGGAAGCTCCACACACTTTTGTTGCCAAACAGCAAGCTTCCACCGACTGTAACCCCCTTGTTAAAGGTGGCATTGCTATACTGGAAGAAGGCGTTGCGTCATGCGAAGGGGCAGATCACGTTTGCCCCCAATATTCCGCTACTGGGACTCCCGCATCCGATGGGATTAGTAACGCTCCGGCGTATTTCTGTTTGGGCAGAAGCAGGGGTAGATACGGTACGAATGCTATTTACAGATGGGAGATTAATGAATCAAGACACATTTGTGAGGGAGCAGGGTGTACCGAATACATTATTCCTCCTTCATGCACATATAACAAGATATATCAGAACTGCATGGGCTCCTGCAGGGACGGAACCCCGACACACAACTTGGTACACATGCAATATTTGATGGGCAATGGCAGTCACTTAACAAGGTGGTTGTATCGTGGGATCCGAACACATGCTGCAATATCGTTACAGACTCTGCATGATAAATGGAATGTTGACATAGGCCGTGAGCTAACAGACAAAGAATGGGGTAATATGTTAGAATACCCGAAGAAGATATTGCGTAATCCGAAGTTTAAGTTCATTCAGCTTATGATTGTACATCATGCTTACCTGACCCCTCACAGGCTGAATATGATGTTTCCAAACGCAGCAGGGTATGCCCCAGATGTCAAGACTCTAATGCCAATTTAATGCATATGCTGTGGGCTGGCCCACGACTGCCACATTACTGGAAAACAGTGCATGAAATGCTAACTGAGATTGCAACAGGGGGAGGGGAAGAGCCATTTGAGTACTGTATACTGGGACTGAACGCTAGAGCCAAGAAAGGGAGTCCCAAATACAGATTTGCTAACTTGGCACTGATCTTAGCTAAACGAACATTAACCATGCGATGGAAAGCAGCCACGGCGCCATCAGTAGTGGACTGGTATAATGACGTGATCAAATGGGGTAAAGCGGAAAGTGCAGAGCTACAGAGAGAGGAACGCAGGGGATTGAGAAAGAAACCTATATCGATGGAATGGAATGTAATGCTGGAAGAATTTATAGCGGCAGAGGTGTAGACAATATAGAAAGGGCGAGGATAAACTAGTACTGTTACCAAACACAAACCGTAGTCTCAAATGGTGTAAACAGGATGATGCAAGGACATATCAAGATCTCGGTATTACTTGCTGGAAATGTGCCACTAAACACCACTGATATTTATCGAAATGCTGTCTGAGAACATGTATATATAAATGCTATGATGGGTCCACGGGGGAGGGAGGGTTGGGGGAATAGTTAGATTAGATCATGTTGAAAAGACCTAAGATGTCTCAATATTCGACACCTGTTTGTGTATACTACAATACGAGTTACTATGTACCATATTAATGGCGATTTATAATTGTGAACTACTGTTCAGAGATGTTGTATCATACAGAGAAAATTAATAAAATATGTGTTAAAAAAATACTACTATTCCAGAGGAAAAAATCAAATATTTAACTTCAATATTTTCTCCTTTGAGAATATCAAACATTATTCACTTTGATAAAACAAATTAAGGTGCATAATATCTTAAAGTATCGTTACCAGCATGCAACAAACACCACAATTGTAGCTGTCTTGTTGCTTTTGGTTAGATTGTACCACCAGTTCCCATAGATCATAGTCGGGACCCTTTACAGCCTGTAGGAAAGCCCTTTTGAGACATATGAATGGATATGTTAAATATTACAGTTTGTCCATCAGAAGTAATCAATAAGAATTATACACCGTTGTCACAAATAATGATTAATTTGTAAAAGAAAATTTAATTTTTGATATTTTTTTTTTGCAATCTTATAACTACAAAATAGATAATGGAAACTGTTTTTGGGAAAGGATACCTCCAATTTCTCAGGAAGTCTTTGTAGGTCTGAAGATTTGCTGTCAGTGAATCATAAACTATAATTTCCTTTGTAAAAGGTTTCAAAATCTGAGGATATTATATAAAAGCAGTTGGAAAAACACCTTCATCAAGACAAAGGCAATAAATGAATGTTTGTTGTACGTTAAAACCACTTTTTGTATCATTATAGTGCTTGAAAAATAATGTTTGTTGAATAATACCTAACATGAAAATAAACATGAAAACAAATTGTCCATAGAAAGCAAGTACCCTGACACAGCTTTAGAATAGCTCTTCGGACTCATCCTGCAATTATTAGGTAATGTTGCCTTACTTCGATTTTTAATATTGAGTTTTACAATTTCTTACTAGAGGTGTCAGCTCCTGCTACATCCCAAAACAAATAGTATAAAAAATTAGCCAATTTATATATGAAATAATCAATTTAGGCCTCTTGTACTATTACAAGCACTCACATATTTTTCATCAATAACGTTCAAACCTCTGTCTGTTAAAGAAAAGGTTGAACTTACTAAAAGAATCCAATGAACACCAGTATTTGTAGGACAACCAACAGTTTCCACAGTTTCATAAGGTACCTGCATAGAATAGAATGTGCTCATGAATAACTTTACCTGTTATCCAAACTCCATACGTAAACACTTGCAAAAATGCAAAGGTATGAATGGCTTTTCAATCATAATTCAAAATTGACAGTATTTTCTTTGAAGACAAGTACACAGATTCACAGCATGCCGACATGTGAAATGTTGCCTATTGTTACATTTTTTTGTTACGTTTTTGTATGTCTTTTGAACACTACAACAGTAAATCAAACAGCAATATTACCAAATCATTACAACCTGACAGTGTGAAAAGTCACATAAGAGATTCAAATAGTTACCCGAAAAACAGACGATCGATAATTGCCCATGAAGATAGAGGACAACACTGTTGCAGAAAGTGCTAAACACTAAGGTGAAAATAAAAGGACATCATTAAACAGACTGAAAAACAATGACTTTTTTTGGTTTGGTCTATTTTTAATATTGATGAAACTATACGTACATTGGGTCTTGACAAACATAACTTGGCAAAGTATGCAAAGATTACCTATTAAAAAAAAATAAAAAATACACTTAGTTGTTAACTAGTGCCCAATTACGACTCTGGTGTAGCGAGGACCACCAGACTGGCATGAGCACGGCGGTGGCGGTACAGCCACCGCCACACCGGCGGTACGACCACCTCAGTCAGAGGCTGCAATATGCTCGGCAGAATTGCCGCAGTACCGCAAAGCAAATTACGAGTTTCCTCTCCGACGACGGTGACATGGGGGTCCCACCTCCATGTCCACTGTAGCGGAGAGGATACCAAGGGGTAACTACAGGGCCACTTGTGCCTCCTCTGCATGTTGATGCACACAGGGGGTCAAAACATGTCCCACACTGTGTGCATGCACAGTAGTTCTTGAACGGCATCGACTTTTCAGTTCATGCCGTGCGGGAACATGGTGAGGCATTTCCCAATACAGTGCCTCTTTGAAAAGCACCATAACCTTTGGAAGAGGAACCACCCTGTAAATGCCACGCTGTTTGCCAGACTATACTGTGTCTAAATGATATAGAAACAAACCTCATCAACTATCCATTGGGGCGTTTTGAGTGAATGGAATGAAGAATCATACAGTTATATGTTCAACACTATTGCTTCCAAACGTCCGATCACTGGTTTCTTCCATACAGCCCAAAGTATTTTCAGGTTGTTAGATGCATGGTCTTTTAAGTCTGTGGATACATAAGTGATAAACATAATTTTAAACAAGTTTGCAAGACACCTCCATAAACTTGAAAACTGTCCTTCACCCGAAACAAATTACTTTCACTACATAGTATAATTTGAAAAAAAAACGTACTTGAAGTTATCTAGAGGAAAACTATTGTTATCCATAAATTAACTATAAATACTAAGGGCCTTATTACAATGTCGGTTAGAAAGCCTCCAACTGCTGGTTGGAGTTTTTCCAACCGACATGGTAGGTTTACAATCTGACCGCCAAATCAGAATGTAGCCGGTCGAGGGTAAACCGGACGGTCAATACGACTAGGTTCCAAACATAATCCCTTAATGAAGGCGTTTCCGCCTTGGGGATTATGATGTTGGTTTCTGCCAGCAAATCCATGTCGGCCTTCCGGACATAGATTTGCTGTTGAAAAGCAACTTTGGGGTAGCCCAGCAGGGCCAACATCCACCCTGGCCCTCCGCATTTGGCCCTGAGGTGCCTGCCCCACGGTGCAGGGATCTTGTAAAACTTCCATTTTTCAATGGGAGCTTGTGCTGCAGGCCGTATCCTCCCCACTGTCCAACCCCTCCTTTTGGAGGGACCCCTGAATCTTTCCAACCCTCACCTTAGGGTACTTAAAGGCTTACCTATGGGTGGGTCCCTAGATTGGTCGTGGGACAAGATTCAGATCAGACACCACATCAACTTTGACCGTCTGGAAACTCTGGACTTCGCTCTGGGCACCGAGACCGCATAAGGGAAGATCCCTGCTGCTCCTGGCCTCTTCGTCCTGCAAGCTTGCTGCAACGTCCATGTCCGTGCTCCGTACAGGTTTCTCACACGGCCTGTGGACATCCAAGACACCTGAAGGAATCTGTAAAGTGCTTAATATCATACGTGGTGGAAAGTTGGATACAGAAAGGGAATTCCTCCTAATTGGAGTGTTGCCCTCACACACCCTTCGGGGTGTCATGCTTCATCATTGGCCATTTTGCTCATCGTGGGGGTGGCGCTGCAGTCCCCCACGGGCCCCGCGAGAGGGCTCTTTGTCGGAGTACTTTTTTGAAGAACGCCGCAGTGGTGAGTGTGGGTTTGTGGGGATCGTGCGTTTTAAAAACACAGCGCTGGTACCTTCCAGAGTATTTATTCTTGGGTCCGTGCGGTGGCGTTAAAAACAGGTGAAAAAGAACACACCTCCCTATTGTCATTGAAGAGGGATTGTGCCTTTTTATGTTTCTTAGTGAGAAAAAAAATGGTGAGTGGTGGGTTTTTGGTCTAGTTTTTAGGTCGACATGTTTCACGTCTGAATGGTCCCTAAGAAAGGAAGATGGCCGATTGACGCCGCCGCTAGGAGGTCGTTTGCAGAGCTGCTCCTGTGCTATTCATCGGTTCCAGGCATGTAGGTGCTTGCGATAGCACTATAACAAGAGTAAATTTGAAGGCGGAAAACATGAGGAACTAAAGAAGGAGTTCTTCGCTGTAAAACTCAAAGAAGGAGATATTCTTACTACTTTTTCGCTTCCCGCTCCAGATTTTCCATGATCTAAGTGTGAGGCTGTTTGGCTTGGCGGGCTGGCGGACCGGCTCCTGCTTTTGCTGTCTATACATTTCAGGACAACGGACGAAGCACACAGGACACACGACGCCGGGCATAGAAGGAGCCTTTCCAGCTGGAAATCTACGCCTGAGAGACATTCTGGATTTGTCCGCATGATTCTGCTGGCTGACCGCGTTCCACTCTGGGTTTTGCTTCTTGACACCGGGCGCCTCGGGCGATCTTGCCGTCTTCTACTCCAGGCATATCGTGATTTTCTTGCTGGGCTATCCTACCTTAGCAAGCTACAGGCAATGGGTCCACCGAAAGGCACAAGATTCAGATCAGACACCACATCAACTTTGACAGTCTGGAAACTATGGACTTCGCTATGGGCACCGAGCCGCATCAGGGAAGATCCCTGCTGCTCCTGGCCTCTTCGTCCTGCAAGCTTGCTGCAACGTCCATGTCCGTGCTCCGTACAGGTTCCTCACAAGGCCTGTGGACATTCAAGACACCTGAAGGAATCTGTAAAGTGGTGCTTAATATCATACGTGGTGGAAGGTTGGATACAGATAGGGAATTCCTCCTATTTGGAGTGTTGCCCTCACACACCCTTACGGGTTTCAAGCTTCATCATTGGGCGTTTTGCTCCGAGTGGGGGTGGCGCTGCAGTCCTCCACGGGCCCCGCGAGTGGGCTCTTTGTCAGAGTTCTTTTTTGAAGAACGCCGCAGTGGTGAGTGTGGGTGTGTGGGGAATGTGGGTTTTAAAAACACCGCGCTGGTACCTTCCAGAGTATTTATTCTTGGGTCCGTGCGCTGGCGTTAAAAAACAGGTGAAAAAGAACACAACTCCCTATTGTCAATGAAGAGGGTGCGTGCCTTTTTATGTTTCTTAGGGAGAAAAAAGATGGTGAGTGGTGGTCTAGTTTTTCGGTCAACATGTTTCACGTCTGAATGGTCCCTAATGGATCCCGTGGCGTTTCGTCAGGACCATGGGTGTTTAAAATAGTGAAAAAAATGAAATGAAACGGGTTTGAGAAAGAGACACACAATACACCCTGTAGAATTACCCTGATTTAGGTATCTTGTGGTCTTGGGCGACTCTGCACCCACTTGTTAGTGACTACCTTAATAAGAGGATCCAACCTGAAAGAAGAGAAATAAAATAGGCATAATGATTATACACTCGTGAAGTCACAAGTGGTGAATTAAATGCGTTTATTCTGCATAGGTATCTCTACCCGTTAGTACATAAAATACGTACTTGTGGTAGACTCTGTGTGACTAAGTAAAGTTCAAAGTGCACTTAGCGGTAAGTATATGTGACACGTAAACGGGCCCTTTGGAGTTAGGGGGTCTGTGGGCGTCAGAACACTCTCAAAAGAAAGCACACATAGAAATATCTCAGTTTAAAAGTAAATGGTAGACACAGTAAAACGCTACCCCAGTCAATACTCAGGGCGGCCTCCTCGGCGGTGAGACGCGGCTCAAGAAGTTACCTACAGTGGAGATTAAGGTAACAGAGTTGAGCGTTAAGGGGGCGCTGCGAGAGCTCCTCTGTACGGAGCTTCGCTATGCCAGCCGATTATCAGGGTGGACGGGGGGGTTCAAGTGGAATGGGCGTAAAAACAATTGGTCTCAATATGATATCGGTTGCAAAGCCATCCGACAGCTCATAATAGGCTTTCCGCCCCACATCAGAGGTCTCCGTCTGACCGCATCAGTACCATACTAGCTGTCAGAGGGGAAACCCGTGGGGGAATACTGCTCTGCTTCCAACGGGCTCTAAGGCCTCGTTCGGGCGGCGTTCGGAAATGTAATCCCTAATAGGCAGCGAAGTCAGCCTCGTCTCACCTGTCGGATTACAATTTAGCTTTTTGCCTGCCCTTTCACAATTGTCAGCCCGCCTTGAAAAGGCAGCTATGGGGTCTGGGGGGCACATGTGGTGCCTCCCTAAAATCCATGTACCATGTGGCAGGCACCGCATGGTGCTGGTGCCTGCCAGACGGTGCAGTGATGTTTAAACTATGTCATTAGGGAATTTCCCCCCCCTGTAATTGTTTATTGTCAAAGCCCTCTACTGTTTACTACTATTCCAGAGAAAAAAATCAAATATTTAACTTCAATATTTTCTCCTTTGAGAATATCATACATTATTCACTTTGATAAAACAAATTAAGGTGCATATTATCTTGAAGTATCATTACCAGCATGCAACAAACACCACAATTGTAGCTGTCTTGTTGCTTTTTTTTAGATTGTACCACCAATTCCCATAGATCATAGTCGGGACGCTTTACAGCCTGTAGGAAAGCCCTTTTGAGACATATGAATGGATATGTTAAATATTACAGTTTGTCCATCAGAAGTAATCAATAGGAATAATACACCTTTGTCACAAATAATGATCAATTTGTAAAAGAAAATGTAATTTTTGATATGTTTTTTTGTTGCAATCTTAGAACTACAAAATAGATAATGGAAGCTGTTTTTGGGAAAGGGTACCTCCAATATCTCAGGAAGTCTTTGTAGGTCTGAAGATTTGCTGTCAGTGAATCATAAACTATAATTTCCTTTGTAAAAGGTTTTAAAATCTGGGGAAATTATATAAAAGCAGTTGGAATAACACCATCAGCAAGACAAAGGCAATAAATGAATGTTTGTTGTACTTTAAAACTACTTTTTCTATCATTATAGTTCTTGAAATATAATGTTTGTTGAATAATACCTAACATAAAAATAAACATGAAAACAAATTGTCCATAGAAAGCAAGTACCCTGACACAGCTTTAGAATAGCCCCTCGGACTCATCCTGCAAATATTATGTAATGTAGTCTTACTTCGATTTTTAATATTGAGTTTTACAATTTCTTACTAGAGGTGTCAGCTCGTGCTACATCCCAAAACACAATAGTGAAAAAAATTAGATAATTTATACATGAAATAATCAATTTAGGCCTCCCGTACTATTACAAACACACTCATATTTTTATCAATAATGTTCAAACCTCTGTCTGTTAAAGAAAAGAAAAAAAAAGTTGCACTTACTAAAAGAATCCAATGAACACCAGTATTTGTAGGGCAACCAACAGTTTCCAAAGTTTCATAAGGTACCTGCATAGAATAGAATGTGCTCATGAATAACTTTACCTGCCATCCAAACTCCATACGTAAACACTTGCAAAAATGCAAAGGTATGAATGGCTTTTCAATCATAATTCAAAATTGACAGTATTTTCTTTGAAGACAAGTACACAGATTCCCAGCATACCGACATGTGAAATGTTGCCAATTGTTCAATTTTTTATTACATTTTTGTACGTCTCTTGAACACTTCAACAGTAAATCAAACAGCTATATTACCACATCATTACAACCTGACAGTGAAAAGTCACATAAGAGATTCAAATTTCTTTTTTTTAAATTTCTTTTTATTGAAGTTTTGCATCAATAGACATATAGGGCCCGATTCACAGAACTAACTTACGACAAAATCCTAAACTTACTACCATTTTGGTATTCACAGAATGAACTTACTCATTTTGGTATTCACAGAATAAACTTACTCATTTTGGTATTCACAGAATAAACTTACTCATTTTGGTATTCACAGAAGACACTTACACATTTTGTGTAACTTACACATTTTGTGTAACTTATTTTGTGTAACTTACACATTTTGTGTAATGTAACTTACTCATTTTGTGTAACTTACACATTTTGTGTAACTTACACATTTTGTGTAACTTACACATTTTGGTATTCACAGAAGGCACTTACTCATTAATGAGTAAGTGCCTTCTGTGAATACCAAAATGAGTAAGTTAATTCTGTGAATACCAAAATTGTTGTAAGTTCTTTCTGTGAATACCCAAATGTGTAAGTTCATTCTGTGAATACCAAAATTGTTGTAAGTTCATTCTGTGAATACCCAAATGTGTAAGTTCATTCTGTGAATACCCAAATGTGTAAGTTCATTCTGTGAATACCCAAATGTGTAAGTTCATTCTGTGAATACCAAAATTGTTGTAAGTTTAGGATTTTGACGTAAGTTAGTTCTGTGAATCAGGCCCATAACCAATATAATAACAAAAAGAAAACATTACTGCATTTTACCCAGTATTGCTGTCAATATAGTGATTCCATCATCCACATTGTTCCAAACGTTGTCCATCCAATGGTATTACAGACATTACAGAGTGCACTCACCACAGATTACATTTCAAATAGTAAGTAATGGCACTTTACAGGACCTTACAACCAATCTGATTTGGCACATGATTTTAATTGCATAGTCCAGGTCGAGCTGTGCTTACTCAAGTATATCTACCCTACATCGCCGTCAGCAGCGCTGAGCCAACTGGTGAATGGGGACCAGATATCTTTGGGGCGGAAACAAGCCGGTAGGAGTTCCCAGTAGCATGACAGTTGATCCCTACAAAATGTGATATCTTTCACCCAGGCCTTTATAGTTGGGGGTGATACTGTTCTCCAGTGCATGGCCACCTGTCTTTTGGCCAGAAGTAGCATTAATGCAGTGAGTTTTTTCGCGGATGCCAGAGTGTTGTGTATGTATCCCAACAGTGCCACCAGAGGAGTCCTCGGCAAGGTTTGCTCAGTTATTTTCTCTATGTCTGTAAGTATCTCCACCCAGAAAGTGGCTATGGGTCGACACTCCCAAGCCAAATGTAGGAAAGTTGCCTGGCGGAGCCCGCATCACCAGCAACTTGTGTCAGGTCGTAATCCCCTTCGGTGTAATTGTGTCGGGGTGGGGTAGATGCAGTGTAAATATTTAAAATGAATTAGCCTAAGGCGGTAGTTGGGAGAAAGTTGCTCTAATTGACTGCAACAGAAGGCCCATTGTTTATCTGTAATGTCTTCTCCGATATCTACCTTCCAGGCGGTGCGTGATTGGGTGACGAGGATCTGGGATTCTCTTTGTGTAATGGTATATAAACGAGTCACTAGCTTGCTGGCTGAAGGTACTGTGATTATGTGTTCCAGCGCCGGCAGCGGCGACGGGGCAGTGGGGAATGTACTGTATATTGCCCGGCACGCAGCTCATAACTTGTAATACAGTAGTGCATCTAGTGCCGAGTGTTGTGGTGATCTGCACATTTGTTGGAGTGTAAGGAACTTCCCGTCAGGGTACAAGTCGCTTCCGACGACGATTTTGTTTATCTGTGCTCGATCCTTTGCAGTACTTTCCATCAGTGGGTTATTTGCTATTGGCATTGATGGTGCGTATAATATGCTTAGTTTCGCCTGCTTACAGAGACCTCTCCATGCCCAACGCAGGGTTTCTGTGGTGTCGATGTCGTGTCTAGGGCGTTTGTAGTTTTGGTGTAGTGCCGTGTTTAGGGGTAGAGGTGCCACCCTGTCTATCTCAATGGCCACGTGTGGTTGAAATGGCGTTGGATGTTGCCAGAAGTGTAAAAATTGGGCCTGGGCGCTGTATGCATATAATTCAAAATCTGGAGCACCGAACCCACCCCCCCCCCCTGTGCCAATGGCAACATGAGTATGTCCCAAGATATCCTGGGCTGTTTTCCTGCCCATACAAGTTCAATTATGCTGGACCTAAGGCGTTTGAAGAATTGTGCGGTTATTGGTATGGGAATGTTCACAAATAGATACAGCAGTTTTGGAAGAATAATCATTTTAGTGATGACAATGCGACTTGCGATGGACAGGGGTAGAGTTTTCCATCTTTGAATTCTATCTTCTACCCAGCCCGTTACCCTGCCATAGTTTGCCAACCAGATATCTTGTAAATCACTGCTGATCCAGACGCCCAAGTATCTCATTGGGCCGTCCGCCCAGGCTATCCGATATTCCGCTTCGAAGGCAAGTGTGCCTGTCGTTAGTGGGATTATAGTGGATTTTGCCCAGTTGATTTGAATCCCAGATAGAACTCCGTAGCGCACGAGTTCTCTGGTGATGGGTGCAAAGTTCGCCGCTGGGTCTTTAATGTACAGAGTGATGTCATCTGCGTACATCGACACAATCAGACCTCTGGTGGTGAATCCTATCCCTCGATTTGCATGGTGTTGCCTTAGTCTGGCTGCTAGTGGCTCTGTGGCTATGGCGAATAGCAGGGGTGATAATGGGCAGCCCTGGCGAGTGCCCCGTGTTATTTTTATGGGATCTGATATTAGGCCGTTTACTCTAACTCTGGCGGTGGGTAAGGTGTAAAGCAATTTGATTTGTTGAATAAAAATGGGACTCAAACCCAGCCGGGTTAAGAGGGAGAACAGGAATTTCTACCCTAGGGAGTCAAAGGCTTTTGTGGCATCTAATAGTGCAGCAATTGCAGATACGTGAGGGGCAAGATAGTGAAGGAGTGCAAATATTGTGTGCAGGTTATGCGAGGTAGAGCGGCCCGGGACAAATCCGGATTGGTCTGGCCGCACAATTAGCGGAAGTAATGGTTGTAATCTGTTGGCTAACAGTTTGGCAAATATTTTAGCGTCCAAATTTATTAGGGAGAGTGGTAGGTATGAGTCGCATTTTGAGGGGTCTTTGTCCGGTTTTAGTAGTGTTACTATGATTTCTTCTCGCATGGACTGCGGCAGTATTCCATTTTGTAAAGCCTCTTGGTACACCTTCAGTAGGCGTGGAGCCAGCAGTTCCACATACTCTTTGTAAAATTTGGCTGTGATGCCATCAGCCCCAGGGGCCTTGTCTGCCGGTAGGCTTTGGATCACTTGCCTGATGTTGTCTGCCGAGAACGGCACATCTAGGTATTTGTGATGTGCCCTACTTAGCCATAAGAGTTCCAGCGAGTCTAGGTATCCTAATAGTTCGGAGTCGGCCGGGTCTGTTTGAGTGGAGTATAATTGTGAGTAAAATATTTTCATTGAGTTCAGGACTTCTGGTGGCGATCGGGACGGTGGTGCATCAGGGTTGCAAAGCTCAGCAATGTACGAAGAGCCTCTGGGGGGCTTTAGAGGTTCGCTAGTGTCTTCCCTGGCCTATCGCCTTCCCCGTACCTGCGCGCCTGCGCATTTTTGTGCAAGAATTTAGTCTCTCTCTCTGCCTCTTCATGGAATTCTGTTAACTTTACTTGTATCAGCGCCAGCACTGTGGATGTTGGGGGGTGGAAGTATTGGCATTCTAGGTCGTGGATTTTGCGCTCCAGTTTCTTCAGACTATTATGGATATCTTTGAGTACTCCCGACTGTAGTGCTATACAGGCCCCCCGTATCACCACCTTGAATGCCTCCCATGTTGTACCCACTGAGTCCACTGTTCCCTCATTATGTTCAAAATATTCTACTATATTTTTACAGATCTCTTCTTTGAACACTGAGTCAAGTGATGCATTGGGAGGGAGACGCCAGGTGAATGGTTGGATATAGGGCTTCGGGATTTGGAATTGAATCATGACGGTGCGTGATCAGACAGCATGCGTGGAAAATGCGAGACCCCAGTTACCCATGAAAGCATGTCTTTGGATGTTAACCAAAAGTCCAATCTGGACCACGCGTTGTGTTGTTGAGTTATGCATGTGCCCTCTCGGGCAGCTGGGTGCAATGTACGCCATGAGTCGATCAAGTAATAATCATCTATTATATGGCGGAGTTTTGCAGCCACTTGCGGATGGTGTGTACGAGATATGTTGACTCTGTCCTCCTGTGTCGATAGCACTACATTAAAGTCGCCACCCACAGTACTGCTGAGTTACCCATTAACTGAATCCTGTGCCATACTTGATTAAAGAATTCGGGGCTGTCTGCATTGGGCCCGTAAGTGTTTGCAAAAATTACCTGCTGACTATAGATCATGCCCCGTAACAATATGTAGCACCCCTCGGGATCTGTAATGACCTTATGCGTTGTCCATGGGATTCCCCTCCGTATCAGAATTGCCACTCCACGAGAATAATTGGAGTAGTTAGACGTGAGTATCTCCCCCCATCTGTTGGAATTCAATCTGGACCTCGATGAATCTTTCAGGTGTGTTTCTTGCAAAAGACAGATGTCTGCCCCATGTCCGGCAAGATATGAATGTACTAACCGTGACTTCCTGTGATCATTTAGCCCGCGCACATTCCAGGTGACGCATTTTAGCGAGGACATATTATCTTGTTTGTGTTTGTTGCAATATGTGGGCTGGATCGCGCTGCACGACGTGTGATTTCCCGCCTGTGGTGTGGTACACACCTAGGGTAATGACCTTTCTGTGTATGAGATGGACCCTACATTCTTTTCGGGAGCCCGTTTGAGATGTATAGAGCAACAGCATCAATTGGCGGTATTGAACAACAACAAGGAACAACCCCTTCCCACCCTCCACCCACACCAACCCCCCAATCAGGTTGTGTTTTCATCCCCTGTAACGACCCTAAACTTATTGAAGTCCTAGGCTAACCTAGGGCTGATGGGAATTATCCCCGGAGGAACGTGGGGTCATCGGCTAACTCCCCTGCCACATGCTGCAGGGTGGCCGAGCCCAATTGCAACACGTCTTTGCATAATGCATTAACATATTTAACAAAGAAGTAATCAGGCAACACCTTTGCCCCCCCTCCCCATTTCTTGTGGGTTTGTCATCTAACTAACAAAGGGACACGTGTATCCCCCTAAGTAGTCTAATTATGGCCAAGGGTGCTGTGTCCCGCTGATGGTGCCCCTGTAACTTATCTGTTTATTCACATTGAACCAGGTTTTGGAGTAAGAGTATTCAGTCATTGTCACTTAGGCGTTCATCCGACGAGGCTTCTCCCGATTGTTTCTGCGGTTTTCATACCTTGGCCGCTTGTTTCGCAAACCTCAATGCGGCTTTTGCATCTGTAAATTTAGTGGGTTTACCAGTTCCATGTATCTTTAACTTTGCCAGGTAGATCAGGGTGTATTTGGTTCCTGACTGCTGGAGTAACGTCTTGGCAGGGATGAACTCTCTGCGAGCCGCTTGAACCTGCTGGGTAAAGTCCAGGTACAGGGATATGGCACTGCCCCGGTATTGCACAGGTCCCTGCTCCCTGGCAAGTCTCAAGATTGTATCTCGGTCCCGGTAATTTAAAACACTGGTGAGAACGGGACGCGGCTGCGCCCCTGGAGGTGGTCTGGGACCGAGAGAACGATGTGCTCGCTCAATGAGGAACATGTGTGAGAGTTCGTCCCCAAATAGTTCTTTCAACATAGATTCTACAAATTTTTCCATATTCTGAATGTCTGTGGTCTCTGGAATGCCAGTAATTCGCACGTTATTTCGCCTTGACCTGGCTTCCAGGTCCTCGTTCTTAGCTTTAATATGATTCAACACTGTGTCCATCTGCAGCAGCTTTTCTTGTGTAGCAGTTGGTAGATCGTCTGCATCAGACACTCTATTTTCGAGTGCGTCTATTTGATTTTCGTGCTTCTCCACAGGCTGTGTTATCCAATCCATTCGACCTGCCAGAGTATCTATTTTAGAGTCTATGGCCTGCAAGCTTGCTTTAACATCTTTTAGCATGGAGCGAATATCTTCGTCTTGTGCGGCATTCATACCGGTGTCACCCGCTTCTTCTGTGGCAGTAAGCCCCCTTCTTGTTGTTTGGTGGACCTTTTATCAAATGTCAGCCTAGGTTGCTTAGCATCTGCTTTCCCAATGACTATTGTGGCTGTGTGATGAGACAGCGGGAGATCTCCGCCCAGCGATCCGATCCGCCTTTGAGCCTCGCAGCGGGCCTCCCCACGGGTGCGACCCCCTGGGTCCACGTAGCCTAAGCCCCGCACAGGCCCACAGCACCTCGGGCAGTCGCCTGTGTAATCGTGGAGCTTATATTATCGCCTCCGCGGAGATGGGGGCGCAGGATGAGAGGGTAGGGTGTAGCACACTCCCAGCCAACCACTTGATTGTCCTCACAGTGTGATCCCCGGATAGGGTACTAATAGCCCGTTGCTGGTGAGTGGTTGTGTTGCCAACGGATAAAGTGGAGCCTTCCCCGACCCCCACAGCTCACATTTTTCTGCTGCACCCCTTCTTGTTAAGTCCCAGTGTGCTTAAAGTAATGTTTCTCCGATCCTCGGGGCCCCAGGGGGCACTGCACCGCGCCAGCGGGCTCACACCGTACTTCGCGAGCCCGGAGCGCGACTGCAGCACTTCACTCACCACGTCGCTCCCCCTCCGCTCCGGTTGTCAGCTCGGATTGTCGCCAGCAGGGCGCCCACAAGAATCTCCCTTACAGGCTGGGAAGCACGAGTCTGAATTCCTGCAGGTGAGTTGAGATTGAGGTGTGGAGTTCAAGATTGCGCACTGGTGTAGGGTTCGGTGTTACACACGGAGGTCTACAGCACAGTTCATTTTATATAGAGTTCCGCAGTGATGCGCGCTCCACGCGTGGACAAGAGTCTCCAGTGCGAGGGCCCGCCCGGGCTCCATGCGGCTCTCACCTCAATGTCCTTGCCGCAGGCCGCTCCGATCGGGCCACCCCCTAGGTCCGATCCGCGGCGCTTGAGTTCAGAAACCGTCATCCAGGACCCCGGTCGGCACCACCAGTCCCTTTGAACAGTTGCAGCTGGTCTCCGGAGCGCCCACGGAACTCCGGACCCCCTTCGTGGACGGATGGCGGGCGGGGCACCCTGGCGTCGGCCCTCTGCACTACGCAAGTCCCCGGCTCCCGTCGGGCCTCGTGTTTAGGCCGCAGCAGGCCTCGGGCAGCTTCTTCCGTCCGCGGTCTCAACAGCTCAGCACGCGGTGTCCACAGGGCGATAGACTGTGCACCTGCACTATGGGTGGGCAGAGAGCGTTCAGCGATGCCTACTTTTCGATGTTGATAGCAGGATTATGGCGGATGATGAGGCTCGTGCGGCCATCTCGCAGCTCGGCTTGGCCACGCCCCCCAGAGATTCAAATAGTTACCCGAAACACAGACGATCGATAATTGCCCATGAAGATAGAGGACAACACTGTTGCAGAAAGTGCTAAACACTAAGGTGAAAATAAAAGGACATCATTTAACAGATTGAAAAACAACGACTTTACAGTGGGTCTTGACAAATATAACTTGGCAAAGTACGCAAAGATTACATATTAAAAAAAAAAATTACACTTAGTTGTTAACTAGTGCCCGATTACGACTCTGGTGGAGCGAGGACCACCAGACTGGCATGAGCACAGCGGTGGCGGTACAGCCACCGCCACATCGGCGATACAACCACCCCAGTCAGAGGCTGCAATATGCTTGGCAGAATCGCCGCAGTACCGCAAAGCATATTACGAGTTTCCTCTCCGACAAAAGTGACATGGGGGTTCCACCTCCATGTCCACTGTAGCGGAGAGGAAACCAAGGGGTACCTACTGGGCCACTTGTGCCTCCTCTGCATGTTGATGCACACAGGGGGTCAAAACATGTGCCGGGATGTTGTAAAACTTCCATTTTTCAATGGGAGCTTGTGCTGCGGGTTGTATCCTCCCCACTGTCCAACCCCTCCTTTTGGAGGGACCCCTGAATCTTTCCAATCCTCACCTTAGGGTACTTAAAGGCTTACCTATGGGTGGGTCCCTAGATTGGTCGTGGGACAAGATTCAGATCAGACAACACATCAACTTTGACCGTCTGGAAACTCTGGACTTCGCTCTGGGCACCGAGACTGCATTAGGGAAGATCCCTGCTGTTCCTAGCCTCTTCGTCCTGCAAGCTTGCTGCAACGTCCATGTCCGTGCTCCGTACAGGTTTCTCACAAGGCCGGTGGACATCCAAGACACCTGAAGGAATCTGTAAAGCGGTGCTTAACATCATAAGTGGTGGAAGGTTGGATACAGAAAGGGAATTCCTCCTAATTGGAGTGTTGCCCTCACACACCTTTACGGGTGTCATGCTTCATCATTGGGCGTTTTGCTCCTCGTGGGGGTGCGCTGCAGTCCCCCACGGGCCCCGCGATAGGACTATTTGTCGGAGTTCTTTTTTGAAGAACGCCGCAGTGGTGAGTGTGGGTGTGTGGGGATCATGGGTTTTAAAAACACCAGTCTGGTACCTTCCAGAGTATTTATTCTTGGGTCCGTGCGGTGGCGTTAAAAACAGGTAAAAAAGAACACACCTTCCTATTGTCAATGAAGAGGGAGTGTGCCTTTTTATGTTTCTTAGTGAGAAAAAAGATGGTGAGTGGTGGGTTTTTGGTCTAGTTTTTAGGTCGACATGTTTCACGCCTGAATGGTCCATAGTGGATCCTGTGGCGTTTCGTCAGGACCATGGGTGTTCAAAATGTTGAAAAAAATGAAATGAAACAGGGGTTTGAGAAAGAGGCACATAATACATCCTGTAGAATTACCCTGATTCAGGTATCTTGTGGTCTTCGACGACTGCACCCACTTGTTAGTGACCACCTTAATGAGAGGATCCAACCTGAAAGAAGAGAAATAAAATAGGCATAATGATTATACATTCGTGAAGTCACGAGTGGTGAATTAAATGCATTTATTCTGCATAGGTATCTCTACCCGTTAGTACATAAAATACATACTTGTGGTAGACTCTGTGTGACTCAGTAAAGTTCAAAGTGCACTTAGCGGTAAGTATATGTGACACGTAAAGGCGCCCTTTGGAATTAGGGTGTCCGTGGGTGTCAGCACACTCTCACCAGAAAACACACATAAAAATATCACAGTTTAAAAGTAAATAGTAGACACAGTAAAACGCTACCCCAGTCAATACTCAGGGCGGCCTCCTCGGCGTTGAGACGCGGCTCAAGAAGTTACCTACAGTGGAGATTAAGGTAACAGAGTTGAGCGTTAAGGGGTCGCTGTGAGAGCTCCTCTGTACGGAGCTTCGCAATGCCAGCCGATTTTCAGGGTGGACGTGGGGTTCAAGTGTAATGGGCGTAAAAACAATTGGTCTCAAAATGATATCGGTCGGAAAGCCATCCGACAGCTCATTATAGGCTTTCCGCCCCACATCAGAGGTCTCCGTCTGACCGCATCAGTACCATACTAGCTGTGAGAGGGAAACCTGCGCGGGGGGATACAGCTCTGCTCCTGACGGGCTCTAGGGCCTCGTTCGGGCGGCGTTCGGAAATGTAATCCCTAATAGGCAGCCAAGTCACCATTGTCTCACCTGTCGGATTACAATTTAGCTTTTTGCCTGCCCTTTCACTACGGTCAGCCTGCCATGAAAAGGCCGCTATGGGGCCTGGGGGGCACATGTGGTGCCTCCCTAAAATCCATGTACCATGTGGCAGGCACCGCATGGTGCTGGTGCCTGCCAGACGGTGCAGTGATGTTTAAACTATGTCATTAGGGAATGTCCCCTCCCCTGTAATTGTTTATTGTCAAAGCCCTCTTTACTGTTTACTACTATTCCAGAGAAA
Organism: Calotriton arnoldi; assembly: GCA_963921515.1. Lineage (NCBI taxonomy): Eukaryota > Metazoa > Chordata > Amphibia > Caudata > Salamandridae > Calotriton > Calotriton arnoldi. The sequence continues at coordinate 736,132 of CAWUFW010005693.1, forward strand.
AAATCAAATTTTTAACTTCAATATTTTCTCCTTCGAGAATATCATACATTATTCACTTTGATAAAACAAATTAAGGTGCATAATATCTTTAAGTATCATTATCACCATGCAACAAACACCACAATTGTAGCTGTCTTGTTGCTTTTGGTTAGATTGTACCACCAATTCCCATAGATCATAGTCGGGACGCTTTACTGCCTGTAGGAAAGCCCTTTTGAGACATATGAATGGATATGTTAAATATTACAGTTTGTCCATCAGAAGTAATCAATGAGAATAATACACCTTTGTCACAAATAATGATCAATTTGTAAAAGAAAATTTAATTTTTGATATTTTTTTTGTTGCAATATTAGAACCACAAAATAGATAATGGAAACTGTTTTTGGGAAAGGGTACCTCCAATTTCTCAGTAAGTCTTTGTAGATCTGAAGATTTGCTGTCAGTGAATCATAAACTATAATTTCCTTTGTAAAAGGTTTCAAAATCTGAGGAAATTATATAAAAGCAGTTGGAAAAACCCCATCAGCAAGACAAAGGCAATAAATGAATGTTTGTTGTACTTTAAAACCACTTTTTCTATCATTATAGTTCTTGAAAAATAATGTTTGTTGAATAATACCTAACATAAAAATAAACATGAAAACAAATTGTCCATAGAAAGCAAGTACCCTGACACAGCTTTAGAATAGCTCTTCGGACTCATCCTGCAATTATTAGATAATGTTGCCTTACTTCGATTTTTAATATTGAGTTTTACAATTTCTTACTAGAGGTGTCAGCTCGTGCTACATCCCAAAACACAATAGTGAAAAAAATTAGCCAATTTATATATGAAATGATCAATTTAGGCCTCTCGTACTATTACAAGCACTCACATATTTTTCATCAATAACGTTCAAACCTCTGTCTGTTAAAGAAAAGAGAAAAAAAGGTTGCACTTACTAAAAGAATCCAATGAACACCAGTATTTGTAGGATAACCAACAGTTTCCACAGTTTCATAAGATACCTGCATAGAATAGAATGTGCTCATGAATAACTTTACCTGCCATTCAAACTCCATACGTAAACACTTGCAAAAATGCAAAGGTATGAATGGCTTTTCAATCATAATTCAAAATTGACAGTATTTTCTTTGAAGACAATTACACAGATTCACAGCATACCAACATGTGAAATGTTGCCTATTGTTCAATTTTGTTATTACGTTTTTGTATGTCTCTTGAACACTTCAACAGTAAATCAAACAGCTATATTACCAAATCATTACAACCTGACAGTGAAAAGTCACATAAGAGATTCAAATAGTTACCCGAAAAACAGATGATCGATAATTGCGCATGAAGATAGAGGACAACACTGTTGCAGAAAGTGCTAAACACTAAGGTGAAAATAAAAGGACATCATTAAACAGATTGAAAAACCACAACTTTTTTTGGTTTGGTCTGTTTTTAATATTGATGGAATTATACGTACATTGGGTCTTGACAAACATAACTTGGCAAAGTACGGAAAGATTACCTATTTAAAAAAAAAATTACACATAGTTGTTAACTAGTGCCCGATTACGACTCTGGTGGAGTGAGGACCACCAGACTCGCATGAGTACTGCGGTGGCGGTACAGCCACCTCTACACCGGCGGTACAACCACCCCAGTCAGAGGCTGCAATATGCTCGGCAGAATCGCCGCAATACCGCAAAGCATACTACGGGTTTCCTCTCCGGCGACGGTGACATGGGGGTTCCACCTCCATGTCCACTGTAGCGGAGAGGAAACTAAGGGGTACTGTTAGAACCGGGGTCACCGATTCCGACGCGGTAGCTTGGCGCGAGGCAGGAAGGCAATGTGTTAAGCAGTTGTGCAGCACTCACTCACACTGACTCAGTAATGCGCACGCAATGAAGAGACACCACACCAGGCTGATATGTAAAACAAGACTCTTTATCTAATTCAAGTCAGAGCCATTAACGTGGAATTCCCACAACTTAAAATACGTAGGGGTGATAATCTCAGGGCAACATCAAATTCATTTCGCTCCTTAAAAACATGAGTACATTCATTTAAGCACATCAAGACATCAGACCTTCATGCAGGTAAAAGGTGGTCGCAACAACCTCTTAAAATCGGGAACACTGTAGGTAATGTAGTGCATGTGATAACATAGGCATAAGTACATTCAGGTACATACAATTCAATAAAGACCTTACTGCCGGTATGCAATGCACATTAGAACCACTCATTAAGCACTTTCAATAAAGTAACCTCCCTGGCGTAGGCATTCAATTCCAGGAGCACCCATTAAGAATGAATTCTCTTGCGAGGTAACATTTCCATCAGAGCAGGTTCTTCAGCTCATTGAGGCACATAGTCGAAGCATCAGCTTAGGCAGGTGTGGGAATACATGAATTGGCCACTTCTGCAGTACAACTGGCCCCCACCTGTGTAATCAGGCTCAAGGGGGCAGGTAATAGCAAGCGGCAATCAGGCCACATTCAATTTCAATTCAAGGCCCGGCCTCCTTCATACAAACACAGAGGGAGCAGTTACAGGTGACAGTACACTGGGGCATCGGCTCCTCCCTGGTATATTCAGTGCAGGGAGGTTGAAAGGGGAGGTGCCGCTGGAGCTGGTCTTCGTGAAAGCTAGAATCCCCCAGGGCCTCCCGGACTCACCACTCTGTCCCGGCATGCTTGTAGGCCTCACGCAACGCCCGGTCAGCCAGCTCCTGACTGCACGTGGGGCTTCGACCGGGGAGGCGGACCGGCGCGCTGATGTCGCGGGTGAAGTTTCCATGCTCCCTTCAGGAGGGGGGCAGCAAGACTCTCCACCAGCCCCCGGAGCCTCACGGATCCTCGAAGTTGCGGCCGGCAGCAGGCCCCGGGCCTCCGTAGGCCTCGAGACCCGGGAGCCAATCCCAGCGCGGCCTGAGGGGCGTCCGATGACGCGGCCGGTGCCCTCGTTGCCGGGCAACACATCCCGCCACTCTCTAGGCCCAGCGCGGCCTTCGCTGTACCCGCGGCGGCCCTCCCTTTGCTACGGGGTCGCGGCGATGATCTGGGCTACGCAGTCTTCCTCCTTCCCGCGCGGGGCGGCGGCGGCGATTCCTGCGACGGCATCACTCCCGGCAGCTCCCGGTGGCGGCGGTGAGTTTGGGCACAACAGCGCTTCTTCTCTCTACAGAGCGGGGCCCGCGGCGGTGATCTTGGGCACAGGGCGCTTTTCTCCTCCCAGCGCAGGGGCCGCGGCGGTGATCTGGGGACCCAAAGGGAGCGCTTTTCTCCTCACAGCGCTCGGTAGGACAGACAGTTTCTCCAGGCCAGCACCTCGTGGGCAGCAGGTTCGGGTGATACCGCGCTAGGGGAGCACCCAGCGCTTGTAACAGGGCGAAAAAGGGGTGGAGGTCCAGCGCTTAGAAGCACGGCGCTTTACCTGGTGATCCCCCAGTAGCAGCAGCGCTCACAGGGTCCTCAGCGCTTCAGTCCCAGCGCAGGTGGTAGCAGTATTTAGTTGCAGTTTCTTGGTTGTGACTTCTTTGAACGCAGTTTCTTGGTTGTAATCACTTGGGGGAAAGGGTAGGGGATTGAGTTGGCAGGCACGAGAGGCAAGTAGGTGCCCTGCAGGCACTCTGGAGGTGGTTCCCTGGGTCCCCTCACGCTGGGCAAGGTCAGCAGGTGGAAGGTGTTCCTCATCTATCTCAGCACAGCAGTGCCTAAGCCCAGTCAGTACCAGTAGTGTAGGTCTCCCCTAGGCCCAACAGCCTCTACTCCGGCAGAGGTTCCCCCAGGTCCAGTGGTGCCCCAACTAACCAGCTAGGTTTCCCTCCAAGCCTCTTATACCCCTAGGTCAGGTGACCCTCCTGAAAGGCGGCAAAGCATAACTCCTCCCTGGGCTGGAAGGTTCTAGAAGCTTCCATCATGTCTGTCTATGAGGCCCAGAGGCGGGACGGCATGGATACAGTAACATTATGTCCCAGCCTGATCCTGATTACTGGTGCGTGCATGTACAATGGCCACTCCGCAGTAGCAGGGGCCTGTGGCAGCCATCTTGTTAGGAGAGAGCACCTGCACCTCAGCACTGTTTGGCAGTGGTAAGGCGCCCAGAGACCTAGGTCCAACAAAAAGTTAGTGGCAAAAAAAAATGAGGCGCAAAGAGAAAAAACGGGGTAAGACCACCCTAGGGCTGACAGGTCTAACACGCGTCCCCCCCAGCCGAAAGTGGGGAGAGCTACCCATCCTCTAGGGAGTTCTCATCGCTAAGGCGGAAAAACCGAGAGAGACCGTCAGCGTTGGCGTGGTCTACTCCGGGTCGATGTTCCACCCGAAAGTCCATCCCATGGAGGGAAATGGACCACCTCAACAATTTGGGGTTTTCGCCTCTCATCTGCATGAGCCAGCGAAGGGGTCGGTGGTCGGTTTGAATAAGGAAGTGAGAGCCAAAGAGGTATGGCCTCAGCTTCTTCAAAGCCCAAACCATGGCAAAGGCTTCTCGCTCTATAGTACTCCACCGCTGTTCCCGGGGAGTAGCCTTCGAGAAATAAAGGCCACTGGCTGGTCTCGGCCGTCATCATTCAGTTGAGAGAGCACAGCTCCAATGCCATGCTCAGAGGCGTCTGTCTGCACGATGAATTCTTTGCCAAAGTCCGGAGTCCTAAGCACCGGAGCGGTGCACATCGCGTGCTTGAGGGTGTCAAAAGCTTCTTGACAGGCAGCCGTCCAGATGACTTTGCGTGGTTGCTTCTTTGATGTCAGTTCAGTCAGGGGGCCACAATGGTTCCATAGCCCTTGACAAACCGGCGGTAGTAATCCGTGAGGCAGAGGAAAGCCCGGACCTCCGTTTGGGTTTTGCGGGGCTCCCAGGCCAAGATGGTCTTGATTTTGGCCTGGAGGGGTTGCACCTACCCCCGCCCACCAGGTGTCCCAGGTAGACGACAGATCCCTGCCCAATCTGGCACTTGCTGGCCTTGATGGTTAGGCCAGCTCGCTGTAGGGCCTGCAGCACCTCCTGGAGATGCTCCAGATGGTCCTCCCAGCTGCTGCTGAAGACAGCTATGTCATCCAGGTAGGCAGCAGAGAAGGTCTCTAGGCCAGAAAGTACCTGGTTAACCAACCGCTGGAAAGTGGCTGGAGCATTTTTCAGCCCGAAGGGCATCACCCGAAATTGAAAGTGGCCCTCGGGGGTGGAGAACGTAGTCTTCTCCTTCGCTCCGTCCGTCATGGCAATCTGCCAATATCCTAACGTCAGGTCGATTGTACTTAAGTACCGAGCTGCTCCCAGCCGGTCAATAAGCTCATCCGCCCGAGGGATCGGGTGAGCATCCGTTTTGGTCACGGAATTCAGACCACGGTAATCCACACAGAACCGAAGTTCTGGTGTGGTGCCCGGGGGCCGCTTTCGGCACCAACACCACCGGACTAGCCCAAGGGCTGCTGGAAGGCTCAATCACCCCCAGCTCCAACATCTTGGCTACCTCACCCTGGATACTGGTCTTGACTTTGTCCGACAGCCTGTAAGACTTGGTTTTTACTGGTGGGCTGTCCCCTATGTCCACATCATGGGTACACAGGTGCGTGATCCCAGGAGTGAGGGAGAACAACGAGGAGTACTGCCCCAATACCTGGCGGCAGTCCCTCTGTTGCTCAAGGGTCAAGGATGGGGAGAGGACCACTCCCTCCACCGATCCATCCTTCTCTTGGGCCGCCAGAAGGTCCGGAAGAGGCTCGCTCTCCTCCTCTTCACTCCCATCCGTCACCATCAGGAGGGTAATTTCTGACCGCTCCTGGTGTGGCTTAAGGCGGTTGATGTGAAACACCCTGTGGGGTTGTCGGGGGTCTTGAGGTCTACTACATAAGTGGTCTGGCCTCTTCTCTCCAAAATTTCATACGGTCCAGTCCACCGGTCCTGGAGGGCCCTAAGCTCTCCGGGCTCCATGACCCACACCTTCTGTCCAGCATCCAACTCCACCGTCCGAGCATTCCGGTCGTACCACTCCTTCATGACGGCTTGACTAGCCTCCAGATTGTCTGAGGCTTCCTTCCACAGCTTGGCCATCTGGCTGCGGAACGCCAGCATGTAGCTGACCACATCACGGGGAAGCTTCTGGGAAGACTTCTCCCACCCCTCCTTCACAAGACTGAGGGGCCCTCTAACGGGGTGTCCATAGAGCAGCTCAAAGGGGCTGAAACCGACCCCTTCTGCGGCCCCTCTCGGTAGGAGAAGAGCAGACAGGGTAAGAGGACGTCCCACTTCCTTCTCAAGTCCTCGGGTAGGCTCCGGATCATCCCCTTCAGGGTCTTGTTGAAGCGCTCCACGAGCCCGTTAGTCTGGGGGTGGTAAGGAGTGGAGAACCGGTAGGTCACTCCGCACTCCTTCCACATGGCCTGCATGTAGGCCGACATGAAATTTGTGCCCCTATCTGACACCACGACCCTTGGGGAATCCCACTCGGGTAAAAATCCCCATCAAGGCCCGCGCCACCGCAGGTGCAGTGATGGTCCTCAGAGGGATTGCCTCCGAGTACCGGGTGGCGTGGTCCACCAACACCAAGATGAACATGTGTCCCGAAGAAGTCGGCGGGTCCATTGGCCCGACAATGTCAATTCCTACTCGATCAAAAGGGGTACCGACAACCGGGAGCGGTTCCAAGGGGACCTTCAACTTAGTTCCAGTCTTGCCACTCGCCTGGCAAGTCGTACAGGTCTTGCAAACGGTGTCAGAGGCAACTCGCATTCTGGGCCAGTAAAAGTGTGGGACCAAACGAGCAAATGTCTTGTCCTGGCCCAGGTGTCCTGCCAGTGGTATCTCATGTGCCGATTCCAGCAGGAAGGCTCGGTAGCATTGGGGGACCACTAAGGCCCTTGATGACCCATGCACCGGAGCCTTAGGCTCACTGTAGAGGAGGCCATCCTCCCAGTAAACATGGTAATTACCGGTCTCTTTACCAGTCGCTTGGGCTTCGGCCTGCTGCCGCATGCCTTCAAGCGTGGGGCACTCTCTCTGCGCCCGACAAAATTCCTCCCGGGTAGGCCCTCCTTCCACCTGCCACTCTGCAGGGGTTGGCAAGTCCCCCACGGGAACAACATCCACCTCAGCGGACTCCGGGGTCACCTCCGCGGGCTCCCCATCCATCTCGCAGGGTGCATCCTCAAAGACGTCTTCTTGTCCAGCAGTGGGCTGGGCCATTGTTTCAGGCTCCAACCCGGGTTGAGTTCCTTGCCGGGCAGCCATGGACCGCGTGACCACGCAAGTCCACCCTGGTAATCCCAGAATCTCAGCGTGGGCGTTGAACTCCACCTCCTTCCAGGCAGTATGTTCCAGATCGTTTCCGAGCAGACAGACAACTGGCATTGCAGGGCTCACTGCAACTCTCAACAGGCCTGAGACTCTTCCCACTCAAAGGGAACTTGGGCCACGGGGTAATGACCCAGGCTATTATCAGCCATGACAACCGGGTGGAATACTTCAGGAATCACCTGCTCTGGGGACACCATCTGATGCCTTACCATCGTCATGCTGGTTCCCGTGTCCCTCAGAGCCTCCACCTCCTCCCCGTTCACCAGGACCCTCTGCCGGTACTTGGCAGTGTTCGAGGGTACCTGAACCCATGGGATCATCTCTCTTTCCCCCAGGGAAACTAAGGTCAAGCCTGTCCACTCACCCCCCCTACCTAGGGACAACTCCTCCCCAAGCGCTACACTGGCCACCCCGGGGCTCTTACCTCCTGTGGGGGCTGGGGTCCTCTTGCGACACTGGGGATCCCCCTTGTAGTGTCCAACCTCCCCGCACTCGTAGCACCGGACAGTTCTGGGCTGCTGACTCTTGTCAGGGTAAGTGGGTTTCTGGAATCCAGAGTGGGGTGGGGAACCTACCCCCTTCCCCTGCGGTCTATTTTGGGGGCCTTTAAAGAACTCCTTCTTTTATCTCCCCTCTCTCTTCTGGGGAAAACCCTGTCCACCTTTCGGGGGTCTCCCCGGATCCCTTGTGGGACACCCGAGTGCTAACCCAGGTATCCGCCTCCTCCGCAAGTTCCCGAGGATCGGTCAGCTTGCGGTCCACCAGGTGTTGGCACAGCTCTGGAAAACATTTATCAAGAAGGTGCTCCCTTAAAAACAGATTGTACAGCCCTTCATAGTCACTCACTTCGCTGCCACGCACCCAACCCTCCAATGCCTTACGGGCATAATCAAAAAAATCCACCCAGTTCTGTGTGGGAAGCTTGTGGCTGTTGCGGAATTTCTGGCGATACTTTTCTGGAGTGAGGCCAAACTTTTAAGCAGGGCCTCCTTCATCACAGGGTAGTTCGTCTGAACCCCTTTGTTCAAGGTCAAGAGTGTGTCCCTCGCCACCGGAGGTATGTACCTATACAGGCCTCCCCCAGTAACTCTCAGGCACCCCATGGGCCACCAAAGACACCTCATACGCCGCCAACCACTTATCAATGTCATCCCCTACACTGAAACTGGCCATCACCTCCTTAGGTAGGTAAAACTTAGGCTCTCGTGGAGCCTCAGCGGGTTCAAGTTGCCCTGCGCCCCTATCTGTAATGCTCGGAGCTCTAATTCTTTCAGGCTAAGCTCATGCGCAAGTTTCCTCTCTTCCATGGCTAGCCTCGTCTCTTCTCGCTCCTTCTCCATCTTAGCAAGCTCTAGCCTCAATTGCCTCTCCTCCCTCCTGTCCTCGTACTCCTCCACAGACACACTGCTCGCTGACACACTACTGCCTGCCCTGGAACGTCTCCCTGGCAACACATTCTCACTGATGTCTATTTGCAGTAGGTCTAGCTCTCCTGGAGCGTCCGGCTCCCCCTGTTCCTCGACCACTCTCCCTCCCGGGTGGGCCAATACCCGTGCCCTCAAGGCTTTCTGAAGCTCCTCTCTCTTGGCGCCTCGCTTGACGGACAACCCCATCCCCCGACAGAACTCCCTCAGCTGCGCCACCGTATACATTTCAAGGTTGGCCAGCTTGAACTCCATCCTGACAGGTGGGGCCCCAGACAACTTAAGGGGAAAACTACTAGGACGTAGGCAACAGGTTAACACAGGAGCTTGTACAGTCGGCAATGAAGGGCAATTTGCTAGGCTTGCATCTCACTAGGTGTTCCAATTGCGGCACACACTGAATCCCTGTAGGGTGCTGCACAAGCACAAGTCCTTATCCCACCGCTGAACACCAATGTTAGAACCGGGGTCACCGATTCCGACGCGGTAGCTTGGCGCAAGGCAGGAAGGCACCCGAAGGCAATGTGTTAAGCAGTTGTGCAGCACTCACTCACACTGACTCAGTAATGCGCACGCAATGAAGAGACACCACACCAGGCTGATATGTAAAACAAGACTCTTTATCTAATTCAAGTCAGAGCCATTAACGTGGAATTCCCACAACTTAGAATACGTATGGGTGATAATCTCAGGGCAACATCAAATTCATTTCGCTCCTTAAAAACATGAGTACATTCATTTAAGCACATCAAGACATCAGACCTTCATGCAGGAAAACAAGTGGTCGCAACAACCTCTTAAAATCGGGAACACTGTAGGTAATGTAGTGCATGTGATAACATAGGCATAAGTACATTCAGGTACATACAATTCAATAAAGACCTTACTGCCGGTATGCAATGCACATTAGAACCACTCATTAAGCACTTTCAATAAAGTAACCTCCCTGGCGTAGGCATTCAATTCCAGGAGCACCCATTAAGAATGAATTCTCTTGCGAGGTAACATTTCCATCAGAGCAGGTTCTTCAGCTCATTGAGGCACATAGTCGAAGCATCAGCTTAGGCAGGTGTGGGAATACATGAATTGGCCACTTCTGCAGTACAACTGGCCCCCACCTGTGTAATCAGGCTCAAGGGGGCAGGTAATAGCAAGCGGCAATCAGGCCACATTCAATTTCAATTCAAGGCCCGGCCTCCTTCATACAAACACAGAGGGAGCAGTTACAGGTGACAGTACACTGGGGCATCGGCTCCTCCCTGGTATATTCAGTGCAGGGAGGTTGAAAGGGGAGGTGCCGCTGGAGCTGGTCTTCGTGAAAGCTAGAATCCCCCCAGGGCCTCCCGGACTCACCACTCTGTCCCGGTATGCTTGTAGGCCTCACGCAACGCCCGGTCAGCCAGCTCCTGACTGCACGTGGGGCTTCGACCGGGGGAGGCGGACCGGCGCGCTGATGTCGCGGGTGAAGTTTCCATGCTCCCTTCAGGAGGGGGGGGCAGCAAGACTCTCCACCAGCCCCCCCGGAGCCTCACGGATCCTCGAAGTTGCGGCCGGCAGCAGGCCCCGGGCCTCCGTAGGCCTCGAGACCCGGGAGCCAATCCCAGCGCGGCCTGAGGGGGCGTCCGATGACGCGGCCGGTGCCCTCGTTGCCGGGCAACACATCCCGCCACTCTCTAGGCCCAGCGCGGCCTTCGCTGTACCCGCGGCGGCCCTCCCTTTGCTACGGGGGTCGCGGCGATGATCTGGGCTACGCAGTCTTCCTCCTTCCCCGCGCGGGGGCGGCGGCGGCGATTCCTGCGACGGCATCACTCCCGGCAGCTCCCGGTGGCGGCGGTGAGTTTGGGCACAACAGCGCTTCTTCTCTCTACAGAGCGGGGCCCGCGGCGGTGATCTTGGGCACAGGGCGCTTTTCTCCTCCCAGCGCAGGGGCCGCGGCGGTGATCTGGGGACCCAAAGGGAGCGCTTTTCTCCTCACAGCGCTCGGTAGGACAGACAGTTTCTCCAGGCCAGCACCTCGTGGGCAGCAGGTTCGGGTGATACCGCGCTAGGGGAGCACCCAGCGCTTGTAACAGGGCGAAAAAGGGGTGGAGGTCCAGCGCTTAGAAGCACGGCGCTTTACCTGGTGATCCCCCAGTAGCAGCAGCGCTCACAGGGTCCTCAGCGCTTCAGTCCCAGCGCAGGTGGTAGCAGTATTTAGTTGCAGTTTCTTGGTTGTGACTTCTTTGAACGCAGTTTCTTGGTTGTAATCACTTGGGGGAAAGGGTAGGGGATTGAGTTGGCAGGCACGAGAGGCAAGTAGGTGCCCTGCAGGCACTCTGGAGGTGGTTCCCTGGGTCCCCTCACGCTGGGCAAGGTCAGCAGGTGGAAGGTGTTCCTCATCTATCTCAGCACAGCAGTGCCTAAGCCCAGTCAGTACCAGTAGTGTAGGTCTCCCCTAGGCCCAACAGCCTCTACTCCGGCAGAGGTTCCCCCAGGTCCAGTGGTGCCCCAACTAACCAGCTAGGTTTCCCTCCAAGCCTCTTATACCCCTAGGTCAGGTGACCCTCCTGAAAGGCGGCAAAGCATAACTCCTCCCTGGGCTGGAAGGTTCTAGAAGCTTCCATCATGTCTGTCTATGAGGCCCAGAGGCGGGACGGCATGGATACAGTAACATTATGTCCCAGCCTGATCCTGATTACTGGTGCGTGCATGTACAATGGCCACTCCGCAGTAGCAGGGGCCTGTGGCAGCCATCTTGTTAGGAGAGAGCACCTGCACCTCAGCACTGTTTGGCAGTGGTAAGGCGCCCAGAGACCTAGGTCCAACAAAAAGTTAGTGGCAAAAAAAATGAGGCGCAAAGAGAAAAAACGGGGTAAGACCACCCTAGGGCTGACAGGTCTAACACGCGTCCCCCCAGCCGAAAGTGGGGAGAGCTACCCATCCTCTAGGGAGTTCTCATCGCTAAGGCGGAAAAACCGAGAGAGACCGTCAGCGTTGGCGTGGTCTACTCCGGGTCGATGTTCCACCCGAAAGTCCATCCCCTGGAGGGAAATGGACCACCTCAACAATTTGGGGTTTTCGCCTCTCATCTGCATGAGCCAGCGAAGGGGTCGGTGGTCGGTTTGAATAAGGAAGTGAGAGCCAAAGAGGTATGGCCTCAGCTTCTTCAAAGCCCAAACCATGGCAAAGGCTTCTCGCTCTATAGTACTCCACCGCTGTTCCCGGGGAGTAGCCTTCGAGAAATAAAGGCCACTGGCTGGTCTCGGCCGTCATCATTCAGTTGAGAGAGCACAGCTCCAATGCCATGCTCAGAGGCGTCTGTCTGCACGATGAATTCTTTGCCAAAGTCCGGAGTCCTAAGCACCGGAGCGGTGCACATCGCGTGCTTGAGGGTGTCAAAAGCTTCTTGACAGGCAGCCGTCCAGATGACTTTGCGTGGTTGCTTCTTTGATGTCAGTTCAGTCAGGGGGGCCACAATGGTTCCATAGCCCTTGACAAACCGGCGGTAGTAATCCGTGAGGCAGAGGAAAGCCCGGACCTCCGTTTGGGTTTTGCGGGGCTCCCAGGCCAAGATGGTCTTGATTTTGGCCTGGAGGGGTTGCACCTTACCCCCGCCCACCAGGTGTCCCAGGTAGACGACAGATCCCTGCCCAATCTGGCACTTGCTGGCCTTGATGGTTAGGCCAGCTCGCTGTAGGGCCTGCAGCACCTCCTGGAGATGCTCCAGATGGTCCTCCCAGCTGCTGCTGAAGACAGCTATGTCATCCAGGTAGGCAGCAGAGAAGGTCTCTAGGCCAGAAAGTACCTGGTTAACCAACCGCTGGAAAGTGGCTGGAGCATTTTTCAGCCCGAAGGGCATCACCCGAAATTGAAAGTGGCCCTCGGGGGTGGAGAACGTAGTCTTCTCCTTCGCTCCGTCCGTCATGGCAATCTGCCAATATCCTAACGTCAGGTCGATTGTACTTAAGTACCGAGCTGCTCCCAGCCGGTCAATAAGCTCATCCGCCCGAGGGATCGGGTGAGCATCCGTTTTGGTCACGGAATTCAGACCACGGTAATCCACACAGAACCGAAGTTCTGGTGTGGTGCCCGGGGGGGCCGCTTTCGGCACCAACACCACCGGACTAGCCCAAGGGCTGCTGGAAGGCTCAATCACCCCCAGCTCCAACATCTTGGCTACCTCACCCTGGATACTGGTCTTGACTTTGTCCGACAGCCTGTAAGACTTGGTTTTTACTGGTGGGCTGTCCCCTATGTCCACATCATGGGTACACAGGTGCGTGATCCCAGGAGTGAGGGAGAACAACGAGGAGTACTGCCCCAATACCTGGCGGCAGTCCCTCTGTTGCTCAAGGGTCAAGGATGGGGAGAGGACCACTCCCTCCACCGATCCATCCTTCTCTTGGGCCGCCAGAAGGTCCGGAAGAGGCTCGCTCTCCTCCTCTTCACTCCCATCCGTCACCATCAGGAGGGTAATTTCTGACCGCTCCTGGTGTGGCTTAAGGCGGTTGATGTGAAACACCCTGTGGGGTTGTCGGGGGTCTTGAGGTCTACTACATAAGTGGTCTGGCCTCTTCTCTCCAAAATTTCATACGGTCCAGTCCACCGGTCCTGGAGGGCCCTAAGCTCTCCGGGCTCCATGACCCACACCTTCTGTCCAGCATCCAACTCCACCGTCCGAGCATTCCGGTCGTACCACTCCTTCATGACGGCTTGACTAGCCTCCAGATTGTCTGAGGCTTCCTTCCACAGCTTGGCCATCTGGCTGCGGAACGCCAGCATGTAGCTGACCACATCACGGGGAAGCTTCTGGGAAGACTTCTCCCACCCCTCCTTCACAAGACTGAGGGGCCCTCTAACGGGGTGTCCATAGAGCAGCTCAAAGGGGCTGAAACCGACCCCTTCTGCGGCCCCTCTCGGTAGGAGAAGAGCAGACAGGGTAAGAGGACGTCCCACTTCCTTCTCAAGTCCTCGGGTAGGCTCCGGATCATCCCCTTCAGGGTCTTGTTGAAGCGCTCCACGAGCCCGTTAGTCTGGGGGTGGTAAGGAGTGGAGAACCGGTAGGTCACTCCGCACTCCTTCCACATGGCCTGCATGTAGGCCGACATGAAATTTGTGCCCCTATCTGACACCACGACCCTTGGGGAATCCCACTCGGGTAAAAATCCCCATCAAGGCCCGCGCCACCGCAGGTGCAGTGATGGTCCTCAGAGGGATTGCCTCCGGGTACCGGGTGGCGTGGTCCACCAACACCAAGATGAACATGTGTCCCGAAGAAGTCGGCGGGTCCATTGGCCCGACAATGTCAATTCCTACTCGATCAAAAGGGGTACCGACAACCGGGAGCGGTTCCAAGGGGACCTTCAACTTAGTTCCAGTCTTGCCACTCGCCTGGCAAGTCGTACAGGTCTTGCAAACGGTGTCAGAGGCAACTCGCATTCTGGGCCAGTAAAAGTGTGGGACCAAACGAGCAAATGTCTTGTCCTGGCCCAGGTGTCCTGCCAGTGGTATCTCATGTGCCGATTCCAGCAGGAAGGCTCGGTAGCATTGGGGGACCACTAAGGCCCTTGATGACCCATGCACCGGAGCCTTAGGCTCACTGTAGAGGAGGCCATCCTCCCAGTAAACATGGTAATTACCGGTCTCTTTACCAGTCGCTTGGGCTTCGGCCTGCTGCCGCATGCCTTCAAGCGTGGGGCACCTCTCTGCGCCCGACAAAATTCCTCCCGGGTAGGCCCTCCTTCCACCTGCCACTCTGCAGGGGTTGGCAAGTCCCCCACGGGAACAACATCCACCTCAGCGGACTCCGGGGTCACCTCCGCGGGCTCCCCATCCATCTCGCAGGGTGCATCCTCAAAGACGTCTTCTTGTCCAGCAGTGGGCTGGGCCATTGTTTCAGGCTCCAACCCGGGTTGAGTTCCTTGCCGGGCAGCCATGGACCGCGTGACCACGCAAGTCCACCCTGGTAATCCCAGAATCTCAGCGTGGGCGTTGAACTCCACCTCCTTCCAGGCAGTATGTTCCAGATCGTTTCCGAGCAGACAGACAACTGGCATTGCAGGGCTCACTGCAACTCTCAACAGGCCTGAGACTCTTCCCACTCAAAGGGAACTTGGGCCACGGGGTAATGACCCAGGCTATTATCAGCCATGACAACCGGGTGGAATACTTCAGGAATCACCTGCTCTGGGGACACCATCTGATGCCTTACCATCGTCATGCTGGTTCCCGTGTCCCTCAGAGCCTCCACCTCCTCCCCGTTCACCAGGACCCTCTGCCGGTACTTGGCAGTGTTCGAGGGTACCTGAACCCATGGGATCATCTCTCTTTCCCCCAGGGAAACTAAGGTCAAGCCTGTCCACTCACCCCCCTACCTAGGGACAACTCCTCCCCAAGCGCTACACTGGCCACCCCGGGGCTCTTACCTCCTGTGGGGGCTGGGGTCCTCTTGCGACACTGGGGATCCCCTTGTAGTGTCCAACCTCCCCGCACTCGTAGCACCGGACAGTTCTGGGCTGCTGACTCTTGTCAGGGTAAGTGGGTTTCTGGAATCCAGAGTGGGGTGGGGAACCTACCCCCTTCCCCTGCGGTCTATTTTGGGGGCCTTTAAAGAACTCCTTCTTTTATCTCCCCCTCTCTCTTCTGGGGAAAACCCTGTCCACCTTTCGGGGGTCTCCCCGGATCCCTTGTGGGACACCCGAGTGCTAACCCAGGTATCCGCCTCCTCCGCAAGTTCCCGAGGATCGGTCAGCTTGCGGTCCACCAGGTGTTGGCACAGCTCTGGAAAACATTTATCAAGAAGGTGCTCCCTTAAAAACAGATTGTACAGCCCTTCATAGTCACTCACTTCGCTGCCACGCACCCAACCCTCCAATGCCTTACGGGCATAATCAAAAAAATCCACCCAGTTCTGTGTGGGAAGCTTGTGGCTGTTGCGGAATTTCTGGCGATACTTTTCTGGAGTGAGGCCAAACTTTTAAGCAGGGCCTCCTTCATCACAGGGTAGTTCGTCTGAACCCCTTTGTTCAAGGTCAAGAGTGTGTCCCTCGCCACCGGAGGTATGTACCTATACAGGCCTCCCCCCCAGTAACTCTCAGGCACCCCATGGGCCACCAAAGACACCTCATACGCCGCCAACCACTTATCAATGTCATCCCCTACACTGAAACTGGCCATCACCTCCTTAGGTAGGTAAAACTTAGGCTCTCGTGGAGCCTCAGCGGGTTCAAGTTGCCCTGCGCCCCTATCTGTAATGCTCGGAGCTCTAATTCTTTCAGGCTAAGCTCATGCGCAAGTTTCCTCTCTTCCATGGCTAGCCTCGTCTCTTCTCGCTCCTTCTCCATCTTAGCAAGCTCTAGCCTCAATTGCCTCTCCTCCCTCCTGTCCTCGTACTCCTCCACAGACACACTGCTCGCTGACACACTACTGCCTGCCCTGGAACGTCTCCCTGGCAACACATTCTCACTGATGTCTATTTGCAGTAGGTCTAGCTCTCCTGGAGCGTCCGGCTCCCCTGTTCCTCGACCACTCTCCCTCCCGGGTGAGCCAATACCCGTGCCCTCAAGGCTTTCTGAAGCTCCTCTCTCTTGGCGCCTCGCTTGACGGACAACCCCATCCCCCGACAGAACTCCCTCAGCTGCGCCACCGTATACATTTCAAGGTTGGCCAGCTTGAACTCCATCCTGACAGGTGGGGCCCCAGACAACTTAAGGGGAAAACTACTAGGACGTAGGCAACAGGTTAACACAGGAGCTTGTACAGTCGGCAATGAAGGGCAATTTGCTAGGCTTGCATCTCACTAGGTGTTCCAATTGCGGCACACACTGAATCCCTGTAGGGTGCTGCACAAGCACAAGTCCTTATCCCACCGCTGAACACCAATGTTAGAACCGGGGTCACCGATTCCGACGCGGTAGCTTGGCGCAAGGCAGGAAGGCACCCGAAGGCAATGTGTTAAGCAGTTGTGCAGCACTCACTCACACTGACTCAGTAATGCGCACGCAATGAAGAGACACCACACCAGGCTGATATGTAAAACAAGACTCTTTATCTAATTCAAGTCAGAGCCATTAACGTGGAATTCCCACAACTTAGAATACGTATGGGTGATAATCTCAGGGCAACATCAAATTCATTTCGCTCCTTAAAAACATGAGTACATTCATTTAAGCACATCAAGACATCAGACCTTCATGCAGGAAAACAAGTGGTCGCAACAACCTCTTAAAATCGGGAACACTGTAGGTAATGTAGTGCATGTGATAACATAGGCATAAGTACATTCAGGTACATACAATTCAATAAAGACCTTACTGCCGGTATGCAATGCACATTAGAACCACTCATTAAGCACTTTCAGTAAAGTAACCTCCCTGGCGTAGGCATTCAATTCCAGGAGCACCCATTAAGAATGAATTCTCTTGCGAGGTAACATTTCCATCAGAGCAGGTACTTCAACTCATTGAGGCACATAGTCGAAGCATCAGCTTAGGCAGGTGTGGGAATACATGAATTGGCCACTTCTGTAGTACAACTGGCCCCCACCCGTGTAATCAGGCTCAAGGGGGCAGGTAATAGCAAGCGGCAATCAGGCCACATTCAATTTCAATTCAAGGCCCGGCCTCCTTCATACAAACACAGAGGGAGCAGTTACAGGTGACAGTACACTGGGGCATAGGCTCCTCCCTGGTATATTCAGTGCAGGGAGGTTGAAAGGGGAGGCGCCGCTGGAGCTGGTCTCCGTGAAAGCTAGAAACTCCCCAGGGCCTCCCGCACTCACCACTCTGTCCCGGTATGCTTGTAGGCCTCACGCAACGCCGGACGCCTCCTCCCCGGTCAGCCCGCTCCTGACTGCACGTGGGGCTTCGACCGGGGGAGGCGGACCGGCGCGCTGATGTCGCGGGTGAAGTTTCCAGGCTCCCTTCAGGAGGGGGGGGCGGCAAGACTCTCCACCAGCCCCCCCGGAGCCTCACTGATCCTCGACGTTGCGGCCGGCAGCAGGCCCCGGGCCTCTGTAGGCCTCGAGACCCGGGAGCCAATCCCAGCGCGGCCTGAGGGGGCGTCCGATGACGCGGCCGGTGCCCTCGTTGCCAGGCAACACCTCCCGCCACTCTCTAGGCCAGGCGCGGCCTTCGCTGTACCCGCGGCGGCCCTCCCTTTGCTACGGGGGTCACGGCGATGATCTGGGCTACGCAGTCTTCCTCCTTCTCCGCGCGGGGGCGGCGGCGGCGATTCCTGCGACGGCGTCACTGCCGGCAGCTCCCGGCGGCGGCGGTGAGTTTGGGCACAACAGCGCTTCTTCTCTCTACAGCGCGGGGCCCGCGGCGGTGATCTTGGGCACAGGGCGCTTTTCACCTCCCAGCGCAGGGGCCGCGGCGGTGATTTGGGGACCCAACGGGAGCGCTTTTCTCCTCACAGCGCTCGGTAGGACAGACAGTTTCTCCAGGCCAGCACCTCGTGGGCAGGAGGTTCGGGTGATACCGCGCTAGGGGAGCACCCAGCGCTTGTAACAGGGCAAAAAAGGGGTGGAGGTCCAGCGCTTAGAAGCACGGCGCTTTACCTGGTGATCCCCCAGTAGCAGCAGCGCTCACAGGGTCCTCAGCGCTTCAGTCCCAGCGCAGGTGGTAGCAGTATTTAGTTGCAGTTTCTTGGTTGTGACTTCTTTGAACGCAGTTTCTTGGTTGTAATCACTTGGGGGGAAAGGGTAGGGGATTGAGTTGGCAGGCACGAGAGGCAAGTAGGTGCCCTGCAAGCACACTGGAGGTGGTTCCCTGGGTCCCCTTACGCTGGGCAAGGTCAGCAGGTGGAAGGTGTTCCTCGTCTATCTCAGCACAGCAGTGCCTAAGCCCAGTCAGTACCAGTAGTGTAGGTCTCCCCCCTAGGCCCAACAGCCTGTACTCCGGCAGAGGTTCCCCCAGGTCCAGTGGTGCCCCAACTAACCAGCTAGGTTTCCCTCCAAGCCTCTTATACCCCTAGGTCAGGAGACCCTCCTGAAAGGCGGCAAAGCATAACTCCTCCCTGGGCTGGAAGGTTCTAGAAGCTTCCATCATGTCTGTCTATGAGGCCCAGAGGCGGGACGGCATGGATACAGTAACATTATGTCCCAGCCTGATCCTGACTACTGGTGCGTGCATGTACAATGGCCACTCCGCAGTAGCAGGGGCCTGTGGCAGCCATCTTGTTAGGAGAGAGCACCTGCACCTCAGCACTGTTTGGCAGTGGTAAGGCGCCCAGAGACCTAGGTCCAACAAAAGGTTAGTGGCAAAAAAAAATGAGGCGCAAAGAGAAAAAACGGGGTAAGACCACCCTAGGGCTGACAGGTCTAACACGCGTCCCCCCCAGCCGAAAGTGGGGAGAGCTACCCATCCTCTAGGGAGTTCTCATCGCTAAGGCGGAAAAACCGAGAGAGACCGTCAGCGTTGGCGTGGTCTACTCCGGGTCGATGTTCCACCCGAAAGTCCATCCCATGGAGGGAAATGGACCACCTCAACAATTTGGGGTTTTCGCCTCTCATCTGCATGAGCCAGCGAAGGGGTCGGTGGTCGGTTTGAATAAGGAAGTGAGAGCCAAAGAGGTTGGCCTCAGCTTCTTCAAAGCCCAAACCACGGCAAAGGCTTCTCGCTCTATAGTACTCCACCGCTGTTCCCGGGGCAGTAGCCTTCGAGAAATAAAGGCCACTGGCTGGTCTCGGCCGTCATCATTCAGTTGAGAGAGCACAGCTCCAATGCCATGCTCAGAGGCGTCTGTCTGCACGATGAATTCTTTGCCAAAGTCCGGAGTCCTAAGCACCGGAGTGGTGCACATCGCGTGCTTGAGGGTGTCAAAAGCTTCTTGACAGGCAGCCGTCCAGATGACTTTGCGTGGTTGCTTCTTTGATGTCAGTTCAGTCAGGGGGCCACGATGGTTTCATAGCCCTTGACAAACCGGCGGTAGTAACCCGTGAGACCGAGGAAAGCCCGGACCTCCGTTTGGGTTTTGGGGGCTCCCAGGCCGAGATGGTCTCGATTTTGGCCTGGAGGGGTTGCACCTTACCCCCGCCCACCAGGTGTCCCAGGTAGACGACAGATCCCTGCCCAATCTGGCACTTGCTGGCCTTGATGGTTAGGCCAGCCCGCTGTAGGGCCTGCAGCACCTCCTGGAGATGCTCCAGATGGTCCTCCCAGCTGTTGCTGAAGACAGCTATGTCATCCAGGTAGGCAGCAGAGAAGGCCTCTAGGCCAGAAAGTACCTGGTTAACCAACCGCTGGAAAGTGGCCGGAGCATTTTTCAGCCCGAAGGGCATCACCCGAAACTGAAAGTGGCCCTTGGGGGTGGAGAACGCTGTCTTCTCCTTCGCTCCGTCCGTCATGGCAATCTGCCAATATCCTGACATCAGGTCGATTGTACTTAAGTACCGAGCTGCTCCCAGCCGGTCAATGAGTTCATCCGCCCGAGGGTTCGGGTGAGCATCTGTCTTGGTCACGGAATTCAGACCACGGTAATCCACACAGAACCGAAGTTCTGGTGTGGTGCCCGGGGGGGCCGCTTTCGGCACCAACACCACCGGACTAGCCCAAGGGCTGCTGGAAGGCTCAATCACCCCCAGATCCAACATCTTGGCTACCTCACCCTGGATACTGGTCTTGACTTTGTCCGACAGCCTGTAAGACTTGGTTTTTACTGGTGGGCTGTCCCCTATGTCCACATCATGGGTACACAGGTGCGTGATCCCAGGAGTGAGGGAGAACAACGAGGAGTACTGCCCCAATACCTGGCGGCAGTCCCTCTGTTGCTCAAGGGTCAAGGATGGGGAGAGGACCACTCCCTCCACCGATCCATCCTTCTCTTGGACCGCCAGAAGGTCCGGAAGAGGCTCGCTCTCCTCCTCTTCACTCCCATCCGTCACCATCAGGAGGGTAATTTCTGACCGCTCCTGGTGTGGCTTAAGGCGGTTGATGTGAAACACCCTGTGGGGTTGTCGGGGGGTCTTGAGGTCTACTACATAAGTGGTCTGGCCTCTTCTCTCCAAAATTTCATACGGTCCAGTCCACCGGTCCTGGAGGGCCCTAAGCTCTCCGGGCTCCATGACCCACACCTTCTGTCCAGCATCCAACTCCACCGTCCGAGCATTCCGGTCGTACCACTCCTTCATGACGGCTTGACTAGCCTCCAGATTGTCTGAGGCTTCCTTCCACAGCTTGGCCATCTGGCTGCGGAACGCCAGCATGTAGCTGACCACATCACGGGGAAGCTTCTGGGAAGACTTCTCCCACCCCTCCTTCACAAGACTGAGGGGCCCTCTAACGGGGTGTCCATAGAGCAGCTCAAAGGGGCTGAAACCGACCCCCTTCTGCGGCCCCTCTCGGTAGGAGAAGAGCAGACAGGGTAAGAGGACGTCCCACTTCCTTCTCAAGTCCTCGGGTAGGCTCCGGATCATCCCCTTCAGGGTCTTGTTGAAGCGCTCCACGAGCCCGTTAGTCTGGGGGTGGTAAGGAGTGGAGAACCGGTAGGTCACTCCGCACTCCTTCCACATGGCCTGCATGTAGGCCGACATGAAATTCGTGCCCCTATCTGACACCACGACCCTTGGGGAATCCCACTCGGGTAAAAATCCCCATCAAGGCCCGCGCCACCGCAGGTGCACTGATGGTCCTCAGAGGGATTGCCTCCGGGTACCGGGTGGCGTGGTCCACCAACACCAAGATGAACATGTGTCCCGAAGAAGTCGGCGGGTCCATTGGCCCGACAATGTCAATTCCTACCCGATCAAAAGGGGTACCGACAACCGGGAGCGGTTCCAAGGGGACCTTCAACTTAGTCCCAGTCTTGCCACTCGCCTGGCAAGTCGTACAGGTCTTGCAAACGGTGTCAGAGGCAACTCGCATTCTGGGCCAGTAAAAGTGTGGGACCAAACGAGCAAATGTCTTGTCCTGGCCCAGGTGTCCTGCCAGTGGTATCTCATGTGCCAATTCCAGCAGGACGGCTCGGTAGCATTGGGGGACCACTAAGGCCCTTGATGACCCATGCACCGGAGCCTTAGGCTCACTGTAGAGGAGGCCATCCTCCCAGTAAACATGGTAATTACCGGTCTCTTTACCAGTCGCTTGGGCTTCGGCCTGCTGCCGCATGCCTTCAAGCGTGGGGCACTCTCTCTGCGCCCGACAAAATTCCTCCCGGGTAGGCCCTCCTTCCACCTGCCACTCTGCAGGGGTTGGCAAGTCCCCCACGGGAACAACATCCACCTCAGCGGACTCCGGGGTCACCTCCGCGGGCTCCCCATCCATCTCGCAGGGTGCATCCTCAAAGACGTCTTCTTGTCCAGCAGTGGGCTGGGCCATTGTTTCAGGCTCCAACCCGGTTTGAGTTCCTTGCCGGGCAGCCATGGACCGCGTGACCACGCAAGTCCACCCTGGTAATCCCAGCATCTCAGCGTGGGCGTTGAACTCCACCTCCTTCCAGGCAGTATGTTCCAGATCGTTTCCGAGCAGACAGACAACTGGCATGGCAGGGCTCACCGCAACTCTCAACAGGCCTGAGACTCCTCCCCACTCAAAGGGAACTTGGGCCACGGGGTAATGACCCAGGCTATTATCAGCCATGACAACCGGGTGGAATACTTCAGGAATCACCTGCTCTGGGGACACCAGCTGATGCCTTACCATCGTCATGCTGGCACCCGTGTCCCTCAGAGCCTCCACCTCCTCCCCGTTCACCAGGACCCTCTGCCGGTACTTGGCAGTGTTCGAGGGTACCTGAACCCATGGGATCATCTCTCTATCCCCCAGGGAAACTAAGGTCAAGCCTGTCCACTCACCCCCCCTACCTAGGGACAACTCCTCCCCAAGCGCTACACTGGCCACCCCGGGGCTCTTACCTCCTGTGGGGGCTGGGGTCCACTTGCGACACTGGGGATCCCCTTGTAGTGTCCAACCTCCCCGCACTCGTAGCACCGGACAGTTCTGGGCTGCTGACTCTTGTCAGGGTAAGTGGGTTTCTGGAATCCAGAGTGGGGTGGGGAACCTACCCCCTTCCCCTGCGGTCTATTTTGGGGGCCTTTAAAGAACTCCTTCTTTTTATCTCCCCCTCTCTCTTCTGGGGAAAACCCTGTCCACCTTTCGGGGGTCTCCCCGGATCCCTTGTGGGACACCCGAGTGCTAACCCAGGTATCCGCCTCCTCCGCAAGTTCCCGAGGATCGGTCAGCTTGCGGTCCACCAGGTGTTGGCACAGCTCTGGAAAACATTTATCAAGAAGGTGCTCCCTTAAAAACAGATTGTACAGCCCTTCATAGTCACTCACTTCGCTGCCACGCACCCAACCCTCCAATGCCTTACGGGCATAATCAAAAAAATCCACCCAGTTCTGTGTGGGAAGCTTGTGGCTGTTGCGGAATTTCTGGCGATACTTTTCTGGAGTGAGGCCAAACTTTTTAAGCAGGGCCTCCTTCATCACAGGGTAGTTCGTCTGAACCCCTTTGTTCAAGGTCAAGAGTGTGTCCCTCGCCACCGGAGGTATGTACCTATACAGGCCTCCCCCCCAGTAACTCTCAGGCACCCCATGGGCCACCAAAGACACCTCATATGCCGCCAACCACTTATCAATGTCATCCCCTACACTGAAACTGGCCATCACCTCCTTAGGTAGGTAAAACTTAGGCTCTCGTGGAGCCTCAGCGGGTACGCTGCCACTATTCAAGTTGCCCTGCGCCCCAATCTGTAATGCTCGGAGCTCTAATTCTTTCAGGCTAAGCTCATGCGCAAGCTTCCTCTCGTCCATGGCTAGCCTCGTCTCTTCTCGCTCCTTCTCCATCTTAGCAAGCTCTAGCCTCAATTGCCTCTCCTCCCTCCTGTCCTCGTACTCCTCCACAGACACACTGCTCGCTGACACACTACTGCCTGCCCTGGAACGTCTCCCTGGCAACACATTCTCACTGATGTCTATTTGCAGTAGGTCTAGCTCTCCTGGAGCGTCCGACTCCCCCTGTTCCTCGACCACTCTCCCTCCCGGGTGGGCCAATACCCATGCCCTCAAGGCTTTCTGAAGCTCCTCTCTCTTGGCGCCTCGCTTGACGGACAACCCCATCCCCCGACAGAACTCCCTCAGCTGCGCCACCGTATACATTTCAAGGTTGGCCAGCTCGAACTCCATCCTGACAGGTGGGGCCCCAGACAACTTAAGGGGAAAACTACTAGGACGTAGGCAACAGGTTAACACAGGAGCTTGTACAGTCGGCAATGAAGGGCAATTTGCTAGGCTTGCGTCTCACTAGGTGTTCCAATTGCGGCGCACACTGAATCCCTGTAGGGTGCTGCACAAGCACAAGTCCTTATCCCACCGCTGAACACCAATGTTAGAACTGGGGTCACCGATTCCGACGCGGTAGCTTGGCGCAAGGCAGGAAGGCACCCGAAGGCAATGTGTTAAGCAGTTGTGCAGCACTCACTCACACTGACTCAGTAATGCGCACGCAATGAAGAGACACCACACCAGGCTGATATGTAAAACAAGACTCTTTATCTAATTCAAGTCAGAGCCATTAACGTGGAATTCCCACAACTTAGAATACGTATGGGTGATAATCTCAGGGCAACATCAAATTCATTTCGCTCCTTAAAAACATGAGTACATTCATTTAAGCACATCAAGACATCAGACCTTCATGCAGGAAAACAGGTGGTCGCAACAACCTCTTAAAATCGGGAACACTGTAGGTAATGTAGTGCATGTGATAACATAGGCATAAGTACATTCAGGTACATACAATTCAATAAAGACCTTACTGCCGGTATGCAATGCACATTAGAACCACTCATTAAGCACTTTCAGTAAAGTAACCTCCCTGGCGTAGGCATTCAATTCCAGGAGCACCCATTAAGAATGAATTCTCTTGCGAGGTAACATTTCCATCAGAGCAGGTACTTCAGCTCATTGAGGCACATAGTCGAAGCATCAGCTTAGGCAGGTGTGGGAATACATGAATTGGCCACTTCTGTAGTACAACTGGCCCCCACCCGTGTAATCAGGCTCAAGGGGGCAGGTAATAGCAAGCGGCAATCAGGCCACATTCAATTTCAATTCAAGGCCCGGCCTCCTTCATACAAACACAGAGGGAGCAGTTACAGGTGACAGTACACTGGGGCATCGGCTCCTCCCTGGTATATTCAGTGCAGGGAGGTTGAAAGGGGAGGCGCCGCTGGAGCTGGTCTCCGTGAAAGCTAGAAACCCCCCAGGGCCTCCCGCACTCACCACTCTGTCCCGGTATGCTTGTAGGCCTCACGCAACGCCGGACGCCTCCTCCCCGGTCAGCCCGCTCCTGACTGCACGTGGGGCTTCGACCGGGGGAGGCGGACCGGCGCGCTGATGTCGTGGGTGAAGTTTCCAGGCTCCCTTCAGGAGGGGGGGCGGCAAGACTCTCCACCAGCCCCCCCGGAGCCTCACTGATCCTCGACGTTGCGGCCGGCAGCAGGCCCCGGGCCTCCGTAGGCCTCGAGACCCGGGAGCCAATCCCAGCGCGGCCTGAGGGGGCGTCCGATGACGCGGCCGGTGCCCTCGTTGCCAGGCAACACCTCCCGCCACTCTCTAGGCCCAGCGCGGCCTTCGCTGTACCCGCGGCGGCCCTCCCTTTGCTACGGGGGTCACGGCGATGATCTGGGCTACGCAGTCTTCCTCCTTCTCCGCGCGGGGGCGGCGGCGGCGATTCCTGCGACGGCGTCACTGCCGGCAGCTCCAGGCGGCGGCGGTGAGTTTGGGCACAACAGCGCTTCTTCTCTCTACAGCGCGGGGCCCGCGGCGGTGATCTTGGGCACAGGGCGCTTTTCACCTCCCAGCGCAGGGGCCGCGGCGGTGATCTGGGGACCCAACGGGAGCGCTTTTCTCCTCACAGCGCTCGGTAGGACAGACAGTTTCTCCAGGCCAGCACCTTGTGGGCAGCAGGTTCGGGTGATACCGCGCTAGGGGAGCACCCAGCGCTTGTAACAGGGCAAAAAGGGGTGGAGGTCCAGCGCTTAGAAGCACGGCGCTTTACCTGGTGATCCCCCAGTAGCAGCAGCGCTCACAGGGTCCTCAGCGCTTCAGTCCCAGCGCAGGTGGTAGCAGTATTTAGTTGCAGTTTCTTGGTTGTGACTTCTTTGAACGCAGTTTCTTGGTTGTAATCACTTGGGGGAAAGGGTAGGGGATTGAGTTGGCAGGCACGAGAGGCAAGTAGGTGCCCTGCAAGCACACTGGAGGTGGTTCCCTGGGTCCCCTTACGCTGGGCAAGGTCAGCAGGTGGAAGGTGTTCCTCATCTATCTCAGCACAGCAGTGCCTAAGCCCAGTCAGTACCAGTAGTGTAGGTCTCCCCCCTAGGCCCAACAGCCTGTACTCCGGCAGAGGTTCCCCCAGGTCCAGTGGTGCCCCAACTAACCAGCTAGGTTTCCCTCCAAGCCTCTTATACCCCTAGGTCAGGTGACCCTCCTGAAAGGCGGCAAAGCATAACTCCTCCCTGGGCTGGAAGGTTCTAGAAGCTTCCATCATGTCTGTCTATGAGGCCCAGAGGCGGGACGGCATGGATACAGTAACATTATGTCCCAGCCTGATCCTGACTACTGGTGCGTGCATGTACAATGGCCACTCCGCAGTAGCAGGGGCCTGTGGCAGCCATCTTGTTAGGAGAGAGCACCTGCACCTCAGCACTGTTTGGCAGTGGTAAGGCGCCCAGAGACCTAGGTCCAACAAAAAGTTAGTGGCAAAAAAATGAGGCGCAAAGAGAAAAACGGGGTAAGACCACCCTAGGGCTGACAGGTCTAACACGCGTCCCCCCAGCCGAAAGTGGGGAGAGCTACCCATCCTCTAGGGAGTTCTCATCGCTAAGGCGGAAAAACCGAGAGAGACCGTCAGCGTTGGCGTGGTCTACTCCGGGTCGATGTTCCACCCGAAAGTCCATCCCATGGAGGAAATGGACCACCTCAACAATTTGGGGTTTTCGCCTCTCATCTGCATGAGCCAGCGAAGGGGTCGGTGGTCGGTTTGAATAAGGAAGTGAGAGCCAAAGAGGTTGGCCTCAGCTTCTTCAAAGCCCAAACCACGGCAAAGGCTTCTCGCTCTATAGTACTCCACCGCTGTTCCCGGGGCAGTAGCCTTCGAGAAATAAAGGCCACTGGCTGGTCTCGGCCGTCATCATTCAGTTGAGAGAGCACAGCTCCAATGCCATGCTCAGAGGCGTCTGTCTGCACGATGAATTCTTTGCCAAAGTCCGGAGTCCTAAGCACCGGAGTGGTGCACATCGTGTGCTTGAGGGTGTCAAAAGCTTCTTGACAGGCAGCCGTCCAGATGACTTTGCGTGGTTGCTTCTTTGATGTCAGTTCAGTCAGGGGGGCCACGATGGTTCCATAGCCCTTGACAAACCGGCGGTAGTAACCCGTGAGACCGAGGAAAGCCCGGACCTCCGTTTGGGTTTTGGGGGGCTCCCAGGCCGAGATGGTCTCGATTTTGGCCTGGAGGGGTTGCACCTTACCCCCGCCCACCAGGTGTCCCAGGTAGACGACAGATCCCTGCCCAATCTGGCACTTGCTGGCCTTGATGGTTAGGCCAGCCCGCTGTAGGGCCTGCAGCACCTCCTGGAGATGCTCCAGATGGTCCTCCCAGCTGTTGCTGAAGACAGCTATGTCATCCAGGTAGGCAGCAGAGAAGGCCTCTAGGCCAGAAAGTACCTGGTTAACCAACCGCTGGAAAGTGGCCGGAGCATTTTTCAGCCCGAAGGGCATCACCCGAAACTGAAAGTGGCCCTCGGGGGTGGAGAACGCTGTCTTCTCCTTCGCTCCGTCCGTCATGGCAATCTGCCAATATCCTGACGTCAGGTCGATTGTACTTAAGTACCGAGCTGCTCCCAGCCGGTCAATGAGCTCATCCGCCCGAGGGATCGGGTGAGCATCCGTCTTGGTCACGGAATTCAGACCACGGTAATCCACACAGAACCGAAGTTCTGGTGTGGTGCCCGGGGGGCCGCTTTCGGCACCAACACCACCGGACTAGCCCAAGGGCTGCTGGAAGGCTCAATCACCCCCAGCTCCAACATCTTGGCTACCTCACCCTGGATACTGGTCTTGACTTTGTCCGACAGCCAGTAAGACTTGGTTTTTACTGGTGGGCTGTCCCCTGTGTCCACATCATGGGTACACAGGTGCGTGATCCCAGGAGTGAGGGAGAACAACGAGGAGTACTGCCCCAATACCTGGCGGCAGTCCCTCTGTTGCTCAAGGGTCAAGGATGGGGAGAGGACCACTCCCTCCACCGATCCATCCTTCTCTTGGGCCGCCAGAAGGTCCGGAAGAGGCTCGCTTTCCTCCTCTTCACTCCCATCCGTCACCATCAGGAGGGTAAGTTCTGACCGCTCCTGGTGTGGCTTAAGGCGGTTGATATGAAACACCCTGTGGGGTTGTCGGGGGGTCTTGAGGTCTACTACATGTGGTCTGGCCTCTTCTCTCCAAAATTTCATACGGTCCAGTCCACCGGTCCTGGAGGGCGCTAAGCTCTCCGGGCTCCATGACCCACACCTTCTGTCCAGCATCCAACTCCACCGTCCGAGCATTCCGGTCGTACCACTCCTTCATGACGGCTTGACTAGCCTCCAAATTGTCTGAGGCTTCCTTCCACAGCTTGGCCATCTGGCTGCAGAACGCCAGCATGTAGCTGACCACATCACGGGGAAGCTTCTGGGAAGACTTCTCCCACCCCTCCTTCACAAGACTGAGGGGCCCTCTAACGGGGTGTCCATAGAGCAGCTCAAAGGGGCTGAAACCGACCCCCTTCTGCGGCCCCTCTCGGTAGGAGAAGAGCAGACAGGGTAAGAGGACGTCCCACTTCCTTCTCAAGTCCTCGGGTAGGCTCCGGATCATCCCCTTCAGGGTCTTGTTGAAGCGCTCCACGAGCCCGTTAGTCTGGGGGTGGTAAGGAGTGGAGAACCGGTAGGTCACTCCGCACTCCTTCCACATGGCCTGCATGTAGGCCGACATGAAATTCGTGCCCCTATCTGACACCACGACCTTGGGGAATCCCGCTCGGGTAAAAATCCCCATCAAGGCCCGCGCCACCGCAGGTGCAGTGATGGTCCTCAGAGGGATTGCCTCCGGGTACCGGGTGGCGTGGTCCACCAACACCAAGATGAACCTGTGTCCCGAAGAAGTCGGCGGGTCCATTGGCCCTACAATGTCAATTCCTACCCGCTCAAAGGGGTACCGACAACCGGGAGCAGTTCCAAGGGGTCCTTCAACTTAGTCCCAGTCTTGCCACTTGCCTGGCAAGTCGTACAGGTCTTGCAAACGGTGTCAGAGGCAACTCGCATTCTGGGCCAGTAAAAGTGTGGGACCAAACGAGCAAATGTCTTGTCCTGGCCCAGGTGTCCTGCCAGTGGTATCTCATGTGCCAATTCCAGCAGGAAGGCTCGGTAGCATTGGGGGACCACTAAGGCCCTTGATGACCCATGCACCGGAGCCTTAGACTCACTGTAGAGGAGGCCATCCTCCCAGTAAACATGGTAATTACCGGTCTCTTTACCAGTCGCTTGGGCTTCGGCCTGCTGCCGCATGCCTTCAAGCGTGGGGCACTCTCTCTGCGCCCGACAAAATTCCTCCCGGGTAGGCCCTCCTTCCACCTGCCACTCTGCAGGGGTTGGCAAGTCCCCCACGGGAACAACATCCACCTCAGCGGACTCCGGGGTCACCTCCGCGGGCTCCCCATCTATCTCGCAGGGTGCATCCTCAAAGACGTCTTCTTGTCCAGCAGTGGGCTGGGCCATTGTTTCAGGCTCCAACCCGGGTTGAGTTCCTTGCCGGGCAGCCATGGACCGCGTGACCACGCAAGTCCACCCTGGTAATCCCAGCATCTCAGCGTGGGCGTTGAACTCCACCTCCTTCCAGGCAGTATGTTCCAGATCGTTTCCGAGCAGACAGTCAACTGGCATGGCAGGGCTCACCGCAACTCTCAACAGGCCTGAGACTCCTCCCCACTCAAAGGGAACTTGGGCCACGGGGTAATGACCCAGGCTATTATCAGCCATGACAACCGGGTGGAATACTTCAGGAATCACCTGCTCTGGGGACACCAGCTGACGCCTTACCATCGTCATGCTGGCACCCGTGTCCCTCAGAGCCTCCACCTCCTCCCCGTTCACCAGGACCCTCTGCCGGTACTTGGCAGTGTTCGAGGGTACCTGAACCCGTGGGATCATCTCTCTATCCCCCAGGGAAACTAAGGTCAAGCCTGTCCACTCACCCCCCTACCTAGGGACAACTCCTCCCCAAGCGGTACACTGGCCACCCCGGGGCTCTTACCTCCTGTGGGGGCTGGAGTCCTCTTGCGACACTGGGGATCCCCCTTGTAGTGTCCAACCTCCCCGCACTCGTAGCACCGGACAGTTCTGGGCTGCTGACTCTTGTCAGGGTAAGTGGGTTTCTGGAATCCAGAGTGCGGTGGGGATCCTACCCCCTTCCCCTGCGGTCTATTTTGGGGGCCTTTAAAGAACTCCTTCTTTTTATCTCCCCCCTCTCTCTTCTGGGGAAAACCCTGTCCACCTTTCGGGGGGTCTCCCCCGGATCCCTTGTGGGACACCCGAGTGTTAACCCAGGTATCCGCCTCCTCCGCAAGTTCCCGAGGATCGGTCAGCTTGCGGTCCACCAGGTGTTGGCGCAGCTCTGGAAAACATTTATCAAGAAGGTGCTCCCTTAAAAACAGATTGTACAGCCCTTCATAGTCACTCACTTCGCTGCCACGCACCCAACCCTCCAATGCCTTACGGGCATAATCAAAAAAATCCACCCAGTTCTGTGTGGGAAGCTTGTGGCTGTTGCGGAATTTCTGGCGATACTTTTCTGGAGTGAGGCCAAACTTTTTAAGCAGGGCCTCCTTCATCACAGGGTAGTTCGTCTGATCCCCTTTGTTCAAGGTCAAGAGTGTGTCCCTCGCCACCGGAGGTATGTACCTATACAGGCCTCCCCCCCAGTAACTCTCAGGCACCCCATGGGCCACCAAAGACACCTCATACGCCGCCAACCACTTATCAATGTCATCCCCTACACTGAAACTGGCCATCACCTCCTTAGGTAGGTAAAACTTAGGCTCTCGTGGAGCATCAGCGGGTACGCTGCCACCATTCAAGTTGCACCTGCGCCCCTATCTGTAATGCTCGGAGCTCTAATTCTTTCAGGCTAAGCTCATGCGCAAGCTTCCTCTCTTCTATGGCTAGCCTCGTCTCTTCTCGCTCCTTCTCCATTTTAGCAAGCTCTAGCCTCAATTGCCTCTCCTCCCTCCTCCCTCCTGTCCTCGTACTCCTCCACAGACACACTGCTCGCTGACACACTACTGCCTGTCCTGGAACGTCTCCCTGGCAACACATTCTCACTGATGTCTATTTGCAGTAGGTCTAGCTCTCCTGGAGCGTCCGGCTCCCCCTGTTCCTCGACCACTCTCCCTCCCGGGTGGGCCAATACCCATGCCCTCAAGGCTTTCTGAAGCTCCTCTCTCTTGGCGCCTCGCTTGACAGACAACCCCATCCCCCGACAGAACTCCCTCAGCTGCGCCACCGTATACATTTCAAGGTTGGCCAGCTCGAACTCCATCCTGACAGGTGGGGCCCCAGACAACTTAAGGGGAAAACTACTAGGACGTAGGCAACAGGTTAACACAGGAGCCTGTACAGTCGGCAATGAAGGGCAATTTGCTAGGCTTGCGTCTCACTAGGTGTTCCAATTGCGGCGCACACTGAATCCCTGTAGGGTGCTGCACAAGTCCTTATCCCACCGCTGAACACCAATGTTAGAACCGGGGTCACCGATTCCGACGCGGTAGCTTGGCGCAAGGCAGGAAGGCACCCGAAGGCAATGTGTTAAGCAGTTGTGCAGCACTCACTCACACTGACTCAGTAATGCGCACGCAATGAAGAGACACCACACCAGGCTGATATGTAAAACAAGACTCTTTATCTAATTCAAGTCAGAGCCATTAACGTGGAATTCCCACAACTTAGAATACGTAGGGGTGATAATCTCAGGGCAACATCAAATTCATTTCGCTCCTTAAAAACATGAGTAAATTCATTTAAGCACATCAAGACATCAGACCTTCATGCAGGAAAACAGATGGTCGCAACAACCTCTTAAAATCGGGAACACTGTAGGTCAGTGGTTCCCAAACTTTTGACTCCTGAGGACCCCTATTGAGTCACTACTGGAAGCCGAGGACCCCCAAGCAATTCGTACGATTTAAATTTCAAACATTAAAACAGTAATTCGAAAAAAATAAACACGTGTGCACACCAAACAGATACCCAAATTACTAAAGCTTTTAGAATTTTATATTGAAAAAATTTGCAAAATCGAAAGTTTTTTAATAGGAAGGTTGGTGCTGCATCTCGGCGACTAACTTTTCAATATTTGGCTTTATTTTAGAGTATGAGGATCCTGCTCCTGACGGGGCCGGACTGGAACCCAAAGCAGCCCTGGCAAATGTTGTCAGGCCAGTCCCCGTACGGTGCACACCAAGTGCAGTGAGTGAGCCTGGCCATTACAAAGCGGACTTTGGGGGCTCTCCCACCAAGAAAATTTGGTGAAAAATGGTGCATTCTACAACACATTTGTAATTATATATTGAATTGTATTCGCTTTCAAAGCATAGTAAATGATGACCTTACTATGCACCAATACAACAATCTTTTGGGGCTCTTCCATGAATCCTCCCTATCATCCTCCAACAGTGCCTCTCTTCTTCCCATAGCACCTCTGTCACATGTATTTCATTTGTTTTATAGCATCTCTCATATTAGTGTAGGGCAGTGGTTCCCAAACTTTTGACTCCTGAGGACCCCTATTGAGTCACTACTGGAAGCCGAGGACCCCCAAGCAATTCGTACGATTTAAATTTCAAACATTAAAACAGTAATTCGAAAAAAATAAACACGTGTGCACACCAAACAGATACCCAAATTACTAAAGCTTTTAGAATTTTATATTGAAAAAATTTGCAAAATCGAAAGTTTTTTAATAGGAAGGTTGGTGCTGCATCTCGGCGACTAACTTTTCAATATTTGGCTTTATTTTAGAGTATGAGGATCCTGCTCCTGACGGGGCCGGACTGGAACCCAAAGCAGCCCTGGCAAATGTTGTCAGGCCAGTCCCCGTACGGTGCACACCAAGTGCAGTGAGTGAGCCTGGCCATTACAAAGCGGACTTTGGGGGCTCTCCCACCAAGAAAATTTGGTGAAAAATGGTGCATTCTACAACACCTTTGTAATTATATATTGAATTGTATTCGCTTTCAAAGCATAGTAAATGATGACCTTACTATGCACCAATACAACAATCTTTTGGGGCTCTTCCATGAATCCCTCCCTATCATCCTCCAACAGTGCCTCTCTTCTTCCCATAGCACTTCTGTCACATGTATTTCATTTGTTTTATAGCATCTCTCATACTAGTGTAGGGTGTCAGAGCACTTTACATCACACACATACAGAAACAATGGGGAGATTTACAAAAAGTTGCGCAATGCAGCGCAGCCCCCGCGAGGCTGCGCTGCGTTGCGCGACAGGGAGGGAGCAGGGGAGCGCGATATTTCCAAAGCTATGGCTCTCTCCTCCCTTTTTCTTGCGCCGGCGC
The DNA here is from genome assembly GCA_963921515.1 of Calotriton arnoldi. Classification (NCBI taxonomy): domain Eukaryota; kingdom Metazoa; phylum Chordata; class Amphibia; order Caudata; family Salamandridae; genus Calotriton; species Calotriton arnoldi. The sequence goes on from CAWUFW010005693.1 coordinate 769,430, forward strand.
TGATTTCAGTAGCCTCGCGCCATGCACACACCTTATCGCTGTAGCGCTAAGGTGTGTGCATGAGTGCAGCATAGGTTTTGTACAGGAAGGGTACCCTTCCTGTACAAAATACTATGCTAGACACGAGGGAAAGCTTTTCCCACTTTATAGGCGTGCTGCACAGTGCAGCACGCATGCAAAGTCGGGAAAGGAAGGAGAAATGAAAGCATTTCTCCTTCCTTGTGCCTAGTTGAAAAGGGCGCAGTGTTCTCACGCTAAACCCAATCTACTGTTTTTAGTAAATTGGGTTTAGCGTGAGAAACCTTGGGTGGTTGCATGGGAACAAGTTTAGTGCTGGAAAGTAAATTACAAAAAAAGATTTTGCGTCGTTTTGTGTCACTTTTGTGACGCAAACATGGCGCAAAAGCTTAGTAAATCTCCCCAAAAGAATCATACGTGTGTAAATCAGTGTATAGAATGTTACATAGGGGAAAGGGGACTTCAAGGTGTAGGATTCACATGTCATCCATACTGGTAAGCATTTTTTAAGAGTGCTTGATTTGGAGAAGCACAAAATCTGGTTTCAGAATGTAACACAGTGGTTAGCGTTGACTTTAATTATAACAATTTAAATCTACTCAAACATACCTTTTGGCAGCATCAGGATAATGAAAGACTGGGAAAAAAAGATGGCATACTAACTTGTACAATGCAGTTTGTATGCAGCTCTTTGACGGCAGTTCATAGCTGACGTTGCTAGATTATGATTGTAACTTATGAACTGCACAGTAACAAAATAATCTCTGTGACAAAAGCAATAACCCAGCTATGCACATAAAATACTGTTTTATTAAAAATGCATGGTACACGTTCTTTGGAGCAGGCATATTAACCCTCTGCGCTACCTACCATCTCTCTCCAGCAGGTACATTAATCACTCGAGTTATCTTGACACTTTTATTGTTGTCGTAAAACTGCAGATTATACAAGGAACTTTGCATTGTTTTTAAGACAGCTGCCTGCGGACCCCCTGGGAATGTGTCAGGGACCCCTGGGGGTCCGCGGACCCCAGTTTGGGAACCACTGCTGTAGGTAATGTAGTGCATGTGATAACATAGGCATAAGTACATTCAGGTACATACAATTCAATAAAGCCTTACTGCCGGTATGCAATGCACATTAGAACCACTCATTAAGCACTTTCAATAAAGTAACCTCCCTGGCGTAGGCATTCAATTCCAGGAGCACCCATTAAGAATGAATTCTCTTGCGAGGTAACATTTCCATCAGAGCAGGTACTTCAGCTCATTGAGGCACATAGTCGAAGCATCAGCTTAGGCAGGTGTGGGAATACATGAATTGGCCACTTCTGTAGTACAACTGGCCCCCACCCGTGTAATCAGGCTCAAGGGGGCAGGTAATAGCAATCGGCAATCAGGCCACATTCAATTTCAATTCAAGGCCCGGCCTCCTTCATACAAACACCGAGGGAGCAGTTACAGGTGACAGTACACTGGGGCATCGGCTCCTCCCTGGTATATTCAGTGCAGGGAGGTTGAAAGGGGAGGCGCCGCTGGAGCTGGTCTCCGTGAAAGCTAGAAACCCCCCAGGGCCTCCCGGACTCACCACTCTGTCCCGGTATGCTTGTAGGCCTCACGCAACGCCGGACGCCTCCTCCCGGTCAGCCCGCTCCTGACTGCACGTGGGGCTTCGACCGGGGAGGCGGACCGGCGCGCTGATGTCGCGGGTGAAGTTTCCAGGCTCCCTTCAGGAGGGGGGGGCGGCAAGACTCTCCACCAGCCCCCCCGGAGCCTCACTGATCCTCGACGTTGCGGCCGGCAGCAGGCCCCGGGCCTCCGTAGGCCTCGAGACCCGGGAGCCAATCCCAGCGCGGCCTGAGGGGACGTCCGATGACGCAGCCGGTGCCCTCGTTGCCGGGCAACACCTCCCGCCACTCTCTAGGCCCAGCGCGGCCTTCGCTGTACCCGCGGCGGCCCTCCCTTCGCTACGGGGGTCGCGGCGATGATCTGGGCTACGCAGTCTTCCTCCTTCCCCACGCCGGGGCGGCGGCGGCGATTCCTGCGACGGCGTCACTCCCGGCAGCTCCCGGCGGCGGCGGTGAGTTTGGGCACAACAGCGCTTCTTCTCTCTACAGCGCGGGGCCGGCGGTGTTGATCTTGGGCACAGGGCGCTTTTCTCCTCCCAGCGCAGGGGCCGCGGCGGTGATCTGGGGACCCAACGGGACCGCTTTTCTCCTCACAGCGCTCGGTAGGACAGACAGTTTCTCCAGGCCAGCACCTCGTGGGCAGCAGGTTCGGGTGATACCGCGCTAGGGGAGCACCCAGCGCTTGTAACAGGGCGAAAAAGGGGTGGAGGTCCAGCGCTTAGAAGCACAGCGCTTTACCTGGTGATCCCCCAGTAGCAGCAGCGCTCACAGGGTCCTCAGCGCTTCTGTCCCAGCGCAGGTGGTAGCAGTATTTAGTTGCAGTTTCTTGGTTGTGACTTCTTTGAACGCAGTTTCTTGGTTGTAATCACTTGGGGGAAAGGGTAGGGGATTGAGTTGGCAGGCACGAGAGGCAAGTAGGTGCCCTGCAGGCACACTGGAGGTGGTTCCCTGGGTCCCCTCACGCTGGGCAAGGTCAGCAGGTGGAAGGTGTTCCTCATCTATCTCAGCACAGCAGTGCCTAAGCCCAGTCAGTACCAGTAGTGTAGGTCTCCCCCTAGGCCCAACAGCCTGTACTCCGGCAGAGGTTCCCCAGGTCCAGTGGTGCCCCAACTAACCAGCTAGGTTTCCCTCCAAGCCTCTTATACCCCTAGGTCAGGTGACCCTCCTGAAAGGCGGCAAAGCATAACTCCTCCCTGGGCTGGAAGGTTCTAGAAGCTTCCATCATGTCTGTCTATGAGGCCCAGAGGCGGGACGGCATGGATACAGTAACATTATGTCACAGCCTGATCCTGACTACTGGTGCGTGCATGTACAATGGCCACTCCGCAGTAGCAGGGGCCTGTGGCAGCCATCTTGTTAGGAGAGAGCACCTGCACCTCAGCACTGTTTGGCAGTGGTAAGGCGCCCAGAGACCTAGGTCCAACAAAAAGGTAGTGGCAAAAAAAATGAGGCGCAAAGAGAAAAAACGGGGTAAGACCACCCTAGGGCTGACAGGTCTAACAGGTACCTACAGGGCCACTTGTGCCTCCTCTGCATGTTGATGCACACAGGGGGTCAAAACATGTCCCACACTGTGTGCATGCACAGTAGTTCTTGAACGGCATCGACTTTTCAATCCATGCTGTGCGGGAACAATGTGAGGCATTTCCCAATACGGTGCCTTTTTGAAAAGCACCATGACCTTTGGAAGAGGAACCCCCTGTAAATGCCACGCCGTTCGCCAGACTATACTGTGTCTAAATGACATAGAAACAAACCTCATCAACTATCCGTTGGGGCGTTTTGAGTGAATGGAATAAAGAATCATACTGTTATATGTTCAACACTATTGCTTCCAAACGTCCGATCACTGGTTTCTTCCATAAAGCCAAAAGTATTTTCAGATTGTTAGATGCATTGTCTTTTAAGTCTGTGGATACATAAGTGATAAACATAATTTTAAACAAGTTTGCAAGACACCTCTGTAAGCTTCAAAACTGTCAGTCACCCGAAACAAATTACTTTCACTACATAGTATAATTTTTTTTAAAACATACTTGAAGTTATCTAGACTAAAACTATTGTTATCCATAAATTAAGTATAAATACTTAGGGCCTTATTACAATGTCGGTTAGAAAGCCTCCAACTGCTGGTTGGAGGTTTTCCAACCGACATGGTAGGTTTACAATCTGACCGCCAAATCACAATGTAGGCGGTCGAGGGTAAACCGGACGGTCAATACGACTAGGTTCCAAACATAATCCCTTAACGAAGGCGTTTCCGCCTTGGGGATTATGATGTTGGTTTCAGCCAGCAAATCCATGTCGGCCTTCTGGACATAGATTTGCTGTTGAAAAGCAACTTTGGGGTAGCCCAGCAGGGCCAACATCCCCCTGGCCCTCTGCATTTGGCCCTGAGGTGCCTGCCCCACGGTGCAGGGATGTTGTAAAACTTCAATTTTTCAATGGGAGCTTGAGCTGCGGGCCGTATCCTCCCCACTGTCCAACCCCTCCTCTTGGAGGGACCCCTGAATCTTTCCAACCCTCACCTTAGGGTACTTAAAGGCTTACCTGTGGGTGGGTTCCTAGATTGGTTGTGGGACAAGATTCAGATACCACATCAACTTCGACTGTCTGGAAACTCTGGACTTCGCTCTGGGCACTGAGACCGCATGAGGGAAGATCCCTGCTGCTCCTGGCCTCCTCGTCCTGCAAGCTTGTTGCAACGTCCATGTCGGTGCTTTGTACAGGTTCCTCACAAAGCCTGTGGACATCCAAGACACCTGAAGGAATCTTTAAAGCGGGGCTTAATATCATACGTGGTGGAAGGTTGGATACAGAAAGGGAATTCCTCCTAATTGGAGTGTTGCCCTCACACACCCTTATGGGTGTAATGCTTCATCATTGGGCGTTTTGCTCCTCGTGAGGGTGGCGCTGCAGTCCCCCACGGGCCCCACGAGAGGGCTCTTTGTCAGAGTTCTTTTTTGAGGAATGCCGCAGTGGTGAGTGATGTGTGATTGGGGATCGTGGGTTTTAAAAACACTGTGCTGGAACCTTCCAGAGTATTTATTCTTGGGTCCGTGCGGTGGCGTTAAAAACAGGTGAAAAAGAACACACCTCCCTATTGTCAATTAAGAAGGAGTGTGCCTTTTTTTGTTTCTTAGTGAGAAAAAGATGGTGAGTGGTGGGTTTTTGGACTAGTTTTTAGGTCTACATGTTTCACGCCTGAATGGTTCCTCGTGGATCCCGTGGCGTTTGGTCAGGACCAAGGGTGTTTAAAATGGTGAAAAAATTTAATGAAACAAGGGTTTGAGAAAGAGTCACACAATACACCCTGTAGAATTACCCTGATTCAGGTATCTTGTGGTCTTGGGCGACTCTGCACCCACTTGTTAGTGACCACCTTAATGAGAGGATCCAACCTGAAAGAAGAGAAATATAATATGCATAATGATTATACACTCGTGAAGTCACGAGTGGTTAATTAAATGCGTTTATTCTGCATAGGTATCTCTACCCATTAGTACATAACATATGTACTTGTGGTAGACCCTGATGGGCCAATTCACAGAACTAATCTGAGATAAAATCCTAAACTTACTACTTTTGGTATTCACAGAAGGCATTTAGTAGTAGTAAAGTTAGGACTCCTAACTTTACTACTACTAAACTGAGATAAAATCCTAAACTTACTACTTTTGGTATTCACAGAAGGCATTTAGTAGTAAAGTTAGGACTCCTAACTTTACTACTACTAAATGCCTTTTATGAATACCGAAAGTCGGAAAGTTAGGATTTTGTCTCAGTTTAGTAGTAGTAAAGTTAGGAGTCCTAACTTTACTAGTACTAAATGCCTTCTGTGAATACCAAAAGTAGTAAGTTTAGGATTTTATCTCAGATTAGTTCTGTGAATCGGCCCCTGTGTGACTAAGTAAAGTTCAAAGTGCACTTAGCGGTAAGTATATGTTTACACGTAAACGGGCCCTTTGGAGTGAGGAGGTCCATGGGCGTCAGCACACTCTCAACAGAAAACACACATAGAAATATCACAGTTTAAAAGTAAATAGTTGACACAGTAAAACCATACCCCAGTCAATACTCAGGGCGGCCTCCTCGGCAGTGAGACGCAGCTCAAGAAGTTACCTACAGTGGAGATTAAGGTAACAGAGTTGAGCGTTAAGGGGTTGATGCAAGAGCTCCTTAGTTCGGCGCTTTGCTATGCCAGCCGATTATCAGGGTGGACGGGGGGGTTCAAGTGGAATGGGCGTAAAAACAATTGGTCTCAATACGATATCGGTCGGAAAGCCATCCGACAGCTCATTATAGGCTCTCCGCCCCACATCAGAGGTCTCCGACTGACCGTGTCAGGTTTCACCGTCCAGAATCCTCAGGGTTGTGCCGATGCTCAAATGGGGTCCACCTCTCGACTGCCCCAAGTCCGGAATATAAATATACACAGACTAGTGAGATAGTCAAGTGAGGGAAGGAAAGGGTAGGGACAGCATGGAGGGAGATCTGAGGATGACACAGAAAAAACACCAGCTTTAGTAAACAACCAAAACACATCCAAAGGAGCTACTAGCACCAGAAACAAACTCAATATATTCACAAGAAATAACTACCTGTAGGAAAAAAGGGAAGGGGCGTTATCAGGAGAGAGAAGAGGGTGCTCGCAGACTTCCAACACGAAAGCTAATCTGAAGGGAGAATAAACAATGTGGTATGAAAATGCATAACATCTAACATGTCACATAACAATATCACCTTGAAGCATGAAACCACATCCTACATACCCTAGTTAGGAGAGGAACTGCTGGATATGCAAGCGCAGGATCTTCCTGGATGCCCCCCCTGTACTCTCTCCTAAAATATGAAAATAAAGAACAAAACCAGGTATAGGTGAAGCAGGGGCAATACCAATAGCACTCCAGTACAAGCGCAGCCGCTCTAAGACTGTGGGTTGTTCAATTCTCACAACACCACTAAGAATTGAGGGTAAAGTCACCAGTAAGATTGCAAGTAGTGGAAGGTACACAAAGTAAGAGCTTCATGAGTTACTATGACTGTCAGCAGTCCATATCCCACATGAATCCTATGGGATGATATGATACCAAGGCATCACAGTGCCTTCAAAAGCAACAAAAGAAAAAACAATAGTTGTGTGGAATCAAGTTATCCACACTTGAAGTCCGAGAACACACAAACGTTGCAGCAAGGGGCGCCCCGAGGAGACCCTGGAAAAGGGAGCACACCCTAAGGCTGAGCAAAAGTCAGGCTGTTGAGGGTCAGCTGTGCTCCCTGCATGAGAATGAGCTACAACGCGCTCTCGCCAACAGGGAACAAGGCACGGACCCCACACAGCCGCAGAAAGCTCAACTCTCTCCTCCGCAAAAGACCGCCGAAAGCGTGGCCTTGCCAACGGAGGAGAAGTGAGCGTGGCCAATTGTAGGAAGTTTCCCACAGCTAAGTCGGGTGGTGCAAAGCACCCTTACCGCCTCCGACGAAGTCCGAAGACGCAGAAGTTCTCCGGAGACTCACGGAATAATCAGCAGCGTTCTGCCTTCCTCTTCCGTCTAAATCCTGTTTCGACGTGCGTCGGGGTCACATGACAGCGTGACAGGCGCTATGGATGCCAGGAGTTGTAGTTTTCATTGGGCCGGCTGCTTCCGTTTTGCCGGCTCCCGTGTATGTCAGGGTTTACCGGGCCGATGCATCCTGACAGTACATTCCCCTTTCATAGAACACTGACAGACACAAGGTTTGGTTGGATATGTCTTATGGAAGGCAGCTACTAGCCCAGGGGCGGCTGGTGACATTTGAAAGTGGTGAGGCGTAGAATGATTGGCATACTGCACCGTAGCGAGCAAGCGTAGCGAGCGAGCCCGAACAACCTAAGGGGGTTCGGGGTGTTCTCCCCGAGAAAATTTTGAAAAAAGCGGAAAAATGGTGCATTTTCAAGCAAATTTGAGAAAGCAGGAAGGTTAATAAAGCAATTGTGAAAGTGCAGTTATTACATTAATAAAGAGATGTCATATAACATAGGTAGCTGCTTATTCAGTATAACCACAGAGCTTCATAACAGACTTCAAGATACAATGCATTTCTGAGTACCTCACAGATGTTTTTATTGAACAAACAACTAAACTGGTCGCAAAGTAGCTGCATTGAACATATTGTTTACTTTTTGTAAATGAAATCAGCACGTCTCTCTTTAAGTGCAGCAAACTTTTCAATAATTTTAATGTTAAAGTCTGGTATTTTTTAACTAGCTTGCTCTCTATAGAGAGCATTGCCAAAGCATTGAGTCTTTCCTCAAGCATGGTGTTTCTCAGGAAAGTCTTAATCCTCTTTAAGGTTGAAAAACATCGTTCTGACTCTGCTGTTGTCATAGATGTAGTTATGTAAATTTTTAGTAAAGCCACTGTCTCTGTAAGTGACTTTTCCATATTAAGTTTATGTATTAAAGCCAGCAAAGAAATGGCACTTTTGGCCTTCCGGTACACAGGCATTGCGTACAGTACAGTCAACTCAGTTCTCAGCTCCTCTTTTTTGAGCATAGGATAAGCTTCCACAACCCTCATTCAGAGCACGCTCAGGGAAAGATTCATCATATTTTGCAAACTGTTCACTTTGCAATAATGTGGCACTCACCAAATGTTTTGTGAAAGAAAACGTACTTGTGCCTGCACAATTACAATGTCACATATCTCCTTTGCAATTCGGACCAGAGTGGTGATGTTTTTCCTGCGGTTTGAAAAAGTAGAATGCTCTGGCAGTTTGCTGTCTAAATTGTCAACCCCATCTCTCACTTTGCTTATGCTTTGTACAAACATAGTGGTATATACTTGCACTTTGACAGTATCTATCTCTCGTGCTTGTAACTGATTGTATAACAGGTCGACAGCTACCATTATATCATGAAATAAAAACAGTAAGAACTGAAACTCTCTGTCTTGTAGTGTTCAGTCTGACTTTTGTAATCAAACTCATCATTGTCTTCTATGGCGGCAAAACATTTCTCAAGGTCCTCCCTATGTTCATAGATTAGGTTGACTGTACGGATGTTAAAGTTCCAACGAGTTGAGGATCCCCTTGGAACGCTTTTGTCCACAATCTCATGAAGTGCTTCCGTTCTTTTGGGGAACGTGAGAAGAATGCTGCCATGCCTCCTACATCCTGAAAGAAAATTCGTGTCTCGTTGATCTTTGATACTGCCTGTTGCATAATAAGATTAAGTTGGTGGGCGTAACAGTGCACATAATGAGCATTAGGGTACACATCTCAAATTCTTTTCTGTACTCCACTGAGGCTTCCACTCATTACGGACGCACCATCATAGCTTTGTGCGATAAGTTTTTTTTTTTGCGGCAGCTCTGGAAAAATTAAGCTCAGTTGACGCAGTATAGCTGCAGTAATGGTTTCTGCACTAGAGTCTCTTAAATGTGTGAAACCATAGAACCTCTCCACAACTTGTCTGTCATTGTCAAGGTACCGAAACACTAATACGGACTGTGTTTTAGTGGCCACATCAGTGGTGTCATCAGCCTGAATAGCCACAAAGTCTGTGTTTTGCAACTCTTGCACAATATGGCTTCTCATAATTTCGAGCATACACTCAAGGAGTTCATTTTGTATTGTTTTAGAGGTGCCCTTAAAGACTGTAGCACTTGCTAAATGTGCTTCCATTTCCTTGTCTATGCTTGCTATTAAATCCACAAGGCCTCTGAATATTCCAGGTTTTGAGGAACTTTCTGATTCATCATGGCCTCGCAATGCCAGTTCGAAAGCACCACAGAAACGAATGCAATCAATTATTTTGGATAGAATCTGTCTGTTCCTATCAACTGCTTCATTGTGTTTCTGTATTGTTTTGCGGTATGCATCGTTTATCTGCTGCTCAATCGGTGTGTCTCCCAACATTCCCAGTCTCGTCAGGTTTTCCATATGCTTTCTTGTGTGTGCATGCTTCTTTATTTTTTCAGACAAATGCTTCAAGTCTGTTACTCCTTCATTTGTCCAAGGAAACTCATCACCAAACAGCAAGCAGGGGAAGCAGAACAGAGAATTTCTTAAAGGGCACCCTGTAAGCCAATCAGCTTTTGTGTACCAGGCGTTTGAGAATGTACGTGTGGACAATTTTCCTCTGTCCTGGGAAGTTTTCTGTAGTTTTATGTCAGGCCGATGAGGTCCTAATTGCTTTATATGTAGTTTCTCTTCAAGTGGCCGTGCCTGGAATGTCCTTGTAATTAGCTGTTCTACTGTATTCATTATGCCGATGCTGGCCTTACCAATATGAAAGAAACCTGTCAATAATCAAAGTACAACGTATATGGTGTGGTGCAATAATATCAAATTTCAGTATAAATACATATATCTTGTGCAGTATCGCAATAAATCTCCAACAGCTCCCCTTTGCACAACATGACTGCTAAAAATACAGCCTTACTGGCTGCTGCCTCTGTGTGCCATAGTGGTTGCTGAAGGCACTGAAACAGACACTGCTTGAGGGCCTTGAAAAAGGCAAGGGATAGATAGTGGCTTTAACAACCGTTATTGCCCAAAGCACAGGGCTAAGGCTATTAGTAAATTCCATCCACTGAGGGTACAATGTTCAGAATGTGCACCCACCCCGACCACCATGTAGAGTGACCACATACATAGCCCTAACTCCAATCTAAAAACAAAATAGCATCAGTTTCCTTACCTTTAACACTGGTGTTTGCTAAGTCGTAGCCGGGATGAAAGAGCAGCAAAGGAGGTTGGGGCCCCTTGTTCTTCTTCCAAAAATTGCCCAAAAATTAGGTAATGGTTCAGGTTGCTGAAAATAAAAATATAACAATTTATTTTTGAAAACGTTAGGGTAATCAAACAAAGACTGGGGGGGAAAAACATAACGCTCCAATTTTTACCTTGCAGTTTGCATGCAGCTCTTAGATGACAGTTAATAGCTCACTGTTGTATGTTAGGATTTTAACTTACAAACTGCAAGTAACAAAAGGATATCTCTGACAAAAGCAGTGACTCACTGACCTATTTACATCATGTGCATTTTGTGATCTGCATCAGGTACATGTTCTTTGCAGCAGGCACATTAACCTTCTGCGCTACCTTGGGGTAAGTCAACAGCAGTCAAAAAAATACAAATCACAGTCAACATTGAGGAGGAGGCAGGGACTACACTACAGCATAGCCTTTTACCTTTTTACTTCTTTGCAGACACACCACCTACCAGCTCACTCCGAATGCCAAACTGTAGTTAAGTTTGGACTTGGCACTGGCAGCCATTTTAGGTGTAAATTCACAGGGTGTCACGCTACATGGGACCGTCCCTGCTGATGGCACGTGAGGTATGAGGTGCAAATTTGAACATTGATTGGGACCCTAAGGTTGTGATCGAGGATGGAAGCCTCCCACCCTCCCCGATTTCAGCCCTTGCTGCCAGAACTCTGCTCTCCCTCCACGCCTCTCATCCCTCCCTGGTTGCTCCCTCCGTAGTTGGTGCTTATTTATCATATGCAATTAACAGAGCCGATAGTTCTGGCTTGTTGTAGGTGTAATGTTACTTGTTGTATTTTATATCTGGATGCAATGACAGAAGCAGCAAAATACCTGTCGGGAGGCACACTACTCTAAGCACAGATTTTTAGCTTAGGTGTTTTTAAGCAATGCCCTTAATTACATCGGCCACGCCCCTTTGAGAGACCCCCCAGTTTTTTCATCCCTCTTATAGCCCTGTCACCAAGTACACAGTGCTCCATTGCAGGGTTTTCTTTTCATAACCAACTGAATTCTGCTCTTCGGTTACCCCCTATTGCCTAAACAAACCTGAAAAAGATCATTTGTGAAAGAAAAGCACGGGGCTGCAGCATTGTGTCCATGGTTGCAGGGAGCCATCTCGTGACCTTACCCACAAGACCTCTCTCACAACAATGCAATTTCCACAACCAGGAATATTGAGATACTGCAGGTGTGTTTTCCACCGAAGCGCGGGTTTACTAACAGTAAATCACTGAAGGTATTAAAAAAAAGGGAAACAAAACTACAAATCTGACAGCTTTATATAAAGTTACACTAAAAGTGAAAGCAACTTAAAGAAGGGGTTCTGGCAGCGGCGGCCCTCTGTGACGTATGTCGTCACGGACGCACTCGGAATTCGGAACTAAAACACTTTCTACCTGCCACCTCTTACCAAGTGATTATGGAGGATGTCAGTGCCATAAACTCCTTTTTTTCGAGATGCTCACCACAAGACATCCGGGAGCAGTAAATTGCCACCAGTGGCAGTCCGAGCACTTCAAACTTTGCCTTACCACTGGTGAGGACTTATGCCTTTGCCAGACCACATGTGCAAAGTTTAAACTTACGCCAGCCCAGTGAGGTGGCCATATTTGGAGTATTGTGTTCAGTTGTGGAAGCCACATTTCTAGAAGAGTAGAGATGGACAGGAGACAGTTCAAAGAGAGACAACAGTGATTCATTTGTAAAAGAATCAGTGCCAAGCCTCCAAAGTTTGCTCCGAAGGTCGTGTCACTACCAAGGCTATGCATCTTTATCCCACATCATGCCTTTTTCATCTGACATCCTACACTCCTTGACAACTTATCTCACAGGTTCTTTTTAATGTCCGATTCCTTATGCCACTTATTTCTGTTCCTCTTCTATCCGCTTTTATTTCTTTCTCTCTCACTTGTTCTGTTTCAAAGTCTTATAATGAAAACAAGTCCCATTCTCAAAAATGAGTATTGGTGGGCCCCACCTGCAAACACTTGTTCAACGTAAGCACGACAGGCAAACAACTTTGGTGCATAGATTTAACAGCATGTCCTCAGACTAAGACAAACTGATGCCGTGTTTTTACAGCTAGGAATCACGCGGGGAACTTGCAGCGTGGACGTGACGGACGTGGCAGCCATTTTTTGCCGTCCTTCCTTTATTGCCGTGAAAACACGCTGTTCCCGTTTCCGGAGAGCTCATCCCACGTGCCGCAACATTAAGATTAAAATGTTGACTGTATCTGTCATGGCCCCAGAGCTAACACAGCTGTTTTGTTAAATCAGAAAAGAATAAGCTTGCTAATGAACCAAATTAGGAATGATTTTTTTCCCCTTTTAGGAAGTGTGGTACTGGCTGGCTGGAAACAAACTTTGCAAACCAGTGTGGGGCCCCCGCCGGACTCTTACTTTAGTTTTCTTTTGATGCCTGATCTCAGCAGGTGAGATCATCAGATGGATGGATCTCGGAGTACGACTCTCACACGCGACGCGAGCCACAAGCACACCGGCATGAGCCACCACGAGGTCTGAGGTGTGGTTACGGCGGTGTGTGTCGTGTGCAGCGCGGTGACGTGACGTGACTGAGTCACGTGATGGACTGCTGCGCTGCGCGGTGTCTCAGCCAATCCTGGCGCTAATAGCAGCAACAATGTGCCAGGATTGGCTAGGGGGGCATGGTTACTCCTCGCCCATATGAGACCCGGGGGGCTGCTGTATGAAGCTCACCCTCCCTCGGGTCCCTCCCTCACCAGCAGCAGCTCTGCAGGGAAGCCTTCAAGCTACTGTGCGCATGTTCGGGCTGGTCATAAAAATGACCAGCCCAAAAATGGACATGCGCACTTCACTACAGTACTGTCTGCTGCAGCAGCTTAGTGCCGCGCTGAGTGGACTGTCACTCAAGCTGCCGCAGCCCCGCCCCCAGGCCACCCCCTTCAGCGCCATCCGCGATTGCAAGTTGGGTAGCGCAGCCGCCAGAAGCCACAGCCGCGTATTATTCAGCCAGCGGCAGCGAGACTTTAAGTTTTTAAATTATATTTATGCAGCCCTGTATTTATGGCAACGGTGAATGGGTCCCTGTGGCTTAGTGGGGCAACGCCCCAATGGACGCACCGCCGCTGTACTAGCCACGCTGCATGTACTGCCACAGCCGGCTCCCATGAATCTTCCTCAGCACCATACCCTTTCCAGGATACCAAATACCAGAGTTTGCGTTTTGTTATTCTGGAGTCTAGAATGCCCTTTACCTCGTATTCGGGGTCTTGTTGCACCCAAATAGGAACAGGTTTTTTTTAACAGGACTATGTGATGGCTTCAACAAAGAAACATGAAAGACAGGATGTATACGAAAATGTGCGGGTAGCCTCAATTTCACTGAAACCGGATTGATGTGTTTCACCACCCTGTAGGGACCTATGTATTTGGGGTTGAACACACTGTGTTTCTTGAACCTGATGTTTTTTGTTGACAACCAAACCAGATCCCCTTTCTTATATGTAGGGCCTGGCCGACGGTGTTTGTCTGCCTGTCTTTTGTATTGCTCTTTCGCATGTTGTAGGTTGGTCTGTGTGTTGAGCAAAGTCTTCCTTATGTGAAGCATTCTTTTGTGTACCTCAGGGAGTCTTGTGTTGTGGTTGGGAAGAACAAAAGGCGTAAATCGGGGATGAAAGCCATAGGTGCTAAAAAAGGGCGTGTGTTGTGTGGAAGAGTGTGTGGCACTATTGTAGGCAATCTCAGCTAGCCATAACCACTCCACCCAGTTTTCTGTGTGATTGTCCACATAACACCTTAGGTATTGCTTTAGGGTCTGATTCAGTCTCTCGGTTTGGCTATCGGTTTGGGGGTGGAAACTGGTGGAAAGCGAGGACGTTATTCTTAACGCAGAACACCATGTTTTCCAAAAGAGAGCGGTGAACTGAGTACCCCTATCGGACACTATAACCCTGGGAAGGCCATGTAGTCTGACTATGTGTATCAGCAATAGGTGTGCCAGTTGTCCTGCAGACGGTACTTGTTGGCAAGCTATGAAGTGTCCCATCTTGGAGAGATAGTCAACGACCACTATTATGGCAGTGCATCCTTGGTCCCCTGGCAATCCCACTATAAAGTCCATTGAGATTCTTTCCCACAGTGATTCTGGTGTGGGTAAAGGCTGAAGAAGGCCTTGGGCATTGCGATGATCGGTCTTCATCTGGGCACAGGTGGAACAACGTTTCACACATAGCAGAACATCAGGACTTACTGTGGGCCACCAAAATTGTCTCAATACTTTCTCCAATATTTTCCTCCCACGTACGTGGCCGGCGGCAGGAATGTCATGACACCATTGACATACAAGCTTTCGTAACTCCAGAGTAGGAACCAGTACTATTTGTTTGTTCATGGGGATCCCATGCCTCATCTGCCATTCCGGGTGGTGTTTCATCCAACTCCTCCAAGCAAAGGACTGTATACCTCGTCTAACCTTCTGCAGAAAGTCGTTTGTTTGTACCACACACAACACTTTACTGGGTTCGATAATGGCCTTTTCAGTCATGGTTTGTTGGGTGACGGGGTTTTCTTGTCGCATGAGCGCGTCTGCCTTCCTGTTCTCCGTGCCTGGTCTAAAGGTAACTATGAAATGGAACTCGGCGAAAAATAGCATCCAGCGGAGTTGGCGTGGAGTAAGATGACGGGCGGCTCTCATGAACTGGAGATTGCGGTGGTCTGTATATACGGTGACTTGGTGTTGTGCCCCCATCAGCCAGTGCCTCCACTCCAAAAAGGCGTCTTTAATGGCCAAGAGCTCCTTCTCTGCGATGGTATAGTTTTGTTCTGTGGGATTCAGCTTCCGGGACATAAATGCTATCGGATGTAGCTGGCCTGTAGTTCTGTGCCTTTGAGATAAAACCGCTCCTACCTCCACTTCGGAAGCGTCAGCTTCTACTATGAATGGGAGTTCCGGATTGGCGTGTGTGAGAACAGGGGCTGAGGTGAATGCCTTTTTTAGTAGCTCAAACGCGGTCTGTGCTTCTTTTGACCAAAGAAAGGGTACGTTCTTCCTCGTCTGTCTTGTTATCGGAGCTACCAGTTTGGAGAATTGATGTATGAACCTCCGGTAGAAGTTGGCGAACCCCAGAAAACTTTGGATATCCTTAACGTTCTGGGGGCAAGGCCATTCGATGATAGCCTTTATCTTCCTTTCTGCCATCACTTGTCCTGACGGGGTGAGCATAACCCCTAGAAATTCCACTGTGGTCACATGAAATTCACATTTGCTTATCTTGCAGAAAAGACTATGAGCCCGTAATGCGTGTAGGACGTGGCTCACATGTTGTACATGTTCCTCCTCCTTAGATGAGTATATGAGGATGTCATCAATGTACACCACGACGAAGCGATCCAGGAAGTCGCGGAGCACATCGTTCAAAAAGAACTGAAAAGCCGCAGGGGCATTGCAAAGCCCAAATGGCATGACAAGATACTAAAACAACCCGTACCGGGTCTTGAAGGCCATTTTCCACTTGTCTCCAGCACGCATACGGACTAAATGGTATGCCCCTCTGAGGTCTAGTTTGGTGTATATGACAGCAGTTTTGACTTGTTCCAGAAGAACGGGAATCAGAGGTAAGGGGTATTGATTCTTTACGGTGATTTGGTTTAGCGCTCTGAAATCTATGCAACATCTCAAATCCCCGTTAGCTTTCGGGATGAAGAAGAGGGGAGAAGCCGCAGGAGATCTGGAGGGACGAACGAAACCCAAGGCAAGGTATTTATCCAGATACTGCCTGAGATGCCGGTTTTCTGGTTCCGTGAGGGCGTACACCCGTCCGCATGGAACCACTGCTCCAGGAAGAAGGTCTATCCGGCAGTCGTATTCACGATGTGGCGGGAGTTTCTCGGCCATCATGTCGCTGAACACATCTGCATATTCCTGGTAACAAGTCGGCAGGGTCACGTCTTTTTCAGCAGCCGTTGCGATGTGATGTCGCAAGGCTAAGGCTTTGGAGGGAAAGGAGGGCAGAGTATTGCAATGGCTTTGGCAATATTCCGACTGCATCAGCAACACCTTGTTAGACCAGTCTATGGTGGGTTCATGCTTCTGTAACCACGGGAGGCCTGGGATCACTCCATACTGGGGTGCTTGGATGATGTTGAAGGATAACATCTCTTGATGGTGGTCTTTGTTAGACAGCTCATACTCAGGGGTGGTGTAACGAATCGGACCGGATTCCAGCTCCTTGCCATCCACCGCATACACCGCCTCCGGGGTTCCTTTCTGTAGTAAGAGCACTCCTAGCCTTTGGGCTTCCGTCTTGTCCATAAAGCAACCAGTAGCTCCTGAATCCACCATGGCTCTTAGTATTTTCTGGTCTTGGTTTACCATAATTTCCATGGTGATAAAGAAATGTTCTGACTCCATGAGAGAGTGTTGATTCACCGAAGGGATCGTGTTATGGCTTGATGGTCCCCCTTCTGTTACCTTCAAGCTCTGGAGTTTTCCACCCCCCTCTCAGCTGTTACAGTAGCCACTTGTCCGGTACGAAAACGACCACCACGTGGCTTGATGGGGCAGTCGCGTAGAAAGTGGCCTTTCTTCCCGCAATAGAGGCAAAGGCCCTGTTTGCGTCTATGGTCTCTTTCGCTGAGGGTCAAAGATGCCCTGACGGTTCCGATCTCCATGGGCTCAGGCTTGAATGTTCCAGGTTCAGTGGGTTTCGACCGATCTAACGTTGGGGTGTATCTGTCCTTGCGTTTAGTGTCTCCTTTACGTTCTCTCAACCTGTGATCTAGTCGCATGGTTAGGTCTATCAGCGCTGCACATGTCCGGGGTTGAGGGTCTATTTGGGCTATGACGTCCTTCAATTCGTCTTTGAGTCCTTGATAGAAAAGGACGGCCTGTTTGGATTCAGGCCAGTCTGTCTCGGCCACCAATCTCCGGAAATTGTTGAGATAACTGATCAAGTCAGAGCTCCCTTGTTTTAGCTCTAATAAATCCCTGTCCGCCGAAAAGGTCTCAGCCCTGCGGTCAAACGTTTTTTCGAATGCTTTTTTGAACGCATCCCAATTGTAGAGCAAAGGGTCATCTCTTCGAACTATGGGAACCAACCACTGCTGCCTCACCTGCCAAGTACGAAATCAAAAAAGCCACTCTGGCCTGGTTGGTGGCAAACATCTTCGGCTTACATGTAAAATGGAGCATTATCTGAGTCATAAAAACCTGTACCTTATTAGTGTCCCCATAATATCGCTCTGGGTGAGAGGCTAGGGGTATATGTGATGGTACTTCTACTACTACAGAAGGGGGGTGTGGGATAAAACGATCCCCCTGCATCAAAAGGGTTTCTATGCATCCTGTCTACCTTTGCTTGGAGTGCAGCTGTTTCAGTACGTGAGGCTGTGAGCTCGGTTTGTACTAATGCTAGGGCTGCTATGACATCTTCCAAGGTGGTCATTTCTACCACCAGCACAACCGGGAGGATACGAAATTCGCGGGCCGATTATTCTGTCAGGTTTCACCGTCCAGAATCCTCAGGGTTGTGCCGATGCTCAAATGGGGTCTACCTCTCGACTGCCCCAAGTCCGGAATATAAATATACACGGACTAGTGAGATAGTCAAGTGAGGGAAGGAAAGGGTAGGGACAGCATGGAGGGAGATCTGAGGATGACACAGAAAAAACACCAGCTTTAGTAAACAACCAAAACACATCCAAAGGAGCTATTAGCACCAGAAACAAACTCAATATATTCACAAGAAATAACTACCTGTAGGAAAAAAGGGAAGGGGCGTTATCAGGAGAGAGAAGAGGGTGCTTGCAGACTTCCAACACGAAAGCTAATCTGAAGGGAGAATAAACAATGTGGTATGAAAATGCATAACATCTAACATGTCACATAACAATATCACCTTGAAGCATGAAACCACATCCTACATACCCTAGTTAGGTGAGGAACTGCTGGATATGCAAGCGCAGGATCTTCCTGGATGCCCCCCCTGTACTCTCTCTCTCCTAAAACATGAAAATAAAGAACAAAACCAGGTATAGGTGAAGCAGGGGCAATACCAATAGCACTCCAGTACAAGCGCAGCCGCTCTAAGACTGTGGGTTGTTCAATTCTCACAACACCACTAAGTATTGAGGGTAAAGTCACCAGTAAGATTGCAAGTAGTGGAAGGTACACAAAGTAAGAGCTTCACGAGTTACTATGACTGTCAGCAGTCCATATCCCACATGAATCCTATGGGATGATATGATACCAAGGCATCACAGTGCCTTCAAAAGCAACAAAATAAAAAACAATAGTTGTGTGGAATCAAGTTATCCACACTTGAAGTCCGAGAACACACAAACGTTGCAGCAAGGGGCGCCCCGAGGAAACCCTGGAAAAGGGAGCACACCCTAAGGCTGAGCAAAAGTCAGGCTGTCGAGGGTCAGCTGTGCTCCCTGCATGAGAATGAGCTACAACGCGCTCTCGCCAACAGGGAACAAGGCACGGACCCCACACAGCCGCAGAAAGCTCAACTCTCTCCTCCGCAAAAAATCGCCGAAAGCGTGGCCTTGCCAACGGAGGAGAAGTGAGCGTGGCAAATTGTAGGAAGTTTCCCACAGCTAAGTCGGGTGGTGCAAAGCACCCTTACCGCCTCCGACGAAGTCCGAAGACGCAGAAGTTCTCGGGAGACTCACGGAATAATCGGCAGCGTTCTGCCTTCCTCTTCGTCTAAATCCTGTTTCGACGTGCGTCGGGGTCACGTGACAGCGTGACAGGCGCTATGGATGCCGGGAGTTGTAGTTTTCATTGGGCCGGCTGCTTCCGTGTTGCCGACTCCCGTGTATGTCAGGGTTTACCGGGCGATGCATCCTGACAGACGATTGGTACCATGCTAGCTGTCAGAGGGAAACCCGCGGGGGAATACTGCTCTGCTTCCGACGGGCTGTAGGGCCTCGTTCGGGCAGCGTTCGGAAATGTAATCCCTAATAGGCAGCAAAGTCAGTCTCGTCTCACCTGTTCGATTACAATTTAGCTTTTTGCCTGCCCTTTCACAACGGTCAGCCCGCCATGAAAAGGCCGCTATGGGGCCTGGGGGGCACATGTGGTGCCTCCCTAAAATCCATGTACCTAGTGGCACGCCCCGCTTGGTGCTAGTGCCTGCCAGACGGTGCAGTGATGTTTAAACTATGTCATTAGGGAATTTCCCCTCCCCTGTAATTATTTATGGTCAAAGCCCTCTTTACTGTTTACTACTATTCCAGAGAAAAAATCAAATATTTAACTTCAATATTTTCTCCTTCGAGAATATCATACATTATTCACTTTGATAAAACAAATTAACGTGCATAATATCTTGAAGTATCATTACCAGCATGCAACAAACACCACAATTGTAGCTGTCTTGTTGCTTTTGGTTAGATTGTACCACCAATTCCCATAGATCATAGTCGGGATGCTTCACAGCCTGTAAGAAAGCCCTTTTGAGACATATGAATGGATAGGTTAAATATTACAGTTTGTCCATCAGAAGTAATCAATAAGAATAATACACCTTTGTCACAAATAATGATCAATTTGTAAAAGAAAATTTAATTTTTGATATTTTTTGTTGTTGCAAACTTAGAACTACAAAAGAGATAATGGAAACTGTTTTTGGGAAAGGGTACCTCCAATTTCTCAGGAAGTCTTTGTAGGTCTGAAGATTTGCTGTCAGTGAATCATAAACTATACGTTCCTTTGAAAAAGGTTTCAAAATCTGAGGACATTATATTAAAAGCAGCTGGAAAAACACCATCAGCAAGACAAAGGTAATAAATGAATGTTTGTTGTACTTTAAAACCACTTTTTCTATCATTATAGTTCTTGAAAAATAATGTTTGTTGAATAATACCTAACATAAAAATAAACATGAAAACGGGGCGTGGCTTGGACGGCAGAGCCGATGGCTGCCTGATCCCGTCTCTCTGTCGGATACGGAGACGCCATGCCTGGATTCCGGAGCTCCTGGGTCCGATTTTGTTCCTAAACACCAGGCTTAGATTGCTGATGGAGCGCTGCTCCTATGGGTGATACCGAAGTTTTTGGACAAGGGCTGTTCAAAGAATAATTGCCGCCGCAACTCCGCCATCCGAAACAACACAAAGAAACAAAATGGCGGACGACGACGAACGATATTAAAACCAACTTTAAAGGCATGAAAATAAACTGGTTCGCCCTGCTGAGCACCAGTTTTGGGTGAATTGATTGACCGCATCTATCAACAAGGTATGCTAACCTTTGTTGCCACATTATAGAGCTTTTTTTATCACGAGTGACCTTTACTAAAGCTGACTGACTCTAAGATGGCGGCTGCTTGAAAGATACGAGTGGCGTTTTAATCTTCTCTCGCGGAGCTGCGCTACAGGCTATTGGCAATTCTGGGCATTTTTGGTGATAAGGCTGTGTCTGCTGCCTGTGGGAAACATTTTTATTCAAAAAATCGATCTTCTCAGCACGACGATCCTCCTCAGTGCGGTGCCTGACCCTAAGATGGCGCCCGGGACTTAGTTTTCAGCAAAATCAAATCAGCAATACAGCCATCTGAAATTGCTGCACCATAAAGCTCGCTTCAATCCCTTTCTCTTACTTCAAGTGGGGGGGCTCTCTGCCAACACTATCAGCCTGAGTACATTTAGCCTGCGGATGCCGGAGTAACCACCACCGTCAACTTTGCTGTGTTTGGAAATCGTAGGCGCAAAATAGCGAATTGCGAAAGTCTTACGATCGGAGGTCCGTGCTCCAGCGGAATTCTGCAGTGTGACTGTGGTCGATCCCCCTTTTTCAGAACAATTTAAGTAAGCAGATCGTATGGACATGATTCTTAAGAAATTAGCGGACGTTCATGATCTAGCTAAGTCCACCAAACAAAATACGGACACGATGCAGCTGGAATTAGCTGCTATTCGCGCAGGACTTAAACACAATCAACTTAAAAATGGCAGCCGCTGAGCAACGAATTAGCGATGTGGAGGATGGTTCCTTTCAGACATGCAAAGAGCTGAAATCACTTAAGGAATTGACAACCAACCTTAAAAGACAGTCAGCCGAGCTTGAAGATAGAAATAGGAGGGGCAACATTAGAATTCTTGGGGTTCCGGAAAATTCAGAAGATGCAGCGGGATCATGTATAGCTTTTCTGGAGGACTGGATACCTCAGTTCCCTGGTTTCAAGTTCACAAATCCTCTAGAACTAGACCGGGCGCATAGAATCCCAACATTCAACGCTGCTTTAAGACAAACTCCCCGTCCTATCATCTGCAGACCGTTGAGATTCCAGCTAATGGAAGCTATCCTCAACTACGCCCGCAAAAATCGACAGCTTGTCTGGAACGGCCACAAAATAATCTTCACGCAGGATTATTCTAAACCCACGGTGGATACTAGAAAGGGCTTCCTTATCCTACGAGACAAACTAAGAGACAGGAATATCCAGTTTTCTTTTGTTGGCCTGACGAAATTCAGAATCATAGTTGGTGGTCGGCATCATTACTTCACAGACCCTATAGACTTATCGAATTTTCTTGAAGGCCCTCTTACTCAGGACATGGATTCTTCTCAATCTTTGTCCTATAAGAGGAAGTCATGATATGTATGTTTCTCTAAATATATCTGTTTATATGTTCAGTGATATATGTTGGTCCTTGATGGGTTAATCGTACTAAACGTTCCAGCCACCAGCGATCATCTTTTCCTTTTCTTTCTTTTTACCATGTGAGTATTATAATCTTGGAGGTTAGCTCCTGTTTACTTAGATAGCCCTCTTTTGCACAATGGTTACCTAGGGAGTGCCTATATCTGTTACGGCCACCGTTTTCGAACAGAATTAAAAGTGTAGGGATTATTTTTATTCATATTTCTCTCCCTTGATAATAGTCTGGTTAACAAATGTGTTTGCTTGCATCACATATTTCGCTTTGTTTTATAAGGTATATTCTGGGAGTTTCTTATCATGTTAAATGAAGTAACTCCGTTCGACAGTTTGACGCTCCTGCCATCGCACCTCCTACATTCAAGGTTTGCAGGGAAGGGTGGGGATGGAGGGGGAGGTGCGAGGGGACTCCCAGGAATGGTGGTTTGATATTGGTTGTGGGTTTTTTTTTGGTTCTTGGGTATCCCCTGCTGTTTTTTGTTTCTTTCTTGCTTTCTTTTCTTTCTGTCTTTTGTTCTTTTCCTATGGTTTTGGAAGTCTTACGGGTCTACTATTCAAGAGTGCCTATGTGCTACTTCTTTTAGGAATACTGTTGATATACGTGGTTTGCCCATTGTCAATATAAGTTATTTGTTGGTAATTAATGTGCCTTGTGGAAGCGTTCTGGGGTTTATGAGGACATTTTATATCTTATATATAATGCATGCGTTTAGGACATCCTGTTTTTGCTTATATATATGATGGCTCAAACTAGATCATACAATATTGCAGAATATCTTAACATAGTATCATTAAATGTCAAAGGGCTCAACCATCCAATTAAATGCCGTAAAATCTTTGATTACCTAGCCAAAACTAAAGGAGACATCATTTTGTTACAAGAAACAAAGTTGTCTGGGGAAGATGCTACTTTCATTAAACATAACTGGATTTCACAAGTGGCCTGTTCACCGGCAGACCACAAAAGGAAGGGTGTGATAACTTTGATAGCCAGGAAAGCCAATATCTCATTGGAATCGCAAACTCATGATGGTAATGGTAGATTACTAGTTACCCCCTTAAGGAAAGGAGAGGATTCCATGCATGTGGTAAATATATATGGCCCCAACACAGATGACCCAGACTTTTGGGAGGAGGTTCCGAACACTAAAGAAGGTCTTCCCCAGGATGATCTCATCATAGTCGGTGGTGACTTTAATATTCCGTTAGATCCGATAATTGATCGACAATCTACATGCAAATATCAACCCACAAAGTCGCACACAATAATTCGTAATATATGTTCCAAATTCAACCTCAAAGATACCTGGCGCCTTCAACACCCAGATACTAGAGATTATACTTTTTATTCGGCCCCACATAATTCATACTCCAGAATAGATTACATTCTTATTTCTGGTTCATTTACGCACTTAATTGAACGCTCAGATATTCTACCCAAATTAGTGTCTGATCATTCATGTATTGATGTCAAACTGGCTGGTAGTCACAATGGACCTTCACCAAAAAGATGGCGCTTTAACAATGATGTTTTAACTGATCCTGAAGACAAAAAGAAAATAGAAGAGGCTATTGCAGACTATCTTAAGCACAATGACATTGCAGAAACGAATGTAAATACCCTTTGGGATGCACTGAAGGCAACCATAAGGGGGATAATTATAGAAATTAAAACAAAAATAAATAAAAATCTTAATTTCGATTTAGCTCGACTAGAACACGAAATTAAAAACGTGGAGTCCTCCCATGTCACTTCAGTGGATGATAAATCTATTTTTACTCTTCTTACACAAAAGAAATATGAGTACAATAAAATTCTGAGTGAACGAGCGGGTGTATGGGTAAACGAATTTAAAGCCCTTAACCTCTGCGAAGCCAACAAAGCGGGTAAACTACTGGCTTCATATCTTAAACATAAACAGAACCGAAATGTTATCTCTTCCATTAAGGATGTCAATAACCAAATACATACTAAGCAAAAAGATATCCTAAACTCCTTCAAATCCTTCTATGAGGAATTATATAAAAGTGATCAGAAATTTAATTTGGAAGATTGTACCCAATACTTGAATACATTGAATCTGCCACAATTAAAAGAATCAGATAAATTAGCTTTAGGTAAACCAATTATTACATTAGAGGTGGTGAACTCGATCAAAGCCCTGAAAGATAATAAGGCTCCGGGTCCTGACGGCTTTACAGCCACTTTCTATAAAACTTTTTCAGCTCAGTTACAGCCAACTATGTTGAGAGTTTTTAATAATATTGCTAGTATTGGGCGTACGACGAACTCCATGACGGAGGCTAACATAATAGTCATACCCAAAGAAGGTAAAGATCCTCTTCTCCCAAAGAATTATAGGCCAATATCCCTTATCAATGTTGATTGTAAAATGTATTCAAAAATTTTAGCCACTAGACTTAAGACTGTTCTCCCGCAGTTAATAAGTAATTCCCAAGTCGGCTTTCTTAAAAGTCTTATGTCTAACGACAACAAACGTTTGCTTTGCCATGTTTTGGAGAATGCCGCTTATAAACAAGATCCAACAATTGCAATCACGTTAGACGCAGAAAAGGCCTTTGACAGGGTCTCATGGTCTTTTTTAAAACAATGTATGCATACGTTTAATTTGGGGGACGCTTATACAAATATGGTGATGAGCCTTTATCTGGCGCCCTCGGGTCGTATTGCGATCAACGGTTTGATCTCGGACCCTTTCATCCTGCAGCAAGGCACTAGACAAGGCTGCCCCTTATCCCCGTCCTTGTTCCTGTTAGCGAAGGAACCTTTAATTCAAGCTATTAAGTTGAATACAGAAATAAAACGGGTAGGATTTAATAATACTTATGTTAAATTGGCTGCCTACGCAGATGATATTTTAATAGTAACCGAAAATCCGGGTCCTTCAATCAAGGCCTTGATGTCTACGATTGGAGAATACTCTGTACACTCAGGATACAAACTCAATAGAGACAAATCGGAAGTAATAATAATAATAATACAGCCATTTATAAAGCGCAAACAGCTGCCTCCCAAAGGAGGTGTCCCGGCGCTGTAACAACAAGTGACAGCGAAATAATAGGTCAGACAACCAGCCACCCACCGGAATTAATCCAAGTTAAAAAGCCAAGTCTTAACTGCCTTCCTGAATAGACATTCTGATTTAATTTGCCGCAAAGCAAGCGGCAAAGAATTCCATAGCTTAGCCACTCTCACCACAAAGGATCTGCCACCCCATCGCTCCTTCCTACCTCATGGGATGACAAGCAGATTCTGATTATTGGATCGCAATAGGCGAGTCTGTTTGTAAGCACATAATCGTTGTTTCAGATATCTGGGACAGAGTCCCTGGAACGACCGAAAGGCTAAGGATAAGGCCTTAAATTTAATTCTGTTGGCCACCGGTAGCCAGTGAAGTTCCTTAATGTGCGGAGAGATATGTTGATGCATAGGAACGCGTCTAATCAATCTTGCAGCCGCATTTTGAACCAATTGTAGTCTCTTAACCATGTAAGCAGGTAGGCCCAGATAGAGGCCATTTGCATAGTCCAGTCTGGACGTCACAGTTGCATGAACAAAGGTTCGACGACAGTTTTCTGGTAGCAAGTATAAAAATGTCCTCATGTACCTCAATTTTCCAAAACAGGAGGATGTTACTTGCTGGATTTGAGAGGAAAAGGACAGATCTGCCTCCCATTGTACTCCTAGATTTTTAACAGTGCCTGCTGGGGTGGGTGGTAACCCCATTTCCTGCGGCCACCACAAGTCCGAGTCTGGAGGCTTGTTGGTCCCAAAGAACATCACTTCTGACTTTTCAGCATTTAATTTTAATTTATTGTTATTCATCCAAACTGCAACATCCTTGAGGCAACTCTTGAAGCTCTTAAAGGAATCAGCCGACTGGTCTTTAAAAGGGAACACCAGCTGGGTGTCATTG
This sequence comes from Calotriton arnoldi, assembly GCA_963921515.1. NCBI lineage: Eukaryota > Metazoa > Chordata > Amphibia > Caudata > Salamandridae > Calotriton > Calotriton arnoldi. The sequence goes on from CAWUFW010005693.1 coordinate 795,420, forward strand.
GCATAAGATATTGCCTTGACCCCCCAGTTAGCAATGAGTGAAAACAGGGGTGCCAAATAGATGTTGAACAGCAGTGGACTTAAAGCTGATCCTTGGGGCACCCCACACCACAAGTGCTTCTGCTCAGACTGATAAGGTTGTAAAGCCACCCTTTGAGTCCGCTTGTGGAGGAATGACCTCACCCACTCAAGGGCAGTTCCCCTAATGCCGCAATCCTGAAGGCGTCGAACCAAAATATCATGGTCTACCGTATCAAATGCGGCAGATAGATCCAGGAGCACCAGCATGGCTGATGCCCCCGAGTCAACCGCCAACCTCACTGATTCAGCCACCTCTACAAGGGCCGTCTCTGTGCTAAAACCGGCACGAAAGCCAGATTGAGTGTCGTGTAATATGTTATTGCTCTCAGAAAATTTAGCCAATTGTCGCTGGACAACCTTTTCCAGCATCTTGGCTGGCGCAGGCAGTAAAGAAATAGGTATGTAGTTAGACAGTACCCCAGAATCAACATTGGGTTTTTTCTTCAGAGGCAGAAGTGTGGCATGCTTCCATAAATCAGGGAAGGTGCCAGAACCAAGAGAGGAGTTCCATATGTGTAATAGCACATGAACGGCGGAGTGAGCTACTTCCTTCCATAGTTTGGGGGGGCATGGGTCCCCTGGGGCACCTGCCCTGCACTTCAGCATCTCAGCCAATGCCTCCTGCTGAGAAATAGGGGCAAAACAGGATAAAAAGGATTTCGGGTCACTCCTCTCTCTGACATCTGATTTGACTGTTTCTACTACATCTGTGAAAGAGTTGTAGACCACACGAATTTTATTGTCAGAAAAGTCAGAGAGTTCCTCACATAGTAAGCGCGACGGCTGTGCGTCAATCACTAATTCGCGGGGTTTCAGAAAGGAATTAACCATCTTACACAATTCTTTGCCTGGTAAAATCCCTAAATGTTCATTGTACCAAAGAAATTCTTGGGGACACAGGTCTGGCATGGCAGTCGGGGTATATAAAGTACTTAGGGATCGAATTTGGTTGCAATATAATTGACACACTTCACCATAATGAGAAATTAACTTTGGAAAAGATCACAAAACTTTTGGATTCTTGGTCACCTAAATTCATCACTTGGTGGGGGAGAATAGAAACCATAAAGATGATGATTACGCCACTGATTAATTATCTTATAAATATGCTTCCCCTTCTCCTGACAGAAGACTTTCACCGTAAACTAGACATCCTCCTTACCAAATTTTTATGGCAGGGTAAGAAGGCCCGAATTGGAATCAAAAAATTGAGGCTTGATAAATCTTTAGGTGGTGTTAACCTGGCCGATTACAAATTATATCAATCAGCTTTTCTGGCAAAACAGGGCTCCTACTGGATCTCACCTCCGGCCCATTATACTCCAGTGTGGCTAGTAGTTGAAAAAATTATCCTAGATAATATTAATCCCTTGGTCCTGCTCACATCTAGTCATCTTTATCCTAATAGGTCTAAATCTACTTTTAGAAATACGAAACGGGCTTTACTACTGATTGATAAGAAGCTTGAGTCAAGTATTAAGGGTTCTAAGTTGGAATCTTTATGGCATAACCGTAGCGTCGTGTATAAAGGGAAAAGTCTAAATTTTGATTCTTGGATTAATAAGGGTATCTTTTTTCCTCACCAGTTAGAACACTCTTCTTATCCCATTCCGTTCGCAGAACTTCAAACCAGATACAAATTTGATAATATTGAATTTTATAATTTTTTTAAAGTAAGAGCGGCATTATCCAAAGCAAAATTACATAACTCGTCGTCATCCCTACCAATGTTTGTGGCACAAATTAACAAGCTGGGTCACCACGTTTCACATATCTACAAACTTCTTCGCCCCAAAACCTCCAAACTAAATAAAAGTCTGGAATCCTTTTGGGAACTACATTCCTCAGTTCCTATACTCGAATCTATATGGCCACAAGTGTGGAGTTCCACAACAAGTAATAAAATATCCCCAGTACTATCCCAAACTAAATTTTGGTTATTACATAAAGCTTTTTGGAAACCTGCTAGGTTACACTCTCTACATATTCGCGACGGCCCGTTGTGCTGGAACTGTAAGGAAGAAACAGGAGATCTAGCCCATCCTATTTTACACTGTAAGGCAGTGACGACATTTTGGGACAACGTATTTGGTTTCCTTTCAAAATTATTCAATTGCAAGTTGAAAAAAGAATTTGCGACACTGACTGCTGGCTTTTTGGCGATTGATACAAGTTCTGATACAGACAAAGCCCTTCTAGATTTGCTCTTCACGTCTGCAAGATGGTACTTAACAATTGGAAGGACACGCATAAGACCTCATAAAGGTTGGTTGAACTGGGTTATTCATCTCGGGGGCGGACAACATAGCGCTGCAGAACTCTCCATGGAAACCCTCATCCAGAGCATTGTGGAATTCTTTGGACATTTATTTCAACACACATAAACCTCCGTGAACGCTTCTTATCTTCCAGGTTTTTAGGGACTATTTCAAAACGGTTTTTCCTATCTTTCAATCCAGGCATTGTACGATTTGTTTAAAAAATGTGTATACAATGTTCAATTTATTTGTCCATTATTTTTTGTTGTTATAGTGGGCCTTTTGATGGCATTTTATAAACCCTATTAGCCTCTTATTATGTGCTATCTATCTTTCAGTTCTCGATTAGACTTCTTGTTCTTTATTCTCTTTTCTTACTTGTTCTTTCCTTGTCTTTCTCTTCTTCTTTTCTTTTCTTCTGTTTCTTTTCTTTTTATCTTCTTGGTTTACATATCACGTGAAATAATAATTATTGTTGAATCTTGTTAAGTTTATGATATGTCCTATTGTATCATCAGACCTAATGTTTAGTTTGTAAGTTTCCCCAAACATGTCAGATTCTGTTTCATTCTGTCTTATGGAAAACTTAATAAAGTATTTGAAATTAAAAAAATAAAATAAATTAAACTTGAAAACAAATTGTCCATAGAAAGCAGGTACCCTGACACAGATTTAGAATAGCCCTTCGGACTCATCCTGCAATTATTATGTAATGTTGCCTTACTTCGATTTTTAATAATGAGTTTTACAATTTCTTACTAGAGATGTCAGCTCGTGCTACATCCCAAAACACAATAGTGAAATAAATTAGCCAATTTATATATGAAATAATCAATTTAGGCCTCTCATACTATTACAACCACTCAAATATTTTTCATCAATAACGTTCAAACCTCTGTCTGTTAAAGAAAAGAAAAAAAAAGGTTGCACTTACTAAAAGAATCCAATGAACACCAGTATTTGTAGGACAAACAACAGTTTCCACACTTTCATAAGGTACCTGCATAGAATATAATTTGCTCATGAATAACTTTACCTGCCATCCAAACTCTATACGTAAACACTTACAAAAATGCAAAGGTATGATTGGCTTTTAAATCATAATTCAAAATTGACAGTATTTTCTTTGAAGACAAGTACACAGATTCACAGCATACCGACATGTGAAATGTTGCCTATTGTTCAATTTTTTATTATGTTTTTGTATGTCTCTTGTACACTTCAACAGTAAATCAAACAGTTATATTTCCAAATCATTACAACCTGACAGTGTGAAAAATCACATAAGAGATTCAAATAGTTACCCGAAAAACAGACGATCGATAATTGCCCATGAAGATAGAGGACAACACTGTTGCAGAACGTGCTAAACACTAAGGTGAAAATAAAAGGACATCATTAAACAGATTGAAAAACAACAACTTTTTTTGGTTTGGTCTGTTTTTAATATTGATGAAACTATACGTACATTGGGTCTTGACAAACATAACTTGGCAAAGTACGCACTGGGGACCGGATATCTTTGGGGCGGGAACAAGCCGGCAGGAGTTCCCAGTAGCATGACAGTTGATCCCTACAAAATGTGATATCTTTCACCCAGGCCTTTATAGTTGGGGGTGATACTGTTCTCCAGTGCATGGCCACCTGTCTTTTGGCCAGAAGTAGCATTGATGCTGTGAGTTTTTTCGCGGACGCCAGGGTGTTGTGTATGTATCCCAACAGTGCCACCAGAGGAGTCCTCGGCAAGGTTTGCTTAGTTATTTTCTCTATGTGTGTAAGTATCTCCACCCAGAAAGTGGCTATGGGCCGGCACTCCCAAGCCAAATGTAGGAAAGTTGCCTGGGGGAGCCTGCATTGCCAGCAACTCGTGTCAGGTCGTAATCCCATGCGGTGTAATTGTGTCGGGGTGCGGTAGATGCGGTGTAAATATTTAAAATGAATTAGCCTAAGGCGGTAGTTGGGAGAAACTTGCTCTAATTCACTGCAACAGAAGGCCCATTGTTTATCTGTAATGTCTTCTCCGATATCTACCTCCCAGGTGGTGCGTGATTGGGGGACGAGGATCGGGGATTCTCTTTGTGTAATGGTATATAAATGAGTCACTAGCTTGCGGGCTGAAGGTACTGTGATTATGTGTTCCAGCGCCGGCAGCGGCGACAGGGCCGTGGGGAATGTACTGTATCTTGCCTGGCACGCAGCTCATAACTTGTAATACAGTAGTGCATCTAGTGCCGAGTTGTGGTGAGCTGCACATTTGTTGGAGTGTAAGGAACTTCCCGTCAGGGTACAAGTCGCTTCCGACGATGATTTTTATCTGTGCTCGAGCCTTTGCAGTACTTTCCATCAGTGGGTTATTTGCTATTGGCATTGATGGTGCGTATAATATGCTTAGTTTTCGCCCGCTTACAGAGACCTCTCCAGGCCCAACGCAGGGTTTCTGTGGTGTTGATGTCGTGTCTAGGGCGTTTGTAGTTTTGGTGTAGTGCCGTGTTTAGGGGTAGGGGTGCCACCCTGCCTATCTCAATGGCCACGTGTGGTTGAAATGGCTTTGGATGTTGCCAGAAGTATAAAAATTGGGCCTGGGCGCTGTATGCATATAATTCAAAATCCGGAGCACCGAACCCCCCCTGTGCCAACGGCAACGTGAGTATGTCCCAAGATATCCTGGGCTGTTTTCCTGCCCATACAAATTCAATCATGCTGGACCTAGGGCGTTTGAAGAATTGTGCAGTTATTGGTATGGGAATGTTCACAAATAGATACAGCAGTTTTGGAAAAATAATAATTTTAGTGATGACAATGTGACTCGCGAGGGACAGGGGTAGAGTTTTCCATCTTTGAATTCTATTTTCTACCCAGCCCATTACCCTGCCATAGTTTGCCGACCAGATTTCTTGTAAATCACTGCTGATCCAGACGCCCAAGTATCTCATCGGGCCGTCCGCCCAGGCTATCGGATATTCCGCTTCAAAGGCAAGTGTGCCTGTCATTAGTGGGATTATATAGTGGATTTTGCCCAGTTGATTTGAATCCCAGATAGATCTCCGTAGCGCACGAGTTCTCTGGTGATGGGTGCAAAGTTCGCCGCTGGGTCTTTAATGTACAGAGTGATGTCATCTGCGTACATCGACACAATCAGACCTCTGGTGGTGAATCCTATCCCTCGATTTGCATGGTGTTGCCTTAGTCTGGCTGCTAGTGGCTCTGTGGCTATGGCGAATAGCAGGGGTGATAATGGGCAGCCCTGGCGAGTGCCCCGTGTTATTTTTATGGGATCTGATATTAGGCCGTTTACTCTAACTCTGGCGGTGGGTAAGGTGTAAAGCAATTTGATTTGTTGAATAAAAATAGGACTCACACCCAGCCGGGTTAAGAGGGAGAACAGGAATTTCCACTCTAGGGAGTCGAAGGCTTTTGTGGCATCTAATAGTGCAGCAATTGCAGATACGTGAGGGGCAAGATAGTGAAGGAGTGCAAATATTGTGCGCAGGTTATGCGAGGTAGAGCGGCCCGGGACAAATCTGGATTGGTCTGGCCGCACAATTAGCGGAAGTAATGGTTGTAATCTGTTGGCTAACAGTTTGGCAAATTTTTTAGCGTCCAAATTTATTAGGGAGAGTGGTCGGTATGAGTCGCATTTTGAGGGGTCATTGTCCGGCTTTAGTAGTGTTATTATGATTTCTTCTCGCATGGACTGCAGCAGTATTCCATTTTGTATAACCTCTTGGTACACCTTCAGTAGGCGTGGAGCCAGCAGTTCCACATACTCTTTGTAAAATTTGGCTGTGATGCCATCAGCCCCAGGGGCCTTGTCTTCCTGTAGGCTTTGGATCACTTGCCTGATGTTGTCTGCCGAGAATGGCACATCTAGTTATTTGTGATGTGCCCTACTTAGCCATAAGAGTTCCAGCGAGTCTAGGTATCCTAATTGCTCAGAGTCGGCCTGGTCTGTTTGAGTGGAGTATAATTGTGAGTAAAAAATTTTCATTGAGTTCAGGACTTCTGGTGGCAATCGGGACGGTGGTGCATCAGGGTTGCAAAGCTCAGCAATGTACGCCGAGCCTCTGGGGGGCTTTAGAGGTTCGCCAGTGTCTTCCCTGGCCTATCCCCTTCCCTGTACCTGCGCGCCTGTGCATATTTGTGCAAGAATTTAGTCTCTCTCTCTGCCTCTTCTTGGAATTCTGTTAACTTTACTTGTATCAGCGCCAGCACTGCGGGTGTTGGGGAGTGGAAGTATTGGCATTCTAGGTCGTGGATTTCGCGCTCCAGTTTCTTCAGACTATTACGGATATCTTTGAGTACTCCCGACTGTAGTGCTGCCGTATCACCACCTTGAATGCCTCCCATGTTGTACCCACTGAGTCCACTGTTCCCTCATTATGTTCAAAATATTCTACTATATTTTTACGGATCTCTTCTTTGAACACTGAGTCAAGTGATGCATTTGGAGGGAGATGCCAAGTGAATGGTTGGATATAGGCCTTCGGGATTTGGAATTGAATCATGACGGTGCGTGACCAGACAGCGAGCGTGGAAAATGCGAGACCCCAGTTACCCATGAATGCATGTCTTTGGATGTTAACCAAAAGTCCAATCTGGACCACACGTTGTGTTGTTGAGTTATGCATGTGCCCTCTCGGGCAGCTGGGTGCAATGTACGCCATGAGTCGATCAAGTGGTAATCATCTATTATATGGCGGAGTGTTGCAGCCGCTTGCGGATGGTGTGTACGAGATATGCCGACTCTGTCCTCCTGTGTCAATAGCACTACATTAAAGTCGCCACCCCACAGTACTGCTGAGTTACCCATTGACTGAATCCCGTGCCATACTTGATTAAAGGATTCGGGGCTGTCGGCATTGGGCCCGTAAGTGTTTGTGATAATGACCTGCTGACTATAGATCATCTGGTGGAGCGAGGACCACCAGACTGGCATGTACCGCCACCGCCACACCGGCGGTACGACCACCCCAGTCAGAGGCTGCAATATGCTCGGCAGAATCGCCGCAGTACCGCAAAGCATATTACGAGTTTCCTCTCAGACGAAAGTGACATGGGGGTTCCACCTCCATGTCCACTGTAGCAGAGAGGAAACCAAGGGGTACCTACTGGGCCACTTGTGCCTCTTCTGCAGGTTGATGCACACAGGGGGTCAAAACATGTGCCACACTGTGTGCATGCACAGTAGTTCTTGAACGGCATTGACTTTTCAGTCCATGCAGTGCGGGAACATTGTGAGGCATTTCCCAATACGGTGCCTTTTTGAAAAGCACCATAACCTTTGGAAGAGGAACCACCCTGTAAATGCCATGCTGTTCGCCAGACTATACTGTGTCTAAATGATACAGAAACAGACCTCATCAACTATCCATTGGGGCGTTTTGAATGAATGGAATGAAGAATCATACAGTTATATGTTCAACACTATTGCTTCCAAACGTCCGATCACTGGTTTCTTCCATACAGCCAAAAGTATTTTCAGGTTGTTAGATGCATGGTCTTTTAAGTCTGTGGATACATAAGTGATAAGCATAATTTTAAACAAGTTTGCAAGACACCTCCATAAACTTCAAAACAGTCAGTCACCCGCAACAAATTACTTTCACTACATAGTATAATTGTTTTTTAAAGTACTTGAAGTTATCTAGAGTAAAACTATTGTTATCCATAAATTAACTATTGTTATATGGTTCTTAGGCACATTATCGACATTGCTAAGTTAGCATGAGCTTCACTGCCATGATGCTGCTTTTGCGCATGCTACTACATGACTTTGTTTTGCAAGACTTTGTTTGTGCCCTTCACATGAGAACGGGTTGCCTTTCGCGTTCTCTGCCTTTCCTGGAGTTTAGTCTGAACACGATGTGCAAGGTCGATAAACAATGCCCCTTGTTATTCTGTTCTGGTCAGTCCCTAGCACCTAGACATAACATGCTACACAGCTGCAGTACTGAAGACTCGTGCTTTGATATTACGTTGTTGCATGTTGTTTTAACACACTTGGAGAAAGCCGTTCCATGGAGAAGAGCTGTGCTATTCCTATGATGTAAACCTTACATCCAGGCTTTAAGGTTTGGGGTCTGCTGTCAAAGCCCAGAGATCGTCCTTTTTTTATAAAATAAACTTCTTCTAGTCAAGGGGAGGGTGGTCAGGACTATAGGCCCTTATTTCCACAGTCTTTATAAAATGACTTCTCCCTTTGTATTCTATGGAAGTGTAACAATGCTAACTGTGCTGAGTTTATGCATTTTACTGCTAGTAGTGGCACGTATACTGTATTGTAGAGCACAATAGTTAAAATAAACATTTTGAACTATTTCAGTGACTCTGCTTATTCTCATTGTGGACAAGTACGAGTGAGTGAGCGAAAGAGTACGTCTTGCTCCCGCGATTCCTGAGAGAGTCGGGAGAGTTGTGTTCTGGGTTGTCTAATCATTTGTAGCTCTGTGATCTTTGGAGGAGAACGAATGAGACACGATAGCTAGTCGGTTTGGTATTCTGGGTACTGATGTGGTAGGTTGGTACACCCCTATTCACTGAGATCCTGTTTTCCTCCGCATAGTTCTGTGTATGTGTAGAATCCCCGCAACATGGCGCAGCCAACATTTGGTCTGGTTCTTATCTGTGAGACGCTTGAGTAGTGCTTGTGCTTGTCCACAATACCCTCGCTTCTGTTTCCAGAGACAGCTGTGATGGTGTAACCTCCTATATTGATGTTTTTATAGATTCTTTCAAGCTTGAAGTTTTAAAAAGGTTTATCTCTTTGTTCATAACTCGTTATTGCGCTGCCGCACTCTAGGTTGTTTTTCTTTATTATCAGTTATGGCAGTCCCAATGCCGGCCGCTAATAGGGCAGCACTCACGGCTTATTTGACTCAGAATTGAGTCCCTAATGCTTGTTTTGCACTGATTTTTGTAGTAGAGGCAGATGCGGCTTACCGCTTCGAAGTGTTTTATTCTTGGGTCACCTTTCCGGCGGTGGATGGGACAGATAACTTGTTTCACGAATATACGCCTACGGCCCTTCCTAATGCTTATCAGCCCTATCGGGCTCTTATGATTCCGCTTACAGCTAGGCAACACCAAATTTGGTTTAATGGCGCCCTTCCTCACCCAATTACGCCGGTCCGTTTAGGTCCTTTATCGATAGATGGGGCCACGTGGCCCGTTTTGGCTGGGTATACCCCTCATCCACGTCGTTTGACAACAGCGACGCTTGCAGAACTGCGCGTGTTACATACCTCTTTGATACGCGTGCATAGAGCTGTTATACAGTTCATGTCGTGCAACTTTCAGGTGGGACCACCTGGCGTTGCTGCGCAACCTGCGGGACCTGGTGGTGTGGCCATCAGTCCCCTTATGGTTAATTCAGTAATGGGCAAGCGACCACAGAATAAGGATGAATTACCTTATTGGCTTGCTGAAAAATTTGGACGACTAGAGGCTGTTTTTCCAAATACTTCTCCTGTGGATAAACACAGGATTTTGACTATTAGTTTGCCTAAAGATTTGCTTCCCGAGTTGGCTGATTGTAACACCTGGGGTAAGGTGTTTGCAGCGGTATATTCGAAGTGTTTCGGCACTCCTTCCATGACCGTACTCCCTTCCGTGATTAAGCGTGTTCAAGATGAACACAGAGCCGAGGCGGCTGTGGAGCTGGGGATGAGATTGGTGGGGGTGTTCGACGTGGTTGCTGATATGATCCTTGCAAATGTCAAGGGCAATGCGGTAAGCTTTCAAGTGGCAAATCGCCTGGAGGCTGTCCCTGATGTAGACAAACCACGCGAATTACCAAAAATTATTGCAAAGGCTTATAAGACCATAGGCCGCAATAGTTTGGGAGATAAGCCTTTTACTCAAACGCAAACTCAATCTCAAACTCAACAAAAAGTCCAGACGGATAAAGATGGACGTCCGTGGTCGGACCAAGATGGCTGCCTGAGCTCTCGGCTCCGCCGCTACCGTTCCCCTAAGCCCATCATCCTGACTTTATCCTGCCCCTTATGGTCTGCAACTGCAAGCAGTGAGTGAGCGGTGCCGTTTGCTGCTGTCCCGGCTCTCGGACGCTACCAGGGACGGAATATACAGGCTCCGACTGTCTGGGCCTGCCTGCTGGTTCCGGACCGGGGACTGCGGTGAGAGGACGACGGCTGGAGCGCGAAGAGGGGTCGGCTGCCCGGACCGGAGGTCGCCGATCGGAGCGCGTCTTCCCGGCTCTGCGGGGTCTCGCCTTCTGGGACAGCGCACGGACTGCGACTGAGGCGGCGGTGGGATCCCTCTCCCCCCCCCCTTGGCGCCCCGTTCCCTCCTGAACCGAGTGTGGGAGCGGCGGCGTGGGTGGCGTGCTGGGATTGACGCGGGGACTTGGTGAGGCCGGAGCCTTGAGGACCTGCCGGCGGGGTGGAAGCGACCCGCATTCCATCTTTCCCCCCCCCTCGCCACGGCGCCATCTGTGGGGGGGTGTGACCGAGGCCAACACTGAACTGCCTCTTGACCTGTGTCCTGGCGTCGGCCTGCGGGCGGCTGGTGGCGTCGCTCTGACCGGAATCGGGAGTGGCCGGTCTGCCCTTGTGTCCGGGGCAGCTGAGACACCGCAGGAGTTACGTGCTGCCTATGCTCCCCGTTCCCGACCGGGCGCTCGAGCTGGTCCATTCCACACGTGGCGGCCTTTTCATAGTTGCTGACCCATCGACTGCTCGCAGCAAAGGACGTTGTCAGACACCACCTACGTGTCCTGAGGTTCGGGGGGTAAATGGCGAATAAAACAGACTCGGACAGGAGCCAGACCAAGGTGTCCAGGGGGTCGAGGAAGGTCCAATCGAACAAACTGGACCGCTATACCCTGCCCAGAGGCTCACCGGCGGATCCGCTTCATGCCCCTAAGGTGGGGGAGGTCTCTGCGAGCCCCACCCCGGAACTGACCCTGCAAGATGTTGTGGCCGCTATAGAGGGGGTTAAATCATCCCTGGAACATAAAATGGACACCATCTCCATTGAAGTAAACCTCATCCGGGCTGACCTAACAAAAATGAATGAAAAAGTCAAGTCCCTGGATATTAAGACGACCGGTCTGACGGAAGATGTGTCGCAGCTCCAGCGCGAAGTATGTGATCTTAAATCTTTCTGCGAGATGGTCGAACGGAAACTTGACGACTGTGAAGGAAGATCGAGACGCAATAACGTCCGCATTTTAGGGGTGCCCGAAAAATCAGATGGGCCAGCTCCTGACTTGTTCGTTGAGGACCTTATCCTGAACCACCTTAAACCCAAGGGACTGGGGAACTTTTTCACCATAGAGCGTGCACACAGGGTCCCGGGTGGGCGACCAAAGCCCGGGGCGCCTCCGCGCCCTCTCATTGCACTGGTCCTCAACTTCAGGGACAGAGACGCTATCCTGCAATGCGCCCGAGCAGCACCACCGCTGCGCTACGAGAATGCCGCCCTCTCTTTCTTTCCCGATTTCACACAAATGGTACAAAGACAGTGTAGAACCTTCCTAGCAGTCAAGAAGAAACTCAGAGACAAAGGATTTAAATACGCCATGATGTTTCCGGCTCGTCTCCGTGTGTTTGATAATCCTGAGATGGCCTCGGACTGGCTGGACGGTCGTGCTGCCGGTGGCTCCCCGAGATGTAGTCGAGACGAAGACCAAGAGTCACGGGAGCGGGAGTGACAACTGGCTAACACACAGGCGGTTTACATGATCATAGCCAGATATGGGGTCCCGGGGGCCCCACAGTCGGACAAAAGCTCACGTTGAACTGTAGATACTCAGCAATACACTCCAGGACCTTATGGGAACAATTTATCTGTGAAGTTTGGGTTTGGGGACGGTGGGAGGGAACGCCGACCTTCCTCCTCTTTACTACCTTTAGTTGCTTTTCAGTTTTAGGGTATTGGGTGACAGGCACTCTGCCAGTTTGTGATGGGCAGTTTTAAGTCCAGAGAGCAGGGAAGCAGGGAGGGGGTTGTTGGAAACGGGATTTGGGAGGGGGGGGTTGTTTTATCTTTGTTTGTATTCATCGACACATGATGTGTGTTAAAGTTGTGATCTCGGCAAACTTTATAATCTGCATGACCAAGGCTCTAGACGACACTTACAAATATGACGCGTACCCAGTGGGATAAAAGTGCAAGAATCCTGAGCTGGAATGTTAACGGGGTGGGAGACAAGGTTAAACGCAGTATAGTGCTCCAATATATTAGGAAACAAGCCCCCGACATCGTCCTGCTCCAGGAGACACACCTGATAGGTAGTTCATGTAAAGCACTGTGTAGATTTGGATATAAGTTGGTGGCACATGCAGGGTTCACCACAAGCTCCAGAGGCGTGGGTATAATGGTAAAAATACCTTCCCGCTCACTATAGACCGTATTTGGACGGACGACAGGGGCCGCTACGTGGGTATTACGGGGTTCTGGGAAGGACGCACTATTACACTGGTCTCCATCTATGTTCCCCTGGCCTCCAAACTACCACATTTCAGGACCTGCGTACCGCTCTCCTCTCATTACCTGAGGGGGTGTTATTGCTGGGAGGGGACTTTAATTCCGTGGGGTCGGGGGCGCTGGATCGCCACCCACCGCGGGAACTGGGGCCCTCGCATAGATGGCTGCCAGATTTTCTCGACACCATGGGTCTAGTAGATGGCTGGCGCACTTATAACCCTGACAAAATGCAACACACTTTCCACTCGGGGGCTCATGGCAGCTTATCCAGATTAGACTATATCCTGATCCCCGCCCCCCAAATCTCACTCATCCACGAAATTAGGCACCTGGCAAGGGGCATTTCTGATCACTCACCAGTTTGGGTTCATGTACTCCTTGATCAAGCCCGGGTGGGTAGGGTCGTCCCTATTAACCCCTGGCATCTTCGCAACCCCAAAATCCGTCAAGAACTCACCAAGACAATCGATACATACTTTGCTGAAAACCTGGATACGGTGGACTCCTCCCGGATACTATGGGAGGCGTTTAAGACAGTGATTAGGGGGGAGGCCTTGTCCCTGATATCAGGACAAAAGAAAGAAAGGCATAGAGAAATTGCGGGTATAGAGGACGAGATCTATCACTTAGAGAGAGAGATGGAGATGACAGTCACACCTGACTTAGCCCATTTATTGCGACTTAAACAAGATGAATACAAGGCACTACTGACTGAACGAGCGAAAATACTAGGAAGAGAGACACTTGGTAGGATCTATGATCTTGGGGATAAAGCTGGGAAACTATTAGCCTGGCTTGATAAACGTGAATGGGCGAATAGGTTGGTCCCAGTCCTCCATGATGCTAATAACATTGAAGTAACTGATCCCCAAGATATAGCAGACTGCTTTGCCAGGCACTTTAACTTAATATACACCGCAGTGGCGTCTTACACTGAGGACGAATTCTTCGAACTACTTCGTGACATCAAACTTCCCACTCTTTCCTTAGAAGATCAGTGTCTTCTAGATAGCCCCCTCACTGCAGATGAGATAGCCCAAGCAATCAGATCGCTACAATCAGGGAAAGCTCTTGGCCCGAACGGCATCCCAATTGAACTATACAAACTCAGCCCTGACAAATTGTCCATTCATCTCAAGAACATGTTTGAGGAAAGTAGAGAATCAGGAGTGCTCCCAACTGACCAATGTATAGCCACCATAGTAACCATACACAAGGAAGGTAAGCCCAAAACGGACTGCGCCTCCTACAGGCCGATTTCCCTCCTCAATGCCGAACCCAAGATCCTTGCTAAAGTCCTCGCCACCCGTCTCATTAATGTAATTTCGGAATTGGTACATCCGGACCAGTCCGGCTTTATTCCGCATAGGAACACAGCATTGAACCTACGCCGTGCCCACAGTGTTTTAGGCAGAGTGGACACGATTCTTGAGCCGGCTGTCCTCGTGTCTCTAGATGCCACTATGGCATTCAACACTATAGAATGGCCTTACCTTATTGCGTTCCTCCGAAAGTTAGGGTTCGGCCAGGAATTCATGCGATGGTTCCGTCTTTTATATTCGGAACCAATGGCGCAAGTCGTGGTGAATAACAAAAAGTCAGATTCCTTCGTCCTGAGCCGGGGCACCCGTCAGGAGTGTCCACTCTCTCCCCTTCTTTTTGCATTGGCGCTGGAACCACTGGCTGCATGGATCCGCCAAAACCCAGTTATTCGAGGCATGCGGTGGTCGCCTGACTGGGAGGACCGCATTTCGCTCTATGCGGACGATATACTACTCTATTTAACGGAGCCTAAAAAGTCTCTCATAGCAGTTCTTGACATCTTAGCCGTGTTCGGTAAATACTCCGGTTTCAGGATTAACTGGTCTAAATCCCACCTCTATGTCCTTCAGGGGGGCCCTCCTGCTTTACCCCGAAACTGCCCCATCCAAATTCGCACCACCGGGTTCAAATACCTGGGTATCTTTCTCTCCCGAGATCCTGTACTCCGCTATGAAAATAATCTTCTCCCTCCATTGCTTCGCTTACGACGAGACATTGCCAGCTGGAAATCCCTACCCTCTCCCTACTGGGCAAAGCGGCTCTTTTTAAAATGATGTCCCTACCCCGCTTTCTCTACGTCTTGCAGAACACACTTGATCCAGTCCCCTCGAAATACTTCAAAGAAATTGAATGCCTCCAGAGGGACCTGCTCTGGAACGGGCCTCCCCGTATAGCACTGAATACGCTCACGCTACAGTGGTACGATGGTGGCATCAGTCTCCCTAACATTAAAAAATATTACTGGGCAGCACATCTGGCAGCCATTAACCACAGCACATACGGAGATCTTGCCAACCCGGGCTATCAGATGGACAAGTGGCTCCTCCCTGGAGGGAACTATAATCGATCCCTCTACGCGAAATCAAACAGATCCCAGCTCACAGGGCCCACTGGACACACTGTTAAGATATGGCACACAGCAAACAAATCCCTGGGGTGGGAGGGTAAATTAACATTGGCCACCCCCTTATGGGACTCCGCAAAACTTGGCAACCTATGGTCCTCGAAGGGATTTGATAAATGGGACCTGATCGGCATATCGCAAGTCAAAGATCTGTGGAAACAGGGTGGAGTAAAACCCTTTGCTACCCTTCAGACTCAGTACAACCTTGCAGATGCCGAGCTCTTTCGATATAATCAGATTAGCCACGCGCTACACTCTCTCATCCCTAGAGGCACATCCCTTCCCGACTCATCCCCTTTAGAGGACAGAATATTAGACGGCCATGTTCCTGACAAGACCATTTCGTTAATTTACAATAAATTAATACACCACATGGACGATCCTCTTCTAGCTTTGAGGGGGAAATGGGTAACTGATGGGATGGAATTGGACGATGAGGACTGGCAGGAAGCGGTCTAATCGCCCCGGGTGGTGGCCATTTCGGCCCGACTACGGCTTGTCCAACTTAAAATCCTGCACAGAGTATATATGACCGGCCCGCGGTTGGTGATGATGGGGAGAGCCGAAACAGGGGACTGTCGCAGGAAATGTGGCCTCACGGGCACGTTCATGCATATTATGTGGGAATGCACCCTAATCCAAAGGTACTGGACAGAGGTACACGAAACGATGAGCACGGTACTGACTGTCCTTCTTAGTCCAGAGGCACGTAGATGCCTACTAAACATATGGGAGCCGATTGATCTTAACGCTCACCAAATACAATGGGCAACTTTAGGCTTCATGCTGGCAAAAAGAAATATAGCTCAGGCCTGGGGGGCGGCAGCACCTCCTACTTTGGCTACATGGGAAAACAATATGGACTGGTGCATGTTCAGAGAAAAGACAGTGTTTACAGCCCGAGGCTGCCCCTGAAAATGGACCCGCATCTGGTCACAGTGGAACGCTTACCGTGGCGATATTTGCATTCCCCCACAAACTGTTGCGCTTGATGATTTACTTCCCCCCCCTTGAATGCCTCCACTGTATGTAATTCGCTATTGTAATGCCTTGCTTGTCATGCGTATTTCTATACTGTATTGATTTCAATGCTGATATGCCGATGTTTGTTTAATAAAAAGATAAAAAAAAAAAAAAAAGATGGACGTCCGTTCTTTCCTAAAAAGAACTGGAAAACTAAAAAACAGGGGCAGCAACAACAGAAGCAAGGTTTGCGTGCTGGTTCACCGACACCTGAGTCTTCTGAGCATACTTATGACTTGCGCGACCCCGCTAAAATAAAGTCTCCTGATAGATTTCAAGTCCCTGATCCACGTTCTCCTCATTCTTCACAGGACACTTCTGGCTATCAAGTTGGAGGTGGGGAACTCCAAGATCGTGGCAAGAGTCAATCTGCGCCACAGGGACGTAATCAGCCTCGACAGTTTGAAGGCAAAGGAAAACATGAGGATCTACCTCGTTTTCGACCCCCGTTACAGAAGAAAAAAGTTGCCGCTCTAACAGCGAGGTATGCCTCAGACGGTGAGAACGCGATTGGACATGGGCAGTGACTCTGCTCGACAGCGCAGCGGAAGTTACCATAGTGCGGGAGGCTCTGCGTCCCTGTCTGGAGGCGACAGCAACTGATACCTTTGTTACAGTAGAGACTGCTGACACCCGGGTTGCCCCCCCGGATAGGCTCTATGACATAATTTTTCAAATTGAAGGTGATATACCTCGTCCAATCAAAGCGGTGTTCTGGGAGAATTTAATGTCCTCATATGACATTCTGTTGGCGGAGGCAGATTGGCCTCCACCCTTTGTGTTGGCAGCTCCTAGGGGAGAAGACGTGATACTTCAGAGTTTTTCGCGTTACGTCCCTGAAGAGCATGCCCAGACTTTGGCTGCAGGATGGGCTTGTGCCATAGCCCCAGCGGTGTATCGTAATCAGGTGGGTTGGGATGTTGATTCACAGGCTCATGAAATACCTTTACGCTCTATGCCACAGCCACAACTGCAATATCCAATCAGACGTGAAGCAAAAGCTTCCGTTTGTGATATTCTAACACAGTTGGAGTATCAAGGAGTGATTGAATCATGTAGTTCACCGATGAATAATCCTCTCTTTACGGTATCAAAACCTGATGGTTCTTATCGGATTGTATTGGATTACCGAGAATCGAACAGTCATTGCCGCACATTTGCGGTGCAAAACACTCACAGCTCAGCGCTGGTCAACAATCTTGTTCGTAAGAAATACAAAACTACACTTGACATTTCTAATGGTTTCTATAGTCACAATCTCGCTCCTGAGAGCCGTGATTTGACAGCATTCACTGCTGTAGGGAATCAGAAAAAATGTACACAATTGCCTATGGAGTATAGGAATAGCCCCGGGGCATTTGCAGCGCGTGTCGTGTCCCTATTGCACGACATACATCCAGATGCGTTCTCGTACGTTGATGGCATTTATCTGACGGACGATGAACTTATGCCGCATCTAGTCCGAGTAGACAATATTATTTTGTCCTTTGCCGACTATGTATACAAATGTAATTTTGCAAAGTCACATATCGCCCATTTGGCGGTGATCTTTTTGGGCTATGAGCTCAATAATGAAGGAAAGGGCTTAGCCCCTCACTTCTTGGAGAAATGTGCACATTTGCAACCCCCTTCTACACTGAAGAAACTTCAGTCTTTGCTGGGATTTTTGAATTTCGGGAGGACATACATTCCCGATTATGCCCAGCGTATCAAACCGCTTTATGCATTGATACAACCAACCTTTTCTTCTGCCAGCTGGCTTCCGGAACACACTTCTATTCTAAATTCTTTGCAAACAGATTTGCTTGCAACTAACTACTTGTTGACGCGTGATAACACCACAAACCTGGTAATACGTATAGTTTCTGGGACAGTGGGTTTCACTTACTTGACGTTCAATGAGGGAGAGACAGTTCCGATTGCATACAAATCACATTTATACACTGCTGCTGAAATGCGCTTTTCAACTGTTGAAAAAATCTTGACGGCAGTACAGATGGCGATTCTAAAAGAAAACTCACTGGCACAAGGCAAACGCATTCTTATGGTCACGCCCTTCCCTGCCTTGGAAGCCGTGACTAAGGCGAGTGTACCTAACTCGAAGGCACTACATCCCCGTTGGATTCAATGGGCTACTTCTTTGACATCGGCTGATGTCACATTTATCTCTGATCCTTCCTTACAGACACAGGAGTATTTACAGTATGAACACGTTCATCCTCCACCCTTGTCTCTGCTTCCTTTACATGAGTACAAATGCATCATTTACACCGATGGCTCGGCTCAACCAGCCACGGGTTCCAAACATGCTTATTCAGCCGCTTCCGCAATTGTTGCTGGCTCCTTTGTTAATGGAGAGTTTAAGTCATCCATTGAGCACACTCAAGCACTTGGAGACTGTACGGCACAATTGGCGGAGCTGCGTGCTCTTGTACTTGCTCTCGAGTTTGCTGATCCAAATGTGAATACTCTTATTGTGTGCGATTCTTATCACTGTGTCCAGTCTTTTAATGACAACTTGATCTTTTGGTCTCGGAATGACTATCGCGATTCCAAAGGCAGCGCAATTAAGCATAAAACGCTTTGGGTTCGAGTGGCAGATATTAAACAACGTCTGCCCCTCATTCATGTTATACATACTCTTGGCCATCAGCGTGTGGGGGCACATGCTCTTGGTAATTCTTTGGCTGATGAAGCGGCCAAGTCTGCAGTAGCCACGTGTTCCGTAGCAGCAGTTACAAGATCCAAGACTAAAATAGATAATGAGATTTTGGCAGCTGTAGCTGCAACGAGGGAGGGAACTGCTTTTCCTCAGGGTTTCCCTTCGAAATACTCTTATCATATAACTCCCGAACAAGTTCCTTATGCTTTGATTCCTTCTGTTGGGGAGCGGATGATCCCCAACATGGACCGCAGACCTACATTGATCAAAGCTGCACACGAAGGCATAGCATCTGCGCATGCTGGTGTGTCGGCGACAGTCTCTATTTTACAGCAACGTTACTGGTGGCTTGGTTTATATAAACAGACCCGTAATTATGTCCTTTCTTGTGACATTTGTCAACAAATCAAGCCGTCTACGGTCACCCGCCCACCACAAACACAGCTGTGTATTTCTAATCAACCTTTTAGCTGTATCTATCTTGATCACTGCAATCCTCTTTCTTCAGATACTGCGTATAAATATATATTTGTTGCAGTTGATTCGTGCACTAGATTCCTTTGGGTTTGGCCACAACGCAGTGCTGACGCTCGAAATGTCATCAGGGATTTGCGTGTCTTTGTAGGGATGTTTGCCTGTGGCACCTTCCATTCTGACCAAGGTCCAGCGTTCGCCTCTAAGGCGTACAAGGAAGCAATGAAGTCAATGGGGGTGCTAGTGCAGTTTTTGTCTCCATACAGGCCTGAGGGCAATTCAATTGTGGAGCGAATGAACCGTGACTTAAAGCAATCCTTGACAGCTAGAGTCTTAGGTACTGGCAGGAACTGGCTGGCCCACTTGTATGGGGTTCAACGTGCACTTAATAACCTCACTAGAAGACCTCTGGGTGGGCGGACCCCATACGAAATGCTCTTTGGCATTAAAATGTTTGTGCCAGACCTTGATGGTCTAGACGTTGTGGTGGCTGCCGCAACCTTTGACGTAGATAATCATTCTACTGTGTTACAGGATCTACAAAAGACCCGTGACAGCTTTGCAACTGAACATTTACCCTCTTCCACTGATGCAGCACTACTGATTCCAGTTGCCGGTTGGCTTCCAAAAATCGGGGATCTAGTACGAGAAAAGCTGGAGAACAAAAGATAATTTGGTCCCCCTTATCGTGCACCGGTTCCAGTGCTTGGACTGAAGGGTACTCGTACAGTTATTTTACCTCCTTTACCTGGTCGCAAAGAGAACAGATATTTTTCAGTGGACAATGTCAAGCTACACCATGTGGCCGATTCTGAATAGTGTCACACCTGCAGTTTCGTGCAACGCAATTTCATTGGATCCACTGACTTCATCATCTTCCACCGCTCCTCGTAGGGCTAAGAATGTGATGGACACTATCATTGATCTTTCACCTGTCCGACCTCTATCTTCTACCATGGATGTCGAGTATATATATCATCCAGATGAGTTCGTCAGTGAGGTGCCGAACAGTCCTGTAGAACATCAAGCGGACCCGACACTTCCACCTCTGATAAATCAACCTACGAATGGCTGCTATGGAGATCATGCCAGTCTCTCTTCCGGCTCTTCTTCCTCGACATCCCGTTTGGCTGACACACCGACTAAATTAAGTATTTTTTTCTCTTGGTTCAAAAAGACTTACCTGGTCCCTCCTTGGACCTACATTTGGGTGCTGCTTGTCCTGATTTTTCTCTTCATGTCAATTGGTTTTGTGACAGTGTTCTTTTTGCTCATCAATGGTCATTATTTGCCAGAACGCTCTGCAGTGAACTTGGTTGATGGAGTTCTGGCCCCTCACACATCGTCCCATATCATGAAACGTGATCGGTCTCATGTTAATATTTCAGCATTCCCGATTCCAGATGGCATAGTTTGGGACAAAGTTGCCTACGAAGTCCACGGCCCGACCGAGGTGCTTCGCGTACCATACGTGTTTCGCGTCTCTCTAGGAGATGTGGTAACACGGGACATACATTCGGATGATTGGGATGTGCAAGCAGTACATGCACTATTTTCAGATTTAAAGTAATATGCTGCTTTTGATGCTGAAGATTTGTATTTAAATTCTGCCAATTATGGTGATTTATTCTGTTATCAGCATTATGCGCATCATTTTTTACACACAAAAAAATACGTTAAGACCTGTTTTTAATTATACACAATGGGAACATTGTCCTACTCCCGTGGAGGGGAGTTCTAAAACATTTAGGGATAAATTCACTTATTTTACAGATTATGATATATCTAATCCGGAATCCTATTATTTTAAACTTCGATCATCTACTCATTCTAAATTTATGTTGACACACACAAAATTGATTTACGCCAACTTGTTTAGAAATAAATTGGCTACGCAGGGTTATGATCATTGGAAAGATACTGTTGATTTAAAATCAATCTGGGGCACAAAGCCTTGGCAGGTTCAGCTTTACATTGTGCCTGCCTGATCCCAGCTCAAATTCTGTTTTTGAATGATACAGTGTACCAAACAACTTGTTTTGGCCTAGCAACTGTCAAAAATTTAAATACGCCATCTATTCCGTCTTTAGCAGAATATGCTAATTGGCGCACACATACAGATTATACCATTGAGGCATTGCAAGCATTGCTTCGAAATGACACCTTCAATGTCTCTGAAATTGATTCTTCTGGGTGGTTGGTGTGGCAAACTAATACAAATGCATGTCAAGCGTTTTTATAATGTAACACCTGGTTTCACACAGACTAGACCGGACCCACGTTATCCAAGTTCCCATTCGGTTACCACATACTCGGTGGGTAAATTATGCCAACAATGGTTGGAACATTCTACGCTGACATCAGTGAAGCAACATCTTTCTCTGCTGTCGCATGACCATAACTTGACTGGTTTTCTCTTGGGACCCAGGGCTCCGAGAGCAAAAAGATTCATGTATGCTGCTTACAATGAAATTTGGAAACTTTCTCAGATGGGAGCTGCATTTTGTCTGCGCCAAATTGATCAGGCCAATTTAGAAAAGGTTCTTACCGTAGTAGACAATAGTATAAACACACTTTCCTCACGCATTTATACGTTGGATAATATTGTTTCATCTGTTATTGATATTGTTCAAAGTGATGTATCTGTGTTATATCATGGTCTAAATCAGTTACGATCTGTTATGCAATTTGCTTGGACATTGCAAACTCTTAAAATGGGAAAAGTGCCTGTGGATTATTTGAATGCCACTGCTTTATTCTTGCCATTTAATCTGACTGATAAGCAAAGGTTTATGTCCATGAAAGATGCTACACACACTATTGCATATTGAACAATTTGAGCCCTTGCCGTTTTCTGTAGCGGAAACAGATTCTGCTGTTTGGTTAATTAATGGGGTTATCTCTCTCCCTTTTTCGCTATTTCAATTTAAATCATGCATGCAACATTTTCCGATTGGCCATTATGAACCACTGGGTAGTGCTTTTCTACATGAAATGTGGTCCCTGCCTTTCACTTATAGATGTCAGAGGGAGGGTAAGGAAGTTTTCCTAACAGGGGAGGACTGCGATTCCACAGTGGGACATTCCCTTGTTTGTAAACACGTTAAGTTGCACGGCGCTTGTGACGTTTCCGCGCCTAATCTGGCCTGTTTTTTAAAGGGACTCCAGTGCCATCAATAATTCCCGCTTTTTCATTGCTTACAAATGGCAGTTATCTTATATTGAACAACCAAGACTGCTGTGGTTTACGGGCAGGAGTCCCGTATTTAGTAACGGTTTCCCAGCGCGTAACTTGTTGTAGCAATGTGCTTTTTCCGCCCCCGCATAGGAGTCTAGATAGCTCGATTTGGCCTTCCATTCTAACTTTGAAAACAGATTTCAACAAGTTGAGCAGGCTCAAAGCTCTGTTATTCCAACAAGAGGTAGCCCTCACTTCCGCCCGCGAGACCTTCCAGTTACAGGTGGCTAGGACTTCTGGAGAGATACAGTCCCTTCTGAACACCAACCTCCCACTGCATTTTGGAGAACTAATACACCAAATATTTAATGCGTCTGACACCGCAGGCCTTGCACATTTTTTTAAATGTGTGGGATCTGGCCTTGTGTCTTCTTTTCAGACTATATTTGGAGTAATACCGGGTTTTATTCATTCTATTTTTTCTAGCGGAGGGTTCCCCTTGATTTTGACGTTAGGCGCTGGAATCCTGCTTCTCCTTCTCCTGTTGCGCAATGGCTGCTCAACTTGTGGTACTGCACAGACCAGGCCAGTTGCAGCTGTACCGTGATCGCATGCAACAGGTTTTCGGATGCTTGCCATTAGCCACGCTTGGAGTCAGTTATGTATTGACTTTTCCCTTTACGTACTTCACTTGTGTGCAACCAGTCCTTTACTGTGAGCGATGTCCCTTCTATTGGGCACTGGATATATGCCTCTCCAATACGTCACGTCCCGTCCCGTCCCGGATTTTGACCAGTTGATGGGTCCCTTAGAGGCCCATGACCAGGCTTGTTCTGGGGATGGCCGTATGGCTCGTGCGGCTGCACTTGGAGTTGTGGCGGAATGGGATGTCTGTGCGGCTGCACAGATCGTCCTGCAACAAATTTTCATCAAATATCACGCAAGTTGCCCACTCATGCTTTTAGAGGCGTCTGATTACGAGGAGCACGTTTGTTCCTTCAACATACCTAATTGGATGGCATCTCTCTTGTTTTACCAACGATAAGGATGATCTTTTGGAGGGAATTGCATTCCTCGGTTCATACACCTTGATGGACTTACCACCTCCTTCATAATAACTTTCTTATCCCGGAGGCAGCTCCCCTTCAATGAGCCCTATTAACGACTTTGAAAAACATAATTATTATTATTTTTTTTTTTTACATTTCGATTTTTTCCCAATTAGTTTTTTTCACCCGTTTTGAACTCTGCTTGACTTGTGAACTCTGTTTTGATCCTTTTTCTATGTCCTATGGCCTTACCAGGGGGAGGGTGTTATATGGTTCTTAGGCACATTATCGACATTGCTAAGTTAGCATGAGTTTCGCTGCCATAATGCTGCTTTTGCGCACGCCTCTACATGACTTTGTTTTTGCAAGACTTTGTTTGTGCCCTTCACATGAGAACGGGTTGCCTTTCGCGTTCTCTGCCTTTCCTGGAGTTTAGTCTGAACACGATGTGCAAGGTCGATAAACAATGCCCCTTGTTATTCTGTTGTGGTCAGTCCTTAGCACTGTTCCTATGATGTAAACCTTACATCCAGGCTTTAAGGTATGGGGTCTGCTGTCAAAGCCCAGAGATCATCCTTTTTATAAAATAAACTTCTTCTAGTCAAGGGGAGGGTGGTCAGGACTATAGGCCCTTATTTCCACAGTCTTTATAAAATGACTTCTCTCTTTGTATTCTATGGAATTGTAACAATGCTAATTGTGCTGAGTTTATGCATTTTGCTGCTAGTTGTGGCACGTATACTGTATTGTAGAGCACGATAGTTAAAATAAACATTTTGAACTTTTTCAGTGACTCTGCTTATTCTCATTGTGGACAAGTACGAGTGTGTGAGCGAAAGAGTACGTCTTGCTCCCGCGATTCCTGAGAGAGTCGGGAGTGTTGTGTTCTGGGTTGTCTAATCATTTGTAGCTCCGTGATCTTTGGAGGAGAACGAATGAGACACTATAGCTAGTCGGTTTGGGATTCTGGGTACTGAAGTGGTAGGTTGGTACACCCCTATTCACTGAGGTCCTGTTTTCCTGCGCATAGTTCTCTGTATGTGCAGAATCCCCCCAACACTATAAATACTTAGACCATATATCATACATTATTCACTTTGATAAAACAAATTAAGGTGCACAATATCTTGAAGTATTATTACCAGCATGCAACAAACACCACAATAGTAGCTGTCTTGTTGCTTTTGGTTAGATTGTACCACCAATTCCCATAGATCATAGTCGGGACCCTTTACAGCCTGTAGGTAAGCCCTTTTGAGACATATGAATGGATATGTTAAATATTACAGTTTGTCCATCAGAAGTAATCAATAAGAATAATACACCTTTGTCACAAATAATGATCAATTTGTAAATGAGAATTTAATTTTTGATATTTTTTTTTGTTGCAATCTTAGAACTACAAAATAGATGATGGAAACTGTTTTTGAGAAAGGGTACCTCCAATTTCTCAGAAAGTCTTTGTAGGTCTGAAGATTTGCTGTCAGTGAATCATAAACTATCATTTCCTTTGTAAAAGGTTTCAAAATCTGAGGAAATAATATAAGAGCAGTTGGAAAAACACCATCAGCAAGGCAAAGGCAATAAATGATTGTTTGTTGTACTTTAAAACCACTTTTTCTATCATTATAGTACTTGAAAAATAATGTTTGTTGAATAATACCTAACATAAAAATAAACATGAAAACAAATTGTCCATAGAAAGCAAGTACCCTGACACAGCTTTAGAATAGCTCTTCGGACTCATCCTGCAATTATTATGTAATGTTGCCTTACTTCGATTTTTAATATTGAGTTTTACAATTTCTTACTAGAGGTGTCAGCTCGTGCTACATCCCAAAACACAATAGTGAAAAAAATTAGCCAATTTATATATGAAATAATCAATTTAGGCCTCTCGTACTATTACAAGCACTCACATATTTTTCATCAATAACGTTCAAACCTCTGTCTGTTAAAGAAAAGAAAAAAAAGGTTGCACTTACTAAAAGAATCCAATGAACACCAGTATTTGTAGGACAACCAACAGTTTCCACAGTTTCATAAGGTACCTGCATAGAATAGAATGTGCTCATGAATAACTTTACCTGCCATCCAAACTCCATACGTAAACACTTGCAAAAATGCAAAGGTATGAATGGCTTTTCAATCATAATTCAAAATTGACAGTATTTTCTTTGAAGACAAGTACACAGATTCACAGCATACCGACATGTGAAATGTTGCCTATTGTTCACTTTTTTTATTACGTTTTTGTATGTCTCTTGAACACTTCAACAGTAAATCAATCAGCTATATTACCACATCATTACAACCTGACAGTGTGAAAAGTCACATAAGAGATTCAAATAGTTACCCGAAAAACAGACGATCGATAATTGCCCATGAAGATAGAGGACAACACTGTTTCAGAAAGTGCTAAACACTAAGGTGGAAATAAAAGGACATCATTAAACAGATTGAAAAACAACGACTTTTTTTGGTTTGGTCTGTTTTTAATAGTAATGAAACTATACGTAAATTGGGTCTTGACAAACATAACTTGGCAAAATACGGAAAGTACCTGTTAAAAAAAAAATTACACTTAGGGGCCGATTCCGATCTTGGTCGGAGGCGCACCCAATACCATTCGGTCGGGAAAAAAGCCATGCGAATGCCTGTTTCCCGACCGATCCGTACAGCAGACCGAACGAGTAAGTACGATGCGCACAACAGCACAGAATCCGGCCGAGTCGTACTCACCCAATCCAGGTCCTGTACTCCGACCGAGGCGAATCCGGAAACGCAGAATCGAGTCGCACGGAAGGAAAAATGCAGCTCCGTCCGGCCGAACAAGTACGATGCGCTTTCCGTACGCGCCGAACCCGTCGCTACGCAAGGCACGTCAAAGCATCCGGGAGAGGCGCACATAAGCTCCGATTCGCGCCACAACACGATCCACGGCTATGAGGCGAACACGCCAGCGACGAGGACGACGCGAAGCGACGAGGACGACGCGAAGCAACGAGAAAGACGAACGACACGAACCAAGCATGAATCCCTTCGTCCCGATCATACCAATATTCTACATGTACTACCGGAACAGGCACAGACGCGTACAGCGCAGAAGGTAAGTCAGACACCAACCACAAAACACATACAACACGTACACGACACATCACACACACACAGAGGGATGCAGAATTTACTTACACCAGCAACAGCAGCACCATAGGGGCGGGATGCCCATCACCAATGCCACATATGCACACAGGGGCCTGAATGCGCACCACCACCCCTACCCAGGGGGCCGGATGCCAACCACCACTACCACCCTTAGCCAGGGGGTGCCAGATGCCCACCACCACTACCACCCTTACCCAGGGGGCTGGATGCCTACCACTACTACCACCCTTAGCCAGGGGGTGCCAGATGCCTACCACTACTACCAGCCTAAGCCAGGGGGCTGGATGCCTACCACTACTACCACCCTTACCCAGGGGGCTGGATGCCTACCACTACTACCACCCTTAGCCAGGGGGGTGCCAGATGCCTACTACCCTTACCCAGGGGGGGCTGGATGCCTACCACTACTACCACCCTTAGCCAGGGGGATGCCAGATGCCTACCACTACTACCACCCTAAGCCAGGGGGCTGGATGCCAACCACCACTACCACCCTTAGCCAGGGGGTGCCAGATGCCCACCACCACTACCACCCTTAGCCAGGGGGTGCCAGATGCCTACCACTACTACCACCCTAAGCCAGGGGGCTGGATGCCTACCACTACTACCACCCTTACCCAGGGTGGTGCCAGATGCCTACCACTACTACCACCCTAAGCCAGGGGGCTGGATGCCAACCACCACTACCACCCTTAGCCAGGGGGTGCCAGATGCCCACCACCACTACCACCCTTAGCCAGGGGTGCCAGATGCCTACTACCCTTACCCAGGGGGCTGGATGCCTACTACTACTACCACCCTTAGCCAGGGGGTGCCAGATGCCTACCACTACTACCACCCTAAGCCAGGGGGCTGGATGCCAACCACCACTACCACCCTTAGCCAGGGGGGTGCCAGATGCCCACTACCACCCTTAGCCAGGGGGGTGCCGGATGCCTACCACTACTACCACCCTTAGCCAGGGGGGTGCCAGATGTCTACCACCCTTACCCAGGGGGGGCTGGATGCCTACCACTACTACCACCCTTAGCCAGGGGGGTGCCAGATGCCTACCACTACTACCACCCTAAGACAGGGGGGCTGGATGCCAACCACCACTACCACCCTTAGCCAGGGGGGTGCCAGATGCCCACCACCACTACCACCCTTAGCCAGGGGGGTGCCAGATGCCTACCACTACTACCACCCTAAGCCAGGGGGCTGGATGCCTACCACTACTACCACCCTTACCCAGGGGGTGCCAGATGCCTACCACCACTACCACCCTTACCCAGGGGGTGCCAGATGCCTACCACTACTACCACCCTTACCCAGGGGGGGCTGGATGCCTACCACTACTACCACCCTTAGCCAGGGGGGTGCCAGATGCCTACTACCCTTACCCAGGGGGGGCTGGATGCCTACCACTACTACCACCCTTAGCCAGGGGGGTGCCAGATGCCTACCACTACTACCACCCTAAGCCAGGGGGGCTGGATGCCAACCACCACTACCACCCTGAGCCAGGGGGGTGCCAGATGCCCACCACCACTACCACCCTTAGCCATGGGGGTGCCAGATGCCTACCACTACTACCACCCTAAGCCAGGGGGGCTGGATGCCAACCACCACTACCACCCTTAGCCAGGGGGGT
Source organism: Calotriton arnoldi (assembly GCA_963921515.1). Taxonomy (NCBI): domain Eukaryota; kingdom Metazoa; phylum Chordata; class Amphibia; order Caudata; family Salamandridae; genus Calotriton; species Calotriton arnoldi. Next base: position 823,837 of record CAWUFW010005693.1, read on the forward strand.
GCCAGATGCCTACCACTACTACCACCCTAAGCCAGGGGGGCTGGATGCCTACCACTACTACCACCCTTACCCAGGGGGGTGCCAGATGCCTACCACCACTACCACCCTTACCCAGGGGGTGCCAGATGCCTACCACCCTTACCCAGGGGTGCCAGATGCCTACCACTACTACCACCCTTACCCAGGGGGCTGGATGCCCACCACCACTACCACCCTTAGCCAGGGGGTGCCAGATGCCTACCACTACTACCACCCTTAGCCAGGGGGTGCCAGATGCCTACCACTACTACCACCCTAAGCCAGGGGGCTGGATGCCTACCACTACTACCACCCTTAGCCAGGGGGTGCCAGATGCCTACCACTACTACCACCCTAAGCCAGGGGGCTGGATGCCAACCACCACTACCACCCTTAGCCAGGGGGGTGCCAGATGCCCACCACTACTACCACCCTTAGCCAGGGGGGGCTGGATGCTTACCACTACTACCACCCTTACCCAGGGGGGCTGGATGCCTGTCACTACTACCTCCTCTACCCATGGGGGGCTGGATGCCTACCACCAACACCACCCCCACTCATAGGATGGACAATGCATGACACAACCAGCACACCACAACCTAGGGAATGCAAGAAAAAGACATCTCCCCCAACACCATGACAAGCGTGTGTAGACTGTGTCAAATGCCTACAACACTGAACATGACTTTGAACATACAATGTGACCCCCTATCACATGTGCCACACATATATGTGTGTGGCCCCCACAATGCAAGCAGGCCATGACCATTGTGGCAATGGAGTCCAAACCCCCATCATCACAGTGACCAAAAGGTAAGTGTGGGGTCCATAGCTGAAGCACATTTTGAACAGTGTGGCAATGGGGTCCAAACCCTCATCATCACAGTGACCAAAATATAAGTGTGGGGTCCATAGCTGAAGCACATTTTGAACATTGTGGCAATGGGGTCCAAACCCCCATCATCACAGTGACCAAAATGTAAGTGTGGGGTCCATAGCTGAAGCACATTTTGAACAGTGTGGCAAGGGGGTCCAAACCCCCATCATCACAGTGACCAAAATGTAAGTGTTGACAAAGAAAGAGCTGCAACTGCCAAACTGCATGGATGATTCCTGGTCACAGAACATAAAACACATCAGTGGCAAAGTAGTGCATGTGTCCCATTGCAACATAAATTGGGGGAGCCAAATACTGCAGTGCAAATAAGACATACCTTTGGCCATGTGCAGACAAACAACAGCCATGGGGGCTGACACTGTCAACATTCATCAATGACACAATGACAGAAGTGACCATCAGAATGCAGACCCACATATTTGCACCAATGGGCACACAAATGCAGATACCCTGTGGAGACTGTAGATGTGAGGTGAACAGATACCATACCATGGCAGCAATGGGACACACAAACCATGATCATTGTGCTGACCGATGACCTAGGAGTCCCAGGGACAGCAGGGGAAAGCCACCAAACTACATACAGCCAATGGCACACCCAAGATATGCCAATGCAGTGGTGCAGATGCACAAACAGGCAGACCCACACTGCACATCATACACAACAGGTGAGGGGGGGGTGGGGTGCCAGTGTCCCCAGGCAACCACACAACACATGAGGAGACCTGAATACCAATCATACAGATGTGCATGCAGTGCCACACAAAGGTAACTCATGGATCCAAATCCCCTATGTGGGCAAGCAGGCATTGTCAGATGAGAGGGAGCACAAATCACACATGTCACACAGGCACATAGGAACAGCAACTGACACAGCAAGACACAGACACACCACAGCACTACCCCCAGGGCCCCCACAATGTGGTGACCCTGGGCTGCATTACAATCCCACTGTGATGACAAAGCTAAATGTCGTTCACACTGTGAACCACAGTCATGTGTCCTGAGCAACAAACTACCATCACACCTACACAAGCACAAATCAATCAGCATGGAGAGTAAGCCAAGGCCAACATGGAGGCAGGGGCCTAGCCGGGCAACAACTCTCATCTGCACACACTCAACACCACACCCCTCGACCTCCAACAATGTGCAGCAGTGAAGCACACATGCACTGGTGACATTGCACATGCACCCATGACTATTCCAGGGTGGTGGGTGGGAACCAAGGTGCAGAAACACATCACACATGGCCACTCAACAAGACTCCTGAATGTCTGACACACTGCACACTACGCTGTACATGGACATGACGGCAATACCACACCAACCAATGGGATCCCAGCCACAGTCACACACCAATGAAGAAGCCAAGGTCACCCACAAAGAACACACATAGACAACAACCAACATTGCAGCCCGGACCCTGAGGAGTGCCAGCAGTCACACACACAACGTGTCACAATCACTGAAAGATAACACAAACTGGAAATCACATGACAGGGGCAAACAACAAGTGCCAAGGGGAAACCTGACTGTGACCCATCTGCGTCTGCACACAAACTCAGCCCTGACAGCAAACACACCTATGGGTGACACCCTGATGACCAGTAATGTGCCATGCACCCACATCACAGAGAACCCAGGGAGAAGACTTTGGGGGAACATAGGTCAACTCAGCAAGCATCACAAACAGGTACAACACTAGGGATCACAGCATGCACAGCTAAACGGAAGTGAACACACAGACATGCACATACAACACACACCTTGGGCGCAGGCAATGTCACAGGAGTACACACTGCCATGAGGGGACTCCACTCCTGTGTGAGGAAAGCTGTGCCATATGTTGCCTCAGTAGGGCCCCATCATGTCAGCTGAGCACTTGGTCACACAATCAACAATTAGCACCAAATGAGGGCTCCCGTCACATCAGCCTGGTCATGGAAGTGCCAACGAAATCATCAGCACAGATCCAACACACTTGTATAGCAATGTTGCACTGACAACACAGATGAGTCCTTCCCCATTGATGCCCAAACTTGCATGTCCAGTGGAGATGGCCACACGGTCAGGGAAGTAGACGAATTGAACAATGGCAGGCACAACAGATGTGCAGGGGTGGAAGCCACAGATGTGAAATAGCTAATGTAAGTAGGAAATCCCATTGCCAAATACTGAACACATGACACCCTCAGATGCTGCTATGGATGACATGGATACACCACAGGATAGGACACATTCCCCTGGACCACATGGGTTCCTGCACAGTAACACTTCATTATCATGAGACCAAATATCACCATCACTGCAGCAAGGGCATGGTTAGCATCATCAACAACATGTACATCAGAAGCATAAGCACTAGAGAACAGAAAGTTGCTTTATTCAGCATATGTGTGTAATGAAAACTGAAAGTCCAGAAAAAAACACAAAGGCCAATGGCCAGTCCATTGTCAAAGTCCAAACAGGGTGACAGTGGCAGATGTCACCCTACGCATGCCTGCACAAAACCAGGGACAATCCACTAGGAGGGGCAACCGGGGGCAGGCCAGGCACCGCAGGGACAGGATCAGGGCTCACCAGGAGGAAGCAGGGAAGGGGTGGTGGGTGCTGGAGAGCCACTGACAACTGCAGTGGAGGTGTCTGACATGGTGTGTGCCGGCACAACTGGGGGCATGACTCAGATGTTGTGGGTGCCGGCACAACTGCAGTGGACCCTGCAGATGGAGTGGACAGGTCCGCCACTGCAGTGCCCAAGTCAGACAGGGTGGTAGTGGACTTCACTGCAGTGCCTACCACCAGGGGAGGAGAATGGGGAACAGGCAAGGTGGGCTGGACAGAGGGGGAGGACACCCTCACCACATCAGTGGCACAGACAAGCGCAGCGGGGGTGTGGTGCCGGGAGAGCAAGTGGCAGGGGGAGAAGGCTGGATCCTCTTGGGGATGGTATATCTGTGGGTGGTGGAACCTGGGGCAGGGTGTGGTGGGGGCACCTGTGGAGTGGGGGCCTGAGGGATGGAGGAAGGAGACCTGGTGCCTGAGCTGCAGGGCGGCGGCGGTGTCTTGCTCTTACAACTCCGGGGGGACTTGCGGGTGGGGGCCTCAGTCTGTCTGCGCCTGGGGGAGGGTGTCCGGGGGCGAGAGGCACTCTGCTCCGTGTGGGTGGGCTTCCTCTTCCCCCTGAATGCTGTATCAGCTGGATCGGAGGGGAAGAGGCCGTGGTCACTGAGGAAGAGCCGCTGGGTCTTTGGGGTTGCAGGTGAGGCAAGGGAGGTTGCTTTGGAGGGAGAGGCAACTGAGGACTGCGCAGTGCTCGTGGATGCGTGTGTGTGTTCCAGGGCCCCATCCCCTGTGAGTCTGGTTTCAGTCCCCTGACTGTGCGTGCGTGTGCGTTTTGTTTGTGGCGTGTGTGTCTGTGTGCTGGATGTGTGTGTGCTGGATGTGTGTGTGCTGGTGTGTGCCTGTGCCGGTGTGTGTGTGCTTGGGACGGGTAAGGTGCTGGGGAGTGTGGATGGAGCAGAGGCAGGAGGGGTGAGGGACTGTCTGAGGAGGGACACTGCTGCCGTCAGGGAGGAGTCCATGGACCTATTGCCCCTCTGTAGGTCAGACATGCCCGATGAGATGCCCTCCATGAACGACACCAGCTGAGTCAACAGAGCGGTGTGCGCATGGAGGACACTCAGCATGGCTGTCTGCCCTACATGGAGCTGGCGAAGGAGGTACACGGACTCCTCACTCAGGGCAGCAGGGGACACAGGGGCAGGGGGTGTGGTGCCTGGCCCAAAGGAGACACGCTCCCGAACATGGGAGCCTCCACGGACCTGGGGAATGGGAGCCGATGGGAGGGCGGTGGTGGTGCTGGTGGCGGCGGGGACAGCAACACTAGCTGGGGTGAGGTGGCTGCTGACACCCGCCTCCATAAGGGAGTCATCCTCCGAGTTGCTCTGGTCCTCAGCTGAGGTGGATGGTGCTGAGGACTCCTCGGTGTGGCTCCCCTCGCCCTCCGTGCCACTGGGTCCCTCCGACCACTCCTCGGCTGCTGACCCAGTCTGGCTCTCTGGCTCCTCCTGGTCCGTGGAGCTGTCCCCTTCCGTGGCCGTGGATGTATCTGCAAACAATGGGGAAACAGACAGACATCAGTCACCTGCACCAAACGCACACACCACTGTGAGCACAGCACATTACAGAGCAAGCCCTGGCATCATTAGTTGTACATTGCTAAAAGTGCCCTAACTGAACAGGAGAAGCCAATTGTCAGTCTGATGCCAACCATGGCACTCACATCCCACATGGCCTTGCACCCATCTGTCTGGTGTCTGTTGGATAGCAACACACCAGTGTGGACACATGCACCAACTACACAGTAGTTGGACAGTGCAGAGGACACGGTGTAGCATGTGGACATGCACACATCACAACTCTTGCCACTGAGTCAGTACAGGTGTCCGGATGAAAGGGATGCCCAGAGTCAAATAGGAAATGCATGTGATGCATACCAGCGACAGACACCATGATGCACCCATGTCCTGATAGCCATCGCCACAATGGTGTGCATGTAGCACATGTCACTCCCCTGTAGGATCACCAATAAGTAGACACATGCCATGGCGGAGGCATGACTGCTAAGTCATACATCACTGTCTCAGTGATGTATGACTTGGCAGCCAGACAACAACACTCTGCACTGTGTCACAATAGTAGGTCATGGGGAATGCAAGTCCTGGAGCTGCACAAGTGCACATGTACATCCCCCACACAACACATCATCTTAACCCTCATCTGTCCAGGTCATACCGATTGGACATATGGGAGACCTGTGACACTACCCTCTGAACCTGAGCCCCTCACAATCTGCTGTGAATGGGGAACAGCTGCCTGAACTTCACATTCGCATACCCCAGTCTGCACGGGCAGCTGATCAAACACCTATGTGACACACAAGTATCGTCTCCTATGGTCACATCTCCAGTGGCATGCTGAACCCCTACCGAGAAACACCCCAGCAGTCCTGGCAACAAATCCACAGCACACTGACACAGAGGCAGACACCTGAGGGGTCAAATCACTGCGCACAATGTGTCAGCTGATACACGGGAGTGGGAGTACAGAGTGCATTGCATGGCCTGGAGTAGGCATGACTGTCCTGCCCCACATGAATGAGGGATGAGCCCTGGACAGTGGATAGCTGGCTATGTATGTGTGACACACGTAATCTGCACACTCCTGGGGCCCAAACATTGTTCCCACCCGCTGCATGGGTGTGTGCCACATACCCCAGGCACATGTGGTGGCTCAGCTCAGCAAGTGGACCGCATATCAAAGCAACACGCAGATTACATGTCCGAACACAGGCGTTGTGTGAACAATGGACCCACCCATGATGCCCACAACAGAGTTATGGAAACAGATGCTGTCCCCCACCTTTAGTGAAGCAAACTGCAAGGACACAGTCCCAAGTGACACAATTCCCTGAATGTAAGGGCCACACCTGGGTATCAGATGAGGAGTGGGCAGTGCACAATAGAGGGACATGGCTCCTGGACAACATGACTGCTGTACTGTGGCAGTTTAACTAGGCCAGAGGAGGGCACATAGCATGTAATACAGAGTTCACAGTGCAGTCTTTGACTCACCCCCTCCTTGCTGCTGTCTGGCCTTCAGCTGCCCATCCAGGTCTGGAAACACCACCGCCAGGATCTGGAGCATGTGGGGGTCAGGGTCCGTGTTCCGCCCCTCCTGCGAGGAGGCGACAGCTTCAGCTGGACCCGTGCAATCCTCCGGGTCCAGCCCCGAAGGTCCTGCCACCTCTTCTGGCAGTTGCGGATCCGGCGCTTGTAGACCCCCACGGACCGGACAGCCCGGACGATGTCCTACCAGATCTCCTGCTTCCGATGGGCATTAACCGGTCAGGATGACAAAGTGAAAAGGCCATTACTACACATGCAACATATCCGTGCATGACACAGTCGTATATACATGTCTCATTCACAGGGGCACATGATGTACACAGGCAGTGCAACGCTGCCCATGGACAGTTTGCCAGACGTCACTACATGGTATCATTGCATGGGAAGTAAAACCTTGTTCAAATGCACTGTCACTGCACCATACCTATCCAGTGCATGTCACTACACACTATGGGGGGTGACAACTACTCAGTGAGCCTGCTAGCCAGTGGCGTGCAGACTTTCAGCCTTGCTAGTCAGACAAAATGCACATTCAGAAAGGCAGTGCACAGAACACTCACCTGCTCCCCTGGTGTCCCATACAGCTTGCTGTACTGTGGAAGTAGGCTGTCCAGCAGGGCCTGGTTCTCCTCAAGGCTGAAGGCTGGGGCTCTCTCCACAGTACGTGCCATTGCAGGGTCCAGAGGGGCAGAGACAGCAGCAGTGCAGTGGCAGATGTCGTCCTGGAGCATGTAGTGCAGGCAAGTGAGCTCTCAGGGGAACAGCCAGCAATATATATGTGCTGGAGAGGCAGATACTGTACCTTGTGTCCAAAGTGATAGGTCCAAGTCGTTTGCATCTTCTGAATCTGGCCAATCCATGGAATAGCAGCATCCTTCAAATCTTCAACTTCATGACATACATGATTTTGCAACATTGTTGTGGGTGACCAACTGAATTTCCAGCAACCGACTCGTTCGAATTTCGAAAACGCGTCCGTTGCCAGGCTAGGCCATTGTCAATGGGTGCGCACCGATCGGTCCATTGCGGTACAACGCGTACAGGGGTACAACGCGTACCCGCACACATTGAATGCAATGGGCCGGCCGGGGGCACCGATCGGTCCATTGCGGTACAACGCGTACAGGGGTACAACGCGTACCCGCACACATTGAATGCAATGGGCCGGCCGGGGGCACCGATCGGTCCATTGCTGATCAACACGTACAGGGGTACAACGCGTACCCACACACATTGAATGCAAAGGGCCGGCCGGGGGCACCGATCAGTGCATTGCGGTACAACGCGTACAGGGGTACAACGCGTACCCGACACATTGAATGCAATGGGCCGGCCGGGGGCACCGATCGGTCCATTGCGGTACTAACGCGTACAGGGGTACAACGTGTACCCGCACACATTGAATGCAATGGGCGGCCGGGGCACCGATCGGTCCATTGCGGTACAACGCGTACAGGGGTACAACGCGTACCCGACACATTGAATGCAATGGGCCGGCCGGGGCACCGATCGGTCCATTGCGGTACTAACGCGTACAGGGTACAACGCGTACTCGCACACATTGAATGCAATTGGCCGGCCTGGGGCACCGATCGGTCCATTGCTGATCAACGCGTACAGGGGTACAACGCGTACCCGCACACATTGAATGCAATGGGCCGGCCGGGGCACCGATCGGTCCATTGCGGTACTAACGCGTACAGGGGTACAACGCGTACCCGCACACATTGAATGCAATGGGCCAGCCGGGGGCACCGATCGGTCCATTGCTGATCAACGCGTACAGGGGTACAACGCGTACCCGCACACATTGAATGCAATGGGCCGGCCGGGGGCACCGATCGGTCCATTGCTGTTCAACAGATCCCTGTACAAGTGACTGGCATATGTCACCATGCCTGTCTCAGATGGACATATGCCAGCCACAGATAGCTCCCAGGGAGTGAGGGGCACACCTACAACATGACAGCCTGTCCAAACTGTATGATAAGGCATGTAAGGCTGCATTTCCTATTGTGTGTATGTTGGTGTACATGTTGTCCTGTGGGTGTCACCTGGGGGCAGCCACCCCCAGGCTGTGCACGTGTTCATGGGGACAGGATCCTGGGTGTTACGTGTACATGACCACTGTGATGTGCAACTGTTCATATCTGCGCATGTGCCATGGTCACATTTCACGGTGGTGTATGTGTATGTCATGTCACATACCCCGTGAGTCCCATGTGGGACGGTATGTTTGAGCCAGGGTGTCCCAGTGGCACAATAGTGATGGTCCTCCACAGTCTGTGTGCATGTAGTGTTTACAATGTCTCTGATTTCATGTGCACATTGGGAGACAGTCTCCACATCCACGTTGTGTGTGCATGGACTTTGATGTTGTGCGTGTGTGTGTCACAGACGTCCATGTCTGTCCTGCAGTGGCAAGTGGGACCACTACCTGTGGGGGTCATAGTTGTTTTGCTGTGGTGTATACATGATACTCCATGTAATGCCAGTGTCCATGTGGCAATACAGGGTCCCTGGGAATGTACCTGTCGTTGAGCTGTGATGCCTGGGGCACATCTGTCCTCACATGTCACTGTGGGGGGTGATTGTGACACGGCAGCAGGAGATGGGAACTGTGACACGGCCCCATGATATCCAATGGGCCAACCTGGGACTTATTGATGCCACTTGTTGAACCGTGATGACAGATGTTGGCCATGTATGTACCATACATGTCCTTACGGAACTGCACACTTCATGTAGTTGTGCCTCATAATGATGTATGTTGGGATATTGAGTGTGTTCAATGCCGCATATGTGGGCTGACTGACAATCTTGCTTTCTTCTCCTCTGCACTGCAGGGCTCCTGCTGTCCATCGACCATTCCCAGACCTGGCAACGATGGTGGAACGGGACAGCATCCGACGGTACCTCTTCACCAGGCAGCTGATTGAGGATTTGGCAGTGCAGTTGGCCCCACATTTGCAGCCTGGCCGGCCGTATCCTACAGCGCTGACCCCCAAGGTGAAGGTGATGGCAGCCCTACACTTCTTTGCCACCGGTACCTTCCAACATACTGTGGCGACTGCTGGTGGGATGTCACAGACCATGTTGAGCCGTGTGCTCCGCGATGTTTTGGTGGCAATGTTGCTATTCCTGAACCGGTACATCTATTTCCGTAGACTGCAACGACTCACTGACGTGAAGAGTGACTTCTATGCCCTGGGGAGGATCTCGCATGTCATTGGCTCCATTGATGGGACACATGTGGCTTTGGTACCACCACAGGCCCAGGAGCAGGCCTACAGGAACTGCAAGCACTACCACTCGGTCAATGCACTGGTGGTGTGTCTTGCAGATATGACCATCACACACGTGTGTGCCCGTTTCCCTGGTTCAGCACACGATGCCTTTGTGATGAGGAGTAGTCGCATCCCCAGGATGATGGCACAGATGCAGAACCAGCGTGCCTGGCTTGTCGGTGTGTACTGACTTTGTGCCATTGTGTGTGATCTGATCTGTAGTATTCCGCCCACTTTTCCAAGTCAGCTAATGTGCACTTATCTGTCCGTAGGTGACTCGGGATACCCCAACATGCCGTGGTTGCTGACACCCCTCAGGAACCCTGTGACACCAGCCCAGATGCGCTACAATGAGGCACATGGTCGGACCAGGAGAGTGATTGAGCGGACATTTGGTCTCCTGAAGAGCCGCTTCCGCTGCCTGGACAAGACCGGAGGATCCCTCCCATATGCCCCTGCGAAAGTGTGCAAGATTATCATCGTCTGCTGCATGCTCCACAACCTGGCAGTGCGGAAGGAGTTGCCTCTCATCCAGGATGACAATGACCAACATCCGCCACCTGTGGAGGATCCTGGCCTGGACCACGATGCCAGTGATGAAGATGATGATGAGGGTGATGTCCGAACACAGCTCATCACCAACTTCTTTAGCTGAATGTGAGTATCCTGAGGTGTCATGTCAATGATGTGAGTTGGCATGATATGTGTAGGTGGTGCTCTGGTGCTGTTGGAGTGTGTCCATGGGCTACTTGACTGGATGTGTGTAGCGATGTGTGCTTACAGGTGGTCTGTACTCCCCAACAGTGTTGACATGCTAACTTGGTTCTGGGTGGGTATCTTGTAACATGTATTGTGCATGAGTTTTGCTGTTCTGTCCTGTTCTCCATTGCTTTTTACTGTGTGTCATTTCTGTCCTTCACAGGGTACTTTCAGATTCGTTTGGTCAACTGTGTCCACCGACGACGTGATTGTACTTCCAGGGTGGTAGCTGTTGTGTCCCTACAGGTGATGTGCGCCACACCCATGGACTTCCTTCCTTCTACAGTTGTTGACTGTGTGCCCGCTGCCAGGTGGTTACGACATGTTGCAACTGTGTAATAAACCTGTGCTTCACTTTGTGATGTGCGTTGTCTGTGGTCACACATTTGACTGCCATTTGCTTACTGCACCTGTGGGCTACTTGACTACAACTGGGAATAGGTGTGGTGTCTGTGCATTGCACCGTCTTCCCTGGCAACATCAGTGTAGGCAATGAGTCAGATGGCCTAGGTGTGTATGTGTTGTGTAGCCCTGGTGGTGTGTCTCCCTCATATGTGTCACGTTGCCTTTACTCACATGCCTGTGTTGTACTTGCTGTTGCAGTTCGCATACACAGTGTAATTTTGCAGTTCATCATCCCCATAACAGCACCCACGTTGGAATCACAACAGAGGCAAGTATGGTGTATTAGTGTGTTTATTGTGATACATTTGTGTGAATAGTGCATAGGATGGGTAGTGCTGTACATATATCTTGCAATCAGAAGTTCCTAGGTGAATTGAAAGTCCTTGTAGGCAAAATCCCCAGTATCGGGGCCACAGTTGTCTGAGACATTGGTCCAACTTGTACTCCCCATGCAATGTGTGGGAGTTGTGTTGCCGTCAACAGGGTGAACAGTCTGTGCACAAAGGTGAACATCCAGAACAGGTTCAGGCTTCCTGGGAGTTGCGCTTGGCCATCGGCCTCTCACTTGCTGCTGCGGTGCAGGGGACTCTCCGCCAGAGTCATCCTCCCTCCCTGTGGCAGTTGCAGTTTGTTCAGCACCAGATGTTATTGGCACACAGGGAGGTGTGGACTGGTTGCTGTTCATCTGGCGGAGGCATTGTAAAATGTCCCTGTGCACCGCCGACATCTCTTGCAGTGCGTCCCACTTGGACTCCACGCGGGACATGTGTGAGTCCAAGCGGGCATGATGGGCAGCCTGCTGTTGTTTCATGTCTCTGAGGAGCCCCACTACCTGGCTGAGATCTCCGGTGCTGGACTGGTACGCATCGGCTATGCGTACCAGTTGTGGGTCATCATGCACACCAGCAACCTCTGCAAGCAGCGACCTCTGTCTCCCACCCCTCCCACCACCCCTGCCGACATGTGCAGTGCGTGCAGTGGCACGCACAGATGACCCTGGTCCACCTTGGGGGTTGGTGGTGGTGGTGGTGTCCATGGCCCCACGTTGGTCCAGGGTCCCTGTGCTGGTGTTGCTCCTTGTTCTGTCCATGTCGGCAGGGATGGTATTTGTGGGGACAGTCGTTGGAGGGGTGGGTGCAGGGGGTGCAGCTGGTGGTCCTGCTGGTGCTGCAGCTGGTGGTCCTGCTGGTGCTGCATGTAGACTTGCACCGGATGTGCCAGGTTGGTCTTCTTCGTCCGAGGAGGGCAGAGGCTGTACGACACCAGTGAGCTCCGCATCCTCTTGAGCCTGGGACTGGGACTCCTCAGCGTCTGCTGCTGTGTCCCCATCATCACCTGTTTTTGGGAGACACACAGAATGTATGTTATGTTTCTGCAGGCATCAATGGTTGACACACCTGACAGTTGGGACTGTGCCTCTGGGTGCGGGCCTGTACATTGCATTGTCCTAAGTCGTCACAGTCAGGGGTTGATATTGGTGTGGCACATTGTCCTGCATTATTTGGGCATTTCTATGTATTTGTTGGGGTGTGAACATGGTCTGCATTGGTTGTATTTGGTTGACAGCCGGCCCTCCTTCCCACCCAGCCAGTCAGTTATCCCACCATGGACTGTGCTTGCATTGCAGGGAGTGGATGTTGTCTCTCAGGATGTCAGTCAGTGGTGTTGTGCTGTTTGTTGGTGCACAGTTCCCAGCAGGGCCTTGTGCTCCCCACAGCAGTAGCCAGTGTCAGCCATCTTGTGAGTCCTTCTCCACTCCCTGTGATGTGGGCTTGGTTCAGGGTGGTGTTGATGGGACAGTTGTGGGGGTGAGCTATGTCTGTGACTATGACTCCCATCATGCTATTGCCTCCACCCCACTTCCCAGCATTCCCATACTTACTTGCTTTTGTGGGGAGTTCAGTGTGTGTGGGTGTGAGGGCAATGGCAAGATGGCTGACAGTGGTGTCCTGCTGTTGGTTGGTGTGCAGTTCCCAGCATGCCCTTGTGCTCCCCACAGCAGTAGCCAGTGTCAGCCATCTTGTGTGTCCTTATCCACTCCCTGTGATGTGAGCATGGTTCAGGGTGGTGTTGATGGGCCAGTTGTGAGGCTGAGCAATATCTGTGCCTACTACTCCCATCATGCTATTGCCTCCACCCCCTTCCCAGCATGCCCATGCTTCCTTCCTTCTGACTCTGCTTCCCTGTGGGGTGGGCTGGCTGTGCTGACAGGATGGCTGGGAGTGTTGTCCTGGCAGTTGTTTGGCTAAAAGTCCCAAGAGTGTCCCTGTGCTTCACACAACATAACCCAGGGTGGTGGTTCTTTGTGGGATCTTGAGTTAGGATGTGAGGCATTGCATTCTCCCAGGTGGGTTCTGTGGAGTTTGTGTTGAGGGGGCTGTGAGGGGAGGTGCTTGTGACTATGGTCAGTGCTGCAAGTCCTCCTTCCCACCCAGCCAGATATCCCACCATGGAACGTGCTTCCATTGCAGGGAGTGGAAGTTGTCTCTCAGGATGTCAGTCAGTGGTGTCCTGCTGTTTGTTGGTGCACAGTTCCCAGCAGGGCCTTGTGCTCCCACAGCAGTAGCCAGTGTCAGCCATCTTGTGAGTCCTTCTCCACTCCCTGTGATGTGAGCATGGTTCAGGGTGGTGTTGATGGGACAGTTGTGGGGGTGAGCTATGTCTGTGACTGTGACTCCCATCATGCTATTGCCTCCACCCCACTTCCCAGCATTCCCATACTTACTTGCTTTTGTGGGGAGTTCAGTGTGTGTGGGTGTGAGAGCAATGGCAAGATGGCTGACAGTGGTGTCCTGCTGTTGGTTGGTGTGCAGTTCCCAGCATGCCCTTGTGCTCCCCACAGCAGTAGCCAGTGTCAGCCATCTTGTCAGTCGTTTTCCACTCCCTGTGATGTGAGCATGGTTCAGGGTGGTGTTGATGGGACAGTTGTGGGGGTGAGCTATGTCTGTGACTATGACTCCCATCATGCTATTGCCTCCACCCCACTTCCCAGCATTCCCATACTTACTTGCTTTTGTGGGGAGTTCAGTGTGTGTGGGTGTGAGAGCAATGGCAAGATGGCTGACAGTGGTGTCCTGCTGTTGGTTGGGGTGCAGTTCCCAGCATGCCCTTGTGCTCCCCACGACACAGCAACAGTGTCAGACATCTTTGATGGGCCTTTCCACTCTCTGTGGGATGTGCATGCGTGAGTGTGAGCTTGCTGGGCCATGTGGTGGGGGATGTAGAGCTGTGACTACGACTCCCATCATGCTATTGCCTCCACCCCCTTCCCAGCATGCCCATCCTTCCTTCCTTTTGACTCTGCTTCCCTGTGGGGTGGGCTGCCTGTGCTGACAGGATGGCTGGGAGTGTTGTCCTGGCAGTTGTTTGGCTGAAAGTCCCAAGAGTGTCTCTGTGCTTCACACAACATAACCCAGGGTGGAGGTTCTTTGTGGGATCTTGAGTTAGGATGTGTGGCATTGCATTCTCCCAGGTGGGTTATGTGGAGTATGTGTTGAGGGTGTGTGTGAGGGGAGGTGCTTGTGACTATGGTCAGTGGTGCGAGTCCTCCTTCCCACCCAGCCAGCCAGCCAGATATCCCACCATGGAACGTGCTTCCATTGCAGGGAGTGGAAGTTGTCTCTCAGGATGTCAGTCAGTGGTGTCCTGCTGTTGGTTGTTGCACAGTTGCCAGCAGGGCCTTGTGCTCCCCACAGCAGTAGCCAGTGTCAGCCATCTTGTGAGTCCTTTTCCACTCCCTGTGATGTGCGCATGGTTCATGGTGGTGTTGATGGGACAGTTGTGGGGGGCAATATGTGTTTCTACGACTCCCATGATGCTATTGGCTACACTGACTTGCCCAGCATACACAGAATTCCTTTCTTTCAGTGGTCTTCACTGTGTGTTGGTGTTGTAGTGGTGGCTACATGTCTGGATGTGTTTGTTAGTTCTATTTGTGCCACTGCCTAGCTGTAGTTGTAGTTGTGTTTGTACATGTGATGACACGGTTAAATGTAACTTTGAGATGGCATGTGTTGTGTTTATCTGACTGACATACACATTTTGGGATGATTCTGTTCTGGTTGCTGTGTAATTGCTATGAGTGCATGGTTTGACTCTCCCCTTGACAGTGATGTGTGTGTGTATTGTGGCAGAATATTGTGTACATTTGTTGTGTACTCACCAGGCTCTGGAATGTTCTCTAGTCCATATACGCTCACTGGCGGAAGGATGGCCCGCACCTTCTCCTCCCAGGCCTGAGGTATACTGGCTTGGCAGGAGGGCCACTGCCGGTGTATTGGCTCAGGAGGTAGTCTTTCTTGAGCAGCTCCCGGACCCTCCTGCGCACGTCATACCACCTGTTCTGGATGTCGGTCTTTGTGCGCAGACATGGTGATTGTGCATTCACCCTGTTGATGATCCTCTCCCACATCTTGGTTTTCTGGGAGATGGGGGTCTGTTGGACCAGTGTGCCAAACAGCTGTGGCTCTACCCTGAGGATCTCGTCTACCATGACTTCCAATTCACAATCTAGGAACTTGTGATTCTTCTTGGGGGGCATGGTGATGGGTGGTGATGGTGAGTGATGTGTGTGTTGGTGTGCAGGTGAGGGTGTGTGAGTGTGTGTTTTGCTGGGTGTATGTGAGGTAGGTATTTGTTGGTGTGCTGATGGTGTGTGGCTTGTGTGAGGGATGAGCTGTGGGTGTGTGGTTGCTGTCTGTTGGGTGCTGGCAGTAGAATGGCATTTGCAAAGGATCATGGTTGGGATTTGTGTCCTTCATATGGGTGGAGTTGTGGGTGTGTCTTTGTTCTCTGTCCCCACCCCCCAGTATTTATTGGCTTTGTAATTGCTTGTTTGGCCTTTTTTTGTGTAATTTTTCCTTTGTACTGTCTGTGCATGTTGGAAACGTTCTTGTGACCGAGTCGGACCCTGCATTTGTCTCGTACGGTCTTCTCCGTTTCGTTCACGCTGTGTTTGTGCAGTTTTCTATGCTGCGTACGCGTCGGTCGCGGTGTTTTGTGTTACTTCGGCTCGGTTTTGTATGCGTGTCAGTCGTACGGCTTGTCCTCCGTACGACTCGCTCGTGGTTTTCGCGCCTTGCATCGTACTTTGCGGTTTGGAGTTCGCGTGTACGTTTCGGTCGGATTTGTTCCGGGTGCGTGTCGGTCGGTTCGATTCGCGTGTTTTTCCGGCCGGATTGCTGTTTTCCGTGCGGCTCGGTCGTTCGGCTTGGGTTCGGTACGTGTCGGTCGGATTTTGCATGCCTTGCATCGTACTTGGCGTGTCGGGCGCCACAGGTACGTGTTGGTCGGTATAAATTCCGTCTCCGAGTCGGTCGGTGCTTTTTCCGGCCCGAATCGGAATCGACCCCTTAGTTGTTAACTAGTGCCCGATTACGACTCTGGTGGAGCGAGGACCACCAGACTGGCATGAGCACCGCCACCGCCACAACGGCGGTACAACCACCCCAGTCAGAGGCTGCAATATGCTCGGCAGAATCCTCGCAGTACTGCAAAGCATATTTTGAGTTTCCTCTCCGGCGACGGTGACATGGGGGTTCCACCTCCATGTCCACTGTAGCGGAGAGGAAACCAAAGGGTACCTACAGGGCCACTTGTGCCTCCTCTGCATGTTGATGCACACAGGGGGTCAAAACATGTCCCACACTGTGTGCATGCACAGTAGTTCTTGAACGGCATCGACTTTTCAGTCCATGCCGTGCGGGAACATTGTGAGGCATTTCCCAATACGGTGCCTTTTTGAAAAGCACCATGACCTTTGGAAGAGGAACCACCCTGTAAATGCCACGCCATTCGCCAGACTATACTGTGTCTAAATGATATAGAAACAAACCTCATCAACTATCCATTGGGGGGTTTTGAGTGAATGGAATGAAGAATCATACAGTTATATCTTCAACACTATTGCTTCCAAACGTCCGATCACTGGTTTCTTCCATAAAGCCAAAAGTATTTTCAGGTTGTTAGATGCATTGTCTTTTAAGTCTGTGGATACATAAGTGATAAACATAATTTTAAACAAGTTTGCAAGACACCTCCGTAAACTTCAAAACTGTCAGTCACCCGAAACAAATTACTTTCACAACATAGTATAATTTTTTTTTAAACGTACTTGAAGTTATCTAGAGTAAAACTATTGTTATCCATAAATTAACTATAAATACTTAGGGTCTTATTACCATGTCATTTAGAAAGCCTCCAACTGCTGGTTGGAGGTTTTCCAACCGACATGGTAGGTTTACAATCTGACCGCCAAATCACAATGTAGGCGGTCGAGGGTAAACCGGGTGGTCAATACGACTAGGTTCCAAACATAATCCCTTAACGAAGGCGTTTCCGCCTTGGGGATTATGATGTTGGTTTCTGCCAGCAAATCCATGTCCGCCTTCCGGACATAGATTTGCTGTTGAAAAGCAACTTTGGGGTAGCCCAGCAGGGCCAACATCCACCCTGGCCCTCTGCATTTGGCCCTGAGGTGCCTGCCCCACGGTGCAGGGATGTTGTAAAACTTCAATTTTTCAATGGAAGCTTGTGCTGCGGGCCGTAGCCTCCCCACTGTCCAACCCCTCCTTTTGGAGGGACCCCTGAATCTTTCCAACCCTCACCTTAGGATACTTAAAGGCTTACCTGTGGGTAGATCCCTAGATTGGTCGTGGGACAAGATTCAGATCAGACACCACATCAACTTCGACCGTCTGAAAACTCTGGACTTCGCTCTAGGTACTGAGACCGCATCAGGGAAGATCCCTGCTGCTCCTGGCCTCCTCGTCCTGCAAGTTTGTTGCAACGTCCATGTCCGTGCTCCGTACAGGTTCCTCACAAAGCCTGTGGACATCCCAAACACCTGAAGTAATCTTTAAAGCGGTGCTTAATATCATACGTGGTGGAAGGTTGGATACAGAAAGGGAATTCCTCCTAATCGGAGTGTTGCACTCACACACCCTTACGGGTGTCATGCTTCATCATTGGACGTTTTGCTCCTCATGAGGGTGGCGCTGCAGTCCCCCACGGCCCCGCGAGAGGGCTCTTTGACAGAGTTCTTTTTTGAGGAACGCCACAGTGGTGAGTGATGTGTGATTGGGGATCGTGGGTTTTGAAAACACCGCGCTGGTACCTTCCAGAGTATTTATTCTTGGGTCTGTGCGGTGGCGTTAAAAACAGGTGAAAAAGAACACACCTCCCTATTGTCAATGAAGAGGAGTGTGCTTTTTTATGTTTCTTAGTGAGAAAAAAGATGGTGAGTGGTGGGTTTTTGGTCTAGTTTTTAGGTCGACATGTTTCACACCTGAATGGTCCCTAGTGGATCCCATGGCATTTCGTCAGGACCACGGGTGATTAAAATGGTGAAAAAAATGAAATGAAACGGGTTTGAGAAAGAGACACACAATACACCCTGTAGAATTACCCTGATTCAGGTATCTTGTGGTCTTGGGCGACTCTGCACCCACTTGTTAGTGACCACCTTAATGAGAGGATCCAACCTGAAAGAAGAGAAATAAAATAGGCATAATGATTATACACTCGTGAAGTCACGAGTGGTGAATTAAATGCGTTTATTCTGCACAGGCTTTACCCGTTAGTACATAAAATACGTACTTGTGGTAGACTCTGTGTGACTAAGTAAAGTTCAAAGTGCACTTAGCGGTAAGTATATGTGACACATAAACGGGCCCTTTGGAGTTAGGGGGTCCGTGGGCGTCGGCACACTCTCAACAGAAAACACACATAGAAATATCACATTTTAAAAGTAAATAGTAGACCCAGTATTACGCTACCCCAGTCAATACTCAGGGCGGCCTCCTCGGCGGTGAGACGCGGCTCAAGAAGTTACCTGCAGTGGAAATTAAGGTAACAGAGTTGAGCGTTAAGGGGTCGCTGCGAGAGCTCCTCTGTACGGAGCTTCGCTATGCCAGCCGATTATCAGGGTGGACGGGGTGGTTCAAGTGTAATGGGCGTAAAAACAATTGGTCTCAATATGATATCGGTTGGAAAGTCATCTGACAGCTCATTAAAGGCTTTCCGCCCCACATCAGAGGTCTCCGTCTGACCGCATCAGTACCATACTAGCTGTCAGAGGAAAACCAGCGGGGGAATAGTGCTCTGCTTCCGACGGGCTCTAGGGCCTCGTTCGGGCGGCGTTCGGAAATGTAATCCTAATAGGCAGCGAAATCAGCCTCGTCTCACCTGTCGGATTACAATTTAGCTTTTTGCCTGCCCTTTCACAATGGTCAGCCCGCCATGAAAAGGCCGCTATGGGGCCTGGGGGGCACATGTGGTGCCTCCCTAAAATCCATGTACCATGTGGCAGGTACCGCATGGTGCTGGTGCCTGCCAGACGGTGCAGTGATGTTTAAACTATGTCATTAGGGAATTTCCCCTCCCCTGTAATTGTTTATTGTCAAAGCCCTCTTTACTGTTTACTACTATTCCAGAGAGAAAAATAAAATATTTAACTTCAATATTTTCCCCTTCGAGAATATCATACATTATTCACTTTGATAAAACAAATTAAGGTGCATAATATCTTGAAGTATCATTACCAGCATGCAACAAACATCACAATTGTAGCTGTCTTGTTGCTTTTGGTTAGATTGTACCACCAATTCCCATAGATCATAGTCGGGACCCTTTACAGCCTGTAGGTAAGCTCTTTTGAGACATATGAATGGATATGTTAAATATTACAGTTTGTCCATCAGAAGTCATCAATAAGAATAATACACCTTTGTCACAAATAATGATCAATTTGTAAAAGAAAATGTAATTTTTGATATTTTTTTTGTTGCAATCTTAGAACTACAAAATAGATGATGGAAAATGTTTTTGAGAAAGGGTACCTCCAATTTCTCAGGAAGTCTTTGTAGGTCCGAAGATTTGCTGTCAGTGAATCATAAACTATAATTTCCTTTGTAAAAGGTTTCAAAATCTGAGGAAATTATATAAAAGCAGTTGGAAAAACACCATCAGCAAGACAAAGGCAATAAATGAATATTTTTTGTACTTTAAAACCACTTTTTCTATCATTATAGTTCTTGAAAAATATTGTTTGTTGAATAATACCTAACATAAAAATAAACATGAAAACAAATTGTCCATAGAAAGCAAGTACCCTGACACAGCTTTAGAATAGCTCTTCGGACTCATCCTGCAATTATTATGTAATGTTGCCTTACTTCGATTTTTAATATTGAGTTTTACAATTTCTTACTAGAGGTGTCAGCTTGTGCTACATCCCAAAACACAGTAGTGAAAAAAATTAGCCAATTTATATATGAAATAATCAATTTAGGCCTCTCGTACTATTACAAGCACTCACATATTTTTCATCAATAACCTTCAAACCTCTATCTGTTGAAGAAAAGAAAAAAAAAGGTTGCACTTACTAAAAGAATCCAATGAATACCAGTATTTGTAGGACAACCAACAGTTTTCACAGTTTCATAAGGTACCTGCATAGAATAGAATGTGCTCATTAATAACTTTAACTGCCATCCAAACTCCATACGTAAACACTTTCAAAAATGCAAAGGTATGAATGGCTTTTCAATCGTAATTCAAAATTGACAGTATTTTCTTTGAAGACAAGTACACAGATTCTCAGCATACCGACATGTGAAATGTTGCCTATTGTTCAATTTTTTTATTACGTTTTTGTAGGTCTCTTGAACACTTCAACAGTAAATCAATCAGCTATATTACCAAATCATTACAACCTGACAGTGTGAAAAGTCACATAAGAGATTCAAATAATTACCCGAAAAACAGACGATCGATAATTGCCCATGAAGATAGAGGACAACACTGTTGCAGAAAGTGCTAAACACTAAGGTGAAAATAAAAGGACATCATTAAACAGATTGAAAAACAAGCAGCTCAAGAAGTTACTTACAGTGGAGATTAAGGTAACAGAGTCGAGCGTTAAGGGGTCGCTGCAAGAGCTCCTCTGTACGGAGCTTCGCTATGCCAGCCAATTATCAGGGTGGACGGGGGGATTGGGTGGGGGGAAGGGGCGGGTCAGGGGGGTTTTGTTACTCACAATGACCTCCTGGTGTGCAGTCCTGGTGCCCGCCCGCTGCCGCCTCTTCGCCGGTAGTTAAGCGGTAGTCAGTTACCAGTATTTGTACGTGAGGTGATTGACGCGTAGGGGGCGTGGACCCGCCTGCACGTCAATTACGTTGAGCTGCACTACGCATCAGTCACTAGAGCAGTGGGCTGCTGAACCTAATGAGGCTGCAGGAGTTTTAGAGGTTCAACTTTGGCGGCCAGGTTAAGATGTGGGTGGTGCCATCAGATAGTTATGGCAATGTCGTTGTAGTCATATGCAAAGTGATTGAAAGGCCAGAACAGTAGAGAATGGCCTGTTATGCGCAATCAGAGCCTTCTATTGGGGTTGTTTGGAGTCACCCCAAAGTAAATCAAAATGAAACCTAAAAAGTAAATGGGTTCAGTTGTATCTTAGTTCGATTGAGAACTATGTCATTGCTATGCTGTTGCAAGTATGCGCAGTTTAATATACGGGAACTGTGGTTGAATGGTAAATTATGTTAACACAAACAGGATGGGGAAAAGAGTAGACGCTGTTCTAATTACAATCCGGTTACTCATAGTGCTAACGTACATATGAACTGCAGAGGTGACGGGGAGTTGCTGAGGGATAAAACTAGTGGTATTAACCACTTGCGTTGTGTAGATCAGAGACTACAATCACTCATCTGTCCACCTTGCAGGAGCGCTAGGATTGAGAGCTATGTTCCCAACAGATTGGTTCAGTGTGGGCACATGTCACTATAGTAAGGGTTCCCTAACTGATCATGTGTAGTTGCTAGTGCCCTAGTTAGGTCATCTGGAGCATTGATATTGAGCATTAAGGACTAGAGAGGAATCAGTTGATGAATTCAGCCCAGGGTATGTCATCATTGAGTCCCTGAGTGTTGGATCGTAGGCGGAATACCCAGCTATGTGCTTGTGCGAAGAGAATTCTTGTTGGCCAATAGGGGTTGGAGTCAATGATGGTCCAACGTAAACTATCTGGTGTGTGATGGTTTTCAAGGAAATGTGTGCACATCTTAGTGTTGGTTTTTCTACAGCGTATCGTGCTGCGGTGCTCGCTGATCCGTATCTTTTGCAGGTCTTGTCGTCATCCCCACATAGCGTAGGTGGCAGGGGCATGTAATCAGGTAGACACATTTCCAAGTGTTACAGTTAGTGTGCCGTTTTTGTTGCCAGGTCTTCTTCTGTAATTCTGCAACCATGACTTACCCATTGACTTCAACTGTGCACTCGGTCGGGTATCTACTCTGCACCCGGCCTCGGTGGGGTTCCTGGGTCCTTCTATGTCTTCTGGGTCCAGTCTTCACTTGAGTCACGGTTCGCATTCCATTAATTGAGTATTTGGTTTGGTCTCCCCCTAGGCGACCACTGTGTATTGTGTGCTACTTACCATTTTCTATTGCAAAGTATTGTGTATATTGTGTTATATCTCCGGGTAGGAGATATGGGTATGTGTTTTTGAGTGTCTTGTAATAAATACATATTTTTATAAATACACTGTGAGGTTCTTTTTCGCTTAAACTATACCAATAAGATTGCGTACTGGTAAAACAAGCTGCTTTACACTCCTTCTGGACTAAGCCTGAAGGCTGCTCTCCACAGCTACCACTTAGATAGCTTTCTAAGGTTGTCTAAAACCACTGAAATCACCATGAAGGTTGTCTGGATTAGTGGAAGGTGCTACACATACACAAGTGAGCACTGTATACAAAGCCAACCTCTCACAATTGTAATTTGAAGAAAAAAAATAAGAAAAGAACATCATTTTTGATTCAAAAACAATTTTTGATTGCATTTAATACACTATTTTTTTCTATTTTTAAAATGGCAAACTACTAAGATATATAATGACAAAAGCAGAGATAGTAAAACCAAGCTGCTTGTGAGAACACCCTTACATCATGTGTGTCAATATTTGTTAAACAATTTCAAAACAGAAATTTGCATATTAATAAATCAAGTAGCAACCTTACCCCCATCGGCACACAAGTTTGATTTTCTGCAAAATCCTGTATCTCTTCTGAAAGTGTTTCGAATGGAAGAGATGCTGGAGATTCCTGAATGGTCGTGCTTCCTGCAAAATATTTTTTTTAGGTTTACTAAAATTCAGTTTGGAAAAACAGACACTACTCATCCGACCCACCCCAAACCCTGCTCAAACAAAAATAAGTATTCAAAAATCCCTTATTTAACATACTGTACTTTTCAAACCATATATTTTTGACAAACTCAGTTTCATGTTCTCTTGCTTAACCTAGTACCTTTTCACCAAGTATGGTGCTACTTGCCCAGGTTGATGGTATATAATTCCAAAACAAAATTTTGCCCCATTGCATACAAAAAATATACCCTTCGATGGTTTGCTGCTGCCGCTCGACACATAAGGCCTCAACATGTCAAGATTGTGTGTTGTACGTAAAGGGAGGTTGCTAGCATTAAGCAATTTACACGCTTTCCTTGAATTTTAGCAATAGTGTATGGTCCTGTAAAGTTATGTTCCAAAATTCCTCCTTTTCTTGTACTTGCCTGCAATTTTTCAGAAGCACTAACTGTCCTTCTGTAAAGGTGCACGGCTTATATTTCTTTGTAACTCTCTTTTAGAATTTTTCTTTTTGCTTTTCCTGTACAATCTCAATATTCTGTTTTGTCTGCTTCTGCAACTCTGCTTTTTTTTTTTCTTTTTGATTATAATGCCCGCATATTTAAGGAAACAAAACTCAATCACTAATTTTGATTATAATCACTACAATTAAACGTATTTGAAGAATTTTAAATATAAAATAATGTAAGATGGGCATGCATATTGAAAAATATACATTTATAAATCGAATCTAACCCTCTATGTATATAAAAATTAAAACAAATTAAAATACCAAGATGTATTGCAAATAAATCTTATGCAAAAGAAAAGTAACAGAGCGAAATAAGATTTAACTCTGCAACCTCACTTGAAAATCTTGCTTCACGGCCTTACATAATTTGAAAAGGGGACACTTTTGTTGTGGTATGTGGCTTTGATCTTAACGCAAACAACGCATGATCCAAAATGAAATCCCAGTCGTTTTGATGCTCATTCACATATTTAGACAACGTGCTGTAAAATTACCAAAAAATTAGCACGTGGCATTATTGTTACTGACAATATATAAGTTTCTTTCCCTTTTAATAAAATATTTTTAAATTCATTTGTTTAATTTAATCTTCAATGTTTCAAGTTGCTATTAATATATTATTGAACACCAAAGACCAGATTACGATGCCGGTCGGACTCTTGTTCGACCGGCAACATAGCGGAAGTGTGACCCCCCGACAAGTAGTCGGCGGTCCCGCTGCCCTCATTCGAATGCGACCACCTTTCACGGTGGTCACAAAGTGTATATTTTCCATTGCAGCTTGTGCTGCGGGCTGCACCATGCGCTGCAATAGAAAACGTACACTTTAAAAACATCACTTTACCGTGTGTGCCACACAGTGCAGGTATGTTTACCCAGGCCCCAAAGCGGATGGCCATTGGGGTAGGGGGCCTCTCTAGGGGCGCCCAAAGTCACTTTATGCCTCCCTTTTCATGACGTGCGAATTAAAGGGCCGGCGAAATTGGCCATTGTAATCCCTATGGCGGTGCCTGAGCAGGCACTGCCCCTATCGTAGGGATTACGGATCCTCCAATGGTTCAACTGGCTCAGGGACTGTCCCTCTGCATTGTAATGTGTCAGTTGGACCGCAGCAACAGTTGACGGTCGGACCGCATCCGATGAGCCGTCGGATGCGGTCAGACCGCCATCAGGATAGACACCAAGTACTTGCAAACGTAAAAATATATATATATTTTTTTATAATTTTGTTTATTAAGACAAGGTAGTGCAGATTTTAAACAATGTTACGTCATCAATGCCAATGCAACATCCATAGATAGGGCTCCTCCCAGTTAGAAAAGCAAACATCAAGTTACAAACTTTACACAGTTAGTAAAACAGGGACCAGTCTACTCTGAGTCGTGCCTTTGCCTTGGCAACGGTGGATCGCAAATCTCCCCTCTATAACAATTCCATTTGCTCCATATTTGTGTCCATTTGTTGGGGAAGCCTCTAGATTCGTACACTGTCTTCTCAGTCAACATACAATGGTCCATATCATTTTCCCAAAGTCTCAATGACGGTTTGTCCTTCACCCCCCCACAACCTGGCAATAATCCTTTTGGCAATCATCATTCCCAAAGACACCCATGTTCTCTCCTTGGTGCTTAAGTCCGTGGGACCCCAAATATTTAAAAGGCACAGTTTTATATTACAGTCGATTTTAACACCCATTACTTCCTCCATGCTGTTAGCCACTCCCGCCCAGTATTCTTGGATAGCCTGACATTCCCAGAGCAGGTGCACGAAGGTACCTACCTGCCCACATCCCTTCGTGCAGTCAGCGTTGGTCCTGTAACCCATCTTCACCAGCGTTGGCCCAGAGAGGTATATTGTATGAAGTATTTTAAGCTGTACTAGCCTGAGTCTGGAGGAAATCGCAGTTTCCTTAGGTGAGGCGAGAGCCTCTAGCCATTCCTCATCATCCAGCCCCGGAGTAGGGGATCAGGCATATTGTTAACAAGTTTGTTATATATCAGCGAGATTGGCTTTTCAGGGAGATTACTGTCTAGTATCCTATCTTCTAGTGGGGACGACTCAGGTGGCATCTCCCCTTTTGGTGTTGCCGCCTGCAGTGCATGTCTAATCTGCAAATACCTGAATCGCTCCGTGCCGGCGAGCTCGTATTCATCCCGCAATTTGGTAAAGGAAAGCACCCCCCTGCCCTCCATAGGTCCCGGATTGTGGCGATGCCGACGAGGTCCCAACGGTCAAAGCCTTTAGTGAATCGTAAGGTGCCCAAGAGTGCAGTATCCCAAAGCGGGGTAGCCAACGTGAGTTTGTCCTTCCAGCCCAAACTTGTCGTGGCAGCCCGCCACACTTGGACAGTGTGTCCAGTGGGTCCCGACAATTTCAATTTAGAAGGGTTTGCATAAAGCGCACCCAAAAAACTTCCCCCTGGAAGTAGCCAGCGATCCATATTAAATCCCGGATCTCCCTGCGGCCTGTACATACATTGATTTACAGCGGTAAGTTGCGCCGCCCAGTAATATCTTTTAATATCCGGGAGGGCTATTCCCCCATCGTACCAGCCTCTTGTAAGCTTTTGGATCGATATCCGTGGTGGTTTCCCTTCCCACAGGAGCTCTCTCAGGGCACTGTCGATAGATTGAAAATAGTCTGTTTTCACTGGGTATGGCGTGTTCTACAGGGCAAATAAAAACCGCGGGAGGGACATCATTTTAAAGAGGGCAGCACGCCCTAGCAAGGACAATGGAAGTGACTTCCAGTGCAAGAATTCACTCTTGAGTCGTTGCAGCGGGGGGAGGAGGTTGCATTCGTGAAAAAGAGACGGGTCCTTAGACACCTGGATCCCCAGGTATCTAAATCCTGAAGCAGCTTCAACGATGGTGAAGCCCTTGGGTAAGGTAGGAGATTTACCACTAAGAACATAGAGGACAGACTTGGACCAATTGATCATGTATCCAGAAAACTCACCAAAGACAATGAAAATATGTAACACTCTGTTTAGGGAGGCCGCTGGCGATGCCAAGTATAGTAAGATGTCATCTGCATATAGCGATATGCGGTCCTCCCACTCTTCAGCCCATCGAAGCCCTCTAATAACCGGGTCCTTCCGTATCCACATTGCCAGGGGCTCTAGCACAAGGGCGAAGAGCAATGGGGAGAGGGGGCAACCCTGCCTGGTTCCCCTTCCGAGCGTGAATGTGGGGGGAATTCGGTTGTTGACCACTATTTGGGCAAGAGGCTCCGCATATAGGAGACGTATCCATCGCAAGAAGCCAGGGCCAAAACCCAGTTTTCTCAGTACTGCAAACATGTACGGCCACTCGATCGCGTTGAACGCCATGGTCGTGTCAAGCGACACCACCACTGCGTCCTCCAGTATCGTAGCAGCCCGATCCAGCACGCCGTGCAGTCTCCGGAGGTTAAGTGAAGTATTCCTGGCTGGCATAAAGCCAGACTGGTCGGGGTGGACCAGCTTAGTAATGACTTGTAACAGACGGGTAGCGAGTACTTTAGCCAGGATCTTGGCTTCAGCATTGAGGAGGGAGATTGGCCTATAGGAGGAACATAAGTGTTTGGGTTTCCCACTCTTATGAATGACCACTATATTGGCTAGCCTTTGATCTGCTGGGAGCAATCCTACTTCGCAGCTTTCATGGAACATATTAGTCAGGTGTGGTGAAATTGTCGTTGAGGCGATCTTATATAATTCAACAGGCAAATCATTCGGGCCCGATGCCTTGCCCACCCGCAGGTCCTGTATAGGTTTTTCTACCTCCGCACATTCTAAGTCTTTTTCTAAGTCTAATCATTCGTCATCGGAGAGGGTCGGCAAGGGGATGTCCTGCAGTAGGGAAAGAGCGTCCATTTCTGTATGGGCCGTCAGTGACGTGTACACCCCGAGGTGGTGGTCTCCGAACGCATCCGCAATTTTTTGCGGGTCCGAGATCGTATGGCCAGACTCAGTCGCAAGTTCTACCACAACTCTGTTAGCCTGTTCTCTACGGTCGAGCCAAGCGAGCAGCTTCCCGGTCTTGTCGCCCACTTCGTAGATTTGACTGAGTGTCGCCCTATGTTGCGCCTTAGCTGCATCAGTAGCCAAAGCTAGGTATTCTTTATTTTTAAGTCGCAAAGCGTGTCGTGTCTCTTCAGGATGAGCATCCTGGAGTTTCCCTTCCAGTTCCAAAATGTCAGCTTCCAAGTGCACTAGGTCCTTCTGTTTCTCCCTCGTAGTGCCGGCGATCTGGGAAAGAGCCGTCCCTCTTATGACGACCTTGTAGGCCTCCCAAAGCATCTGGGCCGAGTCAACCGAATGTTTATTTTCAAGGAAGTAGTGGTCTGTGTCGTGTACAATTGTGTCGGGGATCGTAGGGATCTTGAGATACCAGGGGTTAATGGGGGCTGTCCTCCCTCTCTGTGGCTCTCCCACCTCCACTTTGGCCCGGATAGGCGAGTGGTCCGATATACCCCTTGCGATGTGGTTCACCTCTCTGACATTTCCCAGTTGGCTCGCTGGTGTTATAATATAATCTATTCTAGACATACTTCGGTGGGCCCCAGAGTAAAACGTGTATTGTCGCTCTGTGGGATGGAGCGCCCTCCAGATGTCCACAAGGCCCATAGCTGCCATAAAGTTATGGATTTGCGTGCGAGCCGGCGGAAGGTCTCTGGAGGGCCAGCGATCTAGCCTATCGGAGACGATAGAGTTAAAATCTCCCCCTATCACGAGGCGCCCCTCAGGCAGGGAAAGTAGGAGGTCGTCTAAGTCCCAGAAGGCCGGGGCCTGGAGGCCAGGTGGGACATATACAGAGACTAGATTTAACGTACATCCCTCCCAGCACCCTGAGAGGGCCACGAACCTTCCCAGATTGTCAGTCCATATACGTTCGGTCGTCATCTGAAAATGTTTCCGGGTCAGTATCCCCACTCCCCGGGACCCAGATCCAAACGCAGAGTGTGCCACTAATTTGAACCCCCAACGCGTCAAAGCCTGGCATGCATTCCCCAGTAAGTGTGTTTCTTGAAGCAAGATTACATCAGGTAGGTGTCTTTTGATATATTGAAGCACGATGCCCCTTTTCAACTTGCCACCCAAACCATTGACGTTCCAGGATAATAATTTAAATCCGATTGGTAACGATAGTCCCACGGCTATGCAGTGTATCAGTCCATTCTTTTAAGGGAGTCCCAGCAGATGCGAGGCTTTCTCGACTATCCGCCCTCATACAGACTATTGCCCCTAATGGAAACCCAATGGCAATAAGTACAGGTAGTGCTTCGGCATTAAGATAATCTGTCACTTCGACCTTGTCAAAACTGTGAGTAAACCTAGAAAAAGAAACCCCTCCCCCCATGCTGTCATCCTGTGGGGCAAACTGCGCCCCATTGCGATCGTATATGATTGCATCGTATATGCTCAATATGTAGAAAACCCCCCACCCACCCGTCCACAACTGTTCCCCCCTCCCTGCCTCCCTGCATGGCAGTATCGGAACCTCCCGCCACCCCAACATTGCAGAGTGCCTATCGCCCACCCCAAAACTAGTAGGTCGCATGCCAGCCCGCGCCCGTTCTGCCATAAATGTCCTGAGATGCTACAATATGAAATTAAGTGACCGGAGTCCCCAATTTGCTAACATATACACAATAACCAATGTCTGGTAAGAGATAGTCGACAGCCCCTTGTCTTGCGAGAAGGCCACGGCCCCCGTGGAGGCCAAGACCTGCAATGTTTCCAACAAAGTTATGGTGGGCAATGGATAGTTCCCATTAAGGATACAGACCAGTCGTTTTTTGTCGCCGTCAGTCGCCGGACTGTCACCTGGTGCGGGTCTCAGGTTCTGTTCCGAGCTACTCTGTGCCTGCCTCTCTTGTGATTTCTGGTGGTTCTTCTTCCCCGCAACGTGCCATCCATCGAGCCAGTTCCACGCCTCATCAGGAGTAGTGAAGAACCACGTCTTTCCCTCCGCTTCCACTCGCAGTTTGGCCGGGAAGAGCATGGCGTATTTTATGTCTTTTTCTCGCAAGGCTCTCTTGATTTCAAGGAAGCTACGACGTTGTCGCTGGACCCTGATCCTAAAGTCAGGAAAGAAGGTCACCCTGCTGTTTTCAAGTTCTATCGGTGGTGCCGATCGAGCCGTTTGTAGAATAATATCTCTGTCCCTATAGTTGAAGACTCTTGCCACTATAGGTCGTGGGGGGGCTCCGGGCTTGGGTCTGCCCCCGGGCACTCTGTGTGCCCGCTCGATCGTGAAAAACTTGGACAGTCTGGAGGGTTGCAGATGCTTTGTGACCAAGTCCTCAACGAACAGGTCTGTCACCTGCCCCTTGGCGCGTTACGGAACCCCAAGAATTCTCACGTTGTTGCGCCGTGAGCGCCCTTCGTATTCATCAAGGAGGTCTTCCATTCTGTCACTTCGGGTTTGCAGCTCGGTCACCTTCTTTTGTAAGGCGGAGGTTTCCTTGATCAGGGAGCTTGTGGTAGATTCGGCTTCTCTGAGTCTGGAGTTCATGTTACGCATGTCTGCACGTATGAGGGAAACCTCAGCAGACACAGAGTCAATCCTGGTCTCTAGTGACGTCCTCACCGTTGTGATGGCTGTCAGTATGTCTTGGAGAGTGAGTTCCGATGACCCATCACCATCCTGTTGCTTTTCCGGTGGGTCTTCCGCCTCTTTGTCCCTTGGGCCCGCTCCCTTAGACCAAGCGTATTTGTCCAGCTTGGCCTGTGTGGAGGCTTTAGTAGTTCTTCCGCCGGCCATTGTACATCCTTAGCCGTCCCGAAAGAAAACAATATATAGGTGCCCAGACAATGGGAACCGCTCCAGGTAAAACGTAAAAATATTTAATGGAAATATTTTATAAATAAATTACTGATCAACATGTGTATAAAAAACAGATTCAGAATTCGCTTTACCTTTTAATGCTCGCATTAGTACGCTCACATATACATTTGTCTGTGGATGATATGCTGCACTTACAGAACGTTCTATTTCTAAGAGTTTTAATAACTCAGAATTAACCTAAAAAAACAATCTTTAGATTTTATATTCAGATGTTTGAGCAAAATGTAATAATGTACTACACAGATGTGTAACACACCTTTAAAAGCACAATCCGACTAAAGGGCAGATTCATAATACCTTTCAAATAAAAATAGTTTTAAATCATCCAAGTTTCAAAAGCAAACAGACACCTACAGTATAAAATTACTGTGCCTGTTGGCCTTTAATGAATTTGGAGTATAATCTGTTTGTTCAATTTATAAGCGACCAAATTAGGGGTCAAATGTAAAAGTTTTCAAAGAATGGGTAATAAAAACACTACATGACTTGCATCACATGGAATGAAGTTTGCCTAACACTGACAAGTGGGTAGCAATTAGTGGGGACCTGCTCTCTAAAATGTAAATCCAGTATTTGTAAAGCGCGAACAGCTACCCGAAGGCATCCCGGCGCTGGGGGCTGTGGGGAAGATTAAGCAAGCTATTGCCCAGAGTCACATGGTGCTGGGCTGACCTACCGCCGGGGATCGAACCGTGAGCCCCAGATTCCAGCGTCAGTCGCCCTGCCCGCGGCGCCACACCTCTTCCCACAGAGTAACAAAGGATTCTGACCCCAAGGGTGCAATCATTCACTGAATCAAAGGGTGCAGAGCAATTTTTCAAATGGAACTGTCTTTAAATATGACAGATTGGTAATTCCTCTTGTTTATTAATTAATCATGCCATTTCTAAATATATATATATATATGACTTTTCGAAATCCCATTTTCCTTGGCTTCGAAGATGATGAATTTCTAGATTTACAAACAATTGTTTAAATAAAAAGATCTCAGTTACTTTAATGTAGTATGTGAATAAATAGTACATCAACAAAACTCTCCTACACAAGCTCCAAACCATCCAGAACACCGCAGCCAGACTCGTCCTCGGAACCCCACGGCACGAACACATGACCCAACACCTACGAGACCTCCACTGGCTCCCCATCGAGAAGAGAGTGACCTTCAAACTGCTCACCCACGCCTACAAATCCCTCCACAACATCGGACCCAAGTACCTCAATGAGAGAGTCTCCTTCCACGTACCCAAGAGGAACCTCCGCTCCGCCGCCCTCGCAGAGACCCCCCGCATCCGCAGAACCAGAGCAGGAGGAAGAGCTTTCTCCTACGTCGCAGCCAAAGCTTGGAACGAGCTACCAGTCAACATCAGATGCTCACCCACCCTGCACACCTTCAGGAAGAACCTCAAGACCTGGCTCTTCGCCTGAACCGGAGCTGCACTCACCCCCCCCCCAGCGCCTTGAGACCCTCACGGGTGAGTAGCGCGCTTTATAAACCCCTGATTGATTGATTGATAGTAGAGAAACATCAAGGTTGTCTCAATATTATAATTGAGATTTACCTTTACCATGCATTCTTAAACCATACCACAGAACACATTTTTTTTCAAACCTTAGTGCAATAAATTCTTATCTAAAAAAAGTAAATATACCTTTCAAATGTTAATGATTAAAAAAAATACTATATATATTTAACACACAAATTAGTTATTATCATAATTGCATTATCAATATGTAAGGCCTATATTGTACACTCACTTCATTCACAAACTCCCGACCTTAGTCTGATAGAACCCTTTTCGGACTTCCATGGCGTAAGTGCATTTGCAACAGTCTGGAAGCAACCTCGGCTGCACTCTTTGATTTTAGTGGAAATGCCTCAACCCATTTTGAAAAATAGTCAGTTGCAGTTGATGCAGCGCGTACAATAAAACTATTCTCCTCCTAGGTCACTTATCGGTCATCCAGGGTCAAACTATATTTTCTTACATCCACATGACGATGGGGCCCATAAACATCGCCTATCACACACGCACACACCTGGATTTCCTTTACACCTTTACGAAATTCTGTACTCCTAGGAGAAGCATGAGAACTAAATGGAAAACACCATTTATGTACCGCTGGAAGGAGCCGGGATATCTTATTATCTTAACCTATCGCTTTCTTTTAGTTATTTCTTAAGATATTCCTGCTCATTGTTTTTCGATGAATCATTCATGTAAGAAATTAGTTCATAGTGATTAAGACCAGCTAAATCACAATAACCAATTACTGGTGTCACAATCATTTAGTAAAATAACCACTGAGTCGTTTGATTTAAAGAATCTTACATTTTTATATAATTTTAAAAGCATGAGAAAGAATTTAAACTTTTTATTCAATTATTCATTCATTATTAATTCAAATATTTATTAAGCATAATCAATTTTATTGCAGAAAGGAAATTTTTGTCATAAAGCAAAACCCTAATTACCTGCCTATCTTCCTAATTTAGCCTAATGATTTCTAACCTAAGTTTAAGAATTAAAAATAACCTGATTCTCATACTCAACTGGAAAATTAAGACAGCAACAGAAACTTCAGCTCGTCAGCATCAGCTACCTGCAACCCGTCTCATCTAACAGTCTTTCAGCATCTCCCGCTCAGTAAATGGATCGATCAGGACCACCAAGCACTGGAAGCCACCAACACCAACACGACTCTGACTGCGACTCTCCAACTCCGATCGTGACTGTGACCCCCTCCCACTAAGAGTAAGCCCTCTTATACCCTAATTCTAACTTTGCTAACTAATTGTTGGAACATTAATAACACGCTTTTCTTTCATTGGTCCATTCATTTCATCTATTCATTCTTTAATCAAGTTCTCTTGGATCCAACTGGTCCTTGGAATGTATATGATCATTTCCTTTCTCACAGTTCAAGACATGTTTCCATCCGCTTCGATCAGTACATTTGTAACTTCTTTCGATACATTCGAGAACTCTGCAGGCATTGTCCTTTCTCTTAAAAATGATTTCCCACGGTTTCTTGCTGATCACCACGGCACACTATCAGTTCAATTAGGTCACATCAGCCTTGACCATTCTCGCATCTCAGCAACATCACGAGGTTAGCTTTTCTCCAACTTTCTCCCTTGTCACGTGTTTCCCCGCACTTGCGCACTTCATTAACCGGCAGCCATTTTATATCGCCACTCGTTTATACTTAGAAGCACTATTTTGAAATAAACAAAACATAATTAAAATAGAGAAACATAGCCTTTTCGTTTCCCTCCCGTCATCTACGTACCCCAATTAGTTATTACCTAGCAGAAAGCAACATTTAAGCTGTTCCTTACTTACCATCGCTATTGTTTTTGCAACGACACGTTTATATTCTATGAAGCACAAATCATGCATTTATTATAAAATTTGTACGCAATTATTTTTATGTTAAAATTAGACACACAGACATTCATTAATAGATTATTCAGCACATATACTTGCGTATTACCCTTCCCCCACATACAGTGTTGATTAATACGTTTAAACGAACATTTTATTAATTATTTATAAAATTTGTTAGGGGTTAAAAAAAATTATTTTCTCTGCTCCATCAACTCCCCCCTTTGGTGATTTTTAAATCACCACATAAAACCCAAGTCATACTTCTTTTTCAGGCAGCATATGTCTTTAATCCTATTGCTTTTTGTTAGTTACACATCTGTTTCCCTTTCATCTTGTCTTCTTGTCTCTTTATACATGCTTTCTTTCATTTTCTCTAATTCAATTTCACCCATTTCTCTCTCTCTCTTTCATTATTCTGTTATTTCTTTTTATCTTATTTTGTCTTATTTTTCTTTTTATACACGTTATTACAATTTTCAACACCATGGCTAACAATATTACTACAGTTGCTATTATTATAACTTTCCCTATCATTAGTCTACTCATTCTGGTTAACCAATTTGCTACGGAAGAAAACCCTCTACCAAGTTTTCCCAAGACACTTTCAACCTCCAGTGGAACTAGTTCTTTGTGCAAATTTGTAATATTTGTAATATACTTCTGTATATTTTCACTTTTATCAGGAATGTAAGTGCAACAATGTTGGACTTTCAGCATTCCACAGACTTCACCCTCTTTTGCCAAAAGAATATCAAGGGCAAGCCGATTTTGCATCACCATAGCTCTCATGGCAACCATTTCGGTATTTACCATCAAGAACCCTCCCGCAGTATCTGTAGACAAACGGTCTACTACTGTGGATAATTTCCGAATTTTAAATGCATTCAAAGATATTCCCACTGCTGGTATTAATGCCCCAAAAATATCACCTACAATTTCCGAAAAACTTTCCCTCTTTCTACGTGTAAAGCTATTAATCATCTTGTATGTTCCTTTTTCTTCTCTGTCCATATGAAAGATTTTTGGAAAGACCAGGCCTACATAGCAAGTTCCATACCAATGGTCCGGTAACCTGTAATAAGCTCTATTCCCACAAATATAATAGATACCTGGAAATATTGGATCTTTTCCACCTTTGAATCCCCAACCTCCCAAAATTTGATAATTGTCATGGCAGATACTGGAACCTACAAAGTAATTGTCATAGACTGTCTTATTTCTCCTAATACACAACTTTCCTGTTTGCGGCCAATCTAATGTCATTGCTGCATTTATCTTTTTCCCTTCATGATTTCCTTCCTCAAACGTCCATAGATGTGTTCCTTCCTCTTTTATTGCTTCTTTTTGAAATTTCATTCTTCTTTCTTCAACCATTTCTAAAAATACCTTTTCTTCTTTCTTTAATTCACAGGTAAGGTTGTTCTTAGCTATTTCTTCTAAAGTTAATTTTCTATGTTCTAGAAAGAATTCTCCTAAAACTTTTGCTTGTTTTACTTTGTTAAGTTCTGGTACAACTGGAACGTTTGCAAAAATCTTATCTATATCAGTATAATAAGACTCTAATCTACGAGTTTTATAAAATAAACTTGCTATTACACTACAGGTTATTCCATAAGTTAGAGGTAGGTGATGATAAGTCACACCTTCTGACACTGATGCAGGCAACTGCATACAAACATAACAATCTCTCACATCCATTGTCTCTACATATTCATACAACAATTTTGTAAAAACATTTTTAGAAAAGTCTGTTACTGACTTATCCTTATGTAATTCTGCACTACTTCTTAAAATGACTGGTTCTTTAATATTAGTTTCTTTTTCTGGTTTAGTATCATTCTTTGCTTCTATTACAGCTAAACTAATAGGAATTGTGATTGCTAAAACTATCCATACGGTCATTAATAAACCTGTACAAAAGCAGCACATTTTACACCATCTTTTTACAAACTCACATTTATCTCTTCTATCCCTAGTATTTTCCATTTTGTTTTTATCTATTTGTTAAGTTTCAGAAAATTGTGTCACTACACCTCAGAAATGACTTAGATGCCACTCTGCTTTCAAAAAGTCTTTGCTTGGTACTTTCTTTTAATTCTCTCCAGAATTCTTTCGTTGTCACATCCGGTGATTTGTCATATCCAGTAAAATTGTCATGTCCGGCAGAAGCACTATAAGTCTTCACTTCAGGTTTGTTGCATCTCACCTTTACCCATTCGATTTCTTAATCTCGGGTTCTCGTGAGTGTTTCCTTCTTCTTTGTAATCCGTCAGTGCGATATATAGCCACTCAGGTGACTTGTACTTCGCATTCACTTTCTTCGCTCTTTTAGACTTTTGCAGTCGTTTTCCACTTGGCTTTTCTTGTCCCTTTTGACTTGTTATTTCATTCACTTGTTCAGCACTTTGTTCTCCTGTTCTTATTCTATATCTCAATTTTCTTATATAGTTGCCGGGCCAATTATCTCCTTTTCTTGGCCTTTTGGCTTCACCTTCTTTTTCTTCTCTTTCTGATTTCCAATTTCTTTTCTTGATTCAGTTTTTGTTTTCTCCTCTTCTCCACTCTCTTCAGATTCGGTTTCAACTTTTTCACTATTGTCTCTTATTTTGAAGCTTATGATCTCGTCGTCTCTTACTGGTGGATTTGTTTTCTCCTTCATGTGTTCCCTTATTACTGTCCCTCCTCGGTGTTCTTCCGATTTGGTGTTTTCCTCACTCTCTACTTCTAAATTTCCCTGTTCTTTTGTTTCGCTATCTGTCCCTATTGCTCCTCTGGGTTCTTCTCGATTCTCTAACTTTTTGTGTACTTCTTTCCCTACTTCGTCTATTAATATTATTTCTGAAGGATTTCCACCATAACTTGTACTTGGTTGCTCATCTAGATCATTTTCTTGTTCATTTTCTTCTCTAATTGGTTTATAACCCCAAGTTCTCCTTCGAAATTCTTCACAGTTTGCAACTGAATCATCAGATCCTGAACTTGTGTCAGATATTTCCAGATGTCGACTTACAGGTCGATCTTCAGGTTCTGGAATTTCTGAATTTCTTCCTTCTTCTTCTTCCTCCTCTTCTTCTCTAGAGGTGCTCGCAGTTGGGGTTTCCAGATGTTGACTTTCAGGTCGATCTTCAAGTTCTGGCACCCTTTCTCTTATTCCTGTTATCCCAGTCGTTAAACTTTTATCCCACACTTCCAGACGTCGACTCACATGTCGATCAGTAGGTTCTTGAACTCTGATTGTGTGGCTGGCATGGACCCAGTTCTTTACTCCTGCACACTTGACTGCAGTCGTTGTCACTAGGATTACCTGTCGTGGCTCGTCCCAGCAAGGAACTAGACAGTTTCTTCTCCTGTGGATTTTTATGCGGACCCAGTCTCCTGGATTCAAGTCGTGGGCTGGTTTTCTCTCAAGAGTGGTCGCATCCGGTCCAACCTGATGAAACACAGAACGCACCACATCAGCCAGTCCCTTGCAATAATCCAGTACTAGATCATCAGTTATAGTCAATAACTTGTTGACAGGTACTTGTGCTTGTCTCATTGCTCGTCCCATGATCATCTCATGAGGACTAAGTCCAGTTTTCTTTTCAGGGATGCTTCTGATGGTCATCAGAACAAGGGGCAGTGCATCTGGCCATTTCAGTCCTGTAGCTTGACACATTTTTCCTAATCTGTTCTTAATTGTTCCATTAATTTGCTCTACTACCCCAGAAGCCTCTGGTCTGTATGCACAATGTAGTTTTTGTTTAATACTTAATGCTTCACAAATCAATTGGATCAACTCATTTTGAAAATGTGTTCCTCTATCTGTCTCAACCGTGACTGGAAAACCATACCTTGGAATGAACTCTCGCAGCATAAGTTTTGCCACCGTTGTTCCATCATTCCTTCTAGTGGGGTATGCCTCCACCCAACGAGAAAACAAACAGACGACCGCTAGAATATATTTTAGTCTGTTACTAGGGGGCATTTCGATAAAGTCCAATTGCATTCTAGTGAACGGACCTCCTTCTCGTCCTATTGTTCCTAGACTTACTACTGTCTTTCTTCCTGGATTAAACTGCTGACAAATAAGACATCTTTGACAAAGGCTTTCAGCTATCGCTCTGAATTTTGGGTTATACCAGGTTTGTCTGAAAAGTCTGATCATTGCATCTCTCCCAATATGAGCTTGTCCATGGTACATCCGTGCCATGTCTGCAATCATGCTATCAGGCATAACTGGTCTTTCATCTCTGTACACCCACACACCATTATTTTCCTGTCTTCTACATCCTGCTTTTATCCAGTAATCTTTTTCCTCATCATTTGCAGCTTCCTGTAACTGTCTCACTTCATCCCATGTCTCGACAGTGTTAGTAAAAGCAAAGGAGAAGAGATATGCTCCCTTTCTCTATTCTTATTCAGGGACACCATGTTCTCTGCACAATATTTGGCGATCTCATCAGCATAGTTGTTTCCAACAGCTATGTAATCTTCGTTTTTCTTATGTGCCTTGCACTTCACTACAGCTATTTGTTTAGGCAGCTGTATCGCCTCAAGCAGCTTTTTAACAAAATCTCCATTTCTGATAGGTGTTCCTGCAGACGTCAAGAAACCTCTTTGTGACCAAATCTGACCGAAGTCATGTACAATACCGAAACCATATTGGCTATCGGTCACAATCGTAACTCGCACATTTCTTCCCAATTTACATGCTTGAATCAAAGCAATTAGTTCCGCAACTTGTGCAGACCTTATTCCTTTCAGACAAGACGCTTCCATCACAGTTGCCACTGTGCACACTGCGTAAGCTGCGCTTAAAACTCCTTCTTTCGTTCTCAAACATGAGCCATCCACAAACATGACATAATCTGATTCCTTTAACGGTTCATCTTTTATGTCAGCCCTTGGTTTTGTGCAATATTCCAGCACATTCAGACAATCATGATCTACTTCGTCTTGTTCAATTATACTCTCTTCATCTGGCAATGATGTTGAAGGATTTACATTCATGCATCTATCTATGGTCACATTTTCAGCACTCAAGATTACTTTTTCGTACTTAGTCAGCCGACTATGTGTCATGTACTGTGTTTTTGTTCTTGTCAAAAGAATTTCTACTGAATGGGGAACATATACTCTCAGTGGATACCCCATCACTATACCTTCACTTTGTTCCAGACTTACACAAGTAGCAGCAACTGCTTTCAGACATCCGGGCAACGCTTTTGCTATAGGATCTAAAACAGCTGAAAAATAAGCAATTGGTCTTTTCATTGTTCCATGTTTTTGTACCAGTACTGAAAATGCACATCCATCTCTTTCACTGCAGTACAATTCAAAATCCTTCTCATAATCAGGCATGCCTAAAGAAGGGGCCTCACACAATTTCTTTTTCAATTCTTTGAAAGATTTCATTTCTTCGTTATTTAACTCAAAAGGGTCTCTTACATCTTTCTTGGTCAATTTTTGTAATGGTTTTGCAATCAAAGAGAAACCACTTATCCATTGTCGGCAATATCCAACCATTCCCAGAAACATTCTTACCTCTCTTTGCGTCATTGGTGCTCTCATTCCTTGAATCATTCTTACTCTTTCTGTCGCTATCTTTCGCACTCCTTTTTCAATTTTATGCCCTAAATATTGAACTTCTTTTGACAAAATTGCAATTTTGAAGGGGACACTTTATGTCCTCTTTTCTCTAGATGGTTCAGTAAAGCAATTGTATCACTTACACATGCTTCCTTTGTTTTCGATGCCACCAATAGGTCATCGATATACTGCACCATCACTGACTTTTCTGGCATTTTCAAATCTTCCAGAGATTTCTTTAGAATCTGATTAAAGATTGAGGGGCTTTCTGTATACCCCAGAGGAATTCGGCACCATGCCAAAATACGCTCTCCGAACCGGAACGCAAATAATGGCTGGCTATCTGGATGCAAAGGAATAGAGAAAAATGCGTGACACAAATCTATCACTGTGTACCACTCAGCTTCGTGTGGAATTTGATATAGAATTACTGCAGGGTTTGGCACTATTGGACAACAGGGCACAACTATTTTGTTGATCTTTCTCAAATCCTGTACTATTCTATATGTTCCGTTTGGCTTTTTCAGTCCCATAATAGGTGAATTACAGGGACTGCTCATTAATTCTTTTAGAATTCCCTGTTCAATCATTTTATTTATTACGGGAGTTATTCCTTCAATTATTTCTGGAGTTAATTTGTACTGTGGCGTATTTGGGTAAGTTGTTCCTTCTTTTACTGTTACTTTTACGGGATCAACTTCTTTCATTAATCCAATATCTTCTCCTGTAAAATCCCACACATTTTCTTTCACTGCAATTTTTAGTTCTTCTGGAAGTTTTTCTGCATCAAATGCAGGAAACAAACCATTTATTTCAGGTTCCTGATTCATCAAAGTTACTTTATACAATACATCTTCATCTGAGGTCTGAAATCCAATTCCATCTGGTGTACAATAAATTGTGCAATTCATTTTGCACAAGAGGTCACGACCTAAAAGATTTACAGGACTACAATCGCACACTACAAATCTATGCATTTTGCTAAAAGAACCAATTTTTACTTCCACTAATTCAGTAAGTGGTGTTTTAATCTGCTGATTTGCTACTCCTACCACTTGGATGTATTCACCTGAGAGAGGAAGGTTTGGAATTTCCACTGATCTAACAGTAGAACGGGTAGCTCCAGTATCGACAAGGAATGTTACATTTGCACCATTCACTTCTCCATCCACAAAGGGACCAGACTGATCTACCTCTAGAGTTGCACCAAGTACGCACTCTTTTCCCTCTCCTGGGCACCGTCAGAAACATTCATCCGGCTCACCCTCACTCTGACGCAACCAATACTGAGAAATGTTAGCTGCTCGCGGCAACTGTGTTACCTGCTCTCCTCCGTAGAATCCTGTTTCTGTACTGTATCTTTGCTGGTTAACAGTGTTGGGAAGTGGTGGTTGCGGCACCTGACTTTGTTGAACAACTACCTCATTCTGCACCTGTGGAGTTAATGATTGATTTTCCGGATTAGGTTTAGGTGGGAACTTACACTCGTTTCTCCAATGCCCTAATTTTCCGCAATTATGACAGGGCCATTTCTTCTTTGCCTCCTCTAGACTCACTTCACCTTTCCCTTTACCTATGTTAGGTCGCGTTTTATTCTGTCCTGTTTCATTCCCACTATTATTATCCAATTGAGCTTCTTGTTTTTCTGCCACTTTCACCTGTGCCCACATTGCCTTCTCTTTCAATTTACGCTGTCTACTCTCAATATCATCACTGCAATACTTAGCATACCTCAGTACCTCGTCTACTGTGCCATTCTGCCAATTAATCATATGCTGTTTAATCATTTCACTAATCTCTGGTTTCAACCCAAACACAAATCTGTATACGAAATGACTCATATCTTTTTCACTTAACTCCTCATATCCACTATACTGTTTGAAAACCAACAATAACCTTTCATAGTATGCATGTACAGACTCTTTACTTTCCTGTGTAGTTTTTTCAATTTTCACCCAATCTGTTTCTTTAGGAGGAATTTTATTTTTCAAAAAGGTAATCACCTTATCATACTTCTTCATCACCTCAGGACCTGGAGCTCCTGTCTTAGGATCTCTTGGATATTCTGTAGTTGGCCAGTCAACTGTAATCTTACACTCTGACCACAAATCAGTTGGTACCACTATGTCAAATAATCCATCTAAATCTATCCACAACACCTTTGAAACCTTTACAAACCTCTCTACTTGTCGGTACCATTCAACTGGTTTCTCTCTTAACTTCGGAAAGTCATTTGTGAATGACAGTATATCCTGCCTAGTCCAGGGAACATGCACATAACTACCACCTGGAGTTTCTCTCATAGGGTATTCTCTGGCAACAGGTTATTTTTCAGTTATCATAAAAGCCAAAGAAGCTTTGTCTGTAGTTTTCTCATTCTTCTTTGTCCATCTAACTTTCCATCTGTCCACATCACCCCATTTTCTCAATAACACAATTAACTCTTTTATCTGTGTCAGTCTTCCTGCCGTGTTCAAATTTTCAATATCCTTTTCACAAAAGTCTACTCTATAGGGTTTCTGCAATGTTTTCACTTTCGCAAAGTCTATTCCAATTTCACTGGCTACTTCTTCTAGTTTGTTATGTAAATTCTTTGCTCTCCATGTAATACTTTTGCACAGAAACATTATTTCATCATCCTGGTAATTTTTTATCTTTTCTGTACCAATCGTTCCTAGAATTAACTCTTCCATGTCAATTTTTAACCTAATTACATCTAATGGTTTTTCTTCTGGTTCTTTTATTTTAAATGCCTTCATCCACTCATTTAACTCATCAGGAGTTGGACCTATGGGTGTATTATTTAGTTCTATCCAATTACCACTCTTTTCAGGAGTCTCTGTTGCAGATTCTGTCACCATATGCATTTTCCTACCATTGCACACATTCACAGTCAAATTTGTAGGTGGACTTGGTCTGTAAGTACTAGCCAAATTACTTGTACTTGCACTTGGTTCCATCCTTTCTTTTTCTCTCTGAAATTGTGAACTCATGGGAATCACTAAAGATCGTTCATCAATTTTCTGATTCTCAAAAACTGGTATTACTGGACCTATTGTTACAGGCACAGTCACTGCTTCCATATTTTTCGTTAATTCTCTAATCTTCTCAGTTAGTTCTTTTGTTGTCCTTGCTAATTCGCTTGCATTGTCGCTTTCTATTCCTTCATTTTGTGAAGTTCTCATTTGATCTTGTGACCTATTTATTTCAATTCTTTTTTCCGGACTTTTATTTCGCATAGTCTCTATTAGCGGCGCATTTGGTGTCACCACTGTAGAACTCTGCTGATATGGAGGTGGATTTCTATTTAAAATATCTTCCAGCAATTCATCATCCGTTTTGCTCTCATGCATATATTTCTCCCTCTCCATATGTTTCTTTTTCTCAGTACGTTTTCTCTTAGTCTCTTCCTCAACTGTAAAAGCCGGAAACAAACCTCCTGTCATGTTGGCACATCTCCATCGTTTTATTCTATCCTCATGATTTATTCCCCACATTCTTCCAGGCATAAACTCATGATCTCTTAAACCTCTGAATCTCTCTCGCTCATACATCTCATCCTCCCATTCTGTCAACGCTTCAAACTGTGTCCGTCTAGGTCTAGGTTCTAGATTTGTCATCTTTTCTCGCAAATTTCGCAAAACCGCTACACTAAATGAACCATTCTCAGGGAAAGCTAATGCGCCATCATTCTTCGTATACTTTGCCCAATTTTCCAACCATATGCATGTATGATATCCATATTTCAGCATCATATGTGAAGCTGCTGATTTCGGCGGAGGAATTACTTGTCCCTCTCTAGTCACAACCTTTTTGTCTTTCTTAAAGAAATTCTTTATTTTTGTTGTCCATGACGTTCTCTCCCTTTCATACTCATAATACGGCATGTTTTTGATTGGTTTTTCTCTTCAAACCAACACTGTTCCGTGTACGGAACTTTTACCAATTACAGCGCGACTCACACTAACGCACCAATCAGGACGATTCCCTTCGTCCGCGGACCAACCAATCCTAGCGCGGCACTTTTCTACGTCACTCCTGACTCTGTGTTCACGTGACTAGCGCACTATCCAATCCTAGCGCGGCACTGTCGATATCACTCCTGCTCTTTTACCCTCCTTTACAAAAATTATCGGCAATTTTTCTTTTCACTGTTTCTTCGTTAGTTACAACAATTAAAACAATCCATAGTCTGATTCGCTAAACAAAAGTGACAGCTTTGTCCTTTTACACAAGAATCCTGTATTTCCAGTAGGCAGCGCTTACCTCTACCCTACCACAGAATTATTTACTCTCGCCGATAAAGTAGCACTTCCCTCTACCTTACCCTTCTTTCAAGCAAACAATTAACTCGTTTCTCTGGGGATAAGACACATGTGGAGACTAGGCTCCTGAGAATTAAGGCCAAAGTTTCACAAGAAAACGTGATTTGCTATTTCAGTTACACACCTTTCGTACAGAAAATCCCTAACATAACACAACCTGTGTTATTACAAAAATGAATTCAGACCATGTACCAAATTCCATGTGACTTCTCTTGCCACACGTGTTCCACTTCCTACATCCCAGAAGCGTGAAAACTCACATATAACATAACACAACTCAACATATAGTATTAGTCATAATAAAAAAAAAATAATCAATAATCACTAATCAATAATCACTAAACTAATCTATAGAAAACCATAACTCTGCTACCAAGAAATCTGATGCAGCGCGTACAATAAAACTATTCTCCTCCTAGGTCACTTATCGGTCATCCAGGGTCAAACTATATTTTCTTACATCCACATGACGATGGGGCCCATAAACATCGCCTATCACACACGCACACACCTGGATTTCCTTTACACCTTTACGAAATTCTGTACTCCTAGGAGAAGCATGAGAACTAAATGGAAAACACCATTTATGTACCGCTGGAAGGAGCCGGGATATC
Source organism: Calotriton arnoldi (assembly GCA_963921515.1). Classification (NCBI taxonomy): domain Eukaryota; kingdom Metazoa; phylum Chordata; class Amphibia; order Caudata; family Salamandridae; genus Calotriton; species Calotriton arnoldi. The sequence continues at coordinate 868,288 of CAWUFW010005693.1, forward strand.
TTATTATCTTAACCTATCGCTTTCTTTTAGTTATTTCTTAAGATATTCCTGCTCATTGTTTTGTCGATGAATCATTCATGTAAGAAATTAGTTCATAGTGATTAAGACCAGCTAAATCACAATAACCAATTACTGGTGTCACAATCATTTAGTAAAATAACCACTGAGTCGTTTGATTTAAAGAATCTTAAATTTTTATATAATTTTAAAAGCATGAGAAAGAATTTAAACTTTTTATTCAATTATTCATTTATTATTAATTCAAATATTTATTAAGCATAATCAATTTTATTGCAGAAAGGAAATTTTTGTCATAAAGCAAAACCCTAATTACCTGCCTATCTTCCTAATTTAGCCTAATGATTTCTAACCTAAGTTTAAGAATTAAAAATAACCTGATTCTCATACTCAACTGGAAAATTAAGACAGCAACAGAAACTTCAGCTCGTCAGCATCAGCTACCTGCAACCCGTCTCATCTAACAGTCTTTCAGCATCTCCCGCTCAGTAAATGGATCGATCAGGACCACCAAGCACTGGAAGCCACCAACACCAACACGACTCTGACTGCGACTCTCCAACTCCGATCGTGACTGTGACCCCCTCCCACTAAGAGTAGGCCCTCTTATACCCTAATTCTAACTTTGCTAACTAATTGTTGCAACATTAATAACACGCTTTTCTTTCATTGGTCCATTCATTTCATCTATTCATTCTTTAATCAAGTTCTCTTGGATCCAACTGGTCCTTGGAATGTATATGATCATTTCCTTTCTCACAGTTCAAGACATGTTTCCATCCACTTCGATCAGTACATTTGTAACTTCTTTCGATACATTCGAGAACTCTGCAGGCATTGTCCTTTCTCTTAAAAATGGTTTCCCACGGTTTCTTGCTGATCACCACGGCACACTATCAGTTCAATTAGGTCACATCAGCCTTGACCATTCTCGCATCTTAGCCTCTCAGCAACATCACGAGGTTAGCTTTTCTCCAACTTTCTCCCTTGTCACGTGTTTCCCCGCACTTGCGCACTTCATTAACCGGCAGCCATTTTATATCGCCACTCGTTTATACTTAGAAGCACTATTTTGAAATAAACAAAACATAATTAAAATAGAGAAACATATCCTTTTCGTTTCCCTCCCGTCATCTACGTACCCCAATTAGTTATTACCTAGCAGAAAGCAACATTTAAGCTGTTCCTTACTTACCATCGCTATTGTTTTTACAACGACACGTTTATATTCTATGAAGCACAAATCATGCATTTATTATAAAATTTGTACGCAATTATTTTTATGTTAAAATTAGACACACAGACATTCATTAATAGATTATTCAGCACATATACTTGCGTATTACCCTTCCCCCACATACAGTGTTGATTAATACGTTTAAACGAACATTTTATTAATTATTTATAAAATTTGTTAGGGGTTAAAAAAATTCTTTTCTCTGCTCCATCACAGTCAGAGTATATTTGTATCCTGTAGGAGTGGTCGGTAAAGGTCCCATCAAATCCACTCCTAAATGTTCCCAAACTTCCTCCACCTGTTAATATATACTTTATAAATAAATGTTATCAAACGATATGCAAATTCCTTATTTCTTTACAAATTTAGTATTTTATGCAAGTGTCAAACATTTTTATTTAAAATGTAAAATCATGCCTACAGAACTGTAAGTTCATGAAGCAAAACATAAGACATATAGTACATACTTTAATTGGTTTTAACTCAGAGGAAACCTGGAGTGCAGGTCGTTCCTTTTGGCAAGTATCACACTCCTTGATCTAAAAATGAAAAATAAAGATCTCTGAAAGAAACTTTTCAACTGGGATCACCCAAATTACAAATTTACATCAACATTTTGACTTCGTATCTCTAGTGTAAACGGTGTTCATGGAAATGTCATACCCTCCAACACTAGTGCCTGACTTACTTCCTTGGAAAAATTACATTATTTAAAGCCCACCTGCCAAATCATTAAAATTGTAAAGAACAGCGTCTTTATATTGGTGCACACAGTGGCACAATTGATAGTTGCCTTAAAAATCAGTGACCAATCAATCAATCAATCAATCATGTCATTTATAAAGCGCACTACATACCCGCGAGGGTCTCAAGGCGCTGGGGGAAGAGGGGGGTGGTGCTGCTACTGATCGAAGAGCCAGGTCTTGAGGAGTCTTCTGAAGGCCAGTAGGTCTTGGGTCTGTCGGAGGTTGGTGGGGAGGGTGTTCCAGGTCTTGGCGGCGAGGTGGGAGAAGGATCTGCCGCCGGCGGTCGTTTTCCGGATGCGGGGGACTGTGGCGAGGGCGAGGCTGGTCGAGCGGAGCTGGCAAGTGGGTAAAGATTAAAGAAACACTCTAAATTGAATATGCATTTGAATTACTCAGTATTTATAACAATAATGGATGGGCCGACAGACCTATGTGTGGGAGAATAAGGAGAGATTTTAAATTTTAGATTTTTAATAGAACAATAGGTTAATAAAAATGTCTTATAAGACATAACTTCAAGTGAGATTTTAATTTCACAACAATTAGTTTTGGAAGACTAGCAAATTGCTAACTCACCCATTGTTCAATATCAGCCGTCATATTTGGCTAATAAAATTGGGTGGTAATACTTTTTTTCATTTTGTTGATTCCTGAATGGCCACCAATAAGAGACGAATGAAATTCAAAAAATATTTTTTTGCAGCTTCAGCACAAATGACAACTTTTGTGTTCTTTCCTTTACCAGTGTAGAACAAGTTCCCATCTATTGCAAAACCAAAAGGACAAAGGATAAAAGTTTCAGTTAGTATGCATGTCAAATAGTATACCATTTAAATTTATAATATGTATCTCTAAATAATCTCAAATATGTCAGTAAATTATATATGTATAAAAGAAAGTACATTCACATAATCCAGAATATATGAGCAGTATTCAGTTGTTATGCAATTCAATAAAAGCAATTTATGCAATATATCTGTCTCTAAAAAATTATATATTGAAAAAGAATTTATATAAAGAGGTATAGGAGCGAATTACGATGAGGCCATTAAAGGCTCCCACCCTTGGTCGGAGCCTTTACAGCCACATCCTAATGGGCTGGTCAGTTTACTTTACAACCGCCTCATTACGATGGTGGCGGTCTTAAAGAAAACCTGCTGGTTATTCCGGCTGGATTCCGACGGGCTCTGAGAGTCCGTTGGCCAGTCGGAATCCGACCTGTAATCTCAATGGTGGGCATTTCCGCCCTTGAGATTACAATGTTGGGTTTTGGCAGCCTTTTGGTGCCAGCTTTTCTAAAACAGAAAGGCTGTCGGAATTCAACTGTGGGGGCCCCCAGCAGGGCCCCCTTTGGTGCATGACCTCCGGTTGGAGGCAGAGGCGGCATCTATGGTGCCCCCCTGTTGATCCCTGCACCCCGTGGGAGGCACCTTGAGGTTCCTACCACAGGGTGCAGGTATGAACTGCACCTGCCTTTTCTTAACCGGCCGTAACACAAGCTTCCATTAAGAAAAGTTCAATGAGACCGACCAGACAGTGATTAGGATGGTGGACGGACTCACGTCCACCCGCCACCCTAAGAGGGATGGGGACCGCCCGACATAGTGTCGGGGGACCCACAGGCCAAATTACCCATCTACTGTGGCGGTTGCATTGGCCACCGGCGGGTGCTGCTGGCTGCAGCACCCGCCGCAATGGAAAACAGGGATGTGTGACATATGGTGCGGTGCCTGTCACTTGGTACAGGGATATGTTGCGGTGGGGGGCCAACACCCAAAGAAAAGGGCCAAAGATGAAGGGGGGCCCTACGGGCCCCCAATGTCAATCCCCGCCAGCCTGTTCATGGCGGGTGAACCACCATGAAAGGCTGGCAGGGAGGGAACATCCTAATCCCTACGGCAGTGCCTGTTAGGCATTGCCACCAGTTTAGGGATAGGGAGGCCCTCCTCCACACCGACATTGAAATGAAGCCCATAATGTTTTTATATATAAACCTAATGTACTATGCAATACTTGTTAGCACCAAAGTTGAAATTTTTATATCAGCTACAGGATCAACAATTCATAATAATTATTTCAAGCAAGTACCACAATTCTAATTAAAATTTCTAGAATCAAATTGTAACAACAAAGCCAATAGTTAGAAATGTAAAGTACCGTCAATGGTGAATTTTTTAGACAGTCTACGTAATCCATGCTTCTGGATTTTACTGAAACCTTCAGGGTACACATTACTGCTTACATAATCCAGAAGCTCTTGGTATTTTGTGGCATCCATTTCTCTTTAAAATAATAAAAAACAGTAAAATAAGTTAGGAGAACATCACAGATGGAAGTACCCAAGTTTCCCTGCTCACGTTGGTCCTAGCTAGACATACCTGTCTGGATGTCTGTTCCAACCATGTCCTTTAAAAGACTGGAAAAAACTTGGAGCCTGATTTTGAGTTTGGCAGGCACGAACCGGATGCCACGCAACTGGCCCAGGACCGCTAAACTGCACCGCCGCCCACCTGACAGATTAAGAATAATTTTATGGTCTGGCGGGCGGTGTGTCAGTCCCACGGAGTGGCAGTGTAAAGGCTCATATGTGAGCATTTAACTGCAAGGCAACGGGACCACTAGTGCACGTTCCTTCACGTCATGGACTGTTAAGTCCATGCTGTGCTGGAATGGGGTGCATGCACACAAGGTGGCACAAAATGTGCCCCCCGCATGGATCGCTTTGCACACAGTCTTTCCTTTACTCACTGCCAGCATTTTCATGTAGTAACAACCTCCATGAGACTGCTGGCGGTGATGAAAGTCATAATAAGCTTGGTGGTGCCTTAGAGCACCACAAAGCATATTGCGTCATCATGAACGCACCCCAGGGCAGTCTGACCACCCAAGCTGTAATCTAGTGGTTGGACCCCCGGTACATCGCTGGTTGGTCTTCCAACAGTGTGCCACCATGCTTTTTCTCGGAGTCCATGGACTGTCAAACTCAAAATCAGGCTCTTGGACTCTGCCAGTGTGTGGAGTTGCCTAGATCTGGAATGCATGCACCACATGGAGATAGCCAAAGAATTATTTAAATTCTGTGCTTAATGCAAGGCAAATCCAGGGAGGGATGAGATATGGGAATGAATTAATACACAGTGCTCCCAGGTAGAAAACTTTGAATTTAGGGCCCCCTCACAGACCTGTCTTGAGCACATCCCTTGGGCCTGTTTGAAAATCTTGGCTAATATACCTATATGCACTTACAAAGAATAGCCCATCATCTAAATACCGCTTCCTCACCATTTAGAAATGGTCAAGGACCAGGGTGGGCGGATACCTGGTTTTAAGGTGAAATGTGACAACAATGGCCCTGTTGTACATGGAGGCAGCCCCAAGCCCCCCTGACACCACATACATCATAAAGACAATAAACTCTACCAGACTGGTCAATAAATATGGATGGACATGGCTCTGAGAAACACTGTAGACCATGTGACTAAACCAGAGGGTATGATCTCACAGTTTGCAGCCACAGCCAAGAATTGCATGGGTGACATCCAGCAGCTACTTCCCAACTCAAGGTCGTAGTTATGGTGGGTTATAGAAGCTGAAGGTGAGCAATCTAAAAAACATGTGGTTGCTGAGCTTTACAGAGGGAGCGAAAGGCACACAAACGTAAAGGTCTTTTGAGTACGGATCACTAATTTGGCCATAAACAACTGCATATGTCCTTGCTCTGTTGATGATCCCTTTGACAGAGGTGACATAGACCTACACCATTCCTGCTGCTATATGCAGTAATTTCCAACCTCATTACCTATTAAGACCAGACTCTATTGTTCATGCCACCAGCACACAAGGAAATGCATTACTTAATTTAATTATAGTAATTTTCCGTGGCTAAGCCAGATTTTTGCTACCATGGGTAAGATTCCAAATATGGTAAAAGAGAAGCTGAGAGTGTATATGTTCAACAGTATAGTGATGTACCCTGATAGCCACATAGTGGCTCATTACGATGACGGTGAGACCGCCACCGACAGGCTGTCGGTGGCGGTCTCAACGCCATCGGAAGGCCATTCTCTGCCCGCCAAATTAGAATGGTAGGTGGTTCAGTGGCGGTCAGAAACTCCAACCGCCACGTATCCGACGGGCTTCTTGAGCCCACCGTTGCGGCGGAGGCCTTCCCATCCCTAAAATGGTGGCGGTGTTTGCTTTGGTGCCTACCAGGCACCGCCGTAGGGATTAGGATGTTCCCTCCCCGCCAGCCTTTCCATGGCAGTTCACCCGCCATGGAAAGGCTGGCGGGGATGGACATTGGGGGCCCGTAACGGGCCCCCCATCATCCTGGCACTTTTGTTTGGGTGTGGGGGGGCACCTATGGTGCCCCCCAACATATCCCTGTACCAAGTGACAGGCACCGCATGGTGCCTGTCACAAAGTACTGGGATATTGTACACATCCCTGTTTTCCATTGCGGCGGGTGCTGCAGCCAGCTATTGGTGAGAGAACAGGAGATTAATCAATTTCCACCAGGACATGCATGACATGACTCATCCTTTAATGTGCTGCCCTAACATTAAGGTTGCAATGCAGAAATGTTACCCTCTCGCGTTAGAGGTTCTCAATGCAGCATTCTTCCACCCTAGGTGGCGAAATATACGTTTGTTTAGTTTTGCCTGCAGAGCTGTCATTTTATTCGGATTGCACGGAGAACAACGAGCATTAAATGTGTTTCGTAACCTTGATCATATTGAATGATTACAAGGCCCAGTAAACTTGTGCACAATAAAATAAGATAACAAAATGGCATACCATTCAAAATTCCAGATCGTAAAGAGTTCATTAATATTGCATTACGTCTTTGTATCGTTATTAAATGATTTAAAGCAATTGAAAAGTAGTTTCCTCCAGAGTACGAGGAAGAGGAGCTATAGAGATGGTTGTATGTCACTGTATTGCGTGCATCAGGTTATTATGTTATGCACTATGCTATTACTTACTTAAATCTTAACTTGCTTCTATATATGGGTATTTGTGTAATATCAACCTAGTGAAAAGGCAGTGGTGGGCTGTTTTGGATCGAATATAGAAATACAATTAAAGTAAATTGAAGGGTAAGGTGGCGGGTTCTTAGAGGGGTTGTGAATTATTTACTGCACCGCAAATGTAGTGTTCAGTAAAGAGGAGAGGTGGGCAAGCCACCAAATTAATAAGGCGAGTAGAACCAAGGGTCTGGCGTGGATCTTACAGCCCCGAGCATGAGCTGAACCCTGAAAACATTTGCTGTGTAAATCATACAACAAACCTCACGTAAAATATGATAAAGTCTCTTCAAAATTCGAAAAAGTTTTCCTTTAACATGTGGAAGCTTTTACATGAATAGGGCACATCGTAGCACTGCAGTGAGAAGTACCTATAAAAAGTGATAGCGTTAAACAACTGGTAGTCTCAGATCACATATTTGAAAGTGCTTACATACACAATGAAGAAAAAATAGTTTTTGTGAAATAAAATACTTGAGCGCAAGATCACACAATTTAAGAGGGAAGCCAAGATTTATCCAGGTTTTCTGGTTTCATTTTGTACAAATCTCCCAGTAAATGGTTATCTATTTGTCTTCACTTATGGTAAGGCTTTGTCTTTACCTCTTAGTGCATTTTTCTGCAGCTGTTGAAATAACATTTTACATGAGCACCAGTTACATTACACCAGGTCACATATATTGTTTATAGCAATGGGGGGAGTTAGTGATTTGCCCAGAATCACAGGATGTTGATCTGATGCCGAGACTCAAATCTGATTCTCCAGTTTCACACTCTGCAGCTCTCACCGTAACTCCACATCCTACGTAGAGAGAGAAAGTCAGCCAGAAGCCACATGAAAGCCTAACCTGTTATGGGCTCCTGGTTCCAACAGAAACTCGAACTGTCCCAGAGCTAGGTTTCAGGCTCAAACCTGGCTCGAGATTTCAGTGTCTCACCCACCTCTTTTGAAGAGTTGTTACTTCAGCTCTTTCCTAAATTGAAGAAGTATACGGCCACTCCTAACTAATATAGGGACACTGTTCTATATCCTATGTATATAAACGGAGAAGGCCTAATGTCAGTTTTTCTTTGTTGCACTTTTTCTTCTTGAATCTGATGGTTTCTGGGACGTAGGTGTGTCAAGACCCATCGGAGATGGTGAGATTTTCAGCCAGATATGCGGGGTCTGGTCACAATAGCTTTGTAGGTAATTCGGTTAACCTTGAGTGAGGTGCAGCTCAGCAAGTGGAGACAAGTGGAGTTCATTTAGGGTGCGGGTGATGTGGTCATATTTATTTTATTTAAGCATTTTTATAGGGACAGCCAAGACCAATACGTATTATGGTGCTTTACATCAAAACTCAGAGAAATAGAGGGCTACTTAGGATGAGTGGCACAGCATGGTGCAGGAACAGTTGCCAGTTGAAACACATTACAAAAACCAAAATGTGCATAAAAAAGGATGATGCGATAGAATGTTGAATGGAGTCAATAATTTGGTTATTGGAAGACTCCTGGGAATTAGACTCATAAATTGTTTAAACTTTCAAGTCTTAAGTTGTTCCTTGATTGTCAAGAGTGGAATCAATTTCGTGAGGGTGGTTGAACTGAGTTCCATGCTGATTCAGCTGCTCCTGGGAAGAATGTCTGCTTGCTGGCTATGGTTGTCTTTAATTTTTTAACTTCCAATAGTAAGAAGTAGTTACATTTCAGTCCTCAAGATGGTCCATAGATTGTGAGCAAGTCAACAAGATATGGAATGTTATGTAATGTGTTATGAAGATAACACTTAATTGGAATTGGATTATAGCTAGGTTGGGTAGCCAGTGAATGTCATGGAGATGAGAGATTAGGCTTGATGTATTTTTAGTTTTTCGCTTTATCAGCGCTAATGCCAATTATAAGAATGTTCAGGTTAGTTAAGAAATAGAAATACACTTCCAAAATCTAGTTTGGCTATGACAAAGGCATGGACCAATGTTTTGTGATGTTCGGCTGTGATGAGACGTCTTTTATTTTTTTAGCAGTGGAGGTGAAAATGTGCATTGTACATTTGGTTGTTCATTTGCGGTATGAAGTAAGCCCTGAGTCAGTTTATTCTGGCCCTTATACGTTGGATGTCCTTAAGAATGAGACAATAGGAGTCTGGGAGGCCATGGTGCAGGTTGTTGCAACCATTCAGATGCAAAAGTACATGATCTTGAAAAGCAGTTTCGAAGTCACTCTGGAAGTAACTGATTTACTTTCTGTAGTACTGATTTACTTTCTGTAGTAGAGAGTGCTGGTACGGAGCCCTATTGGTTTTCGTGACCGTGTGTTCCTAGAAATGAATGAAGGTGTCAATGGTGCTGCATTATATCAACACATGGCTTCAACCGGGCAAGTCGCTGTGCATAGGATTCTTCGACACAGAAAAAGCAGCAAGCCACTACTAAGCAGAGCTTCTTGCAGGCACTTCCAGCATGTAGGATCATATTGAGCTATTAAGAACAGAATATCAGATGGGCATGGTGTGTGGGACATTGTAAACAGCCTGATCTACCTGATTCTGGTCCCTGGTGGCCCTACTACAGCTGAACCTTTCATCCACTTTAGGAAACAATCCATTTCACAGATACATGCACTTCTAAAAGTTGCTTCATTAGATCGCTGCTGTAAAAACGGCAACACACACCAAAATTTGACAACAACCAAGTTGGAGACTGCGTTGTAGATTTAGGGAGAGTTATGCCTCCCCACTTAAGTCCTCTTGAGAGAGTGATATTTTTGGAGGGAATAAGAAAAAAATGAATTATGCCAAGATTAATGACTGAAATACAAGTTTGTGTGAAGAGTTGGAAAGGATAATCGAACACAAGTGGATCCAAAAACACAATAGAGTGTGGGAACAGTAAAATACTTTCAAGATGATCATCTCTTGTACAGCTTCTTTTTCTGTAAGAACTTCCACTATTGCACAGTAGATCTAAATATGTTTTTTTATTGATTCAGTTTCAGCCCAACTAAATGCTAAAAGCGGCTGTCAGGTACAATGTTCTTGGCATCCCATCTAATAGATGCTAGTCAGAATTGTAAGGTGGTGCTTGGTTGGTTGCCTTTGTGATTAGACCATTCTTGACATGATGCTCTTTTTATGTTTTATTACATATATCCAACACCGTTTCTTGGAAATACTGTGGTGGAAGCTTCCCAGACAAAAGTAGGGAACGGACCCCAGCAAAGTAGCTCAGGCACTCTGAGATACAGCCCATCTGCTGACAGTAGGCACTCCTGTACAGCTTCAGTAGCAGATTCCAGAAGAAAGAAAGGATACAGTCCCAGAACACCAACCATACAAGCCTTGAAGAGCTTTTGATTAAATGAAAGATACCTCACATGACAACGTAGAATATAGCTTAAAAACTCACAGACTTAGAGAACTTCCAAGACCAGCATTTTGATGTATTTAATTTTACTCATTTAACTGTGTGAGGAAGTACCTGCACCAGAAGGCGTAATCAATAGACAGATCATTATGTTCAACAGAGGGAAGGAGTTTGAATCACAGGCTGGAAACTGTTCATCTAAAAGCTGTGCAAAAAGAGAGCCGCAAAAATCAGGCCTGCTGAATGGAAATGAATGAAGCTCAGCTTCCGGGTCAAGGTTGAAACTTGAATGAAAAGCATCACTGTCACCTACTGAAAGAGAGATGTTTATCGGGACCCTCGGGCTGCGAGCGTATTAAACAGTCGCAAATCTACAGGAAGCCACGTCCTGCATTGCACAGAAAAAGGTCGCGCAAACGCCACCAAACTGCGCCACTCACATTGTAATGTGTGACACATTTTGATATTAGTAATTTCACATACAGGAAGAGTTTCAAAGTCCGCAGTTCGTGGGTAGAACACCATTGCTATTGAATTCTGGGTCCAACCGAAATATTTTGTTTCTGTAAATGCATAAACAAAATGTGCACTTTAAAAATGTAACATATATTAACACGTGTCTTACTGTTCTATAAAACAGCCTAAGGTTTCTAGAAAGGCACACAAATCACTCCGCTTTCAACTCAGTGGTCGATTTTGTAAGCTGGAGCCTTCGATTGCAACGCATAAATATAATTCACGTTTACACATTTTTCCAAACACATTAGTGTTCAACTCGCCGATAGCTCGGTATCTTCTTTCAGCATATGTATGCCATTCATGTTTGTGGCCTTGGTAAGCCACAGACCTGGCCTAGCACTGTACACCGCCGTCAAGAGCGAAAAACTAGTTTACTTTATGGAGTGAAATCAAAGTATAATACCAGTTCATGTTGTTAATAATTGCTACTACTGTTAAATAAATGAACAGTGGTAGATAGAGTGCCCTTTCGCGAGAAGCCGCCACTTACAAGCAGTGAAGACTCCCCTTTACCACAGCGTTCCGACTTCTGGGTGCAGGTGACTTTTTAGCAAAGCAGCCTGTGCCTGGCACGGGCGCCCCCTCGTGGCCGAAGGGTTTGAGGGGCATTGGGAGCGGGTACAGCCTAGTGGCCGAAGGGTGTGAGGGGAGTTGGGAGCAGGACAGGCCCTCCTCCTCCTCCTCTTGCCCCTGCCTCTGTTCCTTCATGCTGAGTGCACTTGCTTCTCCTGCACTTTCATTTCTCTCTCCTGAATTGGACATGTTGCTGCAGCACGGCTTTCTCTCTTCTGCAGTTCAATTTTTTTTTTGCAGATTTTATATAGATCGAACTCGACCCGAAGCTATTGGGACGTTTTACATGAGCACCAGTTACATTACACAAGGCAGCATAGAAGGTTATTAGTTAATTAGGCCAAGAAGTGCGAACTCGACCCGGGGCACCAGTTACATTACACAAGGCCGCATAGAAGGTTATTAGTAAATTAGGCCAAGAAGAGCGAACTCGACCCTAAGGTATTGGGACGTTTTACATGAGCACCAGTTACATTACACAAGGCCGCATAGAAGGTTATTACTTAATTAGGCCAAGAATTGTTGCTGCACTAGCTTTCAGGTGTATTTTAACATTTAAAAAATAGAATTAAATAAACTCACCTTGCAAAAACAGGAAAAAAAGATAGTGAAGCTCTTTTTTCACCGATGTGAACAATAAACGATGTGAACAATACAGATGTGAACTCTTTTTACACCGATTTGAACAATACCGATGTGAACAATACTTATGTGAACCATATCCGCAGGGGTGTGCCTGCTGATTAGGAAAGTTTCTAGAAGGTTTGGAGGGTAGCGTAGATTTGCAAAGCTGTGATTAGTAGCGCTTGATGTCAGTGGTTTGCAGAGCTGTGCTTGCTAGCGCTTGATGTCAGCTTGATGACCGTGCTTTGCTGTTGTAGAGGGCAGCGCAGAAAAACATGTGGAAGTATAATGCGCTTGTGCACCGAACATGCACCGAAACATGCATGCGTAAAGCGAGGGAAAAGCGTAGGGGGTACACATACAGACGGGGAGATGATACCGACAGAACACCGGCAAGAGCAGCCAGGGGTGGGCTCCTTGAGCTGCTCTCCACCTTAACTGCACGTGGGGGGCCCGGGTGGGACCGGGCCCCCCCGAGGAAGTGAAGAGGCGGTGTGAGGCCACCAACGCAAGCAGTGCGGCTCTATTCTAGCAGCGGGAGAATTGCAGAAAGAAGGAACAGCGGTGCAGAAAGAGGCAACAGGGGTGAAGAAAGAGGGAAGAGGGGTGGAGAAAGAGGCAAGGGGGTGCAGAAAGAAGCAAGAGAGCTGCAGAAATAAACAAAAGAAGTGCAGAAAGAAGAAACAGGTGCAGAAAGAGGCAAGAGGGGTGCAGAAAGAGGCAAAAGGGGTGCAGAAAGAAACAAAAGAAGTGCAGAAAGAAGGAACAAAGGTGCAGAAAAAGGCAAGAGGGGTGCAGAGAGAAACAAAAAAAGTGCAGAAAGAAGCAACAGAGGTGCAGAAAGAGGCAAGAGGAGTGCAGAAAGAGGGATGAGGGATGCAGAAAGAGGCACGAGGGGTGCAGAAAGATGCAAAAGAGAGATGCAGAAAGAAGCAAGAGAAATGCAGAAAGAAGCAACAGAGATGCAGAAAGGGGGAAGTAGGGTGGAGAAAGAGGCAAGAGGGATACAGAAAGAAACAAGAGAAGTGCAGAAAGAAACAAAAGAAGTGCAGAAAGAAGGAACATAGGTGCAGAAAGAAGCAAGAGGGGTGCAAAAAGAGGGAAGAGGGGTGTGAAAGAGGCACGAGGGGTGCAGAAAGAAGCAAGAAGCGTGCAGAAAGAAGCAAGAGAGTTGCAGAAAGAAACAAAAGAAGTGCAGAAAGAAGGAACAGAGGTGCAGAAAGAGGCAAGAGGGGTGCAGAAACAGGGAAGAGGGGTGCAGAAAGACGCACAAGGGTAGCAGAAAGAAGCAAGAGAAGTGCAGAAAGAAGCAACAGAGGTGCAGGAAGAGGGATGAGGGATGGAGAAAGAGGCAAGAGAAGTGCAGAAAGAAGCAACAGAGATGAAAAAAGGGGGAATAGGGGTGGAGAAAGTGGCAAGAGGGGTGCAGAAAGTGGCAAGAGGGGTGCAGAAAGATGCAAGAGAGGTGCAGAAAGAAGCAAGAGAGGTTATGTTATGTTCATTGCCATTTATATAGCGCCAAAATCACCAATGGTCTCTAAGTGCTTGTGAGGGAACGTAAATCAACACCAGGGCTACACATGCCGATGCCCGGTCGATCAGGACGTAGCTTGTCCAAAGGCCTGTATAAACAAGAAGGTCTTTAGTTTCCTCCTAAAGGGAAGTAGGGTGGCTTCCCTGCGCAAGCTCTCCGGTAGCTTGTTCCAAAGCTAGGGAATCAGAACTGAAAAGGCTCGGCCCCCCATGGTGGCTTTGTCAAACCGTGGGCAGGACAACAAGCTTGCCTCAGATGATCGGAGGCATCATCCTGGCACATAGCGCTTCAAACGGTCCTTGATGTAATCAGTTGCCGTTCCATGCAGGGCTTTGTGTGCAATACACAGACCCTTGAACTTAGCCCTCTGCTTGATTGGAAGCCAATGCAGTTGTTGCAGCAATGGTGTGGCATGTGATCTTCTGGGGAGTTTGAAAATCAGTCTTTCTGCATCGTTCATGACCACCTGAAGCTTCCCTGATAGTTTATCAGGTAGCCCAATATATAGTGCATTACCGTAGTCCGTTTGTGACACAATTAGTGCCGACACTACAGTGCGCAAGGTGGAGAATGACAGGAGAGGTACAAGTTTCCGGCGTTGTCTCATGAGGCCCACACAATTCCCTACCACAGTGGTCACCTGGTTATTCAGCCTTAGCTTGGTGTCCAACTTAATACCTAAGCTCTTCACCACTGGCACCGGTATCGGAGTAGTGCCTAGCTCTTGTGGCCAAAAGGAATTGGACATGGGGTTGCCCCCTGTAGTAATAGCTAGTACCTCAGTCTTGTCAGGATTTACTTTCAATGAGTTGGTAATCATCCAGTTCATAGTAAACAAAAGAATGTTCTGTACGTTAGACTGTGCCTGTGTGGAACTGTCGATCCGCAGGATTAGTTGCGTATCGTAGGCATAATTGAACACCTGACATTCCTGTTTTGCCAATGCTTCCACAAGTGGCTGGAGATAGATGTTAATAAGCAGGGGGGTCAGCGCAGAGCCCTGCAGGACACCACATGGCAAAGCGCCTTTCCTGGACACACATTCCCCCAGTTGGACCTTTTGTGACCGATCCTTCAGGAAGGAGGCAATCCACTGATACACGGCGCCAGTGATTCCCAGCCCCCGAATACAGGTCAGCAGCTGGGCATGGTTCACCGTGTCGAATGTGGCTGAAAGATCCAATAGGATCAACGCCGATGATTTCTTTTTGTCGGCTGCGGGCCCCAGCTCGTCCAGCACCGAGAGCATCACCAGCTCTGTGCTGTTGTGGGCCCTGAATCCCACTTGCCGCGCATGGAGCAATTGATGTTCCTCCAAAAAGGACAAAAGCGTTCTAAGCACATGCTGCTCTACTACCTTAGCCAAGAAGGGAAGTCTGGATATAGGTCGATAGTTCTTCAAATTATTGACATCTGCCCCTGCTTTCTTCAGCAGCGGAGTCACCATGGCTTCCTTAAAGTTGAGAGGAACCTTCTCAGTTACCAGGGACAGGTTTAGCAAGGACAGCACCTCCAACCCCATCACAGGGAGGATCATTTTGAACTCCCTGGGTGGGCAGGGGTCCTCTGGTGACCCTGATTTCACTTTGGCCATGATATGTGCTAGGCAGTCTAGATCTAGTGTTGGAAAAACTGAAAGTTTACCACCCTGGAAGTCCGGTGGTTCCACCACTAACAGAGGGCATAGGCTTATGTGGGTATTGCCTATTTCTGTTAGGATATCCTTAACTTTCGCTAGGAAGAAATCCTGTATCTTATTGCAGTCAGCCAAATTGGCAACCGTCCTCTGTTCATTCTTTTGACTCAGCTCCCTCAGCACATTAAAGGTCTCCTTCTGAGTATCCTTGGCCTCCTTGATCTTCAAATCATAGTACTCAGATTTCTTTGCAATGATGGCTGTTTTATAAAGGGCTAGCTTTGCTTTATATTCCACCAGAGCCTCCGGATCGTATGATTTCCGCCACTGCCTTTCACACTGGCGTAGGGACTGTTTTTTCCTCTTAATTTCTCCGTATACCATGGGGCACCCTTCAGTCTGTTCATTACCCTTTCCCTCCGTGCAGGGGCCACCTTATTAATGGCTTTCATCTGCCGGCCTGTGAGCCTTTCATATTCCAGATCCGGGTCCCCCATCTGTCTCCCTGGGTACTTTGTCTCATACAATGCCTCCCTCAGACCGGCTTCCTCTATTTTATGCCAATTCTGTACCGTCCTCCAAACTTGGGTAAGTACTGTAGTCGACTGGGCAAAGGGATCAAAAAACTGATCAGATGGTGATATGACCAACTACATGGTCTGAGGTGCAGAAAGAAACAAAAGAAGTGCAGAAAGAAGAAAAAGAGGTACAGAAAGAGGCAAGAGGGGTGCAGAAAGAGGGAAGAGGGGTGCAGAAAGAAGCACGAGTGGTGCAGAAAGAAGCAAGAGAGGTGTAGAAAGAAGCAAGAGGAGTGTAGAGAGAAGCAACAGAGGTGCAGCAAGAGGGGTGCAAAAAGAGGGAAGGGGTGCAGAAAGGCACGAGGGGTACAGAAAGAAGCAAGAAATGTGCAGAAAAAAACAAAAGAAGTGCAGAAAGAAGGAACAGAGGTGCAGAAAGAGGCAAGAGGGGTGCAGAAAGAGGGAAGAGGGGTGCAGAACAAGGGAAAAGGGGTGCAGAAAGAAGTGAGAGGTGTAGAAAGAAACAAAAGAAGTACAGAAAGAAGGAACAGAGGTACAGAAAGAGGCAAGAGGGGTGCACAAAGAGGGAAGAGGTGTGTGAAAGAGGCACGAGGAGTGCAGAAAGAAGCAACAAAGGTGCAGAAAGAGGCAAGAGGGGTACAAAAAGAGGGAAGAGGGGTGAAGAAAGAGGCACTTGTGGTGCAGAAAGAAGCAAAAGATGTGCAGAAAGAAACAAAAGAAGTGCAGAAAGAAAGAACAGGGGTGCAGAAAGAGGCAACAGGGGTGTAGAAAGAGGGTGGATGGGTGGAGAAAGAGGTGGGGGGTGCAGAAAGAAACGAGAGCTGCAGAAAAAAGGAACAGAGGTGCAGAAAGAGGCAAGAGGGGTGCAGAAAGAGGGAAGAGGGGTGCAGAACGAGGAAAAGGGGTGCAGAAAGAAGTGCGAGGTGCAGAAAGAAACAAAAGAAGTGCAGAAAGAAGCAACAGAGGTGCAGAAAGAGGGAAGTGGGGCAGAGAAAGAGACAAGAGAAGTGCAGAACGAAGCAACAGATGCAGAAAGGGGGAAGAGGGTTGGAGAAAGAGGCAAGATGGGTGCAGAAAGAAGCAAGAGAGGTGCAGAAAGAAACAAAAGAAAGTGCAGAAAGAGGCAAGAGGGGTGCACAAAGAAGCAGAAAGAGGTAACAGGTGCAGAAAGAGGCAAAAGAGGTGCAGAAAGTAGAAGAGATTTGCAGAAAGAGGCAAGAGAAGTGCAGAAAAAGAAAGAAAAGTGCAGAAAGAAGCAACATAAATGCAGAAAGAGGCAAGAGAGGCGCAGAAAGAAGCAAGAGTGGCTTGCACACCATTAGTACCAATTTAACACCCACATTTAGCAATAAGTAACAGGTGACCATTCTAGGTTTGCAAAGGACCTTTCACCACGCTGTAACACTTGTCACTGCATTTTTGGTAATGTTTGAGCCATTTGAGCTAGAAACAAGGCTTTTTTCGTTCAAATCTGCAGATTAGGCAGCAGATGATGGATTATGTGGCTAATGCGGAAAATGTATAATTGTGCAAAAGTCGGTGCAGCCAAACAGTCACATAATTCCAGTGGCCCTGCTCATACCTCTGACTAGGTCATGAAGTGCTCCTCAGTGATTCCTTCTTTTTTTGTCTCATTGAGTTCATAGTTTAGCTTCTATGGAAACGAGGAAGACTAAACCTGAGGTTACCACTCCACAACACAGACTACCATACCACATAATTACTCTCCATAACACATAATCCCACTCTACATAATTCATATACACTAAATACCACATACTTTCTATCCACATAATTTCACTGCACAACATACCACATAATTCCACTACACACAACGTACATCCACTCCACTCCCAAAAACATTAATAAAAAACTTTTACATCTACGCCAATAGTTCTAACTCTTGCAAATGCGAGACCTATTACATTACAAATGCTTCTTTAACTGGTAGTCGCGTTTGCAGAGTGGTGGAGAAAGGGGGCTGGGCCTCCATCCAGCGCTCAGGAATTCAGCTGCGTAGGACTTACAGAAGGTACAAGGAGAGCTTCTTGGCCCCCAAAGTCCCTCAGGAGTAAAGTGGACTTCATCCCCCAACCCATAGTGTGCCAGGAAAAGGGGTGTTTGCAGAGTGGTGGAGAAAAGGGAGGGGTGGCCTTCGAAGACCTTCTAGCAATCCCACTGTTTGGGACTTACTGGAGGTAACAGGAGGGGTAGTTGGCCCCCAAGGACAACCTTGGGGGCCAACTACCCCTCCTATTACCTCCAATAAGTCCCACACAGCAGCATTGGTAGGTACTCATTGCAGGCCACGCCCCCTTTGACCACCAGTCTGCGAACGCACTCCCTGGCGTGCTCTTCAATGGGGATTAAAGTCCCCTTCGCTGCTGGGGGTCCTAAGGGGCCAACTAGCCTACCTGATTCCTCCAATAAGCCCCAGATAGTGGGATTGATGAGAGGTGGACACAGGCCACGCCCCCTTTCTCCACCACTCTGCAAACGTGCCTCCTGACGCGCTCTTGGTTAGGGGATGAAGTCCCCTTGACCCCTGAGGGTCCCTGGGGGTCAACTAGCCATCCTGTTATCTCCAGTAAGCCCCACACAGCTGGATTGCTGAGAGTGGTCCGAGGCCACGCCCCCTTTTTACACCACTCTGCAAACGCGCCTCCTGACGCACTGCTGCTCGGGGGATGAAGTCCACTTTAGTCCTGAGGTCCTCAGGACACAAGAGGACCTCATCGCCCCACCAGCAGTGCGCCAAGAGGCGCATTTGCAGAGTGGTGTAAAAAGGGGCGTGGCCTCGGACCACCATATATAGCTCTAATGCAGAAAGTTGCATGCACAGTTAAATAACCTAATACGCACTATCACACCCAGAAAGGAATGCAGGCAGGCTCTTAGAGACACATTGAGGGATTTTTATATGTCAAAAACAGAGTCATTGATTTTAAAAAAAAACTTACATCCATTTGAAAACACAGGTCAAGGTAGGGACTAAGAAACGTTTTCAAATGTCTTGTAAAGATTTGACACTTTCAATTCTGACATGTAGAGAAGTACTGCTTCTATAATGTGTTGGGCCCACTACAGTTCATCCCATGCATGCAGTTTTACTCCTGTGCGAACCTTCACATTTAAAACTCATAGACAGGGCATAAACTGCTGTTCTACGGCATACAAACTAACAAGTCAGGTAAGCTCCAGCTAGGGCCCAAAGCAGAGTGCTAAGAGGTTAAAAGGTTGCACACACACTGTGAAGGTTGACTGAGCTGTATCCACTCCTACAGACCAGTGTGTGTAATTATATATCCAGCATCCAACCCAGACTTCAATCTGACATATCTAACTAGACAAGCAGACAGACACTAAAGCACCCGTAGACAGTGTGGCTGAAGTATTTAAACATTTACTCATAGCAACAGGTAGCACTGATATGTATCTATCACTAATGGAGGCAGTTTTACACACATTTAAATGATACAATACTCACAAACACACACAGAGGCTATCCATGCAGCCGCTCACAGACACATTTAGAGAAACATACATTTCATAAAGAAAGGCATTCATTTACAAACAAACTTACATACATATACAATGACAAAGCAAGATAAGAACTAAGACACTTGTTACAAAAACTGATAAACATGTGACACTTTCTAACTGACATGTAGAAAAGCAGTCTTTTTATCATGGTGTGGCCCTACTACACTTGACCCTGTACATTCAGTTTTACTGCTAGAACAATGTTGACACCTAAAACCCCTAGACAAGCCATAAACTGCTCTTGTTCCACATATAGCTGACCACAAAGGTAGGCTACAGCTAGGCCATAGGACACAGTGGTAACATATTGTAAGGTAACACATATATTCTGAAGATTGACTAACACATATCCACTCCTACAGGCCCATGTGCACAATTATACTTCCACATTGCCACACAAACTTCAATCTGACATACAGAAGTAGAAAATTACACAGGCACTAAAACATTGAGTCACACCGTAAGAAAACCACCTAAAGATTCACTCGGACAAACAAGCACAACAGATATATATGTAGCGCTAATGGACACACTTACACACACAGTTAAATATCCCAGTATTCACTAACACACCCAGTGCGGAATGCATGGAGCCCGTTACAATCACATATAGAGAAGTATACATATGAGAAACGGAGGCACTCATTCTCTAACACACATACATTTGCACTCACAGCCCAAGGTAGGGAGTAACACACTTATTCAAATGGCTGCTAAATCACTGACACTTTCAGTTTTGACAAGCAGAGAACTACTCCTTGCGTCATGTGTTGCATCTAGTATACTTGACCCGTGCATGCAGATTTACTGCTAGGTGAATCGTCAAATCTAAAATTCCTAGACAAGGCACAAACTGCTGTTCTTGCAGATATAACTCAGCACTGATGTAGACTACAGGTATGCTATAGGACAGAGTGCTAAGTGGTTAAAAGGTAACACATATACTGTGAAGATTCACTGAGCTATATGCACTCCTAGTTTGCCAATTGCATGATTGAAGTCATGCTAACCCTTTATGGTATTATTTGTTGTTGTCCCTCCTTTTAAACAGGTGGTGTAGCAGTTCCACCACTCTATTGGAAAACGTTTTTTACTTCCACCCCCAGTCTTGTTCAGATAACCAATCCATTTCGCTTCAAAATAGTTATGTAAAGGGGCCAATTTTTGTTCATTTTGTAAGAAGTATTCAGATTCAACAATTGTAGTGTAGTAGTCGTCTACACTTTCTGGAGGGACAAAACACAATGCAGTGTTTTTTTTTAGTTTATCCTGCATTTTACTGCGCAATTAATAGTCTTCTACTAAGGAAGGTGTTTTTAATTTTACGCCAACGTACCTGTGAAAAATTGAAGAAACAGCCTTGAATTTGGGTTTGTGGATATAATGAAGATGTAGGCTCTCATTACAATGGCGGTTGAATGAGCGTCGATCTGCCATCGTCACGGGCAGGTGTTCGTCCGACGATGAGTCGACGGCCCCACCTGCTTGATTAGGATAGGCCTGCCAACATGGCAGATGGAATGTGCCTTTTTATACTGCGGCTTGCGCTTTGGCCCAGGAAAAGGGCTGGAGCACAAAACGCAGTACAAACAGGCACTTTTCAAACATCCATGCACCGTGTGCCAGGCACCAAATGGTGCCTGGCACACGGTGCATGAATGTTGGGGGGCACCATGGGGGTGGGAGTCCTGCTTGGGGCCCCCAAAGTCCCTTTACGACAGCCTTTTTATGGCAGTAGGACCGCCATGAAAAGGATGTGGGAAATGGACATCCTAATCCCTACGAAAGTGCCGGCGCTGGCACTGCCTCCATTGTAGGGATTGGTGTCTGACCACTGCCCCTACAGGCTCCTTGAGCCTGTCGGAGGCAGCAGTCTGTCCCCCAAACCGCTGCAGTCCGACTGTTCGCATCGTAATACAGCAGTCGGACCGATGGCCTGGATGTCGGTTAAACCTCCACCGACGGACTGTCGGTGGCAGTCTAACCGCCATTAAAATGAGGCACATTGTTTTTGTCATTTGAATTTTAAAATCCATGATAATTTTCAGAGGGCTTTTGTGCATTGTTTTAGTTTTAACAATTGTTAAAAATTCAGTGTATGTACTCTGTTTATTGAGCAGTAAAGCAAAAACTAGTAGTGTTATGATGTTAGTAATACTAGCAGGAATTGTGTATATTTGTGCAAATGGATGTGGTGTACTTTTGAAAGTCCTATCCATTGCTTAAATATCACAGTTCTCAAGAGTAACTAAAGACCTTGTTATGAGATTGGCGGTCCGACCGCCAGAACACCGCCTCCAGGAGACAGTAGTGCAAGTAGTCTATAGACCTCCGTATTACGAGTTTACAGCGGTGACCGCGGTGTGGCTGTGGAGATTTTGCAGTGGTGGTGATTATTTTTCCACATGTATTGATGCCAGTGTGTGAATATCTACTGTATATGTGTCGGATGCACACATATGTAAAAATACCACCTACCCATTGCCGGGGTCGGGCCCATATGTGGGCAGCCCAGGCAGTAGTTATAAGGTACAGAAAGTACTCTCCTGTATATCACCGCAAACAGGGTTGTATTCTTCGTGGTGAAGATGCTGTTGTGAAGGGGGGACCAGAAGAAAGAGATCCATGTCAAACTCTGGCCGGAAGAACAAGAAAGAGGTGAGTACCCACCCCAAATCCTTTGTTTCCGCCGACTTGAAGTTAGAGATCGGACGCCGCAGTCAACTCGTGGAAAAGGCAACTCTTAATACGGATGGCGGTGACACTCCCCTGTGCCACCCGATAGCAGCTGCCTTTCCTGTCCGTGAACCAGGCGGTCTGCGGTGTGCTGTTGGTGTCAGCAGTTCAGCTGCGGTCTACCCAAATGCAATCCGCACAACTCGTATGCTCTGCAGTTGGACTGCCGAGCTTACGACATTCTGACCGCGACTGCAGTCCACGGACTGCCAAACTCGTAATAAGGCCTTAAGTTCTAGTACGCATGGGCGGACGGTCTTTTGCCTACTTAGCTCCTTCTTTATGGAACTCTCTTCCATTTCAATTACGCCAGGAAACCATCTATCATAAATTTCGTAAGGATTTAAAAACGTGGTTATTTAACCACTAGAGCATGTTCTTTTCTTTAGCGCGGGTCCGTAGGCGCTGGGAAACCTCCGGGTAGCTGTGCGCCATATAAATTTAATTTAATAATAATAATAATAATAATAAAGTTATGAGGAGTTGAAAATATTAGTATTCTTTTTTTAGCATTTTCATTATCGTACAAAATAATTGTGCATGAGAAAAAGATTGGGTTAGTACTTCTGGAATGGTTATTTCAGAAAAAGTTTGAGGAGGATTTTGATGTGGATTACTTGCCTTTTTCTTTGTATCATTCTTCTTGAGATAGGTATGGCAGTCATGCTACTAGCAACATGTGACAGAATATTTTGTGAGATATCTCTCAGAACTGAGCCACAGGATTTACTGGAGGTAGTACTTAAGTCTTTGATTTGTTATATTTTTTCCCTCACCTCAATTTCTGTTGTAGAGGTAGAGTTGTTATGCTATGTTGTTTTTCTAAAACAAGGTCACCTAGTGTAACAACTTTGACTCTGCAATATGTTGCAAAGTACTCAACACACCTCTAGTGTCTCCTAGGCTCAGTTTCTCTCTCTTTGCAGTAAATGTACCCTCTACATTTCAGTAATCTATTTCCATGCCTGGACAGAATGTAGGCAGCTTCTTATGATCTCTCCATTTTAAGAGAACATGTAACAAATAAAAGAAAAAAGTAACGGAGTTAGAATAGTCTGTAGCTCTATATTTTATTTGTTTGATATCGTGCCCATTAGGACGTACAAAACAACACATGTTATAACAAATAAACAATACAATCGTCTAGCAGTTCATTAAATATCAGTAAAACAGATATGGAGTTAAACACAAGTTATAACTCTGCATTAGGGGACTTCTAGTCACATGTGCAAATGCCCATTTTTCCTTTTTATTTCTCCATGGGGAAAATATTGTCATGTTGAGGTGCAGAGTCCCAAAATAAAGTCACAAAACTGCTGTGGGTGGTCAACTTCCATGCCTTAAAGACACCATTGGCATTCCCTGGCAAACAATCTGGAGTTCTCTTTGCCAACAGTTCCTCTCAAGTAGGTACATTGAGTACGTTTGTGCTTCTAAGCGCTATGTAAAAAATTATTATTATAAAGTGATTGAATGATGATACTCAAGTTCCATCAAAGTTAAAAACTTGTTATGGACTTGTGCCTGTTGACAGGAAATTCAAACTCACGTGGTTTGGGATAACATTGGGAACACCATATAGATGGAGAATGGTGGTTTTAAATTCTCAAATGTATATGTGATGGTGTTGTAATATTTCATGAAAATAAATGATGGGTCCTTGTGTTGCTGCGTCCAGATGTAGGTTTATTCTTAGTAATTAAGAATTAATGTACAGGATACAAGCAAGAATGTAATTCAGTAAAGGCCCCAGTCAAGGCCCCACCGGGAGCAGCTGCCCTGCTGCTCAGCCTCAGATATAACTGACAGTAGAATCAAACATACACAAAGGAACTCTAAATGACATCATAGATACACGCTGAGCAGCTTAGAACAAACACTAAAGAAGGACAGAGAAGGAGGAAAAGCAGGATGTAACAGGTGTTTCGTAATACTGAAATCCTCATGCTGGTAATTTGTGAATATACTACATTCTAAATAGGGTTGGTGTTTCGCAATTTCGAGCAACCCAAAGGGATGGTGGATAATGACATTTAGGTTCTAAAAAGGTTGATGTGAGAAAGATATTGAACCCCTGAGGATGTTTTGGGTGATTTTGAGCAAGCTTATGTGAGATGGTACTGTTGTCTTCTCATGGAAGTTATGTGATGACTATGGAGCCTCTACACGAGTGGTACATGAGGATATTAGAGCCCTCACAGGCCATAACATTGAAGTCACCTCGTAGGAAATTGGGTTTTAGTTGTGCAGGATGTGAGGCCTGTGGGAGTAATAGATCCACAATTTCAGAACAGTCCTAAGCCTATTCAGGGGAGGTGGTGTGGGCTAGTAATCACCATTCCCTGGCACGCAGTATTAACACTCAATAAAGAATTTTCCAGTCAGTGCCTTTTCTTTCCAGAAAGGAAAAGTACCTATATTACACACACTACTAAATACTATGCATTAATTTATAGATATATACGTAAGGCAGATCAAAAATACCTTGAATTACATTATGAAATCATTTTTGACCTCAAGGGTTATGACCTTCAAAATCACAGTGCCCCCGCACCTATACAAGACAACACATTGCCATATAGCGGACAATCACCATAGCTAAAACTGGCCTATCAGCATTTCCAAGGGTTCCCCATATTACAGGCACAACTAACCATACGTTAAAAACACCATCATTTTATGCGTAAATGCAATATAAACATGAGAAAATACAATTAAAAATGTCAATAAAACAAATTAACCTGTATTAGTAATCACTGTCAGCATTATTATTTCCATAAAACATTTTAAAATGAACATAACATGTGTTTGTGTGTGTTTTACAATTTGCAGGTCATATAAAATTCAATCATAAAATCAGCCCGTGGAGAGCACCACTTTCAAGCCACAGAAAATGCAACTATTGAACCAGCGACTAAAGATTACTACATTCCATGGAACTTTTTTATACCTATTCAGGCCACATGAAATGCAGCCATACAACCAGCTCTTAGAGATCACTACACTCTCAGCAGTAGAAAAAAAAGCTCCAGTCTAGGGAGTACTTTAAAAAAAAAAGAAGAAAATCCCAGAGAGTCATGGATTTCTCGACCACAGAACCATAGGGTCAGTTTACAAAGATTACTTCTGGGGGGGGCTGCTGTAAATCCTACAGTCCCCCACAACACTTTCCGGATTCGTTGGCAGTGCCCTTGTCCTAATGCGACCACCAACAGACAAGAAAAATATGCAAATTGGCATGCCCTGCAGGGCGTTATGGGCACTCCAGCAGGAGCAGTGCATATTGTAGTAGAGGCTCTCCTGCTGTGCCAGTGAGTGCCTCCAAGCTTTTCCTTTGTGTTTTTTCTTTTTTTGATATTCCTTGGCAGTGCCTGCTCCCACCCAGGCACCCTACATGCCGGTATCGTTGGGGGAGCCGAACACTGGCTATCCCGGCCAGCCCAGTGCACGTCCAGCATCTCCTCTGCTGTTATGGGAGCCGACAGCTCTTCTCTGCCTGCTCCTGGGGGCAAGGAGTTTTCTTCAGTGGTGCCACCTACTCCCACCACTGCGCTACCCTTTCTCCTTTTGTCTTCTGGGGCCCAGGCTCAGCTTCCTGGCCCCTGTTGCAAAGTACCAGCCCAGGGGTTGGGAGCCCCCTGGCCTCTGGAAAGCTGGCCCCATGCATGCCCCCTCTCAGGGTTTAATTTTTAAAATGCTCCTTGTGATGACCTTATGGGCCCTGGCCCACCGCGGGGGTCATTTTCAGGCGGGTGGCAGAGCCCCATGAGCTCTTGGCTCGCAAAGGGTTAAAGATCTCAGGGCTTCAAACATGGATATATCCAGCCCTGTTAGGCCATTTTGCTTCAGTGTGGGCTCGTTTTACTCCTGGCGGAGAGCTCTAGGCAGCAGGAGCAGATCCAGTAGGACCCCCTGGCCACTAAAGTGGTGTACTTTGCAGGGAACTGGTTCTACTGGCTCACTGCACCAGATTTCCTCCTGTCTTTTTTTCTTGGCATAGAAGTCCAGAGCTTTCCCCCAACTGGTCCTCAGAGGGTTTAATTTCATTTCAAAATAGCTTTATTTCAGCATTGGGCCGTAAAAAAAAGGAATACAGACATACATAAAACATACATAAGCAATACAAAAATCAACAAGAGTAAAATTGGCAATACAGTGACTTATAAGAACAAAGCATCACTACATGCATGAAAGAGGTGTTAAAATTATACATTTCAGGTCACATCATCTAACACCTGACTAAAAACGTTTCGTAGATTTATACATGTACGTTGCTCTACGGGAATACAATTATAAATAATTAAACCAATATATATGTATAAAATACATAAGAGATACTTCCATCATAAATCAGCCAGATAACATTTCATGACAAGAGAAGATGTATAAGCTTGTAACAGACAATACAACACTTAAGTAAAAGAATGATCCAAGGGCAGACTCGTATGGAACATCTAATCACACGCCTCAAGGCTAAAGGAAGCAATAATTTGGTGCGTAAGTTGGTCGCTTGTTCAAACCCTCTTCTTTACTCAATGTTTAAAATCTAAGTAATGGATGTGCAAAGTTAAAATAGGTCTGAAAGTGCTATAAAGTAGGCAACTTGGATCTTTGTATTCAAAACCGACCCGGAAACTTGGCTATAGAGCAAGCATGCGGAGGGCGGGGATCCGTTCTTAGAATCTTAAGCGCTGTGCAGCTTCTTCGCGTGCCCAATAGGTTACATATTGGCTTAATCCATTTCTGGCACAGGTTCTCAGAGTCCGGGCAAGCAAACATGACATGGGCAATTGTTTTTTCTGAAAGCTTGCAGGCGGGGCACAAAGCGCTTTCATTTGAAGTTTATATGCTAGTGAACGATTGTAGTGGAAGTACTCCCACCGTAAAATGTAAGTAAAGTTTCCTATTCAAATGCAGGGTAATGATGTCCCAATATGGTTCCAGGAGTCTACAATTATTTAAATCAAGAAACCTCCCTGTCATCAAAGAGCTTACTGCCTCCCGGAGCTCATTTTGGCTAATCCAAGACCAATATTTAGGTGTCAGCAATTCTGCTGAAGGTATTGGTTGACAGAAGGGATCTTCCCATAGTTCCCTTAGTTCAATGGCTAGTAACAACTTTTTGATTTGCTGGAGCCACTCAATTTTATTATACCAATCCACACCCACCACATTCTACAGAGCATCAGCATAATAGAGTAGTTCTGGCGTTGCCCATAATCTTCTCCAAATTATTGACGGGCACAGTCTGACTTTGTCAGCCATCGCCTTCCCACCCATATTGTACATCACTGGTTTAGTCGGTGTACTGGGGGGAAGATGGTCTAGGCTTCTTAGAAACTTGTTCTCAGATTTGGATAGGTCATTGACATTAGAGAACCCCTATAATTCAGAGCCATATACAGCTGAACCCAAAGCTTTTGCATCATAAATTTGTAATGCTGGGGCAATTGGTTTGCTAAATGAGCTATTCTGTTCCTGAAGTATGGCTCCCTTTATCTGTGTATGCTTGAGGGACATTGAGTCCACATGGGGTTTCCATGACATTGATGCAGATAAAGTAACACCCGAATAGTTGAAGGCCCCTGCTCTCTCAGGTGGGACGCCACCCAGCATTACTTTCCCCTTAAATGATATGTGTTTGTTGGATGACATGAACTTGGTATTTGCTGTGTTGATTTTTAATCCTCAAGAGCTACAAAAGTCCTCAAAGCGGAGTAGCGCTCGTTGTAAGCCACAAGGTGTCTTGGAGATCAACAAAGTGTTGTCCACGAACAACAATATAGGTATCTTTATACCGGCCAGTGTAGGTGCATCCCTAGGAACAGAAGTTAAAACACAAGGGTGTAATGGGGCCAGCCTTACTGAGCCTTGGAATGACCCACTGGTCCTGGAATCAACTAGGGCAGAGTCCTATGTCCTTTTGGGCATAAGAGGGTTTCTTCTTCCTATTGTCCATGGCTGTTGCAGTCCCAGAGTCCAGCAGCGAAAAACACAAAGAGCGCCAACACCTCTATCTCTCCTTGGTGCAAGAACCTTTAAAGGGGAGTGGAAACTTCTAGAAGTCAGGCACCCCAGGCCAATCCTAGGGTGCTAAATCACCTCTCCACTCCTATTACACCCCTCCTGCACAGCATGTTGAGACAGTTCAAGATGGTGTTATCCAGGAGTCACAGACATCTTCTCCGACTTTCTTTTAAATCAACGTGTAAGTCTTCTTTAGTAATGACCGGATATAATCTGAAAGATTCTGGTGCCTGCAATTTTAAGTCAGAGCTGCTTGGGTTTCCTAGCCCACTCTGTCTGGTGTATAGATTATGACACAATTGAGTTTACAGAGCAGGCCCCTTCCCTACAAGTTTACAGGACTCAAATCACACAAAGCAAACTGGTAGTGCTCTTCGATGTCCCCTATTTTCACTGGGAGAGGTGGAGAACCCTGATCTGTATGCTGCTGATTTGTGATGCCAACTAATTGGACGTCTTTACCCAAGAGGGGTAGGGACGGGACCTCAATATTTCAGCGAGTGGCTCCTGTATCTATCAGAAAAAACACAAAATGTCCATTAATTTCTCCATCCACATTCGGGCCACTTTGAACCACATCTAGGGCTATGCCAAGCACACACTCCTCCCCCCTCAGGCACCGTTATTTGGCCTGCTCAAATTCTGTGGAGCTCCCAAACATAATGGGAATCAGGGCAGTCTGGGGTGTATATGAGTTGTATAGAACTCTGTTGCAGGGTTGGAAATGGGGATTCCCTCCTTGCATCTGCACTGGCACAAGAGGATTTTGTGATGAACCTAGTTTATAGGTATTGATCCAGATTATAGCGGCATTCCTGCTTCCATTGACTGACCTTGTTGCAAATATGGCAGGGGGTAACTTTCTTTAGAGTGCTTATGCTGTTCCCTGGCATACCTCACCGACCTCTTCCAATTTCTTATGTGTTGCCTCCATATGGCATGGAGACTTCCTGCATGTGTATTCCTGCACTGGGGTCAAGGTCTTGCCCTGAACTGGGCATTTTTAACCCTTTCACACCTCTATCCTGCGCTAGCTGTGTCTGTGCGACTATGAATTTCTCTTCAGCCCTCTTCATTTAGCATCCAGCATGTCACTGGGTTTGCTTTGCAAGCAGAGAATGCCTTATATGATCTGATTGCTAATTTCAGGTCGCAACCCTTGCACAAAAGAGGCGAGAAGGTCAAGTTGCAACCCTTGCACAAAAGAGGCAAGAAACCCTCCCATATTGTCTCCAAGAGGGTCATTCAGACTGCTATGCTCCCTATACACCTGCATTAGCCTCTCAAAGTATGCATTAACAGATTCTTTGGGCTCTTGGGATGTTTAGAAAATCTTGGGCCAATTCATCTCCTTTTTGGGGACCTTGGTCTTAAGGTGGGCGATGATTGTGTGGTCCTAGTTTTACCCAGTGGTGATGGTGCATTTGTGCTCTCTACTCTAGGGGGTACCTGTGTTGGCCAATCCACAGCTCTCTTACAATCTGCCCAAAGGTCCTTTGGAACCTCCACTTCAAACAGCACATCCATAAAACCTTTGCAATGGCCACTATGTGCTTTATTTGAGTATACCATGTATCAGGATTTTCCCTCCAACTGGGGAAAGAATTTGTGATTTGGAAGACCTGTCCGAGACCACAAGACCATGGGACATGTACATATGCGCCTCCCTCTCTCAAGGGGTATTCCTTTATCACTCCCTCTGTGATTTTACCCTCATCGTTCCTCAGAAACTCTTTCTTACTCTTTATTTTTGTTCTTTCTTTCTTCAACCACTACCTAAATTTCTCCAGGTCACTCCAATCTCTGATGTTCTTGATCAACTTTCTCCGGTGCGTCAATAATCCTCTCAGTTTTAACAGCTTCAATTTCTTGTCACCTATCATCATCCTAACATTTCTTTGCAGCTTCTTTCTCTGCATTTGATCAAATCCACATCCGTCTGCCACTTTCTCCATTTTCTCATATGCCTCGCGCCACCCTTGCAGCTTCCTTACTTATGTGAAGTAATTCATTCTCGTTGTAGTGTCCTAAGAATTACAACCCTGTGTTACCTTTTTCTACCTCTTCAAACCCAGTTTTTAATTTGGGCGACGTTAAGTCTCTGAGAAGTTTGTTTCTTACCTTGCTGGTTAATTTATGGTATCGCAATGGTTGTTTTTTCTTCTACGACAGACGTTACCAAGGCCTCTCCCTGTGGTGAGCTTTAATTTAACATACTGGTTGTCTCGAGTGATTTAAGAGAGACAGTTGGGAGAATATAACTCAGTGGCATACTAGCAATTGTGGTAATGCAGAAGACCCAACACAGCAAGTGTCGATGTCTGGACAAGGGGTGGAACAGTGGTACCAGTGTAACTCAGAGGTGCGCTACCTTCCGGAGTCATCACATTGGTCGCTTCATTCTCGGTATCCGCTTGAGCTGTAATGTCTGGTGCTGCATTATATGGGGGTGGTCTTATCTTGAGGAGTTTGTCTACGAAGACGTCCTCCTCCTTGCTCTCTACTTCTGCCTCATCCTTGGGTTTCTTTTTATGAATAGGCTTTCCCTTCTCTGTGTCCCTCTCTCTATCAATTGGTAAGCTCTAATTGTTTCAGTCACTTCCTAGATTCATGTCTTCTGCCTCTCATCGTCCTGCACGCTTATCCACAAATAAGCTTCATCGTAGACCTTCAATGCAAATTTCTTTCTTTTCTTTTTGTTTGGCACCTGCTCCCAAAGATTCAGAGCCTCAAATTGTGTGTGTTTGTGCTGAGGTCTCAAATAGTACATTCTCCTTCTCAAATGCTCTATTCTTGGCATGTGGAAAGTACTCCTAAATGGGAATCTTAATTCTGCATCTTTAGCTGTCTATTCATGCCATTGGCTGAGCCACATGCACATTTGTAACCCACTTGCCGCTTGCGAGAAATAGGGTTGTTGATTAAAGGGGGATGAACCCTGTTCAAACAAATGCCACAATCCCTGTCATGGACAACTACAAAATTCACTAAATTAACCTGTGCTTAACCCTCTCGTAGCTTTGCACAAAACTAGTCAGCTTTAACTTAGAGGCAATGTATAAAGTGTTTATGCAACACACAAACAGTAATAAAGTGAAAACACAACACAAGACAAATCTCACACCAATTTAGAACAATACAGTAATTTTTTATAAATTATTTGACACCAAAATGACAAAAATTCAATTAGTAGAGCCAGAGTTATGAATCTTTAGAGTTTAGGGTAAAAAATAGCACCAAAAGGATCAAAAAGCCAACTGTGGACATCTAGTCGCATGAGACAGGGTCCAAGTCAAAAGATATCGCCGACTGCGATGGAGCGCTTGTCGGATATATAAAAAGTGGTTTGGGCCCAGTCAGCACTCACCTTTGGACTTACAAATTTTAAAGAAAAGTGTTCTGAGAGGTTAAAGTTTAGCGGTGAACGGTTGCTAGCGGTGCCTGAGGAGAAAGGGTTGTCGTCGGGGAGTTGCTAGACGAAGTTGTGTTGAAGATGTCTTCACTCAGAATTGGTCGCTTTTTTAGGAAGTCAAAAAATCTCCAACGGGATGGAGTTGGAGGCTTTAGCTGACCAGAGTTCCAGGCAGCTGGATGCCCCTTTACTGAAGGACCACTGAACAGGATTTGCTGCTCCAGTGAAGAACGTAATGGGAGCTGCTGCAAAGTCAAACCAACTGGTGATGTACCTTGATGGATAGACGAGTAGGTTGGTCCCGATCTCCTCTCAGTTCTCAAGAGTAGTTTGCAGCCAAAAATGTTCTCAGTCCCAAGTTTTGTATTTTGGCTATCTGGGTACCTTTAGCACCACACCAAGGGTCCAGGACTGGAGGGGCACAACGTGGGGGATTAGGACCCACTCAGGCTGGGTCCAGGCGCAGGTTCAAGATAGTGGGAGCCTGGTATGTCCCTCTGGGTCTAGACAGTGGGCCATCAAACTAGCCCTTGGAGTCACTCTGGTAGTCCTGGGTTCAGGTAGAGAAACAGGGCTCAAGCAGCAGGACAGGACCTCTGAGGGTTCAACGAAGACTTCCGGCAGCAATACAGTCATTCCAGCAGCAGCAAATCAGTCTTCGGAAGTACACAGAAAGCTATAGCAGCAGGCAGGCCTCTGAGAGTCCTTCTGCAGGTCCAGAAAGTGAATGAAAAGTGGGTCTGATGGTCCGATTTGTATGCCTGGTGCATCATTTGAAGTAAGAGAAGTTTCTAGAGAATTCCCTTTGAAGTCCTTGAAGTTTCCTGACTACCCTGCCCAGGCTCCAAGCTGACTGTATGAACAATGCAGGAGTGACAAGTCCTTAGTGTTAAGGCAGAACACAGACTATTCAGTTGCAAGTAGGGCTGTGCCTCGCCATCCTGCCAGGAACACTTAATCCCTCTAATGTGTGACTGTCAGGGAGGAATAAACAAAGTCCAGCTGTCGGCTAGACCCAGTCATGTATCCCGGGAACAGGGTGCAGGCACTAAATAGTAAAGGCAGGAGCATTTTCAAAATTCTAACTTAAAATCTGATGTTACCATTAAAGAGGATTTTTAATTACAGTTTCTCAAACACCAAACAGGAAATGCTTTCCTGTTCCAAAGCAAAAGTTAGCACTTATGAAATGTAATAAGGCAACCCAATGTTATCCTATAGGACGCCAAACAGGACATGCTTACCTGTTACAAATCAAAAGTTAGTACTTATGAAATGTAATATGGAAACCCAATGTTATCCTATAGTATGGTAGGCCTCACAGCAGTAAAAACAAATTTAGGAGTTTTCACTACTAGGCCATATAAAGCTTAAAAATACATGTCCCACTTTTTAATTACAAGGCATCCTGCCCTATCGGGTACTTAGGGCTAATCTGAGGTGGTGACTTATATGCAATAAAAGGGGAGTGTAAGGCTCAGCAAAAGGTTATATTGCCAAGTCAAATTGGCAGTTTAAAACTGCAGTCAGGCTGCAATGGCAGACCTGGGACATATTTTAAGGGGCTACACAATGCATGTCTGCTAGTAGCATTTAATTTACAGGCCCTTGGTATATGGTATACCACTTTACTAAGAACTTATAAGTAAATTACACATGCCAATCAGGTGCAGACCAGTCTTATCATGTTTAGAGGAGAGAGCAAAACCACTTTAGTACTGGTTAGCTTTGGTAAAGTACACTGAGTCCTAAGGCCAACAAAAACAAATTCAGCAAAAATAGGAGGGGTGAAAGCAAAATGTTTGGGGTGACCCTGCAGAGAGGTCCAACTCTAACATGACCTCCTTACACCCTAAAGCCAGGGTAGCCTGATCAATACTTTGAGGGGCTTCCCTGCTCAGCCAATAGAAGGAGTACAATGGCTCTCTACTGCAGATGCACTTTTCAGTTCTACACACTTCTGAATTCAGTTGGATCCCACGGTCTGCACTCTCCTGGAGCCACTGGTCTGACCCGTGGGGAGCCCTTCTCTTCACCTGTGGACTCCATTGTGCAGCACCTAACCCTAATTTGCTCACAGATGCATCTCATTCGGCAGTCAGTATTACCATGACCAACAAAATGATGTGGCCTATTCCAGCCTTTGGATCAGATTTCTGTCCTCAACCAAAGGAAAACTCTTCTCATAAAGGCAGAAAATTGCTGTCAGCTGTCAGTGGCAAGAGCTAGGCCCTAGGCCATTCATGGATCTCTGAAATCCGAGGGTGTTAAGCATCTTTCTTCCACTCTCCTTCCGACCAGTCCAGGGGTGGTAGCCGTATACCGGCCACTCAGTCCAGGGTTTGTACCCAGAGGCTGAACAGGTGCCTGGCGAGCCAGGACTTCCAGGGGGGAGCACCACCCCCTCAAGGATGACACACTCAGTCTGTGCCATGCAGGCATCTGCCTTGTACAGGGGTTCAACCCTCAGTCTCTGTGACAGCACAGGGGGCACCTCCTGGTCAGGAGTGGCCTCACCAGGGTCAGTTTTAGGGTGCTCCGATTTTAGATCTGGCAACACATTATCCACTGGTCCTCCCACTGTGGACTGATTGCACCTCCTGCCCCTCCATCTAGGCTTGTGTACTCTCCGTTTGGGAGTGGTACCCCCACAATTCTGAGCTTTCAGGACACCTTTGGCAGCCACCCTTCCCAGCTTTCCGGCCAACGGGGACGATTCATTCCCCAGAACGCAGTCTTGGGCATCTGTGGACTAACTATGACCCATCTCTGGGCCACCTCCCCCATCCCACCTTAAAGATACCAGTCCTGCCACAGGAGCTGAGTTACCCTACACACCTGGCCGTTGTAATGTTGTGGGGAAACCAGCCTTTCCACTACCATAGTCTGCCTGGCCCAGGTGTCTCTGAGACCAGTGACTGGGACTCCATTCGCCTTGACCTAATGTAAGTGACTACTCCCACCCTCAGGGATCACAAGTCTACTCTCCGAGTCGATCTGCCAACTAAAGGAGACTAAGACATGGTCTACCACCTACAGCTGAGGACTACCTCCCCCTAAGGCCACATGGGCTACTCCTGTAGAGTTCCCACCAGTGGGTGCATCTTGGTAAAGACCAGGACCCCTTGATTGTGCCCCAATTCGAGACAATCAAAGCACCAGGGTTGGAAATGGGGCACCCTGAGCCACTGTCCACCAGAATCTCTCCTCCTATCCTTGGAAGGAGTATGGGAACACTTTCCTCCCCCCACTATTCTGGATCCTGGATGGGTCACTGTGGACCTCCCCCTCATTCTGCTGGGGAGAACCTGAACCACCCCCATCAGGATCACTCCCAGGTACGTTCTTAGGGACCCTAATGCTGAGCCAGTGGTCCGCCTTTTTAGCTAGCTCCCTGGGGTCAGAGAACCTACTATCCACAAGATGTTGGTGCAGCTCTGTAAAACAAAAATCAAACATGTGCTCTTGAGCAATCAGATTGTACAGCCCCTTGTAACTACTCAGTTCACAGCCCTTCACCCAACCATCCAGTGCCTTGCAAAAATGATCCACACAATTCACTCAGGTGTGCTAGGGCAACTTCTGACTGTCCTTGCTGCACACGTAAATAATTTACACACTGTTGTTCTCAAACGTAAAAAAACATAGCCAAAAAGACAATGACTGCTGTTCCCACAAGTCCTAGAACTAATGCCACATAATAGTTAAATTTGAAATCCTTCCACTTAATTTCACCGCAGCATTAAAAATTACAAGTCCCAACATGCACTGCTTTGTGACTTGCTTCTCATGTGTCCTTCACATGCGCATAAATTCCTGTTGATACCTAGTTTTTTCCGGATTACCATGACAGGCACCTCATCTTCTAGAATCAGCATGGGGTTGGGTCTGGGTCATTTTGAATCTCAGGGCAAAACCATCGGGTACAGTAATCGGTTCTATGGTGAAGTTACCTCCTCCAAGTACTTCCATTTAGTGTCAACTGGATCCAATCAGAACCATCAGCTCTGCTACCAGATCTGTCAACGCACAAATCTGTCTCTCCAGCAGCGACTTGTCCTGGTGGGATAATGACTGTATTGTGGGAAAGGTGAACACAAATGTTTTGCGGCTGGGATGGGCCACCAGCATATAGGTGGGTTTGTGGCTTGGCAACAGTAATTGCGGGGCAGTGGTGACAGTGTTCTCTGACATGAAGGCGACAAAGAATAAGAGGGCATTGTTTATATAGGAATGGCAGGTCAATTATATTTAGTACACGGTGGCCTCCCAGTGTCTCTGGGTGTTTTATGTGTGACAGCTACGTGGCCCATTGCACTGCATTAAAGTACATTATCAAAGTCAATTTCTGTGGGCCTAGGTGGGAAATGTTTTGGTGGTGTTCATGAGTGACAAGAGAGGTGGTCTTATCGTATCTTGGATCAGAGCACTTCACAGTGTGATGAAGGAAGGATGAATGGGACGTAGAGCACATTGCACTCACACTTATCTTTTCATATTCCATTGACTAATTGCATGAGCTACTCTCCAGTCTCCATGTCGAGTTTATGATGAATACTATCCATTTTTTATTCGCCCATATGCTGGGTACTGCAATTAGGGCATCCACTCTACATATTTTCCAAGTCTTTGGTGGAAATCGAAGACAGAGATCTGCACGGATTGTTTGTATTGGGATCATCCCTTTTTTAACTTATTATTGCTCTGAAAGAATTTGAAATAGTCCTCATTTGAATTTGTTGGAATAAGAAAATCAGACCTGCTGGGATGGACCATATTAATCCTGCAAGATTGTAGCTGTATGTGGCAGATATCTTCATTCATTAAATTTCTGTCCTCTTTCTGTGATACTGAGTCATTTGGATTAGGGGGGTTGATTGTACTGGCATTTCAATGGTTCTTTCCACCTGTGAGAGCAGTTTGTTTTCCTTTCCTTAGCTTACAATGCATTAGAAACCAACTTTATGCCTACATGATCATTGTTTATGTTGTCTTCCATCTTGAAATGATGTTGTAGTACACCACGCGATGACTAGTCCAATTGTTTCTCTATTCTAAATAAAGAATTGTGAACCTTGCACTAAAGACGGTGAGCGTTCCCAGGAGCATCTCACCTGGCTGTACCTAACCAAGTATATCACAACTGTCTCAGACTATTGCTTGTATAATGTATCAAAAATTGTGTTGAAATAAACTGCGAGAATGCCTGAATTTGATGCAATAGTATTATGAGAGAAACCGAATTTATACTATAGTAAAATGTTTCTTGTTGCTTGCTTCTCATTGGCGCATATCCTGAGAACCATGTACTCAGGATAAGCACCATGTATGCATGTAATATATGAAAACCTTTGTCTAAAGTCCTATCAAAGGACGTGCTTTTTCTCAGTAAACTGACCCCCCACTTCCCATTCTTACAAGGCAAATCTATGCTGGAGTTTCTAGGACTAGATTTTACTCTTGGTCGTTACATAAAACAAAGTAAGTTAAGCTGTAAGCAGATCCTTAGTGATATTGTTGGAGCACTTGTGCCGTTAGTAGGCGTTGCATTAAACAAAGTTAAGATTAGAAAGCTATCGATCTTAGTAGATTGACTTGCAATTAATACAGCAGGAGCTCTAACAGTCATTAATATAGAATTGCTTGCTATGAGAGCTCTGATTATGCAAAACTGTCTTGTATTGGATTCGCTCCATGCAAAGGAAGGCAGAGTTTGCAGAGTCATGCTGCACTTACTACCTGAGAGTAGATAACCAGCTTGATAGTTACATTGCTAACATTACAAACATTATGCATGAACTAACTGAATTGGAAGAGACAGGTATATGGGAAAGAATAGGCTCTGTATTTGGATCTATTGGGAGAAGCTTTTTTTTTCATAACATACTTTATTGATTTTCCACATATTTCTGTTATATTCAAACATACTTAAACATTTGTACATTGATACCATTCAGTCTAGCATTGCCTGTAACATAACCATAATCTCTGACATGTTCTACTACGTAGCAATGCCTCCGGTATTCATCTCCAATATAATTGAGTGTTGTGACACCAGTATGCAATTATCATAAACTTTTAACTTGTAACGCCCAGCCCCCCCGCCTCCCTCCATGTTCTGGCATTCTCATTCACAGCAAAATTTCTGTTGCGTCCCAGCACTGTGTTCTTATTCTTTTGCACATGTTTGTGCATCGTCCCCCTCCCTGTCCACTATATGAGAACCATGTATATCTCCTCTGCACCAGTACCTACTGTGTGTTCGGGGTATCAGAGGGAGAAGCTTTGCTAAGATAGAAGACTGGCTTGGCACTGTAACTGGAGGAATACCGAAACTGCTTTAAACTTCTCTTCTGGTTATACTTATCTGCATTGCATGCGTTCTTCTGTTCCTAAAATTTTGCAAAGGAAATTCATCAATAGATCGGATGATCTGTGGGTTTAAGAAGCTGTCAGCAACGAGAGGAAGAAAAAGAAAGAGACTTGATGTAAAGGATGAATAGATGCAAAGTGATCTCTATGACACCTTGAAGGACTTGGGAGAATCCATAGAAAAGAACCCAAAGTTCATGAATGCTGTCTGTAATAAAGATATAAAGTAATGATTTAGAAATCATCAGGGGGGTTGGGAGAGCTTTTCTATCTTTCCTTAGCTTAAAATGTATTAGAAACCAAGCTAATGCCGCCGTGATCTGTGTTTACTTTGTCCTCCATCTCTAAATTATGTTGAAGTACACCACGTGTTGAATAGTACCTGTTGTTTCTCTGTTCCTAATATAAAATTGTTAGCCTTGCACCAAAAAACGGGGAGTGTTCCCAAGGCTTTCCACCAGGCTGTACCTAACCAAGGACATTGCAACTCTCTGAGACTATTGCTTGTACAATGTATCAACAATAGTGCTAAAATAAACTGTGAGAATGACTGAATTCATTGCAATTGTATTAAGAGAGAAACCTCAAATGTATTCTGTAGAAACAGGTTTCTTCTGGCTTGCTTCTCATTGATGCATATCCTGAGAACCATATTCTTGTGTAGAAATTAATGAAAACCTGTGTCTAAAGTCCTATAAAAGGACCTCCTTTTTCTCTTTAAACGGAACCCCCATTTCCCATTCTTTTTTGATAAACAGATTTTATTAAATGTCAAATAGGAATTCACAGTAGCCAAAAAAACAGAAACAAAGCAAAGGCCACAGAAATAGTGGTCCAAGTCATCTGTCCCCCCTCTGCCGCCAATGCCCCCCTCCCCGAAGATTAAATTATATGATTTGCCAAAGAATCCAGTGTTGAAGATAATCCATAGTATTCCCACAATTTTACCCAACTTTTGGAGAACTTTGCAGTGCAGCCCCTGCGATATAGATTGGTTCCTCCAATTTGGTGCACTAGTCCATACCCATATGCCATTGTTTCAGCGTCAGTGGAGAGGGTTGCCTCCAAGCTCATTTCTCATTCTTACAAGGCAAATCTATGCTGGAGTTTCTATTGAACTTTACTGAGTTTATGATACTTTTAATTGTATGCTTTGCTGCTAACAATTTACATATTTCATGTATTTTGGCCTATTAATTCATTATATGAATCTTTAAAATATTGACCCATCTGCCAGTCTTAGTGAGAATGTTACAGTTCTAATTCATGATTTGGGCTTACATGACAGAGAAACTAGTCAAATTGGGGAGCAGCAAAGTCTATATAGTGACAACACCGCTCCGGTTCCAAGTCGTTGGCGTGCTCTTGGTAAGACTATGAAAGACAGTTTTGCAGGCCAACACATCCCTGATGAGACATCGAAGTGCTTTGCAGAAAGATGGCACACTCCTCTGTGGGATTCCTAAAACATTGGAGACGTTTGTCAGGATAATTGACTAGCAACGGTTCTGTATTCTTGCCAACATTCTGTGACCAAGGAATGCTTGGGATATCTCAGCGTTTGGGTGATTCTTCTGCATGGTTTGCTGTCAGTTAGTGGAGGTCCGTTCATTCCTTCTACTGGGTCCATGACTTAAGAGCTTCTCATCCCACTACTAGTTGTCCCGCATTGTACTTCCTCCTTCCAGATCTTTCTCGTGGACCTCTTTACTGGATCCTTGTGGTCTCCACCATACCTTCCTCGCCCTTTATGATGACTGGAAACGCCTGTTTCTTGGCCTGCTGCTATGCTCTGCCCCAATTGCATATTGCCCTTTCTGCACTTGTCCACAGCCTTCTGGCCTTAATCTCTTTGAATCTTAAACTATATCCACGCCAGCAATTAATCTGTTACCAGAGGAGACATAAAAAAGAGAGGTTGTTTGATGTGGAATAGAGACGGGCCGATGTGTCCTATTATACATAGTAAAGTTGAGGAAATAAGACTCTGAAGTGAGGAACGAGAGAAGGAGAAAGGGTCAGAGTGAGGGAAATAATGTGACGGACAGTGGGTTATTGATAGACGGAAGATTGCGAATGGTACCTGACATGGGAAAGGGAAAGCAAGATGAGGCAGGAAGAACTGTATGTAGCAAATACAATAAGACAGAGAGGAATAAAAAGATGGCAGATTGGCAGTAAAATCAGTAAAGTAATAGAGAAATGGAGAGGACAAGAAATAAAAAGGCATATGGGGCCTGGTATATAAAAAGGCAGATTACAACTTTTTGCTACCCTCCTTTAATTTTGCAACGCAATCTATGTAATACTAGGTTGTGTCTCAAAATATCCAGCTGTAGGGATCACAGAATAATCTGCCTAATGAATTAGGCAGGTTTCTATTTGCGACCCCTTGTGATTGGCTACAAGCCCAAGGATGGTGGCTGTGGCATTGCAAGTTAGAAAGTCGCATTGATGAATCAGGAGGCGATGTGATTGCCAATCTAGGTTCTTTATTCAGAAGAGAAGATCCCATCCAACAACCGGTTAGAAGCACTAAGAATAACTCACTCTCCTTTGAACCATAACATTCTTTTCCCTCACCTGAGCACTCCACTTAGGATGACATAGCGGAGTTACATGCTCATGCTGGCACCAGGTTGCTAGGCTACAGCCAGACAGCAATACCTGGATACCACAGTGGCCCTCAAGGACTAGTAGATTTCCATCTCTATGTTCACATTACCAACTGTGAAACTTTTTTGAAGGGAGCCGACATTCCTTAAAGAAATATGTGCTACCTAAAAAAAAAAAGTCATTATGGGGATGCGGTGAGACCATGAATGGGGACAGATTCCCCACAGAAGGTCTGTTGAGGAGTCAATAATGTTGAAATGATTTGTGACCGCAACTGTGGTTGCTATCTATTGCATGTTAGAAACTGTTGACACACATCATTGACATTGGCGCTTAATTATGAGGTAATCCTCTTTTCACAACCACTCATATTTGCAAATCAGAACAGATTGCAGAACCATTTTAGTGCTTTGGAAAGGCATTTCCAAATTGCATAAGGAGTTTGATCAATTAAAAAATGTAATTTTGTTGTAAAAAATTCTGTCAATTTGCACATTGCAGGGTTTGCTTTGGAAAATCATTTAGTAATCTGACCCTAGGTTCTATGTAAGAATAATCTGTCCCTTGAAGTATCAAGTGACTGAAGTAGTCTCACTTCTACTACCGCTCATAAGGTGATACCTTCCAAGACACTTCAAAGTTTCTTGAACGTCCAAGCACAGGCACTGCAGCTACTGGTAACTCCCTTTCACAGGCATAAAGCACTTGAGTTGTATAAAATCACAGATATTATTGTAATTTAAGACCTGTGTCCTTCCGTTTGCAGCACTCTCACTCCTCTTAGTGACAAATAGTCTCCCAGATCTGCCTTTTACTCTCCATCTAGAGTGAAACAATGTCATTGCAACTGAGGTTACTGACTTTGCTGTCGTGGCAGTGCCAAATGGGGAATGGGGCGGGGGGGGTGATAAAATGTTCTCATTCCAGGTCTGGGCCTCCGACTTTATCTGTACACTGTGCAATGCCCACATTTTTCCTCTGAGGCCATGGCATGCAGGCAACACTCTGCCCAACACCGGTCTCCCTCAAGTGTGTACTGATAGGCAGACAATGTACAGGCGTAGGGCAGATTTCTGTGCCCCTAGTGTAGTGAGGTGACCATTCAGAATGTAAGCTGAAGGGGGAGGGGGGGGAGTATTACAGTGCTTAATTTGTAAAAAAAAATATAGAAGTACAGGAGCGGTGAATATTCAAAGCAACCCTGCAAGCATCATGTGGGGAGTAGACCTGGGGATGCCCTTGATGGATTCAGAATGGATAGCGGCTTGTGAATTGATTTGTGTCCTGCAATGCCAGATTTAAATTGGCTCATTTTTTAATTATGTACATTGAACGTACCTGACACCAATTAAGCTCTGTAGAATGTATGCAACACAGGGGCGGAATGTCCTTGTGCGGAAGAGAAGGGTCCTCGTTTTTGCATTTGGCAGGGGAGTGCCACAGTGTGCAAGATTATTGGACCCAAGTGGTTGCGTGCCTGAGTGGGGTGATGGCGCTTGGGATAGAAGAAACACCTAGGGCATGCCTGCTTGGTATTATTCTGAAACCTCGGAGGGGAAAATGCGCCTGCGATTCCTTTAATTGTCTACGGTGCTGGCTAAACGCCAGTTGGCCATAGGATGGTTGGGTATGAGAGCCCCTTCGGTAGTGTATTGGTGCAGGGATGTGATGGAGTGGGCTGTAGACGAGGAGGTGCACATGAAACATTGCCGTAGGGATGATAAGCTACAGGAGGACTCAGAGACCTGGGCCGCCTTGATGGAGAACTTCCAGGGAGACTGGGAGGAGGAACATCAACAGGAGGTCCAAAACAAGTACAAACCTAGGGAACGGAACCTTTGTTGACCGGAAACATAGAAGCATAAATAGGGAAGGGAAGCTGAAGAGAAGTAACACCCAGGATTAGGGAGGTCAGGTGACAACAGGAGCAGCGGGGGGACGTGAAAGAAGGGAAAATAAAAATATCCTCTGCTGTGGATCTTGAATGTGTATTCCCATGAACCCCTCTGTACTGCTCCTGAGATATGGGGGGGCACGGGGGTATGGCTACTGAAGAATCGGAACTGGGAAATAGTTAAGTGGCTGTGTTCCTTGTCATGCATTGGGGATTTAGATGTTGGAAATGAGCAGCATGATGATTGTACCATATCAGGTTGTTGTTATTGTTTTGATTTTTGTTTGCATTCTTTTTCTTTGATATGTGATGATGATCTTTGTACCACGGAGTGCATTTGATGTGGTCTTTATCGAGCCCCAATCTAGAGCACAATGTTAACTGGAACTTATTAAAAAGAATGTTAAAAAGAAAACCTGCAGCCAGCACTGCTAAATGCTACGGGTGGTGAAGAACAGCACTATCTATTCTTGATTCCACCTCAAGCTTCTTTCTTCTACGAACCAAAACCTGTCTCTCTATCTTACTATCTTGCTTTCTCCCCTTGTCACTGTAATCTAATCCTTCTCTTTCGTTCTCCCTTTCCTGCCTTTCTTCTTCCTGTGGAAACAAGTCTTGTGAGAGTAAACCCCTGTTCCAAAAGAAATGATTGGCTGTGCCAACCACTAGCACAAATTAGCACATGTTTAAATGTGGTTTAATGCGGTGAGTGTGTATAATTCTCTGCAGCATCTACCATGAACACTGGGCCTGGCACAGGCCACTTCTTGAAAGCAGCACTGCATGACGTAAGCAAGGTTTTAAAACTATGTTGAGTAAATAGTTTTCATTTGCGTGTGTGAATGAGAGATTATATTGAATGATTTGGGTATATTTTAAAAGATCTCATTTTGAGGGAAAAAAAACCTTTCGTTTGGAAAAATCGTGATGCAATATTTTTTATTTCCAACACCTCAATGGAAGTTTTAAAGGGTCAATAAAATCAAGTTAAACGTAAAGCTATTTTGCCAGTAAAATATTAGTTTATCCCTGGGCATACGTTCAGCATTGTTCAGAATTCAACACTGTTATACCTTATTACCTATTCGGGTGGATGACAGCATGGAAACCTTGCATAAATGTTTGCTCAGACCCATTATTACAGCAAAAATAGATCATTCCGTGTTCCACCGCACCCACTAGAAGCTACAAAAGGGCTATTAACTCCCGCTGTGGACAGTTTTGCATCTTTTGTATGTCCAATCTTTTCTAACTTGATTGTCTGAACTGCAAACAATGTATTTTGATTGAAGCAAGTAAGATGTCTCATTCCTATGCATAATGTACCAAGTTGAGGAAAAACCTAAATATGTGGTACTTTTGAGTGTTAAAGCTGAAGCTGTGTTAAGATTGTATAGCAAAGAGCGACCAGCGTCACTTCACACTGAAGAATGGGAGAAAGAAATTAAGTCAGTTGCTGTTGACGCTGCCACGCTGACCGGCGGACGTGGTGGGCGTGGCCGGAGTCAAAGCCCACTGCGGCACCCTCCCATTTTGCAACAGTTGCTGCTACTTTCTCTGCCTGGGTCCCGGGACCGAGGGCTACAGCTGCTGGAGAGAGGAGCGACAAGGTGGTGATGGCAGAGGGCAAAGGAAAGCCCGATT
This sequence comes from Calotriton arnoldi, assembly GCA_963921515.1. Taxonomy (NCBI): domain Eukaryota; kingdom Metazoa; phylum Chordata; class Amphibia; order Caudata; family Salamandridae; genus Calotriton; species Calotriton arnoldi. The sequence goes on from CAWUFW010005693.1 coordinate 912,332, forward strand.
CGCACTCATTGTTGCCAAGTCCCCCGCAGCACCTTGGTGCCTTAGTGCAGCTCGGCGAGCTGTTTGCGTGTTGAATGCGGAGTTTCCAACCTGATTGAACCCTAATTGATGACTGGCCTTTGGTGGAGCCAGAGCTTAGGCGCTGTGTCATTTCGGTTGCCTTAGTCAAGGCTCAAGTGAGTTCCTGTGTGCCTCAGGTGAGGAGGTTGAAGAAGGTATAAGGCTGGAGTGTGGCAGGAGAGAGGCTATTAGCCAGTGTGCGCATAGGCATCAGGTGGTCCTCCCGCGTTGAGCGGAAGCAACCGGCGTTAGGCCGGTGCAGCTTGCTTACACATAGGTGTTCCCCCACCAACCTTATTCTTCATCGACGTGTTGCTACACGAGGTAGCTATGTGCGGCCTCTTAGACCGAATCTCCAATCATCTACTTCATTCTGCTTGCAGCACTCTTCATCTGTGGCCTTTATGTCAGCCTATGTTAGCTCTCGGAAGACTCGAATCATCTGAAGTGAAGCTCCTGACAGGCTCCAAGTTCCGGTGGACTTCTAGGGCCTTTTTAGCGCGCCTGTGCCCCTTTCCCACAGCTATTTGATGGCATCTTGCTTACAGGGAAGGTGAGGCGGCGCTTGCTTTCTAAGCCTGCTAATTGTAAAGCCTCCCCAATCAGCCCTCGGCAGTAGCTCTCACGATTCTGTCACAGGCCAAGTCCACGGACACGTTACTGAGGTCCAGGATAGCTTTGGGCAACAGAGGGAGAGCACCATGCGTTCTGGTACAGAAAACAGATTTTGCGTTTTGGTACAGAAACAGATTTTACATCGCGGCTTGAACCACGCTGTGTCTTAACAACGTGGTCCGAACCACCAATGAGTCTTTACAATGCATTCCTTTACCACGCAAGTCGTTACAACCTTTGTTGGGCTGATGTTGGACACTTTCCCTACTGTTGCAATAGTAAATTATAATTAAGGCTCTCTGTTTTCCGTTTTTACTGATTTTTACAGATAAATACATACAGAAAATCATTTATTTTCCAGTCTGTACTTATTTTTAAATGTGGATAAAAACGGAAATTGCTGTGTGAATTGATAGGTAAGTGTTTAAAAAAGAAAGGAGTTTTAGTAAAGAGGCTTAAACAGCGTTAGATATGCACAAGGTTGATACTGAAATGTGCATATTTTCATAAGTGCATTGATTTATCTTCTGAGGGTGTTCATATCACTGAAACTTGGCAGGCATTCAAGCATGAGTGCATATTTATCAGTTAAATCAATGTGGAAATATACCAGTTTCAGCTTCATTTTTTCACAAAACCCAAAATAAATATGGATAAATACAGATAAAATTAACAAAAAATAAATATGGATAAATACAGACGGAAATGTCAAAAAAATAAATACCATAAAACCGGGAGCCCTAATTATAATATTCCAAAGTCCAGAGCTTTCCCCAAGGCAAGTCATAATGACCTGCGTCGTAAAGGAATGTGTTGTAAAGACGCATTCGTGGTTTGAACAGCGGTGTTTAGGCAGGTGTGGTCAATGCCTGCTGTGTGGTTCCGGCATACAACCATTCCCGTAAGGTTTGTGAGGTCATTAAACCTGCCTGCAGCCATAACAACAAGGGGCGATACAAAAATTACAATATAGATACACACAAAGACGAGCTGCGGGAGGGTGAGGCTGCCATTGATACCCTGACTCATAAGGGTTGGAGTATTATCCTACCTGCTGCAAAGAAATCAAGAATCACAGATTTTAAAATCGGTCACAAACGCTGATAGTCTGCCACTGTTGCACTCTCCAGCTTGCCTATCTGAGGGAAACAAGCAAGCTAATAGGCAAACTAGAATCTTAAACTATCTAGTGGCCGAGGACTTTAGCCCGGAAAATAGGAGGACATTCACTATGCAAGTCATATTTCATTCAACTAGTTCCTGTGAGGCAGTCCCCATTAACGCCAGTCGACTTCAGGTCTCTCTTGTAGGGCTTCCGTAGCCATCTGCAGAAGGTGACATTCCTTCAGTCGGGGCACCTTCTGGGTGCAATTCCACATCACAACTGTTACAACTTCATAAATGTCCTGCCCATGGGGAGGTCTCTGATATAGCCTTGCTTCTGTTGGATGTTGCTGTTGATGAGCTAACATACTCACTTTAGCTACAGGAGATAGAATTGATTCTCCTCAGCCCCTTTGGTCCTCCTGAGTTGAGCCTGAGTAGCTCTACCAAGAGAGGGATCATGGGGGATTACAGTCATTTACTCACGCCCATAAAGTTATCTCTTGCTAAACCTCATTTACCATCGGAGCAAATTCCCCAAGCTTATCCAGACTCACCCTCCTTGAATGAACCCAAAGGAACTCTTTGGGAATCACTCTCTAGTCTAATTGGTTGGCTGCTAAACGTGGTAGATGGCACTGCTGTGGAGGTTGAAAGTACGCCCCAAAGAGTAGGATTTGTTACGCTGATGGCTGAACGCAAAAGAGATGAGCAAACTGATATCACAGCCTCCCTGTCCCCCCAGTGGCACCCTTCTTGGACTCTCTTCTAGGTATCTGGACGTAATTTCTTCAGCTTTTATATTCCACTCTAATAAATTAATATTCAGGTGGTTCTCCTTAATACCACAAGACACAAAAAGGCCACCTGGGTCTACGTGGGGAGATAAGAGATGTAGGGATCTGGTATATACCTTTTACAGGACGGTTCCCCTCACCCACCCTTGGATATTGAGAAGCACATGTAACATGATACAAACTCTCCAATCTATACGGTCAAGTTCAACCATGAGGAATGTTTATAGTATAATGCTTACCCTCTTAGTCAGGTAATCTAAATAAACTCTACCTTGGCATGAACTCAAGGGAGCCTTTGTGTCCTATAAATCAAGGGACATATGAGAAAGTCATTCTATAAACTTTAGTGAAGTGTCAAACTGTAGATTCAGTCATTGTTTAGTGTAGACACTCAAAATCCTGAACAAACATGCAAGGTGCAAGACAAGTAGACTCTGCAGTCGTGAGAGATGGGATCTAGGAATCTGACACAGTGATAAACAGGTTCTGTAGGGTATTGTCTTAATACCGCACAAGGTAAAAAACAATCTGGTACATAGTCTTAACGTGTCTGAAATCAAAACCATGCACTAAGGGAAACGCAATATGAGTACAAATTAGCATAAGGCCACATTTGTATTGCGTTAGTATAAGAAAGTGTAGCCTAATGCCATAACTCTGTCATGTTTCATATAGGTACCCCAATATAGGCTCAGGTAGCAACCTACCCTTTCACCTATATTTCCCCTGTTATTACACTACATAACGGTTCTTGGGACTGACCTTTTACATAGTTACGGTACTGCTTACAGGACGTGGGGTTTTCCCTGAAAACTAGCCTCATTCATTATGCACGAGTATTCTTGGAAACTCAGCAGGACTACCATCTCCTGCATAATAACTATGTATAAGGGTCATTTCTTCCGTCATCCTAAGCCCGAAATGATAAAGCAAGGTAGATCCCTTGAGGGTACCACTTTGGGTATCGAAACACCATATCTTTGCTGAGGCAGACAGAGGAGAAGAAAGACTTCCATGCTGACACACTCACGCGAGACGCTGAGGTTCCTGCACGCAGACACTCCAGCTCGCAGTGGTCTGACATCCCTCGCGGGGTGTCCATCTTGAGACCAAGACGGGACCCCACAGTCTCTCCAGGTAATGGGGTTGACCTTATCCTAGAGGGATTCTTGGCTCTACACCTACATACATGCTAGGTACACTTAGGTACATCTAGTTAGGGTTGCATGGTAGGAGCACGCATTTATTACTGTCATGTATTTTATATACTTACCTGTATTCATTGTTTTAGCATGATGGTAGGGATCTACCATCCTTTTACGCTGTTGGTGCTTATAATCATTTATATCTGTTTCTGTCTTATGGTGTTTCAGCACACCTATTTTACACTAGAATGACGCTGGTTCAATAAATGCTTATTGAAAAACGTCCCCACCGTTTATTCTGTATATCTCTCTGAGACAAAGTGAGCACGAGTCACTGAGCGAAAAGTACTGTACTGTTTCCACGATCCCTGATGGGACAGAGTTGTCATCTTCGATAGTTGTCAAGAACTATTATCTCCTTGGTAAGAGGAGTTTACAGTGGCACTGTGAGCTAGCTGGAATACAGGCGAACATACTCAGTGGGGGTGTCTGGAATCAGCCTGGACACCAATCCCACAGTCTATGTTGTCTAAACGCGCAGATCCTATAAAGGTTAATAGGAACTACACGACATGGCGCCGCCAACGTTGGTTTGGTACTTATTTAATGGTCAAATCTGAGTAGTTCAGTCGTGCTATTCTCAGAGACCCCTACTCACATTTTTCCAGAGACGTCTGGAATGGGAAGGGAACTAACCGCCACAGCTGAGTAGGCATATCCTATGTATTGGCTGTAGGTTTATCAAGCTTGAAGGACAAATAGTTCCTATTGTGCATACAACCTTATCTCAGTTTCCTTCAAACTTCTTCCTTTTCAAAATAATGGCTGACGAAGACGCCGCTTCGCCAGCACATCGTGCAGCTGCAGCAAGGGAGGAAGAAGAAGATGAAATAAACATTTCAGAAAATGTCAGAACTGCCCTTACTTTAAAACTAGCAGACTATAGAGTCACAGCTAGAGGTAGGACAGTAACATTTGTGATTGAGGCACACAAATCATACAGAACAGAGGTATTCTAATCATGGGTAACTGTTGTGTCCACAGAAGACAAACCACGTAGTAGTTGTAGAAAGAAGTGTTGGTTTATTCTTAAAATAGGAAGACAGCACCTAGGACCCTCACAAAGCAGCTCCTGTCATCAGCTCCCGTCCGTAACTGACACCCCTGGAGCTTTCAAAGAGCTGACATTCTAACACCTAGGTAACAAATGAAGGTGTGAAGCAACATGCACCAATAGTAAGAGACACCACATGAATAAACAAGAAAGTGAGGATATAACACACCTTTCCCCTTAGAACAAAAAATAAATCAAATAACAAAATCCTCAAGATATTTTGGCAGACGTCTTACTCTCCCTCGCATGGAAATCAAGGAATTAGAATGTTCACCTTGAAATGAATTATCAACAAATGATGAAACTTTAGGCAAACAAGAATTGCCCTCCACCAAGGAGAGATTTGCATCAGCATCCAATACATCAGAGGGAATTTCAAGAACAGAAGGAGAATCATTGACAGAAACAGGTACAGTAAAACATTTTTGCACATCAGTAGATTCAGTTAAAGATGAATGTCCCTCAGCTACATCAGAAGAACAATTTCCATTGGATGAACCACAATTATAAAAATCATGTCCAGTTATACACCCAAAACCAGTAGAAAGAGAATCGTGACAATTATAAGAGGTATTGTCATCAGTACAAGCATTAAAATTATTGACTGCAGATTTATGTAATTTTGCCATTTTCCTTTTGCCTCACCACTTCCCACCAGTAACTTGCACAGCATGTTTATTCACCTGAACAATTTTAGTTTCAGGATAGAACTTGGAACCACCCTTCTTGAGAGGTCTCCTGATGCGAACAGACTCCCCACCAGAAATTCCTCCAACTTGACTTTTTTGACATCATCATATCTTATTTTGGATTTAGCTTGACTATGTTCCACACGAAACCTGATTTGGTCGCTGTTGGGAATTTTTGCATCCACACCAGAATTGGAAATAACCCACTCTGGAGAAAGTTCATTGAAAGAATGTCTACCCCTCAATAGGACAAAAGGAGAAACTCCCGTAGTAGAATGAGGGGTGTTGTTATAAGACCAAATTCTCTCATCAACAGCATCTTGGACTTGTAAACCAGAAGAAATCGCTAGTTGGATGGTGTCTTTCAAGACACGGTTAACTCTCTCAACTAAACCGTTACCCTGAGGACTATAGAGAGCAGTAGTGAGATGTTTAATCCCAAACTTGAGGAAAAAATGTCTCATGTTGTTTGAAACAAATTGAACTCCATTATCAGAGATAATAAAAACAGGAATGCCCTCAGAATGAAATAGTTTCTTGAAAAATGCTATAACATTATCAGTATTGGGTTCTCTCATGAACTTAACAGAAACCCATTTAGAAAAGTAATCCACAACAGATAGAATATACCTGAAACCACCATTCAAACCACCAATAGGACCAACAAAATCCACACCTAATTTCTCCCAAGGTTTTTTAGGAAAGGCCACAGGACACAAAGGTGAATTAAAAGTACGGAGAGACTTCTCAGCGTGACCACACTCTTTGCAATTGTTCAACATAGACTCAACAAAGCTGTCCAGGCTAGGCCACCAATAATATAAACGTAGTCTCTTTTTAGTCCCAGTAATGCCAACATGCCCTTTGTGGGCCAAGGCAACCAACTTACTCCTTAACTGAGCAGGAGGAATTAACACAGAACCTCTCATGAGAAAAATACCTTCAACACTTAATTCCTCTTTAACTTTGAAAAAAGGTTTAAATTCCTGTCCTACTTGAGCTTCCCTAGGCCAACCAGACGAGATGAACTTCTTCAAAATGATTTGAGAATTGTCAGACATAGAGGTATGTTCCCAATCTTGGTACGAAATGATATCTTTGGCTAAAGCAAATCCATCTACCAAACCAACCACACATTCTACTTCCTCAATAATAGGAACGTCATCACAAGAGTTAGCTGGACACCTAGAAAGAAAATCAGCTCTGAAATTCTTCCCTCCCGGGATATGTCTCATAGAAAAGTTATACTCATACAGTTTTGAAAACAAACAAATTAATCTAGGACTGGCATTGCTTAAACCTTTGTCATTCCACATGAAAACTAAAGGTTTGTGGTCAGAGACCAACAAAAATTCTCTCCCCCACAAAAAGGTAGCAAAATGATGGACACCCCACACACAAGCAAGAGCCTCCTTTCCAATTGTGCTATAATTCTTTTCAGCAATAGTAAGTCTGCGTGAAGCAAAGGCTACTGTGTGTTCAATACCATCTATCATTTGGCTTAAAATGGCACCAAGACCTAAATTGCTGGCATCAACAGTAACAATAGACATAGCAGTGTCATTAAACGGTTGAAGAGAAGGAGCGTTAACAATCAAAGTTTTTAAATTCTTGAAAGCCTCCATCTGCTCCTCTTGCCAGACAAATTTCACATTGCTCCTAACAAGTCTCCTTAAAGGTTCACTAACCAAGGCAAAATTGTGAACAAAACGAGAATAGTATTCACTGAGGCCCAAAAATGAACTTAACTGATCCTTATCAGTAGGTTGAGCACAATCATTGATAGCTTTCATAAGGTCTTGCTTGGGTCTGATACCTGTGGAAGAAATGACATGCCCCAAATATTCAACTTCCTCCATTAAAAACTTACATTTTTGCTTTTTAACAGTCATTCCATGATCTTCAAGAATACCCAGGACCCGATCCAGTTTGAGTAAGTGATCCTTGATGGAATTTGATGAAATTAAGATGTCATCTTGATAGGTAAGAACATCTTTCTCATCACCAAGGAGCTGAAACATAAGTTTCTGGAATACAGATGCCGCTGAAGCGAGACCGAACGGCATTCTTAGAAAACGAAATGCTCCAAAAGGAGTATTGAAAGTGGTAAGGTCACGAGAGTCTTTGTTAAGTTCAATCTGGTGATACGCAGCTCTTAAGTCAATGGTGGAGAAAATCTTAGTACCAGAAAGTTGACCTAACATGTCCTGAATCCTGGGTAAAGGAAAACAGTCAACTTGAATATTTTTATTAAGAGACCTCAAATCAATGCATAATCTGAGCTCATCAGAATTCTTTTTAAAGCAACCACAATGGGAGAAACCCATAAGGAGGAATCCACAGGCTCAATTACCCCATCAGAGCATAATTTTTGAATATGTTCTTTCAATCTCCCTCTAATACTCAAAGGAACATGTCTTACCTTGTGAACAATAGGGATGGCGTCAGGCTTGAGAATAATTTTATGCTCATAACCTTTAACCATTCCTAGTTTATCATCAAATACCTGCTGATGTTTTTTAAGAACTGAATCTAATGAAGAAATATTATCAGGTACAGAATTAACAAGGGAAATGGGGTGTTCCGTACCAGGTCTCAACATCATGCCAAGTTTGCCTTGGTCCCTCCAACCTAAAATGTTGTAACCTCTTTTTGCCACGTAGATCTTAGTATGAATGGATCTATCTTTAAATTGCACAGATTCAGGAAAATAACCCATCATATCTATTTCTTGACCCCCAAAAGCAATAGTGCGAATATCAGGTGGGGTTAATTCTAATGTATTCCATTCTTCCAAGAAAAATTTATCAGAAAGAATTGTTATAGGGGAACCAGAATCAACTGTGACTTTAGTGTCAACATTTCCAATTCTAACAATGCAAATGGGATCCCCAATATTATCATCAGAATTAGAATTAATCTTTACCATATCAACAGACAAAACTATTTTTTTACTTTGACCATCTATAATGTTTGCAGAGGAAGCAGCTTGAAAATCTTGTGTGTACAAGCTCATAACTTTATTAGGGTTCCTACACATCTTGGAAAAATGACCAATTTTCTTACAATTGGTGCAGAGTTTACCAAGCGCAGGACACGTTGGAGAATTGGCTAAATGTGATTTAGAGCCACATCTGAAACAATGTGTGTTTCTGTCTGTTTTTTAAACTCAGGTTTGATAGTATTAGATTTAGTAGCATAAACATTAGATCCAGAACTAGAAATAGGCTTTTGACTGATTTTGTTTACTACTTCAGTGTTAATGCCCTTGGATTTATTTAATTCTTTAGTGGCAGTATTGGAACGCTCAATTCCTCTGGCTATTTCCAAAGTTTCTGTTAAAGAAGGATTCCTGCAACATAAAATTCTTTCCTGGATTCTGGAGTCATAGCAATTTACAACAATTTGATCTCTAAGATAATGTTCAATTGGAGCAACAAATTCACACGTAGAAGCAAGTGCCCTTAACTCAGCTACAAAAGTATCAATATTCTCATGCTCATACTGTTTACGAGTAAGGAATCTATGTCTCTCAACAATGACACTAGGTTCATCTTTAAAATGTTTTTCCAACCTGGCAATCGCCTCAGCAAATTCATCCCAGTCATCAGAAGGAGGGCGAACAATGGGAGGTTGATGATCAAAAATTCTCTGACCTTCAGAACCCAAACAATTATAAAGCATGGCATTCTTCCTGACAGCAGAAAATTTTACACCATCTATAGCTAGCAAATAACTATTAAAAGATTTATACCATTGGGTCCATTTTACTTTGGGAGTACCAGGCTCAGACAAGAAAGAAGAAGGAAGAATAGCTGTTTGAAGAGCCATGTTAAGGAAAAAATATATATAATGGTACAGAAATAAAGCATACAATAATAACAACTGTATAAAAATTAATTAGAGTGTGTAGTCATGCAATAGAAAAATATGTAGACAGGTGTGCGCGTCACCGCACTTGACCACAACAGTATTGTAGTAAAACAAGTAGAGTGTCACAGTAATAAATGAAGAGCAGAAGGATAAAGAGGTGTGCGCATCACCGCGCATAAAGTACTCACCAAAGAGAATGTGGAATGAAATATCAGTAAATGCAAATGTACTTTGCCAGAGGAAGTCTGTTTTTAGAACTCCAAATATTAAAAATTTAAAAATAGGTAAATGTGCTTTGGATAAATTACCAAACTTCTGGTTGCCAAAAGAGGTGTGCGCGTCACCGCGCCAGCTAAAGAAAGCCAAAATGCCAAATAAAGTGAAAACAGTGGAACTCACTGTAATGCAGGTCTTCAGAGGAGGTGTGCGCGTCACCGCGCTGAATGCTGATGAAAAGCAGGCAGGGGAGTGTTTAAAGGTGATGAATTTCCCCTTTAAGGCCGTCACGCAGCAACCGGAGACGTGCTCTGCGTGAGACTAAATTTGTAAAATGAAAGACACTGTGAAAAGGCAGGCTGCAGGCAACTCCGGGATGGTGGTAAAAGTTTATAATAAATCTGACACTCGAGGATGACACTAAACAGATGAGGTCGTCGGGAGAAAGGACGAAACCAAACACCATCCAAACGTCGTGTAGAGGAGTCAGGCAGCAGTGGGAATTCTGCGTGAACCCATTTTGTAAAAATGAAAGACGCTGTGAAAAGGCACACTGCAGGCAACTCCGGGCAGCTGGTGAAAGATTATAATAAATCTAACACTTGAGGATGAAACGAAGTAGATGAGGTCGTCGGGTGAAGGACAAAGTCAAACACCATCAAAGCGCTGTGCAGAGGAGTTAGGCAGCAGTGAGAATTCCATGGAGAACCGTTGGTGCTTGAACAGGTAGGAAAAATAACTGTCTGAACAGAGGCACATGTATAAAGGATTGGATAGAAGAAAGTTCAATAAAATTTCAAAAATGACATCTGCACCAAGATAAAAACGATCAGGGCAGTGACCAGACAAATGAGAGTGGAGATTAGTAAAATAGTAACGAGGAACGTAGTAAAAAGCATTGAAAGCTCCACTAAAGCAGCAAAATTTGAAAGTAATTATCGATAAAGAGACTGCAAAAAATTGGAGGGTTCCTAAACATGAAAAATAATCCTTGAATGGTTTTCAAATAAACGAAGCAAAGGTAACCACGCGTAGAGATGGCTTCTCAGGGTGCTGGCTTCAATCCCAGTCGTCGCCAATTCATGTTGTGTCCACAGAAGACAAACCACGTAGTAGTTGTAGAAAGAAGTGTTGGTTTATTCTTAAAATAGGAAGACAGCACCTAGGACCCTCACAAAGCAGCTCCTGTCATCAGCTCCCGTCCGTAACTGACACCCCTGGAGCTTTCAAAGAGCTGACATTCTAACACCTAGGTAACAAATGAAGGTGTGAAGCAACATGCACCAATAGTAAGAGACATCACATGAATAAACAAGAAAGTGAGGATATAACAGTAACTCCACAAGCAGATGCACAAACACATACATTTCATTCTTATACTAAAGATGAAACACCAGATGAATACTGTCCATATGAGGACATTGAAATTACACTCACCTACCAGAAGCACATAAACTGGTTTAAAGGCGCCCTCCCACACACTAAAGAAAAAGTGAGACTCGGTCCACTCGGTAGAGATAGAGCAACTTGGTGTGTCCTAGCGGCATACACACCGCATCTAGACATTGGCACAATGCCATTAGCAGACTTACGTCCACTTCATAAAGAAATAATAAAACTTTACAGAAACGTGACACAGTTCGTGATAAGAACACTCACACTTCAGCCAGCAAGGGCTACACCAGCAGGACAAATTCAGGGATCTACAACTAAAATAACACCACAAACGCTACAGGCAGTTATGGGTAAAATGCCCACTATACGTGAGCAAATGCCATTCTGGACAGCTCAAAAAATAACACAGCTAGAGGCAGTATTTCCACACACACAAGCCCTCAAGAAAAACACAGAATGCTAACACTTTGCTAGCCAATGGGGATAGCTCCCCAGATAGAGGATTGTACCTCTTGGGGTACAGTCTTCGCTGCCATATATACCAGAACTCATGGTATCCCTTCATTAGCAGTAATACCAGATGTATTAAGATAAATATAGAATGAGTATGGAGTAGATCCTGCTCTGAACCTAGGGATGAAATTGTTAGGAAATTTTGCCCAGGTATCAGCTATTATATTAGCAAACATAAAAAAGGAGGCAGCAGCAGTGGCAATACGCCAATGTCTGAGGGATTTCAGTCCTTTACAACAGGAACGTGAATTACCTAAAAGTATCGAAGATACATATGCCGAATTAGGTAGAGATAGTTTTGGAGCTAGAGCAACAAAACCTCAACTCATGGGTAGTCCTGAAAAAGAGAACACCAAGCAAGCACCTGATTCTTCCAAGAAGAAATGGGATAACAATAAAAAACAAAAGAATAGAGAGAATAGATTACAATCCAGGGGTGGGTCTCCTCATCAGGAGCCCTCAGAAAGGAGGTACAACCTTAGGACTCGTGATGACATTAAAAAAACTGACAAGTATCAGGACACTGATACACGTTCCTCTCGTTCCTTTCAGGGTTCATCAGAAAACTCCGAGAGGGAAGGACGGTCAGAACACAGACAAGAAGAGCATACAAAGTCTAGAGACACACAACACGCTTCCGGCTATACTTCCAAAAAAGAAGAAAAAACAAAATCAAAACCTCAATTTAAAAAGAAAAAGTAGCAGGTCTTAAAGTTAGACATGCCCAGAATTCTGAGGACTCAACTTCTGAACGGGGAATGGGCTCTGACGATGCTAGACAGTGCAGCAGAAGTAACAATAGCTCGCCAGAACCTGATGGAATTTCTGGTGACAGCGGAGTTGAATGAACATATCACGGTGGAGACACCTGATACGAGGGTAAGTGTCCCACATAAGTAACATGAAATAACACTCCAAATGGAGGGGGACAAACCCAGAAAAATTAAAGGTATCTTTTGGGAGAACCTGACTTATGGCTATGACATCCTTTTTAGCTGAAAAAAATTGGCTGCCTGAAATTGTTATGGAGTGCCCAAAGGGAGAAACGGTAATTTTACCGGCCTTCTCCGACCTCGTTCCAGTATACTTGAAACATTCATACGCGCACGAGTGGGTGGTAGCACTTGCTCCAGCATTATATCGCAACCATGGCAGAACTTACATTTTAGATTACGCAGAAAAAGTAAAACCTTTCTACGACCTAATAAGACTTGATTTTTCAGTTAGGATTTTGACACAGGAACACACAGATATCCTTTGTTCCCTACAAGCTGACATGATAGCTTCCAAATACTTACACAAACGTGTCAACACCGCAAATTTGGTGATCCATGTTATAGCGGGTCAGTCTAGGTATACTTACCTATCCTTCCATGAAGGTGAAACAGTGCCCATATCATACAAATCACACTTGTACTCAAACGCTGAAATGCGTTTTACTTCAACAGAAAAAAGTCTGACAGCAGTACAGACTGCTATGGTGAGAGGAAGAGCACTGGCTCAGTGGAAACAAATAATTGTCGTAACTCCGGTACCAGCCTTGGAGGCTGTCTCAAAGGCAAGCGTTCCAAATGCTAAAGCCTTACATCCAAGATGGATACAGTAGGCTTATTCTCTCACTGCAACAGATGTAGATTACAAATTTGATTCTACACTTAAAATGCAAGCATTCCTGCAATACAAACAAGAATATCCTCTCCCGAATGAAATAATGCCTCTAGATCAGTATGAATACATTATTTACACTGACAGATCTGCTCAGCCTGCTGTAGGAAGTAAACAACAATACGGCGCCGTGTGTGTGATTGTGAAGGGTCATATGCAGGAAGGCAACTTCCATCATAGCAGTACGAAGACACAGTCTCTAGGAGACTGCACGGCACAGCTGGCAGAATTAAAAGCCCTGTTACTGGCACTAATAAATACGGATCGAGAATTCCCCACACTGATTGCGTGCAATTCTTTTTATTGTGTCCAGTCATACAATGAATATGTACAATACTGGGGTCAAAATGGGTTTAAAGACTCAAAAGGTGGCACAATTAGGAACACATTGCTATGGGAACAGGTAGCTGAGTTGAAAAATGAACTACTGAGAGCTCACGTGATACACTCGCTGAGTCATCAACGTGATGGCTTTCACGTTGAAGGGAATTCATCGGCCGATGAAGCCGCAAAAGGGGCAGTACGTACTGCTGCCGTAGCTGCAATCACTCGTTCAAAAACGAGAATAGACGGACAGATAATGGTAGCTGTCATTGCTTCATGCAAAAACAGCACAGCCTTACCGAAAGGCTTTCCACTCAAGTACTCCTACAAGTTAGATGCAAATAACATTCCTTATGCTCAAATTCCAGGAGTGGGGGATAAAGTAATACCAATCATGGATCGTATATTAGGTTTAATTCTAGCTGCACACAGAGGTGTAGGTTCTGCACACGCAGGAGTTACAGCAACAGTTTCTTTACTGAAACAACACTATTGGTGGCCAGGATTAACTAAAGAGACAAAGAATTATGTCCTAAATTGTGACATCTGCCAGCAGATGAAGGGTTCCACCGTAGCACGTCCAGGGCAGACACCATTATTGATATCAGACAGACCACTCCCTTGTGTCTATTTGGACCACTGCGGCCCCCTACAATCAGATGGGGCTTACAAGTACATCTTGGTGACAGTGGATTCATGCTCTAGATTCCTGTGGGTTTGGCCTCAGCGCTCGGCTGACGCTCAAACTGTTATAAAGGATTTGCGAGTCTTCATAGGGACATACGCAGTTGACACATTACATTCTGACCGTGGCCCCGTGTTTAGCTCTAGGACTTTCAAAGAAGCTATGGGAAGTTTGGGTGTTGTACTGCGGTACTCCTCTCCGTACCATCCCGAGGGAAATTTGGTTGTGGAGAGGAAAAACCGAGACTTAAAGCAATCTTTAATAGCAAGGGTATTAGGTTCGGGTGGTAGTTGGATCAATCAGTTATATGGAGTCCAGAGGGCTCTTAACAATATGCCAAGAAGTTCCCTAGGAGGTGTCACTCCTTACGAAGTCCTATTTGGGATGAGAATGTGAGTACCTGATCTCGATTTTGAAAGCACAGTGGCGGATGAAAAACCATTTGACATCAATAAACTTTCAACTGTTTTACAGGATCTCAATGAATTCCAGGCACTACATTTGGGGACATCTGGAGAGGCCAGGCAGTCATATTGTTTGAAAACTTTTTTTTTTTTTTTACTTTATTTATAAATTTTCATTATCAGCATATAGTTTGAAGACTTGAAGGCAGACTACCAAATCACAGATAATGAAAGGTTTTGCTACCTACAATTGGTGCACGCGTTGCAACACCATATTCTAGAGGGGGGACAGTTGCCAGAATACACAGCCCTAGTAGACCGGCTGCTGCTCGACCCAGTGACAGACAAGGCCACCTCCCTAACCTACACTACAGGAAACTCATGAACAACTCACCAGACCCATTTGGCACCTTAAGAGAGGCATGGGAGGCTGATTTAGGGCTACTTGAGGATGACAACTGGATAGAGGCAATTCAAAGTCCTAGAGAGATAGCTATATGAGGCTGCTTTTGTCTGATACAACTGAGGATTCTACATAGATTCTAATCATCTAGATCAGTGATGTATAGGATGGGAAGAAGTGAAAAGGTAATCTATCAGAGCCGGGGATGCCCAAGAAAGTGGGAAAAGGTGTGTGGCCTATGGGGGGAGTATAGGGGCTACTTGGGGGATGCTTTGGTGGGTTACAGGCCTCTTAGTCAATTACATGTACATAAGATCTGATTTTATATGTTTGAACAGACATCACATAGATATTGTGCTGCATGCATCCATGTATGCATCTGATCTTGTATGCTGAGCACTTGTTTAATAAAAAGAATTTTTAAAATAATAATAGTAATGTGAATGCCACCAACAGTGTTCTGCATGTGTGCAGTTTTCACTTTAAAATTAGGGGTGGGTAACTCGCTTATTACTGTGTATTGTAGTCATGCAGAATTACTTACAAATTCCACAAGATTACACACAATTACTGTAGAAAAGTAATTGTGTATTTAGCACAATTTTCGTAGCACAAACCTACCCCTTTTTGTCCAAAATGGATGCAAGCATGCATTTTGCACTAAGAAATAGCACTAAAGGCAACAGAACATGAATATCAGTGCGAGCATCCACTTGCTAAATGTGCTGTTGGGTAGGATTTGCCCCCAACTTGCTGCTGGCATTAATCACTAGTTTCTTAGCTCAAACTGCACCCTTGTGTCCAAAACATGCACAAAGATGCATTTTGTGCTAGGAAAATAGCTCTAAATGCAACAGATTACAAACAATAGTGTGAGCACCAGCCCACCCTCTCTACATGTGCTCTTGCAGTAGAATGTACCCCCAAATTGCTCCTAATTTCATGAATGGGAGTAATTGCATCATTATTGGTAATTGCACGTCAAATAGTTATGTGGTATTACTGAAATTTCTAAGATTACTCCAGTATAATTTAAAATGATTTCCTGGCCAATTTAAAAATCTAAATTTTGTGGCCATTTCCTGTTGTTAACAAGAAAAAAGAACACCAACACCTATTCAATTTGAAAATTGTGTGGAAAAGTTAACTTGTGACAAAATAGCACCTCCATTTTGAACTCCAACTGCAAAATTGGCAGTTTTCAGGGAAACACTGTGCCAGAACCTAAATGTAGGAAAAGTAGAAACGTGCTAACTATTGGTGGTGCTTTGTATGTGCAGTAACAACTATGCCTACACCTGATTTTCACATGGTTTGAACAAGAGCGCACCTTCTTTAGTTGTTTGACTTGGCTTTGCAGATGTGTAATTCCTTGTTGTGGTACTAAGGATAAGACTGAGTACCCAGCCGCCTTACACAGCTTTCCTGCCTCTTTAACACCTGTGGGGAGCACCGCACCTTCCAGGGGACTCGGAGTTCCAGCAGCACCTGGGCTGCCATCGTTCACGCCGCCGCGCACAAAAGCGCGTCATGAGCCCCGCGGTGCGGTAGCCGCCTTACACAGCTTTCCTGCCTCTTTAACACCTGTGGGGAGCAACGCACCTTCCAGGGGACTCAGAGTCCCAGCAGCACCTGGGCTGCCATTGTTCACGCCGCCGCGCACAAAAGCGCGTCATGAGCCCCGCGGTGCGGTAGCCGCCTTACACAGCTTTCCTGCCTCTTTAACACCCGTGGGGAGCAACGCACCTTCCAGGGGACTCAGAGTCCCAGCAGCACCTGGGCTGCCATTGTTCACGCTGCCGCTCACAAAAGCGCGTCAGGAGCCCGGAGGAGGCTGGGCTGGGCCCCCCTCTAACGTCTGTAGCGGATTTAAGGTACTATTTTCCCCTGTTTGTTTGTTCGTTTACATTTTGCAACTATGGTAAAAAGAAAGGGTCCTTCTGAAAAAACGGGTGGAGGGCCGGTAGCAACATTGGATGCCTTTCTGACGAGAGCTGCAAGCGTCCTTTCCCATGAAATTGAATTAACTGAAAGTAAATGGAACCTGTCCTTTTTCCTCTGGGGTCATCTTCAGGGAGTGTAAATGAGGTCTCTCCTCATACTCACTCTCAATCTTCACCAGTGTCAGCATCATGTGACCTTCCAGCGGGTCAACGCGAACATTCCCTGGCCTTTCAGCCCCCCCTTGTTATTACGAGGAGGGAGTTGGAACCCTCACCCCATAATATTTCCTCAAGGGATACTACGTGTAACCCTCCAGCAAAACGTTGTGAGCCGGGGGGACAACTAAGCCAAAACAAACTAAACCAACTCGTGCTCCTAAATCTAAAGGGCCACAAACCAGGGCGGACACAGCAAATTCTATAATGCCAGAGCCGCCAGTAACTGCAAGCATTGCCCCGACACATCTAATTTTGAATGATGTTTTATGGTTGGAAGTGAGCAAAAGAATAACTACTATACTAGACCCCATCCTAGTCAAATTGATACAAATTGAACAGAGACTAGCTGGATTAGAGTAACAGAATCATTTGGTCTTATCGCGAACGGAGCCCATAAGAGATCCGCCTGTAAGTGTACCCACAAAGGAATCTTCAGTCCACCTAAATAAGGTTGGGGGACCGTCCGCTCCACAGACCCCGATAATTCCATCCACCTCTACTATCGGGCCCCAGCTCACCTTGCAATTGGCACAGTTAATTTTAATGATCACCCGGAGCCCCTGAATTTACAAGGTACGAGTGCAAGGGTTGTACCCCAGCAGGCCACATCAACACAGGAGGAAACAAGAGCAGTCGCTTATCCAGCAGGAATACGGGAGAATTGTGCTGCAGCTGCAGAAAGCCATTCGCAACAAGTCCTTCATCTCCCGCCAGCAGCCTCCCCTCTGGTCCTGGTTTTGGCAAATGTCCCCCCGCTCCAGGAAAATCAGAATGAATCCACGACACAGTTAATGGATAAATGTCTCCATTGGCTATCAACCAATCTTAAGGTTCTAGGACTGAGAAACCACCAACTGTCCAGTAAAATCATCATGGCCAGGAGAGTGTGGTAGGTGGGCAGTTCAAGTAAAACTATAACCGGGGACTGCGTGGTGATACATTTTAATAATGTCTTTACGGGTCACTTCCTTCTTGATAATCTTTTCAGTTTTCCCTCTAGGAGCTCGCAGATTGTCCCACTACCACTGGAGCATTTTTATAAGAAATCCCCAATCCCAGGTATGGGCCCCAGTGGTAGGAGAATCTCTGGACAACCTGTCCTGAGATTTATGGAGGACACTAACACTACCTTGGGGATAAGGCTGTATAATAGATTTACGGCCCTCTCTGATCTGCAATCCTGCAACTGACTACAACCACCAGTCACCTTGTCAGTTGGGAGGGCAATTATACCAGCTACTCTAGCACCTAGTCTTCAGGAGAACCCTTCAACTCCACTCTCTGTAGGGAGGGCACCCACAGAAGTTATTTCAGTGCCTAACCTGCAGGAAAGTTCTCCGATTATACCACCATTACAGGAAAGCCTTTCGATCCTACCACCATCGAATGTTGTAGACAGAAATAGCTCCAGTTTAGCATCCTGGAATGTGAATGTGGCAGGAATAGCCTCCAAGATAGGAAATCCTCATTGGCATAACCTATGGCATTCACTGAAGATTATATGCTTCCAGGAGACGTGGTCTACGAACCCAGTTTTCTTTCCTGGATTCCGTACTTTCCACACCCCTGCAATATCTTCATTGTCAGGTAGAGCGAAGGGAGGGCTCCTAACTTTAACTTCTAACACTATACCCCTACAAGTAAAGCAGGTGGGCTCTCCAAACAACCACTTCCAGCTCCTTCAACTAGAGCATAGGAAAGGGGAGATTTGGTTCGTATTTAATTATTACAACAATGAGTTCAGGAGAAACATGAAGTTAGTGGCAGAAGAACTAGCTAATGAACTAGAGAAAGCCATTATGAACATAAGTAGGGGCCCCATTAATATCATATGGGTAGGGGACTTTAACACGTATCTGTGTAAATATAGTGCCGCTATGGTGTGTGGCCTAGTTGATCATCATGGTAACCCTTTTCCACATTTCAGGCATAATGAATACGGCGATGCAGTACATAGACTTATACATAGGTGGAATCAGGAAATAATTAACGATGCAAAAGCAGATCAGATAGGGAAAACATTTAGGAGGGGAAACCAAGAGTCTACGATTGATTTCATCTGGGTTTCAGCCACGTTAAATGGGAAAGTGTCCCATATTGGCTCCCTATTCTCTTGTCATAGCGACCATGCCATTTTATTTGTTCACTTAAGTATCCTGTCTAAGGCGAAAGAACACGAGCAGGTAATGGAGGGACTGGCGCTAACCAGAAAAACGGTTACCAATTAAAATGGACGCAGGCACAGAAATTGAATCTGGTCCCTGAAATAATAGCCCAAGCCAGGGAAGAAATTATATATTGCCTGGAGGAGGGGTTTTCCCTTCCTTTTTAGCCACCAAGTTCACAGCCCTATTGAAGAAATTAAAAGAGGCTGGTCCAAAGTCATCAAATATTATCTCCACAACCCGTTGGTTTGACTCATTATGCTCTACAGCTAAAAGCGCCCTTGTCAGAGCTTTAAAAATAAGTCCAAGAGACCCTGTCATGATTCGAGGATTACGGAATGACTATAAGCAAGCAAGAAGAAGAAGAGAAAAGGATTTTAGGGAGAAGGCCTGGGAAGAACTTGAACAAGCGGCTATTTCAGGTAGCAGCAGGGATTTTTGGAAAGTTGTAAATACCCCTTATTTGAAAAACTCAGAGGAACCGACCTTAAATACACATGTAGATGAGGAAGCATGGGTGGGACATTTTGAAACCATTTTTGGCTCTAGTACCCCCTCACTACCGCACTCCCCCAAGCCAGACTCCTCTTTCCATGGGAGGCTGAGCTTTTTGTTATGCGAGGTCAGAAGTGGGTTGGAGGCCTGTGCCCCTGGAAAGGCCCCGGGCCCTGACGGCGTGCCAATTGACCTCTTCCAGGAGAATTACGATATGTGGGTCCCCTACTAACAAATGTTTTTAACTCAATTCTGGTAGAGGGTCCTCCAATATCCTGGAATCAGAGTATAATAGTGTGCCGATATACAAAAAGGGACACAGGGGCTCCCCAAAAAACTACCGCCCCCATCTCCCTTCTAGACACCACTGCCAAGCTTATGGCACAGCTTTTATTAGCCAGACTGGAGGCTTGGGCGGAGGACCATAACATCTTGATGCAGGCGCAATATGGCTTCCGGAAGGGAATGGGGATGGTGGCTCAATGCCTAAACCTCTCATTATGTATAGATAAATATACCAAGGCAAAAGGTGGAAAGATATATATGGCCTTCATGGACCTGACAGCAGCCTTTGACTGTGTTTCCCATCAGAAGCTGTGGCCCATGATGGAGGGGCTGGGGATTGACCCCTTGATAATTCGTTTTATCCGCCAGCTGTACGCCAATGCCAGAATGGGGAATGTACACGTTCTTTTAGGATCGAGAAGGGAGTAAGGCAGGGATGCGTCCTCGCCCCGTTTCTTTTTTCCATCTATACAAACGGGGTGAAGGCCGCCCTGGCCAACTCACATTTGGACGTGCCCACATTTGACCATACCCCTCTCCCGATATTGGCGTACGCTGATGATGCAGTATTATTGGCTAGAACAGGGGTAGCTCTACAATCCCTTATAACATCATACACGAAATTTATGGCCTCATTAGATTTGACAGTAAATGAATCTAAATCTTTCATAATTATAGCAGGAGCGGGTAGAAGAAACACCCCCATTTCCATCTGGCTTCAAACAAAATAGAGGTGGTGGATTCCTTTCCATACCTGGGAGTCCTTTTTGATAAAAATCAGTCTTGGACTAACTTGGTGGCAGCAAGGGCCCATGGCATGGAAAGGAGTCTTCAGGCTATTAAGACCTTCACTAACAAGTTAGGAGCCAGTCCTCTGGACACTATTAAAACCATCTACAGCGCAAAAACTAAGGCTGCGACAACCTATGGGGCAAGTGTCTGGGGGATGGCAAACGTAGACCAACTACAGAAAATAGAAGATAGCTTTTTTAAAAATAGGGTATCATTACCACACTCATTTTCAAATAACATTTTACATTTAGAATTGGAGTTACCCTATCTGATTGATTCTATAAGATTGGCCCCAATCATGTTATGGCTCTCAGTTTGGTGTAGGTCCACTGTCAATTTAACGCAACGCATTATTGAGGATTGTCGGAAACTTGATCATCATAAGAGGATTGGTTGGCATAGTTATGTAGAGTCAGAATTGATCGCATTAGGGCAGGGCGAATTATTCCTGGATCCTGATTCTTGTAGTAGGGCTTCGAAAAAGAAAATAACGGAATTATTCATGCAGCGTGCCAACTATGCTAGGAGGGCAAGAAATCATCTCCAAAAATCCTCCCTTGAATATGATCTTATTCCATCAAGATCAGGGGAGGGTTTTTTGTACCTATCTAGCATCACGATTGCTCAGCATAGATTCATTCTATTGCGTTTCCGACTAAATTTTATCCCACTGATGCTAGGGTACCCAGAGAAGAGATACAAACATTCAGACTTGTCCCCCTGCCCATGCAATAATCATTCTCCCCAGACGGATCTACACTTAATTTTATTCTGTAAGTTTTATCATAATGAAAGGAAAGTATTCATCCTCCCAATCTTAAGGTCCTACAATTTTAAACAATGCAGGGTGGCGCTGTATTTCTTAAAGCCCCTCCCCGATCCGTTTGTCTGCTTCTCCTTAGCCTCATTTTTGTGGGCCTGCATGAGAAAAAGGAAAGTGGAAGGCCGTTGTTTTACACTAAGGTAATTGGTATAAAACTATGGCCCATTTAGGTAATATGGCCCGAGGACCCACTTACTGCTTTTTAAATGGTTTTATTTTATTTAACAGACTTTTATTGGTTTTCAAACAAATAATGAGAGCATACAATTATCTGCATGGGCAGTACAATACAGGGACGGACGTGGCAAAATACAGTTTGACTTTAACCAGGAGCAGACCCATGGTCGACCCAGATAGCCATGATATAATCTTCTCCAGGATCCCCCAGAGACCAATTAATAGACATTCCGCCACTCTCCGTAAAAAATCTTAATGAGAATTCAGAGACTTGCCCCTCGAATTGTATCCAACCACAAGAGTCCAACTAGTAACCCCCAACTCCCTTCCCACCCCCAGCCCTATAGTCCCCCAACTAACTTTTTAAATGGTTTTATGACTCTATCTTTACTATGTGCATGGTAATTTAACGAACCTGTTTTAAGCTTTCAAAATTCCTGAATGTATACATGGGTTCATAACTTGCTGTTTAGTACTTTGGATTAATTTATGCTTTTATGATCTGTCTTAAAAGATCGAATAAAGTTTTGTGAATGAATGATTACCCAGCAAAATGTGGAATACTGTTGTTGAAGGTGAACATACCAATGGAATATGTTGAGTAGGGCTGTCAGAAAGTGTGCAGTAAATATGGAGTGCACTGTGGTCCTGACCCGTCATTGGCATAGCACTCTTAAGACCTTATCTATAAACATTTAAACATTTGTAAGGGATTTTATATTTCCAGTTGATGCCAGATTCTGTTTGATAATGACCAATAGGGTCAAATAGACTACATTACTATTTTGTGAGAGCTTTGTGACTATACTGTAATTTGTATGCTTCACCATAACACACTATCATAGGCATTCAGATTCAAGTGCATTCTAATTTCACTGATAACTGAGTAAGTGATGACACAAGTTTGAGTCCCCATAAGGATGCTTCTGTACACATGATTAAGAGAAACAATATTTGTAATTTGAAACAAGATCAATTTTTTGCTCATCCAAGCAACATAAGGCTGCTGCTCCCAACGGCCTTGTAGATATCTGCACATAAACAATAAATATGACAGGCTTGAGGATTAGGAGAATAAGAACCTTACTTAGCCCCAGATTGGATTATATCATCCTGACATTTCTCTTTTTAGGATACAAGTCCCTCACCCATTTGAAGAGGCATGCTCCATCCAAGGTTCTGCTCCTCACCCAACAATAAATATTACAATGCTTGCGTGGGTTTCTATGTAGGAACACTTATGATGAGATTTTTGCCAATGGACTGGCACTGGGATCTTAAGACTATAAACATTACCTAACAGTAGCTCAAACTAATTTATTTGTATGTCATGTGGTAAGGTTAAAAACAAGCAGATAATGAGGGTGTAGATCATCCCTTTTATCCTTGTGTCAACATGTTTCAACCACTAAAAAAGAGCTCCAGCCAGGAATAAAGCCTTCATCAATATAAGGATTCCATGCACACTCCCCACTACTCAACTGATGTATTTAGGCTAAACCTAATGTTGGTACTTAAGAATCATACAAAAAAAAAAAATCAAATTAATCCCCAAGATCAGTTTCTGAGTTCAGGAGAATACCTAAATGTTGAAGGAGGATGGAGAAATTGCAGATGCAGAATCAGTAAGGGAAAACCCAGATTTGTCTTGTATATGCTTTCATACATGCAAGTTATGGCTATTTATTTAATGGTTGTAAAGCCTTCTTTACTGGGTATAGCCCATATATTGTAGTGTAGTAGTTGTAAAACTGCAATGTTAACGTATGTAGGCCTATGAATTCCTCTCCTGATGTACCATACAGAAGCCTCAGAATTCTACAAAACAACTTCTTCAAGCCCAAACCATCAGAACTCCTGTAGTCCTGGTCTTCCAAAGCACTAAGTGAAAACATGGTTCTTCCTTTTCTTCCCTTTTCAAAATCGAGCAACCAGGATATCCCTGACGGCCTTTTGCTTTGCTGTAGAGTTTGCCTCAGAATGTAACTGAGGGACTTTGAGTGACTTCAATCTGCCTTTACTTTCATTTCCTCTAAGTGCTTTTTTTTTTAACACAAAAGACTTCATTCAAAATGTATTACAGTATTGACAATTATAGGTTAGACCTAGCCCTGTAACGCAATACTTGGAATGCACTCACTGCATTTTTCCAACCTGCCACTCTTGAAGCAGTGCTGGAAATTAACTGGAACATGTCTCTTCTTTCCCACATTAATCTGCCTGCCCAGAGGAAGGAACCTTATTGAAACCAGTGATTCCTTATTGCTTGCTCTTAATTACTGACCCCCAGTGCTCCCAGGTTGGATTCTTATAAGGAATAATTTTATTTATCGAAGCTTTTTTGTCAATTGATTTAAACGTTTACATTTCTAAAACATGTTTCATTTCATGTCAGTTAAACAACACTGGCATTGTCTGGCCTGGTTAAGGTACTACACCCCACAGTATTGGAATTAAATAACACAACATCTGTTGTGTGGGTAATCATCACAGGAACCAGGTAAGCGACACATAGAGACTTTATGTCACAGAACATGAAGAGCTCACAACTGTATCTCTCACTGCGCCGGTGTCTGTGAAGAATGGGTTACCATTCCCTAGGACATCCATGACACAGGAGGCAGAATGCGGGACATTCTGCATCCTGTGCTGTGTCATGGGTTGCAGGAACATAATACTAGAATCTTACGCATACAACATCATCTTTCCTCTTATAAAAGATACTAAAAGAAAGCAAGACATAGAAGAAAATATCAACAACATGCATAAAAGACAAACACAATGCTTCAATGCATATAATAGTCTTTGTACTTGGCAGGTAATGAAACATTGCGATTAGATCTACCTGTCACCCTCTGAACAGCGCCAGAGCCCAGTTGAATAGCAGAGCTTGAACCTGAAGAATCTCCCATTGAGGCTGAACAGGACGTGGCATCTGAAACCGAATCATCATCATTGCTAGTAAAAACAGAATCTACAATAGAATGAGTTGATACACCACCCCCAAAAAATGACCCAGGAGATGCAGAATGACATACGACATAAGTGTTCATACACCAAAAAGCATCCATTTGGTATTAAACAGGTTATATGACGTTACAACGCATGCCATTACAACGCATGCCGTTACAACGCATACCTTTACCCCGACTTGCTGTCGGGGTGCGCTGGAAGTTGGAATAGTATAATTTACTATTCCAACTCCAGTGTGTGCAACAGTAGGGAAGGTGTTGGAGTTAACTCAAACACCTTCTACCCCCTGCAACAAGCCTTTCGCGTTGTAACGTCATGCGTTGTAATGGCATGCGTTGTAACGCTTTCATTGTAAAGGCTGTTTCCCATTCAACAGGGATGCTCCCAGTTTCCTTAGGATCCCAAATTGTTTTAGCCTGTTCTGGGGAAATTCTAACATTACATCTCCTGCTCCACCATCCTTTACCCTCTAAGAGTATAGCACCCTTGGAGACCTTGGATATTTTGACAGGCAGGGTAAATTTCGATTCACCCTTCTTGACTTTGTTGAGTTTCTCAATGGTAACCCAATCACCAACGCTTAGTTTAATATCTTTGATCTCATGCTTACTTTAAAATATTTTCCCCATCAGCTTGTTTACTCTTAACATTCCTCATCACATTCAAATCTTTGCTTGCATTATCAGGACTTCCAGTTAGATCTTTAACCCTGTCCGTACACAATGCACACCTGGCCATCCTATTAAACAAAAGCTTGAATGGAGGTTCACCTGTAGTACAATGAGGGGTGACAAGATAATTCCACAATTTCTTCTGCAAAACATTTTCTACTTGTACCCCTGAAGATAAAGCTGTTTGAACCCCTTCCTTCAAAAACCTATGTATGCACTCTACCATGCCACTGGAAGTGGGTGAGTACAATTATACTTGTGGATGTTCTCTGTGTAAACTTTCCAAGAACTTTTCATCTGATAAGATTTAAAATGGGTCCTGTTTTCAGTGACAATTTCACCAGGGTGCCCTTCAACTTCAAAGATCTTCTGTAGAAATACAATAACTGGAGCAGTATCTGGCGTGGCAACGAAATCAAAATAAACCCACTTTGAAAAATAATCCACTAGGACCAAAATTCACTTTTTGTTACTGAGTAAAAGGTCAAATGGCCCTCCAAAGTGAAGAGATGTTTTAATCCATGCCCCAACAGTTAAAGGAACCATGTGTAACTTTGTCTCACATGTTTTCCAGTCTTTATCTTAGACCAGACATGTGCTGCAAGCAGATACTCAGCTGTTCACTTGAGCACCCATGCCTGGACACCAATAGAACTGCTTGAGATTGCGAATGGTTGCCATGACTCCTAGGTGACCCTCATGGGCAACCCTGAACAAAGATTCCCTCGAAGTCTGGCTGGAATAAGAATTTCATGCATAGTAAAAATCCATTTGAAGGAGACAATTCATCTGGAACTTGGGCAAAGGTTTTCAAGCCTGGTTCTAAATTCCCCTCTTTAGGCCACCCACTTCTCACAAACGTAACCACACGTTGCAGTAATAAATCCACATCGCAAGCTTCCAACCAGTCTTTGCCGGAAATGATACAGTGATCTTCACTCAAATCCCCAATCAGAGCTACCACGCATTGCACAACAGACAGAGTAACGCAGAGCGGAGCCGCTGTGACCCACCGCGAGGAGCCCCGAATTTGCTGCGGCTGCAGCCCAGGGAAGTTTACCCGAGCCCCCACTGAAACCTTAACCGCACTCAACTGCCCCAGAGTGACGGCGAGGGGTATGACGGGAGTCGGGCAGAGCTTGAGTGACAGCTCGGAGGTTGGCGCCCAGAGCCGGACAAATTGAGCCGGCAAAATTGAAATACTTCTGTGGTCCTACGAAGGACTGCTGTATGGCTAACAGCCTGGAGCGTCTGGCCCTGGAGCATCTGGCAGGTTGAGACGCTTAAGGCCGAGTCTGTGCAGCCAGAGGACAGCCATCACGGCGTGCACCCCGGGGGTCCCAGCGGAAGTGGCCTGGCTTGGCCAGGTGCGGCTTGCGGACAACCCGGCGTGTCACGCTAATACCAGCACCCTGCAGCAGCAGCTTGTATTAGCACTTGCATCGCCCGTGGAAGATGACCTTCAGCCCTCAGCGCGCCAGCTTACTTGCCCAGCTCTCAGCACCCCTAGTGACTCCAAAAGCCTCCAATGCTCCCCAAGTAATCATCTGTTTCAGTGAGACCGCGAAGGTGGGGATGTCGTGGTGCGACTAGCAGGATTTTGCAGAAAAAGGCACCGCATGCCAGGTTTATGACAGGTAGGACCTTAGCCACTGTATACTGTGGAACTATCGGACTGGAATCGGGGTGCTGCGATATAGTAGACGCTGATTCTTCCAAATTCGTAAGCATAACGTTTTTGGAATCTCTGATCGCCATTTTTCCCGAAATCATGACTACAGTCCAGCAGATCCGGTATAGGGGATTCAGCTGTTTTTACCTTTACCTACGCCACATCTCCTTCTATCTACTGGCGTATGTCGGCCCATCCCCTTAAGCTGTAAGCACTGGTGACATCAGAGGGATGACCAGGCATAAAGGAACCAGGATTTCTGTAGGGGTCTGAATGTAAACCGAACTTGTAACACAAAAGAAGACTTGAGAGGGTAGCGCCGCGGTACCCTCCGTGTGTAGACGGAAGTGACCGGCATCGCACCGGCATGGCTTGCCTCGTTGGCGAAGGGTCCCCCAAAAGGAAAAACACATAGAGACTATTTCTAAGCGATACCGAAGAAGGATCTGTCAATCTTCCATCAGACATTCAGGGACTAGAAACCAGTCCCAGCAATCACCTTCTGCAAGGCGGAGTCTGAAGGATTCAATCAATCAGGAAGAAAACTCAAAATCACATTTTCTGAGTGTAGCCGCCCCTCCTCATAAAAGTTTATGGTATAGTAATGGCCTTCAGAAAATTAAGAAGTAGAACAGTGTTTATGAAATGATTGGGCATGGCCCAATCAGAGAGAAGAAGCAAAACTCGATCAGCACACATCGGGGTACTTTCAGGTTCACTCACAATACCAGAGTTTTTTCCTTCACGCTCTCCATCCTCAATCAAGGCTCAAGAAACACCAAAACAAGAGGAACAAAGGGGCCTTATGGCAATTATGAAGGACTCCTTAGACCTGCCTCTAATACTTCAGACCGAGGGTACTGAAGCTCCGTCAAACTCATGTCCAGAGGAAATGGCTCCCCAATATTAACCTCCACTTATAATCGCGACAACGCGTACATCCTTATCGGATTTCACTCTCCCAGACATAAATATAAGTCGGGTAATCTCAGCCCCTCCCCTAAAAACGCCAAGGGAGACCCTACAGCTGTTCAACAGTACGCCTACCAACCCCTTGGAAGTAGATGATAATCTATCCTTAGCTCCAGACTTTCCGCTGTTAACTCCGGATTTCCAAAAAGATAGAGCATCAGTCGCGGAATCGCTGTGTTCTTTGCAAAATGTTTTGGGAGCAATCCTGGCATTATTAGGAAAATCGACAGCAATTTCTGATCATGTTTTGGAAACTCAATCAGTACTCCTTCAATGTTTGTCAGACCATAAAAGCTCCCAAACCTCTGTATGCACAAATGAAAATCACACTTAAAACCTATTTCAACCAAGTGATAACAATACTCAAAGAAAAGAAAACTGTGATGTTCCAGTAAGCACAAAAACAAAAGGTACTCAAACAAATAGTGAAAACAACAAATCCCAAATTATAAACAGTGATCAAGTCGGAGAAAAAGTATTCTTTAAAAAAGCTATTTGAGACACCGATGGAAAGCAGCTTACAAATTGCAACCCCTAAATTGTACCCTATTTTCACTTGCAAAATAAAACAGGCGAGTAACCAAAATCTTCAGCAACAACCAGCGGAACTTGCTTCTTCATGACCATTGTCGTCATCCGGAGAAATACGAGAAATAAGGGAAGTTTCCCCCCCAAAAAATGAAAAAACCCAATTGCAGAAAACAAGTGCGGAAAATCACAAAAACACAAACCAAAAGCATAAAAAGAAGAAGGAAAAGGAATAACTGCAGACTCACAAAAGTAAAGACCCGGAAAATAAAGATTTGCCAAAGAGTCCGGGTAGGCACAGGTGCATAGACAGAAGTCATAAACTCACCTGTGGACACCTTAAGTAACACCGATAACAACAACAATGGAATATCTCCTCAATCCCCACAGGCAGGTGCATTAAGACAACTAAATCCCCTGGCTACTAACTTTATAACTAAAGGTTTTCGGCAGACCACAAGCCATTTTGACCAGGATGCTCCTGATTTTGAATCTAAGGCTCTGAGAACAGGAAATAGCCAAATTCAAGACGTCTATCTAACTTTAGAGTTATCGATCTCTTTCAAGTAGGAAATTACCCAATAAATCGGAAAGGGGGACTTAACTTCATCCATACCCTCCCTCCCTTGAAGATGTGTTCATCCTCTGATCTAAAACTGATTTCCTTTCTAGATAAGGCTGATGTATTTACAGTCCGAGTTGACTTTTGGTCTGGTGTTATTCCAACAATTATTTTAAATGAGTGAGAAACCCTTTACAGGCACAGGTTTGACGTGATTGGAATTAGGCAAAAGTCTTCACAGGCCTTAGTGAAGGCTTCATCATTGCCCCAAAGGGAACCTCCTCATATCTTCTCGACCTCTGATCAAAATAAGCCTTTACAAAGTCTGTCTGATCGGCAAATCGACAAGCTAACAATATGTTTAACAGATGAAGAACGATCAATACGAAACCAACACCTCTATGAAACTACAAATTTAAAAAAGGACAATTCCTGGTCCTGGCTCGCAGACACCCTAAATGCAAATAGACCGGGACGAGGCACGAAACTCTCTATTTAGCGAAGGCTCCATCTCCACAAAAACCATCAACCTTTTCTCATGGAATATTGCAGGCCTGGAACCCCAAAAACTATCCTGTCTTCTTGAAAGCTTGCCAGCAATAGTCTGCCTCCAGGAAACTTGGCTACCTGGATATTTTAGTCAAAAGGATTATTTTTCATTCGAAATCCTTGCAAAAAGGATAAAAAGAGGACACGCAAAGGGAGGGTTGATGATCCTACTGAAGGAAGATATAAACTGGAATTTTGAAAGAATCAACATGGGAAGTAACAATGTGCAATGTATAAGGATAAATACAGGCTTCAAAAATTCTCAAAGTAAGGAAACCATATTTCTTTTCAATGTTTATATTCCTCTCGGACCGGAATTTAATCCAATGCTTGTAAAAATATTTGACCAGATAGTCTCAATACAAGAGTTGTGTGGTAGACATCAAGTCCTCATCACAGGAGACTTCAATGCAAAAATCTCCAACCACGCAAAATAAAACTTGTAGAATTATAGACAAAGAAGTTGCCTGGGCTATTCCATTCCCAATGTTTCCTGATGCCAAAAAAACAGACAAAGGAGGAGAGATGCTACTTGAATTAGCAATCAGAATTAGCGGAGTGATCTTAAATGGAAGGCTTGATGGGGATATACCAGCAAGCTACAAAAGAAAAGGAGTCCATGGCAGTTGTATATTAGACTACATAATATGCAGCCCGATACTATATCCAAAATGCAATTACCTTGACTCTCTAGTTTCACCTAATAGTTACCACGCGATGCTCCATCTGAATCTCATTTTTAATCGCTCTCTGATTTCCCCATGGTCGCTCTCTGGGATGAATGATGAGTCGGTCCTAGATTCTAAGCAGGGCTGTATCATCTGGAATACGGCAAGCATAAATATAATCAATGAAGTAATATCCTCTCAACAGCTCCAGTCGCCAGATCACACCCTCAACCCAATTAAGAATTTTGAGCAAACTCTAACTGCTATTACCAATAAACTCCATTAGAAGGATCCCCCACACAGTCCCTCTCTTAAGTCCAAGAAGATCACAGGATGGGAGAACAGCTCTAAAAGATGTAATCAATTAATCAGACGGCAATTTATAACTTTTTCAAGTTCAAGAAAAGCAGAAATAACTAGCCTGAAGAAAAAACTGCAAAGACTTGTTAAGGAGCAAAACAAACACTAGATAGAATTACATATGGCCGCCACCAAGAGGAATTCCAAGCAATTCTGGCACTTGATTGCCAAAGGAATGGGCAGCCTCAATTCCATAAAAGTGACGCCGATATCAGAGACCGAGTGGGAAAACTACCTTCTGGATCTCTACAAGTCAAACATAGAGTATTCTGGCAGTAGGGATGCATCATCCAAGTTGAGTCCTTTTGATGGGATCAAACAACCTTTATCTTCCCCCTCAGGGGGGGGCAGAAAGCCCACTAGGCACCAGGGATTGTTTTCAAAGTTTGGGGTGGGGGCTGCCCAGAATAGGCATGCCAATGCCCCCACCCCCCACAAAAAATGCCACAGTCTTTCTGCCCCCCCCAGGCAGACAGAAAGCCCACTAGGCACCAGGGCTTATTTTTTTTCTATACGTAGGGGTGGGGGTGCCTAGAA
This sequence comes from Calotriton arnoldi, assembly GCA_963921515.1. Taxonomy (NCBI): domain Eukaryota; kingdom Metazoa; phylum Chordata; class Amphibia; order Caudata; family Salamandridae; genus Calotriton; species Calotriton arnoldi. Next base: position 943,725 of record CAWUFW010005693.1, read on the forward strand.
TGGGCATGCAAATGCCCTCACCATAAAAAACAATTGCCACGTTTTTTTTGCCCCCCCGGGAGGCAGATGGGGGATATAGCCCCCTATCTGCCTCCTCATGGGCAGAAAGCCCACTAGGCACTAGGGATACATTTTTTTTTTAATTCAGGGGTTGGGGCTAACCAAAAATGTGATTTTTTCAGCTAAATTTGAGGTTTGCAGTGGATTCTGGGTAGGAAAACGTTGGGGGATCCACGCAAGCCATACCACCCTGGATTCACCTGGGTGTTTAGCTTTCAGAAATGTGTGGGTTTGATAGGTTTCCCTAGATGGCCGCCGAGCCTGGGGCCAAAAACCCAGGTGCCCCCTTGCAAAACCAGGTATTTTTCCGATAGGTAATTTTGATGTCTCCTCAATACGTTTTGGGCCCTTGCCTGTCGCGGGTACTTGACCCACCCACGCAAGTGGGGTACCCTTTTTATCGGAAGACCTGGGGGAACGCTGGGTGGTAGAAAATGTGTGTCAACCCGGTGATCCCACAACTTTCCCACACAGAAATTTGAGAAAAAAGTGATTTTATCAGCTAAATTCGAGGTTTGCCGGGGATTCTGGGTAGGAAAACGTTGGGGGGTCCACGCAAGCCATACCTCGCTGGACTACCCCGGCTGTCTAGTTTTCAGTAATGTGTGGGTTTGGTAGTATCACAAGATGGCCACAGAGCCCATGGCTCAAAAACCCAGGTGACCCCCCCTTGCAAAACCAGGTTGATTTGTGATAGGTAATTTGGATGACTCCTCAATACGTTTTGGGCTCTTGCCTGTCGTGGGTACTTGGCCCACCCACGCAAGTGAGGAAGACTCTGGGGAACGCGGGGAGGGTGGACTTTTGTGGATCCACGCAGAATCCAGAACTTTTCATCACAGAAATGTGAGGAAAATGTGTTTTTTTTTTACAAAGTTTGAGGTTTGCAGGGGATTCTGGGTAACAGCACCTGGTGAGGGCCGCACAAGGCACCCCCTCCTGGATTCCGCTGGGTGTCTAGTTTTCAAAAATGTATAGGTTTGCTAGGTTTCCTTAGGTGCCGGCATTGCTAGGGCTCAAAATCTACAGCTAGGCACTTTGCCAAAAAAGGGTCAGTTTTCACTGTAAAAATGTGGTGTGTCCACGTTGCGTTTTGGGCCATTTCCTGTCGCGGGCACTAGGGCTACCCACACAAGTGAGGTACCATTTTTATCGTAAGACTTTGGGGGACGCGAGGTAGGTGGAATTTTGTGGATCCACACAGATTCTAGAACTTTTCATCACAGAAATGTGTTTGTTTTTTTACAAAGTTTGAGGTTTGCAGGGGATTCTTGGTAACAGATCTTAGTGAGAGCCACACAAGTCACCCCCTCTTGGATCCCCCTGGGTGTCCTGTTTTAAAAAATTTATAGTTTGCTAGGTTTCCCTAGGTGCCGGCAGAGCTAGGGTTCAAAATCTACAGCTAGGCACTTTGCCAAAAAAGGGTCAGTTTTCACTGTAAAAATGTGGTGTGTCCACATTGCGTTTTGGGCCATTTCCTGTCGCAGGCACTAGCCTACTCACACAAGTGAGGTACCATTTCTATCGGGAGACTTTGGGGAATGCTGGGTGGGTGGAAGTTTGTGGATCTGCACAGATTCCAGAACTTTCCATGACAGAAATGTGAGGAAAATGTTTTTTTTTTCACAAAGTTTGAGGTTGGGAAGGGGTTCTGGGTAACAGAGCCTGGTGCAAGCCACACAAGTCACCCCCTCCTAGATTCCCCTGGGTGTCTAGTTTTCAAAAATATATAGGTTTGCTAGGTTTCCCTAGGTCCCGACAGAGCAAGGGTTCAAAATCTACAGGCAGGCACTTTGCCAAAAAAGGGTCACTTCTCACTGTAAAAATGTGGTGTGTCCACGTTGCGTTTTGGGCCATTTCCTATCGCGGGCACTAGGCCTACCCACACAAGTGAGGTATCATTTTTATCGGAAGACTTTGGGGAACGCGGGGTGTGTAGAGTTTTGTGGACCCCCGCAGATTCCATAACTTTCTATCACAGAAATGTGGGGAAAATGTTTTTTTTTTTTACAAAGATTGAGGTTTGCAAGGGGTTCTGGGTAACAGAGCCTGGTGCGAGCCACACAAGTCACCCCCTCCTAGATTCCCCTGGGTGTCTAGTTTTCAAAAATGTATAGGTATGGTAGGTTTCCCTAGGTGCCGGCAGAGCTAGGGTTCAAAATCCACACCTAGGCACTTTGCGAAAAAAAGGGTCAGTTTTCACTTTAAAAGTGTGGTGTGTCTACGTTGCGTTTTGGGCCATTTCCTGTTGCGGGCACTAGGACTACCCACACAAGTGAGGTATCATTTTTATCGGAAGACTTTGGGAAATGTGGGGTGGGTGGAGTTTTGTGGATCCACGCAGATTCCTTAATTTTCCATCACAGAAATGTGAGGAAAATGTGTTTTTTTTTACAAAGTTTGAGGTTTGCAAGGGATTCTTGGTAACAGAACCTGGTGAGAGCCACAAAAGTCACCCCTCCTGGATTCCTCTGGGTGTCTAGTTTTAAAAAATGTATAGGTTTGCTAGGTTTCCCCAGGTGCCGGCAGAGCTAGGGTTCAAAATCCACAGCTAAGCACTTTGCAAAAAAAAGGGTCAGTTTTTACTGTAAAAATGTGGTGTGTCTACCTTGTGTTTTGAGCCGTTTCCTGTCACGGGCACTAGGCCTACCCACACAAGTGAGGTACCATTTTTATCGGAAGACTTTGGAGAATGCAGGGTGGGTGGAGTTTTGTGGATCCACGCGGATTCCATAACTTTCCATCACAAAATGTGAGGAAAATGTGTTTTTTTGTACAAAGTGTGAGGTTTGCAAGGGATTCTGGGTTACAGAACCTGGTGAGAGCCACTCAAGTCACCCCATCCTGGATTCCTCTGGGTGTATAGTTTTAAAAAATGTATAGATTTGCTAGGTTTCCCTAGGTGCCGGCTGAGCTAAGGTTCAAAATCCACAGCTTGGCACTGTGCAAAAAAAGGGTCCGTTTTCACTGTAAAAATGTGGTTTGTCCACGTTGCGTTTTCGGACGTTTCCTGTCACGGGCACTAGGCCTACCCTCACAAAAGAGGTACCATTTTTATCGGGAGACTTAGGGGAACTCAGAATTGTAGAGCAACTGTTATTACCTATTGACTTTCTATGCATTTCTGCCTTCCTAATGTAAGACAATGTGTAAAAAAGAAGTCACTTTGAAAAATGTCCTACAATTCACAGGCTAGTAAAGGGTAACCACAATTTCGGAGATGTGCAAATAGCTACTGTTTCTAAACTCTATGTTTTGTTCCCATTTCGGAAATACATAGGTGCCTTTGATACCTATTTTTCACTCTTTATATTTTACCAAATTAATTGCTATATACCCGGTACACAATGAAAAACCACTGCAAGACACTGCTCAGTTATTGGCTCTAGGTTCCTCGGGTTCTTGGTGAACCTACAAGTCCTATATATCCCCACAACCAGAAGGGCCCAGCGGATGTAACAGTATATTGCTTTCAAACAACTGTCTTACTTAGAAGAAGTTACAGGTGACAACGTTGGCACAAATGGCTGTTTTCTTCAACTCATTTTTAATTTTTCTTATTTTCAACTGTTCGTTTCTATTTAAAAAAACATCAAGGATCTACACAAATGACCCCTTGCAGAATTCAGAATTATGTCTACTTTTCAGAAATGTATAGCTTTCCAGGATCGATTATAGCTTTCATACCCATTTCTACAAATAACTGGAAGGAGGTTGAAAGCACAAAAAGTAGCAAAAATAGGCTATGTCCCAGTAAAATACCAAAACTGTGTAAATTTTTTTAGTTTTCTGACAAAAGTATGCTTGTCCCTGAAAGCTGGGAAGGTGATGATTTCAGTACCACAAACCCTTTTTTGATATCATTTGCAGGGGAAAAACCAGACACTTTCTTCTGCAGCACATTTTACCCATTTTTCCCCCCAAAAAACAAAATGTAGCTGTATTTTGGCTAATTTCTGGGTACCCTCCAGGGGAATCCACAAACCCTGGGTACCTTTAAAATCCCTATGATGTTGGAAGAAAAGGGCGCAAATTTGGCGTGGATACCTTATGTGGAACAAAAGTTACAGGGGCCTAAGGGCGAACTACCCCAAATAGCCAAACAAAGGCTTAGCACAGGGCCTAGCAGCAAAAGGGTTAACAGTTGCATTTGCCAAGTGTGTTATTATTGCTTTATATATATATATATATCTCGCAAGCTGGTACAAATATTGGTCAAGTACGCGGAAAGTGATAGAGCCGATCTTCAGCTTAAAATAGAAGCTCTCAATGAGGAAATCATGGCACAAGGAGATTCCCAACAAAGACAGAAGCTGCATGAGGAAATGATGTCTAGGCTGCACAAAGAAGAAGAAAAAATTAAAACAAGGAAAACTTACAAGTTTAAAAGGGATAAGGAAGATTATGCCAATGGGCAGATCTTCACCTTCGCCCGCAAATATGATTCTCTGAGGAATGCCACTGTCAGCAAACGGATGCAACTGACTCATCCAACGGATAAAAATCAACATCAGGCTGAGACCACATCGGCATCAGAATTAAGTTCAGCGCTCAAAAGTGAATCGGAGTCAGAAGCAACAGGAAAAAGGCCTGACCAAAGTGCCATCAGATTGACCTTGGGGGAAGAGTTGGATTTTTTAAGGAGAAGCAGAAGGGAAACACTGCACCCAAGAAACAGCAGACCTGCAAAAAGCGAACTACCAAGAGAAGAAGGGAAAGAAGGCAGGCCTGCAGAAAGCGCAGGCAGCAAGAGGCCAGCACGCGGGCGGGGGCAATGGAAACGCAAGTAGTCGTGACGCCACACCTCCCTACTACCCCCATCGGTGCAAATACTATTATCAATTTAGCCGACATAGACCTCGATGCAGCAGAACAGCAGTTGCTTTCCCTGGGACTATCCTACTGCCCGGAGACCAATTATAACTATACACAGACACGAGCAGATCTATACAAATTCATTAGAAAACTTAAATTAAAGAAATACCATCAACTCCAAACTCATTCAAAACAAATGGAAAATATTACACCAACAATCAATGCCCCAATTTCATTCAATCTGACAGTGGTAGATTATGGCTTGTTGCGGGACTTGTATGATCTGGAACAAAGTAATGGGACCTTGGAAAGAAGTGTCGTGGGACAAGAAAATCAAATCAGCTGTCAGGGTGCTGAATCACCAACACAAGAAACCTGTGTCAAACCGGACACCCCATTCAAAAACAAGTCCAAGTTCATCCCGATTATGCCTCGTGATTCCCTGGATGTATTCAACGAGCAGGTGGTGGCGCAAGTTAAAAAGTTAAATATTGGCATCAACAAAGCAAAAATGAAAATCACTTACCAGGAAAGAAAATATTACCAACTCAATGATAAACTCAAGAAAGAGAAGCAAGTTGTAGTCAGAAATTCTGACAAGGGAGGGAACATGGTGTTGTGGTCCTTGCAAGATTATATGGATGAAGCATCCTCTCAACTTAACAATCCAGAATGTTACAGGAAAAGTTAGCTCCAAAACTTTAAAGGCACACAGGATCTATTTTTTGCAAAACTTCTAGCATGGCAGAGCCTGGGCTTACTCAATTTGGAAGAATACAAATATTTGAAGAAAGAGCACCCCACCATCCCTGTGATCTACTTCATTCCAAAAGTTCACAAGAACATATATAAGCCACCAGGCAGGCCCATCATAGCAGCATGCGATAGGCCCCTAGAGAATATGTCAAGATACATTGACTATTTTTTGCAAGATCATGTTAAAAACTTAAGATCCTATGTTCAGGACACATGCGACTTCCTGTGTAAGATAAAAGACATACATTGGAAGACTGGATATCTTTTAATAGCTCTAGATGTATCTTCGTTATATACATGCATAAGAAATCATGATGGCATCAGAGCTGTGGAGCATTTTTTGGCCAATAGACCGTTAAAATATGCTCAACACAACAAAATGTTGATTAGTATGTTGTCATTTTGCTTGGAAAATAACTTGTTTCTCTTTAAAAATCAGATGTACCAGCAAATACAAGGGGTGGCGATGGGGGCCAGCTTCTCCCCAGCTATGCATGTTTATTCAGAAAACAATTTGAGCATAGGATAATTTCCTGGCTAAGATTTATTGACGATTTGTTTATTGTATGGTGTGGCACTGAGCAAAGTGCAATAGAGTTCATCACAGAAATCAATGTCAATGATGTCAATTTGAACTTTACTTCATCCATTAGTAATGAAAGGGTGACATTTTTAGATGTGCAGGTCTAGATTGTTAACAACAAATTGACCACATCATTGTATCGCAAACAAACAGCCGGAAATACAGTGTTGCATGCATCTAGCTCGCATCCCAGATGCTGCAATTACCAAGTCTAGGAAGCGAGCAAGGGAGGATTTGCTCCAATACAACACAAATTCCCGGGGTGCAACAAGCAGCACATTGGATGTAGCCAACAAACCTACCAGATTGATTCTCTTTTATTCAAGACAAGAGAAACAACTTAGGGCTATTATAAGACGTAATTGGCCCATAGTGTTGGACGACCCTGTAATAGGCAGTCTTCTACCGAAAAAAACAGCTATCACATATAGAAAGACTGCATCGATGGGTAATGCACTTGTTAGAAGTAGCCCAGAGGATCAGGATTTGGGGACCTGGCTGACAGCTAGAAAAGGCTTTTACAAATGTTCAAGTTGCAAAGCCTGCCAGTATGGTTTAAACAAAACTTCATACCAAACAGCATTTAATAATAAAACGCAGGCAATTAATCAACATTTAACTTGCAAACCAAACCATGCAGTCTATGTGCTGGAATGCAGTTGTAATCTCCAGTACATAGGCAGTACTAAGTTAGCTGCTCATAAGAGGATCCTACAACACATAAGGGCCATTGTCAACAATGACTCGAGCTACCCGGTTGCGAGACATTTTAAAGAATGTCATAATAGCAATCTTAAACATCCGAAGTATTATGTTATTGATGCGATACCACCCCAAAAAAGACGTGGCAAAGTTATATACTGGAGCTAGACACCAAGTACCCAGGGGGCCTGAACACGAGCGAGGATCTGTATATATATCTTTAAACTTGAGCAAGACAAGATTGTACAGCTGATGCAAAAATATTTTCGCACACACACACACACATATATATATATATATATATATATCACCTCTTACGTTTTCACCCAAGCCGTCGAACATCTCTGCGGGTGCCTCCAGTCGGATGGTGAGTCCGTTTGTTACACAACAACTGCAATATGGAAAGAATTGGAGCACTCTCGGGAGTATTCACCTTGATTTATTGTGCAAATGCATTTCGGTAAGTCTACCTTCTTCAGTGCCTAAAATCAAGTAATCTTCGGCGCAGCCTGGGGGCTTTTAAATATTTCATATGTCTCTCACTATTGGTGGGGTTTACGGCCAATCAACAGGTGGCTGGGTGTATGTTGAGAGCAGGAAGGCATCAATCTCCCACAATCCATCTTTCTTGTTAGAAAATTCCTGCCACGTTGGTATTTTCTTTTCTGCCAAACCCTGTTCCTCATTTAATTCCGTCACCTCGATCGTCATCCCCTTCGTTAGTGTTGCATGCATCTAGCTCGCATCCCAGATGCTGCAATTACCAAGTCTAGGAAGCGAGCAAGGGAGGATTGCTCCAATACAACACAAGATTGTACAGCTGATGCAAAAATATTTTCGCACACACACATATATATATATATAGATATATATATATACACATATATGTATAGCCCCTTAGGATTTAATGTGGAAGGGTTATGGAGGGGTTTGGTCCTTATCACCTTTGCAATCTGTTTGTAGGATTCTCTTGTTTTAGTAACATATTTTATAATGGATTTTAGATGATTAATTTTATCTTTATCTATTTATATGCACTTTATGATGAAATGAAATAGGATTTGGCAGCTTCTGGCCGTTTGGAATTTCTGAATTTTTGAGTTTATATTCATCTTAGATAGTTGGATGGTATTTATATTTATATATTTATATATGTATTTATAAATGATGAATTAACTGTGTGATATATATAAATGAATTGGACCTCTAGCCAGCTTTACACTTTTTGCATTTTAGACTTTATCACTGGTGGAGCATTAGGACATTTTGTCAAAATAGATGCTACTGGTGATATTGAGTATGTAGCACTTAGCACTTTAGTTTTATTTGCACTATAAGGAGGAGTTGAGCACTTTGTCACTTTTTTCAGTATTTGCTAGTTTTCACATTTAGTATAGGTTCAAATAAGTGATTGGATATAAACAGGTAGGTATGTTATAAATGTATTAGTACTGTTAACCTCTACGCTGTCCTGACCTATTAGATATTTAATTAATTTAATTATGTATCAGATGGTGTGTACCAGTCACTGTATGCACAGTAATGATCCAGACATTGAAACATCGATATAGCAAGTAAAATTGCTCGGAAAAAGTGAATATTGGGGGTGATTAAAATTGGGGGTGAGGGCACGACAAGATTTTGTAAACCAAATGTATAAGTGGAAAACGATTGATGGGATATATAATGCATTGGAGCAATAAATTTATCCGGAAATATACAAAGTATTATTTTGCACAGCATGTAACCATAGTATGGAATGTTAATCGCCTACAATATGGTTATTAAGTGTATTTATACCTTTTTATAATAATGCATTGGTGCAGATATTAGGCACTTTGTTTTAAGTATGTTGTTTATTTCCATCATCTGGTTAATGAGCACTGTCACTTTAAAAGGGGTGATCTATGTAGCCAGCGTTGTCATGTGATCAAGGCCGGTAACGGCCGAAACGCGTTATGGCGGATTTGATTTGAGTGAACAATAAATAAATTTGCACAGAGCCTGGGTCTGCACTCGTTATTCTCCCCGAAGGAGAGTGCAGTGGACGAGGATTTTGTGTATATATATATATATATATATATATTCATTTGAATGTTGTTCATTTGACATCTGTTTCTGTTAGAGAGCATCGCATAAATAAAACCCTGTACAGATTCTAAGAATGATATATTGAACATTGGCTCCATTTGGCCTAATTGACTCCATTTTCTGTGCTGTTTCCATCTTGTGTAACAGACTCCATTTTCTGTGCTCGCACGTAGCTGCAAAGTGGGGAGGGCATGTTTTCGCTCTTCACTTGTTTTTTGCTCTTCACCGATCAGAGTGAACTGGAACATGTTGTGTGGGATGCGTGCTTGGTACCTTTCAGGGAATGTGCGGAATGTACAGCTCTGTCTCGGAGTCAAAATACAGGAGCCTGGCCAGCTTCTGTCTTGACCTTGACACAGACCAGTACGGCCAGCTCGGTTTTCGCAACAGAAGAAAGGGGGCGAGGTTTCTAGAACCTTCACCTCACGTTGAGTAAAGGTATTAAAAGCTGGAAGTCTTCGGGGGCGGGTAGGAGCCCATTCACAGAGTAGACTTACTGCTGTGAAACAAACGGAACTTGGGTCCCGATCGAACTCCTTCCTGGGCTGTCGAAGGGCTCCTCCAGCTTCAGTTGGCAAGGATGTTGCATGATCGATCGGTGAGGTGTTCCTTACTTTGTGTACATAATTTCTAAGTTTCTTTGCTCTTTTCTACATGTATATATGCTACATTTTATTCTGGTTTTGCACTTGAGTTACTTGATATTTGGGAGTCTGCATTAACTGATATATTTTGCCTTCCTTTCTAAAATATTGAATGAATAAATGTGTGTGTCACTTTAAATGCACCTGAATTTGTTTTCTTGCCTCGCCTTAAGAGAGTGCTGGGTCTTGTTCTACCGCCTCGTCTTTTGGGAGTGCTGTTTAACGTGTGTTGTTTAAAGGTGCAGTAGTGCATTTGCCTCCTCTTGGGATTGCAGGGTCCAGGTGTGTCCTATTGTGTCAAATTACAAGCACTACAAACCCCAAGCCTTATTCTGAAAAACAGTCTTTGATGTGCTCCATTTTATGAAGTGAAATTCCTCTCCAGGGGGCATAGTGTAATGTTCATTGCTTCGTGATGTTTGAGCCACCGTGTGGTATTCTGTATTATCTGGAGAGCGAAGCAAGACATTTTGGCGTCACTTGCAGGATTTGCGAAAATTCAATTTTAAAAGGGGAGGATGCTTTCTAAAATGTCCATGTTTTCAGTTGCAGATTCCCAGATGCCAACTGATCTATTTGGGTGGGAAGTTGCCTCTAATGCATGTTTAACAGATGAGGGCAAGCACAGATATTTAAATGTTCAGAGACTTTTCCTTTTGAAAAAGAAAACAACTTGGGGGCATCTTAACAAGCCGGCGATAAAAAATTATCGCCGCTTTAGCGTCTGTTTTCAGACTGAAAGCGGCGATAATTTTATCGCTGTATTAGCTAGGTCACGCTATCGCGTGAATCCTTGCCCTATCGCCCTTTCCCATAACGCCCATCCTGCATCTCTAATGAGATGCAAGGTGGGCGTTACTGGCGTACCCCAGATGGGCTACATTGTAAATATCGCCGATGTGCACATCGCGATATTTACAAGGCAGCCCACAGGATGATAGCAGACGTTAGATTTTGGCGAAATCGGCCGTTTCGCCAAAATCTAACGTCTGCTATTATCCCGACTTAGCCATCCCTAACATAGGGGTGGATTGTGCTGATACGACCACAGGGTCGTATCAGCAAGAGTATCGCCGTTTGCAGGGAACATCGCTGGAAAACCAGCGATGTTCCCTGCAAAACGGCGATAACCTCGCTATCTCTGGAATTTTTATCGCCCTGGAGAAGCGTGTTGTTAATAACGCGCTACCAGGGCGATAAGTTCCGGAGATAGCCAGCGATAAGATATCTATCGCTAAGCACGGCCAGCGATAATTATCGCTGGCCGTTGATAATATGCCCCTTGGTATTTCAGAGAGAAAAAGTGGTGTCATTTTGAATGCACTGCGCAGCATGTATCCAAAATGTTTACAGTTAGAAAGAGAGCATAATGAAATACAAAGAGAGATAGCTAAAGCTCAGCTTGAAAATAAATCATTGAAAAGGGAGTTGGAACTGTACCAAGCTCCGTTTATTTTGCCAGACTGTTTAGATAGCCAGGGTGAGTTGCTCGTGAAGAATGTGCAGGTTAATTTAATTAATTCTTTAGAGGACTTTCCTCAGCCAGAAATGAATGGTATCTTGGTTGAATCAGAAGCTTCCGAAGTAATTTTGACTCGAGAAAATGGAGTACAGTTTCATGCATGCAGCTTTGACTGTAACGTTCAGGAAGATAAACAAATCAGACTGGTCAGTGAATGACATACCTTGCTTTACATGGAGAGACGTTATTCTAAAAAAGGAAATGATGAAAACATTTATTTTTAAACTTGACTCTGACTCTGAATGGGGAGAAAAGCAGCAATGTGCTTTTGAATCTGCAAAAGAGGTTATGCAATTTGTATTGGGTTGTGTGCCAAATACAGAAAGGAGACATTGAGTTATATGTGACAGATCAGGGGCCATGTGCCACTTGGAATATGTTGGGAAAACAAGGAAAAAAGAGGGTGCTCTTAGACTTTTGGACTGAAACATTTTCAGATGTGGGAGAATGTTTTACTCCCTTTGAAAAACAGTTGCTAGTGTTTCAAGGCACTGTGACAAACACTGGACTGACGCAGGTGTTTGTGTGCTCTGATAAACACAGGGCAGACACAGTTGCTTTTGAGTTGTGCTCTGATAGACACAGGGCAGGCACAGTTGCTTTTGAGTTGTGCTGTGACAGACACAGGGCAGATACAGGTGCTTTTGTGTTTTTGCATGCTTACAGACACTGGGCAGATGACAATAATACATAATGTGATTTTGAGTTTTGAAATTTCTCTAATGCAATGGCTGATGACTTTCCTTGAGTTATACAGAACAAGTAATGCACAAGAAGCAAATGTGATCAAGTCTTGCATACAGGCAGAAACTGCAATTTTGCATGAACAGTTGGTGCAGATCTCAACAGAAAGTCCAGGGTTGGTATTTGAGGTGCCTGAGACACAGGATTCCCCAGTGAAGTGGCAAATGTTACTGCAAAGCCCATCTACTGTGTATCATGTGGACGCTCATTGTACAATACATTTACTAGACAGACACTTGGATTCCCTTACAGATGAAAAGGCTAAAATCTTGCAGGCAGAGGTGGTGATGCACGATTCTGATTTGGTGGGCATGACTAAGTGCGAGCACCTAGGAGAGAAAGACGCTACTAACAGGTGGGTAGAGAATGAAGGGATGCATATTCCCCTAGATTTACTTAGACCTGTGATTCCTATTTGTCAGCTTGAACAGCGCAGACCAGTCCCACAGATGGTGAGGGGCCAGTTGGAGAAAGGAAAATTACCAGAGCAGATAGGGCAGTTGGATTGCCTTGGGCTCATGCCAAATGATCAAGGGTGTACGTATTCAGCAGTGTGTGGAGAGCTAGTCAGGAATGGGACTGCCCCAGCCCTTCCTACTGAGCAAGAGGATGGAGAGTTTGACTATAATACCAAGAAAACAGAGGCCAAAGAGTGGGTAGAATTCTCAGATAATTCCCCAGAGCCAGCTGAGAACCGTGCAGACAGAAATGATAATATAGTACCATCAGACCCGAAATAGAAAAAAGGAGAGCGTGCGCTTTTTGAAAAATATTTTTTGCAAGAGGGATGCTTGTTTCTTTTCCAGATTATACTGCGACGTGTTACTGTACCTGATGTCCCTGCCCTGCATGTGGGTGCCTTTGTCTGAGTGGGGCCGTAAGAGTGTGGGACCCCCCCAACCCTGGAGTGATCACCTGACAGCCCTGACCGACATCGTTGCTGACATCCTTTGGCTGAATCAACCAGATGAACTTACCTAGCAATGACTGTTTTTGCATACATTGAAAATGAAGAGAAAAATGTTAAAAGATATAATTTCAAAGCAAGAAGGCTGTGTGTCTTTCACACAGAAGGACATTTTTCCGGAAATGCTGTTCTATTTGACAAAAAAGAAAAGGAGATTTTGACATTCTTTATTTTAAGCAAAATATATGTTTGGCTGCTTCAATAGTAGAAGTTCTAGAATTAGCCATTTATAAAACTAGGAGCATCAATGAGCTAACATGTTTGATTCTATTTGTACCTTCATTTTGTGTATTCATCATACATGTATTCCTGAAGCCAGGTTATTATCAGATATGCATGAGCTATTTTAAATGAAGTATTATGTTACATGCTTTTATAATGTGACTGTTTCAATGTGTGCTTCATTTATATTTATCCTTTCATGTAAGAAGTTCATTTTTTGATATATGTATGTTATGATAGTCAAAGGTCATGGGGTGGAATGTAGTGCTAGAGGCACTCTTGTGGTTTGAAACCACATGATGACCTTTGACTACCATGATTTTAATTGACTTTTGGTGTTTCATTTTACCCTAGCATGAATGTATGTCCTGCATATGCCTTTTTCCCCTGAAGATTTCTTCTGTGTAATCTTGCAGTTTTAAAAGTGGGAGCTGTCACAGAGTAGAACAGAACGTGTGGGATGTGCATTTGAAAGCATGAGAGAGAGAGAGGTGTGGAATGTACATTTTGTTTCGAAGTGCCATGTTATGAGCAGTGGTGCACAAATGTGCATTATGTTGTACATTGAGAGATGAAATGTGTGATGCTATAGGCAGTGGTGCACAAATGTGCATTGTGTTGTACATTGAGAGATGAAGTATGTGATGTTATAGGCAGTGGTGCACAAATGTGCATTGTGTTGTACATTGGGAAGTATTATGAAGTTCTTACTATTGGCTCTGGCTTGCCCTCATGTCATCTTGAATTCTGACTGTCTTGCCTAAGCTTTTCGCACGCACAGGCAGGCCCCCAGAGTGCTCAAGTTGTTTGGGTTATTCATGTTCAAGGTTGCTTTGTTTTTGGAGAGGAGATTGTTGAATGTACCGTCAGAGGCTTTCGTAAGCTTCATTAAGATAAAGGCCGGAACATGTGAGAATACAGAAGGAACGTGGGAACTCCTTTTGCCTTTGGAATGCTTGCATGGAAAGTGGCCAATTCCAGTAAGTTTCCTTGGCACAAAGAGAAGGCCTCTCGAACCTTCTAGTGTGTTTTGAAACTATAAAGCTGAGGTTTGTTGACTTAGAAACCGGGATTTGGAATCCGAATGGAGATGGGCGCATCTACTTCGGAACAGCGGCACCCGGTTTGCTGAGGCTGTTAACCCCAGCTGTGAATCCCCCAGTCTGGAATGGGCTAGGATGCAGTGTTTGCAGCTGGTGAGGTGATTTGTTTTTGAGTATTGACTTTGTGATGTGTGAGTGAGTCAGAGTGCACATCCAAAGTAATCGTCTGATGTATTTAGTGTATATATCTTTCATATTTTTTGCAGGACGTCCAGTTATTTTTATCATCTGCTTTTGTTTATTATTATCCATGCATTTAACATTTGCATTTGCCAAGTGTTTTATTATTGCTAATAAAGTGAAAATTCCTCTCCCGGGGCTGTAGTGTAATGTTCATTGCTTCATCCTGTTTGAGCCACCGTGTGGTATTCTGTATTATCTGGAGGGCGAAGCAAGACATTTTGGTGACACTTGCAGGATTTACGAAAATCCAATTTTAAAAGGGTAGAATGCTTTCTAAAATGTCCATGTTTTCAGTTGCAGATTCCCAGATGCAAACTGAGTTATTTGGGTGGGAAGTTGCCTCTAATGCATGTTTAACAGATATGGAGCAAGCACAGATATTTAAATGTTCAGAGACTTTTCCTTTTGAAAAAGGAAAACAACTTGGTATTTCAGAGAGAAAAAGTGGTGTTATTTTCAATGCATTGCACAGCATGTATCAAAAATGTTTACAATTAGAAAGAGAGCGTAATGAAATACAAAGAGAGTTAGCTAAAGCTCAGCTAGAAAATAAATCATTGAAAAGAGAGTTGGAACTGTACCAAGCTCCGTTTATTTTGCCAGGCTGTTTAGATAGCCAGGGTGAGTCGCTCGTGAAGAATGTGCAGGTTAATTTAATTAATTCTTTGGAGGACTTTCCTCAGCCATAAACAAATGGTTTCTTGGTTGAATTAGAAGCCTCCGAAGTAATGTTGACTCGAGAAAATGGAGTACAGTTTCATGCATGCAGCTTTGACTGTAACGTGCAGGAAGATAAACAAATCAGCCTGATAGAACAAGCGATTTTTGGTTGCAGTTACAAATCAGACAGGTCAGTGAATGACAAACCTTGCTTTACATGGACAGACGTCATTCTAAAACAGGAAATGATGAAAATTTTTATTTTTAAACTCTGACTGACGCTGAATGGGGAGAAAAAGGGCAATGTGCTTTTGAATCTGCAAAAGAGGTTATGCAATTTGTTTCAGATGTGTGCCAAATAGAGAAAGGAGACATTGAGTTATATGTGACAGATCAGGGGCCATGTGCCACTTGGAGTATGTGGGAAAAACAAGGAAAGAAGAGGGTGCTCTTAGACTTTTGGACTGAAACATTTTCAGATGTGGGAGAATGTTTTACTCCCTTTGAAAAACAGTTGCTAGTGTTTCAAGGCACTGTGACAGACACTGGACTGACGCAGGTGTTTGTGTGTTTTTGTGCTCTGATAGACACAGGGCAGACACAGTTGCTTTTGAGTTGTGCTCTGATAGACAGAGGGCAGGCACAGTTGCTTTTGAGTTGTGCTGTGACAGACACAGGGCAGATACAGGTGCTTTTGTGTTTTTGCATGCTGACAGACACTGGGCAGATGACAATAATACATAATGTGATTTTGAGTTTTGAAATTTTTCTAATGCAATGGCTGATAACTTTCCTTGAGTTATACAGAACAAGTAATGCACAAGAAGCAAATGTGATCAAGTGGTACATACAGGCAGAAACTGCAGTTTTGCATGAACAGTTGGTGCAGATGCCAACAGAAAGTCCAGGGGTGGTATTTGAGGTGCCTGAGACACAGGATTCCCCAGTGAAGTGGCAAATGTTACTGCAAAGCACAGCTACTGTGTATCATGTAGACGCTCATTGTCCAATACATTTACTAGACAGACGCTTTGATTTCCTTACAGATGAAAAGGCTAAAATCTTTGGGGGAGAGGTGGTGACACACGATTCTGATTTTGTGGGCATGACTAAGTGCGAGCAGCTAGGAGTGAAAGACACTACTAACAGGTGGGCAGAGAATGAAAGGATACATATTCCTCTAGATTTATTTAGAACTATGATTCCTATTTATCAGCTTGAACAGTGCAGACCAGTCCCACAGAAAGTGAGGGGCCAGTTGGAGAAAGGATAATTACCAGAGCAGAAAGGGCAGATGGATTGCCTTGGGATCATGCCAAATGATCAAGGGTGTACGTATTCAGCAGTGTGTGGAGAGCTAGTCAGGAATGGGACTGCCCCAGCCCTTCCTACTGAGCAAGAGGAAGGAGAGTTTGACTCTAATACCAAGAATTCAAAGGCCAAAGAGTGGGTAGAATTCTCAGATAATTCCCCAGAGCCAGCAGAGAACCGTGCAGACAGAAATGATAATATTGTGCCATCAGACCCAAAACAGAAAAAAGGAGAATGCGCGCTTTTTGAAAAATATTTTTTGCCAAAAGAGTGATGCTTGTTTCTTTTCCAGATCATACTGTGACATGTTACTGTATCTAATGTCTGAGTCCTGTGTGTGGGTGCCTTTGTCTGAGTGGGCCCGTGATGGGGTGGAAACCCCACCAACCCTAGAGTGATCACCTGACAGCGCAGACCAACATCGTTGCTGACATCCTTTGGCTGAATCAACCAGATGAACTTACTTAGCAATGACTGTTTTTGGATACATTGAAAATGAAGAGAAAAATGTTAAAAGATATAATTTCAAAGCAAGAAGGCTGTGTGTCTTTCACTCAGAAGGACATATTTCCGGAAATCCTGTTCAGTTTGACAAAAAAAAGAAGAGATTTTGACATTTCTTTATTTTAACCAAAATATATAGGTTGTCTGCTTCAATAGTAGAAGTTTGAGAAGTATCCATTTATAACACTAGGATTATCAATGAGTTAACATGTTTGATTCTATTTGTGCATTCATTTTGTGTATTCATCATACATTTATTCCTGAAGCCACGTTATTATCAGATATGCATGAGCTATTTTAAATGAAGTATTATATTACATGCTTTTATAATGTCAATGTTTTAATGTGTGCTTCATTTATATTTGTGCTTTTACTTAAGAAGTTAATTTTTTGATATATGTATGTTATGATAGTCAAAGGTCATGGGGTGGAATGTAGTGCTAGAGGCACTCTTATGGTTTGAAACCACGTGGTGACCTTTGACTACCATGATTTTAATTGACTTTTGGTGTTTCATTTTACTCTAGCATGAATGTACGTCCTGCATATGCCTTTTGCCTTTTTTCCCTGAAGATTTCTTCCGTGCAATCTTGCAGTTTTAAAAGTGGGAGCTGTCACAGAGTAGAACAGCTTGCCAGGAACAGAATGTGTGGGATGTGCATTTGAAAGCATGAGAGAGAGAGAGAGAGAGAGAGAGAGGTGTGGAATGTACTTTTTGGTATCGAAGTGCAGTGTTAATAGCAGTGGTGCACAAATGTGCATTATGTTGTACATTGAGAGATGAAGTGTGTGATTCTATAGGCAGTGGTGCACAAATATGCATTGTGTTGTACATTGAGAGGTGAAGTATGTGATGCTATAGGCAGTGGTGCACAAATGTGCTTTGTGTTGTACATTGGGAAGTATTATGAAGTTCTTACTATTGGCTTTGACATGCCCTCATGTCATCTTGAATTCTGACTCTGTCTTGCTTGAGCATTTCGCACGCACAGGCAGGCCCCCAGAGTGCTCAAGTTGTTTGGGTTATTCACGTTAAAGGTTGCTTTGTTTTTGGAGAGGAGATTGTTGAATGTACTGTCAGAGGCTTTCATAAGGAGGAGTAGGCTTTCCAGGAGGAGGAGCCTGACAATGGCCGGATGGACGTGATTCCCCCCGGCTCCCGGTCCGCGTCAGTGCCCTGAGCGCTTAAGCGGCTTTAAAAATCACCAAACCGCCTCCAGAGGCGGCGGAAACGCGACGACTCAGTGGATGCTGAGCGAGTGCCGTACACGCTAGGGAAAGACCCCTTTTGAGACTCCCCGGGGCTCCATGAGAGTTGCAGCAGTGCTACACAAAATGGCGGCTGCCGTGTCCAGAGGACGGAGGAGCCGCTAATTGCCCAGGCACCTTACCGGAGCAGAGGGGAAAGTCCTGTGGCGCTCGCGATCCCATCGGGTTCTCAGGAAGAGCGGTGTGCGGGAGGCTACGCTGCACGAGCGGAGCAGCTTCAGATTGTGACTGGAGGAGCTCGTGGAGGGTCTTTGGTGCGCACACGTGGTCCCAGAGAGGGCGCAAACTGTATAACCGGTGAGGAGGGAACGCACTGCATAGACATGATATGAGCAAGGGGCAGCGGAAGCAATTTCTAGACAGGTCAGCCAGCCTCAAGCTTGCAACGGCGGCAAAACGGATCCATGCCTGGCCGTGCCTGACCTCAAAATGGCAGCTGACATGCTGCCGAAGATCGTATAATTGAAAGGGGTGAGTCTGCGGTGCTGCATTAAAGAGCCTCAGCGGCAACAAACTCCACAATGCAGCAGGAGGGATGTAATGAAGGAGGGGATCGGTGCCTCCCACATAGGCCATCAAACACTGATAGAACCCAGCAGTGGGCTGTGCAAGGTAGGAGCAACCAAGATGGCGGTGGAGTAACAGCTCAAAGCTGAAGCTCCACCGGATGAGGCCCAAAATTAGCCTGGGTCCCCCTACCACTGGGATCCTGCTCAAATTCCCAACACTCACCACTGCTGCTGGGAATGGGGAAGATCTGCGGACTTTGGACCTGTCCTTTCCACTCTCTCCTCTATTGACCTGGGGGCGAGCTGGAGGATGAGGCGGACGGCGTTTACCAGCAACACCGTGACCGGTTCTCTTGATGGAACTTTGACGATGCCCCCTGGGCGGAAACCCTAACTGTCTATACTTACCGCGGTGCCCGAGCAACCTTGGCTGATGCACGGTGGAGCTGTCCTATGCAGCTATAGAGGAGTTTGGCTCTGGTTCACCCCTCGGCCGGCACCTACCCAGCCGGACATCGGACATTGTTTTCCTCGCCTCCCCGTTGTGTTTTCCTACCTGCTTTCCCTACCCCTGTTTACCATTCCCCCTCTACCTTTTCACTCCCCATAAGACGTGTGTATGCGCTAATAACTCACATTATTGTGTAATCTCATGGTTTTTTTCCTCCTATGTCTATACTTGTCTATGTGATTATGTAACCTGTAACTCACTGATCCTCATGTAAAGCGCTCTGATACCTCCGGGTCTAGCCAGCGCTATATAAAACTTTGCAAATAAATAAGCTTCATTAAGTTAAAGGCCGGAACATGTGAGAATACAGAAGGAGCGTGGGAATTCCTTTTGCCTTCGGAATGCTTGCATGGAAAGTGGCCAATTCCAGTAAGTTTCCATGGCACAAATGGAAGACCTCTCGAACCTTCTAGTGTATTTTGAAACTATAAAGCTGAGGTTTGCTGACTTAGAAACTGGGATTTGGAATCCGAATGGGGATGGGAGCATCTACTTCGGTACAGCAGAACCCAGTTTGCTGAGGCTTTTAACCCCGGCTGTAAATCCCCCAGTCTGGAGTGGGCTAAGATGGAGTGTTTGCAGCCGGTGAGGTGATTTGTTTTTTTAGTGTTGACTTTTTGATGTGTGAGTGAGTCAGAGTGCACATCCAAAGTAATCATCTGATGTATTTAGTGTATATATCTTTCTGATTTCCTGCAGGACGTCTAGTTATTATTATCATCTGCCTTTGTTTATTATTATCCATGCATTTAACAGTTGCATTTGCCAAGTGTGTTATTATTGCTTGCATATATATATATATATATATATATATATATATATATATATATATATATATATATATATGTATATATATATATATATATATATATATATATATATATATATATATATATATATATTCATTTGAATGTTGTTCATTTGACATCTGGGAAAGCCTTTCTGTTACAGAGCATTGCATAAATAAAACCCCAAGCCTCATTCTGAAAACCAGTCTTTGATGTGCTCCATTTTATAAAGTGAAATTCCTCTCCAGGGGGTGTAGTGTAATGTTCATTGCTTCGTCGTGTTTTAGCCACCGTGTGGTATTCTGTATTATCTGGAGGGCGAAGCAAGACAGACGCACTTATTAAATATACAGAAACAAACTACCTAAAGGTGAATATCGCCAAAACAAAGGTATTTCCATTTAGGGGTAAGAAAATCACACCTGTTATAAATGGCAACTAGATGGCACTACAATCAAGGTGGTAAAAGCCTATACCTATCTTGGGCGAGTCTTTTCACAAACCCTAGAAGTTCATTCTCACCTTCATCAGATGAACCAAAAAGCAGAAGCACACATAAATGCCAAAAGGAAATTCTACATTTATTCGGGCAAGAGGCATTTTCAAGCTCTTTTAGAAATATATATGGCAAAAATTGCACCAACCATAACCTATGCCACAGAGTACATTCCCTTAGCCAGATGGAACGTTTTTAGTATCAGCTAAGGTAAATTTTTACGTAAATTAATTTTATTAAGTCAAGCTGTCCCAGTACAGAACCCTCGCCTAGAATTTGCAATCGTAAGTGCATTTTCAATAGCTTTAGCCAACATAATCAGATGGGCTTTCAAACTTTTGCATGCAGAAAAAGGCTCTTTAAGGGCCTTACTGAAAAACGAAACCTTCAAATCAGGGAAAAACATGATACATTTCAGATACATCTTAAGACCGCTTCACAATATTTTCAGTGTACTGAATCCATTCATATATATATTCATTTGAATGTTGTTCATTTGACATCTGGGAAAGCCTTTCTGTTACAGAGCATTGCATAAATAAAACCCCAAGCCTCATTCTGAAAACCAGTCTTTGATGTGCTCCATTTTATAAAGTGAAATTCCTCTCCAGGGGGTGTAGTGTAATGTTCATTGCTTCGTCGTGTTTTAGCCACCGTGTGGTATTCTGTATTATCTGGAGGGCGAAGCAAGACAGATGCACTTACTAAATATACAGAAACAAACTACCTAAAGGTGAATATCGCCAAAACAAAGGTATTTCCATTTAGGGGTAAGAAAATCACACCTGTTATAAATGGCAACTAGATGGCACTACAATCAAGGTGGTAAAAGCCTATACCTATCTTAGGCGAGTCTTTTCACAAACCCTAGAAGTTCATTCTCACCTTCATCAGATGAACCAAAAAGCAGAAGCACACATAAATGCCAAAAGGAAATTCTACATTTACTCGGGCAAGAGGCATTTTCAAGCTCTTTTAGAAATATATAGGGCAAAAATTGCACCAACCATAACCTATGCCACAGAGTACATTCCCTTAGCCAGATGGAACGTTTTGAATATCAGCGAAGGTAAATTTTTACGTAAATTAATTTTATTAAGTCAAGCTGTCCCAGTACAGAACCTTCGCCTAGAATTTGCAATCGTAAGTGCATTTTCAATAGCTTTAGCCAACATAATCAGATGGGCTTTCAAACTTTTGCATGCAGAAAAAGGCTCTTTAAGGGCCTTACTGAAACACGAAACCTTCAAATCAGGGAAAAACATGATACATTTCAGATAAATCTTAAGACCGCTTCACAATATTTTCAGTGTACTGAATCCATTCTTCATTCCTGGTCTCCAGCACACCTGAAGCACTTTCTGAAAAATGCGACACCCCGATTAAGCTTTGAGCTTGACAAGGCATATTGCCTGCAATTATTTCATTATAAATCTATCACCTCTACTATTGAGTTTAAGTTCCCTCAACAATACATAAGTTTTACTGTGGAACATAGTATTAGGAGATGTATTACCATGTTGCATTTAGGTTTACTTCCTTTAAAGGTTTTTACAAGAAGTTGGTATAACCTTGATGAAAATAGTGGGATATGCGACAAATGCAATCACGCATCCAGGGCGTAACACATATCTTAAGGCTATGTTCTAATAAGGAGGTAGTAGAGGCTAGAAACTGTTTTATAAAACCTAATGGGCCTCATTTATGAAAAGTGGAGCATGTCTGCTATAATAAAAGTACCATGGAGCATGAAGGAGACACCAGCAGTCAAGAGAACATCCTACACTCTAGCCAGGATGTCCAGGCTGAAACACAGGGGAAGAGGAAAGTAAATTTCTGTGCGGAGGAGAATGAAATACTAATCAATGAGGTCACAGACCACCAACATCAGCTGTCACCTCTAAGTTGCAGTTATCCAAAAAAGATGCCATCTGGAAGTCCGTATTGGATAAGGTCAACTATGTGGCTCAATCAAAGAGGACAGTGCCAGATTTGAAGAAATGCTGGCACGACATCAAGCGTAGGACAAAAGAGAAAATGGCTCAAAACCTGAAGGCAGCAATGCAGACCAAAGGAGGGAGCCCTGCACACCAGGAGGAGCTGGATGCCCTGGAGGAGCAGGTGGCGGCTGTCATCCCAGAGGAGTTGGTGGCAGGACTTCCAGGACAGGACTGTGCTGACCATGAGGAACTGCAAGACACACACACAGGGTAAGTTGCAACAAGGGGCAATGTTGGTAACAAGCTAATGTTGTGCAGTGCAGTTACTAAGGTACCAGTCATTTTTAGCGACATGCGTTGTGCAAAGGGAGGTCATGTATGTCAATAACAGTGAAGTTGCACATAAATGCCCTGTACCCTGGACAGTCAGATTTTGCCCAGTCCATTCTAGATCCATCATGTACATCACAATACATATGTCAGAAGTGCAGGACCTGGCCACTGCTTCCCCTGTGAATTGCTACATGTAGGTGTACACACTACAAAACCCATTTGAACTACAAATCCAACAACACACTGCAACAGACATAGGGGGCCTCATTTATGATGCCGGTGCGGCACTTTTATGATGTACTGGTGGCACAATGTGCCACTGGCATATTTATAAGGGCATGTAAAGTCATGTTACGTGGTTTTTCATGGGCTTAAAAATATGTGTTTCTTTCAAGCAGGAAACTGCATGAAAGGGGTATTTCATGGGTGTTGCTGGGGGTGTTCCCAGCAACATCCATGTCTCTTTGGCAATGCCTCAGTTGAACGAGAATTGTAACTCTGAGGCAGTGCAAAAAACGTATGCCTTACCAGGGGAGGCGTAAGGGAGGCACAACGAGGAGAAATATCTTAATTTCTTCCTGTGTATCCTCATTCTATTTGTGTTGCATTCTGCAGCACACATAGAAAGTTGAAAAAGCATCTTGTGATTGTTTTTGTGCAGGAAGGTTTCCCGTCCTGCACACAAATAGGCATCCCCCGCAATGCAGGCACCCTTCCACCATGGTACAAGGGTGCATGCGCTGCTTCAGGGCTGGCCTGTCTGGGCATGTGCCATGGTAGTGGAAACAAATTTCAAACTCTACTTGGATATGTTGCTATCAACATTTGAAATTCACATCTGATAATGTGTTGCATGAACTTTGCTCTGTTGACCTACATCATAGTTGTTGATGACAAAAAGTAGATTCTTGAGAACAGATGTCAAACATGAGCATCAACCTACATTGTGTCACATTTCAGAGCATGCAACACCTACTCCTGAGCAGTGGCCTGTCATGGAAGAGGATCATGTGGAGGGTGACAGCGTGCCAAGCCTGTACCAAGACCTCCTACAGGAACTGTTCCAATCTATTTGAACCCCCTCTCCCGTCACAAGAAGGTCAAGCAGCATTGCAGGGTCTCCACATGACCTGTCTGGAACCCATCATACACCACCTCCCACAACATCTGAACCTCCAAACTCACAGGACACGCTAAATGTATTTGAACAACGTGTTGTTGGAGTGCAGAGTCAGTTGGTACAGGAGGTGCAGAAAGGGATGGAAAGCATGGCAGCCACTCTAGAGGGAGTCCTCCGTTTTGTCTAAGCTAACATTGTGGCAGTGCAGACCATGGAAGTGGCACCGAATATCCACCCGTGGCTTGATTCGGACCCTGGATGACATATCCGTTGTCATGCGGCAGAGGCATGAGCAAATGCCCAGCACAAGTGGCACCATTGAGGTTGCCAACAGGTTGGGGGCCATCCATAACATTCTGTCTCTGTGATTACACGTATGATGGCAATTGCTCATTCATCCACACTTAAATGTTACTCTCACCTATATGTCCTATGACATCTATTTAGCATGCTCTGTGCCAGGACATCCTCATCCTTACAGTAGGTGCCTCTTGGTTTTTGGCCTGCCATCATACCTTGCTCCTTGGTTTCTTGTCTCAATAAAATTACTTTTCATGTTCAGCATGCATGGTGCTACTGTCCCCATTAATTGAGTGACTTGTACAGTCTGGAAGGCAGAAATTGCAATGGCAAAGATAGCACATAATGTCCCATGTTGGTATGACAACCAGTTCCAAAATTGGTAAGAGTGTGTAAATGGTACAAGCAGATCTGATAGCAATCTTGAACTTCCGGGTGGCATTCCTAGGTGAATGTTTGATATGCTACTATCATTGACATCTCAGTGGTATGGATATATGTGAATGTTGTCCAGGTGGCTGACATCAAAGGCACATCATAATGTGAACAATATTATTGTCATAACAATTTGTGCATTTGTAAAGTGTATATGTGCTTCCCACCAGTGTGCCTGCTACCACATCCTACATTACTCAACAGGTGTCTCATGTATGAGGCCCTACCAGTACTTTTGTGGTGCTGGAATGACACTTTGCCACATATCAAAGGAGACGCTGCAGCGACACAATGGGCTTAGAATTAGCCACTGATACATAACTTTGCTGACATGGCGGCACTCATCATGCAGCACACATATGAAAATACGAGTGAGTGACTCCCAAATTTTCTTGCGCTACGTTACGCATTTCCTGGAGAGATGTGACAATTGGGCACATTACCATGTTTAAGGCACTTTGTAAATTTTGAAATGTGTAAGGGGACATGGATGTAGCTTACACACACCCACAACACAACATTCGAACAGGCCTGTAACACAGACTATTGCGCAATAACGGACCATAAATGTCAAAGGCCTAGTAAACTCATGAATGGTTCATTTCTGTGGTCTCCGGGATGTGTGGTACTTTACATTAACAAACGTGGTTTCAGATACTGTTCTCCCAACACTAGTGCAGTGCTGCTTGGCAATGACCCTATTTGACTACTTGCACTTTCAACATATTGGTAGACATAAGATCCAAATTGACAGTCTGCGCACAGCATGTGTATGACCCAACCTAAGCAGATGTCACCACTTATGACGCCTTCAACAAGTTGTAACTTTTAGAAAAACAAACAAAGCTTTATTTTTCAAATCTGTAAAATCTCAAAAACACTATCCTGAACACCACTACACTATAAATACCTAAAATGCTAATTCCTACACTACACGAAACTAAATCTACTACACCAACGTCCTAACATCTAAACTTATACTAAATAACTATACCTTATACTACCTTACACATGCATCACAACAGACCACTAAAACATCAACCCCACCACCCACCTATGCAACAATGAAACATGAGACACACATACACTATATCTAAACACAGACTAACTAAACCTTTCAAGAAAGTTTTTCTTGAAATACATTAAACAATTACTAAACATCTACCCCCACCCACTACTTATAACTTAACAACTTATCCTACAACTAATACTGAGCACTAAAACTACACTAACGGATAACAAACTATTACTACACTAATACTAAAAACTTTGTAAAACTACTATTATACTATATACATATATATATATGTATATATATGTAAAATGAGCACTTAAAAACACAAAAGTTAGAGATCATGGTGGAGGGGGGGCTACAACCTCTGGTCCATTTGTGTTATGGTACCCTGTAAGGATGCCACCATTCTTAATAGGGTGGCCAGCTGCAATTGAACCTCCGCCAGCTTGAAGCTCAGGTCCTGCTGGCCCTTTTGAAGTTTCTTAACCTTGGTCAAAAGTTGAGCTACCACAATGTCTGAGGGTGCAGCAGCAGGTCCAGGTGGGGGAGCAGTGGAGGATCCAGAGGGTGGAGCGGAGGAAGGTCCAGGTGGGGGAGCAGTGGAGGGTCCAGAGGGTTGAACAGTGGAGGGTCCAGAGGGTGGAGCGGCAAAAGATCCTGGTGGGGGAGCAGTGGTGGGTCCAGAGGGTAGAACAGAGGACGGTCCAGAGGGTGGAGCAGTGGAGGGTCCAGAGGGTGGAGCAGAGAAAGGTCCAGGTGAGGGAGCAGTGGAGGGTCCAGACGGTGGAGCGGAGGAAGGTCCAGGTGGGGGAGCATTGGAGGGTCCAAAGGGTGGAGCGGAAGAAGGTCCAGGTGGGGGACCAGTGGAGGGTCCAGAGGTTTGGAGAGTAAAGGGTCCAGCCTTGGGGAATTTGATCCTCCTGCTTCTGGACCTGGTTGTGTATCCGGTGCAGACAACTGTGTCTTGTTCTTGCGTGTGCCTCTTTTTGATTGTTGAGGTGGAGTTGGTGACTTCCAGGTCCCAGTTGCATGTGCACGTTCATATTGCCTGTCCATCTGTCGGAAGAACCGTGCCACATGGCGAATGTGGCAGTATCGGTCCAGCCTGATCCGGTACTGCCTCTCCTCATCTGGTTTCATGTTGGCTGTAATAAGGGTGGCATGGTGAGCAAAAGAATGATGGATTTAACCCAGATCTCTTGACTGGGGGTGAATGTTTTGATTTGTTCTGCATTCCGTCCATCAATTGTGTGTCTTTTGCTTTCTCGCTCTAAGTGCGCTGGGTATGCCCAGACGTGGGTCCCGGGCTCACTGTGCCACTGGATTCAAGCTATCCTGGCTGATGAGGGGTGAAACCCCGAAACTAGTCCTAGGATGCTTGTTTCCGGTCCAGGGAGGACCTGGCTTGCAGTTCGGGCTGGACTGTTCCCATGAGGCGCAGGGACAAGACTGATTTGCATATGGCCAGGTCTGAACTGGGGTGGCATGGTGAGCAAAAGAATGATGGATTTAACCCAGATCTCTTGACTGTGGGTGAATGTTTTGATTTGTTCTGCATTCCGTCCATCAATTGTGTGTCTTTTGTAATAGAAGGATGACATTAACATCAGTCTACACTTACACATTAACACTTGCACACATTCACAATCAAGCAATGTAAGGGGCATATTGTAAAGGCCCTATCGTTAACACAACGTAACTTTAAAAGACATGGGGCCTCATTTATGATGTTTTGACGTGGGGCAGCACAGCAATGAATCTTGCTGCGCTGCCCTACGTCAAAATGAAAGGCATGGAATGTGCCGTATCTATGTGATACTGTGCATTCCTGTCCTTTTCCCCAGCGCCGGCACACAATGGGCTCTGTGCTCCAACGCAGGCATCCTTGCACCATGTTGCAAATGTGCCTGCGTTGTGGGGCTGATTGATTTTGTGCAGGAAGGGACACCTTCCTGCACATGACCAATCCCTCGCCCAACGCAGGCAGCCTTGCACCATGGTACAAGTGTACATGTGTTGGTACATGACAGACCAGTGTCTGATGGTGTCTGTGGAAATGGCAGTAATCCACTTATTTTCAATGGTATGTTGCATTCATGCTCTTTTGGTATGAGGCAGGCTGTTACAGTACTACTATTTGTGGTAGTTCCAAGCGGCAAAAACAAACGACATAGCCAGTGCAGCAGATAACTCTGGGGGAAAAAGTGTTGGGGTATGTGAAGCATGACATTTTGCATGAATTTTCTTTTGTCATTTCAGCTCTGGTAACACCAATTTACAGTACCCAAAGTGAATATCTTGACAATGATTTTGAGATTCTGAAATGTGACATCTTATTAGCAGTGAATTAAAAGTGCTGTTCACAGGTAATCACATTAGATGATAGTAATTTGGTCACAATGCTCATGCAGATGACAAGTGTAATGTCAACCATGACACATTACTGCTATTGATCTGGCATCTATCCACGGATGCCACTGATTAATGTAAGCATGAACATGTACACATGGTAAGTGCAGTCAATTCCTGAACACATTTTGAAAATGGCCTGGAGGACATATGTATGTCCGGATTGAGAGACAATAATCTGAGTGAATGGTTAGAATGTGGGACATGCTGACAGTTGTTCAAGAAGATACAAAGGATAACAGGGTTCGTGCAGGGTATTGTAATCCTTGTGGTTGACATGTTGTATGTAGTCCACGTGACAACACAGATTCCGCTGAGAGCTCTTACTCCCTGTCTATGTCCGATCTGCAGAAGCATGTCTAAGGATGTGTGTCTGTCATGTGTGACATGTCTCAAAATAAATGTGTTCAGAACACTATATGTTCCTCATTTATGATGTTTTACCATAGGGCAGCACTGCAGGCCATCTTGCTGCGCTGAACAACGCTAAAAGAAAATGTCAGGAAAGTGCTGTATCTATCAGATATGGTGCATTACTGTCCTTTTCCCCTGCACCGGCGCACCATGGGCTGGCGTGCGCCAACGCAGGCACCTTTTCACCATGGTGCCTGCGTTGTGGGGAAGATTATTTCTGTGCGGGAAGGGAAACCTTCATGCACAGAAACAATCAGAAGAGCCTCTTTTCATCTTTTTATGTGTGGTGCAGAATGCAGCGCACATAGAAAAAGTTAAACGATGAGAAATACAGACATTTCTCCTTGTTGTGCATCCCTTACGCCTCCCCTGGGGATGTGTACGTTTTTGGCACTGCGTCAGATTTACGATTTTCTGAAAATCTGGGACAGTGTCAAATAGCCATGGATGTTGCAGGGAACGCCCCCAGAAACACCTATTGCATGCCCCTTTCACGCAGAAAACTGCATTAAAGGGAACCATATTTACAAGGCAGCATTAAGGCCAAAAAAGTGGCTTAGTACTGCCTCGTAAATATGGAGCATGCTCCTGCGCCACGGAACGTCACAAAAAGTGACGTTACGGCGGCGCAGTGGGCCTCATAAATGAGGCCATACGTGTTTTGTATCACATTTTGGGCCATATGTTCAAGGAAGTGGCGGAGTGAGGCGTTAGCCGTCATGGCTTAACGCCTCACTTTGCCACTTCAGAAACGCAAGGCTGCACCATATGTACAAAGATATGGTGCAGCTTTGCGTTTTCCCCTGCACTGGTGCTAAGTTTAGCAGCTTAGCGCCAACGCAGGCACCCTTGCACCATACTGCAAGGGTGTCTGCTTGCAGGGGAGGATTGTTTATGTGTAGGAAGGTGCCCTTCCTGCACATAAACAATCCTGAAATGCCATTTTGTCACTTCTATGTGTGCTGCTTAATGCACATGTCATTTGTTTTAAGGATTGTTTATGTGCAGGAAGGGACACCTTCCTACACATAAACAATCCAAGGCATTTTGCTTTTGCCATATGTGCTGCACAAGGCAGCACACATGGAAAAAGCAAAAACTAGGAGAAATAAAGCATTTCTCCTCATTTTGCCAAGTTAAGACCAGGTTTTCCCTGGTCTTAATGTTGGAGCTGCTTCCTATTTACGCTGCCCTTATAATTAGGGGGCAGCATCAAAAACAATGGGTGTTGCGGTGGAACACCCACTACAACACCCACTGCTCACCCCTTTCATGCTAAGCATAGCGTGAAAGGGGGCCTTATTTACAAGGCAGCGTTAAGACACATTAAGTGGCTTAATGCTGCCTTGTAAATAACGCGAGGCCCCTATCGCCACCACAACGTCACTGAAGGTGACGTTGTGATGGCGATAGAGGCTTGTCCATATGCCCCTTTATGTTCCGTAGGTAACTTCCTACAACATGTATTTTTGCTCCACGACCATCAATTCAATGTTTTCTTAATTGAAGAAACCTAACTATTGTATCTCCACACATCAATGATTTAGCCT
Organism: Calotriton arnoldi; assembly: GCA_963921515.1. Classification (NCBI taxonomy): domain Eukaryota; kingdom Metazoa; phylum Chordata; class Amphibia; order Caudata; family Salamandridae; genus Calotriton; species Calotriton arnoldi. The sequence continues at coordinate 973,681 of CAWUFW010005693.1, forward strand.
GTTTTTACTTAAAGTGTTTTGCAATGGTGTACACTAAAATATATCACGCCAAAAATCGATTAATCAAAATGGTTTCAAGGGAATGAGCCAGGAGTCCTCTTTCTCAACTCTTTTTTTTTTTAGAAAAACAGTTGTAGACACAAAAAAATTATACATGAAGTGTTTTACATCCATTTAACGAAAATTACGTTTGTGAACACATTAAATTGGGACAAAACGTGTACAGACCAAAAATATTACATAGCATGAATTGTTAGACATATGAAAGAACTTAATCAAAAAACATACAGTAAAAAAACATACAGAGTTGCGTGTCTAGTGTCCTACATTATCGAATTTGGGGGGCCTTTATCACTATAACCCTCTTGAATGTAGTCTACAGCAGTACTATTTGGCCCTATTCTAATGGTGGTCAGAGCGTAAATTTGTGTCCAGATGAGATCATTAATTTCATCATCAGTAGTGCACAATTTTATACTCAGATATTGCACTAAATGGTAGCTCTTGACCCCTTTTGTAAGTGCGCCGATGCGTTTCGACCTTCAGGTTGGGCCTGTGGTGTGTTTCAAGGAAGGTCTTCTTCAGAGCTATGAACTTTGTGGACACTGTGTGAATAATAAATCAGACAGCTACTGTTTAGGAGTTATCCTTGTGTTACCAATCGCAACCTTATGTGGAAAAAGTTCCACATATCAGTGAAGTTAAAATGGAGATGTACCGTTAAGGCAGCTGGTTCCTGTCGGTTTTTCAAGGAGTCTATCGGATACCTTTGTGGACACCTCCTATTTCATCATGTGACCCTACGTTTGGGGTGAACATGAAAAGGGATCATTTATTGTTAAAAATATTTCACATGGAGGGTACAATGTGTTGTACTCTATAGTGTTTTGAAAGGGGAAGATAGAGCGGGGGAGTAATCATACCTTGAGGTGTATTTTTGTAGATACAGACCTGGAAAGCAACATGGTATGGCAGATGCTTGCCATGACACTTTCCGGGGAAAAGAACGAAGAACCCTCTCCAGCTTCCAAATGTTGGCTACCAGCCAAGCATCAGAAACTCAAAAAACAGTTACAAGTTTCGTTTTTAAATCCTGTTAACTTCAGATATATGAAGAACAATGGCCACGGAATAAACCTGCTGAAAGGAAGCAAATAGGCAAGTTGTTATATCGAAAGGAAGGCTTGTATGTTCCCCACAAAGAATTATAGATGCAAGATCTGCTAAAATGTATGTGTATTTTAGTAAGGCATTTATTTCATAAGCAATGTTCCATATGTGTTAAGGCAAAGACTGATATCCTAGACATGCAGGGTTATTACAGTCACTACCAGTACCCATGGAACCATCGTGCATGATCTCCATGGATTGTTTAGTAGAGTTACCTTCATGTCAAGGATTTGATACTTTACCGGTAATGGTGGACTGTTTCATCATGCTTGAACATTTTATTCCTTTGAAAGATCTACTTAAGATGTAGAAATGGCTCAGGTCTTTCTCAATCAGGACTTTAGACTTCATGGACTTCCTGATGTAAACATTACAAATCACGGATCCCAGTTCATCTTTCATTTTTGGAATGAACTGTTAAAGAGAACTGTGGTTAAACAGCTTTCTTCTTCTAGCTACCACCCACAAAAAGAAAGAGTTAATCAAGCAACTAAACAAAATCTCTGATATTTCTTGATCGACATTCACTGAGCCTTGCGTTAGTGGATTTACATGGCCAAATTTGCATATAACAATTGCATCCATACATGCATGGAAACCTCTGTAGTTGTTGTAGTAGTAGTAGAATAACTTTATTCGAATTGATTTTTCATATGAAAATCATAAACATACATTCAAGAAAAACACAATCATAAAGCAAAATCAATACATATGATAAAAGATAGAAAAATGCATCAACAAGAAATGCAATATATAGACTACACATACAAAAAAATCATTTTAGGATAATCTAAAAACAGTTTGTCTGATCAAAAGAACTCATTTTTACAAATCTGATGTAAAGATTAAAGTGCACATGCATAAGCATTTCATAAAACAAACATAAACTCCTAATAAAACTATAAGATAATAACCACAATCAATAGAACAGCATAAAATCCAAATAGACCTAGTCAGCTCAGGTGCAGAATCCCTGATAAAAAAACATGACAAGAAGAAACACGCATTAGGTGTGGGCAAAAGTTGTAAGAACAAGAGCGAAGGTCTCACCTTTCTAAAATTCAAGGAAAGAAAGAGGATCCGAATATATTTATAACATAGGGGGCTAAATCTGGGGAAGATCATCACAATGTGAAGGGTGTCAGGAATTGAGGCGTTGTTACAAGTACACGCTTGCTGCTCCGAATCTTTTATCCAACCCCCTTAGAGAACATCAGATGGTGAAACACATTTAATCTAAAGTAGGTCAATAGCCTGCGATGGTAGCTCGACATGTTCAGATTCAGATACGGTTCAACCCCGCTCACTGATTTCACCAGGACAAGGTGGCACATGAAGCGCGCGGTCAAAGCAGAGGTCTCTCGCTTCGCTGCTACTCTTTTAGGAAAAGGCCTGCTTAACCCAAGCAATATCCCCTTTCACTATGGGCAACGGATCGTAAAAAAGTTCAGGTCTGCCTATCTCTTTCAGATTTCTCATATCTATAATAACCACATATTCGAGGCATATTATCCAGACCTATGCAATCTTGCACCATAAGTTTGATAAGGTTTCATTCATCCTTCAGCCCAACAAAACCATAATAAAAGGGGGCGAAGATGAATGAAGTCTGATATATATCCCATCCCTAGCTCTTCATGTACAATCTCAGTGGGTATTCCTCGAGGAACATTTAGGACACCTCTCAAAAGCATATTTTCTATTATCTGAATCAGTGCGGTTGATGCATATCCCCAGTTTTCACATCCAAAGCTTGCTGTGGGGAAACATTTAGCTTTATAAGCATTTAGCATCACGTTAATTGGTTTCTGCCCCAACTGTCTCAAAAATTCCCCAACACTATAGATGACCCTTTTGAAAACCATAGTATTTTTATTGAGCAATGGTTGCCAAATAAAATATGAATCAAGTAATATACCCAAATAAGTAAAATGCTCAACCCTGCTGATGTGTAGGCCCTTACCAAGAACTTTTGGAGATTTAGTGTTTTTAGGGCCTACAACCACAACCTGAGATTTCTTGTAGTTTGTTGTAAGGTCATGACCATCTTTGAAACTGACAAAGAGGTCAAGGAGATGATGCACACCCCTGACCACGTGTGCAACTAGGACAGCATCGTCCGCATATAAAATGGCAGGCAGCAAATGTCCTCCCACACTCGGAATGTCCATCCCTTGTTCAATTAAAACCAATTCCAGGCAATTAATATAAAGAGTAAAAATAAGGGGGGGGCCAGAATACACCCCTGACGAACTCCTCTCTTCAAACTAAAGTGCTGAGTGCATTGCCCCTTTAGGCCATAGCTCACTGAGGCAGTAAGGCCATCGTGTAAATCGTGCAGAAAACAACAAGTGCGGGCTCAACCCCCATAGACCACAATATGGCCCAGAGCTTGGCTCTGTTAACACTATCGGACACCAAGCTGAGATCTATAAAGGCCAAGTGAATTGTACCCCCCTTTGCCCTAATGTGTTTAGAAATTAACAAATATAAGTTGAGATTTTGCTCAACGATGCTTCGGCCGGGCCTGAACCTATATTGAATCTCAGATAAAATATTAGGGTATTTTGCCCAGGTAGTGAGACGGTCCAGAATAAGCCTGGGCGTAAAACTCCGCTCCGTTCGCGGCGTTCTACGCGGAACTACTGTTAAACTCTGCACTCTGCAATGGAACGGAGGTTTTGTTTGGCCCTTGTGCTCGAAATGTCATTTCGCGAGCGCCCATGCTACTTGCTGGGCGCTTGCGATTGCCCATGAGATTTTTAGGGCCGTTCGTGGGCGCCACGAGATTTGCTAGCTGGCCGCATGCTCCCGCAAGATTTTGCGGTCGCCAACACATCATTTGGGCGCACCGGCAACTTCCGGCAGATGTTTTCTGCTGTACGTGATCCTGAATGCGCAGGATTTACCGCGGCTACAATCTGGGGAAGATTCTCTCCTCGAGAAACATCAAAATCTTCCCGAACTGACGATTTGGAGTTAAAAACCTCCTTGAATTGACATTTGGCAGTGTTTATTTTGCAAAGAGTAATTTTTTGTTTTTTTCAACTGGGAGGAAGTGCCCCAGAGTCTCCAACTTCCTGTTCCTGTCCAGCAAGCTCCTCCCATTACTTTGTCCTTCTGCTGGTCACTTTTCATATGGATTTAAAGCTGGAAGGATCACTCTTTGTGCCTGCTCTGCTGCATATCCCATTGGATTTAAAGACTTTTGTATTTGAGATTTCACAAGTTATTTAAAAAACGGGTGTTTTTTGTTTGATTAGGGCCATTCTCCTGGATTTATTTGTACTGTTAATGGATTTTTAAAATGTATTGATGGGTGGGCTGTTGTTTCAGTAGGGGCCTAGTGATCACTGATTTCTTTGCATTTTATTTTTATTCTTTGTGAAGGAAAAATGTTTCACAGTACTATATTATCTCCATGTTTTTAATGCATTTGAAATATTGATTGAATTCACTATGTGGCCTAGTCTGCCAATTGGCCTTCCAGCCAGCAGGCCCGGTGCTAGTCATGGGTGCATGAAACAACAGTTTCTGTGGTGTTTCCAACATTTAGGGCATGGATGGATTTAGATTGAAATACAAAATGTGCTTTTTTTGGTATTTCATGTTTTATTGTCATTCAAACAGTGTATAGGACTAGGTGGGGTAATGCCTTTGAAGAATGTGTTGTTGTAAATAATTTTCGATTTTGGCATTGCTGAATGAATGATGTTTTCTCTGTTTTACCATGCCTCCTTTGTCTGGCCAGTGTGTGTGTTTGTGTGTTTGCCATAGGCCACTATTTGCCTTTGTTCCAGAAGCCATGTGGCCACTGGCCAGGGGCCATTTTGAATAGTCAGTGGACTGTCCCTAGGCCTGCATGTGTTGTTTGATTTATAGGCCTCCTGCCTCTTGTTGTTGTGCCTTGTGAGTGACCATGTGGCTGGCGGCCATTTTGTGTAGGCAGCCAGTGTGCTTTTGTCATAGGCCTGCATGCCTTCTTTGTTCAAGACCTCCAGCTTCTTGTGACCATGTGGCTGGCGGTCATTTTGTGTAGGCAGCCCGTGTGCTTTTGTCATAAGCCTGCATGCGTTCTTTGTTCCAGGCCTCCAGCTTCTTGTTGTGACTATGTGTTTGGCGGCCATTTTGTGCAAGCAGGCAGTGTGCTTTTGCCATAGGCCTGCATGCGTTCTTTGTTCTAGGCCTCCAGCTTCTTGTTTTGACCATGTGGCTGGCGGCCATTTTGTGTAGGCAGCCAGTGTGCTTTTGCCATAGGCCTGCATGCGTTCTTTGTTCTAGGCCTCCAGCTTCTTGTTTTGACCATGTGGCTGGCGGACATTTTGTGGATCCAGCCACTGTGCTTTCCCTATAGGCCTGCATATCTTCTCTTTGTTCCCAATTAATGCCTTCCTGCTCAGTGTTGTTGTTGATGAGAATGTGGCACTAGTTGGCAACTATTTTGTGCGTCCAAACAAATTCATCCCTTTGCCATAGGCTGCATGGATGGTTGAACAATGAGATAGCAGTTTAGTAGCAACGTAGTATTACATCTTTGAGGGTAACTTCACTTATGTTTAATAATTTTAATGCTTTTTATTTTTTCATTTTTTTCATTATTTGGCAAATTATATTTTGTCATTTTGTGATTTTTTTTTTTTTAAATTGTTCATACCATTTCCCACTATATTGTGCATCACTCAACCCCATGTCTGCTGTAGGTGTACATTGCACAACAGCATTCATTGTCTAGGGATTATTCCTTCCATTGTCATTTGTCAGGTCATGTGCACCTCCCTGAGTGCCACCTCACATGTAAGTGACGTCACATGCTGCACATAAAGCAAACAGTTTCATCTGTATGTTGTTGTTTCTGCTCGCTCATATTCTTCCTGAGTGGTCAGTCAGTCACCATGAAAGTAAATGTTGGTGTGGTTTTTCGTTTTACGACTAATTAGATATACACTGTATTGTTAATTAAGGGAGTAACAGCAGTGACCACACTAAATGATATTGTTTTTGTTTGTACTACTAATTGAACAGCAACAATACCACGTTTCAGTGATGTCCTTCTTGCTTCTTTTCTTTTTAGGTGCACGACAAGTCAAAAAGAGACAACAACACATCACCCATAGTACTGCCAGAAAGAAGGCCTGTGCACGGCGTGACGAGTGAGTGACCCACACATAAGACATCTCTTCAACTTGTGAAGCTAAGTGCCACTGCTGACAGCTTCAAGATGGGCCCAAAGAAAGGTGCTAAAACTGCTACCAAGAAAGTGGCCAGTGACAAGAAAAAGGAGCTAAGCACCACCACCACTGGTATGTCGCCCCAGATGTTTTTTGGAAAACAAAAAAACTGGGTCTGCCGCAACGGCCTCCGGGGAGCAAGCTGGGAGCAGCACCCCCAAATCAATGGGCCCACCCCAATCTAGGCCCAAGCACATGTCTGTCACGGAGGCAACCAGTCGAATCATGGCAACGCCCACGAGCAGTGATGTTGACATTGGCTTATCTCAATTACAAAGTAGTACCCAATCGTTGCAGGAAACTCAAAGAAGTGGACAACAACAAGAACAACAGCCACAACTGCCAATAGTAGTTCCTCCCGAATAGGAGCAGTTCAACAGATTGAGCTTCATGCTGAGGAAGTAAAGCACTCTGCTCCAGAAGATCCATTTGTGAAATCGTAGTTGGTGCTCCTCACTGTAAATGGAACCACAGGAAACGCAGGAGTACAAAAAGATGAAGTTTATTTCTAGAGATACACGAGAAAGACCCCAGTCACAGCTGTCGTCCTGAACCCTTCTGTCACACTCCGCGCAGGGAGCTCAGCTCAGAACGTTCGCCACCGTGACATTCTACAGCATTGTCACAGTGGTGTAAACCATGGCAAACGCAGGGGAGGGAGTGAGTGGCAAGACCAGGGTTCCCCCCAAAGCAGAGGATACCACACATCCCCCTCCTTTACACAATAGAAAAACATAGCAAACATGAGGAAAGAGAATGGATAACAACATTCATTTTTCAACATATTGTTCCAAATACTTCGGGCGGCAAACCTTCCTATAACTTGTCCTGGGAAAAGGATTGGCCTGTCTCGAACAACTCAGCTCAGGCGTACTGCCCCTACTCTGGGTTTCACTCCCACTCTCCGGAGTGTTGTTGTTGGTGTCCCCAGTGGGAGCAGTGTACCTTACAACTCTTCCCAAATTCCAAATCTTCCCTTCTTGTGTCTTGACTGCATTCTTGAATAACTTTACAATCTTGGTAGGCTCAGTGAATTCTGACCAATTTGCTCTGCCAGTGGGTGCTTTGATTTTGACCAGATCCCCCACCCGGAATCTCACATCTCTGACCGCATGTAGTCTATCAAACCTAGTCTTCCTATCATTCATGGCTTTATGTTCTCTATTTCGCCACTGTGACTCTTTAGAGTGGCCTGTCCAATCTTTGTACCACTTCATCCACCCTGGTACTAACCTTGAGTTGGGTTTTCTTGCTTTGAGCAATTCGAACGGTGTCATGCCAGTAGTTTGATGTGGGGTCAGCCTGTAGGCTTCGAGACGTTTCAAAATCTCATCCTTCCAACACAACCCACTAGCCCTCGCTAGTTGTATACCCTCCTTGATGGTCTTGTTGAATCGTTCGACCATCCCATTAGTCTCTGGGTGATAAAGTGCACACCGCTTGTGTTCTATCCCATTGCACTCTCTCATTTCTTTTGAGCAGAGTTGCACCCCATTGTCCGTCAATATGCTACTTGGCAAGCCTTCCCTGATAGTAGAAAGTCTATGACAGTCCTCGTGGTGATCTCAGCTACAAATTTAACTTCTGGCCACCTGGAGTAAAGGTCTATGAGTACCAAAATGTAAGGTGTACGATGTTCCCCGGTCAAGGGACCCACAATGTCCAAAGCCACATCCACCCATGGACCCACAGGAAGAGGCCTGCAGTGCATGGAAGGTGTGTGCTGTCTTAAGACCTTGTCACTGGCGGAGCATGGCACACAGTTTCTTATTTTCCTCTCAATTTCAAGGTCCATGCTGCATAGCTGCCAAGGTTTCAGATTGCTATGAGTGACATTTTCATAATTTCAGTGTAATAATGAGTGACATTTCAACGACTATGAGTGACACTTTCTCGCTAGCAAAATCAAGAAGTAAAGACGAGGGAATCATATAAATGTCAGAAATTACACTCATTTGTGCATAGCTGCTAATGTTTCAGATGGCTTATGTGTGACATTTTCATAGATTCAGTGGATTTACGAAAGACATTTAACAACTAAATGCATGACAGAGCTACACTTTCTTGTGGCCAAATCATGCAATGAAGTCCATGAAAACAGACAAATTTCAGAAATCACACTGATTTGAGCAATAAGAAAGTCAAACTCAGTAGCAGGTGCTTTTAAAGCAATTATTAATTTTTTACATAATCAGCACCCTCCACCCCAACCTCAGCTTCAGGTGTGGTTGAACCACAAAAATCAAAGGGTTCTCTGTGAAAAAGCAGCAACCCACTGAGCTATCTACATATACTGCAGTTCATTACAATACAATATGCTGGTAGACTTTCTTTGCAGTTTGCATATAAACTCTCTGCTCTACTTAATAGTGAGTGAAAACAGCCATGAGACAAAACTCTGACAGCTCTCCAGCGGGGATATTAATCATCTGCCTTATCTCTGACTAAGCAAGTCTCACAGTGCTGGGAAAATAAAGGCTGCTGCTTGTAGTACCACTGTCAAGCAAAGATATTAAACCCTTTAACTAAACTTGCAGTTTTGATGATTTATTAGTGCAGACAAAACTCGGAGATGGCCTGCATTTACAGCACAAACAGACAACTTTAGTGTACCCATTTACAAAGCGCTATGCTGTGCTGGAGCGCCCTCCCCGTTCTCTTAATAAACATTTTGAATTTCAGCAGCGGATAATTATTAAATTAATATCTGACTTACCTGGTGTGGTCTCTTGATAGAATGATCCACTGAGAGAAGCTGCCTGCGTTTCACAGTGGAGATCGTGCAGAGGAACAGCAATTAATTCCTCGGTGCCTTGGAGCCCGGCTGGCAGGCAGGAAATGAAACATCCTGTCACAGCCTGGGACAACCAAAGGAGGACTGGAAGGAGGACTGACGAGGCCGGGGAACATCTACAAAAAGTAGCTTTGGCGCTAGTTTCTTTTGCATAAGAAAGCCTTCGTTCCCACCATGAGCAATTAATTTGAATGTGTGAATCCTCTCGGCTTAATGTTCTGTTCTTCCTCTGCCCCCATGTCTGAGCCGGCCCGGCGGGACTCTCTTTATACCCGTGAGGATCGGCCCTCTCATCGGACCGCCGTATCCTGACTGCATGATGCAGCAGGACCCTCTCCCTCACCCAGTGCCCTCGAGTTGGCCGGCCTGTGCTGAGCTGAAATAAAATTGCCGGCGGGCGGCATTGCCATTATTAATTTAGTCCCAGCATGGGGGCCTGCCTGCAGGGCAGGACAGATATGGTGTGAACAGCAGTGTGGTGTGAGCAAGCGCGGCCAGGCCCGCAAAACAGTCAGGCTGTGCAAGATGACGACGAGCCAGTTAGCAGCAGAGGCCTCATCAAAACTTCGCGCCATGTTAAGCAGGACGTGTGACGTCACATCCTTGCGGCGCTACGGCCAGTCTGAGACCGTCACTCAGCCCCCGGGCGGCGCTGCGAAAATCAGATAGATATACATTGTAGCAGCACTCACTGACTGCGAGGCTAAGAGAGCCTGCTCAGCTGCTGGACTGCCGGAAGCCTGTGGGAGCAGCCAGCGCAGGCACTGGAGCGCGCAGCTACTACTGTTTGTAGTGTGCTTTTCTGTGACAGCTGAGACTACGGCATTATGCGTGACAATGCATTTCAGTGCGGTGATGCGGAGCACCACACTGAAATGCGTTAGTGTCACGCCTGATGCGTGATACTTGGCAGGACTGATGCTGGGCCACCAGTAGTCTAGCCGCAGCCTTTGTTTGGTTTTGGTAACTCCCAGATGCCCCATATGTGCCAAGTTGACCAAACTCTCTCTCTCAAAGTCTCTGGAGGGACCAACCTCGTACCCCTGAAGAGACAATCTTCAGTGAAGGATAGTTCGTCTCTGACCATCCAGAACGGCCTAAGGGTCTCTTCCTGCTTGTCTTGGTCAATCCACACACCCTTCGTCTTCTCACAAACTCTCTGTAGGCGCACGTCAGCTCTCAAAGCCTCTTTCCAGCGTCCTTCATCAATGGCTCCTTGGGTGATGACGCATAAGTTCTCTGCCTGCATCTCCTTATCAGCCTCATTATCCTCCTCCATGTTGACTGCTTCATCGCAATCTTCACTCACCAGGCGAGAGAGACAGTTGCCTGCAAAATTCCTCGCCCCAGGCACGTATTCAACCTCAAACGTTTACTCTTGGAGGCTCACGACCCATCGTCTGATTCTGCTTGAGTTGGAGACTAGCCCTTTCTTGCTGAAGACTTCAACCAGGGGCTTATGATCAGTCCTCAGGTTGAACTTCATTCCCCACACAAAGTCTCTGAATTTGTTTATGGCCCAGTGTGCCGCTAAAGCTTCCTTCTCGATTACCGAGTAATTGAACTCGGCTTTGCGTAGCGAGCGTGATGCAAACGCTATCGTTTCTTCCCCACCTTCACCAACTTGCATTAGGACTGCACCTAATCCTTTGGAACTGGCGTCGGTGGTCAGCACAGTCTTCCTGCCAGGTATAAAGGATTTGAGGTCAGGGGCTTCAGCTAGTGCCTTCTTTATATCTTCGAACTCCTTCTGGCACGCCATACTCCAGTCGAATGTCACTCCTTCCCTGAGTAGGTTGCGTATGGTGTATGTGCGTCTGGCAAAGTTCTGCACAAATTTGCTGTAAAATTCCACCATCCCCATGAAGGATTTTACAGCATCTTTGCTTTTGGGTGGTGTAAGGTTGATGATAGTGTTTTGCAGATTTGCTTTGGGGCGAATGCCCTCCGTTGTCACCTTGTGGCCCAGGAACTCTATCTCAGCACACCCAATCTTGCACTTTTCTTTCTTCACTGTGAGCCCTTGTTCTTTGAATCTCTTCAGGACCTGTTTGAGCCTGAATTCATGTTGCATGCCATCTTCTCCGAAGATCAGAACGTCATCCTGGTAGCACATAACTCCAGGAATACCTTTAAGGAGGTTGCTCATGATCCTTTGAAAGACCGCGGCAGCGGACACTAGTCCAAACGGCATACGCTTGAATTTGTATGCCCCCATGGGCGTAACGAATGCTGTGAGTTCTTGTGAATCAGGGTGGAGCCTGACTTGGTAGTAGGCAGAGGTCAGATCAAGTGTGGTGAATACCTTTGCCCCCGCTAACCTGCTCATCATTTGTGAAATGTTCGGCAGAGGGTACTTATCAACTATGACCTCCTTGTTTAGTGCTCTAAGATCAATGCATAAGCGCACTGTCCCATCCCCCTTCCTAGCTGCCACAATGGGTGCCAACCACTCAGTGGCCTCTACCGGTTCGATCACCTCCAACCTGCACAACTTCTCTAGCTCCTCCCTCACCGCCTCCTGTATCGAAATGGGAAGATTCCTAACCTTGGCTGAGACCGGCTTAGAATTCTCTTTGAGTTTTATTCTGTGGGCATAGTGTTTGAGGCATCCTAATTTCTCTGTGAAGACCTCCTTGAACTCCTCCTCGATCCCCTCCAGAACTTTTCCCACCTCTTGCACTAATATCTGGGGATCCTTGTTGGGATTGAGGTAGATGCCTAAGTCTTTTTGGGCTTGCCACCCTAGAATGTTATCCCCCTTCTTGGACACATAAATCTTTGCGACCGCCATCCTGTCCCTGTAACCTACGGTGCCCCAAAAGTAACCCTTCATCTCTATGGGTTGCCCACCATAACCTCCCGGTCTTACATCCATTCTCTGCAGGGTCAATTTACCTTTCGAAATTTTCTCAAAATCTTCTGCAGATATGATAGTTAGTTTGGAACACGAATCAAACATCGCTTCAATTTGTGTCTCTTCCACTGCTATAAAATCCTTAGGATTGCTCACTGACTCACCCTGAATCTGTAACACAATCTCGTCACAGACACGGGTAGTGTCATCCCTGTTATGTTTCCTGTAATTAGCATTGCTTCTGCAGCATTGTCTGAAGTGTCCCCTCCTACCACACTTATTGCATGTAGCTTTTAAGGCGGGGCACTCCCTGTCATTAGCTAGGTGACCCGGTTTGCCACACCTATAACAGTTTCCTTTGAAACTCCAACTCACCTTATTTTCTTTTTGTTCCTTTTTAGCCCTTTGACTGCAAGCACGTTCTCATTCCCAACAGTGACTTCACTCACTTTTGTTTTACCCTCGCTATCCTGCTTTATTTCATTCACGCATTTCATCATGTGTTCGACTTGTTTCGCTACGATGAGCACCTCCCCAAGGGGCGGGTCATCTTTTAACCGCAACTCCTCGCGTATACGTTCGATCTTACATGTTAATAGAAATTGATCACGTATCCGCTCCTCACACACACCTCCAAACTTGCACGTAGCCGCCAACTTACGCAACTCAGAGACAAATTCCTCTACTGTTTCTCCCTCCTTCTGCCCTCTCTTTCCAAAATGGTAACGTTCCATAATGGTGCTTATTTTTGGCAAAAAATGGATGTCTAGTTTCCTCAGGCTAATTTCATATTCATTCAAACCTCTCGCGTCATTGGTATTCAAATCAGGAAGATGTTCCAATATCTCTTGCCCTTCAGCCCCCAGATAGTGCAACAGTAAGGCCACTTTCTTTTCAAGCCCCAAATTAGGACCACACACTACTGCGTAGTTCTGGAAAACTTTTTTCCACTTATTCCATTTTAACACTGGCTCCCCTGGAGTGGTCAGAAAAAATGGTGGTGGTGTGACATTCTGCATGATGGCTAAAAGATACTGTAATTGATTCCAGAAAGACAGATGCAAGCGATATTTCCCCTGGTATTCAGTCACACATGTAAAGTACCTTGTACTACAGAAGTTTCGCAATCCCCTTTAGTCTGACCAAAAGTTTACAGAGGACAGAGATATACCTGGAAAAAAAAATGGGAATACAACCAATACCAGTAGCAGAGAAAGGAGAAGAAATGAAGGAGTGAGAATAATAACAAAACCCACTAGGTGGCGCTATTCACTCAAAGATCAGTTCCATCCGGTGACAGAGCTCCTCTCACGCTCCACTCATCGAACTTTTACAGTCCCCTTTTCTTACCCAGATCGAGTTACCACACCGAAAACTCCTCTGGGGCTGCCCTCCTTAAGCAGCAGGATCACTCCACGAGGATTGTCCACACACACATAACGAATTTGGAGCTGGCAAAAACCACTGCAAAGTCTCTCCTCCCCGCTGTGTGGAAAATGAGTCTGAGGTAACTGACAACCACAGCTTGCGAACAGTAGGCTGTGCCAGTCAGCGTGACCGGCTGCTGTTAAACTCCTCTAGGCAACACAAACACTTCATTAATTCTGATATATTTCGTGTTTAATTTCTTTTTTTTTTTTTTTGTGAGAGGAGCTGTGCCAGTCAGCGCGACCGGCAAAGGAAGGTGTGTTAGGACTAAGCTTTGACAGGAAATGTACTTCACCTCAGAGCGGACACTGCACACCTCACAGGGTGAAAGTGCGTGACCCTCGCTCCAACACGGATTTCACCACACAGTGACAGGAGCTGTGCCAGTCAGCGCGACTGGCCTGGAATCCTTATATCGCTGCCTACTGCCAGAAAGTAGTGTGAAGCAGGCAAAAGAGGCAAAACCAAAACCATCTCAACACGGCTCCAGCCCCCCGGGGCATCCACCCAGTGAAGGTGATTCTCTCTGAGCCACGTCCCACTGGCACAATTCACCTCCTGCAGCTCAAAATCCGCACAGTGGAGCTCAAGGTGCCGCCTCTGCAGATTCCCTACTCTGGTGATCCTCCCAACAGTGTACCACAGCAGTGCTGGGCAACGCGACTGGCAGAGTGCACCCAGTGCACTATATTCCCTCCTCAAAGGCAAGGTGCCGCTCGGTAGCTGACAGAGCGTCGGTTGCGATGCACACCCAGTGGGGCGCCCAGCGACGGCAATCAGAGCTTCCAAAGATTTGGAGCGTGGCCAGTGCTTAAAGAATACGCTCAATAGAAGTCTCCGGCAGAAGGGAAGGGGTTCAGGTATTTGATATATTACTCCCCACTGCCAGCAGTCCTCTAGTCACGTCTTGTAAAATGCGCAACACTCTTAGAACATGCGCTTCCCAAGATTTAAGAGGAAACTCTCCTCATAGTACTCACAGTACCGTCGCAGAACACCATCGAACATCCTTCAAAAGCGTGTTGAGGTCCCTTTCTCTTGTACTTCCCTGCTCTGAGATCCCATCCTCGTAGTCGCCAGTGTGAAATCGTAGTTGGTGTTCCTCACTGTAAATGGAACCACAGGAAACGCAGGAGTACAAAAAGATGAAGTTTATTTCACGATAAAGCCACAGCTGTCGTCCTGAACCCTTCTGTCACACTCCGCGCAGGGAGATCAGCTCAGAACGTTCGCCACCGTGACATTCTACAGCATTGTCACGGTGGTGTAAACCATTGCAAACGCAGGGGAGGGAGTGAGTGGCAAGACCAGGGTTCCCCCCAAAGCAGAGGATACCACACCATTGCCTTCCAGATCTCCAGCTAGAAAAAGGAGGGTTAGTGGTGCATCATCTTCTTCTTCAAGCCCCCCCTTCTGATGATCTAGACACCACTTGGATCCCGCCTCAGTCTGAGAGTGAGACATGCCACAATATGACTCAGACAAGGCTAGGGAAAAGGAAGGTTCCAGAAAGCCTCAGAGTTATGGAGGAAGATGAAGAAGAGGAGGAAGACTACGAGCCAGTCATCATGGATGTTAGCCCAGCCCCAGTGAAGACCGACGTTACCCCATCCCAACTTACCTGGGGGGATGTGGCAGTGGCACCACATATCCAACCACCGCCAGCTGCCATATTTCCAAAGTCCCGGCAGCAACCTACATCCATAACCACCTCAGTAGAAGCAGGTACTGCAGAAAGTAAAACGTGAAAACACCCACCTACCGCCAGTTCATCAGACATTGGCAGTGGCACCAGCATCAGAAAGTTGAGCTCTCCAGTTTGGGACTTCTTTTCGGTTAACCAGAAGGAGGTGAACATTGCCATATGCTCACTTTGCGGAGCAAGTGTTAGTTGGGGTAAGCTTGTTAGAAACTATGGTACAGGGGCCAAACAACCCATTGAGAAAGCACCATACGATCCGTTGGGAGGCGCACCTTAGCGGCCTAAAAACTGCAAGTGTTGTTGGTGAAGGAGGCGAAAGCCGGCTGAGCAGGGAATCCGAATCGGATCCGATGACGGTGGAAAGTGAAGAAGAGGAAGACATCTTCATTATGCAAGGCAGCCCTCTCCCCAGCAGTGACGTAGTATAGCCCACATCAGCAACATCGCAATGGCACAAGACTCAGTTTGAGACACCAAGGCAACAGAGGACAATGACTTCCCTGCTGGAAAGCACATTGAGCCTACCACTGCTTGCTCTCAAGAAGTCACCTGCATCAGTGACATCAGGAAAGAAAATCAAAACAGGCTACTATTTCTGCCATGTTTAGGCCAGAGGGGCAGTATGAACGCAACCACTCAACGGCACGTTTGTACAACGCGAAGCTGGGTAAAATGTTAGCGCTGGACCTTCTTCCTTTTTCTTTTGTTGAAGGGGTGGGTTTTCTTGAATTTGTGGCAGCCATCTGCCCAAAATGGAAGGTTCCCAGCCAGTCCTATTTTGCCAGAGTTGCTGTTCCAGCCTTACAACACAATGTGCTTGAATTGCTTGGACAAGCTTTGCAGCAGAGTGCTGTCCACAGTATCCACCTGATAACAGACATGTGGACCAGTTGCCAAGCGACTGATTTCAAGTGCATCACTGCACACTAGATCTGTTTTGTGGGGGCTAGAGAAAAAAATATCTGCAGGTGTTGACACTGCTGAGATTTTTAATGCTGCTCGGAAGCCTGCGACAGTAGCGATGTTCACAGTGAAGAAATCCCATACAGCTGCAAACATTTTGGAAGACTTTAACAACAAGGTCTTTGAATGGCTGCGACCAAGAGGGCTTAAGATTGGATTTGTTGCCACAGACATTGGCAGTAATATAGTTAAGGCCATGGCCTATGGTGGTTATTTCAGGGTCCTCTGTTTGGCGCACTGCATCAACATCATTGTACAGGACTTTCTCAAAAAAGAAGACCAAGTAAGCAACTTACTGTCCACTTGTAGAAGAATCTGCACTCGTTTTAGCCATTCATTTAAAGCCTGGAGACAGCTGAGGGTCAAATCAGCATGATAATAAAATGCCTGTTAAAGCACTCATACAGGAGGTGCCAACACGCTGGAACTCCACTTATTAAATGCATGAACGCCTGTTTGAGCAGTACAGACCTATCAATGAATGTCATGCAAAGAGGTGATGCAACTGTGAAAGGCATGATTATTGAGATGGACCAATGGGGCCTAGTCAAATGCCTGATGGAGATTCTGCTTCCTTTTGAGTTCTTCAAACGGGAAGTCAGCAAAGAGGACAGTATCATGGGTCAAGCTATCCTGTTGTTGCACATGCTACAGGAACAGCTAAAGGAGGTGTCTGCAATGTACACAGGTGTGGAGGGAAACAAAAGATGTGTATGACTTGGTGGAGAGCTTAATCCTTCTCTTGTCTGCTAATACAAGGGCGCAAAGAGACATTATCTACATCTGTGCCACAATTCTTGATCCACGGTACAAACCATTACTGTCCACTTTCATTCCTTTTTCAGAAGGGGATGTTAGAAAATAGAAAACATGGATAGCTGAGCAAGGCAGTGAGCTAGAAAAAAAACAGCGGGGAATTAGAGGTCCACTGCTCCAGGGCACAAGTTCTTTGGGGCAGCCTTCAACTTCAGAGCCTGAGGGCAATGCTGTTGGCTCAACGCAGCCAAAACCAAAAACAACAACAATGACAAGACAAGGAGCATCAGCCCCCAAATCTATTGTTTCTACTGGCAGGGCTTAAGTTCAGTGCAGAGGCGAAGGCAAAAGAGGTCAAGCAAAGTGGAGCACCAGCAATGAACATTGAGCGAATGGTCCAGGCCTATCTGGATGACGCAATAGAGGTCTACCTTGATTAAAACCCATTGGTGTATTGGTATGAGAAGAGGCTCCAATGGCCAGTGCCCACAGTCTAGCGATAAACTATCTGGCTTGCCCTGTCCCCAATGTCTCCGCTGAGCGTGTTTTCTGTGCTGCTGGTGCCATTGTCACAGTGAGAAGGACCAGTCTCTCGCCCCAAAACATGGAGAGATTAACCATGATCAAAATGAACCAGCTTTTTACACCATACCTGAAGTACCACCAGAGGAAGATGACAGCGACTCAGGTCATGGAAGTAGGGTGTTAGATGACCTACTTCTGGGTGAACCACCAGAGTTTGAGGATGAGTTCTACTTCTCTGACTACTAGGCTTTCTTTCTTTGACGCCCTCCCAAAACAAATGTAGCTAGAGAACATTATTTACTTGATTATTTGTGTGTGTCCGGTTGCCAATTCATCACAACCGTCTTACTCTTAGACACAATTTATTGCCGGATTGGAATTGCAACTGTGTGCAGTGAAGAAGTTCAGACCAACTCGCCCTCCAAAGCCAGACATTGGACAGAGAATACAAACAAATGTGTGCCTGCCTCCAACCCTGGGCCGTGGCCCGTGACTATCCTTTCCTACCCTAAAGGGACTGCCCCACTTATGACATTATTATAATTCAATTTACACTGGCAGTTCTCTGCTTTGCAAACAAATGGAGGATTTGCATTTTGCAATGTACCACAAATCGATCACGGTGAGCACACCGGAAGAACAGGTAAATGCTAACATGCATTGCACGCTGAGTTGTTTGTTGTGATGTGTACTTGTTGTGATATGTCATCATCATATGTGTTGAGACTGAGAAGAGATGATTCATGTGGTGGCAGGCAGTGTGAGACTGGGTGTTTGTTTGTTACCCTTAATGCGTTAGTGATGATTGAGATTTGAGATTCACAATGTTGGTGGCCTAAGTACAGATGGCTGATAAATAATTTTTCCTCTGAAGGCTATGTTTTTCCTTTCCCTTTGAGAGCTAGGATAGTGAGATTTCTTTACCGGGTCCACTCCACACAGTCCACCCTGCTTTGTTTTTTATTGTTTTATGCTTTATACTCCTCAAAGACTCAGACCCGACCAGTCCCTTAGATAATGCAAAGTTTGCAAACACAAATCTAGTCTACACAAAAAGTGACTCAATCTTTCTCTTCTTGTTGTTCCATAACAACATTGTACTACTACAGGCCGATCTATTCTGGAATCTGGAGTTTGGACACTGTTGGTACGGAGTTGGACACCATACTCAAGGTCAGATTCAGGAGGATCAGAGATGATGTAATGACTCAGGCAGTGGTCGTGACTACTTCGAGAAGTGCCACCAGAAGATGGAAGTTTTCAGATTCACTGAAACCAACTGATTTGGATGATGATGATGACTTTGAAGTGACCTAAAGGTAAACAACACCAGACCTACACAAGTCTGTATAGTGGTGGTGGTGAGTGGTGTGTCTGACAGTGGTGCGTTGATTTTTTACTTGATTGGGAAAATGCTATGTTGCTGGGTGTGTGTGTGCTCAGTGCTGTCAAGATCAAATTCGAAGCTAATCAGTGGTTGGGTGGGGTGCATGTTGCCGGAAACAGACATATAGCCATGCTGCCTCTGAGTCTTCTTGTTGCACTCCTTATACAGTTTAACTTTTCTCCTTGATTCTTCAATATAATTTTTGCTTTTCAAAATACAGGCCCTTTACCCTGCGCCATACTGGAAAAACGATGTAATATATTCACACTTACCTTACCAAACTGCATCCGCCAGGCACCCAAGATTGACGGACAGTTCAAGAGGAATGCAGATGCAGCTCCCAATTTGGCAATACAGTGTCTTTTTTTCTCTTTAATCATTAGAACTGTGTGTGTTGTTTACGCTTGTTTTACTTTACTCCTACAGATATTTTAATTTTATTTGCTATCTTTCAACAGTACGGTACAACAGAACTTAATGTAAAGTAGCTTGTGTCTCTCTGGGGACAAGCGGACAATTTGATTTGGTTTACCTGTACTAGTACTTATCATCGTGCATGCATTTCTTTTTCCGCCCATAAACGATTTATGATGGTTGGCTGCCCAGATGAATGTTGTCCTTGTGTAGTGTTTTTCTTTGTCAAACCTTTCCCTCAATTCTCCCTTCCCATGCATTCATCGATCCATAACCATCTTCCCCCGGGCTGTGTGATTTATTGAGGTGTGACTAAATTAAATTTACACCATTAATTGATCACACACTTGGTGGGGCGGACGTGGTGAAAGCAACACCAACTCAAGATAGGGAGAGGATCTTCTTCTGCTCTAAGTATAGCCCACACTGGCAATATTATCCACCCATGCACATTATTCGATATTTTTTTGTTTCAGAGGAACATAATTCATAATTACCAGCATCATCATCCTTCCAGCACAAAGGTTAAGCTTGTCCATTCATAGCTCGAGTTGACTTCAGTTTGTAACTTTTCCTAGTTCACCATTCTGATTATTTATTTTACTTTAGCATTGCTTATCATGTTTTCTCCCTTAGCAGTCTTCTTCTTGTGTACTACTAGTCATATTCTAGTCTCCCTCTGGTGACTGTCTCATTTTTTTTTGCAAAGCTTGCATATAAAACAGCATTAACTCAGTTTTTATTTCAATATAATTGGTTCCTTGCGATAAATATTCCTCAGCCTACAGTTTGAGTTCGGCTAGGAGGGAGTGGAACCTCGATTCTGGATCTGGTGCTTTCATGAGTCTGATAGCATGCTGCTTCTGTCTACTACCACCACCATGGCACCATGGGAAACCATGCAGCCATCGCTTTGCCTAATCACAGGTAAGAGAAGAACTGTGGGGGATTCATTGTTGAGCTACAATAATCTATATACTATGGAAATTCACACATCCACACCCCATCCTTAGGGGTTAATATGGTTGTAGACTGCAGAGACTAGGAGGAGAGAGTAGTAGGAAGAGTGTTAGGGTACCGCATAACTATCTGTTGGTGTGTTACACTATCAGCAGATTTTAAAAATTGGCTGCAGGCCTGTGGCATAGGAAATAGTGTGAAGTAAAAGAGTAACCCCCAAAAAAAGATTTAAATCATATGTGCAACTATGAAAAATGTATTTCCCTAACCAATATAAACTAGAAAACCCACAACACCCGGCCTAGCACTCTCCCTAACCCCAACCAATGTCCAAAGTAAAGAATGTCCAAACAATTGTCCAAACAATTGTCCATAAATAAATATGCAGAAAAAAACAAGCTTTCCTTTCCTCAATTCCCACATTCTCACCTTCTCCCCAACAAGTCTCACCCACCAAACAAAAGATTAAAAAAACAGGAGAGACCTTATATGGGCTAGGAGCTTCCTCTCCAGTCGGTTGAAACGCTCCTCTATCCTGTCTTTCAGCCGCACCATCCTCTGGAGCATGCGGCGCTGAAAAGCTCTATAGAGTCTATAGGGGGGGAGCAGCAGTGGTTTAATGGGGGCGGACGGCCACCTGACCATGGTGCCCTACTATCGGAGGCTCTGGGGCTTGGCAAGGGCCCGGGGCTTTGGAGGCGGCAGCTGCTGCCGCCTCTTCCTCGGCCACCAGCCGCTGATACTCTGTCCTGATGACCTCCAGCTTCCTTTGCCGGGTTCTGGCTGCTACCTCCTGCCTGTTGGGTTGTGAAGATGATGGATTGGCAGGAGTAGCTATATCAAGAAAGAAAAAAGACAAAATGTAACCAATACTTTTAGCAAAACAGTAACACATAAAATTATATAGTGGCACAGTAGCACTAGCAGTACATAACCTTTGCTGGTAGCCTCGATCCCTCTGCCCATGCTCTGTTAAATCAAATGCTCAATTACACTTTCACCCTGACTACAACAAGGCAGATGAATAGTTACTAATATATGAATGCTGTAAGGCACGACATGAGGTACTACTATTGTAACCATGCAGCCGATAGGCCACCCATGGCTGACTCTGGGGAAATGCCATGGGTAAGGAGTGGGCCTTGGAGGAAGGCGATTGATGACGATGGGTGGGTAGGGGTACATAATATATGTTGTGCTTGAAAACTACTGTGAGTCAAGGGAGTAGTCTGAAATAAACCTCACTCAGGGAGTAGTCTGAAATACAACCTCGCTCAAACCTTTGAATCAAAAACCTTGATTAAAAAAACATGTCTTGTTTACTCTTCTTCCCAGGGATTTTTCCATTACTCATTGCATTTTTCCTCTAGCATTATTTGTATTCTTCACGCTTGGCTTTGCTACTCAGTCAACGTTTAAGTTTTACATTCTCTTCATACAGTCTTCACCTATGAATACTAGTACCATCACTCCATCCAAAGAGGGCTATCATTCTCAACAAACCTTTCACCAACATACATTTGTCATTTTAACCACCCATGCGTCCCTGCTTTGACCCATCAAACCGCCTGAAGGAAGGAGGATTCCTTTCACCCATACGCTTTCACCTACCCAGGCAGGCATCATTTCTTTCCCCTTTGACCCATCCTTCACCCACCCATGCATGCATCCTATCCCACGCATCCTTCTCTGCCAGTCATATTACATTTCACCCATCCTTCCTCCTTCCATCCTTCTTTCCATTTCCCATAAACCCATCAAGGTCTGACTCTTCTTCATGAAACTTTCACTGCGGAGTTGAAGATAGAAGAGGCCATTAGTTACTCAGCTCCCGCTGTGTATGCTAATGCTAAGTAAAGAGGGTTGTCTTCAACTGTTCACAACTTAGGGCCATTACGATGTCAGTCAGAAAGGCTCCGAACGGCATTTGGATTTTCCTAATCTGAGTCAGAACCCATGTTTCCGACTGACTCGGAAACATTTCCAACCGACTGATTACAATGATAGGTAACTGTTCGGTCTGTCCGACTCGGTTCCAACTGGCATTTGGAGACTCCGAGTCGGTTGGAGCCGAATCGTACAGCTCTATGGATCGCGTTTCTGATCGACGTATTACAATGTTGGATTCGGGCAGCCTTTCCGACTTGGTTTGTCCAGAACGGCTGTCGGAAACCGACTTTGGGAGCCCTTAGCAGGCCCCCTTCACCCGGAGGCCTCCGGTTGGGCCCCGTGGGGGTACCCATGGGACCCCTCTTTGCAACCATGCCCAGTGTGGCAGGCACCATGGGGTGCCCCCCACAGGGTGCAAGGTTTTCCGCAACCACCCCTTTCTTCAATGGGAGCCTGTGTTGTCGGTCGGAACACAGGCTCCCATTGAGGTCAATGGGAGTCCGACCGAACGGTGTTCGGAAACATCGTAATCGGTCAGTCGGACTCCCCGAACCTGAGTCGTTCAGAAAGGATTCCGACAAGGAGTCAGTCGGTATGCTTTCTGACTGACATTGTAATGAGGCCCTTAGTTTCATTCTCAACAGTACAAAGTACACCCTTGCAGCGAGTATATAAATTGTCAATAAGCAAGCAATATGACTTACCACCACCCGCCACTGACGCTGGCTGACCCCCTGCAGCTTCCGCATCTGCTCCCTGGATGGCACTGCCATCCCCGCTAGCCCCAGCACTGGTTGTTGGTTTGGCTAGTAAAAACATTACACATTTTTTAGATGCCATATGCCTCCCCCTATTTATTTTTTACGTAGCAAAATTGAAAATACATACACCCCACACATCACTAGCAATTCGGGTACAGACAGTATGTCCTATCAAAATTAATAAAATATCCAGTTGGGCATTTTGTTGGTGGCAATTTTTGCAAAGCCCCTCAATAAAACAACCTATAAAGGACTGAACTGAGTGGCTACAGCTAATGGTGAATCTGAGTTTTTGAAAAAAATTTAGAGTGGCCAACTGGGCGGACAATCAGACATAAGGTCTTCTTGGTTGGCAAATGTAATGGTGCTGTCCTCCTCCTCATACTTCCTTCCAGCCATGGTGCACGGTAATCAGTTCACCATCAACTGCTGCTAATAATACTAGGCCTAGATAAGAAGACACAACTTTGGGGTGCCAACGTGACCATGGCCCCTCTCGTTTTACTGATTGAGCATGAGAAAGTAAAAGAAAGCCTTCTCATCTCAACAAACATGCGTAGAATACCTTACTTGGGCAAGCATTATGAATGGCAAAGTAGTAGTACTAGTACAGTAGTAAGGACCAAAGGGTTCTCTGAGTCTTACTGTACCACCACTGGGCAGTCCACAAAACATATATGGGGAGAGGGAAAGCTCACTGAAAAACCAGAAGAAAGGAAGTTACAAAATAGTACAGACAGGCAGTTTGAGGTAAAAAACAGACACTAGAAGTATAAAATAACTTAGTAAATAGGATAATGCAGGGATGACAAGATTTTTTAAACTGATAGATTAAGAGGATTTTGAAAAAAAAAAAATTAGGAAACAGGTAGAAAATAGTTCAAATTAAGGAGCAGTAAAAGTTAGGGAAATATATTAACAACAGGAGAACTTACTGGGGCCAGCAGAGCCATCGGCCTAGGAGCGTTGTTCCTGGGAGGCACCACCAGCCCCCTCACCCGCCTCCGACGACCTCGGATGCTGATGTAAGACATGAAGAGACAAGAAATAATTGGTGGTACATAAATAATCTCTCCAAAAAGATTTTTGGACAGGAAACGGCAATTGCAATGACATTGAACTTTCCTAAATCATATCGACTAGTAGTAGACTAGTATCGTGGTCCGTCCTATCTATTCCACATTTGCTAAACCTACCTAGCCCGCCTATTCCAAAGACTTTGGAATAATTACAACAAATGATATTTGCTTCTAAGTTACGATCTCATTCACAATTATTCTTAAACCCCTTTGATGGGCCATTTCACTAAGTCTGCATTTTGTCTTTAAATGCAAGCATACACCAAATTGGTTGGTTGCTTGTCACTGTACGAGCACCAAAAGAGGTTCTAAGAACTGAAGTGAGAGGACGCGCGCCACTAACTTACTAATACTAACTACCACTATCTTAGTGATAGGACAAAGAAAAGCAGTCTCTCTCTAGTCTGCATTACTTAAGTTCTTACATAATCAGCCCAAGCGAGAGCAAAGTTGCAAACAAGTACGATTAGGTAGTGTTGAGCACCTGCCTAGAAGAATAACGATCCCATAATATAAGATTTGTAAAGGTAACTTACCTGCATGTGAGCAGCATGCTTGCTATTTGGGAAAAAAATATTTTGCAATAACATATAACACACATGTAATAATAATTATAATAATTAGCTACTCACCAAGCCCTGCGACCTCAACCCACAGCAGGTCCAGCAGGTCCTGCTCCGGGTTCAGGATGTCAGACTGCTAGTGCGTCAGCTGATTGTGGGTGCTCCGGACCCAGGGCAGCAATACACTGCCCGGCTCACCCTCGCCCACTGCTGCTGGCGCTCCCGGAGCCTGGTCCAAGGCCTGCCACCTGCTGCCAGGCTGGAGGGGAGGTGGCGCTGCACAAAAAAAAACAACGCTACGCCTCCACCTCTGAAAACAAGGCCCGGGGCTGCACCCCTTCCGGGCTCTTCTTTGTCCCCTTCTTAGTGGCACAGGTCTCTGCCATGATGCTGGGGAGGGGCGGAAAATAAAATGTAGAAAGTATTAAAAAATTAAGGGAGAAGAAGGAAGGAAGTAAAAAAAATTAGGAAGGAAGTAGAGAGAAAATCTGTACAAAACTGACCAAAAAACACACAAAAAGTAGAAAAAAACGCTAAGGGGCCGATTCCGATCTCGGTCGGTAGGGCTCCGAATAGGATTCGGCTTTACCGGATCCGATTCGGAGCCCTGTTTCCGACCGAACCGTACGCGGGTCCGGCCGAGCGAGTACGATGCGAGTCGCCGACCGACTCGTCCGGGCGACCCGACCGCTCCGACCGACTCGTACCCGGATCGTACCGCTCCGACCGACTCGGTCGGACCACGATTCGCACCGCGCAATGGAGACGTTTTCCGGCCGGGTAAGTACGATGCGCACCTCGACCGCTCCGACCGACTCGCGCCGTCCGACTCGAACTCGCTGTCGGAGCCGTACTTTGGGGGTCCGTGTCGGACCCCCTGTCACGCGTACCCGTGCGAGGCGCACACAGGGGGACCCATGGGTCCCCTCTACCTGTGCGTGTACGCCGCGAGCGCTCGCGGCGTACTCGCTGTAGAGGGCGCCCTTGTCCGCCTCGCACCCATTGAGGCAATGGGAGCCCGCGTACGCGTTGTACGACCGGCTCCCATTGAGTTCAATGGGAGTCCGACCGACTCGTGTCCGGTGGCATACGAATGCATCGGACTCGTTCGGTCGGACTGCACGGGTCCGATTCGGTCGGAAATCTCTCCGGGTCCGGCTCGGTCGGAGAGATTTCCGGCCCGAATCGGAATCGACCCCTAAGTATACACTTAACAAGACCAAGGGAAAGATAATAAAAAAGATCAGAAAAAAAGTTTTGTGAAAGAAGAATTGAAAAGATTTAGGGAGGATTCAAAAAGTTGGCCCCAGCACCATAACAGAGAAGAAAACAAGATGGCCGTGCCAATGTACGACCGCGTTGGGCATTTTGTGCGATATTTCTCCCGAACATGCAATTTGCGTTGCCGTACAGCTGAAACTTCACTTGAGCGTGCGGGATAAGCAACTCCGCCTGCTCGCAGAACTCTGTGTAGCGCGGCAGAGTTTTTTTTACCGCTTTGCGGAGTTCCGCGTAGCGCTGTTACGCGAACTCTGCCCAGGCTTAGTCCAGAAGGATCCGGCCTATGATTTTAACCTCCATATCCACCAGAGAAATAGGCGGATAACAGGCTGGGTCCATTCTACTCTCTTTTAAATATGGGGACAATCACAGAATGGCACCAGCTACTTGGTAGCGGCCCATGAATGGCCCATGAATGGTCGTATTAATATGTTGTGTCAGTAACGGTGCCCACAGATCTACAAGGGACTTATACAGGTCCCTGGGCACCCCGTCTCATCCAGAAGCCTTACCCCGTACCGACTAGCTTTTTTAACTTACTCCAACACAAGAATAATCCACATGAAATTCTGACCTTCAGTTGCTTCATATCCTCGATGTCATATATATAGCCCCAAAGTGGTCCTTCCAAGCCTGAGAGGGAATACTCAGGGGCTGAACTGATAACTGCTCTGGATGGAACAAAGGATGGTTCACAACCCTCCAAAAGGCCACACTAACCCGAAAAGCACACACCAGCAGGTCGTCCCACATCTTTTTTTAAAATTGCTCTTCCATTCATTACACACCAAATGATAAGTGGCCCTGGCCTTCCTCATCTCATCCTGTTTGCGGGATAGCTTTTGCAGGGCCACCATCAATTCTCCATGGTCCCGTTAGCATTTCTTATCAAACTACTTATAAGGTTGTAGGGGTGCCACAACCCCCAACAAGGAAAGAGCAGCTTTTATACACACACAGAGGCTGGAGAACTCTGTCAAGATGCTTGCATCTGTAGCTTCCTCATTAAAGCAAAGTTGGAATTCAGAATGACAGGTGGATAACAAGTTGCAATTAAAATTAACAGGTATAAGATTGTCCCTTTTTAAACTTCGTCCCTGATCTTTTAAACTAACTGATTCTTTATATGGACTCCCCCTTGCGTAATTACCTGGCACCACCAAAAAGTGGGCAAGAGGGGGTTATGTTCACTACGAGTGCCCCCGCCACTTTAAAGTTGATAAGGGTGGAGAAAAGGCATGCTGAGACAAAAATATACTCAAAATTAGATCTGGACCCTGCCCCCTTAAATGTGGGTGTCCGCTCATCAGAATGATCTTCCCCCCTGTTGAACAAGTTAACTAGGTTAAAGTCTGAAATCAGGTTATTTAACATTCCCCCATGCAGTGAGTTTGAGATGCACTTGATTGTTACTAAAAAAATAACTCCTAATCTGTGCAAGGATGCAAATTAAAATCACCCATCAACATCAACACCGTAAAACTGGGAGTCCGATGAGTAAAATCATCCAAAAACCTTATAAGATCCCTGATAACATCATACTCCTCCCTGATTGAGATATAAACATTGCCAGTTAAAACTCTAAGCAAATTTGAAAAAGTCAGGAAGATTCCAGGTATATAAGGCGAATTGGATACAATCCTCTCCAGTTCACAGTTTAGACATAGTTTTTTAAACATCGCCAACCCCTTTTTAGGCCTACCATGAGTGGAATGAGTGGCAATAGAAACAAACATGGCATAATCATCTATATGCAGAATTCCATCTGTATCCCACGTCTCCTTTGAGCTGATGATATCAAAAGGTACTTTACATTTGAAACCACTCATCATTACCTAGTTTCCCAAGGACCCCCGCAATATTCCAACTAATCACCTTAAGAGTATGGGGAGGGCTTAAGATGTTAGAGGCAACAGGGTTACCTGACCCAGGAACGAGCCAGTCTTGAGCATTTAGCCCACTTAATGATTCAAAGTGATTGCTAAGTGTTAGACCTGGCATCATTTGCGCGGGTCTCCCTTCCTCTTTTCGCTTCTGACCTTTTATGTTGGCTGGATTTAGATGCTCTGGGCACTGTGCCACTGCCAATCAGTGACACAGCGCGAATGCTCCCTGTGTAAAGATAACTGTATGAATTGGGATAATCATAATTGGCTCGTTTGGTTTACCTGTCAGTCCCTAGTATCAGTGCACTGTGTGTGCCCAGGGCTGGTAGACCAAACACTGCTGGTGGGCCGGCAGCGCTGATTTGCGCTACCCACCGAAGCAGCTTTTAAAGTATGTCTGTGTAGCATGTTCTAATAGCGAGTTACCCTCCATTTCACTGTTTACTATTGCGAGGCCACCCGTTCTCATAGGCCAGAATGTGCAGGCTGAGTATTACATGCCTTAATCCTACCTGCCCCCAGGAACCTGATAGGAACGTCGAATTTGATATGTTTAAGCTCAGAACATTGAGCTGCATCTTGTAGTAAGGATTATTAGCGTAGCCCGTGTTCGAAAATGCCTCTACTAGAAACGAGGTATTTTCTGGCCTGACGCTTTCCTGTAGGCATTTGCTAGCGTGTGTATTGACCGTCTGGTTTTGGAGCGGCAGGGCCAGCTGGGTCAGACCTGGCTGGAGAGAGAGATCGGCATTTATAGTATGGGGAGGGGTGAGTCTTTGATCCGAGCAGGGCCGTGCCTGGCAAGGTGAATGATGGCTCCATCTCCCACTGGGCGTCTGATAGCAGACCCCCAGATTCGTAAAGGGCAGGATGTCGCCTCGTAAACCAAGTGCTCCCCGACCCCACCGAACTGGTTCTGGCTGGATGCAGTGATTTGTGACTGCAGAGAACAAAGACTTTTTAGGTATAAAACGCTGTGCTGAAACCTGTTTCAGGTGTGTTCCTTCTGGATGTCAAGACGAAACTCTGTCCGAGCGGAAACTTTCACCAAACTTGCTGAAGAAACTACCCAAGGGCCTGAATTGAGAGCGCCTCCTGCTGAAGTCTCAGGGACATTAGACTTCACCCCGTCAGCCGCCCGAATTCCCTTGCTAGGAATTCTACTTGCAGGTGAGGCCTCCGTCGAGTAATCCGGAACCTCTAGTCCTACTGTGAGGAACGCGGACTGGTAATCCTTGTGAACTCTGTGTGTGGGTCGCCGCAGCTAAGTGAGAGCTGCCGCCGCTGAGTGCCCGCCTTAATTTGAGTCTTCAGAACCTTCGCTGAAAGTGTGTGGGCCGCCGCAGCTAAGAGGAGCTGCCGCCGCTGAGTGCCCGCCTTAATTTGAATCTTCAGAACCTTCGCTGAAACTGTGTGGGCCGCCGCAGCTAAAGAGAGCTGCCGCCGCTGAGTGCCCGCCTCAATTTGAATCTTCAGAACCTTCGCTGAAACTGTGTGGGCCGCCGCAGCTAAGAGAGAGCTGCCGCCGCTGAGTGCCCGCCTTATTTTGAATCCTCAGAACCTTCGCTGAAACTGTGTGGGCTGCCGCAGCTAAGAGAGAGCTGCCGCTGCTGAGTGCCCGCCTTATTTTGAATCCTCAGAACCTTCGCTGAAACCCTGTGGGCCGCTGCAGCTAAGAGAGCTGCCGCCGCTGGATGCCCGCACTTGTGTTAATTGTGCAACGTCGTGGATTGTCCTTTGAGCCGCCGAAGCTAAGAGAGAGCTGCCGCCGCTGAGTGCTCGCACCCTTGCTAACTTTGCATCACCGAGATTTGTCCTGTGAGCCGCCGCAGCCAAGAGAGGGCTGCCGCCGCTGAGTGCTCGCACCGTTGCTAACTTTGCATCACCGTGATTTGTCCTGTGCGCTGCCGCAGCTAAGAGAGAGCTGCCGCCGCTGAGTGCTCGCACCCCTGCTAACTTTGCATCATCGTGATTTGTCCTGTGAGCTGCTGCAGCTAAGAGAGAGCTGCCGCCGCTGAGTGCTCGCACCCCTGCTAACCTTGCATCATCGTGATTTGTCCTGTTAGCCGCCGCAGCCAAGAGAGAGCTGCTGCCGCGGAGGGCTCGCACCTTTGCTAACTTTGCATCATTGGGATTTGTCCTGTGGGTCGCCGCAGCTAAGAGAGAGCTGCTGCCGCTGAGGGCCCACGTCTTTGTCAACCTTGCACCATCGTGAATCGTCCCGTGGGCCGCCGCAGCTAGGAGAGCGCTGCTGCTGCCGCGAGCCCACCACGGAGCGGCACGACGAGAGTCATCGCCACCACCAGCCCAGGCCGCCGCAGCCGCGTGCTGCTGCCGCTAAGGGCCCGCCTGTCCCGGAGTGCCCGAATCGTTGCGAGTGCACTTTGCGGACCACTGCCATCGAGAACTGTGGTCGCTGGGAGTCCGCCTGTCACCGTCTCCGCTTCTTCGAGAAGCTACGTACTGTGTCCCCGTCCAACGGCAGGTATCTGGTGCGCAACGGGTCGCGTAGACCCAGGCCTTGAACTCAGTCAGTGCCACGTTCTGGTGAATACGTATTGCCCTTTTTAAGTCCCTACTGATTTACATGCATGGTGACTGGTTAAAACGCTTTTGAGAGTCTCGTACTAAACCTTAGATAAAGATGCTATTTTTTCCTATACCTACTTGAGTTGTGTACTTTTGTGGTGTCGTTACTGCCTTATTGTGCACGGTCATAAATGCTTCACACACTGCCTCTGAGATAGGCCTAACTGCTCGTGCTACGTTACCACAGGGTTGAGCAGGGGTTATCAAAGGGGGTAGCCCACTTGCCCTGACTTAGGAAGAAGGGTCCCTATTTGGACATTGGCGCCAGCCATTGCCAACTAGAGACCCCCATTTCTAACATTGGCGGTCAGCGGTGAGGATCAGGACTTGCATTTATGATCCACGTACAATAACTGGTAGACACCACTAGTGAGTACAGACCAAAGCGCACACACGCGTGATTTTTTTTCTCTCTCCGAATTTTTTTTTAGTTGGTTGTTTTAGTATTGAATTGTTGATCACCGCCATGAGTACTGCTAATATGGGAAGGCCAACCTCCAATGCTTCGGAGGATCTCGCCTTTGAGGAGGAAAGATTAGATACCTATACTGCCAAACAGCTGAAGTCATTTTGTAGGCAATTCGCAGTCCCCGTTATAGGTCACTCTAGGAAAGAGGAGTACCACAAGGCGCTGAAGGCCTGGTGGGAAGCGAGAGAGTCCGCTGGGGATGAGGAAGAGAATGCTGGAGGGCAGCAGGATGATGCAGTAGAGGTGGGGGGAGATAGAACACCCTCCAATCCAGGTACTAGTGTATCCCAAAGGAGCCTGACCCCAGAAGAGCTGGAGGACAGGGAGAGAGATAGGAGGCATAGTTTGGAGATGGCTAAGTTGGAAGGTCAGAAGGCCCTTGAGAGTAAGAAGTTAGACATTGAGAAGAATCGATTGTCATTTGAACTTGAGGAAATGAGAATGGAACATGAGAGAATGTTGAGGGAGATAGAGATCAGGGCGAGGAGTGTCCCAGTCTCCCCCTCTGGTGGCAGCATACCTTTAGTAACTCCTGAGAGTAGAGTTTATATTCCTAAGGATGTCATTAAGGATTTTCACAAGAGTGAGGACATAGGGCAATGGTTTGCCGCATATGAGATAGCAATGGTGTCCCACCGGGTCCCTGAGCAGGATTGGGGAGCGGGATTGTGGGGGCTCTTTGTGAGTGATGGTAGGGATACCCTGTTGGACCTGCCTGAGGAGAGCAGGATGGTGTATGTCCATATGAAAGAAGCTTTGTTGACCCGTTATGGTTTGACCCCGGAAATGTACAGGCAGAGGTTTAGGACCTGTAAGA
The DNA here is from genome assembly GCA_963921515.1 of Calotriton arnoldi. NCBI lineage: Eukaryota > Metazoa > Chordata > Amphibia > Caudata > Salamandridae > Calotriton > Calotriton arnoldi. The sequence goes on from CAWUFW010005693.1 coordinate 1,005,200, forward strand.
AGTTAGAGGGTACCACGTGGGTTGAATATGTGTCTTTTTTCTGCAGAGCAATGGATCGCAGGGTAAAAGGTAGCAAAGTGGAAACTTTAGAGCAATTATATGATTTGTTTGCTTGGGAGCATTTGTCTAGTAACTGTTTTCCAGAGCTACGCCAGCACCTGATTGATAGCAAGCTGACTAACCCTAGGAAGCTTGCTGAAGAGGCGGACCGCTGGGTGAGCACCCGGGTCCGCAAAGGTTTTGTGGGAGACTTCGCCAGAGGTGGGCAGGGTCGCCAGCAGAAAAGTGGGGGGGACAAGGGTAAACAGAGGGAGTTCCAGAGGGGGCCCCAAAGTAATTCCCAAGGGAACCAAGCCGTGGTGTCCCAGCCTCCCCCTGAGAAGAAGCCAGTGTCCCTGACAGGTAGGCCTGTTCATAGGGGGCCCCTTACTTGTTTCAAGTGTGGTCAAGTGGGCCACCGGTATTATGATCCCCAGTGTCCCCAGAGGGACCCCAATGCATCCCCTCATGCACCACCCCATGCACCAGCCCGCCAGATTGCCAGTGTAGCCCTGGGGGGGGAGGAAATGGAGGTCCAAGGTGGGTGGGATCCCGTAGAGTTAACCCTTGTCTCGCTAGGGGACTTTGAGAAGGTCCCTAACCCCACACTGCCGACCAACACTTAGAAGTACCGGCAGTGGGTGACCATCAATGGCCATAGGGTGAAGGCTCTCAGGGACACCGGAGCTAGTGTGACTGCTGTCAGCTCCCGGTTGGTGTCCAAAGAGCAAGTTGTCCCCCATGCATTCTGCCCCGTAGTGTCAGCAGACAACTCAGAGAGCCAGTGTGAAGTGGCTTAGGTTCCCTTCGAGTGGGGGGGGGTGTCACAGGAACTCTTCAAGTGGCTGTGAGGGCCGCCATGCCTGTAGACTGTCTGTTGGGCAACGATCTGGAGAACTCCCCGTGGGCTACGGTGGAGAGAAAGTCTCATTTGGAAATGTTGGGTTTGCCTGAATGGGCATGTGTGACCACTCGGTCCATGGCAGCTCAGAAGGATGTTCAGGAGGGTCTGGAGCCTGGAAGTATGGCCCAGGCCCCTGCCTCAAAGAGAAGGGGTAGGGGGCGCGGGAAACCAGCCCCCGCGGTTCCCACGGTCCCGGAGGGAGCAGACCTTGAGGGGGATGCCCTGGAACCTACAGGGGAACAAGTGGCCGAACTGGGGGACCTACCGGTGCTGACCCAATGGCAGCAGGAAGGGGGGCCCTCCAGGGAGGAATTTTGCGAGCAGCAGAGAACCTACCCTTCTCTTGAGGGGGTGCGGCGACAGGCCGCCGCCCAGGCAGCAGGTGACCAGACAGGGTCACATTGGATCTATTGGGAGAACGACCTCCTATACAGCGAGCCTAAGGTTGCTGAGCCTGGGTCAGCCCGTGTGCTGGTGGTACCCCAGCGCTTCAGGACCTTCCTACTGGGGTTGGCTCATGATGTGCCACTGGCTGGACATCTGGGGCAGACCAAGACCTTTGAGAGGCTGGTTACCCACTTCTATTGGCCCCAGATGCGCAGGAGCTCTGATGCTCACTGCAGGATGTGTGAGACTTGCCAGGCAAGTGGGAAGAGTGGGGGGAAGATTAAGGCCCCACTACAGCCCTTTCCCGTGGTGAGCACCCCATTCGAAAGAGTGGGCATTGATATTGTGGGGCCTCTGGATCCCAAGACAGCCATGGGCAACAGGTTCATCATGGTCTTGGTGGACCATGCCACCCGGTACCCTGAGGCCATCCCGCTCAGGACAGTGACGGCCCCTGTGGTGGGACGGGCACTGATGGGGATTTTCTCCTGTGTGGGATTCCCCAGAGAGGTGGTGGGAACTAACTTCATCTCCAAGTACATGAAGTCTCTGTGGGAGGAGTGTGGGATAACGTATAAGTTCACCACTCCTTACCACCCCCAGGGTAATGGGCTGGTTGAGAGATTCAACCGGACCCTTAAGGGCATGATTATGGGCCTAGGCGAGCCCATGAGGCGTAAGTGGGATGTCCTCTTGCCATGCCTGTTGTTTGCTTACCGTGAGGTGCCACAGAAGTCCTTAGGGTTCAGTCCCTTTGAGCTGCTCTATGGTCACCCGGTAAGAGTGCCTCTGAGTCTAGTCAAGGAAGGCTGGGAGCAATCTCCCAGGAAACCTCCCCAGGATGTGTTTAGTTACATGCTGGCCTTCAGGAACCAGACTCGGCGTTTCAGGAAACTTGCCGAGGCAAACCTGGAAACCAGCCAGTAAGAGATGAAACGCTGGCACGATCAGAATGCCACTCTGATCGAGTTTCAGCCTGGACAGAAGGTTTGGGTCATGGCCCCGGTGGAGCCCTGTGCGCTCCAGGATAGGTGGACCGGCCCCTTTGAGGTGGTGGAGCGCAAAAGTCCTGTTACCTACGTGGTGGACTTGCAGTCTCCCAGGAACCCCTTGCGGGTCCTGCATGTTAACCGCCTGAAGCCCCACTTTGAGAGGTCTGAAGTGGGCATGCTTCTGGCCACAGATGCTGGGATGGAGGAGGAGAGCGAGCCCCTTCCTGACCTCCTGTGTGCAGGGGAACGTGATGGGTCAGTGGAGGGTGTGGTCCTCTCCACCACACTGACCCCTGAGCAGCAGGGTGATTGTCGCCAACTGTTGGGACAATTCAGTGATCTGTTCTCCCTGGTACCTAGTGTCACTGATTGGTGTGTCCATGATGTGGACACCGGGGACAGTCCTCCCATTAAGCACAAGGCTTACCGAGTGACTGACCGGGTAAGGGCCTACATTAAGGATGAGGGTACCAAAATGTTTGCCCTTGGGGTGATTGAGTCCTCTAGCAGCCCTTGGTCCAGCCCAGTGGTCCTGGTACCAAAAGCTGCAGCGCCTGGTACCACCCCAGAACTTCGGTTCTGCGTGGACTATCGGGGCCTCAATTCAGTCACGAAGACTGACGCGCACCCCATCCCCAGAGCTGATGAGCTCATAGATCGGTTAGGGGCTGCCAAATACCTCAGCACATTTGATTTGACGTCTGGGTATTGGCAGATCGCCTTGACCGAGGGAGCAAAGGAGAGGTCAGCCTTCTCCACACCCGATGGGCACTACCAGTTCCGGGTGATGCCCTTTGGAATGAAGAATGCCCCTGCCACCTTTCAGAGGCTGGTCAACAGGGTGTTGGTTGGGCTGGAAGACTTCAGTGCCGCCTACCTGGATGACATTGCGGTGTTTAGCTCCTCTTGGGAGGACCACCTGCGCCACCTCTGGGAGGTATTGATGGCACTGCGGAAGGCAGGCCTCACAATCAAAGCCAGTAAGTGCCAGATTGGGCAGGGTTCTGTAGTGTATTTGGGGCACCAGCTGGGGAGCGGCCAGGTGGCGCCCCTTCAGCCCAAAATTGAAAATATCCTGGCGTCGGAACCCCCCCAAGACTCAGACGCAGGTGAGACCCTTCTTAGGACTCACGGGGTACTACAGGAGGTTTGTCAGAGGATATGGTAACATTGTTGCACCCTTGACTGAGCTGACTTCTAAGAAGCAGCCAAAGAAGGTAAACTGGACTGACACCTGTCAGAACGCTTTTGACGCCCTGAAGACTGCCATGTGCAGTGCACCCGTGCTTCAGGCGCCCGACTTTTCAAAGGAATTCGTTGTCCAGACAGACGCCTCAGAGCATGGTATAGGGGCTGTTCTGTCACAGATCAATGAGGAGGGACTAGACCAACCGGTAGCCTTCCTAAGCAGGAGGTTACTTCCCCGGGAACAGAGGTGAAGTGCAATTGAGCGTGAGGCATTTGCTGTGGTCTGGGCGCTGAAGAAGCTGAGGCCATATTTGTTTGGGACTCACTTCCGGGTTCAGACAGACCACAGGCCCCTTAGATGGTTGATGCATATGAGGGTGAGAATCCCAAGTTGTTGAGGTGGTCCATTTCCCTACAGGGTATGGATTTCACGGTGGAACACCGCCCTGGTACAGAGCACGCCAATGCTGACGGTCTGTCCAGGTTTTTCCGCCTTAGTGATGAGAACTCCCAAGGGAATGGTTAGTTCTCCCCACATTTCAGCTGGAGGTGACGTGTGTTAGACCTGGCATCATTGGCGCGGGTCTCCCTTCCTCTTTTCGCTTCTGACCTTTTATGTTGGCTGGATTTAGATGCTCTGGGCACTGTGCCACTGCCAATCAGTGACACAGCGCGAATGCTCCCTGTGTAAAGATAACTGTATGAATTGGGATAATCATAATTGGCTCGTTTGGTTTACCTGTCAGTCCCTAGTATCAGTCAATCAATCAATCAATCATGTCACTTATAAAGCGCACTACATACCCGCGAGGGTCTCAAGGCGCTGGGGGAAGAGGGGGGTGGTGCTGCTACTGATCGAAGAGCCAGGTCTTGAGGAGTCTTCTGAAGGCCAGTAGGTCTTGGGTCTGTCGGAGGTTGGTGGGGAGGGTGTTCCAGGTCTTGGCGGCGAGGTGGGAGAAGGATCTGCCGCCGGCGGTCGTTTTCCGGATGCGGGGGACTGTGGCGAGGGCGAGGCTGGTCGAGCGGAGCTGGCGGGTGGGGGTGTAGAAGCTGAGTCGTCTGTTGAGGTAGGCTGGTCCGGAGTTGTGGAGTGCTTTGTGTGCGTGGGTGAGGAGCTTGAAGGTTATCCTCTTGTTGACAGGGAGCCAGTGCAGGTCTCTCAGGTGGGGTGTGATGTGGCTGCGTCGGGGGATGTCGAGGATAAGACGTGCAGAGGCGTTCTGGATGCGTTGCAGCCGTCTCAGGAGCTTAGCCGTCGTTCCTGCGTAGAGGGCGTTTCCGTAGTCCAGCCTGCTGGTGACGAGGGCCTGGGTGACTGTTTTTCTTGTTTCGGTGGGGATCCACTTGAAGATCCTGCGGAGCATTCGGAGGATGTTGAAGCAGGATGAGGAAACGGCGTTGACCTGCTTAGTCATGGAGAGGGTGGGGTCGAGGATGACCCCTAGGTTGCGTACGTGGTCGGTGGGTGGCGGGGCTGTTCCCAGTGATGTTGGCCACCAGGAGTCGTCCCAGGCTGAAGGGTTGGAACCAAGGATGAGGACCTCCGTCTTGTCCGAGTTCAGCTTCAGGCGGCTGGTCCTCATCCATTCGGCGACGGCCTTCATTCCTTCGTGGAGGTGGGCTTTGGCGGTGTGAGGGTCTTTGGTGAGGAGAGGATCAGCTGGGTGTCGTCGGCGTAGGAGATGATGTTGAGGTTGTGCTGTCGGGCGACGTGGGCGAGGGGTGCCATGTAGATGTTGAACAGCGTTGGGCTGAGGGAGGAGCCTTGGGGTACGCCGCAGATGATCTTGGTGGCCTTGGATCGGAAGGGGCGAGGCGGATGCTTTGTGTTCTGCCGGAAAGGAAGGATGTGGTCCAGTCCAGGGCCTTCTCTTGGATCCCGGCGTCGTGAAGGCGTGTTCGTAGTGTGTGGTGGCAGACCGTGTCGAAGGCGGCTGATAGGTCCAGGAGGATGAGGGCTGCTGTTTCTCCGTTGTCTAGCAGGGTCCTGATGTCATCGGTGGCGGCGATGAGGGCGGTTTCGGTGCTGTGGTTGCTGCGGAAGCCGGACTGGGAAGGGTCCAGGATGTTGTTCTCCTCGAGGTAGCGGGTCAGTTGTTTGTTGACGATTTTCTCTGTGACCTTCGCGGGGAACGGGAGCAGAGAGATGGGTCGGAAGTTCTTGAGGTCCTTGGGGTCTGCCTTGGGTTTCTTGAGTAAGGCGGTGATCTCGGCGTGCTTCCAGCTTTCCGGGAAGGTTGCTGTCTCGAAGGAGATGTTGATTATTTTCCGGAGATGGGGCGCGATGGCTGTACTGGCTTTGTTGAAGATGTGGTGAGGGCACGGGTCTAGCGGTGAACCGGAGTGGATGGTGTTCATGATCTCGCTGGTGTCCTCGTCGTTGATGTTGGTCCAGGAGAGCAGGCGGTTGGTGGTTGTGGGGGCAGTGGTCTCGGTGGTTGCCGGGGCGGTCGTGGTGTTGAAGCTGTCGTGGATGTCGGCGATTTTGCGGTGGAAGAAGGTGGCCAGTGAGTCGCACAGGTCTCGCGACGGCTGGATGTCGTTGGTGTTGGAGCTGGGGTTGGAGAGTTCCTTCACGATGTTGAAGAGCTCTTTGCTGTTGTGTGCGTTGTTGTCTAGGCCCTTTTGGCGGATCTGATGAGGTGATGGTGACTGCGGGTGGCGCTCTTGTGGGCGGCGTAGCTGTCCGCTGTCCGTTCGTGGAGCCAGATCTTCTCCAGTTTTCGGCATGTTCGTTTGGAGGCCTGGAGGTCTTCGGTGAACCAGGTGGCTTTCTTGCTGGTGTGGCTGTTGGGCGGATTCTTGAGCGGGGCGAGGGTGTTGGCGCAATCGTCGATCCACTGTCTGAGGTTGCGGGCGGCGGTGTCGGGGTCGGAGGGTTCGGCGGGTGGGCTCAGGGCGAGGGTTGTGGTTAGCTGGTCTTCCGTGACTCTGCTCCAGCAGCGAGCGAGGCATTTGTTCGGTGCGGTGGTGCGTGGTGGGCTTCCTGTAGGTGAAGTGGATGCAGTGGTGGTCAGTCCAGTGGGGTTCGGAGGTGTGGTTGAAGGAGACGTGTGGGCTTGCGGAAAAGATGGAGTTGAGCGTGTGGCCGGCGGCGTGGGTGGGTGTAGTCACGAGCTGTCTGAGTCCGAGGGTGGCGAGGTTGTCGATCAGGGTGGTGGAGTTGGTGTCCTTGTTGTTCTCGAGGTGGAAGTTCAGGTCCCCGAGGAGGATGTAGTCCGTGGAGGCGATGGCGTGTGTGCTGACGAAGTCAGCGATGGAATCGCTGAACTGTGGTCGGGGTCCGGGGGTCTGTAGATGAGGGTTCCTCTGAGGGTGGTGTTGGGATCGGTGTGGATCTGGAAGTGCATGTGTTCGGCGGTGCTGAGGGTGTCGTCGGTGTTGGTTGAGACTCTGAGGGTGTTCCTGTGGACGATGGCGATGCCTCCTCCGACTCCGTTAGTGCGGTCCCTGCGGGTGATCTTGTATCCGTCCGGGATGGCAATGGCGATGTCGGGGGCTGAAGCGGGATTCAGCCAGGTCTCCGTCAGGAATGCGACGTCTGGGGAGGTTGAGTCGAGAAGGTCCCAGAGTTCGATGGCGTGTTTGCGGGCGGAGCGGGTGTTGAGGAGGATGCATCTGAGGTAGTTGGGTTCTTTCCTGGGCGGTGGTTTGGCGGGGCGGGTGCTGGCGAAGCTGCAGTTCCGGCAGGTGAAGGGCCCTTGGGTGCGCTTTGGGGTGGCCTGGTAGCAGGCGTGATCTTTTCCGGGGTTGAGTGCGTGGAGGGTGCTGGCGTCGTATCGGCGTCTGTTGATGTGGCGGGCGCGGGGGATGCCCGGACCAGGGGGTCTGGCGCTGGGCGCGGTCACGGCGCGGACGGGCACAGACAAGCTTGCCTTAGGCGCGCCTTTGGCGCGCCAGCGGCGCGCCCGCTGCGCACGTCCGCTGCGCGGCCGCACAGCGGCCGCCATAAATGGGGAGGTGGGAGGGAGGAGCAGGGAATGGGGCAGCGAATGGGCAGTGAGGGGCGGGGCCGCAGGGCGCAGCGGCGGGAAACAGGCACAGAAGGGAAAACGAGCACAATCAGGGCATCAAGGGGGCACAGAAAGGAAAAAAACGAGCACAATCAGGGGCAGCAAGGGGGCACAGAAAGGAAAAGCGAGCACAATCAGGGGCAGCAAGGGGGCACAGAAAGGAAAAACGAGCACAATCAGGGGCAGCAAGGGGCGCAGAAAGGAAAAACTAGCACAATGAGGGGCAGCAAGGGGGCACAGAAAGGAAAAACGAGCACAATCAGGGGCAGCAAGGGGGCACAGAAAGGAAAAAGCGAGCACAATCAGGGGCAGCAAGGGGGCACAGAAAGGAAAAAACGAGCACAATCAGGGGCAGCAAGGGGCACAGAAAGGAAAAAACGAGCACAATCAGGGGCAGCAAGGGGGGCACAGAAAGGAAAAAACGAGCACAATCACGGGCAGCAAGGGGGCACAGAAAGGAAAAAAACCGAGCACAATCAGGGGCAGCAAGGGGGCACAGAAAGGAAAAAACTAGCACAATGAGGGGCAGCAAGGGGGCACAGAAAGGAAAAACGAGCACAATCAGGGGCAGCAAGGGGGCACAGAAAGGAAAAAACGAGCACAATCAGGGGCAGCAAGGGGGCACAGAAAGGAAAAACGAGCACAATCAGGGGCAGCAAGGGGGGCACAGAAAGGAAAAACGAGCACAATCAGGGGCAGCAAGGGGGGCACAGAAAGGAAAAAACGAGCACAATCAGGGGCAGCAAGGGGGCACAGAAAGGAAAAAACGAGCACAATCAGGGGCAGCAAGGGGGCACAGAAAGGAAAAACGAGCACAATCAGGGGCAGCAGCAGGGCACACAGACGGAGCTGTGTGGTGGGGGAGCGACCTACCAGTCAAGGTCAGGGGTGCACTGTGTGTGCCCAGGGCTGGTAGACCAAACACTGCTGGTGGGCCGGCAGCGCTGATTTGCGCTACCCACCGAAGCAGCTTTTAAAGTATGTCTGTGTAGCATGTTCTAATAGCGAGTTACCCTCCATTTCACTATTTACTATTGCGAGGCCACCCGTTCTCATAGGCCAGAATGTGCAGGCTGAGTATTACATGCCTTAATCCTACCTGCCCCCAGGAACCTGATAGGAACGTCGAATTTGATATGTTTAAGCTCAGAACATTGAGATGCATCTTGTAGTAAGGATTATTAGCGTAGCCCGTGTTCGAAAATGCCTCTACTAGAAACGAGGTATTTTCTGGCCTGACGCTTTCCTGTAGGCGTTTGCTAGCGTGTGTATTGGCCGTCTGGTTTTGGAGCGGCAGGGCCAGCTGGGTCAGACCTGGCTGGAGAGAGAGATTGGCATTTAGAGTATGGGGAGGGGTGACTCTTTGATCCCAGCAGGGCCGTGCCTGGCAAGGTGAATGATTGCTCCATCTCCCACTGGGCGTCTGATAGCAGACCCCCAGATTCGTAAAGGGCAGGATGTCGCCTCGTAAACCAAGTGCTCCCCGACCCCACCGAAATGGTTCTGGCTGGATGCAGTGATTTGTGACTGCAGAGAACAAAGACTTTTTAGGTATAAAACGCTGCGCTGAAACCTGTTTCAGGTGTGTTCCTTCTGGATGTCAAGACGAAACTCTGTCTGAGCAGACAGATGAAAGGACTTTGAAACTTTCACCAAGCTTGCTGAAGAAACTACCCAAGGGCCTGAATTGAGAGCGCCTCCTGCTGAAGTCTCAGGGACATTAGACTTCACCCCGTCAGCTGCCCGAATTCCCTTGCTAGGAATTCTACTTGCAGGTGAGGCCTCCGTCGAGTAATCCGGAACCTCTAGTCCTACTGTGAGGAACGCGGACTGGTAATCCTTGTGAACTCTGTGTGTGGGCCGCCGCAGCTAAGAGAGAGCTGCCGCCGCTGAGTGCCCGCCTTAATTTGAATCTTCAGAACCTTCTCTGAAAGTGTGTGGGCCGCCGCAGCTAAGAGGGAGCTGCCGCCGCTGAGTGCCCGCCTTAATTTGAATCTTCAGAACCTTCGCTGAAACTGTGTGGGCCGCCGCAGCTAAGAGAGGGCTGCTGCCGCTGAGTGCCCGCCTTAATTTGAATCTTCAGAACCTTCGCTGAAACTGTGTGGGCCGCCGCAGCTAAGAGAGAGCTGCCGCCGCTGAGTGCCCGCCTTAATTTGAATCTTCAGAACCTTCGCTGAAACTGTGTGGGCCGCCGCAGCTAAGAGAGCTGCCGCCGCTGAGTGCCTGCCTTATTTTGAATCCTCAGAACCTTCGCTGAAACTGTGTGGGCCGCCGCAGCTGAGAGAGCTGCCGCCGCTGAGTGCCTGCCTTATTTTGAATCCTCAGAACCTTTGCTGAAACCCTGTGGGCCGCCGCAGCTAAGAGAGCTGCTGCCGCTGGATGCCCGCACTTGTGTTAATTGTGCAACATCGTGGATTGTCCTTTGAGCCGCCGCAGCTAAGAGAGAGCTGCCGCCGCTGAGTGCTCGCACCCTTGCTAACTTTGCATCACCGAGATTTGTCCTGTGAGCCGCCGCAGCCAAGAGAGGGCTGCCGCCGCTGAGTGCTCGCACCGTTGCTAACTTTGCATCACCGTGATTTGTCCTGTGAGCCGCTGCAGCTAAGAGAGAGCTGCCGCCGCTGAGTGCTCGCACCCCTGCTAACTTTGCATCATCGTGATTTGTCCTGTGAGCCGCCGCAGCTAAGAGAGAGCTGCCGCCACGGAGGGCTCGCACCTTTGCTAACTTTGCATCATTGGGATTTGTCCTGTGGGCCGCCGCAGCTAAGAGAGAGCTGCTGCCGCTGAGGGCCCACGTCTTTGTCAACCTTGCACCATTGTGAATCGTCCCGTGGGCCGCCGCAGCTAGGAGAGCGCTGCTGCCGCCGCGAGCCCACCACGGAGCGGCACGACGAGAGTCATTGCCACCACCAGCCCGGGCCGCCGCAGCCGCGTGCTGCTGCCGCTAAGGGCCTGCCTGTCCCGGAGTGCCCGAATCGTTGCGAGTGCACTTTGCGGACCACTGCCATCGAGAACTGTGGTCACTGGGAGTCCGCCTGTCACCGTCTCCGCTTCTTCGAGAAGCTACGTACTGTGTCCCCGTCCAACGGCAGGTATCTGGTGTGCAACGGGTCGCATAGACCCAGGCCTTGAACTCAGTCAGTGCCACGTTCTGGTGAATACGTATTGCCCTTTTTAAGTCCCTACTGATTTACATGCATGGTGACTGGTTAAAACGCTTTTGAGAGTCTCGTACTAAACCTTAGATAAAGATGCTATTTTTTCCTATACCTACTTGAGTTGTGTCCTTTTGTGGTGTCGTTACGGCCTTATTGTGCATGGTCATAAATGCTTCACACACTGCCTCTGAGATAGGCCTAACTGCTCGTGCTACGTTACCACAGGGTTGAGCAGGGGTTATCAAAGGGGGTAGCCCACTTGCCCTGACTTAGGAAGAAGGGTCCCTATTTGGACAGTGGCGCCAGCCATTGCCAACTAGAGACCCCCATTTCTAACACTAAGTAGTAGGCTGGGGGCCTTACCCTGATGGCAAAAATTATCTGGACCCCCTTCCTGGCCCAGGTTGCCCCTCCACCCTCAAGGACTGCATGCCAGTACGTTTGTAAAAAAAAGCCCAGGGGGAGCAAAGTGGTTCTACTTCCCGGGGCAAAGACAGATGTAGCACTATTAAGGATGTAACACACCGTCTTGGCGTAATTAACGAGTATACAGTCACGGTCAAATGAATTATTTGAATAACCAATCTAGCCCACTCTCCGGACCATAATGATTTAATCAAAAAGCGTTTGATCAAGAATTACCCTACCAGACAGCCAGTGTGTGACTTTGTTTTTAAGTTGCTAGCAGCTCTTGGAGTCCTTGCCCTTAAGTGGGGTGGAACATTGGGCAATATCATGACGTATGGGGTAGATGCAGGTGGAAGTTGAATGCAAAATCACGGGGCAAGATCCCTGAAATAACCTCTGCAGATTTAAACATTCCCTTCCGTGGGTGCCCTTGAACTATATTCGGAGTAGTTTTGAGGAGGGAATTCCTACCATGAGAATCACTGCTCCCCATCCCCTTGGCAACTAACTAAGTGGGAGGGAGTGGTTGAAAAATTCTGGTTGTGTTAACAGATAAGGGACTAGTGCTCCTCTGCCCCCTTTCTGTCTCTGCTGGATAAGGTGGACAAAGCACACTTGAGCAATCTTGCAGAGATGCATCCAGAGCATTATGAGGGTAAAGGTCGTTGAGCTCATTATACTGAGGGAATTTATCAAAAACAAATGAGTAGCTCCATCAGAACCCCCAGTTTACCCAGTGTCTGCTCAACATTAGAGATATGTTAGGCAAGTGCGTCAAAGGCCTTAGATATGTGCCTTTCTAATTTCTGAAAGAGGTCTTGATGATTATAAGGCCCCTCATCTAAAACAGGACTGTTTCCGACTCCCCTTTTTACCTCCCCAGTTTATAACCAACTTTGGGCTTCATAGGTAACCCTAGATTTTTATTCTTGGGCCTTGCCCCTTCCCGACAGACACTAGAGGATTTAGAGAGCATGGGACATGCTAGACCCAGTAGCTGATTTGAGGAGTTGTTGCCAGGCAAGTCCTTGGCAGGGGGCTATGTGGGAAGCCACATTGATTGGAAAAACATTCCGGAGAACCAACAGTGGACAAAGCCTCCTCCTAACTCCTCACAGGGTCGGTGTCCGAAGTCGGCACACACTACATATGCACTATCATGCGCTAACCGGGCATCCAAGGGCCAGTGGGGGCGATGTGGGATGACAGTCTGTCTAGCCCCCCTTCGTGATCTACTAGGGGAACAGTTATACTGTTCACCAAGGAGCACACCCAAGGGAATAAGGATGTGGAGAAAATAATAAAAACACCCTATGTGATCTCTGTATGTAGCGTTTGGAAGTGTACCTGATGTCGTCTCAGGGTGGTGCTGTTATGGTGAGGGCCGGTGTAGCTTTGTTTCACTGCAGTAGGATAGAGAAAGAAGAGTACCTATGCTTATTAATCAAGCTTAACTAGCGACCTTCCCATTCTTTCTTGTGTTCACACTCTTAAGCTATAGTCACTTGCACACAACACCGGTCAGTGCTCGTACTATACTCTCACTCACATGTATACCTAGGCTGTATAGCTGCTTGATCGCAGAAACAAGGTTTTAAATACTAAGGGGCATATTCTCAAGAACGTGTGATAACCACCGCAAGTTTAGCTTAACGCAACTTTGCATATCGCAGTCTATCGCGGGAAAACAACGCCGTGTTAACGTAGTATTCCCAACCTGGCGGCACCATGTGATAGTCCCACGATAACGCGTCAAATGACCGCATTAAAATCAATGCAACGCCGCAAAAATGCGAAGCGCGAATAAAGTTGCGATGAGGCCAACCGCGATACAAAAATCAGCGATAACCAGCGACAGGCCTGCAATTTCCACCCGTCATGCGGGAAAATGCACTATAAAAGCTGAACAAGAAAAACACACCATAAACAAAATAAACTGCGTAGCAACATGGATGCACCCGGAACGAGTGTCCAGGTCAACGCGAACCCCACAAGCCACACAGACCACCAGCAAGGAACCTCGGGGTCGGGGAAGGCCAAGGGGAAGAGGAAGACGGGGTACAGTCCGCATGACAACCGGATCGTCATCACGGAGGTGACAGAGCACTAACAACAACTGTCCGTCACCTCCACTGTGTCATTGGCAACACAGACGGAAAAATGGCATTCCATCGTGAATGCAGCCGGAGTGTCGAGGAGGCCAAGATGCGCTGGCACAATGTGAAAAGCCAAACCAAGCAGAAACCCGCTGCCAACAGGAAGGCAGCAACGGCGAATGGAGAAGGGAGTCCTGCGCCACAGGAGGAGCTGGAGCAAATGGTGACCACAGTCATCAGTGTGGAGACGGTGCAAGGAGTCGGGAGTCCGGACACTGCTCGACATGACCTGACAACATCAACAGGGTGAGTAATGAACAGAGACTGTGGGGACGGGGGGACGGGCACAATGGCACACATGCACAACGACGTGTAGCACACCTCACACCCACAATGACCCTGGGTCATGTCCCTGATCCCCGTGGCACACTCCAGCACACATACAAACATCAAGTAGGCCCCCGTCCACCATGTGCCCAAAGGGGTCCCACCCCACACATCACCAATTCCACAACACACACATGCACCCGTGCGAAACACAGCAAAGATGCGTATGTGAGAGCCACACTGACAATGCAAGTGACACCACATGACGAGCAGCATGGCTGGAGTACAATCACCATGTCATTGTGCACGCCACAAGACTGAGGTGGCTGAGTGTGGACCACATCCGGAAAGGAGCAGGTCACACTCTGACACATCCACGTGCACAAACAACCACTGACATCAACAATACATCTGCAGACAAACAAGAGTACAAAAACCGTCCAAGAGCACAAATGACCCAAGTCGCCAACATCACAGCACCTTAAAAGCACAAAAGCCAAAGGCACACCGCCTCCAAGGGATAAGGGGCAGCAAAATCACAGCTGCAGGTGCGACTCTCACACAATGCAGCACACACACATAGCAATGACAGCACATCCACATGGACGACAATGTGGTACACAGTGCAACACTTACACTGCAGAACAGAGGACACAACTGGGTCCGCATGTGCGTAGAAAATGGCCAATAATAATAATAATAATAATAATAATAATAAATAAATAAATAATAATAAATAATAATCATAATAATAATAATAATAAATAAATCCGTATTTGTAAAGCGCGAACTACTCACCCTTACGGGTCTCAAGGCGCTGGGGGCCGTCGTGGAAATTAAGTGAGCTATTGCCCAGAGTCACATGGTGCTGAGCTGAGCTGCCGCCGGAGCCGGGGATCGAACCGTGAGCCCTGTGCTCCGAAGTCAGCTGCCCTGGCCGCTGCACCACACCTCTCCACTCCACGCCAATCACATCTGACATAGCAGGAAACTGTGAGATGCAAATGTACGTGTACAACCTCACCTACGTCATGTAGTCCAAATGTCCACTGTCCCGCATCAAATAGTCCGCCCCTCCCAAACAGTCACAATGTACATTGTCATGCAGTCTGTATGTAAACTTGAACAATGCGGCGACATACATGCCAACACAATGTCAACAAGCATCTCCCCTTCACATTGCAGAGGGACACACAACACCTCCAGCAGGGCAGACCAGACAACTCTACAGTGATGCTGAAGAGGACCTCCACACTTCCGACACCGACGCCCTACAACAGTCGATGGACATCTAAGGCAATCGACCTCCAGGAGCAGGGCAGCACCGCAGCATCGAGGATACCCCACCCCCTGCACTGACAACACAGCTGGATGCACCCACCACCCCGGCTGGCTCCCAGCAGCCCACCGAAGCACACATTGCATTCCAAGGCCAGGTGTCAGACTGCCAGAAGGGGGTGGCTGAACATGTGCGGGTGGGGTACTACCTCATGGAATCCGAACTAGATCACATACGTGGGTGTCTAAGTCCCATCAGGGACCACCTACACTCCCCAACGGAGACCAACACTGCGACCAACACTGCGACAGAGACACATGCCTTTGCACATTTCCAGTACTGAACCACACCCAGAGCCACGGGATAATCATCCACACCCCCACGCTGGACTGGCGTACGCCGGCCCAGTTCACTCCTCTTACATATTGAGTGGGGGACGACAAAGCTACATGTGCAATGTCTCACCCTCTGCGTGCGGTGACATGGCTGCGTCCACTGTCCACTACACTCCAAACACCAGCAGTGCATGTAGACATGGATATGTCTGTGGTCTGCATACTGCAGTCTGTCCAGCACATCTCCGCCACACTTGGCATTGTGTACATTCTCATTCATGGGTCACTTGCCTCCTTCGCACATGCCTGGTTCCCACCTCTCCCCACATTCCGCTATTGTGTGGCTGAGGTGCCATGTAGTTGATGGCTCATGTACATGGCTAACCAAGGTTGCCACAGTAAGTTGTGCTGTTGTGTCTGGTGGGTGGGCATGTTGTTTGGCATTTTGTATGTGATTTTGTGACGTGTGCAGTGCCAGAGGTGTGAGTTGCATTGTTGTGGAGTTGAGGTGTGTGGTGTGTTCATTTGGTACTTGCCAACGAGCAGTGCATTCCCATAGGTGCCATCCTGGAAGCGCTGGTTGATGTTGGACTGTCGGAAGATGAAGGGATCATGCACACTGCCTGGGTAGTTGGCTACAACATTGGTGAAGAGTCCCCTGTGGTCCACTATTGCCTGCACGTTGATGGAATGCGTGTGCTTTCTGTTGCGGTAATTGTGTGCAGTGTCGGCAGGGGGCACAAGTAGGATATGTGTGCAGCCGATTGCCCCCAACACGTGCGGGAATCCAGCTATGGCGTATAGTCCTTGCTTGGTCTCCAGCTGTTCCTGCGCATTGTGGGGGACGTATAGGTACTGGGGTACCTAGCTGATGATGGCATCCAGGATAGGTGTGAGGAACTTGGATGGGGCTGGCTGTGAGACTCCTCCGACTCTGGCGGTTGTTGGTTGGGAGGTACCAGAGGCCAACAGGGGCAGCACAGCCAGCAGCTTTGTCTGCGGAGGGATGTTGGTTGTCCGCTGTGTTGGTACCGTCAGCCTGTGGACAATGATGTTCGGGATGCGGAGGATGGTTGTCCTTTTGAGCCTGTAGTGGGCATTGACATTGTCTGGTGTTAGGTCTGTGAGGCTGGTGCATTTCCTGAAGGTCCGCTGTCTTTGTCTGTGCTGCCTCTGTGGTGGTCCGGGGGGGGGCAGTCCTGGGGGTGGTGGCGGTGGGTGTTGTTGCCCTCTCGGGGCTCCGGGATGCATGGTGAGTGGCTCCATAGCATCTGTTGTTCTTCATGTGTGGCTCTGGGCTGGGCTCCCTGTGATGGTGCAGGTTGTCGTCCGACTTTACACCAGGTCAGAGCAGGTGTTAATTTCCTGCTGCTAACGCGCCTTATCGCCTGTTTTGTGGTCTTATCGCCAATGTGGCTGGTCGTTGAGAATGTTGAGGTGTGGTGTTGTCGCAAATTTTTGCTCGGGAACGCCTACTCTGCATCTCATTAGCGATAGTTGCCGGGGTCATCTGTGGCGATGTTTTTTGCGGATGCTTTCGCAAGTAAACTGGTGGTATCGGCTGTTAGCACCAGCTTGTGAATGGGGCGATAAATTTATCGCGACTTTGGCTGCGATAAAGTGCCGATAACTCGGCGATAGCTCCTTGAGAATATGCCCCTAAGTCTTTTAGGTCACAGTACTGTTCGTTGACCCGCTGCAGCTAAACTATGCTTCCACAGTATTCAAATGAATTCCAGTAATATATCACCAAGTTTGTAAGATTATAGTCTCTTAGTTTCTTTCTGTGATGAAGCCTAATAGCACTGATTAGTATTGAATTACAAAGCGTTAGTCTAGAACCAAATTAGGACCAATGTAGTGATTTCGCATTGCCACTGAAACTCTTCTTGAACTCAAGCTTGATAGCGTTCATGATAGAGTTGCTTCATTCTCACCACCAATTATTGCAAACACAGGAGTCTCTTCCACGTGCGCATGCACAGGCACTTATCTGCCTTCCGTTTTCCGAGGTATGCGGTTCCCGAGCCTTTGGTACCACTTCGCTGGGCTCAGTCAATGCTCCGCTATGAAGGTTGAGGCACTTCTCACCTCAGGGGTCGACGTCAGTGTCTGGTTTCTCCTCGTAACAGAGAGATCTGGAGTGGAAGACCGTCCACATGGAAAGCCAGATTGCCAAGTAAGGGCATGGCAGCAGGGAGTGGTCTTTATGCCCTCGAAGAGCGATAGCCGTCGGGGCTCCTGATCTCGCGGGATCTTGCTTGACATGCTGCTGGGACATGAAGTCTTAGTATGCGCACAGCGTAACACTCACTCCTCCCCCACCTCTGACACCCTACCACCCCCACGGGGGGCCAAGAACTCTCAGAAGCAGGTTATGTTGTCCAAGGCGTAGACTTTTTATTCACATAAATCAAATAATCACCACAAACCATCACGAGAGTGCAAGTATTCCACTTGTATATATATCATTAATCACGGCATCGCACTAGCGACATCCACATGTCAAAAGCAGTAAGGAAAATTAGGCAACACATTTCACTTGATCTTCAGCTTGGCCGTACACTTCAACTTGAATTTGGCCGACTCGGCCGACATGTCAAGGCAGTAAGGAAATTAGGCCATACATTACACTTGAACTTCTGCTTGGCCGTATACTTCAACTTGAATTTGGCAGACTCGGCCGTCCCACTCAGCCGCGCACATTGTGCCAGCAGGCCCCAACGCGCTACAGCAAACAGTTGCATTACTTGAAATCCTGGGCACCCCATAGCGCACCGGCTCACCGGGGTATCTGCACACAGGCAGCCTCCCAAAGATTTTACTCAGTCCATACGTTGCGGGTTAGGGCAGTAAAGTCCAGGACCACCAGCAGGTCAGTCCCCTCCACGCCTACCCTCTGCACACTTCCATCCTACCCCTTCCTGGGGTCCATCTAGTGGCTGAACCTCCATCGCTGTGCATGCCCCTTTTCTGTTATCTGTCAGCGCTCCGCCTTGCTCTTCTGCCGGGTGGGTGGGTGGTTTACTACGCTCCTGCTGCTTCCCTGGGGTCCAAGAAGACAAAGAGGACGAGACCCCGGGACGCCGCCTTAAATAGCATCATTTAGTTTCGGTTTCCTTTACGAATTGAAGCATCAGCAGGGATCCATCCCCTTCCGGCATCTAGCCCCTGGAGGAGTCTCGGCTCCGTGGCGCAACTAAGGGCGCCCCTGCCCTAGGCGTGGGGGGCGCCTGCTCATAGTATGCGCACAACGTAACACTCACTCCTCCCCCACCTCTGACACCCTACCGCCCCAACGGGGGGCCAAGAACTCTCAGAAGCAGGTTATATTGTCCAAGGCGTAGACTTTTTATTCACATAAATCAAATAATCACCACAAACCATCACGAGAGTGCAAGTATTCCACTTGTATATATATCATTATTCACAGCATCGCACTAGCGACATCCACATGACAAAAGCAGTAAGGAAAATTAGGCCAGACATTACACTTGATCTTCAGCTTGGCTGTACACTTCAACTTGAATTTGGCCGACTCGGCCGACATGTCATGGCAGTAAGGAAATTAGGCCATACATTACACTTGAACTTCTGCTTGGCCGTACACTTCAACTTGAATTTGGCCGACTCGGCCGTCCCACTCAGCCTCGCACATTGTGCCAGCAGGCCCCAACGCGCTACAGCAAACAGTTGCATTACTTGAAATCCTGGGCACCGCATAGCGCACTGGCCCACCGGGGTATCTGCACACAGGCAGCCTCCCCAAGATTTTACTCAGTCCATACGTTGCGGGTTAGGGCAGTAAAGTCCAGGACCACCAGCAGGTCAGTCCCCTCCACGCCTACCGGGTTAGGGCAGTAGAGTCCAGGACCACCAGCAGGTCAGTCCCCTCCACGCCTACCCTCTGCACACTTCCATGCTACCCCTTCCTGGGGTCCATCTAGTGGCTGAACCTCCATCGCTGTGCATGCCCCTTTTCTGTTATCTGTCAGCGCTCCGCCTTGCTCTTCTGCCGGGTGGGTGGGTGGTTTACAACGCTCCTGCGGCTTCCCTGGGGTCCAAGAAGACAAAGAGGACGAGACCCCGCGACGCCGCCTTAAATAGCATCATTTAGTTTCGGTTTCCTTTACGAATTGAAGCGTCAGCAGGGATCCATCCCATTCCGGCATCTAGCCCCTGGAGGAGTCTCAGCTCTGTGGCGCAACTAAGGGTGCCCCTCCCCTAGGCTTGGGGGGCGCCTGCTCATAGTATGCGCACAACGTAACACTCACTCCTCCCCCACCTCTGACACCCTACCGCCCCCACGGGGGGCCAAGAACTCTCAGAAGCAGGTTATATTGTCCAAGGCGTAGACTTTTTATTCACGTATATCAAATAATCACCACAAACCATCTCGAGAGTGCAAGTATTCCACTTGTATATATATCATTATTCACAGCATCGCACTAGCGACATCCACATGTCAAAAGCAGTAAGGAAAATTAGGCCAGATATTACACTTGATCTTCAGCTTGGCCGTACACTTCAACTTGAATTTGGTTGACTCGGCTGACATGTCAAGGCAGTAAGGAAATTAGGCCATACATTACACTTGAACTTCTGCTTGGCCGTACACTTCAACTTGAATTTGGCCGACTCGGCCGTCCCACTCAGCCGCGCACATTGTGCCAGCAGGCCCCAACGCGCTATAGCAAACAGTTGCATTACTTGAAATCCTGGGCACCGCATAGCGCACCGGCCCACCGGGGTATCTGCACACAGGCAGCCTCCCCAAGATTTTACTCAGTCCATACGTTGCGGGTTAGGGCAGTAGAGTCCAGGACGACCAGCAGGTCAGTCCCCTCCACGCCTACCGGGTTAGGGTAGTAGAGTCCAGGACCACCAGCAGGTCAGTCCCCTCCACGCCTACCCTCTGCACACTTCCATCCAAGATGGCCGACGGGTAAGGAGCTCCGGCCGGGAGTTCCCGGGCTAGGGATCACCTTTTTGGCGAAATATCCCTGAAAATGGCCCATCTCGACTCCATCACCCCTCGAGATCGGTTGGAAGCAACACCGCGATTCTCCAGTGCCGCTTAGCATCCGTCCCTGACTTTGACAAAGCTAAGAGATGAGTGGAGAACCGCTACTACCGTATACCAGATGGGCGCCCTGCTGAGAGAGAGCGGCTTCGCCAAGGCGGCGCACTTAGGTCGTGTCCCACTGCACCGAGAGCGGTTTGAACCCTGCAGCTGGTTGGGGAGAGCAACGGATATCGGAGACTGGATATCCCCTGAAAAACAACCAGAACCGGTGGTTTTTGTCCGCGCTGGCTGAACCAGCCCCAACCCTTATGCAGAATGGCGGTTGGGTCGCTGACGGCGTGCTTCCCCCGAATGATCGCGGAGATGAAGGCTGCTACTGATGGAGGTGAGCCGCGCGGCTGCCCTGGTGAGGCTCCCCCGTCAGAGTGAAGCGAGTAGTGAGTTTTTGGATTAGTGCGACCGGCGGCGGTGAGAGACCGGGAGGAGTGGTGATTGCAGCGGGCAGCTTGTGAGGAGCCGCTCCAGTATGATTCATGGCTGGAAACCGGAGCCTGCGGTGAGTGCTGGCGGGCCCGCGATTTAGCCCTGTGCTGACCTCACTGCCCCCAAACAGTGGCCTGAGGAGAGAGGAGTCCCGGGGTGCGTACTGGGGCTGACGGCTGGGTGCGCCCAGGAATGGGGTCGTTCGTAGCTAAGATGGCCGCCTAAGATTGAGACCCTTTTTCCTGCCGATGCGTTAAGTGGCTGGGGATTTAGCGAGCGAGGAGAAAAAGACGCCCTGGGGAGCAGCTGCACATCGGTGCTGGTGGCGTAAGAAGACGGGCCTGGTACTAGGTTGTATTTTACACGCCTTTCACAGCGATCGGTCCCGAGATGCTGCCTGACTCCAAAATGGTGGCCACAATTTTCCCCCGTCCGATTGACGTCTGCACTCATCTTGCGGCAATACTTGCTTCACGTGTACTACGGAGAACTTAATCACTAGTACTTTCTTCATTGGTGGGCCTTCGATCTATTGGAACTGCTAAACTACTCACTCTGGTCCTCTTTTGCTGATCTGCTTCTTAACCCCTTTTTCTACTCCCCTCCCCCTCCCTATATCCGCTACTGGGGACTTGTTCATCTATGTTTACTATCCAACTGTAACTAATGTAACTATGCATAAACTGTCACTCTTGTTATGTCTGACCGTTGAGACCTGAGCAATTGTGGCTGATGCCCGGTGGAGCTGCTTGACAGCTATAGAGGAGATTGTCCTTGGTTCACCCCCTAGGCCGTCACCTACCCAGCCGGACATTGGGCACAGTTCTTCCTTGTCTTCTCGCTGTGTCTCCTTCCTCCCCCTCCCTCGGACGAATCACTGTAACATTGTTTTTATTTCCATGTGTCTTACTATGATCTTGTAACGGATGTAATTTGTAACTTGTAACTTAATTATCCTCATGTAAAGCGCTCTGATACCTCCGGGTCTAGCCAGCGCTATATAAAACTCTTCAAATAAATTTTTTTTTTTAAATACCCCTTCCTGTGGTCCATCTAGTGGCTGAATCTCCATCACTGTGCATGCCCCTTTTCTGTTATCTGTCAGTGCTCTGCCACAGGGTGAGAAGCTCCCTGGTGTACTCGCCCTCCCCCCCCTGGCGCTGACTGTGCTCCAGGATAGCCCAGTATAGACTGGATAAAGATCTCCGGCCTCTTAGTGGACCAAGTGAACCACCACCAGATGGAACAACACCCTTTTTCCTGGCTGTAGCCAGCTGTGCCGAGCGTGGCACCGGCTAGTAGTCTTTGCTCGAATGGTTGTGCTTTTATTTTTATTTATTTATTTTTTAAGCTTGTTCCTGGCCTTCCAGAGCCCTCCGAACCCATACCACCTGCGGTATTACTTCAAAACCCTATATTAAGGTTGCCGGTAAGTACTGTGTAATCCTGGACATGGCTGCGAACAAGGCCTTGCTCACCCCTTGCCTGTTCAGCGGTAACATCTGGATCCCACCAGCGTGAATGACTAAATGGCCTGGGCGGGGAACTGCTTTCATTTTATTGCTTTTTTTTTTTTTTAGAAACCCCCTGGGGATAGCTGCTTGGCCCCAGTCGCAGCCTGAGAACCCCCTAAGATATCCAAGTTCCAGTATGCCGGATTGACTATTTCACTAAAGATGATGCCCCTTATAACAGAAGGTCATGAATCAGTAGCATCCTCAAGAATAAACTTAACGTCAAGTGACAAATTTCCTGGGCCCAAAATGCTCCCATAACGTTTTTTGGCCGCAAAGTTCAGGAAATGGTATGTCATCTGGGAGCCAAACCCCCATGCTCTCTATCCCACAAGAATCCATGCCAACCAGACCGGAATCAGAGACAAAGTCAGCAACCGGTACCCTCCATCGTGGAAGAAACCACTTAACCGAGGGCCCCCAGTAACGCATCGCCCCAGCCAAAGATCATCCATTGAGCATCTCGGGTGAGGCCAGAAAGTCATGAACCACCGGCAGGAGAGCCCCCTCTTGGGAGCCACCCAATGTGTCCCTTCTGCCAGGAGCGGTATCTTTGTGCGACGTATACCAAGCGGCCTCCAGAGAGGCTGGACCTGTTGTCTAATCCATCTGATACACCACCTCCTGTAAGTGGCTCAGCGTAAGACTCGCTAAAATCCTTTTGTATGCCTGGTAATACTAGTGCGTGTCAATGAACTGGTGACACTTATTCAGTCCCCCAAGCTTATTTCTTCAATTTAACCGACTAGCCACATCATGTACCCAAGCAAAAATAGTGACCGGTGCAGCCAAACAATAATACCTTGATGTTTCTCCTGTCCTTAGTAAGTGGTTGGTCCCGCTACCGTGCTTGCGTATAGCTACTATCACTAGAAAGGTGGCACTGAAAGTTGTCCTAACCGCCCTTGATGAAAGGAATATATTCTGTTCAACATGGTCACGGGCTGATTGTCCCAAATGTGGGTGGAAGGCGTTCCTCTTGCGCCAATCGCCTTGAGAACGGTTGTGTACTTGCTCTATAGACTCATTAACAGGACCATGAGAACTCCATGAGCGACTACCTAATAATGCCGGGAATTAGTTCACCCCCTTAGCTATCTCCAGCCATGTGTTTAGATGTAAGCATAGGTATGCAAGCTGGCACCGAACTGACCCAGACGACTTTAGCCGGCCCTACTTACCCTGGAGAAACTTAGCCACCATTGCCACTGGTAGGAGTATTGGGACCGCACATACTGAAAACGTCAGTGACAAACAGCTGACGTTATTACTGCCAGGGCGCTCAGCCCTGCAGGTCATATTAAATCTGTAAGCAAGACTTCGCTGCCCAGTATTGATGATCGCGTGTTTCTTAGAGTGGCAGACCATACACCCCAGTCCTGTTCCCGCCCATGTGAACAGGAAGTTAAGTATAAATAGCAAGAATGCCTGTTGTGTTTCCGCCTCATTACGGTGCAAGGAGAAGGACTGCACGGCTCCGCACAGGCCAGGCTATATTTACCCCCGAGTCCGACTGCCTAAACCATACAAACCAATTTCCACAGGGGGCACGAGATCCTTCCCATGTATGCTGGAACTGATATCACGGTCATCCCGAAATTCCGTGTAGTTGCTGTCTTGAGAAATTCCGTGTAGTTGCTGTTTTGAGAACATGTTGCCACCATGTCTGCGCGGTGCGCCTCCCACGAACATATAAGGGAAGAGAATGACAAGCCATTAATGTTTGGTGTGCTTCGCCTTGATTAAACAAAATCAGATGCATTTATTTCCCCGTGACTGAGGAGGCTAGCCCTTATGATTGCACACAGACAATATGATTGCACACATACAATATACATACACCAACCCTCAGAAAATGTTGCTTAGATCAAGCTCTGAGACTCGAACCCTGAACTCCCATAAGCTAACTTGGCAGGTCTGGCTGTAACGCCACCTATATTAATTGTGTCCATGTAACCTCCAAAAGTTACTGGTTTGCAAAATATTTCTCACAGAGTTCAAGTCTCCAACGCCTACCGAGTAGTTATGCGTTCTCCTGCATGCATTAGGTGTTCACTACATGATTTTTTATAATTCCCTGCCTAATCTCAGGCTATGACATCATTTTAGCGCATACAACATATTAGAATTACGAGAACAAGCATTGACATTGAGCAACTGTGAGGAATTGCTATAAAAGAAATGTAAACTGGAAACATGACCCCCCCCCTAATTTGAGGTTCCTCAGTAAACAAATCACAATGGGAGTACAGTGGGTCCTTCCCACCTTAGGGGCCGGTGCAACTGCGCCTGCTGCACTATTGAAGGCTACGTCCTGGGCACCGCTTCCGTCCATCATTTGTTTGCTGTAACAATTTTCACCCTAAGTGGGATGGGTATGCCCAGACGTGGGTCCCTTGCTCACTGTGCCTCTGGATTCAAGCTAGCCTGGCTGAAGAAGGGTGACGTACCCTGAAACCGGTCCCAGGATGCTTGTTTCCGGTCCAGGGAGGACCTGGCCTGGCAGTTCGGTCTGGACTGTTCCCATGGGGCACAGGGTCACGACTGATTTGCATATGGCTGGGTCCAAACTGGGGTGGCGTAGTGGGCAAAAGAACGATGGATTTAACCCAGATCTTTTGACTGGGGGAGAATGTTTGCATTGTCAGCATTCCGTCCATCATTTGTTTGCTGTAACAATTTTCACCCTAAGTGGGATGGGTATGCCCAGACGTGGGTCCCTTGCTCACTGTGCCACTGGATTCAAGCTAGCCTGGCTGAAGAAGGGTGACATACCCTGAAACCGGTCCCAGGATGCTTGTTTCCGGTCCCGGGAGGACCTGGCCTGGCAGTTCGGTCAGGACTGTTCCCATGGGGCACAGGGTCAAGACTGATTTGCATATGGCTGGGTCCAAACTGGGGTGGCGTAGTGGGCAAAAGAACGATGGATTTAACCCAGATCTTTTGACTGGGGGAGAATGTTTGCATTGTCAGCATTCCATCCATCATTTGTTTGCTGTAACAATTTTCACCCTAAGTGGGATAGGTATGCCCAGACGTGGGTCCCTTGCTCACTGTGCCACTGGATTCAAGCTAGCCTGGCTGAAGAAGGGTGACATACCCTGAAACCGGTCCCAGGATGCTTGTTTCCGGTCCAGGGAGGACCTGGCCTGGCAGTTCGGTCTGGACTGTTCCCATGGGGCACAGGGTCAAGACTGATTTGCATATGGCTGGGTCCAAACTGGGGTGGCGTAGTGGGCAAAAGAACGATGGATTTAACCCAGATCTTTTGACTGGGGAGAATGTTTGCATTGTCAGCATTCCATCCATCATTTGTTTGCTGTAACAATTTTCACCCTAAGTGGGATGGGTATGCCCAGACGTGGGTCCCTTGCTCACTGTGCCACTGGATTCAAGCTAGCCTGGCTGAAGAAGAGTGACATACCCTGAAACCGCTCCCAGGATGCTTGTTTCCAGTCCAGGGAGGACCTGGCCTGGCAGTTCGGTCTGGACTGTTCCCATGGGGCACAGGGTCAAGACTGATTTGCATATGGCTGGGTCCAAACTGGGTTGGCGTAGTGGGCAAAAGAACGATGGATTTAACCCAGATCTTTTGACTGGGGGAGAATGTTTGCATTGTCAGCATTCCGTCCATCATTTGTTTGCTGTAACAATTTTCACCCTAAGTGGGATGGGTATGCCCAGACGTGGGTCCCTTGCTCACTGTGCCACTGGATTCAAGCTAGCCTGGCTGAAGAAGGGTGACATACCCCGAAACCGGTCCCAGGATGCTTTTTCCGGTCCAGGGAGGACCTGGCCTGGCAGTTCGGTCTGGACTGTTCCCATGGGGCACAGGGTCAAGACTGATTTGCATATGGCTGGGTCCAAACTGGGGTGGCGTAGTGGGCAAAAGAACGATGGATTTAACCCTGATATTTTGACTGGGGGAGAATGTTTGCATTGTCAGCATTCCGTCCATCATTTGTTTGCTGTAACAATTTTCACCCTAAGTGGGATGGGTATGCCCAGACGTGGGTCCCTTGCTCACTGTGCCACTGGATTCAAGCTAGCCTGGCTGAAGAAGGGTGACATACCCTGAAACCGGTCCCAGGATGCTGGTTTCCGGTCCAGGGAGGACCTGGCCTGGCAGTTCGGTCTGGACTATTCCCATGGGGCACAGGGTCAAGACTGATTTGCATATGGCTGGGTCCAAACTGGGGTGGCGTAGTGGGCAAAAGAACGATGGATTTAACCCAGATCTTTTGACTGGGGGAGAATGTTTGCATTGTCAGCATTCCGTCCATCATTTGTTTGCTGTAACAATTTTCACCCTAAGTGGGATGGGTATGCCCAGACGTGGGTCCCTTGCTCACTGTGCCACTGGATTCAAGCTAGCCTGGCTGAAGAAGGGTGACATACCCTGAAACCGGTCCCAGGATGCTTGTTTCCGGTCCAGGGAGGACCTGGCCTGGCAGTTCGGTCTGGACTGTTCCCATGGGGCACAGGGTCAAGACTGATTTGCATATGGCTGGGTCCAAACTGGGGTGGCGTAGTGGGCAAAAGAACGATGGATTTAACCCAGATCTTTTGACTGGGGGAGAATGTTTGCATTGTCACCATTCCGTCCATCATTTGTTGCTGTAACAATTTTCACCCTAAGTGGGATGGGTATGCCCAGACGTGGGTCCCTTGCTCACTGTGCCACTGGATTCAAGCTAGCCTGGCTGAAGAAGGGTGACATACCCTGAAACCGGTCCCAGGATGCTTGTTTCCAGTCCAGGGAGGACCTGGCCTGGCAGTTCGGTCTGGACTGTTCCCATGGGGCACAGGGTCAAGACTGATTTGCATATGGCTGGGTCCAAACTGGGGTGGCTTAGTGGGCAAAAGAACGATGGATTTAACCCAGATCTTTTGATGGATTTAACCCAGATCTTTTGACTGGGGGAGAATGTTTGCATTGTCAGCATTCCGTCCATCATTTGTTTGCTGTAACAATTTTCACCCTAAGTGGGATGGGTATGCCCAGACGTGGGTCCCTTGCTCACTGTGCCACTGGATTCAAGCTAGCCTGGCTGAAGAAGGGTGACATACCCCGAAACCGGTCCCAGGATGCTTTTTCCGGTCCAGGGAGGACCTGGCCTGGCAGTTCGGTCTGGACTGTTCCCATGGGGCACAGGGTCAAGACTGATTTGCATATGGCTGGGTCCAAACTGGGGTGGCGTAGTGGGCAAAAGAACGATGGATTTAACCCTGATATTTTGACTGGGGGAGAATGTTTGCATTGTCAGCATTCCGTCCATCATTTGTTTGCTGTAACAATTTTCACCCTAAGTGGGATGGGTATGCCCAGACGTGGGTCCCTTGCTCACTGTGCCACTGGATTCAAGCTAGCCTGGCTGAAGAAGGGTGACATACCCTGAAACCGGTCCCAGGATGCTTGTTTCCGGTCCAGGGAGGACCTGGCCTGGCAGTTCGGTCTGGACTATTCCCATGGGGCACAGGGTCAAGACTGATTTGCATATGGCTGGGTCCAAACTGGGGTGGCGTAGTGGGCAAAAGAACGATGGATTTAACCCAGATCTTTTGACTGGGGGAGAATGTTTGCATTGTCAGCATTCCGTCCATCATTTGTTTGCTGTAACAATTTTCACCCTAAGTGGGATGGGTATGCCCAGACGTGGGTCCCTTGCTCACTGTGCCACTGGATTCAAGCTAGCCTGGCTGAAGAAGGGTGACATACCCTGAAACCGGTCCCAGGATGCTTGTTTCCAGTCCAGGGAGGACCTGGCCTGGCAGTTCGGTCTGGACTGTTCCCATGGGGCACAGGGTCAAGACTGATTTGCATATGGCTGGGTCCAAACTGGGGTGGCGTAGTGGGCAAAAGAACGATGGATTTAACCCAGATCTTTTGACTGGGGGAGAATGTTTGCATTGTCAGCATTCCGTCCATCATTTGTTTGCTGTAACAATTTTCACCCTAAGTGGGATGGGTATGCCCAGACGTGGGTCCCTTGCTCACTGTGCCACTGGATTCAAGCTAGCCTGGCTGAAGAAGGGTGACATACCCTGAAACCGGTCCCAGGATGCTTGTTTCCGGTCCAGGAGGACCTGGCCTGGCAGTTCGGTCTGGACTGTTCCCATGGGGCACAGGGTCAAGACTGATTTGCATATGGCTGGGTCCAAACTGGGGTGGCGTAGTGGGCAAAAGAACGATGGATTTAACCCAGATCTTTTGACTGGGGGAGAATGTTTGCATTGTCAGCATTCCGTCCATCATTTGTTTGCTGTAATACCGCTTCCCTATAGCCTTAAATGCCTCTCCACTGAACGCCCATGTGCAGAGGCACGAGCTAGAGGTTGCCGCATCCTTAGACCAGCGTACAGCCCCCCAACTGTTGCCTCGTTACCGCATGGCTGTATTCCTACTATCCGCAAGAACCACAATAAACTCACCACACCAGAGGCGCAACTAGAGCCAAATTTCGGGAGGGGCTACTTAAAATTCGGGGGGGGGGGCTAATTCTTCCAGCCATATGCAGAGTGGAGATGAAGGGGTGAAAAACAACAAAGCCCCACAGTTAACACATAAAATGGTCTTTTAAAGACCTGTGAAGTACACGGGTGCGGCTGCAATAAGACCGTCGCCAGCCCGGGAAGCTGTCTCAGCCCGGGCTGACACAAATGAACCTCTGCCCCATTCATGCCGCCCCTAAGAACTACACCAACGATCATTCCCTGTGCGCCTGGGCACGGCCATTAAACCCACTCTGCTCACTTTGTCAACTTTATACCACAGGTTGAGAAAAACCTGCCTATAGGGGATGTCAGTGCTTGTTTAAAAAGGTGTTGTGAAAACCACATCGCACTTGTGCAAAGGAGAGACTGCATTTAAAGACCTTGTTCGTCTTATAAATCTTCCACTTTACATACCAATTGAGAAAACACACAACAACCAAAAACAGCTTTCTGTTATTATTAAACACCTTAAGTATTAAAATATACATTCCGGAGCACAGAGGTTGCATTTTTTTTTTTTGCACTTCTCCCACCTATCTATGGCAGGAGTCAAACTCATCACCGCAGACTCCATAGCCGCCGGTCTTAACCACTGTGCTATTGCCATTGCTCACTGCCTCCATCCGTTTTAAAACAAAAGAACCAACATATCAAAATTAAAAAGGAAAACGCACATTGCAGAATTGTGTGTTTCCGAGACAACTACGCTTTGAACAGTTTCCTGTCAATCTTTTGTTACCTGCACCGGAAGCTCTGTGAAATGGAACTGTAAAGCAGCGTGTGACTTGCCATAAGCCCTTTTAGAAGGGAGATTTCAAACTGGTAATTTTTTTTTTTTTAAACTCTTTTTATTAATGACAGGGCTAAAAATTTCAAGCGGTTACAAGTTGAAGCATGATAAACATCTCTCATCTCCTCTTACATTGACATAATCGTGACCACAGTGCATTCAATACAGTAAGTTTGGCAGAAAGTTACGAGCAACCATTTCTCACCCACCTCCCTCAGTCAGAAGCCGTATCAGACACGGTCAGGGGCGGAGTACAGATATTCCCTCTATACGTGTTCCATGCTCCCCATACTCTCTCCCACTTTTTGGGGCAACCGCGGCGTACATATCCCGCCTTCTCTGCCACCATGGCCCCATCCATGTCTCTGCACCAGTCGTGGAGTGTGGGAGAGGATTGTGACCCCCAGAATTTAGCTATATTTCGTTTGGCGAACATCATCCCAAGCGTCGCCCAGTCCTGTGATGCGTGATTGAGATCAGTGGGCTCCCAAATGTTTAGGAGACATCTTTTGGGCTCTGGTAGAACTGAGACTCCACCCAATTGAGTAATAGTTCGTAGAACTGCTGCCCAGTAGGGCACTATTTGTGGGCACTGCCATATTGTGTGGTAAAACGTACCCTCTGCCCCACAGCTCCTCAGACAAAGTGAATTCTCGGCTCCCCCTATTCTGTGTAGGGTCACTCTGGTATAATACGTACGATGCAGTATTTTCAGTTGCACCAGTCTCAGTCTGGAGGATATCGCTACTTTGCGCGGGGATGAGAGCGCCTCCTGCCAGTCTGTGTCATCTAATTCCCCAAGTTCGTTGGACCATTTTTCACGTAGGGGTGTCATAGGATCTGGTAGATTGTTAATGAGTTTGCGGTAGGTGAGGGAAGTGGCCTTCCTGTCCATGTAATCTGTCAATAACCTTTCCTCCAGGAAGTATGGTAACAGCTGGTATAGCTGCCCTGAGTGCATGCCTGATCTGTGTGTATCTAAATATTTCAGAGGGTGCCAGTTCATACTGTTCTTGGAGGTGGGCGAAGGTAGCCACCTCCCCCTTGATCCATAAATCACCTACCGTTGATATTCCGATCGAGTCCCAGCGGCGGAAACCCTTACTATTCCGAAGTCTTCCTAGTCATTGTGTTTCCCAGAGTGGGGTGAGTTGGGTTATGACACCGTCCCAGCCTAGTTTTTTAAGTGCTATGTACCAAATCTGGACTGTGTGTGCCGTGGGCCCAATCAGTGGGGTAGTTTGCTTTCTAGTGTATAGTGCCCGCATTATTCCTCCCTCCCCCAACCCATGTCTGTCCGCTCTAAACGCGGGATCTGTTTGCGGGGTGTGTATCCATTGATTGAGTACCATCAACTGTGACGCCCAATAATATAGTTGTATGTTTGGAAGTGCTATGCCCCCATCGTACCAGCCCCTGACCAATTTATTCATGGCGATGGGTGCCGTTTTTTTCCCCAGAGTAAATTAGAGACTTGCGCCGCTATCGCCTTAAAGTTGCTTTGTGGGACAAGAAACGCGGTATTCTGCAGGGCATAGAGAAACCTGGGAAGCGCCATCATCTTAAAAAGTGCCGCTTTCCCAAGCAGTGTCAACGGCAGGGCCTGCCAGTGTGTCGCATCCCGTTTGAGTCGTTCCAGAGGTGGCATGAGTTTTTTTTTAATAAATTCTTCCGCCAACGGCGTGATATGGATTCCTAAGTACTTAAAACTTCCCGTTGCTATCTGTAAATTACACCCCTTCGGGAGCTGCGGCGGTGGGCCATGAAGAACATATAGAATCGACTTGGTCCAATTGATGGTGTACCCAGAAATCTGACCATATAAGTCACATATATTCAGTAGCACAAGGATGGATCTTCTGGGGGATGCCATATACAACAACACATCATCAGCATATAGGGATATGCGGTCCTCCCAGCCTTCCGCCCAATGGAGCCCTCGGATAGTCGGTGCCCACCTGATCCATGCGGCCAGTGGCTCCAGAGCCAGGGCGAACAGAAGCGGTGAGAGGGGGCAACCTTGACGCGTTCCCCGCCCCAGCGGGAAGTCCTCCGATATGTGACCGTTTGCCGTTACGTGAGCTAGGGGTTTTGAGTACAGCAACTGCACCCAGGCACAGAATTTGGGGCCAAAACCTAAGTGCCTCAAGACTGCGAAGAGGAAGGGCCACTCTACCATATCAAAGGCCATACGAGCATGAATGAAGGGAATACGCGCCATTACACCATGTAACCGTCTCAGATTAAGGGCCGTGTTCCTATTCGGCATGAAGCTGGATTGGTCCGGGTGTATTAAGGCGGTGAGATGGGGGGTTAATCTAGCTGTCAGAAGTTTAGCGAGGATTTTGGCCTCTGCATTAATTAACGATATAGGTCGGTATGAGGCACAGTCCTCGGCAGGCTTCCCTGGTTTATGAATTGTCTCTATGGTAGTGGTACCCTGATCTCGCGGGAGTTCCCCTGCCTCTAGGCTGGCCACATACATAGTTAAGAGGTGCAGAGTGATAGTGGTAGCAGTTTTTTTGTAGAGTTCAATGGGTATGCCGTTAGGTCCCACCGCTTTCCCCGACTGTACTGCCCCTATAGCTAGTTGCAGCTCATCTGTGGTGAGGTCAGCTTCAAGTGTTAGGGCTGCCTCTGGCATTAGTGTGGGCATTTTAATATTTTTAAGGAAAGCTTGTGCTTCCTCGATCGTCGTCGAGGATGTCGGTGTGTACACCTGTTGGTAGTGTTTTGCTAATTCATTCACTATGTCCTGGGAGTCGGTGATGGTTCCTTTATCATCTGTGCGTAGTTGTGCAATCCACCGACTCTCTCTTATCGAGCCAGGCCAGAAGTTTCCCCGGCTTATCCCCGACCTCGTATATTTTATGCTGCGTAGCCTGAAGCCTGGTCCTAATATCTTCCCCCAGGTATCCCCTATACTCCTGTTGTTTAAGATGAAGAGCTTGGGCCGTCACTCTCGTTGGGTTTTGGGCATGGAGCGTGGGCCAATTCTAGTTCTAGAGTCTCTATCTCTTTCTTCTTTAGGTTTTTGTGACCTACAATAGATGCGATGGCCTGGCCTCTGATGACTGTCTTATAGGCCTCCCAGAGGGTTACAGGGGAAGCAACTGAGTGTTCATTATCGTGGAAATAGTGTTGCGTTGTGGTAATGATGCCTTTAAGGATTTTGGGGATCTGTAGGTACCCCGGGTATATGGGGTAAACACGACGTCGGGCCGCAGGCCGGCATGCGTATGTCAACACCACTGGGGAATGATCTGCGATACCTCTGGGTAGGGTAGTGATTTCCAATATGTTCCTCAGACTGTCCGCTGACGTTAAAATGTAGTCGATCCGTGAGAGGCTATTGTGTACCCCAGAATGAAAGGTAAACTGTCGAGTCAAGGGGTGGCGGAAACGCCAGGCATCTATGAGGCTGAGCGCCTCAAGGAACCCCGTGAATCGGGAGGCCCCACTACCCAAGTCTTTGGGGGGTTGGCGATCCAGAGCACCACAGACTATGGCATTAAAATCTCCACCCATCAAGATTTCTCCCTCTGGAAGGGCGAGCAAAAATGCGCTAAGGGCTGGGAAGGCCACTGAGTGAAGTGCTGGAGGGATATATACTGACACTATGTTATAGGCTCCTCCCTCCCACTGGCATGTGATGGCTGCGAATCGGCCTTGGTCATCCCTCCATGTCCGTTTAATTACCAGCGGGAATTGTTTCCGTACTAAGATACCAACCCCCCGTGATCCTGAGGTAAACTCGGAGTGTACCACCATCTGGAATCCCCACCGGTCCAAAGCTTTACAGGCGGAGCCCACTAGGTGTGTTTCTCGAAGCAGGGCTACTGCCGGGGTGTGTCGTTTCAAGTATTGTAGAACCAGCCCCCTCTTAATCTTATCGCCGAGTCCGTAGACATTCCATGTGAGCAATGATAGGGGGGTACTCGGTGTGTGGGGAGGTGTTGGTGGATCAGGCTCCTGCTGAACCTGCACTGTCGTTTCTGCCATGTCTCGTATACTTATCACCGAAGATGTAGTGGTACTGTGTCTGAGGCGCAATGTCTAAGTGGTGGTGTTCAGCCGCTGCCCCTGATAAACATATAAACAACAAAAAACATAAACCAAGTAACTGTCCCCCCCTTCCCTCCCTCCTCCCTGCCTCCCTGCATGACTGAGTTAGAACTACCCGCCTCCCCAACTGTGCAGAGTGCTTAGTGCCCATCCCCTATACCGTAATGGGGGGGAGAGTCGTCCGCATCTCCTTATACCTCCCCTTGCTGCGTCGTGTATCTTAGTGGCATTGTCACGTTCAGTAGTCAGTGCAATAGTGATGCAGCCATGTTACACGGTAAATTGTCTCAAAAGTGTCTTATGGTCCCTCAATCTTCTGCAGAGGGACATCCGTCCCAGTGTCACTCACTCGGCAAGAGAGTTCTGGGTCCGGCCTGCAGACCGGCATGTGTTTGAATTCAGTCGTCCCATCAGTGTCAGTGTTCATTAGTAGTACGGATGTGTTCACTCTCCTCCATTCGCTTTCGATGATCTGTCCGTTGCTCCTGTCTCTCCTGATCCTTCCAACGATTCTTCCCTCACACGTTGCCCATCACCTCTGCCAGTTCGATCGGACCTCGAGATCCGTCGCCATCCCTCCAGCCATTCCCGAGCTTCCTCGGGCGTTAAAAAACCACGCTTTACCCTCGGCCTCTACCCTCAGTTTCGCTGGGAACAGCATTGAGTATTTGAGTCCATGGTTCCTAAGCTCTTTTTTTACATCGAGGAATCCACGGCGTTGCTTCGATACTGCCGCTGTGTAGTCCGGAAAGATAGTGATAGTACTGTGTTCAAGACGCAGTGGAGGGACGGTACGTGCCGTCTGTAGTATCATGTCTCGATCGCGGTAGTTAAAGATTCGAGCAAGAATGGATCTTGGAGGTGCTCCCGGTCTCGGTTTTCCTCCCGGGGCCCGGTGTGCCCTTTCCACTGAAAAGTAGTTGGAGAGACCTCGTGGCTGGAGGTGATTTGTAATAAGGTCTTCGACAAATAGATCGAGGGCTGAACCACCTGTTCGTTCCGGCATGCCTATGATCCTGATGTTGTTCCGCCTCGAGCGGCCTTCTTGGTCTTCAAGTTTGGCGGCCATCATTTTGTTGTCTGCCTCGAGTTGACGAACTTGCTTCTTAAGAGCGGTTGTATTGCTCATGAGGGTCATCGTAGTGGTTTCTACCTCTGACACTCTAGTGGACATTTTATTAAGATCAGCCCGGATCAATGAAAGTTCCATCGAAAGTGACCCAATACGCGAGTCTAGGGAGGCATGGACGTTATTTAATGTGGTCATAATGTCTTGTAACGTGATCTCTTGCTTCTCTGTGGCCGTAGAGCTTGCCGTGGATGTGGTGCTCTGGTCCGTGAGCTCCGTCTGTGTCTTGGTGTAGGCGTATTTCTCGAGTTTCGCTTGATTCGGGCCCCTTTGGCTTCTACTCCCCATCTCAGCCGTGATCAAAGTTACTCGCAATGCTCCGGTACTGGGGTGGTACTCACCGCTGCCTGCCAGTGCGCTATCGCAGCACACGCGGCCTTTCGGGGTTTCCACCCCCGACCTGTCGTCTTACTGGTGCGTCAACAGTGGATCAGGCAAGCCGTAGGGGTCGTGTGACTTATCGCTCCTTGCCGCTGCTCCGTAAGGCTGTGTGGCGAGTGGCGGGCCCGCTGCGCGGACAGTGCAGTTAGTTGCGGAGTTTATGGACTCCTTTACTGCTCATCTGTATTGGGCCGGTGCATCTGTCATGCCTTAAATGCAGCTTTGTCCATGTGTTGTGGAGCGTTCCCCCGCAGTCTGGTCAGTAACGGGCGTCCTCCCCCTCAGCTGCGCCCCGGACCTTCCAGAGTTAGCATCCACCCCGGGGGGGGGAAGCGATCCACTGCGTCAGCGGCAGTGAGGGGGCGGGGATATGGTGTTGCAGTGTTCGCTCTGCACAGTCTAGCTTGACTGCACCGTTTTGTCCCAGGCTGGTCGCACCACTCCCGGCCGCCCTCAACCTCTTGCCGCGGCGCCCCACTGACCGTCCCTCAACTCGATCTCGTGCAGCAGGACGCCCGCCGGCGTTGCTATCGTCTTGCGGTCATGTTCAGGGCCCGTAATCCAGCTGCCAGTCGGTCTCGTCCCTCTACAAGCTCCGGTCGTGTTACGGAGCGCAATCTGCACCGCCTCCCACCGCCTGCTGGATGCCGCTTCGGAGTCTGGCTGGGTCGCTGTCGTCGTACGCACTGCCCGCAGTGTCTACCAGGTCGCCTAGACTGTCCGGTCGGCTCCAGGCCAACTCCAGTCCCCGGCTTGAACTTCTGTGGTAGGCCACACTTCTTTCACTCGGCGACGTTTCGCCTGGGATCGTCCGATTGGTTCCGGACCAGGAGCATCAGGATTACGAGTCGTTCCGACACTCCATACGCTGCTTAAAGATGCCAAACGTCGGCGGATTAATGTACGGATCTCTGGGGAAGGTAGTCGGGTGACGGAGACTCCCTAGGCTGCGGCCATTTTCTTCGGCTGCTAGCCACGCCCCCCATCATGTGTGGTAATTTTAATTCCCTTTCTGCATAGAGAGAAAGTGCCGGCATCAAAAGGCAATCAAAGACATTGATAGCCTTTTCCACCCACATGTAGCTGGTGCGCGTTAAAGCACGCACCCCCAGCTCAGGCCGAAGACGATGCTCGGTCACTGGAGCCACGCCCCCAGCACATACAGGCGCGCTCTCACCATATCATGGCAGCCTCCATATCCATGCTGCTTACTGCAGCGGGCCCGGCTCCCCTAATTCAATGTGCACATAGAATAGTTAAGGTATTCTACCCGATTCATCTCTCCTGAATGCAGGGGCGGCCTCCTATCAGCGCGGCCTACATTACCGCCGCCCCCTACGCGGAGTTATCATATGGAATACCTATGTGGTACACCAGCAGCATTAATGCGTCCAAGCCATTACTCTTTGACCGAGCCCGAGTCCCTCCGCCCACCGAGTTGCAAGCATCCCTCTGCCTGCACCAGGCTTACACTGCATGCCTGTATACAATGCCCCGCCAAATCTTAGGCCATGACATCACCCCCGCAAACACAACAGATATAAAATTGTGAACCTTGAAAGGAGATGCACAGTGTGCGCACCAATCACCTCGCCGCAGGGTCCTCCCAGACGCAACAGCACAAACTGTGTACAAGGCAGTCCCTCCTGTAATGCAACTGACCCCACCAGAAAGCAAACTGTGAAATATATAAACAAATGACGCTGCGCACCCATAACTTCGCTCAGCAGCGAGACGCGCCATCCCCCGTCATCCCTTCAGCCGCGGCACCAGCTAAATGTGCCACCACCCCCCAACATATCGCGCAGAGCTTTCATCGCCAGCCCCGCTCTGGCTCCCACTGCGATGTGAAGGTACGTCAAGGTGCTCCAAACACTCCTAAAACTCCGGCCACGCCTAGGCCCCCAGGCCGGGCCACAGGGGATGGCGGTAACCGTTCACAGATCCGCAGCTCCATGTCATGATGACATGGTCGCGCGCTCTCACGGTGGCGCTGGCATTCCGAAACATAACAATTATACCTCGATGCGCGCCCGATCGAAAAACTAAACAAAAGAAGCCCCACCACCGCGCGCCAATAATAATCAGGCATGTCCGTAATATTAAATAAACAAACAATAGTTATTACTTAATTACTCAATTGAGCTAACTAGCTGTAACCTTGTATCACCGCTACGCCACGGCCTCCTAGAACCCCGTGCCACACTCCGTTACAACGCTCCTGCGGCTTCCCTGGGGTCCAAGAAGACAAAGAGGACGAGACCCCGGGACGCCGCCTTAAATAGCATCATTTAGTTTCGGTTTCCTTTACGAATTGAATCGTCAGCAGGGATCCATCTCCTTCCGGCATCTAGCCCCTGGAGGAGGCTCGGCTCCGTGGCGCAAATAAGGGAGCCCCTCCCCTAGGCGTGGGGGGCGCCTGCTCATTACTGAGGACTAGTTTTTGGTTGCTCATAAGTGCAACAGGACATGCTCCAAGACCTTGCACAACCATGTGACAGAATCATGCCACTAATACTATTGTCCTGCTTCATTCCTACTGAGTTAGTGTGAGCATGAGTGTGCGTCATACAGTACACTAGCATCCTATATGTACTACAGTTATGTTGTGCGGCACTGACTGCTGCCCTTACTGGTTAGGTCTCGCCTACGCAGCGCGCATGCGCTGCATAGGAAAAAGACCTTTTGAAATCGATCCGGTTTTGCAGGGAAAAACGTGCACGCTTTGCATTGCTTTGAATGGCAACGCGTGCACGTTTTGCGATTCCCTTGCGGGAGCGAGCGGCGCCATGTGTTAGCAATTATCGCGCTCGCTCCCGCAAGGTAAACGCTGCCTGCTCTCGGACGCACTCCCCCCACCCCCTACTTGCGTGAGGCGCGCGCGCTTGTTAACCCTGCTGTGTGCTTAGCTGTTGCCTAATATGATTTCATGTTGCTGTTTTGTCAATTTGTAGCATGCATTTTGTTCTAGTTTTGATTGTGTATGCTAACACCCTGTTATTGTGATTTACTGTGACCACTGGTGCTTATTTCGTTAAAGAAACAGTAGTGGGGCACAACCCTCTGCCGGCAACATTAAACGTCGGAGCTCCAAATGCCATCACTGTTAATCTTAAATCTGCCAATTACCCATTCAATTGTCTACTAGACACCCCTAGCCCTTTAGCTCACTTTTAATGTTTCGCTTTCTCCCTTTGTGAGGTTGTTTCCTTCTTTCTCTTCCTCGTCTTTACAATTCGTGTTTTTCTGTCTTTAGCTCTCGAGATTAGAAATGTGCGATAAGGAAAAATAAGTGCCGGTCGCCCCCACCAGCAAACACCAGCTCAAATAACGCACCGACTATAAGCTTTTGTTTCAGCTATACCATGTAAGCTGTAACTGCCCTGCATATTACAGACCTCCCAATCCCTCATTAGCTCTGTCTGATGCCTCAAACGTGTCCTTAGCCGTTACCTTTGTAAAGCGGTGTCCTGACTATCGAAAATGGCTGGAAGCTTGTAACACGTTATAAAAAAATCACCTTGAGACGCAACACTCGTTAAGAGATCCTGCCAAGAGCAGCAGGTGAAGATGGACTAGAAATCAGGGAGTGACAGCGAGAATGATCAGGGCCTCATATTGGGTGTGTAATCAAGAGCCATAGTAAAAGAGATGCCATGAGGAAAAATGGACGAAATGCATGGAATGGAGATAAACATTTATTTATTTTAAGTGGGCCACATGAACTACTTTCAGCCACTTCGAATCCCTTCCAGACTCTAGATAGGCCACGTATATAGAGCACAGAAGAGTGGTATATGATTTGATAGTTTAATCTTAGACATTTTCAGTCCACCTCTCATATTAATTAAAGACTCCTGTCCTTTGTGGCAAAGCCATCAGCTACAAAATTTAGATATACCCGTACATGTAGTGAGCCTGCATAGGAGTGTACCTGTCTGTGTCCATATTTATAAAAATTAAATAAAGTAA
The DNA here is from genome assembly GCA_963921515.1 of Calotriton arnoldi. Taxonomy (NCBI): domain Eukaryota; kingdom Metazoa; phylum Chordata; class Amphibia; order Caudata; family Salamandridae; genus Calotriton; species Calotriton arnoldi. Next base: position 1,044,178 of record CAWUFW010005693.1, read on the forward strand.
CTTTAGTGGATGTGGCAGTAGCCAGTGTGGATAGAGTCAACCCTCATGTGTAGTATGCCTATGTGGTGAATTGAAACAAGAGGGACGAAAACTTTCTACCATAAAAAGTGCGAGTGAATTTTGCCTCATAATGTCTATTTCATAAATCGCTGCTGCTTATCCTTTGAAATGTGTCCTTGTTAAAAGAAAAAAAAACCCTCTTACATAGACCTTTCTTTCACAAAATCCCAGGAAAAAGGATGGTCCTTTGAGGTGGTTTGTTTACAGTGACAGAGCCAGAGTTTGTTGAACTCTGCACTTCTAACGACTGCATTTTTTAGGCCCTGGACAAGCCTTTCATGTGTCACAATCTATCTATTTCCAGACTTTTTGAAGCCCAGAAAAGCAGGTTTGTTCCTGGATATTTTACCAAGACAAATTCACACTATTGAGGTCCAAGGTTGCTGCTTCCAAATCGCTCTCGCATTTTTAGAGTAGACCCCATCACTACAACCTTATGTTGCATCAAAACCATGTCCTGTTTCTGATAGTGGCAATTCTGAAGGTTTATGGCTATACTGCCATATGTTTAATATGTTCAGTGAGACTCAACTCAGAACTGCAAGATTAAATATTGTGAGTAGCTCATACAATTATTCACTTTATTTTAATGTTTGGCTACATATACGTATGCACCTAAACTGACTCATCTGTTTCTCCCGAATGCCCAAGGACAAGGGAGAAACATTGGCCGAGATTGGTCACCGCCTACCACTTTACCTGTTTTGAGCACTTTTTGCGCTTTATTATGAATTTGGAATAATACATTTTAATACATTTTCAAGTTTGGACTGTTCCTGTTTCTGAGTAGAGTAACTAAGAGGTGTAATGCTACCTGCAAAGCATATTTTCAATTCAGCAGATAGTTTTTGAAATAACAAAGCAGTTAAGAGGCAGAGTAATGGACGCTTTATTCCAGTATGCTGCGAAACAAGTAAATATTTATTAACAAAATGCCATAAAAAGAAAATAATTTGAGGTTTAAATATATTAAAGTCAAACTGTTCCTATAACGAATAATGAAAAAGATATTCACTGACAATCATTGTGCATTGGTAAAAATCACAAAGTCGATCCCGTGATATCAACAGGACCTTTGAACGAAGTGAGGCTAACCAGTTTTGTCATGAAATCAGATTGAGTATGGGTTTCGGCTGGTATGCAATTTTACCTTTGCATTTAGAATGTAATGATAAGGAGAAATCAGCCCAATGGGGTGAAATCAGGAGGTTGACTCTGACAAAGATGTACTGAAATCGGAAACACTTAGGATTCTATGTCTCTGTGAACCTCGTATATTGCAACCAAATATCTGTAGCCCGAGAAAAACTGCCTTTCAGTAAAGAGATGATCAGATGTAATCTGGACCAACTTTGAGTTGTTATTTCTGTTGCAAAGGTTTTAAAAGCTTTCCTGGACGCAGCAGCTTACATTTGCTTATGGAGCCATGAGTTCGGTCTGCAGTTCTCAGAGCTCACCTTAAACAGCTTTTGCAGAGATAAAGTACTTTTGAGTGGGACACCTCTCTTCGCCAATTTCACAAAATCACCAAAAGAAAATGTTTTCTTAATGGCGATAAAGATGGTGCCTAGTGATATAATGCATGGATATCAGCAACACTCTCGTACTATTACTTGTCAGTGTTCAGTACTTGCTCCGACAAGCCTTCACAACCCAAGTCCACGTAAGCACAGCCCTGATCAGTAACCACAAGTTTCTCAACTGGTTCCAAAGTCCTTGCCGTTTTCCAGTAAGGCTGGCATCAATTCTTTCCACTGAACTACAGGATTCTCCAGGACCTTTCCGCTGCTGGGTCTTTGCAGGTGAAGTAGGCAGGCTCTACCGAAGGTTGCAGGCACGACAGCAAACCAAAGACACTACTTCATCTGGGAGTCAGTTAGAAGACTCATTTAATTTGCTCCGGCAACACGTCCTTTCAGTCAAAAATTCAGGCAGAGATCAGAACAAAATGCCCTGTATTTCCTTTCCATGTGACTGAGGTATGATCCTTTTTGCTCTCCTGCAGGCTCATGTTCAAAGGTGTGTGGGTCCATTGTAGCTTCACAAAAAACACAAGCAAGCATTTCATTAGAGGGTACCCCTTAACCAATCTATAGCCTGCCTTTATTATGTCTCACTCAAAATTTTACCTTAGAGTGATGTAAGCAAAAGTCTTTGAAAATGGTCTACTGGCCACAGAACTCACAAATCGTATCCTATCCAAACCAAAAGGACAAGGGGGCTTGTTGCATAGCAAAACCACCATCTGGGTGGTAAACTCAGTCTGGACTTAAAAATATGCTGTACTTCTTTGAAATACAGTGTAAGATAGCAGGTAGAAATTCCATAGTGAATCTTAGAGCAAGAGAATATGGCACGCCCTCCAATGGACAATAGGCGGAATGTCGGTGGCTGCTTCATGCCTTGTTGATGTGTGCCGACTGAATCCATTAATCCTTTAAATGCCTTCCTGATGATACAATTTCATTGAAGTCAGGAACATCAGATAGTTCCCAGAGAAATCACCTGTATCCTCTAATGAGTAAGGATTCAGTCTATTTGTGCAACCAACAATTAATAAATCTTTGGATTATCAATAACAATAACTTTACTTCTGATTGAGATATTCACGTTCAAATTGTAGTGTTTCTGCTTTCCGTAACTTCCAAAAACAAAAATAGTGATGAATGAATGCTTAAATTAATCTCTGCAACTGGTAATTTCTCAGGACTGAGCTTCAGTCCGTAGTTTTGTTTTTTGTTCACTGCGGCACTACATACAGAGACCAACCTTATGAAAATAAGTTTTGCCCCTGCCCCAATAAAGACACTCTCACTGTCCTATTTCTGCTCGAACCTCTCATTGCCCCCGTTCTGCCCGAATCTCACACTGTCACTTTTCTGCCTGAACCTGTCCCTTTCCCCTTTCTGCTTGAACCTCTCACTGTCCCCGCTCTGCCCGAATCTCTCACTGTCCTATTTCTGCTCGAACTCTCTCATTGCCCCCGTTCTGCCCGAATCTCACACTGTCACTTTTCTGCCTGAACCTGTCCCTTTCTGCTTGAACCTCTCACTGTCCCCGCTCTGCCCGAATCTCTCACTGTCCTATTTCTGCTCGAACTCTCTCATTGCCCCCGTTCTGCCCGAATCTCACACTGTCACTTTTCTGCCTGAACCTGTCCCTTTCCCCTTTCTGCTTGAACCTCTCACTGTCCCCGCTCTGCCCGAATCTCTCACTGTCCTATTTCTGCCTGACCCTCTCACAGTCTCCGTTGTGCCCGTATCTCTCACTGTCCCATTTCTGCCCGAAGCTCTCACTGTCCTATTTCTGCTCGAACCTCTCATTACCCCTGTTCTGCCCGAATCTCACACTGTCACTTTTCTCCTGAACCTGTCACTTTCCCCTTTCTGTTTGAACCTCTCATTGTCCCCGCTGTCCCCTAACCTGTCACTGTCCTATTTCTGCCCGAACCTCTCATTGCCCCCGTTCTGCCCAAACCTATCACTGTCCCTTGTCTGCCTGAACCTGTCACTCCCTCCTTTCGGCCTGAACTTCTTCCTGTCTCTGCTCTGCCCGAACCTGTCACTGTCCTGTTACATACAATTCTACCTTCATCATTTGTGCGCCTGTTAACTCGCATTGCCTCGCCTCATAGTGTTTGGAAGCCTCTCTTTGCCCCTCGCCCATGCCCGCCTGTGCCTCTCCCTGCCCCTCCACGTGCTTATAATAGTCGCCTTTGCCTCTTATGTTCACACTGCCTATAGCATCCGCTCTCTGGCTATGCCGCCGGGTGTGTGCCCTCTCCCAGCTCCCACAACCGCATGCCCACTGTTCTCATGGCTTGTACCCCTCACTGTGCACACGCTCTAGAATGCCCATTGCCCCTCACTGTTTATGTCTCTCTGTTTGTCATTGCCCTCTGCTCCACCTGCTTGCACCTGTGGTTGCGCCCCATGACCCCTCTGTGTGCAGCTCCACCCAGACCACAGTCAGTTTCTGACTGAACCTCCCAATGCCAACGTTCTGCCCGAACCTCTCACTTTCCCCTTTCTGCCTGACCCTCTCACAGTCTCCGTTCTGCACGTACCTCTCACTGTCCCATTTCTGCCTGAACTTCTCATTGCCCCCACTCTGCCCGAATCTCACACTGTCACTTTTCTGCCTGAACCTGTCCCTTTCCCCTTTCTGCTTGAACCTCTCACTGTCCCCGCTCTGCCCGAATCTCTCACTGTCCTATTTCTGCTCGAACCTCTCATTGCCCCTGTTCTGCCCGAATCTCACACTGTCATAGTGAGTAGTACATCCCATGTGACGTTTCTTCTAATGCTCTCTATCAAATGTCGATGAATTTATAAATGTATACTTGCCCTAATACCCCGACGATCACAGAATAACAATTCATGAGAACTGAGTCGTATGATAAGCGTGACATGTAGAAGTAGTACAGACGTATGAATTAGAATCCCGCTACACACACATAAATTGTGTTAAATGGTGAACAATGTGTGTTCGTGCTTCATTCGTAAGCATAGCCAATAGGTCTCGCCTTTGGGACCTTATAAGTGTTTAGCCATGCAGCACATTTTCCTGGCTTAAACTTGCGTAAATGCGAGAACTATTGCATTGATACCAATGAGTGATACCAAAACGCAACAGTATCTCCCCAAAACTACTGTTTTATCTTGCCACTGCTCCCTCTCTGCTGTTGACGTACCTCCTGTCGCACGTCAGTCACATCTTGTATTTAGCACCGTCATCGGAAAGCTGCAACGCTACACACTTATAAGGTCCCAAAGGCGAGACCTATTGGCTATGCTAATGCTTGTTTTTGATTGGCAGATGCCTCACTTAGTTGCCGTTTTTGGTGATACCTATGACAGTCAGTCTCACAGTGGTTTGTGCACAACTGATCTTCCACACTCAGTATCTCCTCCGTAAGGGCCCACACAGCACTATTAAGGAAAGATAAAATAGTCTTGCTAGTCCTTGGCTGTTTATCCACCACATTTGAAGAATCGGCTTTCCTCTTCACCATGCTGCTGCTAAAGGGAAAAAGGAAGGTTGCAAACCACCCATAGACCACCACCAGATAATCGGAGAATACCAAAGCATTTGATAAATTACTGAAGTAAATCAAATTCTTGGGCAAACGGTAGAGGGGTGGCCAAGCCCTTCCTCTTCCAGACTCTGACTGGCACGGACAGACCCGTTCTTGACCTTGTCTTTGCCCGAACTTATCACGGGTGCGTCACATGCGGGAGAAGTAGGTGCACTAAATAGCACTGATGATCTCTCCCAGCGGTGTTTGATGGAGCTTGTAGTTCGCTCAGAATGCCCCCGCATGGACCCCACTGCAAAGTTTTGTGTCCCGCGCGGCAAGAGGAGTAGGCCACTAAATAGCGCTGATGATCAGTCCCAGGGATGTTTGATGGGGCTTGTAGTCCGCTCAGAATGCCCCTGCTGCAAGTTACTGTATCTATAGTCTACATCTGTGCACAGTTCCTGCATGTTTCTCCTACATCTGACCCCTCGGTGACTTAGTTGTTGAGCCGTCAGAAAGACAGTGTACCAACATCTCCTTAAAGCAAAATCAGATCAGAAACAATGGGCCGATCATCATCTTAGACATGCTCTCTTTTATAAGTTTGGAGAGAAATTTTTGTTAGTGACAAGATATCTCCTCCACCCAGAATTCCATCCTAAGTGTGCCCCTTGGCTTGTGAGTCCTTTTTCTATTTTAAGGTTAGTTGGCTGTTCAGCTTCAGCTCCTTAGGAGATGGAAGATTAATTACGTATTCCATGTATCCTGGGTTAAACCTGCTGTGGCTAAGGCAGGAATACCACCTTCTCCTGTGCTTGTAGATGGCTCTCAAGAATATGAGACCAATGTTGTTCTGGGTTCCCATATTTCTTTCAGACAATAACTAATATCCTGGAAATAAAATTATTACTCTGGAAGATAGTGAGAGCCTGGCCCTTTTTCCATGCCCATAGATCTGTATGACAATCCTGTATAAAATAACCCAATAAACCAGGCCCAACAAAAAAATATTGGGGGAGGAGGGTTTTTTGGTGGGGAGGTACAGTCAAGAATAGGTTGGGAAGACTGTAAAGAGCAATATGTATGCACTAACCTATAATCAAGATCACTTGAGGACAAGCTTGGAAGTTATAGAGGATGGGGAGAAGGAAACTAGTATGAGAACTCACTGTGCTTACTTCCAGGTTAGAGGCGTGGCTCCTCGGGTGACAATGGTAGATCTGCCATAAAAAAAACTCACATAAACAATGGAATGATGCCTGGCAACATCTCCCAGTTGATTTGTCCCTCAATGCTTACGTATGGTGCATCACCTGTTATTGCATCCATGCAGTTTGTTTTTTAATATCTTTCCAAGTTCTCTGTGCCCTATCACAATGCTCTTATATTTCCCACTTCTTTAGCCTTCCTTGTTAGGTCATACGTCCATTCTACCTTACCTGCATCTATTCCACTCTCATGAAATTGCTGGCTTTGTACAGTCTCTTTCCACATTCTTGGACATCGCTCCTCTCCTCAGCATATTTGGCTGTGGACTTGTATCCTGGTATTACCAGGCTAGTCACTGAAATCTCCAGCAAAGCTACAGGTAAACGAATATTTCACTGTTTTGCATTATATGATTGCACAAACTTGCTCACTGGAGTCAAATATTTTGTTTAATCTCTGTGTTGATTTAAGATTACAGACTGATGGGTCTTTCTGAGACAATTCTGGCTGCTACTGGTGCCTTTCCCAACAAGTGTCCTCTGTCTCTCATTGCTTCAACTTATTTTCCCCTTGTTCCCAATTGAAGCATTTACACTCAGAAATCTGATTGGAACAGGTGGACACATGGGACTTTCGGCAAAGTGCTGTCCCTGAGGTTTCGGTAGCCGTAGAAGTTACCAAGAGAAGCTGCACCAGAAACCCTGAATAGTTGTAACTTAAAAGAAATTTGGACTTCCAAGATCTCATGGGCGTCAGCGGTACTTTGCGGCAAAGGTTTCCACTTTCGATGAGACTTTGTCAGATTGAACTTTAGGCTTGCCCCACTAAAGGTTTTTTAGCTGTATAAAAAGAAGTCTGAAAAGTAAATATCTTGAATAGACAGAGGGGTGAAAAGTATCCGCCAAATAAGAGATATCTTCATCGTAAGCAAAATTGTAATTTCTCCCGCTTGGAGCTTTTCCCACCAAAACCAATGGCTTCAGTGGGACCTAGTCCAGTGGCATCCAGCTTTGAGAGGACACCGGTGGATACCTTCTGCAACCTTGCCCGGCTGGAGGATTTTCAACTTCTTTTTCCATTTCATTTCAGAGACTAAACCAGTGCTTCGACTGGAAGGACACTCTTATTGTTTCCAACCTACACTCTATCTTGTTTGACCTGAAATCGCACGTAGGTCCTTATCAACCACAGACAGAGACTACTGATTGGCACTGTGTTGGGTTTTTGTTGTTCTGATCATATTTTGTTTATTACATTTATCTCTGTTTTTATAAATTGGAGTTGGACTTTGATTGTGCTATGTTTTTCACTGTTTTGGTATTTCAAAATGTTTTTCACGTTTTCGCTAAGTTAAGCCTGCCTGCCGTCTACCATAGCTACAAGGGATTAAGCTCAGGTATAAATTGCTGAAACCATCGCTTTGACCCAACAGATTAGTGCGCTTTATCACTTGTTTGGTACTACCATCCACCCCAATTAATATTTCACTTTCTTACACATACCTTATTTACAGTGAGTGATTCAGAACACAGATGCAGAAGTCCTAAAGATGCAGAAGGGTGTCAAGATTCTTAAGGATCGGTGAAATGTTGCTTAAACAGGAATGCAATTTCCTGGCATTGGAGGCAATGTAAAAAGAGAAAACATTTTTAGCCATAAGAAATAGAATTTGAGATCCAGGGAGCAACACAGAAGAATGATTTACTATAAGCCAATGATTTCTTTAACTTGGGTCATCTCCTCTTCAGGAAAGTCTTACTTCTGTTGCAGCAGATTCCACATATGGTTATCAGTGTTTGTCTTTAGTAGGTTGGTTGAGAGAAGTAGAGGGCACTTTAAGTCACTGATGAGGAGAGGAGGAGCTGCGCAAACTAAATCCATTGGGGTTTGCGTGATGAGCTGGCTGGCCAGTTTGATCTAATTTACGTTTTTGCTGCAAAAGTAGTTTGCAGGTTTTAAAATATATATAATTTCTGCAATCGGCTAATTATTACTCACAAAAGAACATCAATGCTCTGAAACATACCAAACAGTATAACTCTTCTAAATTTATCACAGCACATTCATTGGATTCTGCTGACCTACCTGACTTCTGTTATAATGATCTGCCACTAAAACGCACACCTTTTTTTAGTCTTTTCGCCTGTTTCTTTTGAATTAACCAATTTCTAAGCAGCATAAAAGTCAAAGTTCTTTAGATACTACAAGATAATATGAATATCATTAATGTAATCGAAATTATAATTTTCTACTTTACCTGTAAATATTTACACATTAATTCAATATTTCAAATAATCATCCATCCATGTTTTAATGTTGACATTAAAATGTCAGTTCCACAATGTAACCATTGTAAGGCAGTATTGCATAACATTTGTACTATGACCATTTTATGTGAAACTTACATTCCTCACCTAGTTTAATACCACTGAGCTAGGCAGGAATACTTATTGCCAATGGCAGCTGAAGTGGGCTGACCCATTTCTCCATGCTATATGCTGTAGAGGGCGGAAGAAAAATGTGAATGACACTCACAGACCAATGGATGAAAAGGGCTTGGTAAAAGCACCAAAAAGTAACAATATTATTTACACAGTTTCAATAAAATCAAAAGGTCTTGACTAAAGCCATACCCAAAAAGTTTCCTGGCTATGGCCTTATAGAATGGGAATCAAAAAAACAGATGATCTCATCTGGAATGGAGCTGCTGCATGTGGGACTGAGCAGCAGAGCTTTTCTTCAATGACATGGAGCCAATCCATCCACGCCTTTCAAAGATCACCCACAGATATGTTTTCTATATTTTTCTAGAAACGCAGAATTCATACACCAAAAAGGTCTCCGTTTTAAGTAATCACAGGACTCCATGAGGTAAAAAAAAATATTTATTCCACTTTCCAATCTCATCAGAGAGCCAACTTTCGCACCTCAGCATCCCAAATGGAAACATACCACTGGTTGAGTGAGGGAGAGGAAACGGGAAGGTAGGGGGAAGAGAGATTATAACACATCTTCCTACCACAGCATGTGACAGAACATTGATAATAAATTAACCAGGACATGCTATAGAGTGAAATATCTTCATCCAACAAATTATAACACATCTTCCTACCACAGCAATGTCAATGGACATTAACAATAAAAATTAAAACCTCACTTCAGGGAGAGAAAAAGTCCTTCATCCATTTAGGTTTGATATTCTTTCTGCTTGAAGGAGGAGGTATATCCTTCCCAGAGGAGTTTGGTTTTTCTTGTTGATTCCTGTCTGATTCACCAGCACTTAACTGAGGGCATCTGACTAATCTGTCCATGCTCCACATTTGACCATTATCTGTCTTGACCACATTGTGCTTGACCTCTACAATACGCAATGGATTGCAGGATTTGTTGTAGTTGTTACTCCTGGTATACGGTCGCTTGACCAATACTCAATCTCCTACTTTCCAATTGTGAGAATTTAAACTTTGTTTATCATCATATCTTTCCTTATACTTGTTCTGGTGAACTAAAATCTTTGCCTATTGCGACTCTTTATCAACTGCGAACTCCTATCCAACTAGGAAAACAGTATGTGCTGGGTTTTCTACCCTTTAGTGATGTAAGTGGGGACACAGCAGTGATGATGTTTGGAGAAGTGTGATATGACCATAACATTTCCTGTACAGATCTTTCGACCTGGTATTCAATAACATTAGCAAGTTGTATGTATTCCTTTATCATGCGATTGGCTTGTTCTACTAACTCATTGGCTCTGGGGCAGTATAGGGCTATTGTCTTGTGTGTTTTAGACAAATTGGAGAAGTCTTTCATGGCTTCTGATGTAAACTGTACGCTATTGTCTGTTATGAGAGTTGAAGGAATGCCTTCAATAAAGAATGTATCTCTTAAAAAAAATTCAATGAGCACATAAGTGGTAGTTTGTTTAACATTTATTGCAACTATCCAAAAGGGATGATAACCGATTAGCAAAAATATGAATTTTTTGGGAACTTTCTTTATAGGACAATTATATCTAATGCTAGTTTGTCCCAGGGTTTCTCAGGCACTGATACTGGAGACAAGGGCACATTGCAGGTTATTTTATTTTCACAACGCACAGTATATACAGTCTTTGACTTTTTGTTCCACTTGGGAATCCATTCTTGGAAACCAGCAGGTATATCTAACTCTGTTTTTTGGAAAGCTTCTGCCTAAATGATCTTCTTGAGCAAGATCAATGATCTTGCTCTTTAGATCAACGGAGGTATGAAATTGTCATTCCTCCTGATCAGCCCCTGAACCAAGTTTAATTCATTCCTACCATCCCAGAATTCTTTTAGATCTTCAGGTAATTCACTGCATTTTTTTGGGCCAGCCGTTCACGATATGTGTTTTGAATTGAGCAAGTGTTTTGTCTTTTTCCATACTCTTTCCATTCGTCCTGTGTGATTGCAGGTGTCTTCACTTCTATCGTAGGATACACAAAAGGTTCACTTTCTTTGACTATATTAAGAGGGCAACTAGAGGAAATCGCCAGCTAAATTTTGATTGCCTGGGACATATTCTCCTGACTCTCCAGACCCAGAGCCAATACCCACTTAGCAATAGACGTCGAGCTGTGTTTTGTGCCTTTGGTGAAAAACATATGTATAAGAGGTTTATGGTCTGTTCTTATGGAAAATTGTAAGCCCCATAAATAGAATTCGAAAAGTTTGACTGCACATTAGACTGCAGAATAATTGCACTCAGCCTTGGATAGATAGTGAGACACAAATGCACTTTTTCTTTCATCCCTTTCTACAAATTGAGATAACGTGGTAGCCAAGCCTTTATTTCTGGTGTCCATTGTAAATATGATTTTTCTGATAGTATCAAAAAGTCCTAAGTTGGGTGCCGTTAGAATGGCTTGTTTAACTCTGTCAGAATAATTTTGGCAATTCGTGTCCCAATTGAATGGTTTTATTTTTTTTAAGCATGTCCTGCAAATCTTCGGTTACATCAGCAAAGTTCTTCACATATTGGGACTTGTACTCAGCTAATCCTAGGATTTGAGTACATCCTTGTTGGTGGGATGGGGGGCACACATAACTGCATCAATCAAACTTGATTTGGGTTTGAGTCTTATTGGTGTGTCCTAAATAATCTACGGTACTGGCCCATAGTTGATACTTTTTTGTTTAAGTGTGAGGCCTGCTTTGTCCAATCTTGATAAAACTTCACGTTAGATTAGATTATGTTTGATTTCATTATCATCATAAATAATATCATCTTGAAAGCAGAGCGTGTTTATGGTTTAAATCTTTTTATTATTATTATTATTCCAAATAATGCCTTAGCCAATAGTACCAACACATTGGTACATCTTGAGGCCACTTATAGAGTCGCGCAGTTCTTGGCATCCAATTGTCTAAACAAACAGATCCCAACCCCGAGTCTCTCCCCCACCCGCCCCTCGCTCACATTGTATCTTCTGCAGAATGTAAGACAACAACAACAATATAAAGTCAACATATGATCTAGTCAAGTTTTCAGGTCAGTCTCTGGCAGTCGCAGGATGCAGAGATATTTGGGGCAAGTTAATTCCCGGAAGTCCTGTGAAAGCAGAGACAAATAAGGGTGCCATAGTTCTCCGAAGTAGGCACCCTGGTTAGCAAGCGTTAACAAGATTTTTTCCATGCTTAGAATGTGCCAAAGCCGGTGTAGCCATCCCAGATGAGTGGGTGCCTGCGATGTTCCCCAATGTGAGAGGATAATCTGCATAGCTGCCCCTAGGGCCAAGCCTATCTGTTTCCCCTGCCTGGATTTTAGTAGGTATGTAAGAGGATTAGGCAAGCCTAATATTGCATATGAGGGGAACCTAGGCAGTTGTGTGTTGAGATGCAAATTGACGTCATCAAGTACCTGTGTCCAGTATGGGAGTACTCGTGGGCAGTCCCAGAGTAGGTGTACCAAGGTCCTCTGAGCCCCACAGCACCTCCTGCATTCTGCACTCCATGCCCGGTTTGCCTTATGTAGACGGACAGGGGTGTAATACCAGTATGTAACCACTTTGCTGAATGTTTCAGTGAGTGCTGTGTTGCAGGCTGTATGCCTGGCCCTGTAACATATCTCATCCCGTTCCTTAACACTAAACTGCCTCCCTAGGTCCCTTTCCCACTGCCTTTGACTGGCTTTATACATATGCCTATTACGTTGATTCAGGAACGACTATAGATTGGAGATGAGTCGCTGGTCTGAAGATTTAGTGATCAACCATCTCTTATATGGGGTGAGGTTTCGCTGCGTGTTAGGCCTGTTGTGCGGATGTAATAACCAATGGTGAAGTTGCATGTAGTGTAGACATTAGGTATCGGGAAGGGCGAAGTCTGTGAATAATTGAGTAAAAGGGATCACTCCCTACTCGTCAATCATATGTCCCATGGAGCGGCAGTTGGACAGCCGTCACCTCGCGAATGTCCCGGGGCCCACTTCTGGGGTGAAGTCCAGGTTATCAAACCGTGGCGATGTGGGTGGGGGGAAGGAGGTCAGTCCACACTGAACACTAGTCCGATCCCAAGCTTCCATCATCACTTGTGTGATAGGAAATAAGTATGCATTCTGAGGTCGATGCACCATCCTTAGGACGGGAACCTTCCAAAGCGACGTGCACACCACTGCCCTATCCTAAAACAGCCAGTGCTTCTCGGACTTGGCCCGGTTCCACTCCACCAAGTAGCGCAGTTGAGCTGCCTGGTAGTATAATTGGAGATCTGGAATGCCCAGTCCTCCTGCCCAGGGGAGGAGAAAACTCAGCTCTTTCCTCATGCATGTTATATTCCCAAGCCAAATGTACTGAAGCAATTTCCCTGAAGTTTAGCAAGCATACCCTTCGGTGGGGCCAATGGAAGTGTTTGAAAGAGATACAATATCTTTGATTGAATGGTCATCTTGACAATCGCTATTCTCCCTAACCAGGAGATCTGGTGATGTTTCCAGCGGGCTAGGTCATTTCTGACTTGCTTGAATAGAGATTGATAATTAAGGGAGGAGGTCCACTGGATAGTGGATGGCAATTTAATCCCTAGGTAAAAGGATTGTCACAGTCGCCCATAGGATAGGGTATTGCGTCACCTTTGGTTCACCAGTAGGGGAGGTAGGGAGAGGCTAAGAGCTTTCGATTTCTCCACATTAACCGAAAGCCCAAGTCTTGACCAAAGGTCTCCAGTTCATTTAGGAAAGCTGTTAGGGCCGTGCCTGGTGTGTCCAGGGTCACCAATACGTCGTCCGCATAGAGTATTATATTATGTTGCCCCCCCTCAAAAATGGCACCGGTAATCTCGGGATTGTCTTGGACTCTCTGAGCTAAGGGCTCCATGTACAGGGCAAACAAAAGAGGCGACAATCGGCACCTCTGACGCGTGCCTCTGCAAATCAAATAGGTAGTGGAGGTGTAGCCATTAATCTAGACAGTCGCTGTGGGCAGATGGTAGCAATTCAATATTTGCGTCCTAAATTTCTCATCCAATCCAAAGTTAACGAGAACCTGCTCCACAAAAGGCCAGTGTACACTATCGAAGGCCTTTTCGGCGTCTATCTCCAGGAGCATGAGTTTGCCCGACGTGCGTGAAGCTTTCTCTATGATATGTAGAATGCGTTTGGTGTTGTCACTCGTTTGTCTCTGGGGGATGAAACACGCTTGGTCCGGGTCTATAATGGAGGGCATATGTGGGCTAAGCCTGCCCACCAAGATGCCTGTGAACAGTTTAAGATCTATATTTAAAAGAAAGATAGGCTTGTATGAACTGCACTGTGTCCTGTTTTTGCAAGGTTTGGTGATGAAAGCTACTGAGGCGGTCAGCATCGAGGCAGGAATCGCTCCAGGACCAGTGAATTAGTTAAATAGCCTTGTGAGAATAGGGCCGATGGTGTGACAGAAAGGTTAATATAAAATATATGGATACCCATCCGGACCCAGGGACTTTGCAAGTTTCAGACGAGAAATAGCTCATATAACTTCCTCGATGCGAATAACACTTTCTAATGACTCACCCTGATCTGGTGTAAGAGGGGACGTGCGTGCGGTGTGGCTATATAGAGCGCTATCTGCGGGGTCAAGCTACTGGCAGGAGTAGAGGTGTGCATAAAAATCTTTAAAGGTGTCTGCTATGGGTTTGTTATCAATGATATGTTCTCCGCTTTGTGTACACAAGAAAGACACCCCTGCAGCCTGCTGTTGCATGCGTAATTTATTAGCTAAAAGACGGACACACTTGTCTCCCCCCAACATAAATGGAGCACTCCCTATTTTTTTAAAATAATCGGAATCTAGTAACTTTATCTAGCGTGCTACAGTGGTGGACATGATGTCTAGCATGTCAACTAATTACACAAACTGAATTCAAGTACTTGTACTTGACCACTGTGCACTGTTGCTGTTAGCCGATGCTTCCAATTTGACTAAAAAGTTCTCTTAATACATCTTAAGTAAACATTTTCTATACATATATTCATCAACAACTACAAGTACACTTTTTCAGAGAAAAAACTTCAACATAATTTATTCTGTTTTACATCACAAAAAATGCATTTCTTCTGAGAAATATATCATATTCATCTGTTCAGTTCAACATCCATGCCCAATGCATTTCGGGACCAACGTCCCTTCTTCGGGGGCTTAAATCTACAAATAACAGAAAAAAATGTCATGAAAACAATGTGCAGGGAGTCACACCCTCCCTTCAGTTGAATAATTGTCAAATCCTCAGATTATACTGCTTTATATTGTAAGCAAAACCAGAAAGCGTCAAGTTATTGGTGATAATATGTGCCTCTCTGTTTGTTCATATACCTCTCCTTTTCAACGTGCATACGCACCTCGGGTGTTCTGTTAGTGACAGTCTTTGTGGCCGAATGAAAACTATAGGTGATATAAAAAACGCA
Source organism: Calotriton arnoldi (assembly GCA_963921515.1). NCBI lineage: Eukaryota > Metazoa > Chordata > Amphibia > Caudata > Salamandridae > Calotriton > Calotriton arnoldi. The sequence goes on from CAWUFW010005693.1 coordinate 1,059,365, forward strand.
TATTGAATGATATTATTCTTCCTAGCAAATTTCAACAACAATAACCAACGAGACCCTATATGCCCATTTGTATTGACCATTCATGTACACCTCGTACGTGTGAAAACGTCAGTTCTAGTGCTCAGAGCAAAGATAATCCCATAATGCGAGCTTACTGATATAGGTCTCCTGTGTCAATCTGCAACAACATAAATCAATGGATTGTTATTTCCGCAACCACTTTAGCCGTGAATCTCAACTTTCTATATACATGCAAACTGATGGTCTACGTGATGGTACTAACCTGAGAAGTAATAGGAACGCCTCAGTAGGAATGCGATAAAAAAAGAATAACAAGCAGTATCTGTAAAACACGAAAAAACCCATAACTCGAACTACTCCCGCAACCCTTGCAAAATAGTATCACAACTACCAAGTGCCCTAAACGTTGCCGCTCACCTAAATGCTACGGACGAGAAAACGCTCCAAGCACTTCACGAACAGCTTCCATCTGGCGTGTACAGCGGATGCGTAACTCCGAGATAACCGGCGGGAGCTCACAAGAATAAACAACGGACTAGAGAACTGAGAAACTAACAGAACTCAGAATTGTAGTCGCCATCTTAGAATGGTAGAGAGCGGTGAAAAGAGGTGGAATCGGAAAAAAAGTGGTCATTGAAAATAGAGAAAACCTGATGTATGCAAAGACAAAGAAAAACAATAATATGAAATGGAAAGGAGAAACCCTGATATATGGTCAAAATGATGAAGATGGTGGTCATAAAAGCGAAAATCGAAAACCCTATTGTAGAGAATAAACAAGAAAACTCCCTACCACAACTCCTCCATGCTCATGTTGAGCTGAACGGCAAGTTCTATCTGTTAACAACACTGAGCACATATTATCACCAATAACATGACGCTTTCTGGTTTTGCTTACAATGTAAAGCAGTATAATCTGAGGATTTGACAATTATTCAACTGAAGGGAGGGTGCAACTCCCTGCACATTGTTTTCATAACTTTTTTTTCTGTTATTTGTAGATTTATGCCCCCGAAGAAGGGACGTTGGTCCCGAAATGCATTGGGCATGGATGTTGAACTGAACAAATAAATTTGATATATTTCTCAGAAGAAATGCATTTTCTGTGATGTAAAACAGAATAAATTATGTTGAAGTTTTTCTCTGAAAAAGTGTACTTGTAGTTGTTGATGAATATATGTATAGAGAATGTTTACTTAAGATGTATTAATATAACTTTTTAGTCAAATTGGAAGCAGCTGCTAACAGCAACAGTGCACAGTGGTCAAGTACAAGTACTTGAATTCAGTTTGTCTAAGTCAATGCTTGCCAATTGGGAGCAGAGAGCCGTCAGCTGCTGCCAAACCCTCGGTGCGCCTGTGCGTTGGTGTATGCATTCCAGCTCTTTCACCTGGTTGGTGAGATTCTCCCTCGTCTCTTTGCGCGCTTTATTGTCAGCTCCCGAAACTGCGATAGGTTCTCTCCTTATCACTTTTTTGAAGGCCTCCCACAATGTAGCAATGGAAATGTCAGGAGTGTCATTAAGCGCTAGATAGTCAGTTAAAGCTCACTGGACCTGTGTCACTACCTCGGGACGTTGCAGCATTGTTTCTCCCGGTCTCCATAGTTGAGTGGATGCTCCATTGGGGGGAAGGACAATGAGAGTGTCACCGCAGCGTGGTCAGAGAGCGCTGCTGGAAGTATCTCTATCTCTGTGGTGAGCGTGTGTATATCAGTCATGCCCACGAGGTAGTCCAGTCTAGCTTATGTTTTATGCGCGTGGGAAAAAAGTACTCACGTGTGTGCGGGTGGAATTCCCTCCATAAATCTTGGAGTCCCAATTCTTTCAGCCACCCATGGCCTCCCTTTGATAGCGCCCCCGTCTGGAAATGCCTCTGTGTCAACCTTTAATTATTTTTAATTCTTTTTAAAATGTATTGTATTGCTTCGTCTGTTAAATCTTAAAGTAAAGGAGACACTTGACTGTGCAGCGCTTACCCTCACAGTCCTGTGGACTTCAGTTTTGATATCCAGCAGCACCCTCAGTGTTCCGGTCCAAGCCTTGTTCTGCCGCGGCCTGTGCCGATTGCGCGGAGGGCTTTTTCGGACCGGTAACACTTAAAATCCTCTTCCGGTTCATCAGGGGCATCCGGTGCCTGCGCGCCAGTTCCTGCTGCATCCACTATTTAAGCAGGATGCTGGAGCGGTCGCGCAGACACCAGCGGTAAGTTTGCCGCCTTCTTGATTATTCACTGCGTTCCTGTTTAGCTAATTTCTGTGCTATCGGGCACTTTTTAATTATTTTTAATCCTTTTTAAAATGTATTGTACTGCTTCGTCTGTTAAATCTTAAAGTAAAGGAGACACTTGACTATGCAGCGCTTACCCTCACAGTCCTGCGGACTTCAGTTTTGATATCCAGCAGCACCCTCAGTGTTCAGGTCCAAGCCTTGTTCGGCCGCGGCCTGTGCCGATTGCACGGAGGGCTTTTTCGGACCGGTAACACTTAAGATCCTCTTCCGGTTCATCAGGGGCATCCGGTGCCTGCGCGCCAGTTCCTGCTGCATCCACTATTTAAACAGGATGCTGGAGCGGACGCGCGCAGCGGGCGCGCCGCCGGGGCGCCAAAGGCCAAAGCCCGTCTACGCCCGTCCGCACCTGGACTGGGCCCGGGGCCATAACCCCTGTCCGTTCTACATCAAGTATGGGACCCATAGTTACATATTCAAAGAGTGCAATAATGAGTTTTAACAGGTCTGACAAGACCGTCAACTGCCCTCTGTTGGATTTATCAAACGAGCCCAAAGCTTGCAATCACTGCTTATTAAAAACAGTCACCCTCTCCCAAGACGTTCCTGGGCATGCTCATCAATGCCTGGTCCCTTATTAAACATAACCTAGAATTCGCAGAAATTATAACTTCTCACAAGATAGACATGGCTTTTATTACCGAAACCTGGGCGGAGAGCACCTCTGATCCCGATCTGTCTTTAGCAATTCCTACGGGATTTACAATGATTAGAAGTGATCGTCAAGACAAAAGGGGTGGGGGACTAGCAATCATTCTCAAAGACACTTTGACAATAAAGGGTTCCCCGACAGGAAGTTGCCCAGACTGTGAACTGCTATCCTTTAGAATTACCCTTAGCGAAAATTATACTTTTAAAGGACTGCTGCTGTATAGACCTCCTGGTGCAAAAAACTGTTTTTCGGAAGCCATCAGCCCTGCTATCAAATCTAGTATCGATACAGAGGACTTTTCGATATTGGGAGACTTTAACTACCACCTAGAAAAATCAGAAGATCATAACACAGCCGCTCTTGTGGATATGATGCCCAGTGTCTCGTTAAGACAGATTGTTAAGCACTCCACACACGACGCTGGACACACATTAGACAGCATTTTTACTTCTAATCCCGGTTTGAAAATTCGAGAGGTTTTGCCAATCGCATGGTCAGATCATAAAGCCATATTGTTTACAGTAACCACCACATTCCATAATCCTCATAGAACACTAGTAGGGCGTAATTGGAGGAACATCGACCACCAGTCACTGCAATCAGCTCTGTCAAACTCAAAGCCTGACTTAACTACTGAGGTGAATCTGGAAACAGGTAGATTTGCCAATTGGATCAAAGCAGCAGCAGACACATTAGCCCCAGAAAAAAGCTTCTCCACTAAGCGAAAAAAAAACTCTGAACCTTGGTTCTGTGATGCACTGAGAGCACAAAAACAACTATGGAGAAAGGCAGAGAGAAGATGGAGAAGGCAATACAGTGCGGCAGATAAACTATTATATGCACAGACACTGACTGATTACAAGAAAATGATAATGGCAAAAAAAAAGCGAGTATTTTTCAGAGAGAATTCTGCAGGCTGGTAATTCTAGCAAAGTACTCTTTGCAACCTTAAAGAAGCTAGTTAAATTACCAGAAACAGCCTACGGGGATAGTAGTGTGGAATTTTGCAGCAGACTCGCTCAGTTCTTCAAGGATAAGGTGGAGACTGTCTATAGTTCCCTTATAGACAAGGGCACAGATTGTAAAGGCAATATATCAACCGATATACTCTCCACCTCCGATAATTTTTTATTGTCCTTTGATCCACCAAACATTGAACAGATATCCCAGGTGGTCAGAACTTCAAAGGCCGGAGCACCCTCAGACCTCTGCCCCCCAAAATTAATTCAGTCGGCACCTGACCTCATCAGTGAGCAACTTAGTGTACTTTTCAAGGAGATTATTAGTACGGGTATCTTTCCTGATTCTTGGAAGACAGCTTCAATCCTACCTCTCTTAAAGAAACCTAATCTGGATCCCAGTGACACTAGCAGTTACAGACCAATCTCCAGGATACTGTTCCCTGCTAAGGTCCTGGAAAAAATTCTGAACATCCAATTAACAGCCTTCATAGGATCAGCAGATCTGTTAGATCCCTCGCAATATGGTTTCCGAAAAGGGCGCAGTACGGAAACAGCCTTAGTCATGGCCGCTGAGGAGCTCAGAGCAACACTAGATTTGCCAAGGCTGCTCTGATACTATTGGATTTATCGGCGGCTTTTGACACCGTAAATCATCATATTCTGATCAGTAGGCTTTCAGAAGCTGGGGTTAAGGATTCTGCCCTCAAACTGATTAAACCCTATTTGAACAATAGGTTTCAGTATGTTCAGCTCGGAACTTCCTTCTCAGAGCAGTTCATGCTCCCATGTGGGGTACCTCAGGGCTCCTCATTGAGCCCCACACTATTCAATATATATGTGACACTCTTGGCAGATATAATTAGGCAGTTTGGTTTCTCCGTGATTTCCTACGCGGACGATACTCAGTTGGTGGTGTCCATCTCCAGTAATTTGGAGGAAACAGCTGACCGCTTTAACCGTTGCATGTCCCGTGTGAATCAGTGGATGAGCTTTAACTGACTAACGCTGAACGGGGGAAAAACGGAGGTACTCCTGTTGGGTTCCGACACATCCTTTTGGTCGCATAGTTGGTGGCCTGCCAGCCTGGGTGATTTTCCGGTCCCAGTCAAGTAGGTGAAGAATCTGGGTGTCATCTTTGATGATAACCTGACCTTTTAACACCAGATTAATAAGGTTTCATCTACGGTCTTCCTGACTCGAAAGACATTTAGGAAAGTTTGGTCTTTTATTCCACCAAAGTCAGTGAAAACACTTGTGACAGTTCTAGCCCTGGCTAGACTTGATTACGGTTATGCCCTGTATATGGGCTTACAAAAACAGCATATGCTCAAACTACAGCGTGTGCAGAACGCAGCCGCTAGATTGTTGTTGGACATCCCTAAATTTCAGTCTATTTCCCAAGGATTAAGAAAGCTACACAGGCTCCCAGTGAAAAAAAGGGTAGGGGAGAAGTCTACCCTTCATTGCAGTCCCCTTGTGTCTCACCATCCCTTTGAAAGAACGTGCCACCAGGATGGCCACTCCTGCTGACTTTTTAGAAGCGGAAGAGAAAAACTGTTGCGGGAAAGCACAGGACCTGAGGCAGTGACAGTCCTTCGAGAGAAGATGAGTCTGCTAAAGCAGGGATATGTCGGCCCCTGAGTTTTCTAAGTACAACAGGACTGCCCTTCGTTTTAAGAGGTTGCTAAGCCCCCCACATTGAGAGTCAGGACCTTAATTGTCATGGCTGGCATTGGATTTGCCTACAGAAGCAGAGGCAATAGTGTGTATCAATCTGTGGCCTCCAAGGAGTCCGTATCCAGTGTTGGGGTCCCTGTAAATGTTGTGTTGTCATTTGTTGTGATCGCTGTGAAGTGTGAGTCCCAACAAAGAAACCCCAAAAACATAAAAGAGAAACTACTTGGTAACTGGAACATCAACTTACAGTCTGTCCAACAGTCTTTCAGCTCTAAAAGGATAGAAGTAAGGGGTCCAATGTGTGGACAACAAACCCCGATCCTTCCACCCGCCATCCGGCCAGCCAGCAATAAGTGAATCAGCTATGTGACCAACCATCCTACGGATTGTCCGTCTTGGCCAACATTGTGGGGATCGACTTCAATGCTGCCTGTTGCCCCTCAGCTATCTCTGTGGGATCTGGGCGGTTAGTCCCTCATCCCGTTCTGCGTGTGCGCGAGCAAGATCGTCAATTCCCTTGGGGGGAGGAATCCGATGTATGCCCCTCCACAGGTAAGTCCAGTTCTAGGACCTAACATGCCTCCACCAAGGATCTCAGTTGGAAAAGCTTCCCATCCAGGCCAAAGATGATGCGAAAAGGGTGTCCCCAGGCACCCCTTTGTTCTGTAGGTGCTTTGAGACAGGACAGAACTCTCTCCGTTTCTGCAGTGTGATTGCCACCAACTCTTGGTAGAGTGTTGGGGTCTGGTCTCTAAAGCTGATGGGGTGTTTCTCACGGGCCTTACGCAATATTTCTTCCTTTACTGGGTAGTCGTGAATGCAATACTAGAATGTCTGCTGGCGGGCCGTGCTCGAGCGTGGCAGTCCAACATGGTGTGCCCGGTCGAATTTTATTTCGGTTTCTGGGGGTGCCTACAAGACATGGCAGAAGATGCCCCGGATGTAGATGAAAAGGTCCTCACCTTCTGCTTTAGAAGCTATGTCTCTTATCCAGATGTTGTACCTGCTGGATCTTTTCTCAGGATCCTCAGCATGGGCCTTCAAATTTATTTGTTGCTAACGGAGACGGATGATCTCTTGCTGAAGGGATTCTAGCTCTTCCTCCCGGACATTTCCCTGTTCCTCCAGAGCCAGAACGCGATCACCCAAAGAGTCCACATCCCTCCTAATTTCGTTGATATCCTGGGAGAGATCCCTTTTGAATGCTTGTAAATCGTCCCTCCGTGACGTAAACAAGGATTCAACGAAAGAGCGTGTCACTGGCTCCTCCACCATAGCTTCGTCTCGGCATTGCAGAGTCTGAAGGGGCAGGACGGTTGCCAGGAGGGCCCCTGGATGGCCTGGAGAGCATCGCCTTGAGGGTGCGATCTTTCTTGGTGCGGCCAGTCGCCATTGTCTCCGGTCACGTTGAGGGCCTCTCACTATGCTTGGCTCTAGGCAGTCCAGGTGTTGCACAGAGAGCTACAGTAAGTGGGCGTCGGGATGAGACTGGAGGTGGGCAGTCTCAGGTAGGCCCCTATGCTACCTGTGTCCCTAGACAGCCAGCCGCCGGCAAATGTAGGGCCTTTTTATATCAGGGGGGTTCGTCCGAGCTCTCTCCAGCATCAACGGTCTCACAAAACTGGCTCAGCGGCGTAGGCCCAGGGCTCAATACTCAGGCCCCCCAGTCTCTCATAGGCCTTGCTGGCCTTCCTGCCTCAGAGTGGGGGGGTGAGATCATCTGTGAGTTGCGTGCGATATTCTCACCTGTTGCATTCTTACATAGGGCCAGTTATTTGGAGCACTGTCCACTGATCCGCTCTAGATGTGGCCCAGCCGCTCGACTGCCGGGTGGCACAGGCGGCTCCCCCTCTCCGTCCTCCTGTTGCTAGCGGCCGCACGGTGCTCCGGCTTCAGGCGCCGTTGAAGACTTATCGGGCAAGGGTGGTCTTTGATCCTACGGGTGGACTTGACCACTCGCCCTCGACTTCTCCCGATCCCGCTATCCCACACCGCAAGGACTCACCGGGGCCAGCGGGCCGCAGATGCAGGGATCTTCACTACATCAGGTAGGGTACTGCTGGCCCCAGGGTCCAATCCAGTCAGGCCCGGGTGGGTGCTCGAGCGTAGGCTCTGTCTTGGTAGTGCCTCAGGATGAAGCCGATAGCCCCTGCCGGCACTCCTCTGTATTGCCATCTCCAGTCGCCGTCAGGTGTCTATCGGCAGGCCTCTCTGTGTCCAGGCGCTCTGCTAGGCCAGTCACTGTAGGCCTCGCCTCGTGGCTGGGCGGGGGCAGCTGATTGCTCACACTAACCCGCCGATCGTTGGAGCTCATGTCGTGTATTCATCTGTGCCGCTCCCAAGGCCGCACTAGGCTTCGCTCCAGGTCCCCAGGGTTCCCGGGTGGGTGTCAGCAGTAGATGACGGCTCTCATGAGGATGGCAGGTCAGCGACAGTGTGCTAGGCCAGAGGCAGGCAAGGAGAGACAAGAAGAGACATCCTACCCAGCCGCCATCTTGGCCCCACCCCCTCCCCGAGCGTATTTATAACTCTTCTAAGTATTTGTTGCATAACTTTCTGCAATACTGCTGCAGCAGAGGCCAGTCGAAGGGCATCCTACAGAACATAAATGCTCCTGCTGGTGTTATAAAGGCTGTTAAAACTCTGGAGTCAGGGTGAAGCTCAAATTTATAGTAAACCATTCACAGTTCAATAACACTGAAACAAGTAGCTTTAGCCATCATACTTAACATTCCATTTATACGAGTAAGGGGGATTACATTGATGGGTCTAGTGTGCTTCCTAATTCTTTTTGGTGCTGCCAACCCCGGAGATTGGAACCTTCCTTTACAGCATAAACGTTTCCAAAGGATTAGCGATCCTAGAATGTGATGCACACCTTTCGCATCCTTACAAGGGGAATGTGGTCTGAGTTGTCCTTGCTGGTAGACACGTCAGGGGTTTTAACCATGTTATGTGAGGGAAACAGCCTTTACCACGAAGTAAAAGAACAAGGTACATTTACCACGCATTTCTTGCGGCGCAAAAACTTTTACCACGCTTGTCTTTACCAAGCATTTGAGTATGAGGTAAGTTTCTGATCTGGTATTAGGCTTTGTTTATATATATTTACATATATGTATATAATTTTTACTAAGTATTTTGGGTGATACACCAACTTTAAGGGATGGGATACATGGGTCATCGAGGGCAATAGGCGGTGGAGTGTATTCAGATATATCACATTTATCACAGGTAACAATTTTTTATAGGTGTTTATTTTTTCTTATTTACATTAATTAAATATTTTAAATGCAGAAATGTAAAAATAATAATTATATTTTAAAAACAAATTTTGATAGAAAGACTAATTTGAGATCATTAGGGTCCATGGGTGGGTAATAGTTTTAGTTTTATGCTTTAAAATAAGGACCTACATATTAAATATTTATTTAATATTAATAAAACAAATGTTACAATTATAATTAATTAATTAGCACAATATTTAAATTACTAGTCACCAATGAAATATTACAGTTGGCTCTTCCAGACCAGATCCCTCTAACCCTCTCTAAACCGGTTGTGCTGCACTACCAGCGCTAGGATGCCTAAGGATAGCCTTGCGCTATATAAGTGCAGTATAGAATAGAATAAAAGTTTATGTTTTTGGTACCCTTTGATGGTACTACGGAAATGATTTTGTAAGATTGACTGTAGGTTTATAGTATGATAGGTATTTGATGCTTTTCGAACATGTTCTTATTTGAGATTAGTATTTTGGTACAAAGTGAATCATTAATGTAACATCAATAATTTCCTGTATACAGTTTGTGTATATGATGGTGTTTTCTTATAAAATGGATCATTGTTAGTGCGATATGTGAAATAAGAGGTTTGAAGTTGATGCAGGTTAGGAACTGAATATGATCTGACATATTGAACAAGTCTGTTGGCAGGAAAACCAAAATAATTTAACCCCTTGGTTACAAGTATGTGATTTTGTTGTGTGTTGTTACAGTGTATAATTATTGTATTATTGCATGCTTATGAGAATAATGGAATTTCTATATTAAAATCTTTTTTTATCTGTGTCACGATACACGTGTTGGCTGGGCTGAGGCTGGATTTGATATTATATAAACAAATAAACGATTATTTGGACAAGTGAACGGAAAAGTGGATTTTCTCAGACTGTTGACTTTTATTTATATAACCAATACACTCATTGTGGAGTGTACCAGTGATCTGAAAATTGAGAGCCGGGCACGATTCCTGGTACCCAGTAATGTGTATATAATAATTATGTATCTAGGTAGAAACACAAACCCCCAGAGATGGTATACATGCGTTATGGGAGCAATGTGTGGAGAAGGGTATTAATACTCAGGTGTTGAATTTAATACCTTAGAACCAATTTATTATGTTTTTTTATTTATATTTTACATTATTTAAACATTAAGGCCTTAATTAGGATATAAGTCGGTAAGCATCCGACCGTTCGTCGGAGGCTTACCAACTGACATCCTTGGTTTGGATTCCAACCTCCGTATTACTTTTACGGCAGTCGGAATCCAAACCGGCTGGTCAGTCCGGCTGACTTCCGACGGGTTCTAGGAGCCCGTTGGCCAGTCGGAAACGGAAAATAATCCCAATCGGACAGTGTTTCTGCCGTCGGGATTATGATGTGGGAGTCCGACAGGCTTTCCAGGTCGTACTTTCCGACATGGAAAGCCTGTCGGAAACTGACTTTGGGGGCCCCTAGCAGGGCCCCCTTCTCTCTGCCGCCTACGGTTGTGGGCCGGGAGGGCACTTTTGGTGCCCCCCTGTAAATCCCTGCATTGTGTGGCAGGCACCATGAGGTGCCTGCCACACGGTGCAGGGATTTACAGTAACTCCGATTTCTCTATGGAAGCTTGTGCTGCGGCAGGTTTGCGTCCGCCTCATAAGCTCCCATAGGGAAATGGGAGTTTTCGACCGCATCATGTGTGGTTGCATCGTAATTGCGGTTTCGGACCGCAGATCTGAGGTCGGTCGGTTTGAAACCGCAGGGAAGTCGGTCAGAGGCAACTTCGACCGACATCCTAATTTGGGCCTAGATGTTACCTTAAGTAAAAAACTGTATAATGTTTAATGAACGAATGCAAATCAATTAAATATTTTAAGAAAATAAAGGTCTATGAGAGTGGATTTTTACAAAATTGTAATGTAATAAGTAAGAGAGTATTACATTTTTAAATATAATTAATATTTAAAATAATTTAATTTAATTAAGAATTATTTATGTATTGAATTTGTAACTGAAAACTAAGGATGGGACACGTGTTTTAGGGGCAATGGATGGAGAAGTGTATTAATACCCAGATATTAATTGTAGTACCTGAGCATTAATTAATCATGGGTTTGTAAATAGAAAGTTACATTATTTAATAATTAAATATTAAAGTAAGTAAAAAACATAATGTTTGGAAAAGAAATGTCAATAAATTAAATATTTTTTTTAAAAAAGGTCTGTGGTTGTTGATTTTAAAAAATAATAATATAAAAATAATTAAGAGTATCAAGTTTTAAATATAATTAATATTAAAAATAATTTAAATATTCACATCAGTATTGGAACTGCACAATACAATTGGTTAGGCGCCATGAGTCATCTTAAAGCTAGCCAAACTAGAATTACTCCAAAGTGAATGTTAATGGAAGAAAGATTACGCCGCTGAAAAGAAAGACATTTTTAAAACCCATTTTAAAGATTACAAAGCCCGGCTCTTGCAGGCAAAGTCATCCTTTTTCACCAACAAAATTCTCCTGACAAATCTAAGGAGATTTTTAAAATAGTGTCAGAATTATCTAACCCTGACAGACTCATCCTCCCTCTTTCCCCCTTCCATGAGTTCTGTAAATTACTTGATGCTTTCTTCAAAGATAAAATCGAAACCATAAAGGACAGTATACTCACAAATAGGGTTACAAACTGTTTCACACATGAAGGTAGGAACATTACTACACTAGCTACCTTGCCTGTTAGTAATAAACGTTTTTTAAACTCCTGAACAAAGGAAAGTCTCGTTCACCTAAAGATCCCTGCCCCCACCCAAAGGTTCTTAAAACTGTCTTTTCAACCCTTCAAGGTTCCTCTCTGTCCCACCTTACGCCTCTCTTGCTCAAGGCTAGGTACATATCTCTTTAAAAGAGGCTGTGGTCATTCCCCTACAGAAGAGAGTCGGCGACAATCCATTTGTTCTAAAAAACTATCGACCGATATCCCTATTGCCTTTCCTGACAAAATTGTTAGAGGATCATGTGGCACAGTGTCTCTGCTCCTTTTCTCGAAGAATTTAGGTTCTTAGTTCAGTACCAAGCCGGTTCTCACCCAGCACACTCCACTGAATCAGTATTCCTTTCAGTGGTTGATGATATGTGTCGGGGGGAGATTCTACATTGGCATTAGTCCTACTGGACCTATCAGTAGACCATAATATATTGGTGGACTGTGTGGAGGCTGAGGGGTTACGTGGCTCAGCATTAGACTGGATTCAATTGTACCTTAAGGAATACTTCCATTCAGTATGGCTTACCCCCTTTAGGGCAATAGAAGCTTATTTCGACTGGAGTACCTCAAGGTTCATCCCTCTCACCGCAATTTCCACATATGCATCTGCCCTCTCATCCATGCGCTCAAAAACATGAATGTATTATCTACATTTATGCAGAGTATCTTCAGTTACTTTTTAGGTTAGATGACTCCCTACTGTCTATGGAAAATTTCCAAAACACTATTGTAGTGAATAAAAGATAGTCCAATCCATGTAGTTTCTTCAAAGTATATTTATTCAGGATAAGTTGTTGAGCAGAGCCCCACCAGGAGCAGCCTTCCTGCTGCTCAGCCCATCCACCAACTGACTCACACACTCATCAACATTCCACTCACCAACATTCTGTCACCACAGTCACACTGGCTGAGCAGCAGGTATAACACATCTCCTTTCTTTATATTAATTGCAAATGAACTCTAAATGGAATGACAATGTAATCTGATGCAAGCAAAAGATGACATAGGAACAATAACACGCAACAGAATGATATCAGAACCATTGCCACAAATAAGCAAGATAGCAACGATCTGAAACATCAGCATGAAGATAATAGATGGAAAATATCATGCACAAGAAATAAAAAGAGAGAGAAAAAAGGAACACAAGTGTTAAAATAAGAATACACTCATGCACAATCTCCCTTTCTACCACAGCAAAATACATGCACTACAACACCGCAAACCACAAACAAACCCAGATACCTAAAACATGCCAGCTGGCCAGGCAAACATGAGAAAAGTAAATAGGGTGCCAACCACAAGGTGTAGAAGAAAACCATCCAACAACAACAACTAAAATTCACCCAAGCCGAAGCATGGGTGGAAAGTGTGGAAAGGCGCTCCACACGGAACCAACCACATCACAGCTTCCCTTCACCCAAGCCCGAAGCATGGGTGGAAAGTGTGGAATCACAGTCCACACAAACCCAGAACGGAACAACAAAGTTCCACATCCATCCTCGTAGTAAACATATGAACATCAATCACTAGTGATAAACAAAAGACATCAAAACTGCCCTTCACCCAAGCTCAAAGCATGGGTGGAAAGTGTGGAATAAAAGTCCACACGAACCCAGAAAAAAACACCAATCACTAGCACAACGCTACATCCAAACAAGTAGTGATAGAAAACAGCACACACTAGCAAAAACGCATGCTCTTAGCAAATCTGGCTTTAACACAGCCCTTCACCCAAACCCGAAGTTAAGGTGGCACGTGAGGAAAAGGGCTCCACACAGAACTTGTAAAAATGCACTGAAACACTCCAAACACCAGTAAAAAGGCAAAATTCAACTCTTCACCTTTAACCATACACCTGACAAACTTCACGTCTCAGGCAACACACCTCAAAGAAGACAACACAACACTACCCACGGCAGTAAGAAAAAAATGCTATGACTCAGAATCAAGCACACACCCCACAAAGCAGTACTGAAACCTAAACTTCACAAAAATTCAGTACACTAACGCAGTAGAATAAAACTACAAGTAGACTCGAAATAAAGAAAGTCCCACAAAAACCCATAGCATAAAACAACACCCTCCACAATATGTTCAGGAAATAGGCACAGCAAAGAACAATATATTAGTGACCTGAAGAAATAAGGAAACAAAGCGATCAGCAGTAAGTTATTGTAACTAAAGAAAAGCAAAAAAACAAAAATGTACTGGCAACAGAAAAAAGAAAAAAAACCTTCAATATTCCCTTAAATCAACACTGCTTAGAAATGGAGAAACGTGTAAAACTTTCTAATTTAACTGTGCCACAATGGAGGAGAAAAAAAAAAAAGAAATCCATGCATTAACCAGGTAGTTTATTCAAGTAAGATGTTACCAGGTAGAGCCCCACCAGGAGCAGCCTTCCTGCTGCTCAGCCCATACTCCAACGGACACTCCACATCCAGGCATCCTCACATTCCATTACATCACCATGCATACCAACATTCCAAGCACATTCACACTGGCTGAGCAGCAGGTATAACACATCTCCTTCTCTTTATACAAATGACAAAGAAGCTCTAAAAAGAATTACATTAAAAATAGTGCATGCAAAGGATGACAGTAAAACTATTACATTCAACACAAAGACATCAGAACAAATGCAAGCAAATAATCATTGTAGCAAAGTGCTGATGCGAAAGCATGCAGATAAAAGATGGAAACATTTCATGCATGTGTACAACAAATGATAAAATAAAGATAATAAAAGGGATATACACACATCATCTCCCTTTTTAACCAAACCAAGAAAACGCACACACTACCACACCACAAAACACAAACTAAACTCAGATACCAAAAACAAGCTGGCTGCCCAGGCCAACAAGAAAGAGGTACGAAGGATACCAACTGTGAGGCGCGGTAGGGAACCATGCAAACAAGAGCAATTAAAAAAAAAACATAGAAAATGTGGAAAATCATTGCACACCAAACAAATGGCATAAACGCTGCCCTCCACCCTTACCCGTAGTAAGGGTGGTACGTGTGGCAAGACGCTCCACACTGAACATGTAAAAGTGTACAGCTCTACACCAACCAAGAAGTAAGAGAAAACAGTAATCACCAGCCAAAACACTCACACTTCAAAAATCTGGCTTCCTTTCAGCCCTTCATCCAAACCAGAAGTTGGGGTGGTATGTGTGGAAAAACACTCCACCTGGAACATGTAAAAGCGCACAACGCTACACCCAATCAAATAGTAAGGGAAAACAGCACACACTAGCAAAAACACACACTCTTCGCAAATCTGGCTTTAACTCAGCCCTTCACCCAGACCCGAAGTAAGGGTGGTACGTGTGGAAAGACGCTCCACACGGAACATGTAAAAGTGTACAACTCTACATCAATCAAGTAATAAGAGAAAACAGTAAACACCAGCAAAAACACTCACTCTTCAAAATCTGGCTTCATACTGCCACCCAGCACCAACAATATTTGGCAAAACCACCGCCCTTCACCCTTACCCTAAGTAAGAGTGGGAAGTGTGAAACGAAACCACACCAAACAAGTAAAATAGCCTCACTCAGAGTTGGAAAAAAAAAATCACTCACAAAATAACTCCACAGGCTATCATCAACCATTAGTATCACCAAGAACGATTACGGTGAACGCAGAGCACACCAACACTGTAGAAGTCCTCTGCAACACTAGCAGACGGCTAAGCATATAGAAAGATCAAGAAATACAAAAATACTAAGTATATCACCAAAAAAAAAAATAAGTACTAAATGTCACACAATAGATCATGTAGTATACAGTAAGCCAGTAAATAGGCAAAATCAAAGACTATAAAATAAAAACATAAAATGTTTCCATAAGGCAAAAAACATTTGAAAGGAAACCGTAATGACCAGATTCAGTAAATAAAGAGAAAAAAAAAAACTAAACTGTGGTGAGCGACCTCTCACCCGAAGCACAGCATAGTCCCCGTACTTTAATTGTTCCAAGGGAAAGTGAAGATAGCGACTTGATAAATGTCTCTTCCTTGACAGAAAACCTTGGAACTTACAACGAGCCCAGTCTTCTTCAAATTCTATCATAGTGCTAACATAGAGGTACGCACGCAAATGTCTCGGGTCCCGAGGAGACCCGAAGGAAGCTATGCAAAGCGGGACATTACCCAATGTTTTTTTTTCAAAGTGAAGAGCGGAGCATCTGACCAAAAGGATCCCACGATGAGTACTCATCATGCTGCCCATGCTCCCAAAACTGGCCTCTGGCTCCAAATGCTCACGACTGGCTCCCAATGCTCCACACCACACGCGGTTGGCGGAATACGAACAAGATCAACCAATAATATGCGCTGTAGTTTGAGGCAGCAACCAACCCCAAGATGGCGGCGCGTATTTGACGTTGTGCCGGAAGGCAATCGGCGCGTCCAAGCTGGAGAGCGTTCCTTGGCAGTAGAAGAACAGACGTCACAGAAGGTCCCACGGAGGCACCGCAGGAGTCCAAGATGCAGGTAAGACTGCGCGCGCTGAACCTCGCGGCCCATTTGAATTCCGCGTTATGAAACAAAATAAACTGCCAGTAAGCAACAACACTGCAATGTCCACGGCACAGCGCAGCTCCCAAAAGTTGATGTGTGGGCCACAACAGATAAATTCACAGTTCACCATTCCGCGTTCAAGAACTTGGGCAGTGCTGGTATAAAACTGAGCTGTGCTGGTTCACAAAACTAAAGCATTAGCACTGCTAATTACCTCCTCTCACGGCGGCATGATGGTTGCAAGCTTTGCTGAAATTCCAACTTCTTCCGAAGTAAATCCATCAGTTTTTTATTATTGACACAGCAAAATTGAAATTCATTAAAATCCCCAGGACAGCGAACGCTCTTCCCCATAAAAGCTCCTTCTTCTTCAAAGCTGTTAGGGACACAGAATAGAGGAAAACGTCAACTCCTCTACACAGATACCTCTTCCAGCAAGAACTGGCACGCTTGGGTTGGGGCCGACCGGTGTTATGGTCACTGGTGGGGCTCACGGGTGCCAGCTTGCTGTACAGGAGAAGCTTCTTCAAGTTCTTCTACTTTAATTTCCAGTTACTTAAAGCTTGGTAGTTAAAGTCCAACCAGGTGGCATACGCAGGTTCTTTCCAGTAAAATCATTGCCAAAATATGTGGTAATGAAGATGGTCCAATTCCATGTAGTTTCTCCAAGTAGGTCTATTCAGGATAAGATGGTAAGATGTTAAGCAGAGCCCCACCAGGAGCAGCCTTCCTGCTGCTCATCCCATCCTTGTCGCCAAAATGTAGTGAATAAAAGATAGTCCAATCCATGTAGTTTCTTCCAAGTATATTTATTCAGGATAAGTTGTTGAGCAGAGCCCCACCAGGAGCAGCCTTCCTGCTGCTCAGCCCATCCACCAACTGACTCACACACTCATCAACATTCCACACACCAACATTCTGTCACCACAGTCACACTGGCTGAGCAGCAGGTATAACAACTATGCACTTTATTCGCGATTGGATGAATAGAAATCCTCTCAAAGTCAATGCGGATAAAAGTGAGATTGTCATCACCAAAAGTAAACCGGTCTACTGGAATGCCTCTTTTTGGCTCACTGATATGGGGAACCCCCCGCCCCCAAAGAAATCAGTCAAAATCCTTGGAGTCATCATAGATAATGAGTTATCGCTGAAACCCCAATTTGGTGCAGTCATTACATCCTGCTTCTTATCACTCCGCAGAATCAAAAGAAATTCTAAATTCCTGACTTTCGAAGCCTTGATCCACGTTGTCATAGGCTTGGTCATATCCAGTCTTGACTATGCCAACTCTCTCTATATCTGACTCCCTAAGTCCGTTCTCTCTAGGCTCCAAGTTGTCCAGAATCAAGCAGCTCACCTAATATATATAAACACTCAAACAATTGCCATATTAACCCCCATCTGAGAGATCTCCTGTCACAAGCCACTCACCTGAACACGACGATGGAACCCGACTCCCTCTAAGGACCTTACCTTGGTAGCAATGAATAGCATTCATACTGCCCTTGTTAATGTTCCCAAGGAGAAGGGGGAATGGGAATGAGACAAACAAAGAAACAGATCGCATTGGCTCTGCACGTCTCTCAGGACACTGACTGCCTTGGCTGGAGGGTGATACTCTTGACCTCTGTAAAGAACAAGTTATGTTAATACACAATTGTTAAACAAAAACAGATATTGAGTAATTACTTTTTGCTAACTGGATAATTGATTACCCTTTTAAAACAGACCTTGGGGATCTCATTGCCAAGTACGAAACAGGGTTCTTTTAGCTGATTTAGCAAAAGGTTCAGCCCTGATCCAAATCAAACTTGGGTCTCATTGTATCCAGAGTTCTTTATATTTACAATGAAACTGTCTTAACAAATCCTTAGATGGAGTTTTATCTATCGAGCATAAAGATGTCTTTTTCAAAATAAATCGAGAAATAAGCACTTCCAGGAATGTATGCAAGACACAATACACTTGTGTCCATTTATCTATCTGCTACTTACAAATTAATTGCGATTCCCAAAACTCATGAACTGTCCTTCTGCGCCTTTCGTTACAATGTTTCAAACTCTTGTGCTGTTCTTGTTGTGCCTGCCCTTAGTAAAGGAATTTGTTTACCTGAACGCTGATTTAGATCTGATCATCAGGTAGCGGTTCTGGGGTGAGTTATTCTTGTTTTTTCTTTCCTCCTTTATCTTTTCCTGTAGGATAATTGAGTCAGCGTGGGGTCGAGGAGCGCAGCTGGAAGAAGATCCGAGATCTGAGTGGTTGCTGTGGGGGTCTGGAAGACACCGGGCTGGGTGACAAGCAAGACCACAGGAGTTGCTGCGATGAGAAGAGCTGAAGCTGCTGTGAGGAGGTGAGCAGGATTCAAAGCAGGAGAAGTCTGGAGCTCAGGTGAGTGGGTTTGAGCAACGAGGCCAATCGCTCGTTCCAGAGTCCGGCGGTGGGGCCTGGGAGTGTTTAAATAGATAGTAGGTGCGAAGTGTGGTGCCGATGAGTCATCGAAAATTAGATTGGGGCTGGCAGGAACCAATCTGGGAGTCATCGCAATTATCAGCAGGAAACAATCAGTGAGTCATCAGTAATTACTGGTAGGAAAATAATCAGTGAGTCATCAACAATTACTGGCAGGAAACAATCAGAGTCATCAACAATTACTGGCAGGAAACAATTAGTGAGTCATCAGCAATTACTGCCAGTGTAGGAAATCAGTGGCAGGTACAATAACGGTGTAAATATATGAATGTCTCATAAGAGCTTGTTATTTTTTCAAAGGTCAAGAGCCATCGTAGGGGCAACAAAAGCACTAGTGAAAAAAACACAGACCTACTTGCGTGTACACTACCATTGCTAATAGAGAATTCCTACTCCAAGTAATGCTTTAATAGGGGAGGGGGCCACACTAGGGACAATGACAGGGATGAGCGGTGGAACAGGACAACTTGGTCATGACAGTCGCCCTCCCAAAGGCTGCCTGACAGGGTGGGGCTTCGTGGGATGTAAGGCATGAAATCGTTTTATTAAACGAGGGGCATGACCAAAAGATGCTGGCTCCCAAGAGTTTTCTGAAGTCATATCCTTTCCAAGCAATCTAATAATATAAACGTCCCCATATCCTTTTTGCATCAAGAATGCGTTGTACTCCATATTCAAGATGACCCTGAACCAATATTGGAGGAGGAGGGGAATCAGCTTGAGTAGCTGGGTTATGGGGTCTTAAAAGGGAAACATGGAATACTGGATGGTTAGTATATTCGGGGGGTAAATACAACTTCACAGAAACTGGGTTAAGTATTTTTAGGATGAGAAATGGGCCAATGAATTTAGGTTATAACCAGACTAAATCCCCTACCTTGTATGGAGGGGTAGCGCTACGATGTTTATCTGCCTGAAATGTCATAGTCTGTTTAGCTTTTGTTAACCAATGTGTAGCATCTTCTTGGATCTTTTGTAGAGTCTGAAGGCGCTCTGTAACGGCAGGAACTAGAGATGTGTCTGGGATGATCGGTAGTGCCCTAGGGTTATAACCAGTAAGGAAATAGAAGGGCAAGCAGTGTGTGGCTGAGTGTACGCTGTTATTATAGACAAATTTGGCCAGAGGGAGGACTACATCCCATTGACTGTTGGTAGAGGCTAAAAGGCAACGTAGAGTTTGTCCAAAGATTGATTGACCCTTTCAGTTTGTCTGTCAAATTTGGGGTGGTAGGCTGATGAGAGGGCAACGTCAGTCTTTAAGAGTTTGCAAAGTGCTTTCCAAAATCGAGAGGTAAATTGTACCCCTCAGTCAGAGATAACTTTGGTGGCAAGTCCATGCAGTTTAACGAGGTGTTGAAGAAAAAGGGTACTGAATTCGTCTGCCGTTGGAAATTTGGTCAGGGGAATAAAGTGTGCCAGTTTTGATAGTTGATCAACAAATACTATAGTGGTGTACCCATCAGAAGGTGGTAGATACGTGATGAAATCTATGCTTATAGTGTGCCAGGGATGTGGTGGTATGGGAAGCGGCTGTAAAGGACCTACTGGTCATGCAGTTATATAATTAATCACATCCTTGTGCATTGATTCGCTTCAAAATTCTTTTTGACAGTTTTTCAAGGTCTTGTAGATCCTCGGATGACCTGCTAAAGGAGAATCGTGAGTCCATTGTAAGACTACTTTTGAGTTGGTCGATATAGACGGTCCTTATGATAGGGAAGTCCTTCTTTTATGACATTTTCTGGTTGCTAAAGCCAGTTCTATGAAGACAGATCTTTGCCTGCTTGATGGACTTCTGAGAAGAAATCCCTATCTAAGGTGGTTGCTACGATTTTATCAGCAGGTATTATTTCAGGAGACTGTTTATCAGTTTTGGATGCAGGAGTGTGACCTAATCTGGAGAGGATGTTGGATTGCAATTGTTTTGTTCCAGGGCGGTATGTGATAAAAAAGTTGAATTTGCTAAAGAAATGCAACCAGTGCATTTGTCGCGGGGTTAGAGTGTTGTGTAGTTCCTACAAATCCATAGGATCTGTGCGTTTGTTGGACAACATAAACTAGGGGCTTGGTGCCTAGACTGATTCCACAGGATATGTTGGCCTATAGACCAGGTAGCTCACAGTGCCACCCAAGCACCCCTAACCTTACCAGGGAGCGAATGGTTTCTGGCAACCACTGAACATGGCAACCGTGATCCCTCAGGGATTGTGGAAACAGTACAGAACCTTTCGCTCAGTCACTTGGGCTTACTTATTTTCAGAGGAATATACATAGAATACACAGCAGGGCGTTTTCAGTAAGTTTATTGAACCAATGTTATTCTTGTATAAAATACATGTGCTGCAATGATTAATAGACAGAAGCAGATAAAAGTGATTACAAGCACCAAAAGCGTAAATAGTAGATATAGTTCTACCATGGTGCTAAAACAATGTATATATGCAGGCATATAAAACAAGACAGTAATCAAGCGTACGCCTCCTATGCGAGCCCTAATCTACGTGCATCTAGAGTGTATGTAGGTGTGGAGCCAAGAATCCCCCCAAGGGACGATCCAACCCCATTACCTGTTGGGAGAGAATAAAGGAATCCGTCTTGGTCACGAAATGGACACCCCTCACAAGATGTCAGACCGCTGCGTGGTGAAGTCTCAACATGAAGGGACCCTCAGTGTCAGCTGAAGTGTCTCCTCTTTCAATCTATTGGGATGCTCATCTTCTATAATAGAAAGCAGCCATGTCGCCCCGTGGGTGAAGATAGAGATGACATTTGTACATAGTGCAAGAAGAGACCTTGTACATGATGTTTCAGGGCATTGTGATAATGTTATGCGAAACTAATCCAACATTGTCCCACACGCAAATATGTGCAAAAGGTCACTGCAGAAAAATAGGACAATGTAAGAAATGAGCTACTTCACTACATGTGCCTAATCCGGGAATATAACAAGAGCTTTCACTGAACTAAAGAATTGCAAATTCTTATGGTCAGTGAAAATGGTGAAAGTATGTTTTGCCCCATCAAATGATGAAGCCATTCCTCAAAAACTAGTTTGATTGCCAATAATTCCCTCTCGGACACTGTATAATTATGCTCTGCTGGGAGAAGCCTTTTTGAGTAGAAGGCTACTGGGTGTAGCTGACTGTCTTTTGGACCTTTTTGAGATAATACTCCCCCTATGGCCACCTGGGAAGCATCAGCTTCCACAAAGAAAGGTTGGTCTGGGTCGGGATGTTGTAAGACTGGAACCGTGGTGAACTTTTCCTTTAACTGTTTAAATGCTTGAGCTGTTGCAGGAGTCCAGATGAAGGGCTGTCCCTTTTTTTAGCAAGCAAGTGATGGGGGTAAAAGTCTCAGAGAAGTCATGCATAAAGTGCTGATAAAAATTGGCAAAACCTAAAACTTGCTGCACTTCTTTAACAGTTGTAGGCCAGGCCATTCTAAAATAGCATTCACCTTTCTGGGATCCATAGTGATCCCTGTTGGGGAAAGAAGGTAACCAAGAAATTCTACTATGTGAGTGTGAAAAGTACACTTCTCTAGTTTGCCAAATAAGGAATTCTCTTCGAGTCTTTGAAGGACTGCACAAACATGTTGGATATGTTCTTTCTCAGTCTTAAAATAAATGAGTGGCTCATTAGTATAGACAACTACACATACATCCAGGAATTCCCTGAGGACTTAATTAATAAAATATTTGATAGCCGCCGGGGCGTAACGCAGGCCAAAGGGCATAACTGTGTATTTAAACAGCCTGAACTTAGTTCGGAATGCCGTTTTCCATTCATCGCCCCTTTTTGACCCGTATTAGATGGTACGCCCCGCGGAGGTCTAGCTTAGTGTAAATAGTTGCGTGTTTTGTCTGGTCTAACAACACGGGAATGAGTGTCAAAGGATATTTGTTTTTTATTGTGGCTTTGTTTACTATCCTATAATCGATGCAAGCTCTTAACTCTCCAGACTTGTTGGGCACAAAAAACAGAGGCAAGGAGATTGGAGATGTAGAATGTCGAATAAAGCTTAATTGTAAGAGCTCATCTAAGTATTTTTTCAGGTATCGGGTCTCAGGTTCTGTAAGTGCATAGCCCTACTGCAGGGCAAGGGAGCTCGGGGAATTAAATCTATGCGGCAATCAAAAGATAGATGGGGCGGTAGCTAAGTAGCCTTTACAGGGTGAAGACATCACGGTAATCCCGATAGACACTAGGCAATTCTGGGGTTGTGTCAGTTGATGAGGTTGCCGCACAATGTAGAGGTGAAACTCAATCCACTGTGGCTTCTTGGTAGCAAGTACTTCGGCAATATGAGGAATCCAGCGTCACCATTCGAAGTACCTAGTCAATCTTAGGGTTATGGCAAGACGACTAGGGTACTGCCAGGATAACACCAAAAGTTGGAGTGTCAAAAAAAGTTACCGGTGGCTCCAGAATCAAGGAGCATAGATAGAACTTGTCTCTTCTGTGTGCCTAAAATTAGGGTAACTTGGATGGTAAGATGATGTGGTATTTGGGGTACTGACTTGGCTAAAAAGTGGGAGACCTGTAGCTCAGGTACTCTCGACAGGGCCATCTCCATCCCAGTTGAGAGAGTTAGTTTTCCTGCATTTCAAGGACTTGAAGACTCGCTATAGTCTTAGATTTTTTTGAGCCGAGCGGAACAGTCTCGGGCAAAATGCCCGGCTTTTCCACAAAAGAGACACAAATTCACTTCGCGTCTTCGCTCTTTTTCTTCTGCTGACAAAGGTCCCTTGGTGCTGCCTATTTGCATTGGTTCTGATTCTAAGGTTTGGGCGTCAGGTTCTTTACGCTCGGACTTAACCAAAACTACCCTTGGCTCAGTACGTGACGGCTCCCCCTTACGTTCTCCCAAGTGATAATCAAGGCAAACTACAAAATCAACAAATTCTGAATAATCTTCAGGAAAGGTCAACAGTATGGGACAATGCATCTTTAAAGTCATCTCGCAACTCTTGATAGAAGAGGGACGTCCTCTTCTCCTTGGGCCATCTGGTTTTGGCAAGAAGACGATTAAAAGTAGTGATGTATGTGAGTAAATCTTTTGACGCTTGCAGCAGATTTAAGAGTACATTATAGCTTGATTGCACGAAAACGTGTTTTGAGAAAAGACGGGTCATTGCTGTTTTAAAGGCTTGCCAATTATATAATATTGGGTCATTGTTCTCAATAAGCGGGATTGACCAATTGGCCGCCACACCTCCAAAATAGGACATGGCAAAAGCTACCTTAGGTGCATCAGAAGGGAAGGCCTAGGGCTTACATGGAAAATGCAATTGACACTGACTGGTAAAAAGGGCATATTTAGAGCTGGGGGCTAGAGGAACAAGATTAGGCATGGCTACAGAAATCTGCAACGGAGTGGTGGAATCTTGGTTTACTTGCATAGGCACAGATGTTTTGTCATGGCTCCCTACATTGTCGTGAAAGCGGGCGCTTGTCCCTAAGGAGGTGTCCCAGGGATTACTTTTTGACATTTCTTTCCAGTTCTTGTCGTAGCTCAACATTCTCCCCCCTAAGCTTCTGGACTTCTATCTGTAACTCCTGCAGTACCCCAGTGACATCCATGTCTCCTGTTTGATCTGCAGCTAGGGCCTGGGTTAGGTCTTGGGTATCAATACGGTTGTATTCCATGTCACCCAAAAGGAACATTCAGGTTTTGCAGGCTTGGCCTTCTGTCACGAGCCACTCACCTGAACACCGGGAAGTTCTGATGGGGTGACGATGGAATCCGACTCCCGCTAAGAACCTTTCCTTGGTAGCAATGAATGGTATTCACACTGCCCGAGTGAAAGTTCCCCAGAGGAAGGCGGAATGGGAATGATTGACAAAGAAACAGATCACACAGGCTGTGCACATCTCTTAGGACAATGGACTGCCTTGGCTGGAGGGTGATGCTCTTGACCTCTGTAAAGAACAAGTTATGTTAATACACAATTGTTAAGCGAAAACAGATATGGAATAATTACTTTTTGCTAATTGGATAATAGATTACCCTTTTAATACAGTCCTTGGGGATGTAATTGCCAAAGGTGAAACAGGGTTCTTTTAGCTGATTTAGCAGAAGGTTCAGCCTTGGTCCAACTCAAACTTGGGTCTCGTTGTATCCAGAGTTCTTTATATTTACAATGAAACTGTCTTAACAAATCCTTAGATGGAATTTTGTCTTTTGAGCATAAAGATGTGTTTTTCAAAATGAATCTGAGAGATAAGTGCTTACAGGAGTGTATGCAAGACGTGATACACTCGTGTCCATTTATCTATCTGCTTCTTACAATTTAATTACGATTCCCAAAACTCATGAACTGTCCTTCTGCGCCTTTCGTGTTTCAAACTCTTGCACGGTTCTTATTGCGCTTGCCTTTAGTAAAGGAATTGGTTTACCTGAACACTGGTTGAGATCTGATCATCAGGTGGTGGTTCAGTGGTGAGTTATTCTTGTTTTTTCTTTCCTCCTTTGTCTTTTTCTGTAGGAACATCGAGTCAGCGTGGGGATGAGGAGCGCAGCTGGAAGAAGATCCGAGATCTGAGTGGTTGCCGTGGCGGCCTGGAAGACGCCGAGCCGGGCTGGGTGCAAAACAAGACAACAGAAATTGCTGCTTTGAGAAGTGCTGGAGCGGCTCCGAGGAAGTGAGCAGAATTCGAAGCAGAAGAAGTCCGGAGCTCAGGTGAGTGGGTTTGAGCGACGAGGCCAAGCGCTCGTTCCAAAGCCTGGGAGGGTTTAAATAGATAATAGGTGCGAAGTGTGGTGCTGATGAGTCATCGGAAATTAGATTGGGGCTGGCAGGAACCAATCAGGGAGTCATCAATAAATACCAGCAGGAAAATAATCAGTGAGTCATCAACAATTACTGGCAGGAAACAGTCAGTGAGTCATCAGCAATTACTGGCAGGAAACAATTAGTGAGTCATCAGCAATTACTGCCAGTGTAGGAAATCAGTGGCCCGTACAATAAGAGCTGTTCTTTTTTCAAAGGTCAAGAGTCATCGTAGGGGCAACAAAAGCACTAGTGAAAAAACTACAGACCTACTTGTGTGTACACTACCATTGCTATTAGAGAATTCCTACTCCAAGTAGTCTCAATTGGGGAGAGGGCCACACTAGGGATAGTGACAGGAACGAGTGGTTGAACAGGACAACTGGGTCTTGACATCACCATTGGCTTCCCACGGAGCAAACAATTGTTTTTCAAATAGGGTGTATCATTTTTAAAGCCCTTGTTTTTTTGTTTTTTTTAAATTGTGTTTATTGATTTTTCAGAGAAATACTACAGCAACACTAAAACCCAGCAGATACAGACACATATATACAATTTCACATATGATAGTCTTTCCACACAGAAGCAGTCCGTATGAAGAGATGCCAACCAAGTCCATGACATTTTCTCGTAACCTCAAACCTTAAATCAAGAATTGCAGCAGAGAGAGTAGTATGATAGTTACGACTCAGTAGGTGTTGAGAAGACAAGTTAGCCCACATTGTTTAGATATCTACAGCCTAATATCCCTATGTAGATAGTGCTCTACACTTTGGGTATAATGGGTAGGGGGAAGGCGAATTGGTGGCTCGGAGTGTGTAATGCAGTCATCCTATGAACTCCTCAGGTTTATAAACCTATAGCGCTTGTACTTCGTCAGTTGCGGCAGGGGCAGCGAAGGGATGCGTTATAAGGTAGCTTTTCAGAGGGTCCCAGATATCTTTAGGCCGTGATGCCAAGGGGAGTAATTCTGCATAAGTATTCAGCTGTTCCTGACAGTATATTAAGTCGGAGAGCCAGTCTTTAAACTTCGGTGCCCTCCCTCTGCCCCACCTGCAAGCAACACAGCGTTTAGCCATTAACAGAGCAATTGCAAGGTAACGGCGGTACAGTTTGATGATTAGTTCAGTGTAACCCAATAAAGCTACTAGTGGAATGCGCTCCAAGGATAATGTTGTCATCTGTTCCAGAGCCTCGAAGACTTGCCCCCAGTAATCATATACACCAGGACAGCCCCAGGCTAGATGGAGAAAATCGGCCCCCTCCGAACCACATCTATCACAGCGATCTGAGTCCTTCAGCTTATATTTGTACATTTTAACTGGAGTGTAATATAGGCGATGTAAAATGCGCAATGCGCCGTCTGCTGCTCGCTGAGATCTGTTCTGTCTATAGACAGCAATATGTCCAGTGTTTATCTGTAAGCTCATAGTCTAGCTCTGTGTTCCAGTGCACGTGAGCGGGGCATGGGGCCACCTCCTGCTGAGTGTGTATTGTATGATAGAGTATGGAGACAACATGCCCTGGGGAGGTAGCTTGTAATATCAGATGCAAAGGGGATAAAGTAGAGGGTTCCAGAGGAAACGCTGGGGTAATACATCGCAGGCCTTGTCGGAGATGTACATAAAGAAATACATCTAGTGGAGATGGTTGGACCTCATGGAATATTTGCTCTAGTGACCGGAACGTCCTGTTATGATAAAGGTCTCCCCAGGTTGTGATTTTCGTCCCCTCTAGTAGCCTGAGAAACCCCGTCTCCTGAAGTAGTTGCATACGGGGATGATATAATAGTGGAAGTAATGGTGAATAAAGCATTGGGCCTTGTAGCAGTGTCAGAATGCGGTTCCAAGCATCAACCGTGCATGTAATCGACGTGGGTGCGTTGTCCCGGGGCTGGGGAGCAGCACATATCATGCCCGCTAGAGGGATAGGGTCTGCCAGCCACTGTTCTACTGCAACCTGTGGCATGTATTTGGGTGGGTGGAACCAATAATAAGCGTAGTGCGCTTGGGCACATATATAGTATAGTTCAAAATTCGGGATGTCGAATCGCCCCAAAGAATAAGGCCTGGTGAGTATATTCCATTGTAGCCGCGGCTGTTTGCCCCCCCATATTAATCTGATCATTTCTGAACGTAGCGCCTTGAAGAAGTGTCTATCAGGGTGATACGGAATGTTAAGGAACAAATACAATAGCTGTGGGAGAACCACCATTTTGATTAAGGAGGCGCGTCCCGCCATGGAAAGCGGCAAGGAGATCCATCATGTAACACAGCATGTAATGTGGTCTAGGGTCTTGCCATAATTGAGGCGCATTAGTTCTTCCCGATCCCTGGAGATGCGTATACTAGGTAGCGCATGTCTGAGTTGCACCATTCCAGTGGAAAATCCGCGGAGGTGAGAGGAAATATTTGCGACTTCCCCCAATTGATGTGAATCCCAGATAGTTTCCCAAAGACGATAAATTCTCTCAGAAGCGGGTTTATGTTGTGTTGTGGGTCCCTAACATAGAGGGTGATATCGTCCGCGTAGAGGGATATAAGTATCTGACGCAGGTTTCAGCGTAATGCTTTATCCTGGTGATGTTGCCGTATCTTGGCCGCCAAAGGTTCAATCGCCAGGGCAAAGAGCAGAGGGGAAAGTGGGCACCCCTGTCTGGTGACCCTAGTAATGGAGAAGGCTGGGGACAATCGGCCATTAATCAGGACTTTAGCTGTTGGGAGTCGGTATAATAAACTTATCCAAGAGAGAAATAGTGGGGGGAAGCCCATTCGCTGTAGTACACCTAGTAGGTAATCCCACTCGACCGAGTCAAACGCCTTGGTGGCGTCTAAAAAGACCGCCGCCAACACCAGGTTGGGGTCCATGTTATGTAATATGGAGAAAAAGGTACGTAGGTTGTGTGTGGTCGCACGCCCAGGGATGAAGCCAGCTTGATCGGGAAGGACAAGTTTCTCAATAAGCAGATTTAGTCTATTAGCTAGGACCTTGGCAAGAATTTTAGTATCACTATTAATGAGGGCTAGTGGTCTATAAGAGTCACATTGATCTGCTGGCTTCCCAGGTTTTAGGAGGGAGGTGATAAGCGCCTCTCTCATGGAGGGCGGAAGCGTACCTGTCTCCAGAGGGTCCTCATACACCTCCCTTAGAATGGGGGCAAACTGATCTATGTATGTTTTGTAGATGTCAATGGGGAGCCCGTCTAGGCTAGGGGCTTTACCGGACTTCATGTGCATAATGGCTTCCCGTATCTCGTCCAATTCGAAGGGGGCACACAGGAATTCTCTCTGCGAGTCGCCCAACCATCCCAAAGCTACATCTTCGAGGTAGCTGTCAAGGTCGAGAGAGTTCTGCCTGCCTGAGGTATATAACAAAGAGTAGTGCGTTGTGAAAGTACTGAGTATGTCAGCAGTGTCTCTATAGAGCACTTCCCCAGGACCCACAGTTTCCAGGACATAATTAGAGAAGCGGGGCTTCCGTATTGTCTCTGCCAGAGCTCTTCCAGGGCGCTCACCTTCTCCATACTTGCGGGCTACCCAGTATTTACCCCTGAATTTGGTCTCTCGGTCTGCAGTGCTGGTGTAGTCTGAGAGCTTTTTACGAAACTCGCGTTGGGCCTGTCCATCAGCACCCATAGAGAGCCTAGACTCCAGCCCTTTGTGCTCCGCTTCTAGTTCCTTCAATGTTCCATGGATGTCTCGTAGGACTCCACAGCTTTTCGAGATGCAAAACCCACGAATCGTGACCTTGAAGGCCTCCCAGATTGTTTCGACACTATCCACAGAACCCCTGTTCCTCTGGAAAAACTCTGTGATTTCCTGTCCTAGTTCGCTATGGAACGCTGCATCAAGCAGCGTAAGGGGCAACAATCTCCAGATACTGCGCGGGTTACCATATCTCGGGGGGGTGAGCTTTAGTTTTACAGGGGAATGGTCAGAGTATGTTCTCGCTAGGTGTGTGACATCCATTATCGACGGGCCTAGGCCACGGGAAAGAAGACAGTAATCTAAGCGGGCCCAAGATGCGGACAGGGCGGTGAAGTGTGTGCCTTCAGTGGTGTGAGGGTGCACATGGCGCCAAGTGTCTAGCAATCCATTGTCAGTCACTATGCCGTGAAGCACTTTATATGATCTGTTGTAGTGGTGCGGCGCAGGGTTAGACCTGTCCACGGCGGGATTGAGGGTGACATTGAAATCCCCCCCCATATTATGTGAGTAGAACCGATCTCTATGATTTTCCCCCAAAGCAAGGTGAAGAAATCCGGGGAGTCGACATTGGGGCCGTAACAGCATGCTAAAGTGACCAATTCTGTACCCAGTCTGCCCCATGCAATGCAGTATCGCCCGTGTTGATCCTGTACTGAACCAGCCAGCCAGAGTTCTTTTTTTAATGAGTATAGCCGTTCCTCTAGAGTATGAGGAGTAGGAGGATAATATTCTGTGGTCCGCCCATTTATGTGCGAAGGTGCTATTGTGATTGGGACTGAGGTGGGTTTCCTGGAGCATTGCGACATGGACTTGGTGTCGGTCTAAGTATGCTAGAACCGGACGTCGCTTCCTCGGGTCACCTAACCCCCTAACATTCCACGTGAGGATATGCAAGTTCTGGTGAGGTAATGGACTAGCCATATGGCATGGTGAACACATGATGTATAGCACAGTGGCCATACTACTTCTGTAAAGGGAATGGAATACTGACAATGTGTCTGTCTTTCATGTTGCGTCTCGTGTGCTGCGTGAAACTTCGAAAATGGCCCCGTTCCCACCCCCACCCACTGAAGCATCCCAAACATGCCAGAAGAAACATTCCCACCCCCCACCAATGACCCCAACAAAACCAAAAACAATCTGCATACTGGTCTGCAGCAAGAAGCAAGGGGGGAGCACCCTCAGGGGGAACTCCTAGGCTCATGCACGGTCACTCCCTGCCCTCAGAGTATCGGGATGGTGGAAAGGCCAAACTCAACAAGGGCAAGGGCGCTCGGTGCCAAGTGTTCTATAGCCCTAGTGTGTCACTTATCTGGTGTGAAGCGACAGTTGTCCCAGTCTGTCGGATCCGTACGTCAAAGTTTATGTGGCGCTGTGACGGCTAGGTATCTCAAATGCCACAGGGGATCGCAACGACCTGCCTCAGGTACCAGCTAATCTGTGGCTGGAGAAGGTGATCTCGATGATGAATCTTGTGTGGCGTGGGAGTTGTTTTGGCGTTTAAGGTGTTTCAGGAAGTCTTCCACTTGTTGCGGATTGGTGAAGAAATATTGCTTGCCCTGATGTGTGACTCGCAGACGGGCAGGGTACAGGAGAGCATAATCGATTTGTGCTTGACAAAGCTTTTGTTTAGCGGGCATGAATTTACGTCGTTCCTCCCGCACAGCTGCCGTGAAGTCTGGATAGAGAGTGAACATGTTTCCTTCGAATGTGAGTTGACGTTTCTCTCGAGCCGCCTTGAGGGCAACATCCCGGTCTCGGTAATTTAGTAGCCGCGCGATTATGGGGCGCGGCGTGCTTCCTGGTGGTGGCCTGGGTCCGAGCGAGCGGTGCGCCCTTTCTACTATGAATTGGGAAGAGAAGGATTCAGCGCCAATTGTGTCCCGCAACATTTTCTCTATGTACTCCTCCATCCTGCCTGTGTTGGTGCTCTCGGGAATGCCAAGAACTCGTATATTATTCCTTCTGCTGCGCGTTTCGAGTTCTTCGTTTTTCGCAGCAATGATCTTAAGCAGTTTGTCCATTTGCGCCACATGCATCTGGATGTGTGAGGTGGTGTCTTTAGCATCTGAGATGCGGCGTTCCGTTTCTTTGATGCGCTCGTCATGACCATCTAACTTATGAACAATGGCATCCATCCGGTTGGTCACAAGCGTCCATTTTATCTGCGATAGAAGTTAGACTTTGCCACATCTCTAGGAGAAGGGATTTCATGTCGTCATCTTGTGAGGGGGTCGACCCCTGTGCAGGTTCTTCTCTGGCAGCATCTGGATCTTCCTGCTGTAGGCGGCCGCTCTTCTTGGTTTTGAATGTCAGCCGGGTTTGTTTAATGTCTGCCTTCCCCATGGTTAGGATGTGGTGACAGTTAAAGCTATGCCAGCCGATGTGCGTGTGGTGCTAATTTGCCTGGCGAGGGGCTCGGGTAGCGGAGGCATCTTCCCAGGCAGCTCCGAGCAGTAGTGGCGAGTAAGAGTGCTGAACACTGCGGGTGCCACCAGGTAGTGTGTTCCGTGGCAAGGAGGCAGAGCGTGGGAGGCTGGCGCCGGTGTTATGCACTCCCTCTGTGGTGATTGGCACAGGATGTGCAAGCTATGATGAGGTCCGAGGGGTAGATGCCAAAGTTACGAGGGTGTATGGCAGACTAGTTCGTCTGAGGGAGGACTGAAAGAGCCTTTAGCTCGAGAAGGCAGGCCCCACAGCAAGTTACGTTGTGAAATTGCGCAGAGTGCCACGTGGGCAATGTGCGACGGTCGCTGCTGCTGCGCGATGTTGCAGGCTAACGTAAGGCCGGGTCACCATCAGTTGAGTATCTGCGGTCCGACGGGTCTTCCAAGCTGCGGGCAGTGTGAGTCAGAGGTCAATGGTGACCGGTTGTGCCAGGGGCGAGGGGTCAACCCAGCAGAGGTGGCGGGGGGGCCCATTCAGGATGCTGACATTGTGAAAGGACTCGAGTCCTAAGGGGCCCCCAAAACAGCAGGCTGGCGAGGGTACCTGGTGCAGTTGGGCCGACAGAGTCTTTGCGGGCCACCAGCCCGGCGTGAGTCAGGGCATTGCAGGGAAGAGCGTCCACACAGCGAAAAGAGTCCCCGCAGCAACACAGGCACCCCCCGCAGCAATGTGTCAGCGCAGCAGTATAAGTTTCCCGGTGCCGTCAGATTGTGGTGATTGAGGCAGTATGTGGCACGTATGTGGGGCTCCCAGTGCGTCTCAGATTGGCCTCTTATTATCAGCGGGGCCTGTGTGCCCGCGATCAAGCAGCAGGTAGTGATGGCGGCTCTCGGTGTGCCGCGGTAATGGGACAGGAGCTGCAGGGGAGGAAGTGAAGCCCTCCTTGGCCTCTAAATCTCCGGGGGACCAGGTGAGGGAATCCTCGGGCGCTTGCTAGGGGCGGATTGATGTGCACTCACCCCCTGTGTTGATAGCGCCGGGAGCTCCAGCCGCATCAGGAGTTGGGCCCAGTTGCCACTTGGGTGCCGCAGCTCTCGCGTGCCGAGTTCCGCCCAGCAGAGGCTCCAGGCGAGTCAGTCCGCACCGGCGGTGTTCCCAGCGAGAGGTTGCAACGGCAGTCAGTGATGCGTCACCAGCTCCAAAATCACAGCGTCAGGTCACTGGGACATAGTCTCCTCTTCAGTGCGGTGAAGGGCCTGTTAGGACCGTTAGGGCAGGATAAATTAGCAGATAATTGTACCGAGCTGCAGGAGCCTCACATCGGTGCGGCCATCTTGCCCGTGCGCCACCTAGCGCCCCCTTTTAAAGCCCTTGTTGCGATAAGCCTACCCTTTATAGATTCCAGATTTACAAAATATACCCAAAACAGCACTCTAGATCATCTTCTCAGAATTTACTCTAAATTCCCATGTTTAAAAAAGAAAGACTGGGTGTTTCCAGCTTCTCTCTCCTCGCTCCCCAAACCTGGAACTCCTTTCCTCTTAACATACAGATGGCCCCTAATTATATAAAGTTCAGACAGGCACTTAAGACCTGGCTTTTCTGACGAACATACAATTAGGGCATCTCTCTTTTTACAACAGACTGATGTTATGTTCCCTCTGGCTATTTAGCGCCATGAAACCTTATGGTGTATGTGCGCTCTATAAATATTTTATAATATAATAATACACTAAACTACTCTTACTCTATGTACAGGGTCTGAACTCGCCTAACAAGCGTAAGAAAGTCTGACGATACCTTTTCCAACAGAACCCGGACGTTATCTTCCTCCAGGGGATGAATTTCCCGATGGGAGACTGTCACCGTATGTCACACCCAAATACGGCCATCGCTTCTGGGCCCACAACTCTACCAAAACCCTCAAAGTACCTATTAGGTGCAAAGCGGGCTTTTGCTCCATGATTTTAAAGTTCACCAAGGACAAGGCCGGGTGCTTCCTGAAATTAAACTACTACTCTATCAAGCACAGGATTCCTACATAAGGCATGCTTAAGGAACAACTTGCTGATGTGGTGGGAGACATTATTGTGGGTGGCAATCTTAATCTTGTCTGGGACCCAGAGATAGACAGCAGTGAAGCATCATACCAAGGTGCTGGCGCAGTGTCCTCTCAACTTAAACGTGAGCTCACAAAGCTGGAATTGGTAGACACTCGTGCAGTGTCCTCTCAACTTAAACGTGAGCTCACCAAGCTGGAATTGGTAGACACTCATCGTTATATGCATCCTGATACAAAAGACTATTCTTTCTATTCTCACGTTCACGTCTCCTACTCCTGCATTAATTACGTCTTCCTTACACACTCTCTGCTCCATGACCTTGAAACAGTGGTCATGTCTGATATTTCAATTTTGGATCATGTGCATGTGGAACTGTTCTGGTCAGGTGGCGCGTCCTCTCGATGGGGCCACTGCACTGGCGCTTTCCCGCATAGCACCTTAGAGATCCTGTGGACATGGAAGAGATACAAAAGGCAATTGTAAACTATTTTGAGCTTAATGACCTCCCAACATGCCTCCCTAAATACTCTGGGATGGGTTCAAGGCCGCAATCAGAGGAGTAATTTTGACCATCGTCATCACCAGAGAATGGGAATCCTGATTGATAGAGATGGGTCTTATGCCAGAGATTAAAGCCTTGAATGAATCAACCAGACTGCTCCCAACAGATGCAACAAAAGGCAGCTTGTAATCCTGCTGGGACAGC
Source organism: Calotriton arnoldi (assembly GCA_963921515.1). Classification (NCBI taxonomy): domain Eukaryota; kingdom Metazoa; phylum Chordata; class Amphibia; order Caudata; family Salamandridae; genus Calotriton; species Calotriton arnoldi. The sequence continues at coordinate 1,093,631 of CAWUFW010005693.1, forward strand.
TACATGACCACAGGACTAATAAAGCAGAGAGCTCCCTCCTAGCTCTGCAGCAGAAATACTCCGGGGGGGACAAAGTTGGCTCACTACTTGCTCGTAAATTGCAAGACTAATGCTCTAAAACCCACATCTCTAAAATATGGACAGGGGACATGACCTGGGCAATCACTAAAGAGGCCAAGCAACAAGCTTTTCACAACTACTATCAAATACTTTACGCGCAGGATGAGATCCCTCACTTCCTGACTGGTCTCACACTTACCATGGCCGCCACTGAAATTACCCTTATTTCCAAGCTGGGCAAGGACCATACATTATGCTCATCATACCGCGCTATTGCCCTCCTAAACTCAATTGCCAAGATCTTCACGAAAATCTTGGCTAACACGCTTGAATTATATCTACCCGGACTTATAGAATCAAATCAGGTTGGAGTCATTCGCAACTGGCAGGCTGCGGATAATATAATAATATGCGTTGTATTGCGCACCTGCTCGAACTTTCCCATCATCACAATATCCTGATCTGTTTTCCCTTGCTAGAAGCGGAGAAGGCCTTCGAGAGGGTAAGTTGGACCTTTCGCCGCGCTGTCCTGGGCAAAATTGGACTCATCCGAGATTGATTTCCAAAATCATGGCATCATACATAGCCCCGACTACTTCCATCCGTATTAATGGACAACACACAAGGCCCATCACTCTCACCAGAGATACAAACCAAGGATGTCTGTTATCATCCCTTGATGATCAAACCTTTAGCCATCACTTTCTGACATGCTGCTGCCATTGCGGGTATCCCTTTTTGGCGGTCAGTCCCTCAAAGTCAGGTTTTGTGGCAGTATTGGGTTTTAAAGTCAACATGACATAATCTTATGCATTGAACCTCACCATACCCCAACAGAACCTGCCCATCTTGCAATCTCAAGCCCCCTTCCAATGGGCATCACGCTCAATACGATACCTAGGCCTCAACTTAACCCCCACAATGCATTCTTGGGTTCAAGCCAACTGGCCAGAGTACCGGCAATCCATCTTAAAAGACCTCGGTTGTTTGGAAGTCATTAAATATCTCTTGGCTGAGTCGAATTAATATTATAACAATGAACATACCCCGCAGAATACTCTACCTTTTTCAAATCCTGCCCACAGCCATCCCCTCTGATGACATCATGTAGTTACAGCGGAAGATAAGCACTTTCATCTGGGAAGGTAAACAGGCCAGGATCTCCAACTCTTTATTAACGCTACTTAGACGTGGGTCCAGTGCTCACTGCGCCACTGAATTCAAGCTAGCATGGCTGATGAGGGGTTATACCCCAAAACCAGTCCAAGGATGCTTGTTTCTGGTCCAGGGAGGACTTGGCTTGGCAGTTCAGGCTGGACTGTTCCCATGAGGGGCAGGGTGAAGTCTGATTTGCGTATGGCTGGGTCCAAACTGGGGTGGTGTGGTGAGCAAAAGAACAATGGATGAAACTCAGATCTTTGTGAGTGGGGGTGAATGTTTGCATTGTTCAGCATTCCGTCCATCATTTGTTCCTTTTGCTTTTGTCACCCTACGTGGTAAGGGTATGCCCAGACGTAGGTCCCATGCTCACTGCGCCACTGGATTCAAGCTAGCCTGGCTGATGGGGGGTGATGCCCCGAAACCGGACCCAGGATGCTTATTTCTGGTCCGGGGAGGACCTGGCTTGGCAGATCGGGTTGGACTGTTCCCATGAGGGGCAGGGTCAAGACTGATTTGCATATGGCTGGGTCCAAACTGGGATGGCGTGGTGAGCAAAAGAGTGATGGATTAAACTCAGATCTTTGTGACTTGGGGTGAATGTTTGCCTTGTTCAGCATTCCGTCCATCATTTGTTCTTTTTGTATTCAGGATATGGGCTTTAAAAGCTCTGCCCATTTTCAAGGACTGCCCCTGTTACGTGTTGTTACTCAGCTTGTGAGCACTATTTCCTTCTTTAAGCTGGAGCACTCGAGACCAGGACTGTTTTGGCTGCAACTGCCACCTCCTCCCTCCTGCTTTTGACACGCCTAGCGTCACGGCCCCTCCCTTCATATGGCTGCTGCCGCCTCTGTCTCAGAGCTCAACAAGCATTTGCATCGCAATAGGTCTTGCATTTGCGAGAGTTTGAACTATTGGCATTGTAAAGGACAATGCCTTATATTTATGTGTTTTGAAAACCTGCAAACGGTGCATAAGCACGCACTTTGTACTTATAGTCCTTGCTTACAAGAAGCAAGGCTGGCAGTAAAAGAGGCGCAGTTACTATTTACAATGCCAAAAGCTCACACTCTTGCAAATGCAAGATCTATTGCATTGCAAATGCTGGTTTCTATAGAAATCTTTCATGCATGCAGTTGTGTGTCTGTTTTTACAGTCGATGGAGTGCTCTGGAGGAGAATGGTCGGAAGAGAGCTGTGGTCCAGTAAGTGTAACTTTTAAAATATGTTAATATAAGGCTATTTACTGCAAGAGAGACGGAGGTAGAGTGAAGGGATTTATGTTTAAAGTTTGTTTGTGACGCATGTATTATAAGTTGTGGTTGCATCTGGTGTGGTTTATTTTGTATAAAGTAAATAAAAAGCAACAAATGAATTGTTCATGCTGTTTGCAAAAAATAGTGTAATTTATTGTTTCCATTTTTTTTTTTTACTTTTATTTTTGACGTCTTTTTTGGGAAAGAGGAGATTGAGAATTTTTTTGTTTGAAAAGTAAAGAAATAAGACTGGAAGAAGAAAGCAAGACAACAACAAAAGGAAGACGAGGAATTTTAAATTATTTCTGGGTTTGAATACTCTTTTTTCTAAAAAATAAAGACGTGGTAAAAAAACGGGCTGTCTTTTTAAAAAATATACTTTTGATCAAGATGATTCTTGGTAATTCTTTATTGGAAAAATATTACCAAGAATTGAACTACAGAAAACAACTTTGTTTGGGTAAGTGTTGAGAACCACTCACCTGAAACTCCAGTTGGTTCCGATTGGGCGAAGACAGTCTCCAAATCCTTCTGAGGACTAACTGCAGGTACCAGTGGTTGCAAAACACTGTGCTACCAGTATTCGCCAAAGGGAAGAGGCTTTGGGAAGAGAAAGAGAGAAAAACAATACCAGGCTCTGTTATATCTCCGATCTGCATCACTGGGCTCAGGATGTTCTGTGCGTCTTGTTCGGGCTGTCACGTGGGACAGTGCGCCAGTGTCAGGTGTGTGAGTATTTAGATCTGCAATGAACAAATTAAACACTGAGATTAACACATATATCTGGTACTAGTGTGTACATGCAATATGCAACTGTTTATGCACATACCATAACTGTAGCCCGAAGTGCGACCAAGCAGAACATTATAACAAATCACTTCATATGCTGTAAGAGCTTGACAGTAAAAGCCTGACACATCGTGACAGTTCTCGATTGTTAATAACTCTTGAATGTGCCAATAAGTCCTGGTTATCTGTCTCAAGTCTCTAGAGCAGGATGAGTTAACTTTTCTCTCTTAAATACAATAAAAACTGTTCATAACAAAGTTTGCTTCTGCTTGTTTGTCAATAACAGTCTCCGTTGTAGAGTCAAATAAGGGTAACCAAATGCTACTGGCCCGCAATCTTTATCCAAGTATTAAATCAAATATTTACCTTCTCAGAGCTGCTCCCTGCCTGAGAAACTCACTCAGAGTCTGTTTACCGATCGCGCTAGTCCTTCTTCAGTTTTGCCTTTTTGTTTCCTGTTTCCAGGAAGTTGCCGGAATGCTGTGAGGAGGACACCCTGGGAGAACACAGAAGTCTGGAACGCCTGTGTAGAGAAGAAGCCGGGGATCGGAACTGGAATTGCTGAGCCGGACATCGTCACACCCCTGGAGAAACAGGTAAGTGATCTGCAATGAGGCTATGCGAGGAGCGACGAGGCTGAAGTTAGCTTCTTATTCTGCCAGCATCTTATTCGCAGGCTGAAGTTAGCTTCTTATTCGGCCAGCATTTTTGCAGGCAACATTTTATATAAAATACAACCATAAATAATTCAGCTAACTCCATTTTATGGGACTCTGCATTGCCATACAGTGAATATGTTGTTTTTCAAATACAACACATACCAATATTATGTCTAGTAGGATTTAGTCTGACACTATCAACCTTTCCACCAAAACATGGGACAACTTTGCCACCATCAAAGATTAAGCAATGGAGCACTCCTTTACAGTACCTGTATGTAAGTTGTCTGAGCTGATCATAATTTGTGGCACCATATGGGTCGACTTGACCTCAAAACATCCCTAAGCAGTTATATTCTAATAAGTAATCATACTTTCCCTATAGGAAATTCAAATTGGATCACAATCATTTTAAAAACAATACATCCCTCTACAAGCTCCATACAGACTTACACTGAGCCAAGCAATGTTACCACCTGTGCCCACTGTGCCACCCTCAAGCCAATGCATTCCTATGGAGTTATAGACGAATAAGTAACCATCGTTTCTTCTATGAAAATCAACTTGGCTCACCCATTTTCATACTGTTCCTAATAAAGAGAGCAGCCCTCTACACTACCTATACGTAAATTCCCTGAGCCGAGCAAAATTTCTCACAACAGGTGGCACCAAACGGGTGCCCTCACCTCAACGTGTTTCTATGCAGTTATGTCTTAATAGGCAATTGCAGTTCACTTATAGGAAAAACATATTGGCTCACAAATATGTATTTTGTTTTTTAAACACACCACATGCCCTACTAGGTCCATAAGGATTTAGCCAGAGCCTAGCAACGTTTCCACCAAAACATGGGACCACTGTGTCACCCACCAACCAATACATTCCTATAGAGGTATATGCAAATAAGAAACCATCCTTTCTCTCATGAAGATCAACTTGGCTCGGTTTAATCAAGATGGAGGGAAGGAGAAGCTATGGTCCATTCGGCTTCCATACGTCAGTACAAAAATCAAAAAGAGGGGGAGAATGGACCACTTGTCCTGTGTACCAGGGTCAGGTTCGTTATTGTTCCGTCTAAAAAAACTTGGCTCACCAATTTTCATATTGATCCTAATAAAGGAAGCTGCCCTCTACACTTCTGATATTTAAAGTGCCTGAGCCGAGCAATTTTTGTCACAACAGGTGGCACCAAACTGGTTGCCCTCACCTCAATGAATTCCTATATAGTTACATGCAAATAAGTAATTGTGGTTCTCTTATAGGAAAAACACATTGGCTCACAAATTGTATTTTATTTTTCAAACATACCACATCCCCCTACAAGCTCCATAAGACTTTAGCCTGAGCCAAGCAACGTTTCCACCTGTGCCCACTGTGCCACTTTCAAGCCAATACGTTCCTATGGAGTTATAGACGAATAAGTAACCGTCCTTTCTCCCATGAAGATCAACTCGGCTCACCTATTTTCATACTGATCGTAATAAAGAGAGCACCCCTCTACACTACCTATATGTAAATTCCCTGAGCCAAGCAAAATTTCTCACAACAGGTGGAACCAAACAGGGTGCCCTCACTTCAATGTAGTCCTATGCAGTTATGTCTGAATAGGCAATTGCAGTTCCCTTATAGGAAAATCACATTGGCTCACAAATATGTATTTTGTTTTTCAAACACACCACATCACCCTATAAGATCCATAAGGACTTAGCCTGAGCCAAGCAACATTTCCACCAGAACATGGGACCACTGTGCCAGCCACCAGCCAATACATTCCTATTGAGCTATAGGCGAATAAGTAACCATCCTTTCTCCCATGAAGATCAACTCGGCTCACCTATTTTCATACTGATCGTAATAAAGAGAGCACCCCTCTACACTACCTATATGTAAATTCCCTGAGCCAAGCAAAATTTCTCACAACAGGTGGAACCAAACAGGGTGCCCTCACCTCAATGTAGTCCTATGCAGTTATGTCTGAATATGCAATTGCAGTTCCCTTATAGGAAAATCACATTGGCTCACAAATATGTATTTTGTTTTTCATACACACCACATCACCCTATAAGATCCATAAGGATTTAGCCTGAGCCAAGCAACATTTCCACCAGAACATGGGACCACTGTGCCAGCCACCAGCCAATACATTCCTATTGAGCTATAGGCGAATAAGTAACCATCCTTTCTCCCATGAAGATCAACTCGGCTCACCAATTTTCATACTGATCCTAATAAGGGAAACTCCCCTCTACACTTCTGATATGTAAATTGCCTGAGCCAATCAAAATTTGTCACAACAGGTGGCACCAAATGGAGCGCCCTCACCTCAATGCATTCTTATATAGTTACATGCGAATAATTAATTGTGGTTCTCTTATTGGAAAAACACATTGGCTCACAAACATTTATTTTGTTTTTCAAAAACACCTCATCCCCCTACAAGCTTCATAAGGATTTAGCCTGAGCGAAGCAACGTTTCCACCTGTGCCCACTGTGCCTCTTTCAAGCCAATGTGCTCCTATGGAGTTATAGACAACTAAGTAACCATCCTTTCTACCATGAAGATCCACTTGGCTCACCCATTTTCATACTCATCCTAATAAAGAGAGCACCCCTCTAGACTACCTATATGTCAATTCTCTGAGCCGAGCAAAATTTCTCACAACAGGTGGCACCAAACGGGGTGTCCTCACCTCAATGTATTTCTATGCAGTTATGTCTGAATAGGCAAATAAAGTTCCCTTATAGGAACATCACATTGGCTCACAAATATGTATTTTGTTTTTCAAGCATACTGCATCGCCCTATAAGATCCATAAGGATTTAGCCTGAGCCAAGCAATATTTCCACTAAAGCATACGCCCGCTGTGCCACCCACAGCCAATACATTCCTATGGAGCTATATGCGAATAAGAAATCATTCTTTCTCCCATGAAGATCAACTTGGCTCACCAATTTTAATATTGATCATAATAAAGGAAGCTCCCCTCTACACTTCTGATATGCAAATTGCCTGAGCCGACTAAAATTTGTCACAACAGGTAGCACCAAATGGGATCCCCTCACCTCAATGTATTATGTCTGAGTAAGTAATTGCATTTCCCTTATAGGAAAATCACATTGCTTAGAAATATATATTTTGTTTTTCAAGCACACCACACTCGCTATACGATCCATAAGGATTAAGCCTGACCCGAGCAATGTTTCCACCTGTACCTACTGTGCCACCCTCAAGCCAATGCATTCTTATAGAGTTATAGACAAATAAGTAGCTATTATTTCTTCCATGAAGATGAACTTCACTCACAAATATTTTTATTTATCTTAATAAATAGAGCATTGCAAATGATTCATGCACACTTTAACACATTTTGATACAGTTATGTCCAAAATACTAAGGATGAGTTGCGCCGTAGCATTTAAGATGTTCTGTCATCTGTCAATAAGGTACCTGCAAGGCTCAAATGATGGGAAGTCTTTATCCGGAAGTAGCAGGACAGAGGCTCAAAACATAAAAAATTGATGAAAGATAGCTTGTGTGTTTGAAACCTGAAAAGTAATTTGACAGTCAGTGCTAATGCTCAAGCTCCATGCTGAAGATGTTTGTTTACCGTGAGACTCAAGTTCTTATCAAAAAGCCTTGGATTCGTTCTAGGCAAGAAGATGTTAATTGGAAAATGTTTCTCTCTGGTTTGCTATATCCATGAAATGAATACCCACTATGAGAGTTTGTCTAGAGTACATATGCAAAGTATACTTCTGTTGCAGACTTCCACGCAATTAAGATGCAGCAACTGCTTCTGGACTAACACCTTTACTGTCCTAGAGACAACAACCAACAAAATACAGTCCAATATGTAGTCAGACAGCTACTGCCTGCAATTTGTATACAAATAGTTTAAGCCCCATTATCACACTCGCCTTCTACACCGCATCAAAGTAAAAGATGGACCAAAGCAACTTCATTAGAATGTATTTCCAATCCAAGGATACACTTGCCCAGGTTGTACAGATATTGACTATACGTATGTTCTTATTGATGTTAGTTATGCTTATTGATGCTGCAATCGTAGGATTTTCGAGAAATTTGTAGCTGCTGTCCAAATGACCAATGGATGAAATAATACTTGTAATTTGTCATTTGATGTGTCTGCTGTCTATTGAATTGATGTGGCTAGTTAATATACATGTAAACCCAATAATTTTACAATTTACAAACAGAAATGCCATAAAACAAATCACCTTTGCATTCAAGTGCTTTCTGTCGGGTTTTAGGGAAGTGAATGAAGATATGAAAAATGGTTACTTTACAAACAATCAGTTTGCTACTCCAGAAGTGTTGTTTATACATACAAACATGATGATATTTTAAACATTTTCCTCATATGTTGTATGTACACGCAGTTGCTGTTTGTCTCTAATCTCTGATAAAAAAAATCCATATCCAAAATATTATAAAAAGTAAAAACAAATAGCTGTAAATGATTGTTGCTACCAACATAATTGTCAGCAGAGTTTCTATTGTCTTCATAATTTGCAAGTGTTTGCTCCACTTTTATTTTTTCCATGCGGAGTATCTTTGGTGTACATATGCCTCCATTTATTTTGTGCAAGTTCACTTCAAGCCACTCGTTTGTCGCCTTAGTATCATGAAACATTCTCATTCACTGTAAAATGAAGAATTATATGTGAAAGTTTAAATTTTAAGTGACCACATTTAATGTTTTGCTTCAGTGTCTTTTCATTGTGGATGCGTTTTTAGGAACTATTTAATGCCAGTCTTTGCATAGTAAATTCTATCAGAAAATCTAAGACCAAATGTGAACAGGACCCTATCTCCACTATTAATGAAGGAAATGACAAGATTTGTTGGATGAATTCAGATATTTGGGACCTGTATTATGAAAAACAGCTTCAGAACCTGTCTGAATTCCCCCTGTCAAACTTATTTATAGATCTTTGCAGTTATAGGGACAACCTTACAATATCAAATTTGACATTGCTGGTGATCCGCACTAACTGTGAGACTGGGTACTTGGTTTGTGATGTAAGGTCGAGACTGCCAAGCATCCTTGTCTCTCCAGATAGCTTGGTTGAGCAGTCAATGCATAGCTTATAGGAGGTGGTATGAAGGTTGACATGAGGTAGAGAACAACACAGTGATTGTATCTGCAATAATGATGGAATATCAAGACAAAGTAAGGTAAAATGGTGTTTCCTGGATGAAAAGGATCTAAATATATTTAAACAACATAACACAATAAAATTCAGTTGCAACACTGTACAACTAACTTACACACTGAGGGCCTGATTCACAAAGGTAAACTTACATGCTGGTGTAAGTTTACTCTTTTTTGGTATTCACAAGCAAGAATCTAATATGAACTTTACGACTGCGGACGCTCCACAATCGGGGCAGAGAACTCCGCACATAAAAAGATAGGACTTATGAATCAGGCCCACTGTAATCTGTTTGCGATCTATGAATCTGGATACTGCCTTGTTCATGGAACAATAATAGTAAACAAGATTGTGATCTCCCTCCCCAATCTTGCCAAGTTTCCAAACATTGGGGCCCATTACGATGGCGGTCGGAAAAGCAAGCCGACCGCCATGGTAGTGGAAAATCACCGCCCGCCTCAACCGCGGGAAAACCGCCGGCCAGATTAGGATCCACGGTGGTAAATATCCGACCGCGGCGGGAAGGAACGCCGAGAAACCCCCCGTCGCCTGCGGAGAAGGGCAAAAGCCGTCTGCGGCGGTCGGTTTCGCGGCGGTAACAGGCTAAACAACCGCAACCGCAGCGGAGACACCGCCATTGAAATTATGATATTCCCGACATCACCGCGGTCCACACCGCTGTTCCCGACCGCCGCGATCGACAATAGTGAGTAATGAGATAGCCCGCGGAAGCGCCGCAGCATACCCACCGCCCCGTACGCTCCGTGAAAAAAATGGCGGTCACGAGAAATACACACAACATGGCCACAAAGTGCACCAACCAAACAAGTCATGCACCAGAAACACAAGTAACACACCCCAAAGACACACCCCCCTGGCAAACTCAAAAACTACAAATCCCAGGACTACACACACACCACACCTGCTACCAATACCCCATCCTGACACACCCAGAGCCCAGTATAAATCTAGCCCCCTACCAGACCACAATCCTTAGCAAAACTCCAGACCTGAAGGCACATCCACAACAGCTGAAAGGAGAGGCAAAGCAGCACAACATACACACACACACATAACCACCACTATCACCACTTCCACACCTGTACCCACAACCCCTGTGCACATCACACACCATACACATCACCACCACCACCACTTCAGCACCTGCACCTCAAACACCTTTGCACATCACACACCATGGCACCACAAAAAATGCCCAAATTCACTGACAGTGAGTTGAGGGTCATGGTGGATGAGATAATCAGGGTAGAACCACAATTGTTTGGGCACCTGGTCCAACAGACACCACCAGCCACAAGAACGCTGATGTGGAGAAGGATTGTAGACAAGGTAAATGCAGTAGGGACCGTGCCACGCAATAGAAATGAGATTATGAGGCGCTGGCACGATCTGAAGGCAGTGGTCAAGAAGAAGAGAGCCAAGAACCATGAGCTGACTCTCAGGACAGGCAGTGGCCCTCCTGTTCCACTCAAAACATTCACCGACTGGGAGGAGAAGGTGCTTGGCATAATACATCCAGAAAGTCTCTCAGGAATACCCGGGGGACTTGAGGCTGGTAAGTACTAACAAATGCCTATCCTCACACTGATGTACTGTCTTGCACTACCCCAAAGTTATCCCTCCTAGGTTCAAATTTTCTCACGTGCACCACACTCTCCACAACACATCTCTCACACATTCAACAGACACACCCCCTGATGCACCCCAAAGGTAGCTAGCAACATCACCATGGGTACATGTGTACATGCTGCCAGCACTACAACTCCCAGCAGGCCCCCTTGCCTACAGCCTAGCAAGATGGAGTCCTCCCCCCATGTGCCACCCATTGCATTGCACACCTTAACCTAACAGGTAGGTAGCCATACTTACTTGTAGGGGTGTGGCTGGGTGGGAAGCCTGCACTACAACTCCCACAAGGCCACACACTCCCACAGCTGAGCAGGATGGAGTCCTCCCCCCATGTGCCACCCATTGCATTGCACACCTTAACCTAACAGGTAGGTAGCCATACTTACTTGGAGGGGTGTGGCTGGGTGGGAAGCCTGCACTACAACTCCCACAAGGCCACACACTCCCACAGCTGAGCAGGATGGAGTCCTCCCCCCCATGTGCCACCCATTGCATTGCACACCTTAACCTAACAGGTAGGTAGCCATACTTACTTGGAGGGGTGTGGCTGGGTGGGAAGCCTGCACCACAACTCCCACAAGGCCACACACTCCCACAGCTGAGCAGGATGGAGTCCTCCCCCCATGTGCCACCCATTGCATTGCACACCTTAACCTAACAGGTAGGTAGCCATACTTACTTGGAGGGGTGTGGCTGGGTGGGAAGCCTGCACTACAACTCCCACAAGGCCACACACTCCCACAGCTGAGCAGGATGGAGTCTTCCCCCCATGTGTCAGCCTTTGCATTGCTCACCTCAAACTAACAGGTAGGTAGCCATCCTTACTTGGAGGGGTGTGGGTGGATGGGAAGCCTGCACCACAACTCCCAGCAGGCCACCTTGCCTACAGCTGAGCAAGATGGAGTCCTCCCCCCATGTGCCACCCATTGCATTGCACACCTTAACCTAACAGGTAGGTAGCCATCCTTACTTGGAGGGGTGTGGGTGGGTGGGAAGCCTGCACCACAACTCCCAGCAGGCCACCTTGCCTACAGCTGAGCAAGATGGAGTCCTCCCCCCATGTGCCACCTATTGCATTGCACACCTTAACCTAACAGGTAGGTAGCCAGCCATACTCACAGGGAGGGGTGTGGGAGGTGTGGAAGCCTGCACCACAACTCCCAGCAGGCTACATACTCCCACAGCTGAGTATGATGGAGCACTCCACACACACACAACCATGTGGCCCATATGGAATGTCAATCATCACAATTACGGGTAGGTAACCATGTCAACCGGGAGTGGTGCTTGTCATTGGTGACCCAGCAGTACAACTCACAACAGGCCCCCTACTCCCACAGCTCAGCATGATGGAGTACTTGTACCACACATAGGCATGTGAGGTATGTGCACCCACACATGACACCATGACACTTAATCCACAGTTACCCACACTAATCATGCAAAACAGTTGTATTGTAGTCAGTATGCACAAGTCTCTGTTCAACAATCACACACATTGGGGCCGATTCCGATCTCGGCCGGTAGGGCTCCGAATCGGATTCGGATTTACCGGATCCGATTCGGAGCCCTGTTTCCCGACCGAATCGTACGCGGGTCCGGCCGAGCGAGTACGATGCAGGCACCCGCGAAATCTCCGACCGACTCGAACGCGGCTTCAACACGCTCCGACCGACTCGCATGGACACGACTCGCACCGCGCTATGGAGACGTTTCCCGGCCGGGTAAGTACGATGCGCGCCGCGAGCAGTCCGATCGACTCGCGCCGTCCGGCTCGAAAAAGCTGTCGGAGCCAGACTTTGGGGGTCTGCGTCGGACCCCCCTGTACGCGTAGGCGCGCGAGTCGCACACAGGGGGGACCCATGGGTCCCCCCTACCTGTGCGTGTACGGCGCGAATCGCTTCGCCGCGTACCTGCTGTAGGGGGCGCCCTTGTCCGCCTCGCACCCATTGAGTCAATGGGAGCCCGCGTACGCGTTGTACGACAGGCTCCCATTGACTTTAATGGGAGTCCGACCGACTCGAGTCCGATGGCATGCGTGCGCATCGTACTCGATCGGTCGGACTGCCCGAGTCCGATTCGGTCGGAAATCTCTCCGGGTCCGGCTTGGTCGGAGAGATTTCCGGCCCGAATCGGAATCGGCCCCATTGTGTCTACTCTGCCAGGCATCACACACTGCAACACTGACAACGAGCATGCTGCCCTGCAGCAGTGTCTGCCAGGTTGTTTGGCAATGTGCAAATCACCCATGTCATACCACAGTGTTGCAATTTAAACCGTGGAGGTGGTGTTTACCCAAAAACTACACTGCAGCTGGGACTCACAATGCTAAGCTATGCACATCCAAAATGTCCTGCAACAGATCCAGCTACCACAGTGCTGCACTGAATTGCAGAACAGCACTTCGTCAGACTAAAATGTTCAAAGGTGTCTGCTTCGGACCACCAATGTGTGTATGCATTGACAATGGTCACACCTCACACTGTCTGTCTGAACAGTGCTGGCATAGTCTGGCCCCAAAAGCACACATTGTCTGCACATGGCTGAGTATATCTCACACACACACCACAGTTGTCCACAACATGTAAGTGTATGGATGTCCCGGAACAAGTGCTTCACCTGTACTGTGCTCATGTACTCCAGGCCACAAATACCATGAAACCATGATGGTGTTGAAATGTTTGCTGGGTGCGATGTTCACCCTGCTGTTTGTCACCACAGTGATAGAAGCCTATACCCCATGCCCTATTGTGCCTTCAAATGTCGGGGGAATGAACCCCACACCCAGATAGGTGGGACAACAGTGATGGGGGGCTATACCCCATGCCGTATTACGGTTTACAATTTGGGTGGAGTGAACCCCACACCCAGATAGTTGGGACAACAGTGATGGGGGGCTATACCCCATGTCCAAATGTAACCTGAAATGTATGGGTACTGAAAGCCACACACACATACTGCTCACCACACGCACATTCCAAAAAAAAATTACTCATAAGGCACATAGCCATGTCATTGCTCACCTTCACTGCAAACGGTAGGTAGCCATCTTCACAGTGAGACGGTGTAGTGTGTTTGGCAATTTGTAACACAAAAGCCACCATGCATGCTATTCCACCCCTATGTAGGATGTGACATTACACCCCCAATCAGAATTCTGTGGCAGCCATTGTATGCTACCCACTCAAATCACAGGTAGGTAACCGCATCGCACAGGTCGGGGTGTGTGGGTGTGTGAAGCTTGCACAACAACTCACACAGGGCCACCTGTTAAACCTTCACTCACCTGAAGTCCAGGCTGTTCAACTTGAGAGATTTGATGACCTTTCTCTTCTGCCCCCAAAAACCTATACCTGCTCGACTGAATTCACAACGCAGTCTGGCAAGAATAGATCTCCAGGGGAAGGGGGAAACATGGGACAAAATAATAAACGAAAAGAAACACTCCGCAGTTTTCACTTTCTCTTGACGCCTCTCCTTTCTTTGCTCAGAAGGTCAGATACACTTGCGTCTGTGAACTGCTTTCTATTTAAAAGAAAAAACACCAATAAACTATATTGCTTCCTCTTTTGATTATACTTATGCAGTCTATCTAATAAACATTATTAATGAAGATATACCTGTCTATTTTGTGATTATTTTCATCAAAACAGTGCTTGATAAAGAACACAGTCTAAATCATCTTTAGACTAATATCTGGAAATGACAAAAAGAATTGTATTCGTTATATAGTTCCAAAATAGCTTTCATTATTTGCATCTATCTTTGTTCATAATTGTATGAGTTATTGCTCATTGACTTACTAATTACATTATATGTAGTCCTTTGAAATAATATGCAACATGAAACTTAAAGGTCCTTAATTATTGTCTTTCTCTTTCCTTATAGGCATGCTGCTGCTCTTCGTTGCCCAAAAAGTGGTTGGAAATAATCCCAGAATTCGAAGTGAGTATTCAGTAGAATGTTCAAGTTCAAACTTGTTTTTTGTTTCTGCGCGCTAAAGAATAACAGCGTTTTTGTCACTAAAAGCCTTGAAATACTTCAAGTTCAGAATGCGCATCAACTTCTTAGTCCGTTAATAATAACATTAAATTCGTCATAACTTACTTCTCTAAATGCGCTCCGATTTATGCACACAATAACCTTACTTGACTGTTGTTTCCTTTCCTTTGTTTCAGGTCGGAACAGCAAAAGACGAGGACCGGAAAGGAAAACCACCACGTCGACGTTGTCATGGAGATCTGCCTGAAAGCGGAAACACCAACGAAGAAATCTTCTCGCTCGAGAAGGAAGACACTGGAGTTCAGGTGAGCAGGGAGGGAAAATACGAGCGCAAGCAAGCGTGATTGCTTCTCAAGGGTTTTTATAGGAAGTCTGAAGGGTGGGGTTCTTTGATTGCCGAGGAAAGGAAACGTGACGCACATGTCTTAACTGCCAAAGCAGACTCGTGCAGAACTCGTGTAGCTTATGGTAATGAGTTCCAGTTTACCAACGTGAGTCTTTAAACACATGCAGCCTGTCTCTTACAAAAGAAATAAGCACTGGCAGAAGTAATACCTTTCAAGCTTGACTTTCATGGAAGAAACAAGCACTGGTAAGTGCAACAATAGTAACAAGTCTGCAGTATTCATGATGGGGCAACATGAAACAAACACAAACAAATACCATGATTCCTTAAGTCCTTTGCACAGATAAGCTTCTGCATATTAGCAATAAATCGAAAGCAGTCTTATCAAACCACCATGAGTAAATATACGTGTGAGGCTGAGCTGTGTTTCTTACACAAACCCTAACACCACCTGACCTCCAGCACCCAAGACTCATTACTCCCTCGCACTAAGATGCATGTGACACTCATTGCAATGTCCACTCCCAAATAACTGGTAGATAGACATATCTTGCTGACTTGTCCCACACTGGACCAAGATGGAAGCCATCATCACACACACACAGAGAGGTCCCACAAATTCAACCAAAAAACAACAAACACAACATATCACCAGCCACTACATGCAGCCAGATATGCATTTCAACAAACATGGTGGTAGAAGACACCAGGCCTCTCAATGCACAACTGCACACCCAGATAGCATTGTCAACTATAGTGTGCACACACCGAAGGAAAGGAAACTGTGACAGCAACCAAAGTGTGAAAGTCAGTAACACATGTAGATGGAACTCAGAGTACAACCATGCACACCACTACATGTCATCTGACAGTAGCAGTGGTCCAGACCACCTAGGACCAAATTAAGGCAAACTAAAGCATGGCTGGAACTGCAAATACAGATATGTTCACACACATTGAAAAGGTATGCATTAGACTACAATGTTCACTGAATGTTTATAGAAAACCGCTGCAAGGGCTCAACAAGTGACATATACGCTTAACTGGATGACACATGATTGATCAATAACTGGATGCCAACATGAACTGTCAATGAAAAATATGTAAATTGTGCATGTCATGTTTTGACAACTCCCAATATGGACAAGTAATGCATGTACCGCAACAGCTTTTAACCCATCACTAGATGTCGGTGACTGCAAATTTGAACAGTGAACAACTGCTGGATGTACAAACAGTTGATGTAACACTGCTAACACAAGCTTTGCTGGGTGCAACACAATGACCATTCCTCATCTCACCCACAGGTGACCAAGAACTCACTGCAGAGGACGACACCACAAACCTGCCGAGACAGTCACCACCCCCGGGACAGAGACTCCTGGATGAAGACTCCCTGGATTCCTTGGATGAGGAGCTCCAAGCCGGCCCATCTGGTGTGCCAGCCCACAACCAGTCCCAGGCACCCATTGTCCCCACAACAACATCAGCTGCAACTCATGTACCTCCACAGACACCTGCTGTCACGGCCTGTGTGGCAACCACTACCACCACCACCACCACCATAGCTGCCGCCAACACCCTCCCTGACCCAGGGGATGACCAGCCCACAACATCGACTGCGGAGGCCAGGGAGAGGATGCAGCGGGCCAATCTGAGGACCGGACAGGCCCGTGGCAGCAGTGCAGGTTTGAGGGACAGGGTCATGCAGAGGGGAACTGATCCTGGGACCGAAGCCCTGGCACACATTGACAGAGTCCTTGGGGCATACGAACAGGCCCAGGGACGAACGGGCCGGTCTGAGTAAGATTCTCGGGAGCTCCTCCTGCTGATGAGGTCCATGGACACCCGCATGGGACAAATTGTGGACCTCTTTGGGCAGCAAGTGGCGATTCTGACGGACAGGCCAGCGCAACATTCAACATCTCCGCCTCCCCCTGATGGGCAGCAGGGTAACACCGCATCATCCTTCCCTGCGTCCACAGGGGGGGGTGAGTCCTCAGACACCACTACCCCTGCAGCAGTGGCCCCTCCACTCAAGCGCAAAAGGGGCCGTCCAAGGAAAGGCCAGGAGGACTCACATGCCAAAGCACCTGCCAAACGCAAGTCCCAGAGCCAGCCATGATGTCAGACCACTGCACAACTGCATTCACCTGTTGGACAATCCTTCCCCACACTGCCATGTGAATGGCATCCATCTGTTGGACTGGGTCTCCACATCATTGTGGGGACTACTCAAGTATCTCAATTACCATGACTGTCAACTCACTTCTCAAATTCTCCACCCTGTACATTTTGTCAACCCTCACATGTCACAATTGTAATTAAATACACCTTACACACATGTTGTTGTGTCTGCTCCGTCTTTAATACAGGATGTGCAACCTTCAATGTGTAGGACATGGTCCAGGGGAATGGAATGTAGGTAGGCAAGGAGATGCTGATGGGACCTAGGGAAAACAGCAGAACAAGAGTCACTTGTATGGGTGTGGCATCGCACACATTACACAACACTTGTCAACAAGGTACACAAACCTGAAAACATCACACAGGGCAACAGTCACCAAAGAGACATCCTGTATCTATGTCACACTACCCAATCACACACACATTGGCATGCGGCAATGAGTCAACACAAGGCTGCAGTCACCAAGCTCACCTACACCCTCACAGCAACTGCAACACCATCAGACCATTTTGTCCCTCCTACATCATCACTCACATTCACGTGAAGTAGCGGGTGATGAGCTGTTGCCGCATGTTGAGACCTTCCTCCTCTCCACTGCCCTCGTCACTTGATCCGGGTTGGTTTGCAGGCGGGGACCTTGGCTGCTCATCATCCTCATCCTGGATCAGGGGTATTGCCTTGCGAATGGCCAGGTTGTGGAGCATGCAGCATGCCACCACAATCTGACACACCTTCCTTGGCGTGTACATCAGGGCACCTCCAGTACGGTCCAGGTACCGAAATCTTGACTTGAGGAGTCCAAATGTACGTTCTATCACACGCCGTGTCCTCCCATGGGCATCATTATATCGCACATCAGCTGGTGTGGTGGGATTCCGCAATGGGCTCAGCAACCATGGGCGGTTAGGATATGCCGAGTCACCTGGGTGTGAGGAACACAGATTAACCTTGCAGTCCCACAATGCCACACAACAGCATGTCACACACACCACTCTAATCCACAATGCATACTCACCCACAAGCCATGCACGCTCAGGAAGCAGATTGGCCATCAGCTGAGGAACAATGCTGCTGCGCAAGATGTGGGCATCATGGGCTGAGCCGGGAAACTTGGCACACACGTGTGATATGATCATGTCCGCCAGGCACACCACTTGAACATTCACCGAGTGTGAATGCTTCCTATTGCGGTACACATGTTCACGTGCCTGTGGTGGCACAAGCCCAACATGTGTGCAATCAATTGCACCAATGACATGGGGGATATGTCCAAGGGCATAGAAATCACCCTTCACAGCCACCAACTCAGGCCCCCTGGGGAAATGAATATATCTGTCTTTGTAGAGCATCATAGCCGACAGTACATCCCTCAGCACCATGCTGAACATCGGTTGTGACATCCCGCCTGCGCTTGCAACCGTGTGCTGGAATGAGCCTGTCGCAAAGAAATGCAGGCATGCCATCACCTTAGATGTTGCGGTGAAAGCTGTTGGATATGTCCGACGTGGCTGCAGGTGGGGCTCCAACATGCCACATAGGGTCTGCAGGGTTTGTCGGTCCAGCCTGAATTTGCAGATTATCTCCTCATCCTCCATGTCTGCAAGCACTGTGAAAGGACGATGGATATTGGGCCTCCTCCTCCTCCTAGGACAGATGGAAGTGCACAGATGTCAATGCAAAACACCATGACATGTGCATGACAGTCCATTGTTCAAAGACACATTCCCAAGTGTTACACACTGCACCATTGACCGACATAGCACATCACAAGTGGGTGCACATCACGCACACTACTTGTACACCTGTCCCCTTACCCGCAGCAATTACCTGTGCACCCCTCCGGCTCATTGGCATGCACAGTGTGACATGCTAACAGATGTGTGGGCACACCTGTGAGTATGACCCCCAGCATATGTTCCAAATTGCAATACTACCATAACACACCATGTGGTTGTCCCTGATACACCTCCCAACACAGGTTGCACATGGCACACATCAACTAAACACTGACCACCGGCTGAGCGTGGTGGACACGTGTGTGCAGGTGCAGTACACAATGTGACAGTCGGTGATGCCCCTAGTCCAGACAATGACACACCATTGTGCATTACATTGCACCCACAGACAATGACCATCATCTACATATGCTATGCCACACGTAAACTGGACAGTCTACATGTCATTACACAGCACATGTGACATGTGCAAGTGTATGTGCCCATGCAATGTATCGCAGAACCATATATGTGATGTGGAGGTGACATGGAGTGACATGTTCCATTTGAGCATTTGCCCTTATGAGGGTCTTTCAATGTGGGAGACACTGGGCACTGTACATGTTGGCCTATGCATTCAGCTGGATGACACCATAGGTGCATCAAAGGTACTCCACAAGTCCATTCACGGTCACTATAGGCACTGTATGGCACCCGTTTCACGGTGCCTACCGCCTGGCCCCTGCAGACTGTGATCGCCAATGCCCCAGACACAATCGCGGTAGTCACCGCCACAATAGTATGTGTAAATGGCGGTTAGCATGCACCGCTACCCAACTCACGGTCACCATAGGCACTGTATGGCACCCGTTTCGCGGTGCCTACCGCCTGGCCCCTGCGGACTGTGAGCGCCAATGCCCCAGACACAATTGCGGTAGTCACCGCCACAATAGTATGTGTAAATGGCGGTTAGCATGCACCGCTACCCAACTCACGGACACCATAGGCACTGTATGGCACCCGTTTCGCGGTGCCTACCGCCTGGCCCCTGCGGACTGTGAGCGCCAATGCCCCAGACACAATCGCGGTAGTCACCGCCACAATAGTATGTGTAAATGGCGGTTAGCAAGCACCGCTACCCAACTCACGGTCACCATAGGCACTGTATGGCACCCGTTTCGCGGTGCCTACCGCCTGGCCCCTGCGGACTGAGCGCCAATGCCCCAGACACAATCGCGGTAGTCACCGCCACAATAGTATGTGTAAATGGCGGTTAGCATGCACCGCTACCCAACTCACGGTCACCATAGGCACTGTATGGCACCCGTTTCGCGGTGCCTACCGCCTGGGCCCTGCGGTGTGTCACCGCCATGGACCATGCCCTTGCAGCCAATGGGAAGCACCCTCGCGGTAGCCTGATGCGATTTTGAAAGTCGCGGTAGGCGTGCTCCGCCACAGCGGAGCCGATCACTGGAAGCATTCGAAAGATGCACCACCACGGTAGCGCGCGCCTGGCCCCTGCGGTGTGTCACCGCCATGGACCATGCCCTTGCAGCCAATGGGAAGCACCCTCGCGGTAGCCTGATGCGATTTTGAAAGTCGCGGTAGGCGTGCTCCGCCATAGCGGAGCCGATCACTGGAAGCATTCGAAAGATGCACCACCGCGGTAGCGCGCGCCTGGCCCCTGCGGTGTGTCACCGCCATGGACCATGCCCTTGCAGCCAATGGGAAGCACCATCGTGGTAGTCGGATGCGATTTTGAAACTCGCGGTAGGCGTGCACCGCCACCGCGGAGGCGGACATTGGATGATTTTGAATGAGGCAGACCTGGTACACCAATTGCAGCGCCCTGGGACCACTGAAACACACCCCAGGGGCCAATATATGTGTGGGAGGGTGCCACACATTTCCACAGCTACCAGGGACTGCTGCCTGACACCCCTCACCTGCTGCCTCCAGGGACTGCTGTCTGCCACTCTCCACCTGCTGCTGCTGCCTCCAGGGACTGCTGTCTGCCACCCTCCACCTGCTGCTGCTGCCTCCAGGGACTGCTGACTGCCACCCTCCACCTGCTGCTGCTGCCACCTGTCCATTGTGATGTCGAGGACTCAGAAGATCCGTGCCAGTCCCTTCACCAGCGAGGAGCTTGAGGTCCTGGTAGACGGGGTACTTGCACAGTACCCAAGGCTTTATGGTGCCCCTAATGTTGTGGTAAGTCTCCATGACTGTGAGTGAGAGTGCAGGGTGGCCACACGTGGGGTGGAGGTGCTTCTGTATGTGTCAGTGGGTGTGTGGTTCTGACATGCACTGCCTTTCATGCTTACTTCAGTGGGAAGGGCTTTGTGTGCTCTTTCACACGTTTCCCTGCATGCACATCCTGAGTTGAGGGAAATGTGTTGTAGTGTCAGCCATACAGTGCAGCAGCATTTTGGTGTTGCAGGAGTCAGGCCAGTTGATTGCTTGCGTGAATGGCTGTGTTGCTCCCAATTTTCCCTCTCAGTGTCAGACCACCTGGCCTGCACAGTCCCCGCAGAATGGCACATGTAAACATCACTGCATGTACAGTGTGTTCCATGTGTTGTTTCTTCACGCCTCTTCATCTGAGTCCCATCTCAGCCCTGTAGATTGCACAAGAGCAGCCGGGTGAGAAGGGTGTGTGTATGACAGTTGTTGTCACTCTGGGTTCCAAGACACAGTGAGTCTTCCACAGGGCTAGGACACTTAGGTCTGCGCAGTGTCGGACACAGTGAGTCCCACAACACTACCCATGTGTTACTATCTTATCTATGTCTAGTTGCAGGTGACTATGGACAGTAGATGTGGGCAGACTACGCGTTGCTTGCTGTGTTGGTATCCTGCATGTGAATGGGATGTGGAGGTACTGTGTCCACCATCCCACATGCATGCATGTACGGCTGATTGTCCAATGACATTGTACCATGTTCAAAGCATTTTTGCATCTGTTACAGTTGTTGCTGGAGTTAGGGATGAGTCACTGTCGTGCTACTGCATTTCCTTTGTGTTGGCATTGTACACTGTGTCACTGATGTTTTACCCCTCTTGTCTCCCATGCCTGCAGCTGAAGGTCCACCAGCGTAAAGCCGTGTGGAGGGCCATTGCCTCCAGAGTGCGAGATCTGGATGTGTCAAACCGAAGGCGCACCCACTGTCATAAGAGGTGGGACGACATCTGCCGGCTGAGCAAGAACGTGGCCGAGATGATGCTGGGGCTGCTCCCTCGGACTGGCAGGTTGTCTAGGCGCAGCATGACACCACTAATGGCCCGCATCCTGGCTGTCACACAACCTGAGCTGGACAGGCAATTGAAGGAGCATCAGCAGCAAGCTAGGGGTGAGTATGTGTTGCAGGCTGCCTTTGGCTGGGGGTGGGTGCATGTATCCACAGACTGTGCAAATTGTCAGATATGTGACGTTGGTAGTGTGGTGCAATGTTTTGTCAGTGGCCTCTGTGCTGGGTGTATCTGCAATGCATTTGCCCTACCTGTGCTTCATGAAGTCATGTTAGCACAGTGCATCTCTCTTGCATTTAGAGTTGTGGCCTTCAGGTACCTTCTGCAGTGGGGTAGTGTGTGAATTCACATGGATGGAAATGGCAGTGTGCCTATTCTGAGTGTGTTTCAATGAATGCGTGCAATGCCTGTCCTCAGATTTCTGCCGCTCAGTCACCTGAGGCCAATGTGGAACAGTACTTGTGCCCGTGAACATGACATGGTGGATGGCATGAGCGCAGGGCCATTGTGGAATGTTATGTTGTGGTCTGCGTCTGTGTGGTCCCCTACCGCTCCATCCATGTAGATAATTGGCACCATTTTGTGGTGTTCATCCTTGCCCCATCAGGACAGTGTGCGTGCACAGGGCATTTTGTGGATATGTCTGAAGTGAGCCACCGGCAGTATGGTGTGCTGTGTGAGTCACATGGATCACTCATGGCTGGATTTGTGTTTGACATGCACCGTTAGCTTGATAATTGGGGTGGCAAGATATATATTTTCACAGGGTGTCATGCAACGTGGTGTACTAATCTTCTGTAATGCAGATTTGCTTGCACATGTTACTTCTGTTGATGCCACTCAACTAACAGTACGTCTCTCTCCCATGCAGCATCTCCCGTGTGCACAGAGGGACAGGGGACGGACACCAGTGGTGAGGCATCCAGTACAACAGCCGCACCGGAGCAGACTGACACAGATGTGACCAGCGCCGAGGAGGGCGCAGGAGTATGCTAGAGGATTCACAGCCGGAGACACAAAGCTCTACATCATCAGACGCCAGCGGTGACGCATCCATGTTGGGGGGTACAGGGAACGGGGACTCAGCCTCCTCTTCGGCCACACAGCGTCCAGTGCCCAGCCTCCCTTCAACCTCCACTGGTGCTGCCCGTGTCGGCACAGTTAGGAAGAGAAGAGTCACCTTCACCACAGGCACTGCTGCCCCAGCCCATGTGAGCCCTGCTGCCCTCAGTGCTGAGTCAGTCGAGCTATTGCGCCAACTGTGTGTGGGGCAGACAGCACTTCTCAATGCCTTCCAAGACCACGACAAAAAGTTGGGGCAGGTGCTAGCTTTCATGGAGGGCATACATTCCGACGTGGGTGGGCTCCACCGGACTGTGCAGTCATTTTCCTCAACTGTGACAGCGGCCCTGCAACAGGCACATAGTCAGAGTGCGGCTCCCATCCCTTTGTCCGGCCCTGTGTCACTGTGCACCTCTGACGACAGTGACAATGCTAAACAGACCCCAAAGTCCCGATGCAGCACACGCAGCAAACAGGAGCAGCAGCAGCCCAGGCAGACTAGGGCGCAGACACCATCACCACATAAGAGTAAGGCCACCCCAGAGCGCAGGGAGAAAAGTCCATCAGGCGACCGCAAGGGCCACAAAGCAAAGAAGCAAGCCTCAGGGTCACAGGTCTCACCGTCCTCCCCCGCCAAAGACTCCCCTGTCCCAAAGCCAGCTCACAGAGGCAAGATGAACGTTTCTGCACCCACTGACAAGGTGTTGCCTGCAAACATTACACAGGATGAGGGCCCCATGGGTGATCCACCCTTGACCTCCACTCCCATCCCAAGCCCTGTGAAGCCAGCACGGGAGGACACTGTAGGGGCAAACCGAGTACACAGGGGAAGGCAGGGCGGCGGAAAGCCCCCGGCAAGCGCACAGCGGGATCCAGCATGTCCCCAGAGGGAGGGTCACCATCCGCACCAGAAGCAGCTTTGGTGGTGGGATCACCTGTTGTGTCCACACCAGTTCCCATTAATACCCAGACAGGGAAGCCTTTCAGGATCCCCAAGAAGTGGAAAGGCACCCCTCCACAATCTCCTGCACACACTGTCTCAGCAGAGCATGAGTCCACCTCCCCGTGCCACTACCCCACCTGGTCCAAGCAGCCCCCCAGCTTCCCACAGCAGAGATGGCTATTCAACAGTTGTTCCTCTCACTGCAGAGGGCAGCCCTCCAACTGACCCCAACACACAGTCAGCTCCAAGCCGAACAGACAGCCCCATCTGAGTGGTGGTCACCCTCACACACCTGTGTGTCCAGGGCGGTGCCTGTGGTGGCCATTGTCAGCCCCATGACTCAGTGGCTGGGCATGGCATGGTACAGTTGCACACAGTCCCTGTGCAGCTTCTGATGTCCCTACTGTGCACATTGTCCTGGCTCCTGGCCTTGTTCACTGATGTTTGCTCCCTGCCTGTGCAGCTTCTGATGTCCCTACTGTGCACATTGTACTGGCTCCTGGCCTTGTTCACTGCTGTTTGCACCCTACTGTGCACATTGTACTGGCTTGTTCACTGCTGTTTGCCCCCTGCCTGGGCAGCTTGTCATGGACTTCATCTGCACATTGTACTGGCTCCTGGCCTTGTTCACTGCTGTTTGCTCCCTGCCTGTGCAGCTTCTGATGTCCCTACTCTGCACATTGTACTGGCTCCTGGCCTTGTTCACTGCTGTTTGCTCCCTGCCTGTGCAGCTTCTGATGTCCCTACTCTGCACATTGTACTGGCTCCTGGCCTTGGTCACTGCTGTTTGCTCCCTGCCTGTGCAGCTTCTGATGTCCCTACTCTGCACATTGTACTGGCTCCTGGCCTTGTTCACTGCTGTTTGCTCCCTGCCTGTGCAGCTTCTGATGTCCCTACTCTGCACATTGTACTGGCTCCTGGCCTTGTTCACTGCTGTTTGCTCCCTGCCTGTGCAGCTTCTGATGTCCCTACTGTACACATTGTACTGGCTCCTGGCCTTGTTCACTGCTGTTTGCTCCCTGCCTGTGCAGCTTCTGATGTCCCTACTCTGCACATTGTACTGGCTCCTGGCCTTGTTCACTGCTGTTTGCCCCCTGCCTGTGCAGCTTCTCGTGTAAATGCTGTGCATATTGAAATGGCCACTGGCCTAGCTGTTGCCTAAATGTGTTGTCTCACTATGCAAAATGTGAATAAACACAGTTGGTCCTGTTGTGAGTTGTGTCAGTGTCCTTCCTGAATAAAGTTGTTTCTGTGTGTGCATGGTGTACTGTGTCACATGCTCAGTATGCCACTTCCACATTGCCAATGGGTTGTCTCACATTTCAATTTTTTGGCAGGGGTGGAAGTGACTTCATTTCTACCTGACTCTGAGACTTATGGGTGCAGTGCAAGTGGTTGGCAATGACATCCTGTTGTCATCATCCTTCTTTGCTCATGTTATCTATGTTGAACACATATGTTTGTGGGCAATGGCAGCACAGGGTGGGAGTTTGGGCACAGGCTTACAGGCATGCAGGCCAGGGTCATGGTGTCTGTGTGAGCTTCCTTTCTGTGTGGCAAGCAGTGTCGGTGTATGTACATCTTGTGGTGATGAGTCATCCAGGTCCCATGGCTTATTTCTAATGTGTGCACTTGGGTGGTGGAGAGGTGTATGGTGTGAGGGGGGTGACTTTGTCGTGCCTGTTGATGTGTGTGCACCTGCATTGTCAACTACTCCCATGTGTCACCCTGGAGTGGTGTGCCTGTATGTGTACTTGTTCAGCCCTGGGGTTGTGTTGTGTGCACATGTCAGTATTGTGTGGTGCTGTTGTGAGAGGAGGTATGTGTGACATATCCTACTTGTGCTTGGCAGTCATGTGGTGTGTCACTGGGCCCTGTGTGTTGTGGTGCAGACATTCTCTTGTCCAGTAGTTGGATGCCTATGTGTGGCTGGTCATTGTTTGAGTTCAGGGCCTTCCTTTCCTCCCTGTGCCTATACATGGGTGTCCTTGCTGTCTCCCTGAGTAGTTGCATTGAGGTGAGCATGGTTTGTGTTGGCTCACTGTGGCAACCATGTGTGCTGTGGTGGGCTGTGTGTGTTCTCACATGCCTCTTGTCTTACATCTGCTTCACACATACTTGATGGTTGTGTCCCTGCCCTCCCATTTGTGTGCACCTCACTTTGGCTGTTCTATATGATGTCCTCCATTACTGCTGGCATGTGGTGTGTTTATGTGGCTGTGAGTCAGGGTGGTGTGTGTGTGTGACTTGTCAGATAGTGTGTGCAGGGGAGTGTTTGCTCCTCATCTGTGTGTTTGTATATTTTGTTCCTGGCCTCAGTGTTGTTGCCTTGTGTGTGCTGTTGTTGTTGTTGTGTGTGTTTTGGCTGTGGCCTGTGCCTCTGTGCTATGTGTTCCTGTGCAAAGGGTCCTGTTGTGGCTGTTCATGCAGTTGTTGGGATGTGGGGCATGGTGTGGGTTCAGTTGTGTGGTTGTTGTGCAGGAGTGGCACTTGAGAGGCACATGTGGTGTCCCTTGAGGGAGTGGGCTAGTGTGTTGTGGCTTAAGATGTGGGTCTGTGCTATTTGTACAGTGCCCATGTCAGGCGCTGGCTCTGGGCTCTGGGTTGTGTGCATGTTTTCCTGCGCAATGACCGCGGCGGTGACGTGACCGGGCCATTTGTTGATGATCGCGATACATGGGTGAGCAGTATGTAGCGAGGGGTTTTTGTATTAGGTGGGACATGCGTGTGTGCAGTGCTGGCTGTGTGCCTGTCCCCACAGGGGTGTGTGGTGTGCCCATGCTACGTTTATCGACCCTTGACCTGTGTATTGTGTTGCTTGCACTGTTGTGTCTGTACGTACCTGCGGAGGCGTCCGCGGCCGTAGATGGCTTGCAGGTGGTGTATCATGTACAGCCCCGGGATGGCGTGTAGGGCTGGGTCCATCGCGGTGTGTTCCGGGGGTCTCTTTTCTGTCTCCGCTGTGGTGTCTCCGCCGTCTGTAGCTGTACGGTTTCTCCGTCGCAGTGCGCTGCCCTGTTTCCGGCAGCGTAATATCTTCGGCGTACGGGACGTCATAACGCACGGCGGTGTGTGCTCATTGGCTCGCACCGCCGCGGTGGCTGGGGCACTTTGATGGCGGTCGGCGTTGCACCGCGGCGGACGGGAAATGGGCTATATGTAGGCATCCTAATATGGCGGGCTTGAGGACCGCTGCCAGTGCGCAGTAAATGGCGATTTCTCCCAACGCCAGCATCGCGGAGGAGCATCCGCCAGTCATCGTAATGGACCCCATTGTTTGCAGTTGCAACCCAATCCCAAATACTACAAAAAAAACTAATATGTAAAATACAATTAGGGAAACCTGTAAAGGAATGAAACACATCCCACAGCTGTAAAATCACGTTTCGGATTCATTGTTCAGGGTTATGGAATCACAAAGATATTCTTATCTCCCACTTAGGGGTTATTATTTCCAGTTGTTTAAAAAATGTCGCTCTTTAGACCTGAGGTCCTTTTGACTCCAGATCAGCATCTTCACAGTATTATGGGGACAAGATGGTTGTTTGACCCACAAGAGTAGTCGGTGTTTAAGTTGAAAGTCACGAGTGTCCATGCTGGAACCATGTAGTTCCTTTCTAGCTGTTTTAATTCAGCTAGTACACAATCCAGCAAGTCGCTAGAGCTCTACAATGCAAGGCAGGGGACAATGAAGTGTGTCTTGGGTACAGCCAAACCCTTTCAGACAGGTTATGAACCCAAGCTCATTACTGCAGTGGAAAGTAATTTAAAATCAATGGTAGGAACATTTGGCCCCTGCAATTTAGAGATGCACATTGGTTTCCTAATTGCAAACATATATCGATTGCTTCCAACACCTTAGAGTAAACTAAACAAAAGAAGGAGTTTAGACAGAATATCGGAAACAAAAATATTGTGGGACAAAATATTGTGTCAAGAATATAGAGGACAAAAATAATGTGAAGGTAAGTTTCTATAGGCAAGCAACGTTTTACTATGTATAACTCCACATATGTACCTCAACAATATATATATATTCAAGGTATGTACATATGGAGTTAAGAATAAAAAATCTATACTTACCTATTTGCACTTACCTTCTCGATATTTTGGCGCTCGATATTTTTCGGTTTAAATATTTTTTATTGAGTATATCAAACCAAGCAATTGTTAAAAAGGCATGTGAATAGGTGCATTTTGAAAAACTGTAAAAACCTCAACCCCAGACCCAGCCCTCCCTCCCCTAATCAACCCTTCCTGTCCCTTCCCCCCGGGAAACCTTTGTTAATGAAGGAGAGGAAGCCTGGTCCCTCTCTTCAGCTCTGATTCGGGCTCATCGATGCGGTTCTAGCCTGTATTAGAGAGGGGAACTGTGAGCCGTAGAAGGCGTAGATATCTCGGACAGGTGAGCTCCCGCAGCTCAGTGCTCAGTAAGGAAAGGAATGGGCGTCATTGGTCTCAGAAAGTGGATCCCTTGCCCTGTAGTGACAAGGATATGCGTTCTATCCCCAACACGTGCCACAATTTATATAGCCACCCCTGATATGTAGGGATCCAGTCTGTTCCCCAGTGCCATAGTATGTTTTGCAAGGCCGCGCCTAAGGCTAAGCCTATTTTTCTACCCCTGCGTGATTTAAGTGGGAAGGTAAGTGCATTGGGGAGGCCCAAAATGACATACGCTGGAAAGCGATGTAATTGCGTGGTGAAGTGTGTATCTATGTCATCGAGGACTTGTGTCCAGTAAGGTGCGATGGTGGGGCAGTCCCACAGTATGTGTGTTAATGTGCCTAGGGACCCACACTTCCGCCAACAGTCAGGGCTGCGGTTTGGATTGCTTTTGTGCAATCTGGGAGGTGTGAGGTACCAATAAATTGCGATCTTGGTCGCTGTCTCAGTGCTGGAAATGTTACAGGCTGTGTGCAGCACACTGTGAAATATATCCCCCCACTCCCTACGAGTAATTGTGCGTCCCCGATATGTCCCCCAGCACCTTTGTCCTGGGGATTTAGTCGTTGATTCCGGTGGGCGTATGAGGTTGTATAGCTCGGTAATGAGGCGTGTGTTAGAGGTTTTGGTGAGCAACCATTTCTCATAGGGGGTAAGGGCTCTTTGAGTGTTAGCTTGTATTGTGGGAAACGTGACCCAGTGTTGCACCTGTTGATAATGATAGCATTTGGATTCCGGCATAGCCCTGTCGGCGCCGAAGCTCTCAAAAGACAAGGGGCCATCCTCATCAAAGAAGTGGCCAATTGATCTACACCCCTCTTGGTCCCAACGTTGGAAGGTTAATGTGTCCAGGCCTGGAGTGAAATCCGGGTTGTTGTCAATCAGTGTCAGGGGCGATGGCAAGGAAGTAAGCCCACACCTAGTAGCAGTCGAGTCCCAGGCCTTCAATGTAGCGCTTGTGACAGGGGAGCGGTATAGCCTTTTTGGTCACTGGGTCTTATAGAGGAAAGGAATCTTCCACAGTGACTGGCCAGCTATGGCTCTATCCATGAAAAGCCAGTGCTTTTCGGATTTGCTGCAGGACCTTTCCAGGAGCGCTCGAAGTTGGGTAGCTTGATAGTAGCGGTGTATATTTGGTATTCCCAGGCCCCCTTCACACTGGTGTCTATAGCTCAGTTCTCTGTGAATCCTCGGTCTCTTGTCCGCCCAAACGAAAGAGAGAAACTCTTGCTGAAGCGACTGGAGAGCACCAGGTGGGGGCTCAACAGGGAGTGTTTGGAATAGGTATAGTATCTTTGGTAATACATTCATTTTAACGGCAGCTATGCGGCCTAACCAGGAGAGGCCTTACGGCCTCCAGCGGCGTAAGTCCTGTCGGGTTTGAAGGAGTTTGCGTTTGTAATTGAGGGAGGTGGTGTCATGGGTGGAAGTTGTCAGCTTGAGCCCTAAATAAGGAATCGGGTCTGCCGCCCACTATATTGGGCATGACTGTTGCAGGGCCTCTACAGTAGAAGAGCGGAGAAAAACTCCAAGAGCTTGTGATTTGTGTATATTGACCTTAAAGTCCGCTGCTTGGGAGAAGGCCTCAAGCTCGAAAAGAAATGCTGGTATTGAGACCTGGGGGTCTTCCAGAGTTACGATGAGATCATCTGCATATAAGCTAATCGTGTGCCTTTCTCCTCCAAACTGAACCCCTCTAATCAGGGGATTGTCCCGTACACTTTGTGCCATGGGCTCCATGTTAAGAGCGAATAGGAGGGGTGAGAGTGGACACTCGTGCCTCTGGTGATCGGAAAGGGGGCTGACGTGTGTCCATTTACCCACACTACTGCTGATGGGCGGGTATAGCTGCTGAATATCCATTTCCTAAATCGACCCCCTATTCCAAAATGTTTGAGGGTCGCTTCTAAGTATGGCCAGTGCACTCTATTAAACACCTTTTCTGCATCGATAGATAGCAGTATGCATTCCAAATCCTGATTTTGGGCCTTATCTATGAGATGAAGTCTTTACGTGTTATCGCTACTTTGTCGGGTTGCAACCAAGCCCGCCTGGTCTGGGTCCACCAGTCCCGGCAGCATCAGGCCTGATCTGGCCACTAAGATTCCGGTGAAGAGCTTCAGATCCACGTTTAGGAGGTATATTGGTCAGTAGGAGGTGCATTGCTTTCTATCCTTGCCAGGTTTCGGGATTACAACTATGGAAGCCAGGAGCATCATGGGTGGGACATCAGCGGAGTTGCCAATTGCGTTATACAGTTTACTTAATATTGGTGCTATGATTTTACAAAAGGTTTTGTAAAATGTGGCAGAGAACCTGTCTGGGCCTAGAGCTTTAAGAGGTTTGAGGAGGGCAATGGCAGAAATCACCTCATCTATACGGATCGGGCGTCCAAGCTGGTCCCCTAGTCTGAGTTCAATTTGGCTAGGTTCGCCCCTTGGAGGTATGCCAACGATCCCTCCCCAGGAAGTTGTTGTGCTGTGTAGGGATCAGCATAGAAATCATGGAAAGTCTCTGCTATGTGCAAGTCCTCTGTGTGTTAGGAGCCAGTCTTGTCCCGCACTGTTTGAACAATGGCCGCCTGGCTTTGCGCCAGTAGTTGGTTAGCTAGAAGCCATCCGCATCTGTTCCCCCCCACGTAAAGGGAATGTCTCAGTCACAGGGTAGCGTACTCTGCTCTGTCCATGTCCAGGCCAGCTAGCTGTGATCGCGCCGCTTCCAGCTGACGCCAGACCCGTGGAGCCCCCGTCCTCTTGTGGATGTGCTCCAGCTCACGCACTTGTTTAGTAAGATCGTCTCTTTTGTCCCTGCGTATTTTGTTATCTGCAGAGGAAATTGCAATAAGGGCCCCTTGTGCCACTACCTTGAGTGTTTCCCACAGGGTGGTGATGGACATGTTGTGGGTGTCATTAAAGGTCAGGATCTCTTCTAGTGTTTTTGTGAGCTGCTGTACCACGGTGGGCCGTTGAAGTAATGTGTCGCGTAGCCGCCATGAGTATGAGGGTCTGCCCGCGAGCGGGGTATCTAACTTCGGGGTCACTAACGCATGGTCCGAAAGTGAGTGAGGTTCTATCTCTGAGGATTGGACAAGGGGAAGCAATTCTCGGAATCCTATTAAATGGTCAAGTCTTGCGTACATCTTATGTGCATGTGAATAGAATGTTTAATCTGTGTTATGAGGGTGTAGGTGAACGCATGTCAAAATATCAGCGGGTGGGGCTGGGGCAGCTCTTTTGGGTCCCACTCGATGTGTGTGGTCCAATTTAATTTCAAAGTCTGGTGTCTCCACCAGAATTGCACAAAAGAGATCAGAGACGAAGTCCTCTATGTTTGTGTCCTCCGCTCCGGTTGCAGTGCCCCTAATATGGATGGTGTTGTGCCGGGAGCGGTTTTCTAAATCTTCTGTGTGAGCTCGGAGATTCAGGTTTTGCCCGCGTAGGCGGATGACCTCTTGTTGAAGGCATTCAATTTCCTCATCTCTACTGGTCTCATGTTCTTCCAGAGTGTTGATCCGGTCACCTAAAGAATCTATATCCCGGCTGACCTCTCTCAATTCACTGGACAGCTCTTTCTTCATTACCTGCAGGTCTTCCCGTAGGGACGAGAACAATGACTCAATGAAGGTGCGGTTGATTGGGGCCTCTGGTCCGCTTGTTTCCCCGAGGTCGTCCGCATTCCGTTGTTGGATGTGGCCCTCGGTGAAGGGGTTGGGAGTTTTAAGAAGCATGTCTTTCACTGACCTGTCTTTTCTCCCGTTGCTGGTGGTCATCGTGTTCAGGCCTCCGCGAGGTGTCAGGGCCCCATTTTGAGGTGGATCAGCGGTCGTGGGCCCGTCAGGGGGTGGGGGCCACGATGCTAGGCGAGGCTGTGGCTCACAACTCCGAGGTGGGGCCCCCAGAAACCGGGGTCTCCAATGCCCTTGGTAGCAGCTCTGAAGCACTCTCCAGGAACAGAGGGGGAGGGGGACCCTCATTTGTGTGTGGGGCGAGGCTCTCGAGGCACTGTAGAGAGGTTGGCCCGCTCCCGCCAGACACTGCTACCGTGTAGGTAGATCCTTGAGATGCATGCATCGTGGGCAAACTCCCGTGCGATAGTTCAATGGGGCCTCAGCCAGCCAATCTCCTTCCCTGGGCTCTATGCGGTGGCAGCGGGGGGGACAGAGCCCCGTTCCCGCGGAGGTCCACTCTCTTTACCGCCCAGTGGGATCTCAGTCTGCCTGGTTGTCTAGGCAGTATTCTAAAGTCTCCATATGGGCCTTTATTGATGTCACCCAAGGGCTGCCATCTATCAGTCCATGCCTCGAGTGGGAGGGAGGGAGCCCCAAGGCTCCCCTTTGCCAGCAGTCACCACCTCAGGCCCTGGCGTGCCACCCCAACCTCTTTCAGTGGTCAGAATGTTGGTCCAGGCTCATTCGGGTTCAAGCAATGTGGAGTAGGCCCCGATATGGCTGTCTGGCGTGGTGAAGGGAGAAACGAGCCCCGCCTCTCCTGAGGCCCGGGTCTTCCAACCAGCTGGGCTTGGTGAGTGTTCCTCCGGGGCTTCCGTAGTTGTCAAAGACGAAGGGGGGGGTCCCAGCTACGGGCTTCTCCGGACCGCAAACACCAATGTTCTTTGCCGGACTGGGAGCCCCCGTCAACCCCCTGGGAGCTGCTCTCCTCTCGTCCTCCTCACGTCGCAGTGATACCTCCCGGGCCGCTCCGCTTCGTCGTCCTGGTTCCCGGTGCGTCCCTCACAGGTTCTTTCACTGTCAGGAGGGGCAGCACTGCTTATTCAAGGCCATCCGAGGCACTCAGGCCTACGCTCAGGTCCGGGTCAGCTTCAGTAATGTGGGCCGCGGTCCACGCGGCACTCTCCGCTCCAGGGCAGGCCGTAGCACTGACCTGCCGGTGCCCGTGATACACTGCCCTTCTCCACCACCTTGATATCCCGAAGGGGGGGGTCCTGCTGTGACCGCGCTCCCGGCCTGGACTGCAGTCGGCGACGGCCTCTTTGTTGCCGCCCCACGCCAGCGATGTTCAGTCAGCTGCAATCGCCGCTCACAGCAGCTCGATGTTGTCCGCCAACGCGGCCTCCAGAGGTTGCCCCACTAGCATCCACTGCTCCCCCAGTGGTCCCAGGGGTCAGACGCCGTGCAGGTGCGCCGATGGCCCCTTGAGTTTACGGGCATTACTCAGGGCAGGCCCAGGCGCGAGCGGAGAGACCAGACGCCCCCGGCCCTCGATATTATTGACACAATATTCTGTCCACATGATTCTTTCCGATGTTTTGTCAGTGATCCCAAAACAAAGATCAGACGCCATAGAGGACTCTAAATAAAAAAGGTCATTGTGGTACTTGGGAAAGAAGTGGAAGAAGTGTGTAGAATATAAAACAAGGCTACATAATATGCCTTTGAAAAGATATAACACATAATAGCCATGGTTTTATCGCTACACTAGCCTCTAGTGGGACAAAGGATAACACAGAAAATGTTATTTACCAATGTACAAAGCATTGAAGGCAAGTGACTTAGCTGTATAGAGAAACTGCATATTTTACGTCCCCACCAAACATCTAGGGTGGCCTCAAGCACCCGATTAAATAGGCAAAACACAGCGGCTGATCACTCTGGTTACAATGTA
The DNA here is from genome assembly GCA_963921515.1 of Calotriton arnoldi. NCBI lineage: Eukaryota > Metazoa > Chordata > Amphibia > Caudata > Salamandridae > Calotriton > Calotriton arnoldi. The sequence continues at coordinate 1,127,952 of CAWUFW010005693.1, forward strand.
CTACGTTATGGGACATCTTTTAATCATAGACAAGTTTACAACCATTCTACATGCTGTTTAGAACTAGAAGGCTCTTTTTGTTAGACAAGCCATAAATGTATGTAATGTCATGTAATAAGCACAATTCCTCTGCTCCAAAATGGACAAGGTACCACTACACAGTTGCTTTTGACATCAAAAAATATTTATTATCCTGGTTTTCTCACCATAACATTATCCCTTCTCCCTCTCCATTGAAGATGTCTGATTTGGTAAACACCATACATTCATTGAGGACATTATTGTCAATTGTTTAAAAATAATCTTGGGTTATCTAAACCAACCATGCTCTGTAGTTGAAATAGCATTCGTAAATGCCCATGATACCACATGCTTTTGGTGTTATGTGAAAACATATGACGTTATTAAAATAATTATAACTTGCATGATGCTAAAGTGTATTTTGATTTTAAAGAAAACTGTACGATAACTGATTGAGATAATGAACTAAATTCAGTAGTGGCAGAGGTCAAGGTTCATCAAAGAATTACCATTTTCAGGTCTAGTTATTGAACAAAGTAATGACCATAGCTAAACTTTGGAATGACCACTTTAGAATCAATCTGTATACATGAGTTAGGTGCTTTGCTAGATAAGTGGGCAAAACTAGTGGAACTAGCATGTCTTTACTCTTATATTAACACATTTCTTTATTTCCTCTGTAGTATCAGATGGTGCATCATCCAGGCGAACCAAAACAATATGCCCCACTGTATGTGATGATGTTATTTCTCGTTCCATAGCTTCAGTTGTGCGCACTGTTTGGCCATTGCCTGGATTGTACATTTCTTTCATTCCATCGTAAAACACCCAGTAGTCATCACTATCCAGGCAGTGAAAGCCAACAAAGTGTGCAGCAGCATGGTATGTGATGGCCACTGGTTTATACCTAGTTTAGGTAAAAACAGACTTAATATAAGTTTTGAGCAACATTTTTTTTTAAATATGCATGCATTTCAAGAGAATGTATCCTACAAAAGCTCTATCAAATTTACATATTTCTAAACAATGGACAACCAGAGGAATGGAATAAGGTAATTGAACTGTATATATATCCAAAACCTAATTTGATCCATGTTGTGCCTGGAACTCAAAGCTGGTACGTGTACGTTTTTAACATGATTGAAAAACAAGAAAAAAAATAACCATGATCTCTGACGCTACTATGTCAGTGACCAAAAATAAAATAGGTTTCCGATAAAAAAAATAAAAAAATTGCCCATTTAGGTTAGGATGGCAGAATAAAAAAATCTGCCACCCTAATTTAGGGCCTGATTTACATCTCGGCAGACGGGTTACTCCGTCACAATAGTGACGGATATCCTGTCCACGGAAATATAAATCCCATTATGTCCTATGGGATTTATATTTTCACGGACCAGATATCCGACATCATTGTGACGGAGTAACCCGTCTGCCGAGATCTAAATCAGGCCCTTAATTCTTAGCTCTAATTAAAGGAGAGTGCTGTATTCATGGGTTTTCAAAAAGGAGGGAAAGGGAAATAATCACAATAATATCTATTCCTGTGGTGGTGTTTCTAGAAAATATCTGATAAAAAATATTGTGATACAAAATTATCATGTCAAGAATATCCGGATGTCAAAAATATCATCAACAGGAATATTTTAGAAAGAATATCTTTTTAAGTGGCGTTTTTAATATAGATGAAGAAAATATTGTTTTATGTAATATCATTGGTGTCATGTTGCATGTAATTTATTGTAGGATATTTGATATGTGTTTAGTATTTATTTTATAATATGCTTTCATCTATTATTTCTAAGTAATCTACTCCTTTGTTGTTTATGAAGAGTTTTACTTTAAATTGTAGCATGCCGTACATCATTTTGGTTTGTTTGCTAAGTTTAGGTGCAATTTTGGTTACAGATTGCTCCATTCATAGTTGTTGGTAGCTTTGCTCTTTTTGTAATGCTTCTGTAAATTTATAGAGTGTGGGTTGGATTCTGCCTAGTGGGGAATGGAAGGCATTGTGCCATCCTTCCATTTCGTTGCTTGTTTGGCTTCCTTTGCTAATGTGCTGTCATGGACATTCCTTTATAGTAGCTGGAATGTGGGCTGGAATCTGGGTCCGGAGCAATGCAGTCTGCCAACCCAAGTATCTCTGAAATAATCCATTTTGGGGCTTAGTTTGTCTTCGTTTTGTTGGTAGAAATGGCTTTTTATAAGCAAACTCTTGTGGTTAGCTACCTCTGTGACAGGGACATAGGCTAGCATTATCAGTTTTTTTATTTCAAAGGCAAATTGGCTGTTTATAACATATACTACACTTAGTGCAGATTGTTGGAGGTATCTCCATATGGTTTGAATGATTGAAATAGTAGTAACAGCCTTGTATTGCTGTGTAGGGGTGAATTTTTTTTAATTGTTTGAATCATGGCTTGTTCAAATTCTATGATTATTGGTTGTGGGTAGTACTTATTTTTCTATGTTTAATGTGCTCTAAGAGTTCATAGTAAGTGCTGCTTTTTTATTTGGTAGTAGGGCACATATAAAAGGGATATTTGTGTTGTGATATTCACCTTGTATGTTGTATATCTGAGTGAATGGATTGAGACACAATTTGAAGGTGTACCACTTAAGTTCCCATCCATCATCGAGGTTGGACAACGGCGTAGTCTTAGTATGTTATTTGCGTAGAAGATATTAGGATTCATTTGGAGAAGTGTGGCTCAATGGTTAGAGCGGCAGACCCTGATGCAGAGATGTGGCCTGGGACCAGGGTTCAATTCCCGCCTCGGCAGGTCTTGGGCTCAATTTCCTCGGACCTGATAATTCTCACCTCGGTGCCTATTCTAATCATGGGTCCCACTCTGCAACTCTGGGCAATAGCTTGCTTAATCTCCACAACGGCCCCACCAGCGCTGGGATGCCTGGCTTCACCTTGGGGGTGCCCAGGAGTGGACATCTCACAGGGAATAGCCAGGAAGGGTTCCACAGCGGTATGCGTATAGCGCCAGGACGCCTCTGTTGGGGGCAGCAGTTTCGCTTTACAAGTACGAATTTCATTTCATTTCATTTATCATTGTTTAGGTTGTCTTATAACAGGAAAGCTTCCTTGTTATGTGTCATTATGAAATGTTCTGGTATTTCTATGTCTAGATATCCTCAAGGTTCCCCGCTCAGACACGCCGCCGCGACCGAGACGTCTACACTGATGCGCCCGGTACCGTTCACGGTTGATTGCACCGTTGATAATTGTTGGCAATCCCATCCGGTTGCCTCATCGTAATTATCTCTCCTTCAACTGGACAAGCCGTTGCGGTCCATTACCAGGCTACTTTACTCTCGTGTCAATCCTCATGGCTCATCGAACCGCTGTACACAGCGGACGATTCCTACTCGATCTATCTCTCTCCATTAGGACATGCTGCTGCGGTTCTCTTCACGGTATTCGTGAGGCATCGCACCGCCGTTCAATTACTACAGCAATTTTACTCAGGCATGTAATATAATGTCCTGATGATGATCCCACAATTGCTTTCATGGGATCTAAACGTCGTCGACTCTCTGTACAGTATAAACGCAATTTAATTTGTCATTGCTCATGTGTAACGGTGTAATCGTACATTTATGCTTGTTTTATTTAATGTATGACGTACACGCATTTGTTCTGCCTGAGCCTTTGTTTTGTTTTGTTTTATGTATACCTTGTTGGACACTGGATTTTGTCCCCACTTTATTTTTTGCAAATATTTGAAACATTAAATTGATCCTGTCCGGCTGGACAGCGTAAATATAGTACTGATTCCTAGTCTATATTCAATTTCCTATGCTTCTATTGTCCTTGTCCGGGACCACTGTGTTCAGAACTCTTAGATATCTTCTAGAGGCAGAAGGAGTATTGCTGGTGCCTTTTTTATCTTGTGCAATTAAACATTTTAAAGTAGGTATATGTGGTAATTGGCCTATGATGTGTTTGGGGACTTTAGGGAGTATATCTTTTAGGATTTCGGTTGTTGGTTCCTGGGCTCTAGTGCATGCCTCTCTTAAAAATACGACTGACTTACCTACAGCCTTGTATACTAATAATTTGAAGATCGATAGGAATAGGGGTGCGATATGTGGCATTATTTTTTGTTGTTGCTGAAGCTGCGATAATCAATATGCATGTCAGACCATGCTCAAACTTTCTGTTGGAATAAGTCTTCATACCAGGACACTGTATCTCTTTCCTGAGAAGAAAACAATGCATTCAAATGTTTGATCAATCTAAGGCACATGATGCGTAGTTTAAAAAAAATGAAAATATGACCTTTAGAAAAATCTAAATCTAAATCTGTATTTGTAAAGCGCGAACTACTCACCCTTACGGGTCTCAAGGCGCTGGGGGCCGTCGTGGAAATTAAGTGAGCTATTGCCCAGAGTCACATGGTGCTGAGCTGAGCTGCCGCCGGATCCGGGGATCGAACCGTGAACCCTGTGCTCCGAAGTCAGCTGCCCTGGCCGCTGCACCACACCTCTCCTATCCAAAATAGTGATATTGACATGACAGTAAGTTATACTGTAACTCTTTATGTTGGTATTTTTTAGGACAGTGTTACCAACTTGTTAACAGAACAAACGGCTAATAAACCCTAATTCACCATCAATTAATAAATCGTTATTTAATTGTTAACAGAGCACTGTACTTGAAAAAACAACATGAGTGACTTATGACAGGGTAAAAGAGGGCAATAGTTGAGGAAACCATCTATGCAGCAACTAATCTTTGAGGAGTTGATTAAAAAAAGGAAGATTTAAAAGCCTTACATCCTGAAGGTCCCATTCTAAATTTCCCAAAGGCAAGCGTGAAGATGCCTGGGCTGGAATTGCCAATTCCAGATGGTGTCTTCAACCAAGATCTGAGCATTCTGAGTTGAAGTCCCCAGAAAGAGGAATAACTTGCTTGACCATGAACTACAGGGATAAAAATACATGTTTTCCTAGCTTGTGGCACCTTCCTCTCATATTTACCACTTGCCTTGATCATGTAGTAGATGTGATTTAGGTGCCATAGTAGATAACAATGAATGAGGTGGTGGGTTGCCCAGGGTGTCAGGTGAAGGGTAGACGCTGGGGTACCTGGGGAGCATTTGCAAGCTTCTCCATGCCGTGGAAGGGCATTGACTAGGGGATGCACTAAGCTTCTGGTCCCTGACTCAGCCTCAGTGGTTTCACCAAACGCATTTCACACCAGGCGAAAAAGAGTCTGGTGCTCCAGCACATGGTAATCCTTGATGTAGGAACATTAGGTCATTTAGAATTCGCCTGAGTGGTATCCTCTCTGGCAATGCTGATGTGGTCAACTCCATGTGTGTGAGGAGCTTGAGAATTTGATGTCCTTTGGGGAACAAAACATAATCTTAGTGAAAACAAGAATGATACACTGCTACATGGTGTGGATTTAGGTCACATGATCCGAAATATACTTTACTAGACAAAAATGCATTGATTCACAAGGTCTGAGGGAAATGGAGAACATACTATGGACTTGAGGAAGAATTAAGTAATTCTCCAACAGCGAGGCTTCTACATAGAGCCCCCTGAGGGAGTAAAAGGGGAAAACCCCCTGGGGAGTGAAGCGTGGGTTAGCCAATTGGTTGGAGATGAGGGGTACATGTGGTAATGGCAACGGGGTCTTACTTGGGGGAAACTGCTCAGCTATCTATATGTGCTGTGAGCATAGATTTGTGCCTTTTATAAATGCACTGGTTCATTATATGATTTCAGCTCACAAGTTCCCATAATTAATTGAAAAGTTATAATGCTATATCAAATGTAATTCATATACTACAACACCACCAATAAATTCATACCATGGGAGATTAATGGCAAATTTTCAAACATTTTCATAAATAAGTAAATGAAACATTTTCAATAAAGCTAACAACTGGATCTGCACCTTAGTAAGACACTTAAAAGCATGGACCATGGTGGCAATATGTTCACACCTTGTTTTTCTAAAGAGATTGCATTGAATAGTGAAACTTGCAAATTCTTTTCATCTCTGTGGTTTGGGCAACATCTTGCCCTAAAACCACAAATTTACAAAAGAAGAGTGGCTAACATCTCTTTATTTAGTATAAAAATAAAATTTACGTAACCAGTAGACAGCAAATCTGTAATTCTGGTCTATTGGAACCCCTTGGTACCACAATTGACATCCCATTTCTCCTTGTTTCAATTTCTAAGCTTCTGTCTTTAGAATCCAACTGTCTCAGTTTTCACTGTGTACTGCCTTCCCAACACAATTTATAATTACCTCCATAATTGTGTGGCTCTCATAGCCACACTGTTCTTCAAAACCAAAAGAGTTCTCAGCATTTACAATCAGCCAACATCTTTAATCAACAATATAGTATGCCTGTCACACCTTAAACCTGATCTAAAGGTATGACAATGGAATCTCCAAACAAACAGTCTCACCTGTGCTATGCCCTATTCATTGTCACTTCTAATTGTGTGTACCCAATAACATCTTTATCTTGGGCAAGAATTAACAAGTCACTTTCAAACTCATTACATTTGGGGAAAAGTTCAGGTGGAGATTCTATATTGTTTGCAAAGTCAGAAATGATTCTCTTGTGTGCCTGCTATACCTGTTTGACAAGACATCAGTGTCCCTGGGATAGTTTTTTGTACCAATTTGAAATTCATATTGATTGATTAGATATGAGGTGCAGGAAGATGAAGTATATACCTAGAAACAATCTACCCCCTGCTGACGAGGGGGACATGGGAGTGCCTGATTTTGAATTTAATTATACTTTAGTTATGGATATGTCAAGAGGCCTTCCCTGAACTGAAATATCTGCAGACAGACATATACGGAACTTCTATAGTTAACTTCATTTACAGACGATGAGAAATGATGAAATACTGAAATAGATTATTGAGGATGCCCAAGTACTGACGGGATAGACATAGGCAAAGATTGGGTGGTAGGGTGCCATACTTCCCACAGTCCCCAATTTGTTGTGCTTTGAGATCACTCAAACATCGACACAATTATAACAAAAGTTCCTACTATTTAATTGAGCTTATACATAGAGGTCAGTTTTACGACTATGGAGTATTCAGCACATTTGATGGCCTCTGGGAGGAATATGGGCCACCCGTAGGCTAATTTGTGACTTTTGCTGTGTTGCATACAGTGGTCAAGATAACATGGGGTCGGCAAACAGTTAAACCCGCAACAAATCAGGTCTTGCATTCCATAATTACACAGGGAGGGCAAAGACATGCAGTAACGGTCTTGTATGAGGTGGCGAGGATGACACGAAGCAGGAAGCTTGAGGGCTTGTGACAAAAATGGGAAAGTGACCTAGAAATTGAGGTTGACAGGCAGGGAGTGGCAACTGGCACTTCAACATACATTCAGCCTTTCTACAAATGCAAAATTCAAAATTTTGCAACTTAGTTATATTCATCACACTTACCTTACATTTGCTTGCCTTACTATGACGTACCCAGGGCTCCACACTAATGCCCCAGCTGCCATAAGGCATATGCATCTTTTTGTTATATTTGTAGGAGAGGGAAGGTGCACCAAGAACAAAGTTAGTTTTCTCCAAGTATATCCAAAACGTCTCTTTATTGTAGTCGATAGTAAAAACTGGACATCAGCCAACGCGTTTCGTTCCACTAGGGGAACTTCATCAGGGCTCAAATGGCAATTTTTAGAGGAATAATGTGTCCGCGCTCAAAATCACAATGGTCTCTCAATAGGAATACGTAAACTTCGTCCAAATTCCTGAGATGTAAGTCACGAAAGGATATCTATTTTTCTAGTAATGTCCTTTAAGGAGACACCCCACAATAAGGGTTGAAGGTTTACCATCCAGTATCCTTGATAAGATATGCTCACGAGTAACCACAGAATGTCCTGAACGATATGGTCTGAGAGTGTCTAGTGCTACAGACGTTCTGGGTGCAGGTAACAAATTAGGTAAGCAAATGGGCACGCAAAGGGAATCTGTGTAATCCAAAAGTATGTTTGCTGGGTCTGATAGTCAGGACGAAAAATTGGCAGGTCTAACTGTAAGTTTGTTGATGCTGCCCTGTTGCTTGGCAAATGAGTAATATCACAAAACAGTAAGGCAGCACAGCTTCCTGCTCTCGAGAGTCAGAAAGCAGAACTTTAGAAGTGGGTGCAGGCTGAGCTCGCCACATTATGATGCCTGAGGCTCAGAGCAAGAGAAGACAAAATCATGGTCAGCTAGGACTCCCTGACCTTGGAATTAGAGCTCAGATCAGACAATAGAGTGCCTTGAGTATTGTGGCCTCTGGATTTCAACAAGATATGGGGAACACCGTCCAAAATGCAGAGCAGAAGTTCATGCCTAAGCCTGGCCTCTCTCCCCGAGGGTCCTTATATATTTGCCTACTCATGATTGGAAAGACCCAGAGTGCCAGCTCCAAACTCAGAGCAAGATGTGTATATTTACGAGGTGCTTAGCCAGTAAATTACCTCTTAATTTATGAAGCTATACTCTTATTTGAATATGTAGATGATCCCTCATTGCCTGGTTACTGTATTATAACTTTCAGGAACAAGTTGAGATAATGTTGGGATTTGTTTCAATTTTTTATTCTAATGAACATCCATGATTACTTTGTACTGCATCATTGTCTATTGTTTTGTTATGGATATTAAAATCTAATAAAGATGTTAGTGTAGGGAACTGGGCTTTTGTTGCAGTCACCACCCCCCCACACTTTTTGCCCTCTTTTTGGCTACTAGATGTTGATTTTTGACTCTGACAGGGCACTGACGCCTGCTAACTAGACCTCAGCGCCAGTGCTTCTTCTCCAAAACAAAGTAAAGTCTAATTGTCTTACAATTGGCCAAGTACTTTAGCACCCCTGTAACTCCCTAGTAAAATGTACTCCAAGTACCTAGGACAGAGGTACTAAAGAGGGTCCCTAAGGGCTGCAGCATATCTTATGCCACACTAAGGGACCCACCTACAAATTCCACACAGACTGCCAGTGCATGCTGCGTGACATGGTGCAAACCATGAGTGAAAACACGACATGACACACTTCTGTGTGTCATGCCAAAGTCACTACATCCAATATATGTAAGTCACCCCTACAGCAGGACTTTGAGCCTTAAGGCAGGATGCATTATATTTTATGTGAGGACATATCTGCATGACCAGATTTGCACCTGTGATGTCTAGTTATATTACTAGATATTGCAAGTGAGCAGGTAATCCATCTTAAGATTTGTACTGGGAACTGCTCAAAACGAGTTCCCCAGCTACATAATGGCTTCACTGAAACATAGGGTGTTTGGTATCAAGCACCTCGTATTAATAAACCCACACTGATTTCAGTGATGGATTTATTAATTCATGCACCCAGATGATACTTAGAGGTACCTCCTGAAACCTACTCTGGAGTGTTGGCTGACAGGACCAGTCCAACCTGCCACCACAGACGTGTTTCTGACCCCCTTGGAGGTGAGAGCACTGCTCTCAGAGTACAGAAACAATGCCTGCTCTGGGGAGAGGGGTTATCCCCTCCTCCCCCAAGCAAGGCTGGTAAATTAGCATTCCAAGGCAGGGAGCTTCAAAGAGCCCGTCGCTTTTGGTATGCAAATGTGGCTTCCCTCACAGGTGAGGGGCTGCCAAACCCCCCTCGTCCACGGCCCATTTGGCACCAGGACATACGGAAAAATTAGCTATACAGGCGGCGTGTTGCACTCTCAGGCTGGACACACCTCTAGGGTGACCAAGCCTGAAGTGAACACCAAATTTAGAATTCCACAATCTTGTGTGTGGTGGAATTAGGAATTCTTTGATAGGGTTATGCCCGCTCCCTGAAGGAAGTGGTCATCTAGGAGGTGTAGTGACCCCAGGGGTAAGAAGCCCATTGTCTACTACCCCTCGCTCCCCTTAACACCCCTAAATTGAGTATTTAGAGGGCTCCCTGATACAAAGACTACAGACTTTTGACCGATCAAGAGAAGGATTGGACAAAGAAGAGTCCTGTCACAAGAACCAAGGAGCAACAACTGACTTGACACCAACCCTGCCAACCTGACTGCTGCCCCCAACAAACGTGGAAGAAGCAGATTCATCCTGCCGCTGTGCAGACTCCAAGAAACCAGGAGGGCTGCCAGTGTTTCAAAAATTGCATGAGAAAACTCCCTTGGAGTAGAGGAGTTGCTCCCCTGTAGCAGCAGACACCAAAGACGCAAGGTGCAGTCCACCGAGTTGCCACTCACCGGACAGCCTCACACAGCAGTTCCCCAGGAAGAGGATCCTGTGCTCCTGAAGGTCAGATCCTTCCCCCCATTTAGTGGGAGGACACCAGGACCAACCGGAGCCGCACAGGACCAATACCTGGGGTACTGGGCCCCTTGCAGAAAACAAGGCCTGTTGTGTCCAGTACGGACACCAACGTCGAGGAAGACTAACCTGCACATCGAGGGTCTTTTGGGACACTGAAACCCACAACATGAGTGGCCCAGCTGCCCTGCTTGTATCTTTTCTGCAAAACAAAGAACAAGACATGAGCCTGCAACTGCTGCCACCAGACGCCTCAAAGCAACTATGCACTCGCACTCCACAGCCTGAGTCCAAGGGAGATGATGGTGCCAACAGGGTCCCCAGACCCACAAGAGCTAAGCCCATGCTTGGGTTTGCCCAGACTGGACTTCCAGTCGCCGCCTGCAGCCTCTGTCTGCAGTCCCCTTCCAATGTGAGAGGCTCCTGCACCGGAACTTGACACCAAAAGACACCACTGCACCCAAGCCCTACAGCCCGTGGAGAAGTAGACCAATGGTGTTCATACGTGCCTGAGCATCTCAAGGGTCGAGCCCCACTGTCGGTTCCCCCAGACTGGTCTCCAAGGCCCAGCTTGCAGCCTCTTTGTAACCGGACCGTTCCCCATTTAAGTGAATGGGACACCTGACACTGTAACACAACTCTGCACCCAGACGCCCCTGAGCTTCCCGAGGTGACCTGTCAGTGTGGCCTTGGACCTTGCCCCATACTCACCTTAAGTCCTCAAGAACAGTCCCATAAGTGGTTTTGAAATGCCCGAACGCAATACTTGGTTTTCCTCCATAGGATAACATTACCGCTTGAGAAATTGCACTGTGTCCATTTATGAAAACTGTAAAAATTCATAACTCGAAAAGTACTTACCAGATTCCGATGAGCTTGGTATCTAAATTTATATGAAAGTATGTGTTATTTTTTTTAATAAATTGGTGTTGGATTTCTTTCTTGAGTGTTGTCTCACTTACTGCCTTGGTGTGTGTGTTAAATGCTTAGCACTACCCTCTGATATGCCTAACTGCTCGCACACACTACCACAAAAGAGAGCATTTAGGGTGTCATTTGTGCCTCTGTAATTCCTTTGGTGTTTGCCTGGACTCTTTACACAGTGTACCTCTTTTTGGTCCACTATATAAAGAGCCAGCTTCCTACAGTTAGACCTGTCAGACTTAGGGCGGCCTTCCCACAATCATTATGCCTTAACTCATCCTGTTTTGTTGAATTCATTTTTATTGGCCTTAGGACTCTGCACTCTTTATAACTGCTAACCAGTTCTAAAGTGCTTATGCTCTCTCCTCTAAATATGTTAAAATTGGATTGCACCTAGTCGGGACATTTAATGTCCTTGTAAGTCCCTAGTAAAGTAGTACTATAGGAACTCTGGCCTGTAAATTAAATGCTAATAGTGGGCCTGCAGCACTGGTTGTGCCGCCCACTTAGGTAGCCTTTAAAACATGTCCCAGGCCTGCCATTGCAGCCTCTGTGTGCAATTTTAAACTGTCATTTCGACCTGGAAAAATAAACCTTTGCCAGGCCTAATGTTTGCCAGGCTCGGGCAAAACTCCTAAATTCATTTTTTACAACTGCAAGCCCTACCACTCCTATAGGATAACATTGTGTTACCTTATTAGGTTTAAAACGTAATAACTTTTTGCTAGAGAGCAGGTAGGATTCATGTTTGGTGTCTATGCAATTGTAACTTACAATCCTCTTTAATGGAAAAGTCAGATTTTGAGTCACAATTTTGAAAATACCACTTTTAAAAACTTGCCAATTTCTTGTCCTAACCATTTGGTGCCTGTGTGGAACAGTTTTTTCTGATTTGTAGTGTTTAACATATGGCAAACCAAGCTCATGCTATCTTAAGGCAACCTTACGCTTTCCTTCCATTTTGAATATGACATTGAAACTTACTACATGATCACTGTTGTTGTTGTTTCCCGCTGAAATAAAGAATTGTGGGCTTTACACTGAGACACCAAGACTTTCCCAGTCACAGGCCTAATCAAGGACAACCTAACTGTCTCAGAGCAAATAACATACTATGTACCAAGTCATGTCATACGAATACGCTTTGGGAATGACCAAGTCTAATGTAGCATAATTGTCAGAGAATCTTCTAAAGTGTTCTGTAGTAAAAAGTTTCTTCTTGCCTCTTCCCCATTGGTGCCTATCCTGTGAACCATGCATTTGTGTATTAAATGTATGAAATCCTTTGTCTAAAGTCCTATAAAAAGACCTGATTTTCCTCTGTTGTATGGCTCATCTTTTCCCTTTCTTTTATTGCAAATCTATGCTGGATTTTCTATGGAACTTGAATGAGTTCTCCATGTGTTGCCGATTATACACTTATATGCTTAACTGATTGATGGTTCAGCTTATGTGTTTCTGTACTTATATTCTATGAGTAAACTTTAAAACTTTAGTCGTTCTCTGTCATTCTGATTGAGAATGTTTACAGCCTTATTCAAATGTGCTGATTTAATTAGGTAGAGACGGGTCCATCAGGGAGCATCAAAGTCTGCTAAAGGACCACACTGCTCCCGGTCCAAGCTGTTGGCACACATTGGACAAGTAAATGAGATACAGGTTTGCGCTTTGACACCAGCAGCCTGCTTCCTGTGTCACATTACTAGGTGTAGTTGGGCAGTTGGCCTTTGTGTATTCCTCACAGACAGTATCACAATGGGGGACTAGGTGTTGGCAGGATGGGCCATCTCTGGAAGGATGGAGGCCCAGCTGTCACCTGCCACATTTGCTCTTCAATAGGACTGCTTTAGCATACTCACAAAGGGTTCTCCCAAAGGGTTTCACACTAGTATATTGTGACTCCAGATAATCTGGTTTCAGGGCATGGAGGAAGGAAATTCCCAACACATCTGTGGGGGGGAAACTCTAGACATTTCTTTCAATTCAAAGTGGGCACCAGGAATCAAAGTTGGACCCTCATAACTGACTCTTCAGAGCCCTCCTGGACCTGTGGATACTATAGAACAAGGACACCCTGCTGCCCTGCTGCTTGAGTCCTGCCCTGCTTGCTGAGAAGGAAGATGTGAGGTGTTCCCTTCATCCCATGCTCTCTGAAGTGACTCCAAGGATCAGCGACTGACCTCCTTTTTAGAGCTATAGGATGACCGTCCATGATGCCTGGCCTGTTCTTTGCGCTACAGCGATGATCATCCGCAATGTTCTCTCTGCTCCTCGCAGCCTCCTCCACCGCGAACTGGACTATTCGCACTGGACTTTGAGAAGGTATCTTCATCAGCAGGACTAACCTGATCCCTGTATCTGGCCCGCACTCCATTGAGTGCAGTCTGAACTTGTGGCTTTTCCCCGGACTAGCATGATCAGATGACTGCAAGTGGCGCTTTATGCTTTTAGGAGCTATACGTACCTTAAATCTTTCAAATTGCATATTTCCGGTTCTACTAGTTTTTGTCATTTTGGTGTCCAATAAATTATTACATTTTATTCTATTTTTCTTAATTGGTGTGGGATTTTTCTTCTGTGGTGTTTTCACCTTTTTACTGTTTGAGTGCTGCATGAAGACTTTCCATATTGCTATCTAAGGTAAGCCTGACTGCTTTTGTGCCAGAGGGTTAAGCATAAGTTAATTTAGTGACTTTTGTGATTCACCCTGACAAGGACTGTGGCTGTTGTTTGAGAAGCACCCCCCACCTAACCAACAACCCAATTTCCCACAAAAGACTTTTAAATAAAATAGAATGTGACATATCCACTGTTGTTTGTTTACCCACTTGCTGGAACCGGTATGTAGTCCAGTGTCTATTACACACAGAAGACAATTTTAAAAAAATTTGATATTGACAAGAGTTTCCATAGTAATGTATTGAATGAAATTAACTGTACGTTTTAGGATTGCCACAGAAAAAACCTTTTACTTTTTATATAGAGAACTATGACCAGAATGAATGTTGGAAACTAGAGTCAACATTTTGATGTAGTACCTTTTCATGCAAACATAAACTATTAACATTTGAACTACTCAATGAAAGAAGTTTAGGACGAGTGCGTAATTTGAGTGACACTCTTTACAGCAGCAAACGTTTAACAAGTCAATGTGGTTATAATGTGAGGCAATCCTCTTTACATGTTGCAAAGAGTACTGGTCATAATGTTGGCTTTTCTGATTTGACTTCTTGTGTGCGTCCACCTGTCAAGTTCATACAATATATAAATTGTTAATGGAAAGGTTACCCTGAAATCTTCCTTTTACATTCAGCAGTGTGTCCTGATAGCCAATTGTCCATCACCTCCTGAATTTTTGTGAGATCATCACAACTAGAATACATAAAGAAAAATATTACTCTAGTTTTCACATTGTTAGTTATCAATTGCTATTAATATTGAACTAATTTTTCATATTCTCAGTAGTTAAACCTACAATTATCAGTAGGTTTGATATTATTTTCCAAAACAGGAAACATTATAACTTTGCGATGTAAATGCTGCCTGTTTTACTGAAAAGCTAAGGGCAGAGTTTTGTGGTTTGAACCACCTTGCTGTAAAAAGACAACAGAATAAAGAGAAAACCTACACTTTAAATACTATGCCTGTATTGAATTGTGTATGTGCATAAAATGCATTAATGTGTACTGAACACTGCTCAAAGCACATAATAACTCCACCTCCTGATATATCTGACGTCATCATACAACATAGCCAAAAGGAATTCTTCATCACATCCATTATCACCCACTTCAATGATGTCCTGATCCCTGACGACAGCATGTAACACATAATCCAAACACAGAAAACAGCAAGGGGACTCGAGTCATTCACAAGTGTTCCTGCCCCAGCTCCCTTAGTGCCCAAGCACCACTTAAGTCAGTCTAGTTCTTTACCTGCCACATCGCCCGTCAGTTATTTGGGCAGCCTCATTCAATCTAATCTACAACCTTCATAGACCTAACAGTATCTAACAATATCATTACCGAAGAAATTTCCAATTTAATCGCATTTGCCTTCATCCAGCATAGACCACCATCCCTTGGTGATTTCAGTCTACTTAGCAATTGCAACTCAAAGACTATAAAGGAGTCCCACTGCACACTCCTAAACATCCTCAACATTCGAGCACATAGCTAAACCAACCCTTCCAAAAGCAACAAGCTTGGCATCATCCTGTAAGCCTCACTCATGAAATTAAATGAAACTAAGATTTCTAAAGCGCACTACTACCCGTAGGTGTCTAGGCGCCAACTTCCAGGGGATGGACCAATGTAAAAGAACAACAAACAACGGAGTGTATAGCACAGGTGAGTGTAATACTGAGCTAGTTGTTAAACAGCCAGGTTTTAAGGGCCTTGCGAAAAGTGAGCAGATTTTTTTGGTTTTTAGCGTCAGGGGCATTGAATTCCAGAGCTTGGCAGTGGCTACTGCAAAGCTCTTGCCTCCCCAGGTAGCTCTTCTGAATTTAGGTACAACCAAATTAGCCTGGGAGGAGGATCTTAAAGCCCGAGAGGGGATGTATTGTTGAAAGAGTTGTTTAATCGGTTCAGGGCCCACAAAATGAAGGGCCTTAAAGGCTATGCATAGAGATCTGAACATCACCCGCTTTCTAACCGGAAGCCAGTGAAGTGAGGGGTGCCTGTGTGGAACAGTTTTTTCTGATTTGTAGTGTTTAACATATGGCAAACCAAGCTCATGCTATCTTAAGGCAACCTTACGCTTTCCTTCCATTTTGAATATGACATTGAAACTTACTACATGATCACTGTTGTTGTTGTTTCCCGCTGAAATAAAGAATTGTGGGCTTTACACTGAGACACCAAGACTTTCCCAGTCACAGGCCTAATCAAGGACAACCTAACTGTCTCAGAGCAAATAACATACTATGTACCAAGTCATGTCATACGCAT
Organism: Calotriton arnoldi; assembly: GCA_963921515.1. Lineage (NCBI taxonomy): Eukaryota > Metazoa > Chordata > Amphibia > Caudata > Salamandridae > Calotriton > Calotriton arnoldi. The sequence continues at coordinate 1,144,168 of CAWUFW010005693.1, forward strand.
ACGCTTTGGGAATGACCAAGTCTAATGTAGCATAATTGTCAGAGAATCTTCTAAAGTGTTCTGTAGTCAAAAGTTTCTTCTTGCTTGTTCCCCATTGGTGCCTATCCTGTGAACCATGCGTTTGTGTATTCAATTTATGAAATCCTTTGTCTAAAGTCCTATAAAAGGACCTGATTTTCCTCTGTTGTATGGCTCATCTTTTCCCTTTCTTTTATTGCAAATCTATGCTGGATTTTCTATGGAACTTGAATGAGTTCTCCATGTGTTGTCGATTATACACTTATATGCTTAACTGATTGATGGTCCAGCTTATGTGTTTCTGTACTTATATTCTATGAGTAAACTTTAAAACTTTAGTCCTTCTCTGTCATTCTTATTGAGAATGTTTACAGCCTTATTCAAATGTGCTGATTTAATTAGGTAGAGACGGGTCCATCAGGGAGCATCAAAGTCTGCTAAAGGACCACACTGCTCCCGGTCCAAGCTGTTGACACACATTGGACAAGTAAATGAGATACAGGTTTGCGCTTTGACACCAGCAGCCTGCTTCCTGGGTCACATTACTAGGTGTAGTTGGGCAGTTGGCCTTTGTGTATTCCTCACAGACAGTATCACAATGGGGGACTAGGTGTTGGCAGGATGGGCCATCTCTGGAAGGATGGAGGCCCAGCTGTCACCTGCCACATTTGCTCTTCAATAGGACTGCTTCAGCATACTCACAAAGGGTTCTCCCAAAGGGTTTCACACTAGTATATTGTGACTCCAGATAATCTGGTTTCAGGGCATGGAGGAAGGAAATTCCCAAAACATCTGTGGGGGAAAACTCTAAACATTTCTTTCAATTCAAAGTGGGCACCAGGAATCAAAGTTGGACCCTCATAACTGACTCTTCAGAACACTCCTGGACCTGTGGATACTATAGAACAAGGACACCCTGCTGCCCTGCTGCTTGAGTCCTTCCCTGCTTGCTGAGAAGGAAGATGTGAGGTGTTCCCTTCATCCCATGCTCTCTGAAGTGACTCCAAGGATCAGCGACTGACCTCCTTTTTAGAGCTATAGGATGACCGTCCATGATGCCTGGCCTGTTCTTTGCGCTACAGCGATGATCATCCGCAATGTTCTCTCTGCTCCTCGCGGCCCCCTCTACCGCGAACTGGACTATTGGCACTGGACTTTGAGAAGGTATCTTCATCAGCAGGACTAACCTGATCCCTGTATCTGGCCCGCACTCCATTGAGTGCAGTCTGAACTTGTGGCTTTTCCCCGGACTAGCATGATCAGATGACTGCAAGTGGCGCTTTATGCTTTTAGGAGCTACATGTAACTTAAATCTTTCAAATTGCATATTTCCGGTTCTACTAATGTTTGTCATTTTGATGTCCAATAAATTATTACATTTTATTCTATTTTTCTTAATTGGTGTGGGATTTTTCTTCTGTGGTGTTTTCACCTTATTACTGTTTGAGTGCTGCATGAAGACTTTCCATATTGCTATCTAAGGTAAGCCTGACTGCTTTTGTGCTAGAGGGTTAAGCACAAGTTAATTTAGTGACTTTTGTGATTCACCCTGACAAGGACTGTGGATGTTGTTTGAGAAGCACCCCCCACCTAACCAACAACCCAATTTCCCACAAAAGACTTTTAAATAAAATAGAATGTGACATATCCACTGTTGTTTGTTTACCCACTTGCTGGAACTGGTATGTAGTCCAGTGTCTATTACACACAGAAGACAATTTAAAAAAAATTTGATATTGACAAGAGTTTCCATAGTAATGTATTGAATGAAATTAAATGTACGTTTTAGGATTGCCACAGAAAAAACCTTTTACTTTTTATATAGAGAACTATGACCAGAATGAATGTTGGAAACTAGAGTTAACATTTTGATGTAGTACCTTTTCATGCAAACATAAACTATTAACATTTGAACTACTCAATGAAAGAAGTTTAGGACGAGTGCGTAATTTGAGTGACACTCTTTACAGCAGCAAACGTTTAACAAGTCAATGTGGTCATAATGTGAGGCAGTCCTCTTTACATGTTACAAAGAGTACTGGTCATAATGTTGGCTTTTCTGATTTGACCTCTTGTGTGCGTCCACCTGTCAAGTTCATACAATATATAAATTATTAATGGAAAGGTTACCCTGAAATCTTCCTTTTACATTCAGCAGTGTGTCCTGATAGCCAATTGTCCATCACCTCCTGAATTTTTGTGAGATCATCACAACTAGATTACATAAAGAAAAATATTACTCTAGTTTTCACATTGTTAGTTATCAATTGCTATTAATATTGAACTAATTTTTCATATTCTCAGTAGTTAAACCTACAATTATCAGTATTTTTGATATTATTTTCCAAAACAGGAAACATTATAACTTTGCAATGTAAATGCTGCCTGTTTTACTAAAAAGCTAAGGGCAGAGTTTTGTGGTTTGAACCACCTTGCTGTAAAAAGACAACAGAATAAAGAGAAAACCTACACTTTAAATAATATGCTTGTATTGAATTGTGTATGTGCATAAAATGCATTAATGTGTACTGAACACTGCTCAAAGCACATAATAACTCCACCTCCTGATATATCTGACGTCATCATACAACGTAGCCAAAAGGAATTCTTCATCACATCCATTATCACCCACTTCAATGATGTCCTGATCCCTGACGACAGCAATCAACACATAATCCAAACACAGAAAACAGCAAGGGGACTCGAGTCATTCACAAGTGTTCCTGCCCCAGCTCCCTTAGTGCCCAAGCACCACTTAAGTCAGTCTAGTTCTTTACCTGCCACATCGCCCCGTCAGTTATTTGGGCAGCCTCATTCAATCTAATCTACAACCTTCATAGACCTAACAGTATCTAACAATATCATTACCGAAGAAATTTCCAATTCAATCGCATTTGCCTTCATCCAGCACAGACCACCATCCCTTGGTGATTTCAGTCTACTTAGCAATTGCAACTCAAAGACTATAAAGGAGTCCCACTGCACACTCTTAAACATCCTCAACATTCGAGCACATAGCTAAACCAACCCTTCCAAAAGCAACAAGCTTGGCATCATCCTGTAAGCCTCACTCATGAAATGAAATGAAACTTCCAGGGGATGGACCAATGTAAAAGAACAACAAACAACGGAGTGTATAGCACAGGTGAGTGTAATACTGAGCTAGTTGTTAAACAGCCTGGTTTTAAGGGCCTTGTGAAAGGTGAGCAGATGTTTGTGGTTTTTAGCATCAGGGGCATTGAATTCCAGAGCTTGGCAGTGGCTACTGCAAAGCTCTTGCCTCCCCAGGAAGCTCTTCTGAATTTAGGTACAACCAAATTAGCCTGGGAGGAGGATCTTAAAGTCCTAGAGGGGATGTATTGTTGAAAGAGTTGTTTAATCGGTTCAGGGCCCACAAAATGAAGGGCCTTAAAGGCTATGCATAGAGATTTGAACATCACCCGCTTTCTAACCGGAAGCCAGTGAAGTGAGGGGAGAGCCTTGGAGACCGATTGATATTTCGGTATTCCTAAAAGCATTCTGGCTGCTGCATTTTGGACCATTTGGAGCTTGTCTAAGGCTTTCTTATGGGCAGTCAAAAAAAGCCCATTGCAGTAGTCAACTTTAGATAAGACCATAGCAGTGATCACTGCTTTACATAGGTCTTGGGGAATGAAAGGAAAAACCTTCCTCAGTGATTTAAAGATAAAGAAACATGACTAGGTGATGGCATTGGCGTGTCCCACAAAGGAGAGTTTTTCATCAAATTGGACTCCCAGATTTTTCACCTTAGGCACAGGAGTTGGGAGCACCCCCATTTCTTGAGGCCACCAACTTGGGGACCAAAACGATGGCTGATTGCCAAACAGCAGCACTTCAGTTTTATCTGAATTTAACTTCAGACAGTTGTTGGACATCCAACATTCAATCTGAGTCATGCAGTTGTGGAAACGTTCTACCGTGCTGTCAGGGTTTTCCGTGACTGACACTACAATTTGGGTGTCGTCAGCATAGGACACAACCGAGAACCCAAGTCCCTTGATCAGAGAGGCTAATAGGGTAACATACAGATTAAAAAGGGTGGGACTCAGCGCCGACCCTTGTGGTACCCCACAGGGAAGAGTGAAAGAGGTGGAGTATGACCGTTACATTCCACAAACTGCGATCTGTCAGTGAGAAAGGATCTGAGGAGCATAAGAGCGGTACCTCTAACTCCTATCTCGAACAAGCGTTTGATAAGAAGTTCATGAGTGACAGTATCGAACGCTGCCGCAAGATCTAACAAAACTAGGGCAGCGTTCTCTCCTTTATCTAAGGTTGTTCTGATGTATTCAGCAGCTGTGATCAAGGCTGTCTCAGTGCTGTGTTGGCTTCTGAATCCAAACTGGGACGAATCCAGTAGATTATGATCCTGGATGAAAAGAGAAAGCTCGGTGTTTAAGGACTTCTCTATCAGCTTGGCCGGAAAGGGAAGCCGGGCGATTATTAGGGTTGTCTGCATCCAAATTTGGTTTTTTAAAAGAGGAAGAATTGATGCAATTTTCCAGCTTTTAGGGAAGTAGCCAAGGTGGAGCATTTGGTTGAAGAGCACTAAGAGGTGTCCCGGGACTATAGCAGGGGCTAGTTGTAGAACTCTAGGGGGGCAAGGGTCCAATGGCGAGCCTGATTTTATTTGACTAAACAGGTTGGTAACTTGATCAATAGTAAGGGGGGAAAACGCCGAAAGAGTGGTATTCCTGGATAAAGAGGGCACTAAAAGATCGGTTTCCAAAAGGTTGGTTTCACTGATAGCACTTCCTACTTTGAGCCCATTGGAAGCTGCTGACTGCGGGTTATTGCTCGAGCAGGTTCCTACTGGGTTCGGGCTGGAGGTTGAAGATAGCCTCTACCTTATTTTTAAAGAATGTAGCAAGGCTGTTACAGAAGGTGGCATCTGCATTGAGATTCCTGGCTGGTGGGTGATTGCTGAGCTTGAGCACTGTAGAAAATAACTCTTTGGGAGTGTTCAATGCTGAGTAAATTGTTTTTATAAAAAAGTCGGATTTGGCTTGGTCAGCAGTTTTTTGTAACGTAATAGTTCTGCCTTATAAGGATCCTTGTCCTCAGCACTGTAATTCAACCTCCACTTTCTCTCTAGTCTTCTACATGATTGTTTGGCCAGTCTGAGCTCTTCATTGAACCATGGTTCAGATGGTATTGCTGGGTTATTATTTCCGCGTTTGGTAGGAACTATACTGCTAATGGACTCATTTATCCATTGGTGATAATCCTCAGTAGCTTGATCAGAAGATACTGGTTTATTAGATTCAGTTAGTTTCTTTGTGAGTTGGCCTTCCGAAATTAGGTGCCAAGGTCATATGCCGCTGCAATTCTGAAATGCACCTTAAACAAGATATATCACTTTGCTGTCTTCTTCTCCATTCTTCAATCATGACTTGCATTGAGCTTATTAGAAGAAGAGAACAAACTAACTTTGTTCTCCTTCGATGACCTCCGATGGATGCCCTTAAGAGGAGCTCAGAATTCTGTTTAACTCCCCCAACACACATAAGATGTCAGTTCATTCATCAGTGTTTACCATACAACAGTGAAAAAAGGCATAGGAATCCATGCTTAACTGTAGTCATGATCCTGCAGACCTAAACTCTCTGCAGTGTGGTACATTCAGACCAGAATAGAAATGGAGAAGGACGAATTGACTCATTACGTTACAAAGCACGTCACGCCTTATGCAGATCCCTCATTGCCACAACCAAAGTCAATTTCTATGAGACAACAGTGAACAAAACAACAAACAGGAGTAAAATGCTCTTTAAAGCTTTGCAGCACTGTATCAGGTAGACGATCAACAAAATCAGATCACATTTTGACAGCATAAAACAAGAATTCTCAATATATATGTACATTGATCAGATCACTGACACATCGACTCCTATAATATCGACCTACAAAATTATCGAGTCACTAATAACGTATACAAAAATATAGACACCAATACACAAAACTAAAATAACACAAACATCGACAAAAATATCGTTAAAAAAATTTCGATGACAAAAATATCAACAAAAAAAGAACACAAAAATATTGATAATTAAAATAACGAATATTACAACAAAAATATCGATATGCATAATATCGACAACACAAACATCGATAAAATGCATGTAAACTATACAAAAAAATAACATTTAAACATAAAAATAAACTATTTTCAATAATACAAACATATAACATATATCAAACATTAAAAACAAACACTAAACATTTTTTACAAAATTATTAAAACTAGAACACAAACAAGTACACTTCAAAAAATAAAGAAACACTACAACATAAAAAAATATCACAACTATCAAAAATAAACAGACATATATATTACACATATAAAAAATATATAACATTTATTAACGCATACATTTTAATTATATTACTAAACAAAATAAAAACAAACATTAAATAAACATAGTTAACATTAAACAAATTAAATTATAACTGCCAAAAGATTTTAAAAAAGCTATCTCAACCAATGAATTTAAACTACACCAACACAAACCAATAGAAAACTCTAACTAATTAAATAAACACTATAAAAGCAATCAAATAATTAACACAAAATTTACCGTGAAACGGACAAATGCTGCAAAGGACGAAACTTTGCAAGACAGAAAACAGAACCAAAAACACCTACACAAACAACTAAACAGAACAAATCTCATTGAAGGTAAGAACAAAACCTTTTAAATAAATAAATAAAATTAGCTTAAAAAAATATATAAACAAATTAACTAAAAATATAATGTTTTCCTTTATATTTCACAGACTAAACTTAACAAAAACTCCACCTAGAAAATTCAAAACAACGATTTACTTCTAAAACAACTACAAAATTAACATTAACGAAAAATATAAAACAAAGGGGGTCATTACGATGGCGGTCGGAAAAGCAAGCCGACCGCCATGGTAGCGGGAAATCACCGCCCGCCTCAACCGCGGGAAAACCGACGGCCAGATCAGGATCCACGGCGGTAGAAATCCTACCGCGGCGGAAAGGTTCCCCGAGAAACCGCCGTTCGCCTGCGGAGAAGGCCCAAACCCGTCCTCGGCGGTCGGTTTCGCAGCGGAAACAGCCCAAACGACCGCAACCACAGCGGAGACACCGCCATCGAAATTATGATATTCCCGACATCGCCGCGGTGTAGTGCGCTGTTTCCGACCGCCGCTGTAGACAACAGTGATGAATCAGTAAGACGGCGGAAGCGCCGTAGCCGAGCCACCGCTGCGGACGCTCCGTGAAAAAAATGGCGGTCGCGAGAAAAACACACAACATGGCCACAAAGTGCACCAAACAAACAAGGCATGCACCCAAAAATACCTAACACAGCCCAAAGACACACCCCCATGGGAAACTCCAAAACTATAAATCCCAGGACCACACACACACCACACCTGCTACCAATACCCCATCCTGACACACCCACAGAGACCAGTATAAATCCAGCCCCCTAACAGACCACAATACTTTGCAAAACTCCACAACTGAAGGGACATTCACCACAGCTGACAGGAGAGGCAAATCTGCACAACACACACACATCACCACCACCACCACTTCCACACCTGCACCTCTAACACCTTTGCACAGCACACACCATACACATCACAACCACCACTACCACTTCCAAACCTGCACCTCAAACACCTTGGAACATCACACACCATGTCACCACAGAGAATGCCCAAATTCACTGAGAGTGAGTTGAGGGTCATGGTTGATGAGATAATCAGGGTAGAACCACAATTGTTTGGTAACCAGGTCCAACAGACACCACTAGCCACAAGAACGCAAATGTGGATAAGGATAGTAGACAAGGTAAATGCAGTAGGGACCGTGCCACGCAATAGAGATGAAATTGTGAAGAGGTGGCACGATCTGAAGGCAGTGGTCAAGAAGAAGAGAGCCAAGAACCATGAGCTGGCTCACATGACAGGCAGTGGCCTTCCCGTTCCACTCAAAACATTCACTGAATGGGAGGAGAAGGTGCTTGGCATTCTACATCCAGAGAGTCTCTCAGGAATACCCGGGGGAGTGGAGGCTGGTAAGTACAAACAAATGCCTAACATCACAGAAATGTACTGGCTTGCACTACTACAAAGTAATACCTCCTAGTTTCAAATTCATTCATGTGCACAACACTCCCCCAACACATCTCTCACAGATTCAACAGACACTCCCCTGAAGCCCCCCAAAGGTAGCTAGCAACATCACCATGGGTACATGTGTACATGCTGCCAGCACTACAACTCCCAGCAGGCCCCCTGTCCCACAGCTGCGCAAGACGGAGCCCTCCACCCCAACCCATGTGCCACCCATAGCATTGCTCACCTTAACCTAACAGGTAGGTAGCCACCCTTACAGGGAGGGGGTGGGTGGTTGGGAAGCCTGCACTACAACTCCCACCAGGCCCCCTGTCCTACAGCTGCGCAAGATGGAGCCCACCACCCCAACCCATGTGCCACCCATAGCATTGCTCACCTCAACCTAACAGGTAGGTAGCCACCCTTACAGGGAGGTGGGTGGGTGGTTGGGAAGCCTGCACTACAACTCCCACCAGGCCCCCTTGTCCTACAACTGCGCAAGATGGAGCCCACCACCCCAACCCATGTGCCACCCATAGCATTGCTCACCTCAACCTAACAGGTAGGTAGCCACCCTTACAGGGAGGTGGGTGGGTGGTTGGGAAGCCTGCACTACAACTACCACCAGGACCCCTTGTCCTACAGCTGCGCAAGATGGAGCCCACCACCCCAACCCATGTGCCACCCATAGCATTGCTCACCTCAACCTAACAGGTAGGTAGCCACCCTTACAGGGAGGTGGATGGATGGTTGGGAAGCCTGCACTACAACTCCCACCAGGCCCCCTTGTCCTACAGCTGCGCAAGATGGAGCCCACCACCCCAACCCATGTGCCACCCATAGCATTGCTCACCTCAACCTAACAGGTAGGTAGCCACCCTTACAGGGAGGTGGGTGGGTGGTTGGGAAGCCTGCACTACAACTCCCACCAGGCCCCCTTGTCCTACAGCTGCGCAAGATGGAGCCCACCACCCCAACCCATGTGCCACCCATAGCATTACTCACCTCAACCTAACAGGTAGGTAGCCACCCATACAGGGAGGTGGGTGGGTGGTTGGGAAGCCTGCACTACAACTCCCACCAGGCCCCCTTGTCCTACAGCTGCGCAGGATGGAGCACTCCCCACAGCCACAAGCATGTGGCAGATATTGAATGTCACTCATCAAACTTACGGGTAGGTAACCATTTCAACCGGGAGTGTTGTTTTTAATTGGTGACACAGCAGCACAACTCACAACAGGCCCCCTACTCCCACAGCTCAGCATGATGGAGCACTTGTCCCACTCATAGGCATGTGACGTCTGTCCAGCCGCACATGACACCATGCCACTTAGTCCACAGTCACCTACACAAATCATGCAAAACAGTTGTGTTGTAGTCACCATGCACAAGTCTCTGTTCAAAAATTACCCACATTGTGTCCACTGTGCCAGGGATCACACACTGCAACACTAACAACGATCATGCTGCCCTGCAGCAGTGTCTGGCAGGTTGTTTGGCAAAGTGCAAATCACCCATGTCATACCACAGTGTTGCAATGTAAACAGTGGAAGTGCAGTGTACACAAAAACTACACTGCAGCTGGGACTCACAATGCTAAACTAAGCACATGCAAAATGTCCTGCAACACACCCAGCTACCACAGTGCTGCACTGAATTGCAGAACAGCACCTTGTCTGACTAAAATTGTCAAAGGTGTCTTGTTCGGACCACCAATGTGTGTATGCATTGACAATGTTCACATCTCACACTGTCTGTCTGAACAGTGCTGGTATAGTCTGGCCCCAAAAGCACACATTGTCTGCACATGGCTGAGTACATCTCACACACACACCACTGTTGACCACAACATGTCAGTGTATGGATGCCCTGGAACAACTGCTTCACCAGTACTGTGCTCATGTTCTCAGGTCCACAAATACCATGAAACCATGACAGTGTGGAAATGTATGCTGGGTGAGATGTTCAGCCTGCTGTATGTCACCACTGTGCTAGGAGCCTATACCCCTTGCCCTATTGTGCCTTCAAATGTTGGGGGAGTGAACCCCACAGCCAGATAGGTGGGACAACAGTGATGGGGGGGCTATACCCCATGCCCTATTGTGCCTTCAAATGTTGGGGGAGTGAACCCACACCCAGAATGGTGGGTCAACAGTGATGGGGGCTATACCCCATGCACAAATGTAATCTGAAATCAATGGGTACAAAAAGCCACACACACCTTCTGCTCACCACACGCACATTCCATCAAAAAACTACCAACAAGTCACATAGTCATGTCACTGCTCACCTTCACCTCAAACGGTAGGTAGCCATCTTCACAGTGAGACGGTGTACTGTGTTTGGCTATTCGTCCCACAAAACGCAACATGCATGCTGTTCCACCCCTATGGAGTATGGGACACTACACCCCGAATAAGAATCATGTGGCAGGCAATGTATGCTACCCACTCAACTCACAGGTAGGTAACCGCATCTCACAGGTCGGGTTGTGGGGGGGGGAGCTTGCACAACAACTCACACGGGCCCACCTGACCGCCAGCACACAAGACCGATTACTTCCTGGCACCAACATGCATGTGTCAGTTATTGCAATGTCCGCTTCAAAAAAACTGGTATGTAGACATATCATGCAGACTTGTCCCACACTGGACCAAGATGGAAGCCATCATCATACACACACAGAGAGGTCTCACAAATACAACCAAAAAACAACAAACACAACATATCACCAGCCACTACATGCAGCCAGATATGCATTTCAAAAAACATGGTGGCATAGGACACCAGGCCTCTCAATGCACAACTGCACACCCAGATAGCATTGGCAACTATAGTGTGCACACACCTAAGAAAATGAAACTGGGACAGCAACCAAAGTGTGAAAGTCTGAAACACATGTAGATGGAACTCAGAGCACAACCATGCACACCACTACATGCCATCTGACAGTAGCAGTGGTCCAGACCACCTAGGATCTAATTACAGCAAACTTAAGCATGGCTGGAATTGCAAATACAGATATGTACACCACATTGAAAAGGTATGTATGAAACTACAATGTTCACTCAATGTGCAGAGTAAACCGCTGCAAGGGCTCAACAAGTGACACATACGCGTAAATGGATGACATATGATTGATCAATAACTGGATGCCAACATGAGCCTGTCAATGTAAAGAATTTAAATTGTGCATGTCATGTCTTGACAACTCCCAATATGGACAAGTAATGCATGTACCACAACAGCTTGTAATGCATCACTGGATGTCGGTCACTGCAAATTTGTACAGTGAACAACTGCTGGATGTACAAACAGTTGATGTAACACTGCTAACACAAACTTTGCAGGGTGCAACACAATGACCATTTCTCATCTGACCCACAGGTGACCAAGAACTCACTGCAGAGGATCACACCAACCTGCAGAGCCAGTCCCCCCCCCCCCCCGGAACAGAGAGAACTGGATGAAGACTCCCTGGATTCCTTGGATGAGGAGCTCCAAGCTGGCCCATCTGGTGTGGCAGCCCGCAACCAGTCCCAGGCACCCATTGTCCCCACAACCACATCAGCTGCAGCCCATGACCATCCTCAGACAGCTGCTGTCACGGCCTGTGTGTCAACCACTACCACCACCACCACCACAGCTGGCCACAACACCCTCCCTGCCCCAGGGGTTGAGCAGCCCACTACATCGACTGCGGAGGCCAGGGAGAGGATGCAGCGGGCCAATGTGAGGACCGGACAGGACCGTTGCAGCAGTGCAGGTGGGAGGGACAGGGTCATGCAGAGGGGAACTGATCCTGGGACGGAAGCCCTGGACCACATCGACAGAGTCCTTGGGGCCTACCAACAGGCCCAGGGACGAATGGGCCGGTTAGAGGAAGAATCTCGGGAGCACCTCCTGCTGCGGAGGTCCATGGACACACGCATGGGACAGATTGTGGACCTCTTGGGGCAGCTAGTGGCGGTTCTGAGGGACAGGCCAGCGCAACATCCTACCCCTCCGCCTCCCCCTGATGGGCAGCAGGATGACACTTCATCATCCTCCCCTGCGTCCACAGAGGGGGTGAGTCCTCAGACACCACTGTCCCTGCAGCAGTGGCCCCTCCAGTCAAGCGCAAAAGGGGCCGTCCAAGGAAAGACCAGGGGGCCTCACGTGCCAAAGCACCTGCCAAACGCTAGTCCCCGAGACAGCTATGATGGCAGACCACTGCACCACTGCATTGACCATTTGGACTATCCGTCACCACCTCGCCATGCGAATGGCATCAATCTGTTGGACTGGGTCTCCACATCATTGTGGGGACTACTCAAGTATCTCATCTACCATGACTGTCAACTCACTTCTTCAATTCCCCCCTTCACATTTTCTCCACCCTCGCATGTCACAATTGTAAATAAATACACCTTACACACATGTTGTTGTGTCTGCTCCGTCTTTAATACAGGATGTGCAACCTTCACCTCGTAGGACATGGTCCAGGGGAATGGAATGTAGGTAGGCAGTGAGATGCTGAAGGGACCTAGGGAAAACCGCCGAACAAGAGTCACTTGTATGGGTGTGGCATCGCACACATCACACAACACTTGTCAACAAGGTACTCAGATCTACAAACTTTACACAGAGCAACAGTCACCATAGAGACATTCTGTATCACACTAACCAATCACACATACATTGGCAGGCAGCAATGAGTCAACACAAAGCTGCAGTCAGCAAGCTCACATACACCCACACAGCAACTGCAACACCATCAGACCATTTTGTCCCTTCTACATCGTCACTCACCTTCAAGTGAAGTAGCGTGTGATGAGCTGTCGACGCATGTTGACACCTTCCTCCTCTCCACTGCCCTTGTCACTGGATCCGGGTTGATTTGCAGGCGGGGGCCTTGGCTGCTCATCATCGTCATCCAGGATCAGGGGTATTGCCTTGCGAATGGCCAGGTTGTGGAGCATGCAGCATGCCACCTCTATCTGACACACCTTCCCTGGTGAGTACATAAGGGCACCTCCAGTACGGTCCAGGCACCGAAATCTTGATTTTAGGAGACCAAATGTCCGTTCTATCAGACGCCGTGTCCTCCCATGGGCATCATTGTATCGCACATCAGCTGGCGTGACGGGATTCCGCAATGGGCTCAGCAACCACGGGCGGTTCGGATATGCCGAGTCACCTGGGTGTGAGAAAAACAGGTTAACCTTGCAGTCCCAGAATGACACACGACAGCATGTCACACCCCCCCCCACTCTAATCCACTATGCATACTCACCCACAAGCCATGCACGCTCCGGAAGCAGATTGGCCATCAGCTGAGTAACGATGCTGCTGCGCAAGATGTGGGCATCATGGGCTGAGCCGGGAAACTTGGCACACACGTGTGAGATGATCATGTCCGCCAGGCACACCACTTGAACATTTACCGAGTGTGAATGCTTCCTATTGGGGTAAACCTGTTCACGTGCCTGTGGTGGCACAAGCCCAACATGTGTGCAATCAATTGCACCAATGACATGGGGGATATGTCCAAGGGCATAGAAATCGCCCTTCACAGCCACCAACTCAGGCCCCCTGGGGAAATGGATATATCTGTCTTTGTAGAGCATCATGGCCGACAGTACATTCCTCAGCACCATGCAGAACATCGGCTGTGACATCCCGCCTGCACTTGCGACCGTGTGCTGGAATGAGCCTGTTGCAAAGAAATGCAGGCATGCCATTACCTTAGATGTTGCGGTGAAAGCTGTCGGATATGTCCGACGTGGCTGCAGGTGGGGCTCCAACATGGCACATAGGTTCTGCAGGGTTTGTCGGTCCAGCCTGAATTTGCGGATTATATCCTCATTCTCCATGTCTGCCAGGACTGTGAACGGACGATGGATATTGGGCCTCCTACTCCTAGGACAGATCAAAGTGCACAGATGTCAATGCAAAAGACCATGAAATGTGCATTACATCAGTTTTTTCAACAGACACACTGGCAAGTTTTACACATTGCACCATTGACCGACAGAGCACTTCACAAGTAGGTACACATCAGGCACACTACTCGTACACCTGTCCCCTTACCAGCAGCAATTATCTGTGCACCCCTCCGGCTCATTTGCATGCACAGTGTGATATACTAACAGATATGTGTGCACACCTGTGAGTATGACCCCCAGCATATGTTACTAATTGCAATACTACCCTGACACACCATGTTGCTGTCCCTGATACACCTCCCAACACAGGTTGCACATGGCACACATCAAGTACACAATGACCACTGGCTGAGCGTGGGGGACACGTGTGTGCATGTGCATTACACAATGTGACAGTTGCTGATGCCCCTAGTTCAGTACATCAGACAACATTGTGCGTTACATTGCACACACAGACATTGACCATTATCAACATATGCTATGCAACACATTAACTGGACAGTCTACATTTCATTACACAGCACATGTGACATGTGCAAGTGTATGTGCCCATGCAATGTATTGGCGACCCATCTATGGTATGTGTTGGTGACGCGGAGTGACATGTTCCTTTTGTGCATTTGCCCTCATGAGGACCCTTCAATTTTTGAGACACTGGGCACTGTACATGTTGGCCTATGCATAGAGCTGGAGGACACGTTTGGTGCAGCAAAGCTACTCCACGACTGCATTAACGCTCACTCCAGGCACTGTCTGGCACACATGTGGCGGTGCCTACCGCCTGGCCCCTGCGGACTGGCACCGCCCATCCCCCCGGCATGATGGCGGTAGACACAGCCAGATATGTATGTGACAATGGCGGTCACTATGCACCGCTACCCAAATCCTGGTCACTCCAGGCACTGTATGGCACACATGTGGCGGTGCCTACCGCCTGGCCCCTGTGAACTGGCAGCGCCCATCCCCCCAGCACGATGGCGGTAGACACAGCCAGATATGTATGTGACAATGGCGGTCACTATGCACCGCTACCCAAATCACGGTCACTCCAGGCACTGTATGGCACACATGTGGCGGTGCCTACCACCTGGCCCCTGCGGACTGGCACCGCACATCCCCCCGGCACGATGGCGGTAGACACAGCCAGATATGTATGTGACAATGGCGGTCACTATGCACCCCTACCCAAATCACGGTCACTCCAGGCACTGTATGGCACACATGTGGCAGTGCCTACCGCCTGGCCCCTGCGGACTGGCACCGCCCATCCACCCGGCACGATCGCGGTAGACACAGCTAGATATGTATGTGACAATGGCGGTCACTATGCACCGCTACCCAAATCACGGTCACTCCAGGCACTGTATGGCACACATGTGGCGGTGCCTACCGCCTGGCCCCTGCGGACTGGCACCGCCCATCCCCCCGGCACGATGGCGGTAGACACAGCCAGATATGTATGTGACAATGGCGGTCACTATGCACCGCTACCCAAATCACGGTCACTCCAGGCACTGTATGGCACACATGTGGCGGTGCCTACCGCCTGGCCCCTGCGGATTGGCACCGCCCATCCACCCGGCACGATCGCGGTAGACACAGCTAGATATGTATGTGACAATGGCGGTCACTATGCACCGCTACCCAAATCACGGTCACTCCAGGCACTGTATGGCACACATGTGGCGGTGCCTACCGCCTGGCCCCTGCGGACTGGCACCGCCCATCCCCCCGGCACGATGGCAGTAGACACAGCCAGATATATATGTGACAATGGCGGTCACTATGCACCGCTACCCAAATCACGGTCACTCCAGGCACTGTATGGCACACATGTGGCGGTGCTTACCGCCTGGCCCCTGCGGTGTGTCACCGCCATGGACCATGCCCTTGCAGCCAATGGGAAGCACCCTCGCGGTAGCCTGTTGCGGATTTGAAAATCGCGGTAGGCGTGCACCGCCACTGCGGAGCCGCTCACTGGAAGCATTCAAACGATGCACCACCGCGGTAGCGCGCGCCTGGCCCCTACGGTGTGTCACCGCCATGGACCATGCCATTGCAGCCAATGGGAAGCACCCTCGCGGTAGCCTGTTGCGGATTTGAAAATTGCGGTAGGCGTGCACCGCCAGCGCGGAGCCGGTCACTGGAAGCATTCAAAAGATGCAACACCGCGGTAGCGCGCGCCTGGCCCCTACGGTGTGTCACCGCCATGGTCCTTGCCCTTGCAGCCAATGGGAAACACCCTCGCGGTAGCCTGTTGCGGATTTGAAAATCGCGGTAGGCGTGCACCGCCAGCGCGGAGCCGGTCACTGGAAGCATTCAAAAGATGCACCACCGCGGTAGCGCGCGCCTGGCCCCTACGGTGTGTCACCGCCATGGACCATGCCCTTGCAGCCAATGGGAAGCAGCCTCGCGGTAGCCTGATGCGAATTTGAAAATCACGGTAGGCGTGCACCGCCACCGCGGAGGCGGACATTGGATGTTTTTGAATGAGGCAGGCCTGGTACACCAATTGCAGCACCCTGGGACCACTGACACAGCCCCAGGGGCCTATATATGTGTGGGAGGGTGCCCCACATTCCCACAGCTACCAGGGACTGCTGACTGACAACCCTCACCTGCTGCTGCTGCCTCCAGGGACTGCTGTCTGCCACCCTCCAGCTGCTGCTGCCTCCAGGGACTGCTGTCTGCCACCCTCCACCTGCTGCTGCTGCCTCCAGGGACTGCTGTCTGCCACCCTCCACCTGCTGCTGCTGCCACCTGTCCATTGTGATGTCGAGGACTCAGAAGATCCGTGCCAGTCCCTTCACCAGCGAGGAGCTTGAGGTCCTGGTAAACGGGGTACTTGAACAGTACCCAAGGCTTTATGGTGCCCCTAATGTTGTGGTAAGTCTCCATGACTGTGAGTGAGAGTGCAGGGTGGCCACACGTGGGGTGGAGGTACTTCTGTATGTGTCAGTGGGTGTGTGGCTCTGACATGCACTGCCTTGCATGCTTACTTCAGCGGGAAGGGCTTTGTGTGCTCTTTCACACGTTTCCCTGCATGCACATCCTGAGTTGAGGGTAATGTGTTGTAGTGTCAGCCATACAGTGCAGCAGCATTTTGGTGATGCAGGAGTCAGGCCAGTGATTGCTTGTGTGAATGGCTGTGTTGCTCCCAATTTTCCCTCTCAGTGTCAGACCACCTGGCCTGCACAGTCCCCGCAGAATGGCACATGTATACATCACTGCATGTACAGTGTGTTCCATGTGTTGTTTCTTCACGCCTCTTCATCTGAGTCCCATCTCATCCCTGTAGATTGCACAAGAGCAGCCGTGTGGGAAGGGTATGTGTATGACAGTTGTTGTCACTCTATGTGGGTTCCAAGACATAGTGAGTCTTCCACAGGGCTAGGACACTTAGGTCTGCGCAGTGTCGGACACAGTGAGTCCCACAACACTACCCATGTGTTACTATCTTATCTATGTCTAGTTGCAGGTGACTATGGACAGTAGATGTGGGCAGACTACACGTTGCTTGCTGTGTTGGTATCCTGCATGTGAATGGGATGTGGAGGTACTGTGTCCACCATCCCACATGCATGCATGTTCGGCTCATTGTCCAATGACATTGTACCATGTTCAAAGCATTTTTGCATCTGTTACAGTTGTTGCTGGAGCTAGGGATGAGTCACTGTCGTGCTACTGCATTACCTTTGTGTTGGCATTGTACACTGTGTCACTGATGTTTTACCCCTCTTGTCTCCCATGCCTGCAGCTGAAGGTCCACCAGCGTAAAGCCGTGTGGCGGGCAATTGCCTCCAGAGTGCGAGATCTGGGTGTGTCAAACCGAAGGCGCACCCACTGTCATAAGAGGTGGGACGACATCTGCCGGCTGAGCAAGAATGTGGCCGAGATGACACTGGGGCTGCTCCCTCGGACTGGCAGGTTGTCTAGGCGCAGCATGACACCACTAATGGCCCACATCCTGGCTGTCACACAACCTGAGCTGGACAGGCAATTGAAGGAGCATCAGCAGCAAGCTAGGGGTGAGTATGTGTTGCAGGCTGCCTTTGGCTGGGGGTGGGTGCATGTATCCACAGACTGTGCAAATTGTCAGATATGTGACGTTGGTAGTGTGGTGCAATGTTTTGTCAGTGGCCTCTGTGCTGGGTGTATCTGCCATGCATTTGCCCTACCTGTGCTTCATGTAGTCATGTTAGCACTGTGCATCTCTCTTGCATTTGGAGTTGTGGCCTTCAGGTACCTTCTGCAGTGGGGTAGTGTGTGAATTCCCATGGATGGAAATGGCAGTGTGCCTATTATGAGTGTGTTTCAATGAATACGTGCAATGCCTGTCCTCAGATTTCTGCCGCTCAGTCACCTGAGGCCAATGTGGAACAGTACTTGTGCCCGTGAACATGACATGGTGGATGGCATGAGCGCAGGGCCATTGTGGAATGTTATGTTGTGGTCTGCGTCTGTGTGGTCCCCTACCGCTCCATCCATGTAGGTAATTGGCACCATGTTGTGGTGTTCATCCTTGCCCCATCAGGACAGTGTGTGTGCACAGGGCATCTTGTGGATGTGTCTGAAGTGAGTCACCGGCAGTAAGGTGTGCTGTGTGAGTCACATGGATCACTCATGGCTGGATTTGTGTTTGACATGCACCGTTAGCTTGATAATTGGGGTGGCAAGATATATATTTTCACAGGGTGACATGCAACGTAGTGTACTAATCTTCTGTAATGCAGATTTGCTTGCACATGTTACTTCTGTTGATGCCACTTAACTAACAGTACGTCTCTCTCCCATGCAGCATCTCCCGTGTGCACAGAGGGACAGGGGACGGACACCAGTGGTGAGGCATCCAGAACAACAGCCGCACCGGAGCAGACTGACACAGATGTGACCAGCGCAGAGGAGGGGGACAGGAGTATGCTAGAGGATTCACAGCCGGAGACACAAAGCTCTACATCATCAGACGCCAGCGGTGACGCATCCATGTTGGGGGGTACAGGGAACGGGGACTCAGCCTCCTCTTCGGCCACACAGCGTCCAGTGCCCAACCTCCCTTCAACCTCCACTGGTGCTGCCCGTGTCGGTACGGTTAGGAAGAGAAGAGTCACCTTCACCACAGGCACTGCTGGCCCAGCCCATGTGAGCCCTGCTGCCCTCAGTGCTGAGGCAGTCGAGCTATTGCGCCAGCTGTGTGTGGGGCAGACAGCACTTCTCAATGCCTTCCAAGACCACGACAAAAAGTTGGGGCAGGTGCTAGCTTTCATGGAGGGCATACATTCCGATGTGGGTGGGCTCCACCGGACTGTGCAGTCATTATCCTCAACTGTGACAGCAGCCCTGCAACAGGCACATAGTCAGAGTGCGGCTCCCGTCCCTTTGTCCGGCCCTGTGTCACTGTGCACCTCTGACGACAGTGACAATGCTAAACAGACCCCAAAGTCCCGATACAGCACACGCAGCAAACAGGAGCAGCAGCAGCCCAGGCAGACTAGGGCGCAGACACCATCACCACATAAGAGTAAGGCCACCCCAGAGCGCAGGGAGAAAAGTCCGTCAGGCGACAGCAAGGGCCACAAAGCAAAGAAGCAAGCCTCAGGGTCACAGGCCTCACCGTCCTCCCCGCCAAAGACTCCCTTGTCCCAAAGCCAGCTCACAGAGGCAAGATGAACGTTTCTGCACCCACTGACAAGGTGTTGCCTGCAAACATTACACAGGATGAGGGCCCCATGGGTGATCCACCCTTGACCTCCACTCCCATCCCAAGCCCTGTGAAGCCAGCACAGGAGGACACTGTAGGGGGCAAACCGAGTACACAGGGGAAGGCAAGGCGGCGGAAAGCCCCCGGCAAGCGCACAGCGGGATCCAGCATGTCCCCAGAGGGAGGGTCACCATCCGCACCAGAAGCAGCTTTGGTGGTGGGCTCACCTGTTGTGTCCACACCAGTTCCCATTGATACCCAGACAGGGAAGCCTTTCAGGATCCCCAAGAAGGGGAAAGGCACCCCTCCACAATCTCCTGCACACACTGTGTCTCAGCAGAGCATGAGTCCACCTCCCCGTGCCACTACCCCACCTGGTCCAAGCAGCCCCCAGCTTCCCACAGCAGAGATGGCTATTCAACAGTTGTTCCTCTCACTGCCCAGGGCAGCCCTCCAACTGACCCCAACACACAGTCAGCTCCAAGCCGAACACACAGCCCCATCTGAGTGGTGGTCACCCTCACACAGCTGTGTGTCCACGGCGGTGCCTGTGGTGGCCATTGTCAGCCCCATGACTCAGTGGCTGGGCATGGCATGGTACAGTTGCACACATTCCCTGTGCAGCTTCTGATGTCCCCACTCTGCACATTGTACTGGCCACTGGCCTTGTTGTTCCCTGCTATTTGCTCCCTGGCTGTGCAGCTTCTCATGTACCTTACCTGCACTGTGTCCTGGCCACTGGCCTTGCTGTTCACTGCTGTTTGCCCCTTGCCTGTGCAGCTTCTCATGTACCTCACCTGCACTTTGGACTGGCCACTGGCCTTGTTGTTCACTGCTGTTTGCCCCTTGCCTGTGCAGCTTCTCATGTACCTCACCTGCACTGTGTCCTGGCCACTGGCCTTGCTGTTCACTGCTGTTTGCCCCTTGCCTGTGCAGCTTCTCATGTACCTCACCTGCACTGTGTCCTGGCCACTGGCCTTGTTGTTCACTGCTGTTTGCCCCTTGCCTGTGCAGCTTCTCATGTACCTCACCTGCACTGTGTCCTGGCCACTGGCCTTGCTGTTCATTGCTGTTTGCCCCTTGCCTGTGCAGCTTCTCATGTACCTCACCTGCACTTTGGACTGGCCACTGGCCTTGTTGTTCACTGCTGTTTGCCCCTTGCCTGTGCAGCTTCTCATGTACCTCACCTGCACTTTGGACTGGCCACTGGCCTTGCTGTTCACTGCTGTTTGCCCCTTGCCTGTGCAGCTTCTCATGTACCTCACCTGCACTGTGTCCTGGCCACTGGCCTTGTTGTTCACTGCTATTTGCCCCTTGCCTGTGCAGCTTCTCATGTACCTCACCTGCACTGTGTCCTGGCCACTGGCCTTGTTGTTCCCTGCTATTTGCCCCCTGCCTGTGCAGCTTCTCATGGACTTCATCTGCACATTGGACTGGCCACTGGCCTTGTTGTTCACTGCTGTTTGCCCCTTGCCTGTGCAGCTTCTCATGTACCTCACCTGCACATTGGACTGGCCACTGGCCTTGCTGTTCACTGCTGTTTGCCCCTTGCCTGTGCAGCTTCTCATGTACCTCACCTGCACTGTGTCCTGGCCACTGGCCTTGCTGTTCACTGCTGTTTGCCCCTTGCCTGTGCAGCTTCTCATGTACCTCACCTGCACTTTGGACTGGCCACTGGCCTTGTTGTTCACTGCTATTTGCCCCCTGCCTGTGCAGCTTCTCATGGACTTCATCTGCACATTGGACTGGCCACTGGCCTTTTTGTTCACTGCTGTTTGCCCCCTGCCTGTGCAGCTTCTCATGGACTTCATCTGCACATTGGACTGGCCACTGGCCTTGCTGTTCACTGCTGTTTGCCCCTTGCCTGTGCAGCTTATCATGTACCTCACCTGCACTGTGTCCTGGCCACTGGCCTTGTTGTTCACTGCTATTTGCCCCCTGCCTGTGCAGCTTCTCATGGACTTCATCTGCACATTGGACTGGCCACTGGCCTTGCTGTTCACTGCTGTTTGCCCCTTACCTGTGCAGCTTCTCATGTGCCTCACCTGCACTGTGTCCTGGCCACTGGCCTTGCTGTTCACTGCTGTTTGCCCCTTGCCTGTGCAGCTTCTCATGTACCTCACCTGCACTGTGTCCTGGCCACTGGCCTTGCTGTTCACTGCTATTTGCCCCCTGCCTGTGCAGCTTCTCATGTACCTCACCTGCACATTGGACTGGCCACTGGCCTTATTGCTCACTGCTGTTTGCTCCCTGCCTGTGCAGCTTCTCATGTAAATACTGTGCATATTGAAATGCCCACTGGCCTTGCTGTTGCCCAAATTTGTTGTCTCAATAAGCAAATTGTGAATAAACACAGTTGGTCCTGCTGTGAGTTGTGTCAGTGTCCTTCCTGAATGAAGTTGTTTCTGTGTGTGCATGGTTTACTGTGTCACATGCTCAGTATGCCACTTCAACATTGCCAATAGGTTGTCTCACATTTCATTTTTTTTGCAGGGGTGGGAGGCACTTCATTTCTACCTGACTGTGATACTTATGGGTGCAGTGCAGGTGGTTGGCAATGAATTGTTGTTGTCATCATCCTTCTTTGCTCATGTTATCTATGGTGGACACATGTCAGGTTTGTGGGCTATGGCAGCACAGGGTGGGAGTTTGTGCACAAGCTTACAGGCAGGCAGGCCAGGGTCATGGGGTCTGTGTGAGCTTCCTTTCTGTGTGCCAATCAGTGTAGGTGTATGGACATCTTGTGGTGTTGAGTTATCCAGGTCCCATGGCTTACTTCCAATGTGTGCACTTGGGTGGTGGAGAGGTGTATGGTGTGAAGGGGGTGACTTTGTCGTGCCTGTTGATGTGTGTGCACCTGCATTGTCAACTACTGCCATGTGTCACCCTGGAGTGGTGTGCCTGTATGTGTACTTGTTGAGCCCTGTGGTTGTGTTTTGTGCACATGGCAGTATTGTGTGGTGCTGTTGTGAGAGGAGGTATGTGTGACATATCCTACTTGTGCTTGGCTGTCATGTAGTGTGTCACTGGGCCCTGTGTGTTGTGCAGCAGACATTCTCTTGTCCAGTATTTGGATGCCTATGTGTGGCTGGTCAGTGTTTGAGTTCAGGGCCTTCCTTTCATCCTGTGCCTATACATGGGTGTCCTTGCTGTCTCCAGGAGTTGTTGCATTGAGGTGACCGTGGTTTGTGTTGACTGACTGTGTCAGCCATGTGTGCTGTGATGGGCTGTGTGTGTTCTCACATGTGTCTTGTCTTGCATAAGCATCACACATGCTTGATGGTTGTGTCACTGCCCTTCCATTTGTGGGCACCTCACTTTGGCTTTCCTATATGTTGTCCTCCATTACTGCTGGCATGTGGTGTGTGTATGTGGCTGTGAGTCAGGGTGGTGTGTGTGTGTGTGTGACTTGTCAGGTAGTGTGTGCAGTGAAGTGTTTGGTCCTCATCTGTGTGTGTGTACATTTTGTGCCTGGCATCAGTGTTCTTGGCTTGTGTGTGATGTTGCTGTGGTGTGTGTGTTGGCTGGGGCCTGGGCTTTGGTGCTATGTGTTCCTGTGCAAAGGGT
Source organism: Calotriton arnoldi (assembly GCA_963921515.1). Taxonomy (NCBI): domain Eukaryota; kingdom Metazoa; phylum Chordata; class Amphibia; order Caudata; family Salamandridae; genus Calotriton; species Calotriton arnoldi. The sequence continues at coordinate 1,167,496 of CAWUFW010005693.1, forward strand.
CCTGCTGTGGCTGTATATGCAGTTGTTGGGACGTGGGGCATGGTGTGGCTTTAGTTGTGTGGTTGTTGTGCAGTAGTGGCACTTGAGAGGCACATGTTGTGTCCCTTCAGGGAGGTAGCTAGTGTGTTGTGAGTGGAGTTGTGGCTCTGTGCTATTTGTACGCTGCCCTTGGCAGGCGCTGGCCCTGGGCTCTGCGTTGTGTGAATGGTTTCCTGCACACTCACCGCGGCGGTGACGTGACCGGGACTTTTATTCATGATGGCGGAACATGGGTGGGCAGTATGTGGCGAAGTGTGTTTGTGACAGGTGGGACATGTGTGTGTGCAGTGATGGCTGTGTGCCTGTCCCCACAGGGGTGTGTGGTGTTCCCATGCGACGTTTCCCACCCTGGAGCTGTGTATTGTGTTACTTGCCCTGTTGTGTCTGTACGTACCTGCGGTGGCGTCCGCGGCGGACGATGGCTTGCAGGTGGTGTATCATGTACAGCACCGGGATGGCGTGTAGGGCAGGATCCATCGCGGTGTGTACCGGGTGTCTCTTTTCTGTCTCCGCTGTGGTGTCTCCGCCGTCTCTCGCTGTGCGGTTTCTCCATCGCGGTGCGCTGCCATGTTTCCGGCATCGTAATCTCTTCGGCGTACGGGACGTCATTCCGCACGGCGGTGTGTGGTGATTGGCTCACTCCGCCGCGGTGGCGGGCGCACTTTGATGGTGGTCGGCGTCGCACCGCGGCGGACGGGAAATGGGCAATGTGTGGCCATCCTAATATGGCGGGCGTGTAGACCGCTGGTGGCGTGCGGTAAATGGGTGTTACAGCCACCGCCGGCACCGCGGTCGTGTCTCCGTCCGCCATCGTAATAGGCCCCAAAGTAAGTATATATCTTAACAAACTAATAGAGTTAACTAATTAAAACTAAAATAATTATTAAAAAAGCAAAACATAACTAACAAATACTTTTATTTTAATTGCTTCTACAGATTTCAACTAAACAGTAAGTATTTTTTTTAAACAACTAAATAAAGATAGAGACTAAATAAACGAAACCAACAAACTAAATGTAACACCAATAAAAATAAAATTTTCCTTTTTAACCAACAGAAAAGAAAAAAAAACAGTGAATAAACTACAAACATCGAAAAAGTATCCAACAAGAGAAGCAAAACAAGAGATATGTAAGTATATTTTGAAATGTAATAATTATATGAACATGTTTACTCTTCAATAATTAATAAATACATATATAAATACATTTACAGATATACAGAAGGGGCAAAGTTAATCTCCTCACAAAAACGAAAACTACTGTGCTATATGGGCTATACTTATACGCAAGAAAAAAGTAACAGAAAATAAAACCCATTGAAAATGTAGTAAATACTACTCCAATTCTAGCTATGGGAGAGCAACAACAATAGAAACAAATGTTATTAATGTTAGGGAACACAATCATCCCCCAATGTCATAGAAATTGAGGTGAAAGATGCTTTAGAAACCATCAAATAAGCAAGCACCAGCTCCCAACAAACCAGTACCCAAAAATTTCCTGAACATGTAACAGGACAATTACCTTCCATACCAACTCTAAAACGCATAATAGCCAGACTAAAAGATCTACTGCTCAAACACCCCCCACCTCCCAAACTTTTGCAGCAATCTAAACTTTACAAGTATACACAGTCACACACAAAGATGAAAAATTAATTATTTATGACAATAAAAGTCATGAAAAAGAATTATCATCTTTACCACCAACACCAACATTCAAAAGTTAAAGCAATGTGAAACATGGATGATGGATGGGACATTTAAAGTTTGCCCTAAGCCCTTTTATCAACTCTATACCATCCATGGCGAATATGAAGAAACTAACATCCCCTTCATATACGCACTACTCCACAACAAACAAAATACTACCTACATAGTACTTCTTACAATAGTAAAACGACAAACAGAAAACTACTTCCCTCAACAAATAATAATAGATTTCGAGCAAGCGATGATTCAGTCAATTTTAAAAATATATCCACATACTGCAATACAAAGTTGCTATTATCATTTCAACCAAAGTATCTGGAGACATCTCCAATAATCTACCCTAAGTATAGATTATGCAACAAAGAGCAACTTTGCTTATCAAATCGAAAAACTAAGAGCCCTGGCCTATGTACCAACAACAGGGTAGCCAACCACACAGTAGCGGTCGGTGGTGGCAGTGCCGCCGGGCGCTGACGTGGGGCGGGGGAGGGGCAGGGTGGGGGTAGTAAACTACAGACTACGGCCGATTACAGGTAAGTACACATATAAATAAATAAAACGAATTTCGTTGCGCGCGCTGCATCGCATTTTGTGATGCAGCACGAGAAACGAAGTCGTTTATTTATTCATATGTGTACTTACCTGTAATCGGCCGTAATCCGTAGTTTACTACCCCCACCCTGCCCCCCCGCTCACGTCAGCGCCCGGCGGCACTCCCACCACCGACCGCTACTGCAACCACAATAATATCCTTATTGAAAGTCCTTTCTACCAAGCCAACGAAACAAAACTAACACCCTTCCTTGACTACTTTGAAGACACCTGGGTAGGAAGACTACATAGGTCAGGGCACCGAAGACAACCCAAGTTCCAAATCCCCTGGTGGAACGTCTATCAAAGCACTCTAGCACAAAAAGCGAAAAACAAACAACCCAGTGGAAGGATGGCATAATGCCTTCCAAGCCACAATAGGAAGAGGACAACCAACTTTACACAAACTAATAGAAGCCATCAAAAAAGAACAAAGGGCCTGATTCCGATGGCGGTGAACCCGCCACCGGCAGGCTGCCGGTGGCGGGTTCACCGCCATCGCAAGGCCTTTCACGCCCGCCAGATCAGGATGGCGGGTGGTGTGCCTGGCGGGCGGGAAGCCCGTCCGCCACAGGTCCGACAGAGGCAATCGTTACGATTGCCTGTCGGACCCACCCTGCATCCACAAAATGGTTGCGGTGCCTAGCAGGCATCGCCCGCCAGATTTGGATGCTGCATCCCCGCCAGCCGTCTATGGCGGTTCAACTGCCATTGAAAGGCTGGCGGGGATGTACTTTGGGGGCCCGTTGCGGGCCCCCCTGGTGCAGGGGCATGTCGAATTTGCACTTGGGGGGCACTTACAGTTCCCTGCACCAGGTGGCAGGCACCGCGTGCAGCCAGCAGCACCCGCCGCAATGGTAAACATGCACAATGCGACCGCCACAGTGGCGGTCACATTGTAATGTCATGTGCGGAGCCGCCGCCATATAGGCGGCCAGTCTCAATCCCCGGGACGATGGCGGATGGACTGAAGTCCGTCCGCCATCGTAATCAGGCCCAAAGTTATCAAGAACTAAGGCAAGAACAATCCTCCACTAAAATAGGTCCTAAACTTAGTAAACAAACAAAAACAATGTACGAATACCTACAACACAAAACTAGACTCTACCCAAACACCAAAGGACTAGAATACCTAGACACAATAGCCAAATCTATACTTTAAACATAAGACAATAGCAAACACCATGCAGCATTTAAAAATTACAAAACAATTAAACAACATATGTTTACTCTTTTTAAATTAATAATTATGTCATTTAAAAATTGAAAACATACATAACAATATATGACATAATATAATTAAAATAAAAAGAAACAATCAAACCAAATGTTAACAAAACACATTTCCCACCCATAATAATAAAAATAACATACAGTTGTGTCGCAGTAGATGGTCCTCAAAAACGAACAAATCCATAGTATTTAAAACGAAAGACGAATCCATTAAAAAAGGAATGCCCCAAAAAAAATTAAAAATACAACTGTAGAAAAAAGGCTCCAACGATGCAATCCTCTCAATACGAAAACCCTCAAAAAACGGAAAATTAGTTAAAAAGAAAATGCTCCAACAAACCTGAAAAATAAAAAGAAATGTAAAAAAGTAGTTTGTTTCAAAGAAAAAAAATACATTTTCCTTTTATAAAAAAAAAACGCGTCATCAGCACCATACCTTAACAAAACAGGAAATCTGTAAAAAAAACACCCTCCCACAATAACATATACAAACCCACACACATTAATTTCAACATTAAATACAACATAACATAATTAAACATCACATAACTAACACTATATAACACTCTACTACTCTTCAAAACTACGTCAAACACATCAAACACTAAGGGGCTCATTATGATGGCGGAAGGACCGCCACCACCGGGCCGGCGGTGGTGGTCCTTCCGCCATCATACAGAAAATTCCCACCGCCAAATTAGGATGGCGGTGGGAATCACAATGGTATCAAACGTAGTTTGTATCTAAATACGTTGAAATCGAGGATTGCGAGAGGAAGCAAGATGGCGGTCGGCTGAGGCGACTGCAGCGGCTCGCAACACTATGATCAGCGCGCCCCGATAGTAGTTATATGGAGCGGGGGTAAAGCAAGACGATGCTGACACCGATACAGACAATCCTCGACACCCTTCAAGGAGCTCTGGCAGAGGGGCGGCACAATTACTCGTCTTTGGGCTCAATAACTGCGGGACAACGAGAGCTCTCAGCCGCATGTTACAAACTGAGCAACGCACTTGAAGACTCTATACTCCCCGATGCCCACTTACCGCGTAGTATGAAGCCAAAGCCTTCTCAGAGCAGGATGCAGTTGAAGTCTAGTGGCCTGGGGACGGAAGGTTTAGGAGCGACATCTACGGGCAGTGCAGCAGAGACTGAGCCGGGAACAGCACGGCGCCTGGGACGGCGAGATCCGGCAGTAACCCGGAACGAGACCACCCCAGAGGTGAAAGGGAAAGGCGGAGCCACGCGCCAGCAACGTCTGCACGGCCACACTGTTGCGGATTTGCTGAGGGGCTCCGGAAAGAAGAAGTCAGCATACATTGAACCAGTCGGAGACTCCGACGCGAGTATACTTGTAAGGAGCACTGAAAGCATTGAGGGAGCAGCGGTGGGGGAGCAATCAACTACAATGAACAATGGGAACAATGGGAACTTTGGGGCTATGGAGACTACAGGTACAGGCACTAGCGCTCTTGTCTCAGGCACTAGACAGCAGCCCCTGCATAAAGAGAACGGAGTGGAAAGTATGGCTGATGCGACCGAGACTGAGGCAGAGAGAGATACAACCGCCCATTATGACAACAATGGGACGACTGCTATGATTAATGATCCCCCACAAGATCAAGCCCAAGCTATACAACCGGTACAGTTACAAGTTGCAACAGCAGCAGTACTTGCTAAAGTGGATGGGGAGATTAAAAAAAAGAAGACACAGAAGGATGCACCTTCTCTTCAACACCCTATCACTACCCTGGATGATTTAGGGCTACATGACAGTAATGAGATCTGGGCTGGGAAAAAGGGAAAGGAAAAGGGAATGACTCAGAAGCAACAGATTGCTTTTACTCCTTATCGGACGGTACTGCCTCAGTAGATTAATCTAGTTCTTGGATAGGCTCTAGCGATACTAGCGATGTGGACTCCGCTGCTACTCTGCGTAAAGCACGCAGAAGATCAAGTCGTGCAGGGAGGAAACCAAATATGAGAAAAGAAGACCTGAACTGGGACTATTCTCCTTCGTCATTATTGTCAGGGGTATTGCGGGGAACCCAGGTACCACCTCTCAAGATCCTCAGGGCAGTTCGGTTTCAACACTGGATGTTATACTACAAGCAATCATGTCTCATCGGGAAGAGACAAGGCTAGACAATAAACGCTCACAACTGGCTGTCCACAAAATGCAGGGAACAGTTCGGAAAGTGGCAAAAGTCTGCGAAAATATCAGTGATCGATTAACTGAGTTGGAGACAAGAACTTGAGCCCTGGAGGATGATGTTACAGGCATCCAGGTGCAATCAGTGGCCCAAGAGACTAGACTGACAGACATCCAATGGAAGTTAGAGGAACAAGAAAATCGCCAATGGCGCAACAACCTACGCTTCTTAGACATTCTGGAGGGGCGAGAAGGTACTGATGTGCGACAGTATATGATTAACCTGCTGGAGAAAGCATTTCCCGACCTGCAAGGATGGAATTGGCAGCAAGAAGTTCAACGCGCCCATCGAATTCCTTTCAATTTGAAAGCTTCAGGTGGGCCAAACACGAAACCAAGAGCTATCCTGGTCTATTTTGGGAACTTTTTACTACGACAGAACATTTGGGAAAAGGCCAAGCCGGAAACCAAACGGAAAGTTGAGGACGTAGTCTTCTTTGCAAGGCCAGACTTTTGCCACGCAACAGTTGAAAGGCGATGGAGACTGCGACAACTGATTGCTCCATTTCAAGTGAAGGGTGCACAGACTTATTTGATTAGCCCCGCCAAGCTAAAGATAGTAGTAGGGGGACACACTCATTACTATAATTCAGAGATCAAAGCACAGGAAGAGCTGGCAGAGTTAAGGGGATAAGGGGTATAAGAGGACAAGGTTTTCTCTCTCGATGTTCAATTAAAGAGTTTTTTTAACTTGTGAAGATAATGTGAGGGGAAATGGCTAGCAATTTCCACCAATGGGGGGTAAATATGTTGGCTAGGGATGCAAGAAGCTAACATAACTTGAGTTTGCTCTAGATTTATAAAAGTGGTAGAATGTGATATATTTCTATTTTCCCCTCCAACTTTTTGATTTCTTTTTCGCTTAGCGAAACTGCAGTTTTACAACTTTGTATCTCTGCATATAGCCTTAAAAAATTGTTTTTCTTTTTTTCTTATTCTCTTTCTAGGATAACATAAGGGGTGTCAATGATCATGGTGTTGCACTGCGTCATCACACGCACAGACCTTCGGTCTGGAAGCTTCCACGGTGGAGGGTGAGCCAGGGGTACGGGGGGAGAGGGAGGGAGCAGGGTGGGCACGCCAGGGTGGAGGGACAGGGAAGTGGGAGGAAGGGGGTGGGGTGAAAAAAGAAAAAGGAAACCAGGTATATATCGCAATGAAGGAAAGGACATGATCGAGAAATTTGTTAAGCAATGGTCAATAATGAGGAAAACTGCAGGACATTATGGATAGTTTGAAGATATGTTCAGTTAACGTGGGCGGCCTAAATGATAAAAAGAAAAGAGATAGGGTTTTCGAAATACTTAAAACTATTAATGCAGAGGTACTCTGTTTGCAGGAGACACATATACCTTGGAGCAACATAAGCATTCTTGAGATTAGGGGCTATAATTTGGCAACATGTTCCTCCCAAACTACTATGATTAGAGGAGTCACCATATATATTAAACAATGTATTGGCATGGCTTTGCGGACACTAGCGGATAAGTGGGGGCGATGGACAATTGTGGAGTTACCTACGGGTGGGACAGTGGTGAACATCTATGGATCTAACCAAGATGACCCCAACATCTGGGAAGAACTTGAGGTCGAACTTGCCTCTTGGCCAGAGCCATTATTAATCTGTGGTGATTTCAACATACACCTAGAGGTGATAAAAGCCCAAACTCAGGCCCAGAAATATGAAGGGAGGAAACCCAAGGTATATAGGGCAATCAACGCAGTTAAGGCAAGCTATGGACTGGTGGATGTTTGGGTGGAAAAAACTCCAAAAGACCCTGGATACACTTACTACTCTCACCCACATAAGAAATTTGTACGCTTGGACTATTTTCTAGCCTCAAGTAAAGTGGTGGAGAACCTGGATATTAAAAAATTACCACAACTCTTTTCGGACCACAACCCGTTGATTCTGGAGATGGAGGGAGTGCGTGGCATTTATAAACAGAGCTCGTGGTCATTTGACAGAAAACTACTTGATGAGGGATTCTGTGCCCTTATTAAGCTTTGGGCTGCGGAATTCTTTAACAGCAATAGGTATAGTGCTACTCGAGGGATAGTATGGGACACCTTTAAAGCCGCTTTGAGGGGAGAAATTATTGGTTTTGTGGCTCAATGTCGGAAACATCGAAAGGCAGAGGTTGATCAATTAATAGGGAAACTGGCGGAACTAGAGGCAGAGCATATCAAAATAATAGTCAAGGGAGACCAGGAAGAGGTAGTACGGGAGCACATGATGAAATTAGCTCTAGTAAAGGCAGAAATTAACCGTTTTTTCCAGGAAAGGGTGGCCCAAATGTTCCAAGCCTATCGGGGGGAAATTTACGAACATGGCGAGGCAACAGGGAGGCTTTTAGCATTAAGAACGAGGCAAAAAAGTGCCAGGAATAACATCCTAAAAATTAAGAATAGCAGGGATCAATTAGTGACGAGCCCGGAAAAGATTATCGAGGTGTTTGAGGAGTTTTACAGAAGGTTGTATCAACCTGACACGTCTGAATCAAATCAGATAGACCCCGACCCTGACCCTATAAGCTCCGTACTACCTAGAGTAGACGAAGATACAGCTCAGGAATTAGATGAAGAAATTACCATGGAAGAAGTTCAGGAGGCGTTAGGGTCTCTTTCTGCCGGAAAGGCAGCAGGACCGGATAAAATTCCAGTAGAAGTATATAAAATGCTCTCGGACGAGATTCTTCCAATTATACATGATCTATTCTTGGGAGTACAATATAGCGGGATCCCCCCTCCTTCGTGGCAGGGCTCGGACGTGGTAGTATTTCCAAAAAAAGGTAAATCAGTAGAACTACCTTCTTCATATCGTCCGATATCGCTTATGAAATCGGACGCCAAGATATATTCGAAGATAATCGCTAAACGACTGCAAAAGATCATAGTGGCGCTGATATCACCCTGGCAACATGGCTTTTTCCCGGGCAGGGGACCACAGACCACACTAGACGGCTCATCGCACTACTCAATATAGCAGAAGTAGAATCTAGAGAGCTGGCTGTGGTCCTCCAAGACGCGGAGAAAGCCTTTGACCGGGTATCTTGGCACTATTTATGGGGTACTTTGGTAGAGAGAGGGCTTGGGTCAGGGTTTGTCAGAGCTATCCAAGCTATGTACTACAAACCATATGCGCAGCTACAAATAATGGGTAATACTTCAGGGAGGATTGAGATTGCTAGAGGGACGCGGCAAGGCTGTCCCTGCTCCCCCATATTATTTGCCTTTTACCTCGACCCGTTTATTAACCAAATCCTAAATAACCAAGCAATAAAACCCGTAATCACTAAAGGCTATGAAACCAAGATTCTTGCATACGCGGATGACATAGCAATAGTTACACCAGATCCACAGATGGCAATTAGGGAAATAGAAAGTATGGCAGAGAAGTTTGGTAGGAAATCTGGATATCTGTTAAACAGAAGTAAAACTCAAATGATATGCTCTTCCCAGTGCCAGGTACAAGATCCACGCGAATGTGAGATGGCTACTTATTTAGGAATGAATATAACATCCAGCATGGACAGCCTTTGGGCGGTAAATATTGATCCGATTATGGGAAAAATAAATGGGGAACTTAAGGGGCTGGACAAACTACATCTCACAATAATAGGCAGAATTAACGTAATAAAAATGAAAATATTCCCGAGGATATTATATTTACTCCGAGCAATACCATTGGAACTAGCAGAAATTAAAATAAATAAAATCAATGCCCTATTTACCAATTTTTTGGGGGGTTATCAGAAGACACGCCGTGCATTGCAATATCTGACATTACCAAGAGAGCGTGGTGGGTGGGGAGCCCCATATATTTTACTGTACTATTGGGCCACTGCCCTCCATCAGATGGACATCTTACGGTTTCCAGACCAGAGCAGAGATGAGGTCCTGAGCTTACCCACAATTTATCAATTGGCTATCGGTAAAGATGCAGAAGGGCTCTTCTTAAGACAACTGGAACCAAGCTATCATAAAAAAACACACTATGGGCCCGATTCTGATGCGGGTTGGAAAAGCTTCCCGACCGAAGGCCTGATTCTGATGCGGTTAGGAAGGCCTCCTAACGGCATTTGCTCCTTCCAAATCGGATCGGGAACGTGTCTTCCCGACCGAGGGCCCAATTCTGATGCGGTTAGGAACAAATGTTCCCATTGAAGTCAATGGGAGTTCAACCAAATCGTATCTGGAAGCATCCGGATGCATCCTACTCCGCCGGTTGGACTTTCCCGATCCGAGTGGGTCGGAAACCATTTCCCAACCGATTCGGTCGGGAAGCTATTCCAACCCGCATCAGAATCGGGCCCTAAGTGTATTAAAGGGGCATGGAAAGTATGGAAAAAGGTAAATAAACTTTGTAACATCTCTAGATATAATACATTTACCTTATTATGGCATTCGGATCTGCTACCGCAAGTATTATATGATGGTATGGCTAGATACTGGGAACGGGCGGGGATAGAGCGGGTGGCAGATCTATTCCATAACAGTAAATATTCGACATTTCCTGAACTTGCTCAGAGGTTTGGTCTTAATAACAACTCGTACCTGAAGTATATGCAGATACAGAGCTGTATAAGAAGTCTTCCAGAGGGTTCTATCAATTTGGAAGAAATTCCAATACTGGGAATTATGAAACGCCAGGATAATAGGATTAGAGATTACTATCAGGAATTATTAAAGACTCTCCCAGATGATATGGATAAAACTGAGTCAAAATGGGTAGAAAAAATGGGTGATGGGGAGATTGATTTGGACATGGCACTTGAATTAGGGATAAAGATCTTTCTATCGGCCAACCTAAAAGCTCAGCACTATAAAACCTTGTATAATTTGTACTATACACCAGCTAAGCTTTTTGGATGGGGGAAGAGGGAGTCGGATAAATGTCCGAGATGTCAAGGCGGACCAGCGGATATGATCCATATGTTCTTTTCTTGTATGAAATTGGCATCTCTAAAAAGAGATATAGAGGATCTCTGGCTACAGACATTGAATAAAGAAATAAAGATCACCTCAGCTATGATGATACTAGGATATGATGGTAGGGCAAACCTTGACACATCACATAGAGACTTTGGGGTCGATTCCGATCTCGGCCGGTAGGGCACCGAATCGGATTCGGCTGAACCGGATCCGATTCGGAGCCCTTTTTCCCGAGCGATTCGTACGTGCGTCCGGGCGAACGAGTACGATGCGAGCGCGTGCGAATTCACCGACCGACTCGTACGCCCGTCCCAACCGCACCGACCGACTCGCACGGATGCGCCTCGCACCGCGCAATGGAGACGTTCCCCGGCCGGGCAAGTACGATGCGCGCCGCGAGCAGTCCGACCGACTCGTGCTTTCCGGCTCGAAGAAGCAGTCGGAGCCGCACTTTGGGGGTCCGTGTCGGACCCCCCTGTATGCGTAGCCGCGCGAGTCGCACACAGGGGGGACCCATGGGTCCCCCCTACCTGTGCGTGTACGGCGCGAGTCGCTTCGCCGCGTACGCGCTGTAGGGGGCGCCCTTGTTCACCTCGCACCCATTCAGTCAATGGGAGCCCGCGTACGAGTTGTACGACAGGCTCCCATTGACTTCAATGGGAGTCCGACCGACTCGAGTCCGATAGCATACGTGCGCATCGTACTCGTTCGGTCGGGCTGCTAGGGTCCGATTCGGTCGGAAATCTCTCCGGGTCCGGCTCGGTCGGAGAGATTTCCGGCCCGAATCGGAATCGGCCCCTTTGTATTTATAACACTGGCAGTAGCGCGTCTATTGATAGCCACTGCATGGAAAGATAGGGAGCCCCCTTCATACCACCAATGGCTGCACCGACTATTGAATATCAGTCGGCAGGAAATCTCCCTATATAAATGCAAAGGACGGAAAGTAAGGATGAAGGGATTGAAGATATGGGAGCCCTTGATGCTATGGCTGAATAACATAGGAGGATAGGAAAGAGCTATTAAATATGTAAATATGAAATGTTTAAGGTAAAATATCCTATTGTGACTATTGCTTAAAATTACAAAGACAATGTAACAGTATTAATTTTGTGTATTTATTTATATACTTGATTTTCAAAAAAGAAATTAAAAAAAAAAGAAGAAAAAAAAAGGGAATCACAATGGTTCCGCGGCGGACGGAAAGTCCGTCTGCCATGGTTCCGCAAGGTGGTCCTTTTCCGGCCGCCTTGCGGAACCCGGAACCAGGGCTACATTGCGGCGGTGCCGTGCAGGCACCGCCGTAGGGATTACGGTATCCCTTTCCGCCTGTCTTTTTGAGGCGGATATCCCGCCGCAAAAAGACAGGCGGAGACTGGCTTTGGGGGCCCGTTGCGGGCCCCCTCTGTGTGGGGGGGTGCACTGTGGGGGTACCCATGGTACCCCCCTGCAGTTACATGCACCAAGTGGCAGGCACCGCGTGGTGCCTGCCACGTCGTGCAGGGAAATGCGGTGCATGCACCTTTATCATTGCAGACGGTGCTGCAGCCAGCAGCACCGCCCGCAATGATAAATAGCAGTGGTGGAACCGCCGCATGTCGGGCGGGCAGTCCCAAACACCGCTATGGTGGCGGGCAGACCAAGTCCGCCCGCCATCATAATGAGCCCCTAAACTACCAAAACACCACCAAATTACACAAAAAAATGAACATTTAACACCTTAACAAGTCTAACTACACTACTACTACCTCCCCCCGCCCTACAATTACCTTAAAGGTAAATAAACTTACCTTAAGCGACTAAACACAGCTCCAAACCGCGAGGTTCCTTCTTACAAAATGACCTAAAAACGTAACAATAGACAGAAAAGTGAGCAAATAGAAAAAAAATGGCCGCGTCATAAAAATGAAAAAAAAGACTACCTCCCCATAGACAAGAATAGAGAAATAATAAAAAAATCCCAAAATTTAATATATATTTTTATATTTTGAAAAAACAATATAAAAATATACAAAAATGTACAAAAAATGTAAAATATATATTTAATAATATATTAACACAAAACATAAAATATAATATTTAATATATATTAAAATATATATTTCTTTGATGTACATACTTTCAACATATAAAATTACAAGAAAAGTATTGTGAATGTGCAAACAATATAACAATGTTTATGTAAAAAAATATACAAAAATATATTCTTCCAAAAATAGGCAAAAATATTTAATATATTAAATATTAAAAAATATATATATATTTAATATACTAAATAATAAAAACAAAATGCACAAACTATTACAATGTAAAATACATATATCATTTTATTACAAAAATAACATTATCTAAAATGTATTAAAAAAATGCAAAAACAAATGTACTAAAATGTTTACTTTTCTTTAAAATAAATGATAAATAATAAAACTCAAAAAGTCTATAATGAAAGTACTGAAAATATACTTATTTTACTACTACATAACTATGCTTGCAAAAAAAGTACCATTTTTCAAAACTGTAAAAATATATTTGTAATGTTCAAAATGTACATTAAACATATATGTTAAAATGTTTTATGCTTTATAATGTATTCTGAATAACATCAAAATCTGTTAATCTTGTTTTTCAATATTTTCAAAAATTGTATAATAAAACTGAATAAAAACAGTTTAATAGCAAACAACTAAAATAAATACATTTTTTGTGAATAAAAACGTTAACAATAAAAACTGACATATGTCTTATTTTTATTTTTTATTTACATATCAAGTCTAAGAAAATGCTATATAATACATCATGAAAAATTACTGTTCCAACTCCAAACCAATTAAACTCAGGGAAAGTGCTGGATAGTAAACCATACCAATTACTATTCCAACCCTAAAACCAACTATACTCAGGGAAATTGCTGGATAATAAACCATACAAAATTACTATTCCAACTCCAAACCAACTAAACTCAGGGAAAGTGCTGGATAATGAACCATAAAAAAATGCTATTCCAACTCCAAAACCAACTAAACTCAGGGATAGTGCTGGATAATAAACCATACAAAATTACTATTCCAACTCCAAACCAACTAAAGTCAGGGAAAGTGCTGGATACTGAACCATAACAAATTACTATTCCAACTCCAAACCAACTAATCGCAGGGAATGTGCTGGATAATAAACCATAATAAAATTACTATAACAACTCCAAGCCAGCTAAATTCAGGGAAAATGCTGGATAATAAACTAAAGAAAATTACTATTCAAACTCCAAAACAAATAAAATAAGGAAAAGTGTTATATAATGTAAACATTTTAAACATATGAAAAATTTTAAAAATCCATAACTATGAAAAAAACATAAATTTATAAAAACAATACATATTTTTATTAAATGTAAAAATGTAAAACAAACATTTCCCAAAAATATTTAAAACATTTTAAAAAACTAAAAAATGAAAAAACTACGTTATAAATACAATATTCCAAAAATTGAAAATAAAATTATTCTCTTCTTACAAAAATTAAATACATTTTGTATTTTAAAAACTAAATTTCCATAGATTTTTCATAACAATTTAAATTTCAAAATGTTTCCAAAGAGCAAAGAGCTACTCTGCACTGACAGGCTCTCAGAGAGTGCTCTCACAACAGCCTGGAATTCTTTAATGACGCAGCAACGGTGAGAAACAAGTTTTATTTCCCACTGTCTCTGAATTATAGCATGCATACCAGATTTAGAATCTGGTATTCACCAAAAGGTGCACAGAGGAAGCCACACATAACAATCCACTTTATTGCTTGACCAGGATGTTTTCTCAGGGCAGACATTGGATAGTTGGTGATCGACTTTTCATAGTTGTATTTCATGGAACTGGTTAGTGATTAAACCTGTTTACACATTCGCTGCAATTGACAGTAGACTTCTTTATCACATCAACTTTTTCGGCCGATCTGTAGGATATTAAGCCCATTTTTGCATTGCTTAAATCTATACCCCATACTACATCTGAAAAGTTCTTTCCTTGAAAGTGTTACTGAAAAAGACAAAGATACATGTGGTCAGGGAGGCTTTCGGAAGAAGAAATAGGCACACATCTTTGGCCATACAATATCATTCAGAAATGCTATGCCTACTGCCTTGATTGTTCTTATGTATCCACGACTATATGAAATAGACATTGGAGATGCCCTAACTCTTGCTAATGCACCACCATAGTCTGTGGTGGGAATCAGCAAACAAGGCATATATGTCCCACTGACGTAATTAACATAATATCAGACTATGAATAATGAATCATTTCTTACCAGACTTCAATCAAGTTTGTTTGTCTCATGATCAATGGTTCCGTGCAAAAGGTGACTTTGCATCTTGCTTTAACAGTAGTGATTCGAAGATAGTCAAGACGGCAGACAACGAGGTCATTTTCAGTGCCAAATGTATCCCAAACACTTTTTCCTTGAAAGCGTGCAAATTGTTTTAACCACTGAATTTTTCCTTTCACCCACTGACCTTTAGTAAAATGTGCATGCACTGTCACAAATGCTTGAATCCATGGCTCTTTTTGTGCTATAGCCATCAACACATGAGAAACTTGAGGATATTTCTGTATTGCCAAGTGAATAACAAAAAGCAAGTTGTCAATTGTACAAGTGTTACGTAATTTAATTCTTCTTCTTCTCAACTTTCCTGTGCCTGACCACGGTGGGCAGTTGCTTGCAACTTTCTTTAACACTGATTTAGGTGTTGGTGAGCTATAGTACTTAGCCTGCTTTGTTTTCCTTTTGGGTCTCGTTTTCTATTGTTCTTCATGAGTTAACATATGTCCTTCATCTTCTGAACCATGGATTAGCCTTACACCTATCTCATCTCCCTGTGAAATGTCCTCTGTAGTACATTCACTCGCATGTGTGTATGTTATGTTGTGTTGTTCTTTTCTTTTAGACTTCTCACCTGTGGCACATTTTATGTTTACTAGTGCAATCTCACGCATTTTCCCCTCAACAAACTCTTTTATTAGTTGAAAAAAGTCACCTAATCTCCGATGTAACCTATCATTTAAAACATTTTTTTTTACAGTCTAGAACCAGTTTTCCATTGTTGCATTAGTGTCTTTATGTAGTTCTTCACCTAACATTATTCCACTCCAAAGTGGTAAGGTTGTGACATATTTGCCTAGCAAATTAACAAAGTGTGGACAGCAATTCATGTTTTGCCTCAGATTTTTATTTTCATTTTCAGACTTCAGTGCTTTTTCACACTTTCAGATAAAATGTCTTGAAATATTTTTGAAAATGGGGAAGACTCTTTTAAGGTGGATTCTTTCAAAAGGTCGTCTGTAGTGTCCGCGTACTGTGTGTCTTCTAACTCATCACTACAGAGCTTAAGTTTTTGTTTGTTGATTGACGCTCTCATTTCTGTCATGTATTCAAAATATGTATTTGTCTCAGTTTTCACTGTTAGAACATAGAGTGCTCTCCTGAGGTGTACTGTAATCTCATTCAGTTTATTTGCATTTTGCAAAAGGGCAAAGGAATACATAAACAACTCTTTGGCATTCTTTCTGGCTTCCTCTTTGCTCACTTTATTGGCCACGAGTCTAACCATGTTAGCTGCACAGATATGAACCACAGTCAACATATTTTTATCTCCACCAATGCACATGTTCAAACAGTGTTTTAGATACTGAGCAAGCGTAATCTGATTGAAAGCCTGCATGGATGCATGAATCATTGCCCAACTGAAGTCTACCTCAACTTTTTGTGGGATGAGTCTACGGTGGGACAGCTTGAGGCAATCACAACATACACAGTTTAACCAGTGCAAAATGGTTGGTGTGCTTTGGTCAGAAGATAAAATTTCTGCAACTGGGACTGTATGATTACTAGGTGTCTTTGTTTGAAGACACAACGCATAATACAAGACTCTGTGGTGGGTCTCTTTGGAATTTTGCAATGACTGACCCTGTTGCATCAAGATACAGATAACAATTACCAAACGCCTGAAGGTCCCTCAGCATGTGTAGCTGAACATTGTTGTACACATGAATAACAAGAGGGCTCATGCAAATATATTGAATGAAAGCATGAACAGACAATTGGATTATGTTCTTTCTGATCTTGTCTTTGTTGCAGTTCAAGGCAGTCTTAAAAGACATTTTTATTCATTTGGTTACTAAGGGGTCTATTACGATGGGGGTCGGATGTCCACCGCCGGGCCGGCGGTGGCGCCCGCCGGACCGGCGGTGGACATCCGCCCGCGATCGCAACCAAGAAAACTGCCGGTCAAATTAGGATGGCGGTGGTGACCACGGCGGTGGGAAATTCCGACCGCCGCTTTTCCGCCGGTCGCCATCCGCACTCCTGCCTGGTGGACGGAGCAGGACCGGGATAATGGTGGCGGTGCAAAGCAGGCTCCGCCGGCAGGATTATGATGCCGGCGGTAGCCAGCCTTTCCTCAGCGGTCAAACCGCCATGGAAAGGCATGCGGAGATTGTCTTCCGGGGGCCTGTTGCGGGCCCCCAATGTGTTGGGGGTGCACTGGGGGTACCCATGGTCCCCCTACATTTCCCTGTACCAGGTGGCAGGCACTGTGCAGTGCCTGCCACGCAGTGCAGGGAAATGCAGGACATGCTCCTTTCGGCATCGCGGCGGTGCTGCGGGCAGCAGCAACCGCCGCAATGTTAAGGCCCGCGATCAGACCGCCGTGGTCGGATTTCGAGCGCGGGTCATCGTAATTCGACCGGCGGTGATGTCGCGGTCCATGCGGGCGGTCTTTTCCCGCTAACATGGCGGTCGGGGAGGTTTCCCGACCGCCATCGTAATAGGCCCCACAGATTCTTTTCACTGGAAATTTCCTGTAGGACTGTAGTTGTTTTGATGGTATTCAGGTTACCAGCTAAAAGTTGTTCTGGATCTGCATTAGCTATGAATTTTATATACAGATGAGAAGGTTGTTTCTCTCTAAACAGGATTTCAGTTTCTCTCTTTCTAGACCACGAGTATGTCTCTTGTGAAAATGTTGAATCGGTTGATTGCACCAGTCATCTCCACTTGAATATTGACATTGTTATGCTTTGTGGGTTTTTTGGCAATTGTAAAATCATATTTGGTGCAGCCACTAAATTTACAATGTCCTTTCACACGCCAGTAAACAGATACTTTTTTTGCAACCCTTTGCATCTGACTCTATTTTATTTGAAAGAAATAACACAAAATGTATTAATTTCATTAAGCTTTCTGCAAATTAAGTCAGACCAGCTATTCAATAACAGATGATACCCCTGCCTACTCTCTGGTTTTATCTGTTTCCATTTTTCTTTGGTCAGTTTTATTTTAAATCTTGATGGTAGATTGTCTTCCTGTTTTACTTTTTTTAGCATCTATTGCTTTTTCAGAAGAGGCCTCTGTTTTTTTATTTACTGTTGCATATTCATTTTGGTATTTAGAAGCCATAACAAGCTTTAGCACCGTTGGCTGAGAGACATCTTTATCATTCCCACTTTCAATAGGCAAGATTTTACTTAATTCTTTTGAATTTTGAATTCGTACAAGACTTAAGTTGTGATGTGAATAATCTTTTCGAAGAGGCAAATGAGGCCAAATGAAACATCAAAGTCTGTGAATCTGTGAACAACTAACTCCCATTTTAATCGGTTGGTCGGAAACCTTTCCGATTCGGTCGGAAAGACACGTTCCCGATCCGATTCGGACGGAGCAAATGCCGTTAGGAGGCCTTCCTAACTGCATCGCAATCAGGCCCCGAATCGGAAAGGTTCCGACAGACCGATTACGATGCGAGTTAGGCATTAGGAATATCCTAATCCGAACCCGACGGCATTCAGAATGACCGAGCTGTAAGGAGCAGACTTGTACGTCTCTACGGGCCGCGTTTCCGAACGACTGATTATGATGCTGGATTTGGACAGCCTTTCCGAATTGTGCCGTCCGACTCGAATCGGCAGTCGGAATCAGACTTTGGAGGCCTGTAGCGGGCCCCCCTGCACCCGGAGCCTTCCCAATCGGGTGCGTGGGGGTACCCATGGGTCCCCCTTACCAACCATTCACAGTGTGGCAGGCACCAGGGGGTGCCCGCCACAGGGTGCCTGATTTTCCCCAGCCACCCCTTTCTTCAATGGGAGCCTATGCATTCGGTCGGAAAATAGGCTCCCATTGAAGTCAATGGGAGTCAGACCGAATCGTATCTGGAAGCATCCGGATGCATCGTAATCAGTCGGTCGGACTCTCCCGATCCAAGTCGCTCGGAAACCATTCCCAAACCAATTCAGTCGGAATGATTTCCGAACCGCATCGTAATCGGGCCCTAAGACGTGAGGTGTTTTCTTGGCAACAAGAGCAAGAAGAGTCAGGAAAACTGACAACAAGAAAGCAACTTTGCAAAAGAAATAACAATGATTCCAAACATGAAATGTTTGCTGTGGAAATATCCTTTTGCTCTTCTTAGGCTTACAGTAGGAAACAGCCCACTGATGGTGAAATGAAGCTCTGAATCCTTTGGAGACCAATAGTAATGTTACAAAATGGACAACAACATTTCCATACAGTGAATTTTGATATGTGAAAATGTCATGCTTTTGCTATGTTTCTATAAACTGCAAAACGTATCTTTATAGCACATCTCCTTCTGGTGTGTAAGTGAAATCCTGAGGTCTTTAGTAAACAACAGACTCAGAAATTGCAGACAAAGAACTGTGTTGCAACCAAATCAGCACTCAATTACTTTGGTGCCCTCTGCAGGCTTACAGAATAATGCATTAGTATGGTTGCCTCAAAAGGTCATTTTGTATCAGAAAGCAAACCTTCAAGACATAGAACAGTAGAACAACAAAAATTAGTCTCTAGGGGTAAAGTAGGACAGCACTCCTGATGTGAAATGTATATTATTACACAACTTGCATGGCATGGTACTTCTATAAACATAATGCATGGCCATTGACGCTTGAAGGTGTCATACATAAACATAGTTTTTATTTGGCAGTTCTTTAAGTTCAGAATACTGCCTTGAAGGCAATACAAAGTGCTACTTTTGGACAGAATTACTCCTCTATTCACTTTGGTCTAATATGAAAGTAGGCTTCATTACAGAAATACTTGCTTTGAAAATACTGAGGGCAGATTTGAAATGTTTGCATTAGTAAAGTTTGAGATAAACAAACAATGGCTAAGTTGATGTTGGCACTAAAAAGTCAGTGTCCTGATGAAAGGTGGCATCTTATGAAGGAATCCATAAAGTAACATAACTTACCTGTGGAATCTGTGGACTGCATCTCACACAGAGCACTGGACTGTGATCGTACCTCTGCCTTCGGGCAGCCCACCTAGGCTTTGGTTGCTGCTGCATCATGACGTCTGGATTACTTTACCCCACCTAAGGCTGGGCAGACAAGAACTGATGAGCCTGCCATCTGCACTGGAGAGGGATATATGCACTCCAGTGAACATATGACCCCTTAAGGTTTGAAGGTGCTGGGGGCTGTCGGGGAGATTAAGTGAGCGATTGCCCAGAGTCACATGATGCTGAGCTGAGCTGCCGGCAGTGAACGAACCGTGACCCCTGTGCTCCGGAGTCAGCTGCTCTGACCGTTGCACTACACCTCTCCCTCCAATGGCGCATGGGATACATTTAAGGAACTTTTCTGTCTGGGACTGTCATAGTTCACATGTTAGGCTCAGACAGAAAGGAGTTCTGCCAGAATTGTGTAGGAAGGAAAGATGGAGAAAGATGTAGCATGCTGAGTGAGGTAGCCATAATGCACCCTTGGAATTTCCCAGACATTTCAGAAGCTCAAGGATTATAAAAGTTAATGTGGAAAATGTGTGTTAGACCTGACAGCTTTTGCGTGGTCTTCCCCAAACGTTTTGCCTGCTTTCTTCATATTTCTGCTGATTTCTTTTTGTTGGCTTCAGGGCTCTGAGCACTTTACCACTGCCAACCAGTGCTAAAGTATATGTGCTTTTCCCCTAAAACATGGTTTGATTGACCTATCCATAATTAGCATATTTAATGTACTTATAAACCCCTAGTAAAGTGCACTACATGTGCCCAGGGCCTGTAAATTAAATGATACTTGTAGGCCTGCAGCCCAGATTGTGTCACCCACACAAGTAACATTTTAAACATGTCTCAGGCCTGCCACTGAAGAATCTGTGTGTGCCGTTTACACTGCCATGTCGACTTGCCCTTTAGAACCCCTTGCCAAGCCTTACATTTTACTTTTATTACATATAAGTCACCTCTAAGGCAGGCCAATGTAGCCCATGGGTCAGGGTGCTGTGTAATTAAAAGGTAGGACATGTACTTTTAAGTTTAAGTTTTACATGTCCTGGTAGTGAAAAACTCCCAAATTCATTTTTCACTACTGTGAGGTCTACCCCTCTTCTACATTAACATTGAGAATTTTTCTTATTACACTTTTAAGTTGTAATTCCTGATTGAGAAGGAGTAGGTCTATCATGTTTCATATCATTGGAATGGTAATGATAAATCCTCTTTATTCATAAAGTTGAATTTATCATTACCCTTTTAAAAATGCAACTTTTAGAAAGATGACATTCTTCTGCTCTTAGCCCTTTGTGCTTGCAGCCTGTCTCCAATACACATCTGGGGTGGGTGACAAGTGGACTTTGCGCATTCCCTCTAGATAGCCACACACAAAGGAAGCTTAGATGTGGCTAATGGGCCATCCACATCCTGATGGGTCATCCTGGGCAGGATGAGAGGGAGGAGCTGATACGCCTGAATAGGCTGCGTCCTACCCCCACACAAAGGGCTGCATACCACCCTGTGGTGAGTCTAGAGCCAGGGTATGAAGAAAGGAGCTCTGTGCACTTCAAAGACCATTCTTTGAAGTCGGCCCCACTTCAAAGGCACAAGTGGTTATAAGTACTGGGTCTCTACCGCTTGAGTACACTGCTGGACCTGGGAAGAAGTCTGCCAGGGGGAAGGACTGCTGTGCTGCTACAAGGACTACCAGTCTGCTGGACTGCTGCTCTGGAAGTACCGCTTTTATGCTGTGCTGCCCTGCTGCCAACTACCCTCTGCCCTGATGAGAAAGGACTGGACCAATTTCTCTTGAACCCTGAGTAACTCCAAGGGCATGCTGGCTTGTACCCTGTTCTAAGTCTCAGGGACATCAAAGACTTCTCATCTACCTGCAACAGCATCTGGACTTCGCATGCTGCATGTCTTGCCCTGCCAAGTGGTGCCAATCCAGTCCTGGTCCCCTGGACGTGGGTGTAAAGTACTGCAACTGCTAGGATCCGCACATCAATGCTGTTGCACCGATCGGAACCGGTGTATCTCACACCATACCGATGCATCGCTGCTGCCACAAGGACAGAAGCCATTGCAGTGCCGACTGCGCGGCGCATCACCTCCAATTCCCAACGCATCGGCTACATCTTACGGTTTGAGCACAGTGCATCATCGATTTGCACATCTCAAAGACAACGCATCACCTACAATCCTGTGCTTTGGCGCAGAAGCATTGGCTGTTGCTTTCCACATCTCGTCTCTGTCGACAACGCAACTAAGGTACTTTTCAGAGGCCCAAAGCTGGTCCTTGTATCTGACCCGTGCTCCATAGCGGTGCTCTCTTTATTAGGCTCAGTATGAAAGTGGGTGAGCCAAGTTGATCTTCATGGGAAAAAGGATGGTTACTTATTCGTCTATAACTCCATAGGAACGCATTAGCTTGAAAGTGGCACAGTGGGCACAGGTGGAAACGTTGCTTGCCTCAGGCTAAATCCTTATGCAGGTTGTAGGGGGATGTGGTATGTTTGAACAACAAAATACATGTTTGTGAGCCAATGTGTTTTTCCAATAAGAGAACCACAATTACTTATTCACATGTAACTATATAGGAATGCATTGAGGTGAGGGCACTCCATTTGGTTCCACCAGTTGTGACAAATTTTGATTGGCTCAGGCAATTTACATATCAGAAGTGTAGAGGGGAGCTTCCTTTATTAGGATCAATATGAAAATTGGTGAGCCAAGCTGATCTTCATGGGAGAAAGAATGGTTTCTTATTTGGATATAGCTCTATAGGAATGTATTTGCTGGTGGGTGGCACAGTGGTCCCATGTTTTGCTGGAAATGTAGCTTGGCTCAGGCTAAATCCTTTTGGATCTTATAGGGTGATGCAGTATGCTTGAAAAACAAAATACATATTTGTGAGCCAATGTGATGTTCCTATAAGGGAACTGCAATGGCCTATTCAGACGTAACTGCATAGAAACACGTTGAGGTGAGGGCACCCAGTTTGGTGCCACCTGTTTTGAGAATTTATGCTCGGCTCAGGGAATTTACATATAGGTAGTGTAGAGGGCTGCTCTCTTTATTAGGATCAGTATGAAAATGGGTGAGCTAAGCTGATCTTCATGGGAGAAAGGATGGTTTCTTATTCGGATATAGCTCTATAGGAATGTATTTGCTGGCGGGTGGCACAGTGGTCCCATGTTTTGCTGGAAACGTTGCTTGGCTCAGGCTAAATCCTTATGGACCTAGTAGGGGATGTGGTGTGTTTGAAAAACAAAATACATATTTGTGAGCCAATATGTTTTTCCTATAAACTCCACCCTATCAGCCTTCCTAGAAACCCATGAACTACTTCACCAATCTCAGACGGGTTTCCGCCCACAACATGGCACGGAATCCGCACTAACGGTTGTGGTTGAGGAAGCTAGGAGGATAGTGGATCAGGGAGGAGTGGCGGCCATTGTCCTCCTGGACCTCAGTGCAGCATTTGATACGGTCAACCACAATGTTCTTATTGAACGGCTAAAGAGAATCGGGGTAGCAGGAAGTGCTATCTCCTGGATTCAATCATTCCTCAATGACAGAGTTTTTCAGGTCTTTTCGAAGGAAGCCATTTCCAGCCCTCTCCTTCTGAATTATGGAGTACCCCAAGGATCCTCCTTAAGTCCTACGTTATTTAACGTATATATGAGGCCACTAGCGGAGGTCATCCAGCCATTTGGGATCAAAGTGGTTACCTACGCGGATGATACTCAGCTGGTGATATCTCTTAATCATCCGCGGACTGATCCTGCAGACCTGGAGCTCTGCCTAGGAAGGGTAGCTACCTGGATGCAACACTCCTGCCTTAAACTGAATGGAGAAAAACAGAAATTATGTATATGGGCAACACTGCCAAGTTAACTCCCACACTATCATGGCCTCAGTGCCTAGGTGCCCCTCCAATTCCGAAGTCCAAGATCAAGAGCCTCGGTGTGTGGCTGGATGACTCACTCAAATTTGATCAGCAGGCAGTGGCAGTGACGGGGCGTGTCACGGCATCCTTAGGAAACTACGGAAAGTCCTCCCCTATTACCCACTGAAGCTAAGAAGATAGTAGTCCAGGCCCTGATTCTTTCACGGCTGGACTACTGCAATTCATTGTATCTGGGAGCCCCAAAATCCACCCTAAGGAAACTCCAGGTGGCCCAGAACTGCGCAGCACGACTTCTGACAGGCTGCAGTAGTAGGCAGTCAGCTAGCCCCAGTCTGAAAGCCCTTCACTGGCTACCAATAAAGGAAAGAATTTCCTTTAAAGCCTTATGTACTGCTCATAAGACCCTTATGGGCACAGGCCCCAGAATTAATCAGCATTTGATCACCGCCTACCTCCCCAGGAAATCTCTTCGATCGGAGAATTTAAATTTAGCATGCATTCCTAAAGTCAACAGGCAGCGGAGTGGAGGCCGCTCCTTTTCATATAACATAGCTGGATTGTGGAACTCCCTCCCTCTTAATCTCCGCCATGAAACTACTCATCTCTCTTTTCGGAAGGGTCTAAAAACATGGCTATTCCAGAACAGTACCTGACTAGCCCTCCCTTACTAGCCCTAATTGCCGTTCAGCGCTGGGATGCCTTTGGGTAGCTATGCGCTCTATAAATGCTAATTAATAATTAATAATAATAAGTGAACTGCAATTGCCTATTCAGACATAACTGCATAGGAAAACATTGAGGTGAGAGCACCCCGTTTCGTGCCACCTGTTGTGAGAAATTTTGCTTGGCTCAGGGAATTTACATATAGGTAGTGTAGAGGGGTGTTCTCTTCATTAGGATCAATATGAAAATGGGTGAGCCAAGTTGATCTTCATGGGAGAAAGGATGGTTACTTATTCATCAATAACTCCATAGGAATGCATTGGCTTGAAAGTGGCACAGTGGGCACAGGTGGAAACGTTGCTTGGCTCAGGCTAAATCCTAATGCAGGTTGTAGGGGGATGTGGTGAGTTTGAAAAACAAAATAAATGTTTGTGAGCCAATGTGTTTTTCCAGTAAGAGAACCACAATGACTTATTCGCATGTAACTATATAGGAATGCATTGAGGTGAGGGCACTCTGTTTGGTGCCACCTGTTGTGACAAATTTTGATCGGCTCAGGCAAATCACATATCGGTAGTGTAGACGGGTGCTCCTTTTTCAAGGATGAAGATGAAAATTGGTGAGTCAAGTTGATCTTCATGGGAGAAAGGATGGTTTCTTATTCGCCTATAGCTCCATAGGAATGTTTTGTCTGGTGGGTGGCACAGTGGTCCCATGTTTTGGTGGAAACGTTGCTTGGCTCAGGCTAAATCCTTTTGGATCTTATAGGGTGATGCAGTATGCTTGAAAAACAAAATACATATTTGTGAGCCAATGTGATGTTCCTATAAGGGAACTGCAATGGCCTATTCAGACATAACTGCATAGAAACACGTTGAGGTGAGGGCACCCCGTTTGGTGCCACCTGTTGTGAGAAATTTTGCTCGGCTTAGGCAATTTACATATAGGTAATGTGGAGGGGTGCTCTCTTTATTAGGATCAGTAGGGAAAGGGGTGAGCCAAGTTGATCTTCATGGGAGAAAGGGTGGTTACTTATTTGTCTATAACTCCATAGGAACGCATTGGCTTGAAAGTGGCACAGTGGGCACAGGTGGAAACGTTGCTTGGCTCAGGCTGAATCCTTATGGAGTTTGTAGGAGGATGAGATATGTTTGAAAAACAAAATACAATTTGTGAGCAATGTGTTTTTCATATAAGTGAACCACAATTACTTATTCACAAGTAACTATATAGGAATTCATTGAGGTGAGGGCCATCAGTTTGGTGCCACCTGTTGTGAGAAAAATTGCTCGGCTCAAGCAAATTACATCTCAGAAGTGTAGAGGGGAACTTCCTTTATTAGGATCAATATAAAAATTAGTGAGCCAAGTTGATTTTCATGGGAGAAAGGATGGTTTCTTATTGGCATATAGCTCTATACAAATGTATTGGCGGGTGGGTGGCTCAGTGGTCCCATGTTTTAGTGGAAACGTTGCTTGGCTCAGGCTAAAACCTTATGGACCTAGTAGGGGATGTGGTGTGTTTGAAAAACAAAATACATATTTGTGAGCCAATATGTTTTTCCTATAAGGGAACTGCAATTGCCTATTCAGACATAACTGCATAGAAACACGTTGAGGTGAGGGCACCCAGTTTGGTGCCACCTGTTGTGAGAAATTATGCTTGGCTCAGGGAATTTACATATAGGTAGTGTAGAGGGCTGCTCTCTTTATTAGGATCAGTATGAAAATGGGTGAGCCAAGTTGATCTTCATGGGAGAAAGAATGGTTACTTATTTGTCTATAACTCAATAGGAATGCATTGGCTTGAAAGTGGCACAGTGGGCACAAGTGGAAAAGTTGCTCGGCTCAGGTTAAATCCTTATGGAGCTTGTAGGGGGATGAGTTGTGTTTGAAAAACAAAATACATGTTTGTGAGCCAATGTGTTTTTCCAATAAGAGAACCACAATTACTTATTCGCATGTAACTAAATAGGAATGCATTGAGGTGAGGGCACTCTGTTTGGTGCCACCTGTTGTGACAAATTTTGATTGGCGCAGGCAAATCACATATCGGTAGTGTAGACGGGTGCTCCCTTTGCTAGGATGAAGGTGAAAATTGGTGAGCCAAGTTGATCTTCATGGGAGAAAGGATGCTTTCCTATTCGCCTATACCTCCATAACAATGTTTTGGCTGGTGGGTGGCAAAGTGGTCCCATGTTTTGGTGGAAACGTTGCTTGGCTCAGGCTAAAACTTAATGGACCTAGTAGGGGATGTGGTGTGTTTGAAAAACAAAATACATTTTTGTGAGCCAACATGTTTTTCCGATAAGAGAACCACAATTACTTATTCGGATGTAAATCAATAGAAATGCATTGAGGCGAGGGCAACCAGTTTGCTGCCACCTTTTGTGAAAAATTTTGCTCATCTCAGGCAATTTACAAATAGCTAGTGTAGACTGGAGCTCCCTTTGTTAGGATCAATAAGAACATTGATGAGGCAAGTTGATCTTGATGAGAGAAAGGATGGTTAATTATTAGTCTATAACTCCATATGAATGCATTGGCTTGAGGGTGGCACAGGTGGTAGCATTGCTTGGCTCAGTGTAAGTCCATATGGAGCCTGTAGGGGAATGTATTGTTTTTAAAATGATTGTGATCCAATGTGAATTTCCTATAGGGAAAGTATGATTACTTATTAGAATATAACTGCTTAGGGATGCTTTGAGGTCAAGCCCACCCATATGGTGCCACAAATTATGATCAGCTCAGACAACTTACATAAAGGAGTGCTCCATTGCTTAAATTTTGATGGTGGCAAAGTTGTCCCATGTTTTGGTGGAAAGGTTGCTAGTGTCAGACTAAATCCTAATAGACGAAATAGTGGTATGTGTTGTATTTGAAAACCAACATATTCACTGTATGGCAATGCAGAGTCCCATACAATGGAGTTAGCTGAATTATTTATGGTTGTATTTTATATAAAATATTGCCTGCAAATAAAATGCTGGTCGAATAAGATGCTGGCCGAATAAGATGCTAACTTCAACCAGCGAATAAGATGCTGGCTGAATAAGAAGCTAACTTCATCCTGCGAATAAGAAGCTGGCCGAATAAGAAGCTTAGTTCGGCCTCATCGAGGAGCGTCTCTGAGAGGTGGTTTAAATAGCCTCAGACCACACAGGTGCATAGTGCACGTGTAGCGTGGCAACGGTCTTCTCCCAAGGAACTGCTCATGCATGTTGGCGAAAGGCAGCAGTATGCACGTGTCAAGCGTGCAAGAAGTAAGCACCCACTTAGAGCTGATCAGTTTCAATGTAACACGAGCGAAATACAGTATTAAAACATATCAGCAGCATTCTTCAGCTTCCAGTACACATACTGTGGTTCATAGTGTGAAAACATACCATTAGTGTTTGCATATAAGTACACCACTACCACCAGGGACGAGATATAACCATGTGAACAATAATAAGTCCCTGCCACTGCCATCCAGGATAGAACATAGAAATCACTGGGGAGGGGGGGGCCACCATGAGAGTCATGAAGCACTTATGCGTCTTGTGGCACGAATTGCATTACAAGTACCAGGATTCATGACAGTAAGTGAAAATATTTTTATTTCCATGTTTAATTTAAAGAATATGTCAATTAAAAATGTTTTTAAAGAGGTTTTAAACAGGAAAGTAATCCAAAGGAGTTTTTTGTTAATACTTAGTAATGTAAAATGGGGCGCTGTTTTTAAGTTAGTCTGCAGCCCGAAGTATTCTGAATTCTTTGAATTTTGAAAGTAATCTTTGTGACATTTCTTTGCTTTTTTTAAAATGAGCAGCTACAGACTGCCTGTGAAAGATTGCGCTTGCTCTCATTTCTTGAAAACGGTGCTCCATTTTCAAAATTTTCAAGAAATGGTATGTTAGGATGACTTTTGCCAATTGCATGATTGAATGAATAATGCCAACACTTGTTTGCATCATTTGTTCTTGTCCCTCCTTCCAAACAGGTGTTGGAGCAGTTCCATCACTATATAGAAAAACATAGTTTACGCCTAAGACCAGACCTGTTCAGATACCCAGTCCACATTTCTTCAAGATAATTTAGTAAAGGGCACAATTTTTGTTAAGTTTGCATAAAGTAATTAGATTCCACATTTGTAGCATAGTAGTCATCTTCCACTTCCAAGGGGAACAAAACACAAAGCAGTTCATTTTTTTAAGTTCAAACTGCATTTTTACTACTCAATATATATAGGACCTGATTACGATCTTGTCGGTCTTACCGCTGTCCCACGGCGGAGGCAGGACTGAGTATTCCGCCAAGCTGATGGCCTTCCCACCTGCTGTATTTGGATGCTGCCTCTGGAGACAGAAGCCTGCCTCCACCTCTGTCTTGTATGCTGGCTGACAATACTCTACCGCCGTCGGGCTGGCAACATACCGCTGAACAGATTTAGATGTTCCCGATGGGCCAACGGTTTGGTGGTGGCGGAGTCCTGATGGAGTGATGTTTCGCTGCTGTAAAGACAGGTAAGTGAAAATACCAGAAAATACATATATATGTTTTGTATGTGTTGTAATGGATATGTAGGTTAGGTGTACTGTCTGTTTTGTTGCATGTAAAATAACACGTGCCGAAAGTAACTGTTGGCATACAGTAGATAGGAGAAGTGGCAATTCGGACTACCTTCAATTCTGGAGACAACGGGGTTGCTGAGCATCGTGGTCTGAAGGCAGTAGCTCAGAACAATGGCATCCAACATGGATTCCGAAGCGGGACCCCAAAAAAGGTGGGCTTGAAACTCTTTTCCTACCTTTCTGCCGACTCGCGCATTGCAGGAAAAGCTCAACAGAAAGGCAAAACATAATCTGGACTGTGGGAAGTATGCCGTGACTCCAAGACCCGCATTTGGCTTTCCCGCCGTCGACGCGGAAGCAGGAGTCTCGGCAGAGGCATCGGGACTGAGGCAGTCTTGTAGTCAAGTTCCCACTAAGATCTTAATCAAGTGGTCGGACCGCCAAGGCTGCGGGTGGGAATACTGCAGAAATAACTACGGCAGAACCCATTCGGCCAAGATCGTAATCAGGCCCATAGTATTCTACTAAGGCTGCTTTTTAAAATTTTATGCCAGTACGCCTGGAAAAAGTG
The DNA here is from genome assembly GCA_963921515.1 of Calotriton arnoldi. Lineage (NCBI taxonomy): Eukaryota > Metazoa > Chordata > Amphibia > Caudata > Salamandridae > Calotriton > Calotriton arnoldi. Next base: position 1,197,193 of record CAWUFW010005693.1, read on the forward strand.
GGAAAAACAGCCTTGATTTGGGGTATTTGGATATAATATAGAATTTGTTTTAATCATTCGACTTCAAAGTCAATGATAATTTTCTTATGACATTTTTGCATGGCTTTAGTTTTGCTAATTGTTAAAAAGTCAGTATACGTAGTAGTCTGTTGATTGGGCAGAAAAGCATAAATGAGTGGCACTGTGGTATTAGAAATAGCAGCATGAATTGTGTATATTTGTGGCAATGGATGTGGAGTAGATTTAAAAGTGCCATTCATTGCCCAAATATCACAGTTTTCAAGAGTGGCTATGTTATGAGGAATTGAGAATATTAGTATTCAGTTTTATGGGTTCTGATTACCATGTATAAGAAATTATTCTTGAGAAAAGGATGGTGTTAGTTCTTGGAGAATATTTATTTGAGAGAAAGTATGAGGAGGTCTAGAATGTGGCTTACTTACGTGTTTTTGTCTTTGAATCATCCTTTTTATATTTTGTATAGCAGGCATGCTACTAGCAAAATGGGATGGAATAGTTTGTGCTACTTCTCTCAAACCTAAGCCATAGGGTTCACTGGAGGCTACACCAGTGGCGGCTGGTGACATCTAAAATTGGTGAGGTGTAACAGTGCGGGCCAAGGGAATGTATGGCGAGCGAGCCTGACCTCTATAAGGGGGGTTCGGGGGGGGTTCTCCCCCCGTGAAATTTTTGAAAAAAGATTGGGAAAATGGTGCATTTTCAAGCAAATCTGAGAAAGGAAGAAGGTTAATAAAGCAATTGTGAAAGTGTAGCTATGACATCAATAAAGAGCCTCTGGGTGGCATTACTTGAACAGCAGACACTGTGGCAAGCTGGGGTGCTCTGGACATCCATTCCAAAGGCCCCATGTTCTTGTCAGTACCTGTACATTGAGGAAGGTAGGGCTGTGGTGCAAAGGCTAAGCTAGAACATCTGAAGGCTAGTAGGGCTGGAGGAAAGTCAATCACATGTCAGGCCTGTGTCTCTGAATGGCCAGCATGGCTGTGACAGTGGCAGTCACTTGTCAGGTTGATTGACCCTGAAAGGCTGGGCAGGGGGCGACAGTGTGTCAGTCACATGTCTGACTGGTGCCTCCAACAGACCAGCTTGACTGGGTTGGTGTCAGTCGCTTAGTGGCTTGTCAGGCTGGTGCCTTTGAAAGGTCAGCAGGCTGGGTCAGTGTTCGTCACTTGTCAGGTTGATCATCTGAAAGGTTAGCAGGGTGCGACAGTGTCAGTCACGTGTTTGACTTGTGCCTTAATGAGCAGCTGGACTGAGGTAGTGTCACTCACATCAGGCCGGTGCCTTTCAATGGTCAGCAGGGCTGGGGCAGTGTCAGTTCCATGTCAGGCCCTGCATTGTGAAGAACTGTGCTAGGAGTTATATGCCCAGCCCTGGCAGAGGAGGGAATCGCACCTAGGTGTGTGTGTGTGCGCAGAGGGCAAGGTTCATTCACAGGTCCATGGGAGGGATACTCTGCATAGGCGTTTCGGTCTCAGTACACAGCAAGTGTTTCAGGCCCACCAAAAGGCAAGAGGCTGTCGGCAGGGTCTTCACGAGACATATAGAAGTGTCTGCCGAGGCTCCCAGCTGGGCACAAGGAACTGAGTCACATCGGCTGGACATAATAGGCTGGCAGCAGAATCTTAATTGGACTCACAGTAGTGCATGCTGGGACTGTCAGCAGAGTACAGGACACTCAGCCACATCCACCGGAGACAAGAGACTGCTATCAGCTGCAGCATCTGACTGAGACTCTCAGCAGGAAACAAGATAGAAGAGACCGTCATCACCATCTGCAGCAGGCTGCTAGCAGGAACCTGCCAGCGCCATCTGCATGACACTCTCAGAAATATCTAGAAGGAGAGAGTGCAGCATCTGCATGAGACTCGCAGCAGGAGGTGGGGAACTGAGCAACACTGCTGAAGAGCGTGTGTTTCTCGGCGTGTGTGTTGTTTCTCTCTCTCTCTAAGATTAGTAGGCGAAGCAGATCTTCACTGGATGTTATTTTAGTCTATATTCGGGTGATTTACAACAACGCTTTGCAGTGCACTGCGCACTGTGTTAAAATCGTACTTCTGGGCACAGATATTTCCCAGAGGTCCTTCTCCAGCAGTGCATTTATTAAAAGCTCATCAGCTATTGCTTCCATAGCTGCCAAGTTTTCAATTTGCTTATGTGTAACATTTCCGGTATGTTTACGTGTAACATGTCAACTTTTGTGTGCAACATTTGAGTGACACCTTACTGTGAATAGATCAGAGCAGTAATGTCAATGCATGAGATAGATTTCACAAATGATCCTGCTTTACACAATATAATTTGCCAGAAACAATCTTAAAACAGCTGCAGTGCTCCTTAAGCATGTATGGAAGTTTAGTAACCTGCTTCCCATTTCTAAGTGGATCATCCTGGAAACAATAGTGACATCATAATAAATAATTTAAGCTTGAGTACATATTATGTTATGCCTGTTTAATTTTAGAATGGGAACTGTTAGGAGAAGTGGAGTGGGGTGCTACAAGAGGCTGGGGCAGTGTGTTGCATGTGTGCAGTCAGAGATGTAATACAACATGATATGGCCCCTTGCTAAGGTGGTGTTGGGCCCTGAGACTCCTATATCTCCAAGAAAGTTATTGGCCCTACAGTGAATAGGGACTCCCTGAAGCGTGAGCTCACACTTTCGCCCCGGAGCCTGTGTTACGCCCCTGCATGTGTTCTCTGCACACCATGAACATGATGACTAGGAGGGAAGAGCGGTGGTACAAAAGGTACAATATGCATCAAAGTTTCTGAACCTTGTTTGCCTAATGAAGAGGAATGTGATCACATGCTGTAAAAGAGCACCAAAGTAGCAGGTGACCTGCTACACACCAGAGCATTTAATGCACCAAGATTTAGCCTGACAAAAGCAAAATGAACAAATGAGATTTAGCCCTGAATGCCTAATGGTAAGTCCGCACCTCGTGCAACTACATGTTCCAGATTGCTAAGCCGTTTTAGTTAAAAGGCCAGAACTGGTCAAAGGTTTCAGATAAACAACACAAGATCACTTGGTGATTATATGCAATATGTCTCTGCCATCCCATTCCATCACACTGGCAACACTAAATAAATATATCCTGACAGAAAGTAGATTGATGGAGATCACCCAGTTTGAGTTCTGAAAGGTTAATGAAAATTATTGAGTCTTTTGAATGCTTGTACGAAGACATATATATGCTCTAATAAAGGGCCACAAGCCATTTTCCTTTCTCAAATCTGTGTCTCACATGTATGTTCAGGCACATAATGTAATGGGAAACACACATATGCAAATGGTATATGAATGAAAATGTGTGAGTGAAAATGTACATAAGGCTGATTAAATATTTGGCTGGAAATAAAAAGAAAAAATCAGAATTGTCCTGGTAAGAATTCATAAACTCCCTGGCTAGGATAGAAAATGAGAGCAAACATTGGCCTAGGCAAAACAAGGACCTTCTCTGGAAAAAGAGAGGAGAAAGGCAGGACTGGCCAGGGAAAAATGATAAACTCTTTTGGGAAGCTGAACTAGTCTGCGAAGGACAGAGAACTCTGTGGAAGGGAAGTAAGAAGCAGGGCTGTGCTGGGCAAGCCTGCTAAACTCTCAGGAATCGAAGACAGAAGCAGGTCTGGGATATGCGGCACTGCTTAATGAGTGCTGTTTGGCAATAGAGAGCCCGGCACAGTAAGTAATACATCACATCTAAAGCCAGCTCAGCTTGCTTAGCCAAGCAAGGCACAGCTCATGTCAGACAGATCAAGAAAATAAACCAGAGCACTGCGCCCAGGTCCACCCGATCAATAACACAACTCCTGCCGCCCCTTCCACTTCTCTCAGTACCCCAGCCTCCTTCCTACACTGACGCTCTCAGCCACCCAGCCCTATTTCATACCTTCAGTGTGTAACTGACCTCCATCCATGTTCCTAACCTGCAGGCATCAGGGAGCTACCCCATCTCATGTGAAGTATAACGTGGCATTGCAGGTGACTTGCCGCCTGTCACAGTGGGTTCTCAAACAAGGACTTGTTGAATGTGCAGCATCAGTAGAGCTGTACTTTCACTGTGTCAAGATTTGTCTCAAGCTTCAGTCCAAACCACAACCATATCACAGCATCCAGTAGGACTCTGCAGCTGAGCATCCCAGTTATGCTGCATGTGAGGCTGAGGGGCCAGGCTGCCATATGATGAGACACTGTCAGCTGTTCCTGTGACAACCACCTCTCCACTCCCCTGGCTGCAGAGTATGCTGGCAGCAGCTAAATACTAACTGCTGCTCGTTTCATTTTACAATAGTTTAACAGATACTGACACTTCACACTTCACAGTGAATGTGCTGCTTACCCCACAGGACCGTGAAATAGATTGAGATCGAGGTGTCAATGCAGTAATGCGAGGGCAATCATTAATTTGCATTATTTAACCCATATGCATGGCAGAGCTGTCCTTCACACACACAAACACACACATACTTGCGCAGCACACACATTCTCTCCACCAAGGAGCTACCCATACCCACTTACTCCCCTCTTAAGCGGGGGTCTGTAACTCAAATTGTCTTCCCTCATAGATTCCTGTGTGGATATATATATATTTTTTCAAAGTCAAAATCATAGAGGTTTATTCAAAATTAAGAATCATTGCAAAAGGCAAAAAAGTAGTTAGTCAGATTCAAACAAACAAAATGTCTCGCACACATCCCAGAAAGGACACATTTTATAGTTTAGAGACGTGAAAAACAACACAGTCAACTTAGTGTGAAATGGTATCATAGGGCTGTACTAACAAAGATACACATCATAAACCAATCAATGTTGTGGAAATGTTGCTACATAAAATAAGTTGCTTTAGGAAATGCCTAAATCATTAATAAGTGTTTAATACCCTTTAGCTTAAAAACAAGGGAAATGAGTCAGTTCTTAATTTGAGCCAGTGGTTGTAGGTGGGGCCCACCAACACTTATTTTTGGTAGCCAGCAGTTACTTTTCCAAATTAGACTTTTACCCAGAGCAACACAGAGAAAAACACCTGGGGGTGGTGGGGGAGAAGGAGGAAGAGAAAACAGTAATAAAGGATAAAGCAGGAATGAAAAGGAATCAGAAAGAGTGAGATAAAGAGGCAGTGGGTGTCTCGTGGTGGATTAAAGAGGGATGACGTGGAATCAGGACTATGCAGCAATGGTATTCGGCACCCCTGATATTCCAAGCACTTGCTACAGGCTTCTGAGCAAAAGTTAGATCCTTCGCACTTAATATTTTACAAATTAAGCATTAAGCACTGGAAATGCCATTGCACTAATGCACTCTTAAAGCACACTAAGCAATATGCCATTTGAGAATGAATACAAATACGGTTGTGGCTTGGTCAGCAGCAGCCTCGCATATTACAACATATGAAAAAATCTCAACATGTCTTCCTCCTAAAGCACACAAAGAAATACATTTTATTCAGTACAAGAAAGCACCACCATAAAATGAACCCCATTTCGACTATTTTATGAAAATGAAATACACAGAAAATAAACTTGTTCATGCAATGTTAAAAGCTGCATTTTCTTCAGCGTACCTGCTGACCGTTGGCGCCTGCAAAGCTCATAATTAACACTGTCCGGGTGCATGGAATTCAGGGGTATGGTAGCATGTGTGCCCATAGAAGTGCCAACTTCAAGGGAGGCATTATTCGACTTCCCACCCAATTTACAAGGCTGGAAGAGGTAATCAACTACCAGTCTACAGACAACACCACCCTGCACTCTGGTATATTCATCTACTTTCTTCAATAAAGCTGCAGCTGATGGATAGCGTTGGATTTGCTGGCTCGAGCACTACCGAATGATCAATCCCATTGGCACCAGACTTGGGATTGGGCTGGATTCCAGTTGACTCTGCTCCACACTACCAAGCCACTAAGCAAGGAGGTGAAAGTAAGTCAGAGAGACTGGTACTGTACATGTCAACATCGGTCCAGTGGACACCTCCATCCACCGTCCGCCCCTCATTTTCACAAACCAGAACAGGCTTTTTTCTGATAAACAGATGGATTGCTAGAGAGTGACTCAATAGGGTCAGTACAATAAACCCAGTTATTTTGGCATCTGTTTTCACTAGACTTGAGAGGAGAGGTCCTAGACCTGGAAATAGATGCTTATTATAATTATACATTCTGACCACATCAATGCCCATCAACCCTTGGTAGACAAAAGCAGGGGAGCTTGTAAGTTCGGCCACGTAACTAAGGAAATGATTTCTTTAAGCGCATGTATTGTATTGTAATTGCATTTATATAGCGCTTACTACCCATGATGAGGCGTTGAAGCGCTTATTTGGCGAGTAGCATGCTACTCCGGAACCCATAAAGGATTAGTGTCGAATTAGTATAGTGCAATATGAAAGTAATTTGAGTGGTGGATAGGTTAGTCAGTTATTTAGAATCAGAAGTATAGCAAAGGGATAGAAGAGGGAAAAAGGTTTGCATTTATATAGTGCTTGTTACCCCTGATGGGGTGTTGAAGCGCTTTTTTAGTGAGTAGAAAGTCACTACCCAGTACCACAGAAGAAGACTTAACATGTCATTACAGACATCTGTCACTTTTCTTGGCATCCCAAGGCAGCACACACTAAGCCAGATATTGGTGGATCAGATCAGCAAGAAGTGAAATCAAACGTTAAAGGAAGAATAGTATCCTATGGATAGAGCTCATATAATTAATATGATCCAACTTCCTCCTCTTTGGGGTTCATATGGTCTACAGCCTCAGCCCTGCACCAACAGAAGCAACATCGTCTACCAACCTCCATTGCTCACTGGTGACAAATAGAGTAATTCTTGTGTCACCAAAGCTTAGCAGATATACTATTAGAATATCATCCAAGGGTTTGCTTCAATTAAAAAAGATCTTATTAACCACCTTTTAAAAAAGGTTTCTGGCAAAGAGACTATGTTCAGGGTGTGAACACAAAATGGTCAGAGGTCAAACACACAGCACCTCAGAATGAGGATTTTTCGTATCAACACACCTAGTCTATGAATGTCTTGTGCTAAACTCTTGGCTAACAAGCAGTGATTAATTTGTAAAAGAATAAGTGGCAGGCACAACGTTTTGCTCAGAACCTAGCGACTGGTGGTACTGAATGGCGGGCCCCACCTACAACCACTGGCTTAAATTAAGTACTATTAATAACTAAGTGAATGAGGTCTGTCAATATTTACCATAAAGTGTGCAAACTAGTATGTGATATCAAGCTACAAAGCATGCCTAAAAGTGAGTAGCAAGGCCCTTCTGTGCAGCCCTGCTAGCATTAGGCTCGCGTTTACCTCACACTAGGATGATGAAACCTTTAGTTTTGATTCTTTGAAATGTACATTGTAGTTAAGTTGAGAGAAACAGTAAACCCCAAGTCAAGATGATGTTTAGCTAAGAGAAGAAACCAGTGACCGGTGAATAATTTAAAATGATAGCAACCAAAGGTCTAGTCATAGAAAAAGGACTTGCAGATTTATTTGTATTACTAAAATCTAGAGCTCAGACCTTCAGCTCAGTGATCTATGAAGAGCACAGTGGAAAACTGAAAAGACAGCTTGATGGCATCATCTGTAGGGGTTTCGCTGCAGTCTTCAACAGTTTGTAAATTAATAAACTGTTGAAGACTGCAGCGAAAACCACTACACGTTAATGAATTGTTGGAATTCACTTAAGATAAAGGCAATTCTTCCCCCCCAACTTAAATTTATGCTCGTACATTTGCTGTAGTTGAATGACGCTAAATACTTTTTTCACAGTGATGCAGTTACCGAGTTTGTTGAATTCAGAAAGGTGCATTAACCATTAAGTCCTTTTTCACCTGCTAGACTGCGTCTATCTTTACAGAATAAAACATCATCTAAAGTGAAATAGCAGGAAACGAAGGTGACCACCACTAAACAAGGAAATGTTCCTATCTTCCAACTACACCCCTCAATCTAGACCCCCAGGATGAGGAAATAATCCTCACAAACCATCCACAAGACTAATCAAGTTCCTGAAAACCTGCCCCATCAGCACAAGCTGCTGATTTATGACGGACTTCCGTCTTTGCTCATCTAGGAGCAAGGTACTCACTGCAAAAGTTTAATAAACCATCAGATGCTTAGGCCTTTTAATGAATGACGCACAATTATTTACTGAATACTGACAGTTTTACTTTCACGTTACATTCCATATCCCCTGTCCATGAGTAGATAATGACCAGTTATTACCCAAATGAGCACAATGTGACGTTTTCCAGTTAACAGACTTCAAGAAATAACTTTCAGTCAAAGAACTGATTCACACACTGCCGAGCAGCAAAACCTGGCGTGATATAATTGGTTGGTCCCCTGTGGAAATAATAAATATGGGCCTGGTAAGGACACATTTCAAGGCCCGCTTTTTCCTTCGGTTCTTAGAACCTAAATCATACAGCCCATTAAAACCCTCTCTAAGCCCCCACCCGCACTTGCCTGGGATACTAACTGCCAGCCTCTCCGGTCCGAGCAAGTCTGCTGCTTGCTTTTAAGAAGAGCATGTGTGCTGCAGAGCAGGTCGCAGACAGCCTCGTGAGCACCACAGGCCTTTCCCAGCTCTTCCCAGGATGGGGTGGGGCCATGGAGGCTTGCTCCCACCCCATGCTGACGAGTTAGGAAATGGGTGGGGTGCAGTCATACGTAGTGCACCCTCGCTGATTCTATGGCAGGACCGGAGGCTCAGATTATGCTTTCTCAATTTCTTTACTACTCAACAGCAGCCAGTGAGAAAAAAGTAAACATTACAATAAACTACGTTTCCCATGAGGCTTTGAACCACGCCTCCTTCATCAACCAATAACAACAGAGATTAGCATACAAAATAACGAGGCACCATCTTGACTACCTCTTTCTTTGCTGCTCTGCAGTCAAGATAAGTGCCTCATTATTTTGTTCATGCTCGGTCTATGATATTGAGTATTGCGACTTCTTAAATTACTGGTTTTATTGCTTTATGCTTTGTAGATGAATACGCTTGTTGCAGTGCATCGGTGTTTCTGTAGCGCTCTCACGCCGCGCTGTGATCGGCGCGTGCGGTCGCGCTTTTTGCCATTTTCGCCTCAGCGCGTGTTGCGCTGTTATCGTAGGTTGTTTATTGCCCCCCTTTCTTTACATTTTGGCCCAGTTGAAGTTTTACTCGCTGCGAGTATTGTGCCCGTGTTCGCGCTCTCGCACGCTGCCTGGGGTTGGCCCCCCCCTCAGGGAGCGAGGCGCACACCGGAGCCCAAACGGGAAGCCTGCGTGCGTCTCGGGAGCCTGCACGCGTCTGTGCACGCGTGCAGCCCCCTCGCACACACAAGCTGGAAAGACGCCTAATCCCGGGCTGGCTCTTGGGGAAACATGCAGCTGGCAGACGGCGGAGCCGGTACCGGGCCTCCATAAATCAGGCAGCATTCTTTCTTTCACCGCTTGGGAGAATATTAACCCCTGAATTCCCAGTTTGCACTGGAGAATAATTTTTGGCAACCCTTGGCCGAATAGGCAGGTAGGGTTTCATACCCTCCATTAGTCCTATCTGCAAGGGCTATTTTTGGTACCTGTGTGGCCCCCACTGCCCCAGCTTTACTCCCGACCGACGCCCGATCTCTTTGAGAGTTTGGGTTGTAAAATTTGAGCTTCTCTCTGGGGAATTTTGAGATATATATATAAACTTATATATACTACAGAATGTCGGACTGCGAAGTCTATGAGGAGGAGGTGGCTGCGTTTGACCCCCCGAAGACGAAGATTTCTATTATGATGACTCTATGGAAGCTATCATTGACAAGAGACTAGACTCTAAGCTAGATAAGGTCCTCTCCTCCGCGTTACTGCCTATTTCCCAACGCCTGGAACAGTTAGTTGGTAGTAACCCTGCCCCCTCTGGTAATCCTGCACCCGCCCCCCTTCCCCCGCCCGAGCCAGCTGGGCTTCCTTGGCCTCATGTTCAAGTTTACTCCAAACTGCGCAGTTCGAAACAACAGGCCCACGATGACATTCCTGCCCCTTCCTCTCCTACTCCTTCACCCTCTGTCCCTGTTCCCACTACAGATACTGACACAGATACTGATTCATCCCAAGAATCACGGCCTCGCAAACACGCCAAGAAGCGCAAACATTCTTCCTCACCCGTCCAACCTTCCCCCTTCTCTTTTGAGCCTTCGGATATAGTCCATCCCCGTTCCTCAGACTGGGCTCCCGCCCCGGCAGTGGCGGAATATATGCAAACCCACTTGCGCAAGAGCTTCGATAAAGAAGTTAGAGCCCGCCTCAGATCCGAATGTCCCTGCCCTGATCTGGCTCACATGGTGGCCCTCCCCCCAGATATTGATTCATCTATGACCACCTTTCTGAAGAAGTATAAGAAAGACCCTAAAAAGGGCATAGATCGTGCCCTTAGGGTGTGCCAGGACAAGTTGTTAGACGTTGCAGGTCCCCTGGCAAAGATCCTCGAATTGGCCCTTCAAGCACAAGAGACTGGGGCTGCTATTCACCCGGAGGTCCTGGCGGGGTGGACCCAGAGAGCGATTTGCCTCCTCAGCAACGCCAGTTGCGCTCTCGCGTCGGAGAGGCGTAAGTCAGTCCTTTTGCGAATCGACCCGCAACTTGTGGAGTTGGCTTTGGCCGAACCAGGCCCGCTGGCTGAGGGTCAACTTTTTGGGGAACGTTTTGTCAAGGACATAGCGAAATTCGTCAGCACCTTTGCATCTTTAGACAAATCGCAGTCCTCGCTCAAGAGGGTCTTCCACCCAGTCTCTGGTAGGGCCGGTCGTGGCAGGGGACGCTCGGCCGGCCGCTACAACAATCCAAGTCCCCAGCGAGGCTTCGCCCCATGACGTAGGGGGTATACCCAGGAACCGGAACAAGCTGGCTTCTATCCCTCCAGATCCCGAGGCTTCCGTGGCCGGTATAACAGGGGCGTCAACAGGGGTTACAAGAACTTCGATGCCCAGTCATTAGGTATGTACGCCAATCTTTCCAATGATCCCCCTCGGGGGCAGATTGTTACATTTTGTTATGAATTGGACACAGTTAACCACGGATGCGTGGATTCTCCACATGGTTCAGGGTTATCAGATAGAATTAACAGATTCCCCTTGTCAAGCAGCTCCCCCCTTTCCTCCTTTTTTCCCTACAAGAGCAAGCTTTTATCGATTCAGAGCTTCAAGAACTTTTGGCCAAGCAGGCTATTGCTGTAGGACCCTTCATTCCCGGAGGGTTTTGCAGCAACGTTTTCTTGGTGCAAAAGAAGGGAGGAGGTCAGAGATTAGTTTTAAATCTCAGGGAGTTCAATCCCTTTGTGGTATACCGACATTTCAAGATGGAAGGTATCCATCTGTTGAGAGATCTTCTTTTAGAGAAGGACTGGATGGTCCGTTTGGATCTAAAGGACGCTTATCTCACGGTTCCCATTTGCCCCTCCCATCAGAAATTTCTCCAATTCTCCTGGAAAGGACAATGGTACTGGTATCTTTCCCTTCCTTTCGGCCTGTCCTCAGCCCCTTGGGTGTTTACCAAGCTTCTAAAGCCGGTGGTCACTCGTCTGCGGAAGATGGGAGTTCGCATGATCGTCTATCTCGACGACATGTTACTTCTGGCGCAGGACCGGACTCTTCTGCTCACACATTTAGGGTGGACAACCTCCATGTTGCAAGAGTTAGGGTTTGTGATAAACCTCAAAAAATCAATCATCACCCGAGCCAACAGATGGACTTCCTGGGGTTTCAAATAGATGCAGTCAACGCCCAGCTTCTCCTTCCTATGTCCAAGATCAAATCGATAAAGAGAGAGATCCGCTCCACCCTGTCGAAACAGATGGTCTCGTTGAGATCCCTAGCGAGGATTGTAGTCCTACTGGCATCGTCCATTCAAGCCATATTTACAGGACCCCTTCATTACAGGGCGTTACAGCGACTCAAGATTTACTATCTGCAGAAAAGATACTCGTACGACCACCTGATTCCCCTGTCTCCGGAGGCTCAGGAGGAGCTTCGTTGGTGGTTAGAGTACATGGAAGCGTGGAATGGCAAGGCCATTTTCGGCACCTCTCCAGACGTCATCATAGAGTCCGATGCCAGCCGATGGGGCTGGGGTGCAAGATGTGGAGACTTTGCCACCGGCGGACGATGGTCCGCCGACGAGTTAAGGTTGCACATCAATTGTCTGGAGCTGTTAGCGGGCTCCTTTGCCATAAAATCGATCTCCCCTCTGAAGAGCAACTGCTGCATCCTTCTCAGGATGGACAATGTTTCAGCAGTGCGATACATAGATCGCCTAGGAGGGACGAAATCCCGGTTGTTGGCCAACATTGCGAGGGAGTTTTGGCATTTTTGCCTGGATCAGAAGATCAGTGTGATAGCGGAGTATTTGCCCGGCAAGTTCAATCAGATAGCAAATTGGAACTCCAGGTTCCTGAGAGACTTCAGCGATTGGAAACTTCATCCTTCGCTCTTTGTAGAGATCATGAATATGCGAGGTCCTTGCTTGATAGATCTCTTTGCCTCTCGCCTCAACACTCATCTCCCTCGCTTCTTCAGCTGGAGACTGGATCCGATGGCGATGGGAACGGATGCGTTCCTTCAACATTGGGGGTCTCAGAGGAACTATGCTTTTCCTCCCTTCACTCTGATTCCGAGAGTGGCGGCCCAGGTCAGTCGACAAGAGACGTCAATAGTGTTGGTCACACCATTGTGGAAGACTCAATCGTGGTTTCCGACACTGTTGGAGTTGTCAGTAGACTTACCATTTCAGCTACCTGTGTTTCCAATGCTTCTCCAGGACCCAGTGGGATCTCCTCATCCTCTGGTCCTTCAGAACCAGTTGTCTCTCATGGTTTTGACGCTCTCAGGAGACACGAACGAATTGAGGGCCTTTCATCGGCGGCTGCCGAGTTTATACACCAAGCTTGGGCTCCATCCACCCGCAAACGATATTCTGCTTCATGGAAGCGATGGGTGGGTTGGTGCCTTCAACGACAGGTGGATCCCGTGGGATCTGATGTGAAGGAAGTATTAAATTTTTTATCGGAATGTACTGAATCAGGTCTTTCTTATAGGTCTGTGAATAATTTCAGGTCATTTCAGGTCAGCTCTCTCGGCGGGACACAATCACATCGATGGTAAGCCGGTGGGGATGCATCCCCTGGTGTGTAAGTTGCTGAAGGGCATTAGAGTTGCTCGCCCGCCTCGTCCCAGATACACTACGTTGTGGGATGTTTCTAAAGTTTTGTCTTTATTAGAATCTTGGCCAGATAACAAAGATTTATCGTTGAAACAATTATCTGCTAAACTTACTCTGTTATTGTGTTTAATCTCCTGTAAGAGAGTTTCTGATGTGCACGCTTTAGATTTGGCAGGAAGGATGTCCTCTCCACAGGGTGTGTCTTTAATCATTTCAAGGAGGACTAAGACTATGTCACGTTCGGTTGAGTATCCTGCTTTTCCTCATAATGACAAATTATGTGTTTTAAAATGTTTGAAAGTATATGAGGAACGCACATTAGCTCATAGAGCAAATCCCTTGGGACAATTGCTGTTGGCAATCCAAAAACCTTTTCGTCCAGTTTCAGCGGCCACCTTGGCGCGTTGGGTCAGGTGGGTTATGTCTGAGGCAGGAATTGATATTTCTGTTTATGGTGCCCATTCCGCCAGAGGCGCTATGGCCTCTAAAGCATATATTTTGGGGTCCCGTTTAGAAGACATTTTGAAAGCCGCAGATTGGTCTTCAGATTCAATGTTTAAAGTTTTTTATTACAAACCTATTACACATGTTTCTTCTGTTGTTGGTCAGCTTTGAACCAGCATAATCTGAGCCTCTGGTCCTGCCATAGAATACAACATTTTCCAGCTATCGCGACAAGAATTTTAGATTCTATTAAGGACACGGAGGCGAGGATTATCCCACCCGTTGGGACAGGTAAGATGTCAACTGTCATGTTGTAAGAGAATTAACTATGCAATGTTACTTTCCCACCCTGAGATATCAAACCTTTCTGGTCCCTATTTTCAAACTTGTTTCTGTTTCAGGAACGGATTCCAAACAGAATTAAAGCTACGATACTCCATGGTATGGATCTCCTCGTTGTTGGAGGATGGCTGTTGCCTCAAGGACTGTTGAGAATTGCTCTCCGTTGAGAGTTGGATCTGCTGTTGTTGCTCTCCGTTGAGAGCCAGGACTATTGTTTGTTTTCGGACTCTTAAAGACTGTTTTGGCAAAGAAAGAGGTAGTCAAGATGGTGCCTCGTTATTTTGTATGCTAACCTCTGTTGTTATTGGTTGATGAAGGAGGCGTGGTTCAAAGCCTCATGGGAAACGTAGTTTATTGTAATATTTACTTTTTTCTCATTGGCTGCTGTTGAGTAGTAATGAAATTGCGAAAGCATAATCCTCGCCTCCGTGTCCTTAATAGAATCTAGAATTCTTGTCGCGATAGCTGGAAAATTTTGTATTGACAAGCAGATTTGGAAACCCAGGGCTTCTGCTTAAAGCGCCCAGGCTGCTTGCAATCAGCGAGGCTGCAGTACGTCATCAGAGGGCAGAGACTTACAGTGTTGTAAGCCACCGGGGGCCAGGGCTGAAATCAGGTAAGCTCTCCAAAACCTGCGATGGCCGGCACATGCGCTCTAACACCACATGTGCCTGGTTTTGCCTGACCCTCTGAGGGTCGCAGGTGTAATGAATTAAGAATTCTTTAAAATAAATAGGAAACAGTAATTGAGGCAGAAATTTAAGCGGGCGGAGCCCTGCCGCCCTAATAAGAAAACCGCCCCTGGGTTACACTTAAATCTTTAATTTGTTGAATTCTTTCCCTAACTTAAATTTCCGTTACAGAGGAGAGTCCTTATGCTGTACTGTCCTTAAAACAAGATCAGAAAGAGTAACTGTTCTGACTTTGCAACACAACCAACACACCTCCAGTGTCTCCTGGGCTCACTATCTCTCTCTTTGCAGTAAATGTTACCTCTCTGTTTTAGAAGTCTATTTCCTCTTTTTTCAACAAATGAAGGATGCCTCTTGTAATTTCTCCAATTTCATTGAAGCTGTATGGAAAAATAGAAAAAGGTCATTTATTTATTTTTTCAAAATCAAACGATCTTTTTAACTGAAAATGTCCTTGTTTTTTCCCTTATCAGATGTTATTTTAGTAAATCAGACTTGTACCCACTGTTGTCATGAGTTTCCTAAAGGGCACACTGTAGTTTCTTCCAGTGGCGGCTCGCAGAGCGAGTGCTGTGGGCGGTGAGGCGGGGTAGGGGCGGGTTGGGGGGGTAGTGGACTCGGACATACGACGGAACGGAGTAAAGTAGGTAAATAAATAAATAAAGCAATTTACCTTGCGCGCTGCATCGCCAACTCGGCGATGCAGCCGCGCAAGGTAAATTGTTTTATTTATTTATTTACCTACTTTACTCCATTCCGTCGTATGTCCGAGTCCACCACCCCCCCACCCTGCCCCTCTCCCGCCCCGCCCCACCGCCCGCAGCACTCCCTCTGCGAGCCGCCACTGGTTTCTTCCCTATGTCAGCCTAACTGCGCAAGTTACGAAGTAACACACTTGTTCTTGTGCCACGTTGTTAACTTACAAATAGGCTGCACGATTTGTTATTTTGTTCTTCTGCTGGGATTCAAATTGAACATTTGATACAAGGTCAAACAACATTGTGCCCTAGTTTTCGGTGTGGTCAGACTCTAACACCTAGACATAATAGAGAGATCCAGCTGCTGTTTTTGAACAAGGTACTTTTTATCATATAAGCCGGGACTTATTGTTTATATAAATTGAGAGGAGAAATTCTCACAGTGCAAAGGTCCTGATACGAGAGCGCTGCGCCATCTGAGATGTAGGACAGTAGCCTATGAATGCCAGGTATGGGGTCCGGCATTAATCCCAGAGATTTTTAATATATCACTGTGCACCCATAGTGAGGGTAGCCTTACGCAGATCTGGCATTTACTATGACAGGGTTTTTTATTGTGTACAGTCTATTGATCATGCTAATCACATTGTTGACTTGCATATGTTTTCTAATTGCAGCTCAGTTGCTTCATGATAGAGCACTATAGTTTCAATAAATATTGTGAGCTTTCTTCATGTCTCTTATTTGTTTATTGTGGACATGTATGAGTGAGAGAATGAAAGTTGCTGGCCTGCTACCGTGTTCCGCGGTTGCACAAGCCGACCGTGAACGTGAGCTGCCTACAATTATTGCTGATGTGTACACATCCTTAGGACTCAATGATTTGGGAACCAGACCTACAAAACCACCTCTTGGAAAACTTAGTACAGACCAGAATCCAAGCAGACCCGTGAGTATGTTAAAAAACCGTGGGATAAATCTAAACAACCACAGAAAGGTAAACCCTGCGGAGGTTCTTCACCCACGGAGTCCTCCGAGAGGTGCTACGATTTTCGTGACCGCACTAAAATAAAGACTCCAGACAGGTATTAGGTCCCTAATACAAATTCTCCTCTTTCCTTTCAGGAATCTTCTGCCAAGCACTACGACAGAGCAGAGCAATCTGAACACAGACAAAAAGAGTACATGAAACCGAAAAGGGAGATACAAAGCTCGTCTGAGGTGAAGATAAAGAAGGAGGACAGACCTCCTCAATATAAAGCCCCTTTTCAGAAAAAGAAAGTTGCGGCCATAACCGTTAAATATGCCACAGACACTGAGAACTCTCCTCCTGAACAGGAGTTGGCCAGTGACTCACCTCAACAGTGCGGCAGAAGTCACAATAGTGAGCAGGAATCTCCAGGAGTTTCTAGCAGCTAAAGCAACTGATAACTTTGTTACAAGTGAGACCACAGACAGGCGCATAGCCCCCCTGGATAGATTATATGATCTAGACATTCAGATTCAGGGTGACGTACAGCGCACCAATAAAGTAATATTCTGGGAGAATTTAACTTTGTTTTATAACATCCTTTTGACGGAGGTCGACTGGCCCCCGCAGTTTGTAAGACATCCCCACAAGGTGAGGATTTTATAATTCCTTCCTGTTCTGCTCTTGTCCCTGACCATGTTAAACAAGCTTATGCAGCAAAATGGGCTCTTGCACTAGCTCCTGCGCTATATCGAAGTCATGTTGGCTGAGATAAGACTCGCCTTATCACATTATACCCATAAGGTTAACTAGAGGCGGTAACTAGAGGCGTTTCAAAACCTTCGCGGAAGCCTGATTGTTTTACTTGTTTCGCTGCTATTAGTTTTAAAAAAAACTGCTGCTATTAGTTTTTAATAACTGTTTTTATTGTGCTGTTTACTGGGGGAGCTGTGTTAAAGCTCAGGGGTAGTGGGGCATCCCTTTTCTTTCCCGCACATGCACTTGCAGCCGCCGGGTCAGCGCTCTAGTGGCTGGAACCCGACGCACGGCTGACGCCCATAAAGACGCCAGATGACGCGACCGCGCAGCAGTAACTTGAGGCGTTTCAGAACCCTCGCAGAAGCCTGATTGTTTTACTTGTTTCGCTGCTATTAGTTTAAAAAAAAACTGCTGCTATTAGTTTTTAATAACTGTTTTTATTGTGCTGTTTACTGGGGGAGTTGTGTTAAAGCTCAGGGGTAGTGGGGCATCCCTTTTCTTTCCCGCACACGCACTTGCAGCCGCCGGGTCAGCGCTCTAGTGGCTAGAACCCGACGCACGGCTGACGCCCATAAAGGCGCCAGATGACGCGACCGCGCAGCGGTAACTAGAGGCGTTTCAGAACCCTCGCGGAAGCCTGATTGTTTTACTTGTTTCGCTGCTATTAGTTTAAAAAAAAACTGATGCTATTAGTTTTCAATAACTGTTTTTATTGCGCTGTTTACAGGGGGAGCTGTGTTAAAGCTCAGGGGTAGTGGGGCATCCCTTTTCTTTCCCACACACGCACTTGCAGCCGCCGGGTCAGCGCTCTAGTGGCTGGAACCCAACGCACGGCTGACGCCCATAAAGGGTCAAGACTGATTTGCATATAGCTATGTCTGAACTGGGGTGGCAAAGTGAGCTAAAGAATGATTCAACCCAGATCTGTGACAGGGGGTGAGTGTTTGAAAAGTTTCAGCACTCCGTCCATCATCTCCTTCATCTCCTTGTGTTTGCTTTGTTCACCCTAAGTTGGCAGGGTATGCCCAGACGTGGGTCCCTTGCTCACTTTGCCACTGGATTCAAGCTAGCCTGGCTGATGAGGGCTGTTAGCCCGAAACCGGTCCCAGGATGCTTGATTCCGGTCCAGGAAAGACATAGCTTGGCAGTTCGGGCTGGACTGTTCCCATGAGGCACAGGGTCAAGACTGATTTGCATATAGCTATGTCTGAACTGGGGTGGCAAAGTGAGCTAAAGAATGATGATGGATTCAACCCAGATCTGTGACTGGGGGTGAGTGTTTGAAAAGTTTCAGCACTCCGTCCATCATCTCCTTGTGTTTGCTTTGTTTGCCCTAAGTTGGCAGGGTATGCCCAGACGTGGGTCCCTTGCTCACCTTGCCACTGGATTCAAGCTAGCCTGGCTGATGAGGGCTGTTAGCCCGAAGCCGGTCCCAGGATGCTTGATTCCGGTCCAGGGAAGACATGGCTTGGCAGTTCGGTCTGGACTGTTCCCATGAGGCACAGGGTCAAGACTGATTTGCATATAGCTATGTCTGAACTGGGGTGGCAAAGTGAGCTAAAGAATGATGATGGATTCAACCCAGATCTCTGACTGGGGGTGAGTGTTTGAAAAGTTTCAGCACTCTGTCCATCATCTCCTTGTGTTTGCTTTGTTCGCCCTAAGTTGGCAGGGTATGCCCAGACGTGGGTCCCTTGCTCACTTTGCCACTGGATTCAAGCTAGCCTGGCTGATGAGGGCTGTTAGCCCGAAACCGGTCCCAGCATGCTTGATTCCGGTCCTGGCAAGACATGGCTTGGCAGTTCGGTCTGGACTGTTCCCATGAGGCACAGGGTCAAGACTGATTTGCATATAGCTATGTCTGAACTGGGGTGGCAAAGTGAGCTAAAGAATGATGATGGATTCAACCCAGATCTGTGACTGGGGGTGAGTGTTTGAAAAGTTTCAGCACTCCGTCCATCATCTCCTTGTGTTTGCTTTGTTTGCCCAAAGTTGGCAGGGTATGCCCAGACGTGGGTCCCTTGCTCACTTTGCCACTGGATTCAAGCTAACCTGGCTGATGAGGGCTGTTAGCCCGAAACCGGTCCCAGGATGCGTGATTCTGGTCCAGGGAAGACATGGCTTGGCAGTTCGGTCTGGACTGTTCCCATGAGGCACAGGGTCAAGACTGATTTGCATATAGCTATGTCTGAACTGGGGTGGCAAAGTGAGCTAAAGAATGATGATGGATTCAACCCAGATCTGTGACTGGGGGTGAGTGTTTGAAAAGTTTCAGCACTCCGTCCATCATCTCCTTGTGTTTGCTTTTTCGCCCTAAGTTGGCAGGGTATGCCCAGACGTGGGTCCCTTGCTCACTTTGCCACTGGATTCAAGCTAGCCTGGCTGATGAGGGCTGTTAGCCCGAAACCGGTCCCAGGATGCTTGATTCCGGTCCAGGGAAGACATGGCTTGGCAGTTCGGTCTGGACTGTTCCCATGAGGCACAGGGTCAAGACTGATTTCATACAGCTATGTCTGAACTGGGGTGGCAAAGTGAGCTAAAGAATGATGATGGATTCAACCCAGATCTGTGACTGGGGGTGAGTGTTTGAAAAGTTTCAGCACTCCGTCCATCATCTCCTTGTGTTTGCTTTGTTCGCCCTAAGTTGGCAGGGTATGCCCAGACGTGGGTCCCTTGCTCACTTTGCCACTGGATTCAAGCTAGCCTGGCTGATGAGGGCTGTTAGCCCGAAACCGGTCCCAGCATGCTTGATTTCGGTCCTGGCAAGACATGGCTTGGCAGTTCGGTCTGGACTGTTCCCATGAGGCACAGGGTCAAGACTGATTTGCATATAGCTATGTCTGAACTGGGGTGGCAAAGTGAGCTAAAGAATGATGATGGATTCAACCCAGATCTGTGACTGGGGGTGAGTGTTTGAAAAGTTTCAGCACTCCGTCCATCATCTCCTTGTGTTTGCTTTGTTTGCCCAAAGTTGGCAGGGTATGCCCAGACGTGGGTCCCTTGCTCACTTTGCCACTGGATTCAAGCTAACCTGGCTGATGAGGGCTGTTAGCCCGAAACCGGTCCCAGGATGCTTGATTCTGGTCCAGGGAAGACATGGCTTGGCAGTTCGGTCTGGACTGTTCCCATGAGGCACAGGGTCAAGACTGATTTGCATATAGCTATGTCTGAACTGGGGTAGCAAAGTGAGCTAAAGAATGATGATGGATTCAACCCAGATCTGTGACTGGGGGTGAGTGTTTGAAAAGTTTCAGCACTCTGTCCATCATCTCCTTGTGTTTGCTTTTTCGCCCTAAGTTGGCAGGGTATGCCCAGACGTGGGTCCCTTGCTCACTTTGCCACTGGATTCAAGCTAGCCTGGCTGATGAGGGCTGTTAGCCCGAAACCGGTCCCAGGATGCTTGATTCCGGTCCAGGGAAGACATGGCTTGGCAGTTCGGTCTGGACTGTTCCCATGAGGCACAGGGTCAAGACTGATTTCATACAGCTATGTCTGAACTGGGGTGGCAAAGTGAGCTAAAGAATGATGATGGATTCAACCCAGATCTGTGACTGGGGGTGAGTGTTTGAAAAGTTTCAGCACTCCGTCCATCATCTCCTTGTGTTTGCTTTGTTCACCCATAAAGGCGCCAGATGACGCAACCGCGCAGCGGTAACTAGAGGCTAATTCCCCTAGAGAAACCTTCCTTATTGCAAAAACGTTACTCAAAGTTCCCGCCCCTCCGGTTGTACTGGACACCTCGGGTCATCGCTGCAATGAACATGCTGAGTATTTCTTCACCAAAGTACAAAACATCCTCAAGTGCCTGCCCCATAAAGACAGTGACACTATAATCGAACATGCGGATTCGGGTACGCATAAAACTGAACATTCTTTGGGGACCCTCACCCCGTTGCGTTGACCCAAGAATCACTTCTAACCATTCTGTCATTGGTCAAAAGTGGGTCGCCATTAGACCATGCACCACCCAACATCCTGAAACTGGTAGCATCGACAGTTGCCCCCACTATCACTGACCTGATCAATGCCTCACTTTCCACAGGTACGGTCCCCCCCGAGTGGAAAAGGGCAATGGTGAAAGCGCTGCTAAAAAAAAAATCAATCTGGATCCTGCCGACTTGGGCAACTATCGCCCCATCTCGCTCCTCCCTGGAATCAGTAAGATCGCGGAGAAATATGTTAACCACACGCTCTCTGCGTTCCTTGAGTCCCATGATCTGCTCCACCCCTCTCAAACGGGCTTTCGCCCACGCCAAGGTACTGAAACCGCCTTGTTAGCTGTGGTGGAAGAATCCAGAAAGATTCTTGATTCAGGAGGGTCATCAGCCATAATCCTCCTTGACTTGAGCGCGGCCTTCGATACGGTGAACCATCGAATTTTGGTTCACCGTCTCAGGCGCGCAGGAGTAACCGGCACAGCTTTACTATGGCTGCAATCTTTTCTAGAAGAAAGATTCTTCCAGGAATTTGAAGGTGACACCATCTCAAAACCTATCCCCTTACAGTGTGGGGTTCCTCAGGGTTCATCGTTGAGCCCCACTCTTTTTAATGTCTATATGGCCCCGTGAGCGGATATTGTATCCCCCTTCGGGATCCATATAGTAACATACGCTGATGATACACAGATGGTTGTAGCATTGAACCATGCTGACCAGATGTCCAATGGCCTCCACTCCTGTCTCGAGGAAGTTGCCAAGTGGATGAGTCTGTCACATTTAAAACTTAATGGTGAAAAAACCGAGCTTATGATTCTCTGCAACCCTTTAAGCTTTAAAGAAAGCACTATGTGGCCAGCGTGTATGGGCCCGGTGCCAGCCCCAAAAACCGAGATAAAAAGTCTGGGCATCTGGCTAGATCAGGACCTCACCTTTAAAGCTCATGCCAGGAAGACTGCTGCTTCATGCTACGACTTGCTTAGAATGACCCGCAAAGTGCTTCCCCTTCTACCCTTTCAAGCAAAAAAACTGTTGATTCAGGCACTAATTCTTTCGAGGATAGACTATGGCAATGCCCTATATTTAGGTGCCCCAAACCTAGTGGTTGCGAAACTGCAGACTGTACAAAATTCTGCAGCAAGATTGCTTATGGGGATCCCCAATCGTTGTTCTGCAAGGCCCGCGATACGCTCTCTCCACTGGCTTCCAGTGCAGGAGAGAATTAACTTTAAGGCCCTCTGCGTTGTCCATAAGTCTCTGGAAGGGAGCGGACCACCTATCAATACAGCCATGATTCGCCCCTGTAGGGCAAACAGAAAACTCCGCTCAGATGAGCTCCACCTAGTAGTGGTTCCCAAGATCAAGAAAGCCAGAAGTGGCGGCCGGCTTTTTTCGTATAATGCCGCCAGGCTCTGGAATACCCTACCGCTGTATCTTCGTAGGGAATCCAACCATCTTACCTTCCGAAAACAGCTAAAGACCTGGCTCTTCCCTTAGGGCGTCTGTCCGCTCTAGTTTCTGCTTCAGCGCTGGGATGCCCCCGGGTAGCCATGCGCTATATAAATGCCATTTCATTCATTCATTCATTCCATTCATTCAAGGTTCAGCGCGCAAGTGCAACAGCAAAGCCCTATTAAACAGGATGCTAAAGCACCTGTTAGAGAAATACTCACCCATTTGGAGTATCAGGGAGCAATTGAGCCCGGTGTCTCACAGATGAATAGTCCACTTTTTCCTGTCTCAAAACCGGATCATTTGTATCGTATAGTCATACACTATAGACATACATGCATTTTTGCTATACAGAATACACATAGTCTGGCACTCATAAACAATATAGTTCATAAAAAAATACAAAACAACCTTGGATAGTTTCAATGGTTTTTTCAGCCACAATCTAGCGCTTGAAAGTAGAGATTGGACAGCCTTCTCCATGCTTGGTTTTCAGATAAGATACGCAAGGCTTCAAATTGGCTATAAGCATAGCCCAGGACTATTTGCTGCACGCATAATGTCAATTCTACATGGTGTTGACCCTGACACACTATCCTATGTAGATGACATCTTCCTCACAGACGATGAATTAAACCCACATTTGGCCAGAGTAGATCGCATAATATTGGGATTTGCTGAACTTGGTTATAAGTTCAACTTCAAGAAATCTAATATAGCTTTTCTGAGTGTCCTTTTCTTAGGATAGAAACTTACACATGTACACATGAGGGAAAGAGTCTTGCACCTCATTTATTGGAGAAGTGCACTCAATTGCAACCTCCAAATACATTAAAAAAATTGCAACCCTTATAGGATTCCTTAATTTCGCCAGAACATACATTCCTGATTATGCACTTGCATACACATGTTAATACCACAAACCTAGTCATTCAGGTTTTACCAGGTATAATAGGATTTACCTATATCACCTTTAATGAAGGTGAAACAGTACTGATTGCATACATGCATTTTTGCTATACAGAATACACATAGTCTGGCACTCATAAACAATATAGTTCATAAAAAATACAAAACAACCTTGGATAGTTTCAATGGTTTTTCAGCCACAATCTAGCGCTTGAAAGTAGAGATTGGACAGCCTTCTCCATGCTTGGTTTTCAGATAAGATACGCAAGGCTTCAAATTGGCTATAAGCATAGCCCAGGACTATTTGCTGCACGCATAATGTCAATTCTACATGGTGTTGACCCTGACACACTATCCTATGTAGATGACATCTTCCTCACAGACGATGAATTAAACCCACATTTGGCCAGAGTAGATCGCATAATATTGGGATTTGCTGAACTTGGTTATAAGTTCAACTTCAAGAAATCTAATATAGCTTTTCTGAGTGTCCTTTTCTTAGGATAGAAACTTACACATGTACACATGAGGGAAAGAGTCTTGCACCTCATTTATTGGAGAAGTGCACTCAATTGCAACCTCCAAATACATTAAAAAAATTGCAACCCTTATAGGATTCCTTAATTTCGCCAGAACATACATTCCTGATTATGCACTTGCATACACATGTTAATACCACAAACCTAGTCATTCAGGTTTTACCAGGTATAATAGGATTTACCTATATCACCTTTAATGAAGGTGAAACAGTACTGATTGCATATAAATCACATTAATATTCCAATGCGGAAATGCGTTTAGCTTCTACTGAAAAAATACTGACTGCAGTGCAAATGGCTATCCTTAAAGAACAACCACTTGTACAAGGGAAACACATTATTGTCGTCACTCCTGTGCCAGTCTTAGAGGCTGTCACAAACACCGGAGTTCCTTATGCTAAAGCCCTCCATCCTAGATGGATACAATAGGCAACATCCTTAACAGCTGTTGATGTAGATTGTCTTTGACCTGTCTTTACAGACACAAGAATTCCTACAATATGAGCATGTTTACCCCCTGCCCACTTCTGTCTTACCTCTTGAACAGTATAAATATATTGTTTACACTGATGGTTCAGCCCAACCTGCTACAGGTTCTAAACAGCTATATTCTGCAGGTTGTTCCATTGTTGTTGGTGTTATTCTGAACAGAAACTTCCAACCACAGAAAACTTGCACACAGTCCTTATGGGACTGCACTGCGCAGTTGGCTGAACTCAAAGCTTTACTTGTTGCACTTGAACAGACGGATCCTGAATTTGTGTGTAATTGGTATTACTATGTACAGTCCTTTAATGATAATTTACATTATTGGCGGAAAAATGGATTCAAAGATTCTAAAGGCAACACAATCAAGCATAAAACGCTTTGAGTTAAAGTGGCAGACCTCAAAGACAGGTAGCCATGGACTCATGTTACCCATAAATTGAGTCACCGGCGTGTGGGAGTACATGTTGCAGAGAATTCTCTGGCTGATGAAGCAGCCAAATCTGTAGTTGGGACTGCTACTGTTGCTGCAATTACTCATTCGAAACCAGAATAGAGAGTGATATCTTGGCTGCTGTTAATGCTAATAAAGACGGCACACTATACCTAAATGCTTTCCATCTACATACACGTACTACAGAGGGGCGGAGCTTGCCTGGCCTCAAGATGGCCGCAATGTAACTGCGCTCCCGCCGACATTGCTGCAATCCTGAAAATATTCGCTGCATCCATGGCTACAGACGGTGGTAAAAGGGCGTAACGGACAGCGCTGGGCACCGGCAGTGGAACGATACCCGAAAATCCACGATCGTTACGCATATGGAGCAGATTGCAGTCTCGGCTTGAAGACAGTGGCGAGGCCTGCTCTGTGCCCATAGCGGCCTGCATTGCTTGGAAGGCCCCCACTGAAGTGGATGCGGAGTGCGGGGATCGCTGTCCTGCTGTGGCCTGCGGGGCGGCCAGCCCTTCATTGCTAGGCCCTGTGGATCCTCCGTGCTGTCGAAGGTTGCAGGAATAAACTGACTCCCGGACGGGAGCGGGCCTGGCCCGCGCACGGACAGAAGAACGCGGTGAGTGAAGGAGGGCCCGCTGCTTGACAGCGCCCGGGCCTCGTCTGACTGCTGGGCTGCCCCACGCTGTGGTGGCTGTGCTGGGCCGACCTGCGCGGAGCTCTCCCCACGGATATTAC
Organism: Calotriton arnoldi; assembly: GCA_963921515.1. Lineage (NCBI taxonomy): Eukaryota > Metazoa > Chordata > Amphibia > Caudata > Salamandridae > Calotriton > Calotriton arnoldi. The sequence goes on from CAWUFW010005693.1 coordinate 1,222,831, forward strand.
TTCCGGACGTACCAGAGGGGAGAACACTTGGCGCGGCGCCATTGCGGTGTCGACTGAACACTACGCTGCATTACCCTGTACTGACGAGCGGGCAGTGGTTGAGCGCGCTCGATGTGCAGCACTGTGCAGCTGGCCTCCACGCTATTTAGGGGACTAGCAGCAATTTAAGACACCTTGGCTGAGCTGCTGGATTGACTCTATAGGCTCCCTTGTGGTGACTTTTCTGTACACATCATAAGGGGGATAGTGCAAAGTGGAGCGATTTCTGCAGTATTGGGGAACGTGTGGCTCCGCTGGGGGCTGCTAATTGGAGGGCAGCACTGCAGGAATCAATACTAGGCGGGCTGTACTAAGAGGCGGCGGCGCCAATCCTGGGGGCTCATAGCTAAGAGCGATCGCTCGAGCAACTTGGGACGAAGACTTACCACTTCACGGGACGCAGAGATCTGCCAACGCGGGCACTGAGTAACCGTGTCGCACCATGGGGAAGCCAGATAAAACACAATCTAAATTGCAGTTTGATCAGCGCAAATCATCTAGACTGAGAGAAGATGGTGCGGACACTGATCCGGGGGAGCAGGGCGCCTCTGGGTCTGAGCTGGGAGGAGATTTGCGCCACATACTAGAAACCATGCAGCAGAGCTTATCCACGATAGACGGGAAAATAGACTCTCTCTCTTGCCGCATGGATCGCATGTCGGAGCGGTTGGGTAAGCACGCCGAGTTAATTGACATGGTGGAGAGTAGGGTTTCAGAAATTGAAGACCATAATGTCGAGACCTCAGGCTCCCAGAAGCAAATGGGGAAACTCGTGGAGTCACTACAAGCCAAAGCCGAGGATCTCGAAGCGCGCTCCAGCCGCAACAATCTGCGTATAGTGGGCTGCCGGAGTCCACCCTGACGGGAAACATGGAGCTATATGTGGAGATCCTCCTTGTCACACTCCTGGGCCGGTATGCCTTTTCCTCAATTTTTGTGGTGGAGCGGGCCCATCGCTCACTGGCCCAGACAGCCGCCGGGGCCCCCCTGCGTCCTATCATAGCCCGTATATTGAATTATAGAGACAGGGATGCTGCATTACGGAGAGCAAGAGAACTTCGGACACTTAATCATGAGGGCTCCGTGTTGTCTCTGTACCCAGACTTCACCCCACAGGTTCAGGAGGCGCGCAGACGATTTGCTCCTATCAAACGCAAGCTAAGAGAGATTAACATTGAGTATGCCATGCTCTACCCAGCCCGCTTAAAGGTTACTTTCTATGGTAAAGTGAGAGTTTACATGGATCCCGGCAATGCACAGCAGGCACTTAAGGGCTACACCAAAGCACAGGTTAACAAGCAGACTCAAGAAAGTGTTGCCGATGATAATAACTCTGCAGGCTCGCTCGACCAAAATGACTGACGAACTAACAGTCACAGTAATAACGAAGGTGGTAAGATTTGGAATAGTTAGCGTCAGCTTATCCTGCCCTAATACGCTGTAAAGAGGGTAGAAACTGCGCTTCATGATGGGGACAATTATTGCTGTTTTTGTTTAAATGCTGCCTGGGTGTTAAAGTGGTGGCGGGCGGGTGTTGGAAACTCCTATATGCATAATATGATGCCAGTGTCTTGCTGTTCAGAAGTCCGAATATTAGGCTAGGCTTTTGCTAAATAGCCGTAAGCCGGTAAAGAGTCAGAATATCGAGTTGGAAATGTCGACTTGCACTAATATTGACTTTGAAATATCAAGACACAGAAACATTGACAGGAAGAATATCGTGGTCAAGAATATCGAGTTTAATGGCTAAATGCCAAAGCGAGCCACACATTTTACCTACCGAGACTGGCTAATTGGATGGATACGGTACAGGGTCGGGATAACCCCCATCTGCTTCTTTCACTTGATGCCGAAAAGGCGTTCGATACCATTCATTGGCCCTTTATGAGATGCATCCTGGAGAAGTTTGGATTTGGTCCAATATTTAGGGAATGGTTGGCACTACTATACCATGCGCCTGAGGCTAAAGTCCGAGTCAACGGGGTGGTCTCGACAAGCTGGCCGATTCAGCGAGGCACTAGACAGGGTTGTCCCCTGTCCCCCCTGCTATTCGCCCTTATATTGGAGTCGTTGGCCTGTGTAGTTCGAGCCTACCAAGGGCTGGGTGGTTTTATAGACGAGTCCCGATTTTTGGAGGAAGAACGCATATCGCTATATGCAGAGGATATTTTATTATATGTCACGGACCCAGGTGAGACACTCCCCAAAATATTGCGAATCTTTGAGGAATATGGCCGCCACGCGGGTTATAGGATTAATTGGAGTAAATTCACCTTGTACCCTGTGGGAGGGGCGGTGGAGCCCCAGACCTACCCGAGTTGCTTACGATTGTCCACGGAGGGGTTCACCTACCTTGGACTCTATATCACCACTGAGGTAGCCACTAACTTAGAGCACAATATCAAGCGAATCCTCTTAAACTTTCAAGCAGACATCAAGAGGTGGAGGATACTCCCTCTGACGATCATGGGGAGGGCCACTATGTACAAAATGATTACACTCCCTCAGCTGCTCTATATTTTGCAAAACACCTACTGCAAAATACCAGAGACCGTGTTTGCAACCATTGATAGCGAGCTACGCTTGCTTTTATGGGACGGGGCACACCCACAGATAGCGCTACCAACGCTGCAGCGCAACCCATACTTTGTAGTAGGCCCTACCGGATATCAGGGCCTACTACAAAGCGGCACATCTCATTGTAATTAATTAATGGAATCACGCTCCAAGAGACCACCCCACCTATAGGTTGGAAAGATTACATTTCCGAGAACGCACACACTTACACTATATATATGGCGGTAGGGGCAGTACCCGGCTACCCAAAGAGTGCTGGAAGCATGGAAAAGTGCTGAGAAGCAAATGGGAGACCCCATTATGGGAGGGAACTAGGCAAGCTGAGATTGGTAAGCTGAGAGGTTTTAGACAGTGGGATCTAATAGGGATTTCCAAACTAGGGGATGTCATAGAAAAAGGCACATTGGCCCCATTTACCTCACTTCAAGCCACATATCAGCTTCACGACACTCAAGCCTATGCCTACCTTCGACTGAGACATGCCTGGCAGGTGGAGGGACTAGACGCAGTGACGCTGCCGGAATATGCCCCATTAGAGGGCAGACTCTTACAGGAAGAGATCCCGACTCAAGCCATCTCGTTGACATATAAAACACTAATTAACAATATGCCGGACAAACTAGGCCCATTGAGAGCTAAATGGGAACTCACTACTGGCCCGTTAGAGGACATCGACTGGGAGGCTGCCCTCATGCACCCACGCGAAGTGGCGATCAAACTAAGATTGCGGCTCATCCAGTATAAAATACTACACAGGACTTACTTTGACAGAGCACGACTACATTCTATGAGAGAGCAGACCACCCGGATTGCCTCAGATGCCACACAGAATGAGGTACATTTATACACACCCTCTGGGAATGCAACAGGATTCAAACATATTGGAGCAAGATAGTGAGGGAACTAAACAGTATACTGGAATCCCAAATTGAGTTGGAAGCTAGGTTCCTCCTTCTGGGAATCCCCTCAGACGTGGATCTGCCACGACATAAACTCATGTTGGCTAACTTGGGGCTGGTGGTAGCCAAAAGGGACATAGCCCGATATTGGGGTGCCCACCAACTCCCAACACTCCGGGAATGGAGAACAAGTTTGGATCTCTATATGGTTGCGGAGAAAGTGACATATGAAGCAAGGGGCTGTCCCCGCAAATTCCGAAAGATATGGGCTCCATGGATAAAATATTATGGATTGGATCTGGGGGCGGAGGAGGCGGAATTGGACTTGCTGCAGGGGTGATCGGGGAATGAGCCCTGCTAGTTATGCGATATGACCCATTGTCGATAAGTGTAGACAATCCACACGCTACTTTCGATACATGTATATATGCGTAGCTGGAACCTAACCTCATGCTCGCTTTCAAAGGAACTGTTGCTATATCTTTTGCATTATACCAACTGCTATTGCCCAGTACTCGCTATGTATCGTGTATTCATGATTTCTTTGCCTGTAAGTTTAAATTACAAAAATAAATAAAAATATAAAAAAATAAAAAAGAATTTCGAGTTTAAGGTAAGAAATATTGTTTTTTAATATATCGAAGTCATTAATATCGTTTGTAAAAATATAGTTGTTAAAAATATTATTTTTTAATTAGTGTTATGTATTTTAGTATGTATTTTAAATGTATGTGCTCTATTTTTTGTCTAAGTATTTATTGCTTTTGTTTTTTAATATATGTGTTAGGTTTTTAGTAGTTATTAATTTTATTTTAAATTAATTTTGCGTTTTAGTTCCATAGTGGGTTGTGGGTTTATAGGGGAATAGGGTGGGAAGTAATTTAATTATAATAAATTAAATATTAATTTTTATTTATTAGTATTTATTTAATTTAGATTTTATAGTGTTAATTGTGGGAATTATTTATTATTAATTAATTAATAATTGGCTGTTAATTTTTATTAATTAATTAATTGGTAAATATGTTAATTGTGTCATTTTTTAAGGAGCGGGTTGTGGGTTTATAGGGAATAGGGTGGGAAGTAATTTAATTATAATTTAAAAAAATATTATTATTGATATTTATTTATTTAATATTTTATAGTGTTAATTGTGGGAATTAATTAATTAATTATTTATTAATTGGTTGTTAATTATTATTAATTAATTGTTAATTATGTTAATTGTGTAATTTTTTTAGGAGCGGGTTGTGGGTTGATAGGGGAGTAGTGTGGGAAGTAATTTAATTTTAATATATTTATTAATATTTTTTATATAATATTTATTTAATTTTACTTTATAGGGGTCGATTCGGATCTCGCTCGGACAGCCCTCCCAAAGCCCTCCGTAGCCTTACCTTACGACCGACTCGTTCCCGGAGCCGGTCCATCCAAACGAGGCAGTACGATGCGCAAATGTGTGCATTTCCCGAACGACACGTATGCTCTGAATTGAGCAACATTTCCCGTTCGAGCCGGCTCCGTCAACACAGATTGGACTCGCCCAGAGGCATTACCGTAGCAGTTTCCGGCCGGGCAAGTACGATGCGTACGTCCTCCGCGCCGAACAGGTCGCCACCTCCAGCACGTCACAGCATCCGGAAGAGCAGTATATCAGGACTGATTTGTGCCACAACACGAACACCGCGTACGAGACGAAGCTGCCATGTATCCGATCGCCCATGTCCTCCCTGTACTGTACGCCTATGACCGAATCAACAACCGGAACCGACGCGTACGTCGCAGACGTTAAGTCAGACACCTACCACTCACCAATACGTGACGATCCCGCGAAAGCCAAAACACACATAGGGGGTGGCTGCCCACACCCCAGCACAGTCCACCCCAGAAGGGGTGGATGACTATCCCCCCAGCACAGTCCACCCCAGAAGGGGTGGATGCACATTCCCCCAGCACAGTCCACCCCAGAAGGGGCGGATGCAAATCCCCCCAGCACAGCCCACCCCAGAAGGGGTGGATGCACATCCCCCCAGCACCGTCCACCCCAGAAGGGGTGTATGCACATCCCCCAGCACCGTCCACCCCAGAAGGGGTGGATGCACATCCCCCCAGCACAGTCCACCCCAGAACGGGTGGGTGCCCATCCCACAGCACAGTCCGCCCCAGAGGAGGTGGAGGACAAACACTCCCTCCCCTACTCCCATGCCAGGTTTGTGTATTGTGCACAAACATCTAGATTCAGTGACACATTAGGCAAATAAATGCTGTTACATCCATCACTCTAGTGAACAAAGGCTGATTGTGGGGTACTAACCCCCAGCATTGACAAGCAAATAGGGTAGATGGGGTATCACCCCCCATCAGTGTGGTGCCCAAAAGATGAGCATGGGGTACAAACCCCCTTCTTTGGCAAGCACATAGGGGACATGGGGTATAACCCCCCCCTCAGTGTGGTCACCATAAGGTGATAGGGGGATCAAACACCCAGCATTGACAAGCACATAGGGGAGATGGGGTATCACCCTCCATCAGTGTGGTGCCCAAAAGATGAGCATGGGGCTCAAACCCCAAACTTAGCCAAGCACATAGGGGACATGGGTTGCAACACCCCCATCAGTGTAGTGAAAAAAAGGTGAGTGTGGGGTCCAGACTCCCAGCATTTGCACACAATCATGTATGACTTCCTGAGGCATAAAACCACTAACAATGTAGTGACAAAGTACTGGTTGTGTGCCAAATGAACACATATCCGTTGAGGCAGACATAGTTGTGCCTTACAAAGACAAACATGCCATTTGGAGACATGCATTGCCAATGCGGGCTAACACTGCCACCAATGTTTATTTTGACAATGGAAGAAGTGACCATCTAAATGCACAAACAAGCATTTGGTCACATACAGACACACATACGGAGGAATTCCGCAAGAAACTAAAGTGTAGACAAGATCCTGTTCCACACTGTGGCAGCAATGGCAATTCAAGACCATGATCAATGGCCAAATTGAAGATGTTGCACTCCCAGGGACAGTAGCTAAACAAACAAAACCATACATCCAATCACTGCTCACAAAGCCAGTAGAAATACGCGGGTCAAGATGTGCCAATACAGCCATCCAACCACACACTGCAGAACAAACACAACATGTGTGTGTGTAAGTGTCCCTAGGCTCCCCCCCGATGTTGGTCTAAACCCCACTGAGACATATGCGTCACTACTGTTGAAGTACCGCTGTGTCAAGCTTGGTCTTGGCATGTGTCTGCCTTGTCAGAATAAGACTCGGACATTGACTGAACTATCACAAGACACAGAATACTTTGGTCCCATCATCCTGTGTACAGGTGTGATTCCCAAGTTGGCCACAAGTACTCAGAATCCATGTATACCAAGTGGCACCTGGGACACAGATGACTTGTTCATCATCAATGCGCTAATATGCATGTCCATTTGAGTGGTGCATACCATAAGAAACAGTAAAAATGAGCATAAATGTCAAGCACAACATATGTGCTAAAGTGTACGCCAAAGATGGGAGAGGTTGTGAAAAGAATGTCACACTCCTTGTCAAAAACAATGTTGCTTGTGACAACAAGCCATTTCAGCCTACAACAACTCCACAACACACTGTACTAGGACACATATCACATGGACCTCCGGCAGTCCATAACATCACTCTATCCTGATTTGGCTGAAATCAATGTTACAACAGCATTTGCAGTTCAATAATCAGCAACATCATGTACACCCAAAACATTAGCCAAAATAACAAACATTTAAATTTGAAAACACGAATCTTGCAAAAAAACAAGGCCAATGGCCAGTCCATGTCAATGAGTCCTTCAGGGGCTATATAGGATGAGCTCCCATACATTGCTTGCCTGCACATACATCACTAGGGGACAAATCCACAAGGAGGGGCATCTTCTGGGGCAGGCCAGGCACTGAAGGGACAGGATTAGGGTGCAGCAGGATGGGTAATGGGGGGATTGGGGGCAACTAGAGTGTCTGTAGCAACTGCAGTGAATAAATCGGATTGAGGGTGTGCTGGAGCCACTGCAGTGGACATGTTGGACTGAGGGGGTGGGGACTCGACTGCAGTGCCCATGTCAGATTGTGGGGGTGGGGGCTCGACTGCAGTGCCCATGTCAGATTGTGGGGGTGGGGGCTCCACTGCAGTGCCCATGTCCGATTGTGGGGGTGGGGGCTCCACTGCAGTGCCCATGTTAGATTGAGGGGGTGGGGGATCTACTGCAGTGGACTGGTCAGATGGGGGGGTCAGGGTCTCCACTGCAGTTTCTGGAAGTGACTGAGTGTGTGGTGTTGTGGGAGTGGAAGTGCCTGTGGTCGGGGGTGAGGGCCTAATCATCTTGGGGATGGTGTAACGGTGTGTGGGTGAACCGGGGATGGCTTCTGGTGTGTGAACTCTGGAATGGGTGGTCTTGGGTTGGGCGGAGGTAGCTTTGGGGGTGAAGTGTGGGATAGTGGTGGGGTTTTTCCTTTCTTCATCCTGGGGGATGTACGGGTGGGGGCCTCAGTGTACCTACTCTTAGGGGAGGGTGTGCGTGCGGTGGGGGACCCCCTCTTTGTGCGTGGTGACCTCCTCTTCCCCTTTCGAGTTGGAACTGATGTGTCAGTGGGGAAGAGGCCTAGGTCACAGAGGAAGACCCTCTGGGAAGGGGGGGTTGCAGGAGAGTCAAGGGTAGGGGTTTTGGAGGGAGAGGTAGCTGAGGAATGCGCAGTGCTTGTAGATGGGTGTGTGTGTTTTTTTGCCCTATCCCCTGTGTGTGCGTGCGTGTTTTATTTGACTTTGATTTGGGTGGCTGTGTGCTGCTTGTGTCTGTTGGGGTGTGTGCATGTGCCTGTGTGAGTGTGCTTGGGTCAGGTAGGGTGGTGGGGACTGTGGATGGGGCAGAGGAAGGAGAGGTGAGGGACTGCTGCAGGAGGGACACTGCTGCCGTCAGTTAGGAGGCCATGGACTGATTTGTCCGCTGTAGGGCAGACATGTTCGCTGAGATGCCCTCCATGTATGACACCAATTGTGTCAATAGACCGGTGTGAGCATGGAGGACACTCAGCATGGATGTCTGCCCCACATGTAACTGTTTCAGCAAGTCCACTGACTCCACACTCAGGGCAGCAGAGGTGACAGACGCAGGGGGTGCGGTGCCTGGACCAAAGGAGACATGCTCCCTAACACGGGAGGGTCCACGGACCTTTGGAATGGGAGCAGCTGGGAGGGTGGAGATGGTGGTGGTGGCGGGGACAGACTCTGTGGGTGCGGCCTCTGCTCTGGTAACACCCACCACCACAAGGGAGTCATCACTTGAGCTGGATGTGTCATCAGCTGATGTTGTTGAGCGTGCTTCAGTGTGGCTCCCCTCACCCTCTGTGCCACTGGGTCCCTCATCTTCCTCCACAGTGGACCCCGTCTGGCTAGCTGCTTCCTCCTGGTCCGTGGAACTCTCTCCTCCAGTTGGTGTTGATGATGCTGTGAACAAGGAGGGGAAACAGATTCACATCAGTCATCTGCATGTACTTGACACTAGATTTATGTTCCCAAAACATCACAGAGCAAGGCCTTGCATAATGTCGAAGCCACTATTCCTTAACTCACACATATGTAAATAGGTCTTCTGTCAGTCTGCCTGTGAATCATGGTTACCAAACACATGTTGGCAATGGAAACATCTGTTAGATGTATCTCAATTTAAACTGTTGTACATGCCCAACAGGGCACTGTCTTGCCTGTTGCCTTGTCTGTAATGCTCCGGAGTGTCAGGGCTTAACACAAACATGTCCGATCTCATGCAAGGGAGTCTGGAATTGGGCACGCAAATGGGATGGAGAAATACCAAAGTTTAGATGATGAACATACTCACACCCACAGTAACCAATATGGGCTTATGTCGTGAACTCCAATGCTAAAAAGGTCTGCATGCAGGACAACTGACAAGTACAAAACTGCATCTTAAACTTTTTCATGTGCCACACTATGCCACAGTCCTGTCTGCCTGAACAGTCTGTACTGACTCTCGTTACCGGGCCAGTGAATCAAGATTTAACAGTCAGCCCCATGTCACACTCAAGTATACACTGTGCAAGTAACATCTGTAGTGCACAAGTATACATGTCCCCTAAGTGCTACATAGAATTTGTACACTTTGACAAGCTCATGTTATTTAACTGAGACATATGAGTATATGAAGTCTGATATCCCAATACAGGAGCATTTTGCATACTCACATAATCAAAGTAATGCAGCATGCACATATCTGTTTAAGCCACCAATATGCACAGTCAAGGGATGAGACACACATGATTTGTCCTGTGTATCTGAGCCAATTGACATACATGAGATTTCTGCCCATATCCGATACATTGGCCACATGTGCCATCAAAATTGCTCGTCCTGTACACACTAAAACAGAGTCAGACACATGAATCTTCATTTGCAATGGTTACAGTGTTGCCTGACACACAAAAATGGGATGTGACAGTGTCCCTGATGGCCTGAGTTGGCTTACCTGTCCTAGGTCCATGTGAAACATGGAATTAGTGGAAGTACGAGGCTGCTTACTATGCATTATTTGAGCAAACACAGTTCATTTGTCAGAGACACCAACATCGGTCTTACCTGCTGCACGTGTGTGCAGTATTCATGTCACAAACCTGTGTTTTCAGCCCAATCATCTCATCGTCCATTTAGGTTTGTACCACTCAGAGTGCAGGTCATATGTCTGTCAAGTTGCTGACACATGTCAGGAAAGCACATCACTCATGACGGTCAACACAATGCACCTGTCGTACATGGTGCTGTACACAGTGACCTTGGACTACAGCTCATACACAGGAGTCTAGTGACACATGTCACAGACGGAAAGGGACACACCTGGGCATCAGATGGCAAAGGGGCATCTTTACAGTTTTGGCACACAAGTGTTGTCTCAGCATACCCACGACTTGTGATAGTGATACCAGGCTGAGGGAGTGCAACATCCATGTCAGACATAGTACAGCTAACTGGCTCAAACTCACCCCCTCCTTGCTGCTGTCTGGCCTTCAACTGCCCATCCAGGTCAGGGAAGACCACCGTGAGTATCCAAAGCATGTGGGGGGTGAGGGTCCGTCGTCCGCCCCTCTTGCAAGGAGGTGACAGCTTCAGCTGGACTCTAGCAATCCTCCGGGTCCAGCCACGGAGGTCCTGCCACCTCTTCTGGCAGTGGCGGATGTGGCGTTTGAAGACCCCCACAGATCTCACAGCCCGGATGATGGTCAACCAAATCTCCTGCTTCTGATGGGCGTTGACCTGTAAGGATGACATAGTGACACACCATTACTACAGATGCGACATGTTTGTATATCACACACGTGAACATATAGGTCATTGGTAGTAGGGCAGAAGATGCATCAAGGTTTTCAAAGTATCAGCAGGGGCAGTTGTCCTGTGTGTAAGCCTGCCCTCACAACATGAGTACAATGCATGAGATGAAATAGCACAGGATACACTTGTACTTCACTGTCCCTGTCCAGTACATGATTCAACACACTGTGAGAATTACAATGACTCTGTGTGCATGCATGTCCTTGGTGACCAGAATGCCAGTAGTGCCTGTTAGGGGACATGGTGTACTGAGAAGTCAGTGCAATCAACACTCACCTGCTCCCTGGTTTCCCATACAGCTTGCTGTACTGTGGAAGGAGGCTGTCCAGCAGGGCCTGGTTCTCCTCCTCTGTGAAGGCTGGTGCCCTCTCCACAGTACGTGCCATTGCAGACTCCAGAGGATGCAGAGACAGCAGCAGTGGTAGGTTGTGATGTAGGCAAGTAGCATGTAGTGCAGGCAAGTGAAGTCTCTTGGGAACAGACAGCCTTATATCTGTGCTGCAGAGGCGGATTCTGTTCCATGGGTCCAAAGAGATAGGTCAGAGACTCGCATTATCCGAATTTGTCCAATCCATCACATTGCACGCCTCGGACACGCCTACCGCGTCCTTCAAATTTTACTACATCATGACACTATAGATTTGGATACATTGTTGTTGTTACCCAACCGATTTTGTGTGCACGCGATTCGTACACCCTGCTAAAATGCGTCTGTCCCATGACGACCAATATCCAATGTGTGTGCATCCGGCTCGGTCAAGCAGTGTACGCCGCGTCTTTTGAATAGTCACCCGCGTCTGTCCCACAGAAGGCCAATTTCCAATGTGTGCGTCCGGCTCGGTCTAGCAGTGTACGCCGCGTCTATTGAATAGTCACCCGCGTCTGTCCCACAGAGGGCCAATATCCAATGTGTGCGTCCGGCTCGGTCTAGCAGTGTACGCCGCGTCTATTGAATAGTCACCCGCGTCTGTCCCACAGAGGGCCAATATCCAATGTGTGCGTCCGGCTCGGTCTAGCAGTGTACGCCGCGTCTATTGAATAGTCACCCACATCTGTCCCACAGAGGGCCAACATCCAATGTGTGCATCAGGCTCGGTCTAGCAGTGTACGCCGCGTCTATTGAATAGTCACCCGCGTCTGTCCCACAGAGGGCCAACATCCAATGTGTGCGTCCGGCTCGGTCTAGCAGTGTACGCCGCGTCTATTGAATAGTCACCCGCGTCTGTCCCACAGAGGGCCAACATCCAATGTGTGCGTCCGGCTCGGTCTAGCAGTGTACGCTGCGTCTATTGAATAGTCACCCGCGTCTGTCCCACAGAGGGCCAATATCCAATGTGTGCGTCCGGCTCGGTCTAGCAGTGTACGCTGCGTCTATTGAATAGTCACCCGCGTCTGTCCCACAGAGGGCCAATATCCAATGTGTGCGTCCGGCTCGGTCTAGCAGTGTACGCAGCGTCTATTGAATAGTCACCCGCGTCTGTCCCACAGAGGGCCAATATCCAATGTGTGCGTCCGGCTCGGTCTAGCAGTGTACGCCGTGTCTATTGAATAGTCACCCGTGTCTGTCCCACAGAGGGCCAATATCCAATGTGTGTGTCCGGCTCGGTCTAGCAGTGTACGCCGCGTCTATTGAATAGTCACCCACGTCTGTCCCACAGAGGGCCAATATCCAATGTGTGCGTCCGGCTCGGTCCAGCAGTGTACGCCGCGTCTATTGAATAGTCACCCGCGTCTGCCCACAGAGGGCCAATATCCAATGTGTGCGTCCGGCTCGGTCCAGCAGTGTACGCCGCGTCTAATGAATAGTCACCCGCGTCTGTCCCACAGAGGGCCAATATCCAATGTGTGCGTCCGGCTCGGTCTAGCAGTGTACGCCGCGTCTTTTGAATAGTCACCCGCGTCTGTCACCATTACGGTTTAACAGCCAAAGGGTGCCATCCACACTATTTTGGCTGAGCCTCAGGTGCTCTACACCAATCAATAAGCCTGTCACACAGTATAGGAAACCACATTTCCTGCTTCATTACAGGTGTGGGTACATAGCTTCACATTTCAGATTGGACAGAGCTCTTTGTAGCACACACTCCCATGATGAGCCATGTTTCATGGGGACATAATCCATTGTGTGTGATGCACATCACAACTGTGAGTGTCAACTTTGCAGATCACCACCCTAGGCATGGACACAGTTCCAGGGGCCCATTGTGTGATCACATGTTACATACACCCTGAATTACAGCTGTAATGGACTGTGTGTTACAACGTTTTCCAGAGCTAATATTGTGGGGTTAATCCAGGTTAATTGCGAATTGTGCTACGCACATAATTCTTGTTGTATGTTGTAGATGTAAATCGTTTCACACATCCATCTGTATTTGGCATGTGAGTTGCTGTTGTGTCTGTGTGTCACAGACATACATGTTTGCCATGCCAACAAATTTGGGAGCACATCATGTGTGTTTCATGGATGTGATGGTACGTGTACATCAGACGTTACATAATGACAGTGTCCATGTGGCATTACAAGATCCCTGTGTGTGGACCTCACAAACACATGTCATTTGGACAACACATATATCTTCACTAGTCACTGAGGTGTGTGTTTGGTATGTGACATTTGTTCAGATGTACTGGGACAGACCCCATAGATTGTTCACAGCACAGCATCGCACTTGTTGTTCAAGCATCAGGAGCTGAAATGTTTGGCGAGGGGCACATAGCTGGCATATGTGTACATGCTCAACAGCACACACCGGACTTCATTGAGTCTTGCTATGATGTAGCATGTGATATTCTGCATGTTAATTGCCAGATATAAAAGGGAAATGATATTCTTTCTTTGCCCACCTATGTACCGCAGGAGACCAGCTGTCCACAGACCCTTCCCAGACCTAGCAACCATGGCTGAACGTGACAGCATCCGACATTACCGCTTCTCCAGAGCACTAATTGAGGATTTGGCAGAGCAGTTGGCCCCACATTTGCAACCTGGACGGCCATATCCATCAGCGCTGACCCCCAAGGTGAAGGTGATGGCAGCCCTACATTTCTTTGCCACGGGAACCTTCCAGTACACTGTGGCTACTGCTGGTGGGATGTCGCAGACAATGTTTAGCCGTGTGCTCCGTGATGTTTTGGAGGGAATGTTGAATTTGTTGAACCAGTACATCAAATTCCCGGCACCACGACAAATTGCTGACATCATGAGTGACTTTTATGCTCTGGGAAGGATGCCAAATGTCATTGGCTCCATAGATGGTACACATGTGGCTTTGGTACCACCACAAGCAAATGAAGTGACATACAGGAACCGTAAGCATTTTCACTCCATCAATGCCCTGGTGGTATGTCTGCCTGACATGACTATCTCACATGTCTGTGCACGGTTCCCCGGATCCGCACACGATGCATACATCATGAGGAATAGTAGGATCCCACAGATGATGTCACAGCTGCAAAATCAGCGTGCCTGGCTTGTCGGTGTGTAATGTCTGTTTACCTTGTGTGTTTTTTGTATCTCGGATTGTGCCCTCTTTTCAGACCCATGATATGTTTGTTTGTTGGTATGTAGGTGACTCCGGATACCCCAACATGCCGTGGTTGCTGACACCACTCAGGAACCCTGTTACCCCTGCTGAGATATGTTTTAATGAGGCACATGGGCAGACCAGGCGAGTGATTGACCGGACATTTGGACTACTGAAAAGCAGATTTTGCTGCCTGGACCGGACAGGAGGGGCCCTACAATATGCACCAGAAAAGGTTGTGTGTTGCATGCTACACAACCTGGCAGTGAGGGAAGAGCTACCTCTCATCCAAGATGATGACGACCAGCAGCCTCCAGCAGGGGAGGATCCAGCCCTGGGTCATGTGGCCAGTGATGATGAGGTTGAGGGGGATGTTCGGACACAGCTCATCAACAACTTCTTCTCATGATTGTGAGTATACAGTGATGAGTTGTCTAAGCTTTTTCTTTGCCTGATATGTGTATGTAGTGAAATGTCCCTGCATACGTGTGTCTGCATGCTACTTGACATCATCCTTGCAGTAATGTGTCCGTTGAGTTAGTATGTTCACCATTGCAGTGTTGACATGAGTCCTAGGTTGTTTTCACAAATCCTGAGACTTGTGTATGGAATGTCTATTGTAGATGTATGCAGCTATTTTTGTATTTCAAGTCTGTTGTATGTCTGTCTTTCATAGGGTCCTTTGGCTGTTGTCTGGTGACATGTGACCTCCAAAACACACAATGCTGTTACAGAGGTCATCTGGGTGTTGGCAGATGTAGCAGGAGTGGTAGCAGGGGGTGCAGAAGTTACAGCTGCTGGTGCTGCATGCTGATTCACACCAGAGGGGCCAGGTCGTTCGTCGTCGTCGTCCGAAGAGGACTGAGAAACATCCCCACAGGAGAGCTCAGGGTCAACCACAGTCTGGGACTGGGATTCTTGTTCGGTTCCTACAGTGTCCCCAGCAGGCCCTGTGGGTAGGAGAAACACACAATGTATGTTGTAGTTCTGCACTCAACAACGGATCACACACATTACAGTTGCTATTGTACTTCATAATGAGTGTATGTACATTGCATTATCCTCAATTGTCACAGACAGAGGCCTATATTGGTTAATAACATTGTTATTACAACCTGAACCGTTTTGATGTGCACGTGGAGCTTTGTGCATGGACAGCTCATGTATTGATTCATTGACTGGACATAGCCATTGCAACTCATGTGCCATCCTGTGCCTGACGCAGGTGTGTTGTTCTTGTCAAAATTTGTGCTTTGACAATGACATACGTGCACTTCCTCTTATGATGTGTTGCAAGATTTGTGCATGTGTGCTGGCATTTCTGCATGTATTTTTGAGTCACATTGGTGTGTCTGATGACATAGTCACAGTCCGGTATGTATGTGATCAATTGAGATATACTATTTTGTTATATGTGTCCCTAGTTCTCATCTCATTGCACACATGTGATTGTGTTACCATAGCAAATGATGTTGCTGCAGAGCTTTGTACGTGATAACGTCATTTATCTTGTCAATGTCCTCCATGGACATATGAGTTAACCAAGGCTGCTCTCTTGCTTTTCCATGCTCATAACAGTGAGGGCCAGAGGTTTGTGTGTTTGAGTTATGCTGCTGTAAGTTGTACGCCTCCTCCAACCCAGTCCAGATTACTCCTTGTGTTGAATGTGTCAATGACAGTGAGGGGAGTGTTGTGTCAAGGATGCTGACAACGCTGCATGATGTAGGAGTATTATGCAGCTCACAACAGCGCTTTGTGTAAATGACACCATGCAACAGTGTCAGCTATCTTTCTGTGGCCATTCCATTCACTGTCAGGTATCCCTTGTCAATGATGTATATGTAGCTTCGTGTGTGTGTTTTGATATGTGCTATGTCTGCATCTCACCACTTGTCCTGTACTCCACACACCTTCACAGCCAGGCCAGGGAGCACCCCTGGGACAATGCATCCCCAGACAGTGAGTGGAAATATACAGTTAAGATGGCTGTGAGTGTGAACGTGTGTGAGAGGGCTAGTGCCTAGGTGTGACTTGCGGCCAATAAATACATTAGGCCCATGTTTCAGACATCTTGCCAGGGCATTTACTTTCACTGTCATGGAGTGACTGCTCCCAAGAGTGCTATTTGTTCTGGCTGAGAAGGTGTGTGGAGAGACGGCCTTGATAGAGGTTGGAGTCATTGCAGAACCTCCTTCTCCCCCAGAGCCCAGATAATCCCCCATGAACCATGCTTCCATTACAGGGAGTCAAAGTTTACGTTCAGGATGTCAGCCAGTGGTGTCCTGTTGTTTGTTTGAGCACAACTCCCAACAGGGCCTTGTGCTCCCCACAGCAGAGCCCAGTGTCAGCCATCTTGTCAGTCCTTTTCCACTCCCTGTGAGCTGAGCATGGTTGAATGTGGGCTTGATGGGCCATGTGGGAGGAGGACTGTTGGCTGTGACTACGACTCCCATCATGCTTTTGGCTACACCCACCTTCCCAGAAAACCCAACCTTTCTTCCTGTGACTCAGCTTCCCTGTGAGGTAGTATAACAGTGCTGGCAAGATGGCTGACAGTGTTTGTTAGTGTTTTGTGGCCAATGCCTTGCTGTATTTGTTAGTGAGTTTGTACATGTTATGACATTGTTCCATATTACTCTGAGATTGCAGGTATTGTGTTTATCTAACTGGCATACACATCACAGGATTATTAGCTTTCTGTTGATATGGCTTTGCTAACAGTGATTGGTTTCACTGTCCCCTTGACAGTGATGTCTGTGTGTGTGTATTGCCTCACAATATTGGCTAGTTGGTTATGTACTCACCAGGCTCTGGTATTCCTGTTAATCCATGGAGGCCGCCGGTGGAAGGATGGCCCGCACCTTCTCCTCCCAGGAAGTGAAGTGCGTAGGTTTTGCAGGAGGGCCACCGCCGGTTCGCTGGCTCAGGGCATGGTCTCTACCAATCAGCTTCTTGACCCTCCTTCGCACATCATAGTACCTGTTCCTGATATCCTCCATTGTGCGCAGGCAAGGTGCTTGTGCGTTCACCTTGTTGACAATCCTCTCCCACATCTTTGTTTTCTGGGACATGGGGGTCCACTCTGAGAATTTCATCTACCATGACTTCCAACTCATTATCTGTGAACTTTGGATTCTCCTTTGGGGGCATGGTGATGGGTGTTGGTGGAGATGGATGTGTGTGTGAGTGTGAAAGTGAGGGTGAGTGAGTGTAAGTTAAGCTGGGTGTTTGTGAGTGTGCTTTTAGAGAGGAGCTAGTGGTGTAAAGGTTGTGTGGTGGGTGAGTTGTGAGTGTGTATCTCAGTGCAGTGTAGTGGTGTTCTCTGCTGGCAGGTCTGTAGAATTTGCAAAGGATCATGTTAGGGATTTTGGCCCTTTATGTAGGTTGAGTTGTGGGTGTGTCTTTGATGGATTTATTTATTTATTTTTGACTTTGACAATGCTTGTTTGGTCTTTTTCTGTCTGTTTCTGTTTGATTTGGTTGAGCATGACGGAGACGTTCAGTTTACCGCGACGGAAGCTTTCTGCAGGATTTGCGGGGTAATCCGACTCGGTCCCACTCACGTTATGCTATGTTGCAGCGTTCGCGTACGCGTCGGTCGCGTCGGGCTCTTTTACGGGCGACTCACTGGTTTCCGTACGTGTCGGTCGTACGTATTGTGCTCCGTGCGAGTCGTTTGTATTCCACACGCATTGCATCGTACTACGCCGGTCGTATAGCGCGTGTACGTGTCGGTCGGAATACAGTCCCGGTCCGTGTCGGTCGGTACAGTTTCCGACCTGGATCGGAATCGGCCCCATAGTGTTAATTGTGGGAATTAATTTATTAATAATTATGTGTAATTTGTTTGTTAATTGTTATTAATTAATTATTTGTTAATTAATTATGTTAATTGTGTCATGTTTTTAGAAATGGGTGGTGAGGTTTATAGGGGAATAGGGTGGGAGGTAATTTATTTTTAAATAATTAATTATTTGTTAATTAAAGCTAATTGATTAATTAAAATTTAGATATGGCAATTGTGTAATTAATTTGATGTGTGAGTTGTGGGGTTTATAGTGGTAAATGGTGGGAAGTAAATTTTTGTGAATTAATTAATGATTTGTGGTTAATTGATATTAATTTATTATTGTAAAATTAGTTATGGAAATTGTGTAATTATTTTTAGGTGTGTGTTGCGGTGTTTATTGTGGTAGAGGGTGGAAAGTAATTTAGTTTAAAATAATTAATCATTACTTGATCATTAATAGTTATTTATTACTTGATAAATATTTTTGGTAATTGTTTATTTTTTATTTTGTTTGTGGATTTTGGTTATATAGGCATAACGTTTGGTTAGTATATTAATTTTGATCTGTTTTATTGTTTTTTTAATTAATAATATTTGTTTAATTGATAAATTGTGTTAATTATGGAGGTACACTTTTTTAAAAATTTAGATGTGTGTTGTAAATTGTGTGGTGTTATAGGGTAGGTAAAATATAATATTTATGCAATAAAT
Organism: Calotriton arnoldi; assembly: GCA_963921515.1. NCBI lineage: Eukaryota > Metazoa > Chordata > Amphibia > Caudata > Salamandridae > Calotriton > Calotriton arnoldi. Next base: position 1,241,755 of record CAWUFW010005693.1, read on the forward strand.
GTTTTTGATTATAAATAATTTTTATTACAAAATATTTATTTGTTTGTAAATTATTTTTAAATTTTTAGAAAATAATCTTTGTAATTTTTTTATTTTTTTAACATTATGTTTCTGTGTTTTGTAATTTTTCAATTTTTTATATATGTTTTTGGAATTGTTATTATCTTTTATATTGTAGTTGATATTTTGTTTGTTTGTAAATTTAAATTTTCTTCAGTGGGAATGGTAATTTATACCTCTCCGCTACCCAACACTTTCCCTACTGTTGCAGTCACTGGAGTGGGAATAGTAATTTTTTCCCCTCCGCTATCCAAAACTTTCCCTACTGTTGCACTAGCTGGAGTGGGAATAGTAAGTTTTACTCCTCCGCTATCCAACATATTCCCTACTGTTGCACTCGTTGGAGTGGGAATAGTAATTTTTTCCCCTCCACTATCCAACACTTTCTTTACTGTTGCTCTTGCAGGAGTGGGAATAGTAATTTTTTCCCCTCAGTTATCCAACACTTTCCCTACTGTTGCACTCGCTGGAGTGGGAATAGTAATTTTATCCCCTATGCTATCCAACACTTTCCCTACTGTTGCACTCACTGGAGAGGGAATAGTAATTGTATCCCCTCCGCTAAACAAAACTTTCCCTACTGTTGCACTAGCTGGAGTGGGAATAGTAATTTTTACTCCTTCGCTATCCAACACATTCCCTACTGTTGCACTCGCTGGAGTGGGAATAGAATTTTTACCCCTCCGCTATCCAACACTTTCCCTACTGTTGCACTCATTGGAGTGGGAATAGTAAATTATTCCCCTCCGCTATCCAACACTTTCCCTACTATTGTATTCACTGGAGTGGGAATACTAATTTTTACCTCTCCGCTATCCAACACTTTCCCTACTGTTGCACTTGCTGGAGTTGGAATAGTACATTTTTATCCTTCGCTATCCAACACTTTCCCTACTGTTGCACTCGCTGGAGTGGGAATAGTCATTTTTACCAATCCGCTATCCAACACTTTCCCTACTGTTGCATTTCCTGGAGTGGGAATAGTATTTTTTACCTATCCGCTATCCAACACTTTCCCTACTGTTGCATTCGCTGGAGTGGGAATAGTAATTTTTACCTCTCCGCTATCCAACACTTTCCCTACTGTTGCACTTGCTGGAGTGGGAATAGTAATTTTTACCCCTTGGCTCTCCAACACTTTCTCTACTGTTGCCCTCAATGTAGTGCAAAATGTAGGTTTGAAAAATATTAAATATTTCAATATTTTAATTTATAATATAATTTTTTTATTATTAATTTGTATGTTACAGGTGTATGTATATATATTTATTTATAATTTTTAATATATTTATAACATTTTAAAATTAATTAAAATTATTATTTATTAAAAATTTAAGTAAATATATATATATTACATTTTATATATGTATGTTTAATTTTTTACATTAAATTTATTACTTAGAATTGTTAACATTTACAAATAAATCTAAATAATTTTTTTAAAGTTTAATTTATTAATTAATTTTTTACATTATTTTTTATACATATATAAAAAAAAACGATATTTTATACATCGATATTTTTTACAACGATATTTTTTTCGATATTTTTGTACTTACCATTATTAAGATAGGAGGTCGATATTTTTGACAATGATATTTTTGTCACGATATTTCTGCAGGTTGATATTGTTGTTGTCGATATTCTGTCAGTGATCCCCGTAAGCTATGGATATGCATGTTACTTAACATAATAGTTGTGGCGATGTTCGAGTGTACCATGGTTGGTTGCGCACTCACCGCCCTCACGTGTACCACACACTGTTATTTGGGGGGGTGTTAGGGATTTGAGGGGGGGATCATGTCGTCATGTTAAATGTTGGGGGATGCGATGTGGGAGGGGGTGGGGGAGATTAAAGATCAGGCATTGATTTACAGCAGTAGCACGGATGTCATTGAATATTTCTATCTAGGCTGCCACACGGTTATCGTAAAAGGCAGATTATGTTACGAACATGAGCGGGGGACATGACCCAACAAATACACAGGTGGATCACACAATAAGCTTCTTAACCTGGAACATCAGAGTGTTAAATGATCAGCGAAAGATCCGTAAGGTGGTTTTATATTTGCTCAGGCATCACATAGATGTGGCAGTGCTGCAGGAAACTCATTTGGCGCCTAACTCTGGGTTATTATCACAGAGACGAATGAAGGGTACCTGCGTATCAGCCGGATTTACCACACACGAGCGTGGAGTACTGATATGGGTCCGACAGGGGGCCAACATTAGAATACACACAGTGGAAAAAGACACCGAGGGGAGGTATGTTGTAGTGTACTGTCGCAAGGGCAACCTGGATGTACGCGTGGTGCCCGAATTATGACAACCCCCAATTCTATCGTTCCTTGCACAACAAGCTCACCACATATTCGAAAATGCCCACTTTATGGGGGAGTGATTTTAATTGCGTGCAATCCCCGGCGCTTGACCGCTCAAGGGGCCCTCTATGCCCTCCCTTGTAGGCAGCTTGGGCTATTGCAGCAATTGCGGAAGCTGACGATTTGGTGGATGTATGGTGTTACCGCGCACCTTTGGGAAGAGAGTATACACACTACTCGTCGGTGCACGACAAACATACGCGTATATATTACTGGCTGGCCGCGCACATATTTGGATCACTCCCCAGTCAAACTGAAATGAAAAATAGATGACCTTCAACCTAGGGTCCGAATGTGGCACTTTCCCCAGTACTCCTTGCTGGACAAGGTATTTAAGGCAGAAGTATCAAAGGAGATAAACCTCTACTTTTCCACTAACCTTGGCAGTGTCCCTAAGATGGCCACCACTTGGGAAACAATCAAAGTCTATATTAGAGGCGTGGTCATATCAAAACACGCAGGGGTGCTCCGCTCCATCAAGGGTAGACTACAAAGACTTGAAACCGAATTGGCAGATTTAGAGGCTCGCCCATTCTGCAGGAGGTGGAGCGATTCGGACGACACTCTGGCTTACGTATCAACTGAAGTAAATCCCTCGCATTCCCCCTGAACTCCAATACTTTCTAAGCCGAGATAGATTACCCTATTGCATGGACAACTGAGCCAACGCGCTACCTGGGGTTACAGATTCACACTGACCCCGAAGTAGTGGTCTGCGAAAATTACGGTAGGGCGATACAGAAGCTCTCGGAATCCATTGAGAAATGGATTTGTCTGCAGTTATCATTGCTGGGGCGTGTCTCGCTCATGAAGATGATAGTACTCCCACGCTTCCTCTTTCTGTTTGTCAACATACCTACATTATTACCTAAATCATTTTTCGCACATTGAGGTCTCTCCTGATCCGGCTTGCTTGGGCTGGGAAACAATCACGTGTTCAATGGGAAACATTGACCAAGACTTGCGCTGCAGGGGGTCTTGGCGCTCCAGATTTCGAATTGTACTACTGCACTGCGCAACAGATGCATGCATTTTACTGGCTACATGGAGCTCAGGATATCCCACACTTGTTCATTGAAAAGGAGGCAGTGTGTCCCTTAACACTGTCGCAGTACCTCTTCGGTGCGCCACGAAGACGTTACCACACTATAGATCCGGTTGGGAACACAAGAAGCCTGCTCTGGAGGGCTGCGAGTATGCAGGGAATTACCCTATTATACTCCCCCAAATGGCCACTAGACCTGTGCAGATGGCTGCCAATGAGGCCGGAGAGAGAATTTGTCTTAGCTATGCAGTCACTAGGTATTATCACTGTGGGCGATTACTTTCATGAGGGGGTAGTTAAGCAATGGGATATACTGCAGACATATTCGTTAGATGCTCCTATGCTTGCAAAATTCCACTTTTATCGTGCTAGACACGCGCTACGAGCAACCCTAGGGGAGGAATTGCTAGAAACACGCGAATACACTCCCTTAACGTACTTACTACGTGCTCAATCCCCACAGCGCGTAATATCGATCCTGTGTACGCTTTCCAATGCGGGTATTGGCCCCCTAAACATGAAAGCACTACAAGAATGGCGCACAGAATTCGATAAAGCTATCACAGACAAACAATGGACTTATTGCTGGGCAGGCACGAAAACTATCTCACAAAATGGCAAGCATCGGTTGATACATTTTAAATTTTTGCAAAGAGTGTACTACACCCCGGCTCGGTTATATAAGTGTGGACTTAGGGAAGATGACAGATGCGTAAGGTGTGGGGCAACTGAGGAAAACTTTACACATCTCGCTTTACACTGCCCTGGAATCCAGAGATTTTGGGATGCGGTACACACTGCGTTACAGGATATAGCAGGAGTGAGACTGACTTGGACCCCTTTGGTGGCCCTTTTGGGCTATGTCAAGGAGTTCCCCAAGGGTACACATAAGTTGCTAGCATTGGGCATACTGATAGCGAAACGGAGGATTGCTTTACGGTGTATGAAGGGCCCTACACCCACAATAACGGAATGGTGCACTGATTTGTCCTATTGCAACACACAATCAGACAATTATAACGCTCTCGTACCTACATGTTGTAAGCCTAAAAACATCTGGGGTCCATACCAGGTATATCTTGCTCGACATGCCACGACGGAAGAAACAGGGGGAGAACATGACAGGACGGGCATTGGTTAACCCAGTAAGGGCACTTATACATTGGGATGTAAGGCTGCCAGATTTGGCCACATAGAATATTGATGTTGTGCTAGGTGACTGCGGAGTACTTGCAATGAACTTCCTGGTTGTTAAAATGCGCTGTATAAGAGCCAATGCATAAGGGCAATGCCCCTTAGACTACAATTTAAGATGTTCGTATTAACCATGCTGTCAATGTCAAGATAATGTTTGCTTCTGCCGGTTACTGTTGAACTTAATGTAATGGCTACTGGTAACAATGTTTGTATGCAAAATGAAAATAAAGTTTAAAAAAAAAAATACATGTACTACCTAAGTGAACAAAAAATTCCTTTTGTAACTATTCCAGGAGTCGGTGATTTCCAACCAAGACCACAGACTAGCTTTAGTGATTGCGGCGCATGAAGGTGCTGCTTCTGCACATGCTGGTGTGGCAGCCATAATTTCCTTGCTATAGCAACTTTATTGGTGGCAAGTCTTATACCAACAGGTCAAAAAATATGTCCATTGTTGTGACATTTGTCAACCAATGAAAGCTTCCACCGTGGCCCGTCCACCGCAGACACACCTCTTAATTTGCAACAAGCCTTTTATGCTGCATTTATTTGGACCACTGTGGTTCATTGATTTCGCACACTGTGTTTAAATTTATTTTAATTGCCGTTGATTCTTGCTCTAGGTTCCTCTGAGTTTGGCTTATTTGGAGGTTATAAAGTAGCACCCTTCTGTTGGAAGTCAGGTGCCAATCTCTTACCTTCACTGGATAAATTCATATCCAAGAAAAATCACATTCAAATATGCAAATTTAGATTTCTTAAAATTAATTTTTTACCAATATCGAGCTAGAAAAGTCACTATTCCGCCCACCCAACCATGGTGTTTCATTCATCATCTGTAATGTAATTTATATATGACAGCGCCTCAGGATGTTCTTGTAAGAGCTCAATAATTCTTGCTGTAAAGAGCCCAGGGCTATTCTTATAACCCTTAGCCAATCTGGCACACGATGCATGAATATTCGCAAAGTGCTCTTTTACACTGCAGCTTGTGCTGCGACCCTTTTCTTGGGCGCGTCACCACAAGTCGCAGTGTTAAAGAGCACTTTTCCGCCAGCCAGCCTGGCGGATGCATTGTAATTGGGCAGTCAGACTGCCGCTTGCCTGACGGTCGGTCTCCTGACCGACGTGATAACGGGCGGTGGTCCGACCACCCGCCATCGTAATGATGCCCTAAATGTGTGTCATTAATCCAGTACTATAAACGTTTTGTACAACATGTGTGCTTGCATGTGCATTTAAATTTTTATAAGCTAATACTATTCCAAATGAGCCATCAAGCTTTCATTTTTAGGAAAGAGGGGTATTCATTGTGGAACTATAAGGTACTATTATACCATAAAATTGTAGCTCATCTAAATTTCCTTTTATATCTCACTTAACGTCTGGCTTAAAAGAGTGTTCACCTGAGGCTCCATATGTAATTCCTGAGGGAATTACATATGGAACATATTCTGTGTCCCAGCCCTGTTGATTTCTATACAAAGCAGGAACCTATTTCATAGCCTAACCATGTGCATAGTTTTCCTTGAGTTCTTCAGGTATCAAGAAGGTAAATGCTGGCATTATTTCATCCTCCCCGTGGGGAGCATCCCTAATAAAAGTTAGAGAACTGTCATCTCCTGCAAGAGTGATATCATAAGCATCCACCACATCCACCAAATGATGACAGAATTTATCTTTTATTTTGTATGGTATATCCCCCTCAATTTGTTTTTCCATATCATAAACCCTGTCTGGGGGATTTACATGTCCAAACTGTATTCCTTAGTTGGAGTCACCACCAGATGCTCCTTTAGAGGCTGACGAACTATTGTCACTCCTGCTGCCCTGTCCATAAGCGCTACAGTCCAAGTCCCATTCTGCAGAAGTATTTAGAGTTTCTTTACTAGACTAACCACATTCATCTTTGTAAAATGAGTCTTTGAGTCCAAATGTTTCTCCACCTTCTTTTTACACTACGCTTAGCTTCACGTGCTAATGAATTTTTCACCTTGATGTACCCTTCTTTTCTGTGATACTCAGTCTTTCAAGTTCTTTTTGCCCCATTATTGTCCCCAGTATCCTGAAAAGAACAAGAGGGATGGCTATCAGGCTACTGATACCGATCCAGCTTCCTAGTCCCTCAAATTATGTCTACACTTGCTGGACTTCTGCTTTGAGGAAAATCCAGTCCTTGTTTTGTGTTTTGTTTTCTACTTTTTTTAGTCTCTGGTGCAGCTTTCTCCTTGATGGAACCCTCAATCTCATTTTAGCTTTGAGATGCCGTATAAGAGCCAGCAAACCTAAAGATTAAGGGCCCAAAAAGGTGTAAACTTCTGGAAGACCTTTTCTTGATTCTGAAGAGCAACTGTTGCTAGCCACTGCAGCACTACCAGAATTGCAGCTTCTCTGGGAACATTACTCAGGACTGTCGAGAGACTGCCTCAAAATTGTCCATTAATTCCTCCCTTAATCCAGAGCCGGTGCAGCTTCAAACTCATTCTTTATTTGTTTCAACATCTCTTGTAACACTGCCAAGGAGGGTGTGCTATGTGTAGTAGTATAAATACTCACAAATATTGTTCCCAAGGTGTCACAGTCCTCCACAGGTGGTAACATTCCAAGGGCAAGACACATGGTCAAAATCCTATGCTATCCTGGGGTATGGAATGCTGTCTCTTTTCATGGGTACTTTGAACTTAATAGCATTATTTATCTGTGGACTGACTGAATGGCATGCACATGTAGTGCAGGTCCAGGGGCAGCTACTTCCGTAACAGTTTTAGGACATACAGTTGAAGTTGCTTATTAACAGTCACTAGCTGATTCAGTAACTGTCTTACTTCTGGAAGTGTCACATTCACTGTGTTAGGAAATGGTGTATACCCAGCTAATACATGTCAGGTGTCCCTTTGGTTACTTAACAGACTCAATCTAACATTCTGTAGTACATGGAGTAGCTGCCCACCAAACCGTACCTGATGTTCTTAATACCGTTGAGAGCTACTTCTGAATATTGAAAACCGTTGCGAGCTACTGCTTAATAATGGATTTGATGAATGTTCACAAAGGCCAAATAACAAACACTAACCCAAGAGTGCTCCTGTCCTGCTACAGGGAGCAAACACAACTAATGGCACAGGTACTGTATCGCATAAGGTTTAGATTTGAGGTCTATATTGACCAGTTTTGTCTCTTTAGATAGGGAAAATGGGAAAGAGAAAGCAAAAGAGAGAGAGGCAAAAACAGCTAGAGTATGTGAGAGAAAAAAGAGGCAGAGATAAGTAAAACGAAGAAAGAAACAGAGAAAGGAGAGAATGATAAAATTAGATAAAAAAGTGAAATGAATGAAAGGAGAGTAAGCAAGAAAGAACGACAAAGGAAGAGGTAGATAAAAGAAGGAAGCGCTCAACAGAAAGAGTAAAGCAAGAAAGCAAAAGGAAGAAAATTAGATTGAAAAAGTTATGGAAATTAAGGAAAGGAAAAAATGAGAGAGAAAAGAAAAAGAAGAGTACTGAAAAAGAAAATAAAAGAACAGAAATAAGGATGGACTTGGAGAAAAAGACAGTAGAGTTTTTTCATTAAAATGTGTTTTATTAATAGTAATCGAAATTAGTGCTTACACATTGTATTAGTTTACTGAGTTATGACTTGAACTTGTAAACATTTGTAACCCTTATTTGCTTTAGTGCAACTTGCATCTTGTTATTTAAACAGTTTTTACAGATTGTAAACGTAGCTGAATTTGAATTTTCTTTTTTGAAGTGTTATTTTAAAAAGTAAAAAGTTAGGTCTAAAGTGTTTATAATTTCACCATTGCAAAAAAATGATCTTACATGTTAGTGAAACGTGTTAGAAAAGAACTTCCTGAAAACCTGGCTTGGGGCAACTTGTGCTTACAAAATATATTATAGCTACCTTTTTTTAAAGTTATGTGTCCAAATGTTTATGTTAATGCCACAGAAAATTGTCTTTTTCTGATGTTGTCCCTATTTATTAAATACCAAGGGGTCGATTCTGATTCGGGCCGGAAAACGTACCGACCGACTCGGGGCGGGAATTTATTCCGACCGACACGAACCGGCGCCGTCCGACCCGGGTAGTACGATGAAATGCATGTGAAACCCGACCGACGCGGACGGAATACAAAACGAACGACCGAGCCGGACGGAAATAAGCCATCCGGCCGGAAAAACACTCGAAACTAACCGACCGACACGCACCCGGATAGCGACCGAACGAAACGTACCCGCGAACTCCGACCCGCGCAGTACGATGCTATGCGTGCGAAACACGACCGACTTGCACAGAGCACAAGCCGTACGACCACACGCACACAAAACCCAGCCGAATCAACCCAATACTCCGCGACCGACTCGTACGCCGCACATGAAACCAACCTGAAACACAGCGGGAACGAGTCGGACAACATCGCATCAGACAACAGCAGCGTCCGACTCGGACACAAGAACGACTCCTACATGCACCCAAAGCACCAAGGGAAAAAAGTTTAAAAAAAAGGCCAAACAAGCTACCACAAAGCCAATAAATACTGGGGGTGGGTTAAAAAATGGAACAAGGACACACCCCCAACCCCACCTACATAAAGGCCACAAATCCCTACCATGAGCCTTTGCAAATCCCACAGACCTGCCAGCAAACAACACCATCACACAGCAACCACAGACACACTCACAGCTCATGCATCACACAAGCCACACACCATTACCACACTTACAAATAGCACCCTCACACACACCCAGCTAAACCTACACTCACACACCCCCACTTGCACACACACACACACACACATCAATCACCACCACCACCCATCACCATGCCCCCAAAGAAGAACCACAAGTTCCTAGATTGTGAATTGGAAGTCCTGGTAGACGAGATACTCAGGGTAGAGCCACAGTTGTTTGGTACATTGGTAAAACAGACCCCCATGTCGCAGAAAACCAAGATGTGGGCGAGGATTGTCGACAGGGTGAATGCACAATCACCATGTTTGCGCACAAAGGAAGACATCCAGAACAGGAGGTATGATGTGCGCAGGAGGGTCCGGGACCTACTCAAAAGGACTACATCATCAGCCAGCGCACCGGCAGTGGCCCTCCTGCAAAACCAATATACCTCAGGCCCTGGGAGGAGAAGGTACGGGCCATCCTACCACCAGTGAGAGTATATGGACTAACAGACATCCCAGAGCCTGGTGAGTACACAACTTATATACACAATATGGTGTGACAATACCCACACAGCACCCTCAAAGGGATAGGCAAACCATGCACCCTCACCAAATACACAGTAAACAAAACATACTCATCCCAAGATGTGAATGCCAGTCAGACAAACACAATACCTGCCATCTCATGGTGACATCTAACTGTGTCATGACATCTACAAACCTAACAACAAATACAGCAAGGCAGTGGCACAAATAGAACCAACAAACACTCACAGATATATTGACATCACTAGAACACCACCTCACAGGGAAGATCACTGAAAGGAAGGAATTCTGTGTATGCTGGTAAAGTCAGTGTAGCCAATAGCATCATGGGAGTTGGAGTCATAGATATTGCTCAGCCTCACAATTGGCCCATCAACACCACCCTGAACCATGCTCACATCACAGGGAGTGGAAAAGGACTCACAAGATGGCTGACACTGGGTACTGCTGGGGGAGCACAAGGCCCTGCAGGCAACTGTGCAACAACCAACAGCAGGACACCACTGACTGACATCCTGAAAGACAACTTGCACTCCCTGCAATGGAAGCACGTTCCATGGTGGGATATCTGGCTGGGTGGGAAGGGGGACTCACAGCACTGACCATAGTCACAAGCACCTCCCCTCACACACACCCCAACACTAACTCCACAGAACCCACCTGGGAGAATGCAATGCCTCACATTCTAACTCAAGATCCCACAAAGACCAACCAGCCGGGCTCATACTGTGTGAAGCACAGGGACACTCTTGGGACTGGTAGCCAAACAACCGCAAGGAGTACACTCTCAGCCAACCTGTCAGCACAGGCACCCCACCCCACAGGGAAGCAGAGTCCAAAGGAAGGAAGGATGGGCATGCTGGGAAGGGGGGGTGGAGGCAATAGCATGATGGGAGTGGTAGTCACAGATGTTGCTCAGCCTCACAATTGGCCCATCAACACCACCCTGAACCATGCTCACATCACAGGGAGTGGAAAAGGACTCACAAGTTGGCTGACACTGGGCACTGCTGGGGGGAGCACAAGCCCCTGCAGGCAACTGTGCAACAACCAACAGCAGGACACCACTGACTGACATCCTGAAAGACAACTTGCACTCCCTGCAATGGAAGCACGTACCATGGAGGGATATCTGGCTGGGTGGGAAGGAGGACTCACAGCACTGACCATAGTCACAAACACCTCCCCTCACACACACCCCAACACTAACTCCACAGAACCCACCTGGGAGAATGCAATGCCTCACATTCTAACTCAAGATCCCACAAAGACCAACCAGCCGGGCTCATACTGTGTGAAGCACAGGGACACTCTTGGGACTGGTAGCCAAACAACCGCAAGGAGAACACTCTCAGCCAACCTGTCAGCACAGGCACCCCACCCCACAGGGAAGCAGAGTCCAAAGGAAGGAAGGATGGGCATGCTGGGAAGGGGGTGGAGGCAATAGCATGATGGGAGTGGTAGTCACAGATGTTGCTCAGCCTCACAATTGGCCCATCAACACCACCCTGAACCTTGCTCACATCACAGGGAGTGGAAAAGGACTCACAAGATGGCTGACACTGGGCACTGCTGGGGGGAGCACAAGGCCCTGCAGGCAACTGTGCAACAACCAACAGCAGGACACCACTGACTGACATCCTGAAAGACAACTTGCACTCCCTGCAATGGAAGCACGTACCATGGTGGGATATCTGGCTGGGTGGGAAGGAGGACTCACAGCACTGACCATAGTCACAAGCACCTCCCCTCACACACAACCCAACACTAACTCCACAGAACCCACCTGGGAGAATGCAATGCCTCACATTCTAACTCAAGATCCCACAAAGACCAACCAGCCGGGCTCATACTGTGTGAAGCACAGGGACACTCTTGGGACTGGTAGCCAAACAACCGCAAGGAGAACACTCTCAGCCAACCTGTCAGCACAGGCACCCCACCCCACAGGGAAGCAGAGTCCAAAGGAAGGAAGGATGGGCATGCTGGGAAGGGGGTGGAGGCAATAGCATGATGGGAGTGGTAGTCACAGATGTTGCTCAGCCTCACAATTGGCCCATCAACACCACCCTGAACCATGCCCACATCACAGGGAGTGGAAAGGACTCACAAGATGGCTGACACTGGGTACTGCTGGGGGAGCACAAGGCCCTGCAGGCAACTGTGCAACAACCAACAGCAGGACACCACTGACTGACATCCTGAAAGACAACTTGCACTCCCTGCAATGGAAGCATGTTCCATGGTGGGATATTTGGGCGGGGGAGAAGTCGGCCCGGATGGCAACCAAATACCACCAATGCTGGTCAGGCACACACCTCAACATTCACATTGACATGCCACAGGTTGGCAGGACAATGTGCTACACCAATATCACTCACTGACTGTCATAACTGAGTAGAATGCAATGTCCAGGGCCGCATCCAGAGGTACAGTCACAACTGTCCGGTGTTTTAACAATTGATGCCTGTAGAAACATACCATACAATCTGTGTCTCTCCCCAAAACAGGTGAAGATGGGGACTCCGCAGCAGATGAGGAGGAGTCCCTGTCTCAGGCTCCGGGGGACACAGAGCTCACTGGTGTGGATCAGCCTCTGCACTCCTCGGATGGTGAACAACAAGCTGGACCCTCCGGTGCCAGTCATCATGCAGCACCAGCAGGACCAACATCTGCACCCCCTGCACCCACCCCTCCAACAACTGCCAACACACAGGCCACCCCTGCCAACATGGACACACCAAGGACCACAGGTGACAACAGCGCAGGGACCCAGGACCAAACTGGAGCCGCTGCCATCGAGCCTACTAACAACACCCAAGTGGGCACACGGTCACCTGTGCGTGGCACCGCAGGCCCTGCACGTGTTGCCAGGGGTGGTGGGAGGGGTGGTAGACACAGGTCGCTATTTGCAGAGGGGTCAGGACTGCGTGATGACCCACAACTGGCACGCATTGCAGGTGCGTACCAGACCAGCACCGGAGAGGTCACCCAGGTAGTGGGGATCCTCAAGGACATACAACAGCAGCAGGCTGCCCATCATGCCCGCTTGGACTCCCACATGTCCCGTGTCGAGACACACATGTCTCGCATGGAGTCCAAGTGGGACACATTGCAAGAACTCACAGCGGTGCATAGGGACATACTGACATGCCTCCGCCAGATCAGCACCAACATGGCCTCACCTCCCTGTGCGCCCACAACATCTGTTGCCACTACATCCGCAACAGCCACAGGGAGGGAGGAGGACTCTGGCGGAGAGTACCCTGCACCGCGGCAGCCTGCACCTGAGGATCCCCCCAAGAAGAGGGGCCGTCCGAGGAGGCCAAACTGAGAGGCCGATGGCCAGCTACATCCCCCAGGAAGCCAACACCTGTTCTGGAACTTTTCCTCTGTGTGCAAACTGCACGCCCTGTCGATGGCAACCCAACTCGCCCACATGACATGGGGAGCTCTAGTTGTACAAATTCATCAGATGACTGTGGACAATACCCTGGACATTCCATCTACCAGGACTTCCAATTCACATGGGAACTTGGGATTCCAATTGCTATGTACAGCACCCACCATCCTGTGCACCATCCCCACACCTTTTGTAAATAAACTCACCAAAAACCATATCTGCCTCTGTTGTGATTCCAACGTGGTCTCTGTCATGGAGATGGTGATCAGAAATATGACACTGTGCATGCTGACTGCTACAGCAAGTCCAACACCGTCATGGCAGTCATGGCGACGTGACACATATGAGGGAGACACACCACTAGGGCCACACAACACATACACACCAGGGCCATGTGACTCATCCCCTACACTGATGTTGCATATGGGAGGGACCCTCCTGTCTTGTCCAGGCAGCGGAAGCGGCTCTTCAGGAGACCAAAGGTCCGCTCAATCACCCTCCTGGTCCGACCATGCGCCTCATTGTAGCGCATCTGGGCTGGTGTCACAGGGTTCCTGAGGGGTGTCAGCAACCACGGCATGTTGGGGTATCCCGAGTCACCTACAGACAGACAATTGCACATTAGCCAACATTGAAAAGTGTGCGGAAAGCAACATAGCACAACACACACAATGGTACAAAGTCAATACACACCGACAAGCCAAGCACGCTGGTTCGGCATCTGTGACATCATCCTCGGGATGCGACTACTCCTCATCACCTAGGCATCGTGTGCAGAACCGGGAAACGGGCACAAACATGTGTGATGGTCATGTTTGCAAGACATACCACCAGAGCATTGACAGAATGGTAATGTTTCCTGTTCCTGTATGCCTGCTCATGTGCCTGTGGTGGTACCAAAGCCACATGTGTCCCATCAATGGAGCCAATGACATGTGGCATCCTCCCCAGGGCATAGAAGTCACTCTTGACGTCAGTGAGTCGGTGACGTTGTGGGAAATAGATGAACTGGCTAAGGCATCTCAACATCGCCACCAAAACATCGCTTAGCACACGGCTGAACATAGTCTGTGACATACCACCAGTAGATGCCACAGTGTGTTGAAAGGTACCGGTGGCAAAGAAGTGTAGGGCTGCCATCACCTTCACCTTGGGGGTCAGCGCTGTCGGATACGGCCGGCCAGGCTGCAAATGTGGGTCCAACCGCACTGCCAAATCCTCAATCAGCTGCCTGGTGAAGCGGTACCGTCGGATGCTGTCACGTTCCACCATCGTTGCCAGGTCTGGGAATGGTCGATGGACAGCAGGAGCCCTGCAGTGCAGAGGTGAAGAAGTCAAGTTTGTCAGTCACCCCACATATGTGCCATTCACCATACTGTAGTTCACATGCTACATCATCAGCAAACACTAGTACTTGATGTGTGTCTCGTTCTGTTTGGACACATATGGCACCCACATGGACATCATGTAACATCTCTGTTCAACATGTGTGGACAACAGGTCCCAGGGTGTGCTATGTGAAACCATTTGGCTGTGTCACAGTACCCATTTACTGCACTCACATTCCACACACATACCACAGTGACGTCTGGACAGATGCGCCACAGGCATCTCAACTCATTGACAGGTAGATTCCCAGGGAGCCTGTCTTGCCACATGGACACTGGCATGACATGGCATATCATGTACACGTCAGAAAAATCAAACATGACTCCCACAGGTAGTGCCCCCTGTAGCCTCTGCAGGACAGACATGGACGTCAGTGACACACACACACAACATCTAAGTCCATGCACAAACAACGTGGATGTGGAGACTGTCTCCCATTGTGCACATGGAGTCAGACATGTGAAACACAACATGCACACAGACTGCGGAGGGACATGACTATTGTGGCAATGGGCCACCCTGTGATGTACATGCTTTCCCACATGAGCCTTGGGGTATGTGACATGTCATACATATACACAACCTGGAAATGTGACCATGCAACATGCTCCAAAAATGAACAGTTGCACATCCCAGTGGTCATGTGCACGACACACAAAGGACCCTGTCCCCATTAACATGTGCACAGCCTGGGTGTGTCTGCCCCCAAGTGCCAGCCCAATAACAACATGTACACACCCATACACAGATAAGGTCATGCTGCCACACATGCCTTAGATACAGTGTGGACTGGGTGTGGTGTAGTAGGTGTGCCCCAGAGTCCCTGGAAAGTATATGTGGCTGGCATAGGTTCACCATTGACCAGCATGGTGACACATGCGTGTGACCTGTACAGGGACGCGTTGTACAGCAATAGTCCGATCGGTGTGCCCGCTCGGACCATTGCATTGCATGTGAGCGGGTACGCGTTGTACAGCAATGGTCCGATCGGTGTGCCCGCTCGGACCATTGCATTGCATGTGAGCGGGTACGTATTGTATTGCGGGTACGCGTTCTACAGCAATGGTCCGATCGGTGTGCACGCTCGGACCATTGCATTGCATGTGAGCGGGTACGTGTTGTACAGCAATGGTCCGATCGGTGTGCCCGCTCGGACCATTGCATTGCATGTGAGCGGGTACGCGTTGTATTGCAGGTACGCATTGTACAGCAATGGTCCGATCGGTGTGCCCGCTCGGACCATTGCATTGCATGTGAGCGGGTACGCGTTGTATTGCGGGTACGCGTTGTACAGCAATGGTCCGATCGGTGTGCCCGCTCGGACCATTGAATTGCATGTGAGCGGGTACGCGTTGAATCGCGGGTACGCGTTGTACAGCAATGGTCCGATCGGTGTGCCCGCTCGGACCATTGCATTGCATGTGAGCGGGTACGCGTTGTACAGCAATGGTCCGATCGGTGTGCCCGCCGGACCATTGCATTGCATGTGAGCGGGTACGCGTTGTATTGCGGGTACGCGTTGTACAGCAATGGTCCGATCGGTGTGCCCGCTCGGACCATTGCATTGCATGTGAGCGGGTACGCGTTGTATTGTGGGTACGCGTTGTACAGCAATGGTCCGATCGGTGTGCCCGCTCGGACCATTGCATTGCATGTGAGCGGGTACGCGTTGTACAGCAATGGTCCGATCGGTGTGCCCGCTCGGACCATTGCATTGCATGTGAGCGGGTACGCGTTGTACAGCAATGGTCCGATCGGTGTGCACGCATTGGCTGGGGCCTGGCATGGCAACGGATGCGGTTTTTGAATTTACAACGAGTCTGATGCAGTGAATTCAGTTGGCCAGCCACAACAATGTTGCAAATTCATGGGTGTCATGAAGTTGAATATTTGAAGGATGCTGTGGGCGTGTATTGGAGCTGCTATTCCATGGATTGGCCAGATTCAGAAGATGCTACCGACTTGGACCTATCACTTTGGACACATGGGACAGTATCTGCCTCTGCAGCACACATATAATGCTGGCTGTTCCCCTGAGAGCTCACTTGCCTGCACTACATGCTCCTGGACGACATCTGCCACTACACTGCTGCTGTCTCTGCATCCTCTGGCTGCTGCAATGGCACGTACTGTGGAGAGAGCCCCAGCCTTCACCCATGAGGAGAACCAGGCCCTGCTGGACAGCCTCCTTCCACAGTACAGCAAGCTGTATGGGACACCAGGGGAGCAGGTGAGTGTGCTGTCCACTGCCTCACTAATTGTGCATGTTGCCTGACTAGCAGGATTTACAGTGTGCACACCACTGGCTAGCATGCCCACTGAGTAGTTCGCACCCCCCAAAGTGTGTAGTCACTTGCACTGAACAGGTACAGTGGAGTGACAGTGCATTCAAACAAGGTTCACTACCCATGCAATGATACCATGTAGTAACTGCTGGCAAACTGTCCATAGCCCTCGTTGCACTGCCTGTGTACATCATATGCCCCTGTGATTGAGACATGTATTTCCAACTGTGTGATGCACGGATATGTTGCATGTGTAGTAATGGCCTTTTCACTTTCTCATCCTCACAGGTTGATGCCCATCGGAAGCAGAACATCTGGCTGGACATCGTCCGGGCAGTCCGATCCGTGGGGGTCTACAAGCGCCGGATCCGCAACTGCCAGAAGAGGTGGCAGGACCTTCGTGGCTGGACCCGGAGGATCGCAAGGGTCCAGCTGAAGCTGTCGCCTCCTCGCAGGAGGGGTGGACACCGGACCCTGACCCCCCACATGCTCCAGATCCTGCCGGTGGTGTTCCCGGAGCTGGATGGGCAGCTGAAGGGCAGACAGCAGCAAGGAGGGGGTGAGTCTAAGACTGCACTGTGAACTCTGTCTAACATGCTATGTGCCCTCCTCTGGCCTGGTTAAACTTCCCCAGTACATCAGTCTTGTTGTCCAGTACCCATGTCCCTCTATTGTAACCTGGCCACTACCCATCTGATGCGCCAGTGTGCTCCTTACGCTCAGGATAATTGTGTCACTTGGGTACAGGGTCCTAGCATTTTGCTTTGCTCAAGGTGGTGACAGATTTTGTTCCCGTGACATTGTGTTTGCCTTCATGGGTGGGTCAGTTGCTCACACAATGCCTGAGTTGTGCTATGTAGTCTGGGTGTAACTTTGATATGTGATCCACTTGCACATCTAATTCACCACATGTCCCTGGGGTATTTGCCACACCCCCATTCTGCGGGTGGGTAAATTGTCTGGGACTCAGGAGTATGTATGTCAAGTGTGTCACACATGCTTAGCCACCTGCCCACTGACCAGGGCTCATCCCTCTTGCAGGTGGAGCCGGACAGTCATGCCTACTACAGGGCATACAATACACTCTGTACTCCCACTCCCGTGTATCATCTGACATGCTGTGCTCAGTGAAATGTTGCCTCAGGTGTCTGCCTCTGTGTTGTTGTGCTGTTACTACGTTGTCGTGACTCCTGTGATGTCCTTCGGTTAGGGGTCAGCATGCCATATGCTATTGGACCATGTGAGACAAGACTTCTGTGACTCATAAGTGTTTGATCACTTGACTGTGCAGACAGGTGTATGAGACTGTGACTTTCAGGCAGCTGTTCATCATTCACAGCACACTGTGAGGTGCTCTGGTTCAGGGAGTAGTGTTTCATGTCTCCCATTTGTCCAAATGGTGTGCAGTGTACAAATACTGGTTCAGAGGATGTGGTTAGTGGGGGATGAACATGTGCACTTGTCAGTCACATTACTTGCCTTCCCCATGTCCTAGGATAGTGACACAGTGCAGACTGTTGTTTGCTGGCTAACATGGCCATGTGACTTGAGACAGTGATGAATGAATTTGCAGGCATGCCTGTGTCATGGCATTAAACTTCCTAAGGGTGATCCTGCAGGGTGGTGACATGTGCAACAGGCACCCCATTGTGGCATTGACTATCCGGACATGGGTGCTTCATGGGGTCTGGTGCTGGTATGCATCACATGCATTTCTGTTTAGGCTCAGGCCGTCCATTTATCCAGACACCTGCACTGACTCAGTGGCAAGTGATGTGAGGTGGGCATGTTCACATACTTCACCGTGTTCTCAGCAATGTCCAACTACTGTGTAGGTGGTGCATGTGTCCACACTGGGGTCTTACCATCAGACGGGCACCAGACAGATGGGTGCAAGGGCAGGAGGGGTGTCTGTTCCATGGCTGACCATCAGACTGACAATTGGCTTCTCCTAATCTGTGTGATGACTTTTGGCAATGTTCTACTAGTGATGCCAGGGCTTGCTCTGTGATGTGCTGTACTTACTGTGGTGTGTGCGGTCAGTGCAGGTGACTGATGTTTGTCTGTTTCCCTAATTGTTTGCAGATACATCCACAGCCACAGGAGGGGACAGCTCCACGGACCAGGAGGAGCAGCGGAGCCAGACTGGGTCAGCGTCCGACGAGTGGTCAGAGGGACCCAGTGGCATGGAGGGCGAGGGGAGCCACACCGAGGAGTCCTCAGCACCATCCACCTCAGCTGAGGACCACAGCAGCTCGGAGGATGACTCCCTTGTGGGGGCGGGTGTCAGCAGCCACCACACCCCAGCTACTCTGTCTGATCCCGCCACCACCACCACCGCCCTCCCATTGTCTCCCATTCCTGAGGTCCGTGGAGGCTCCCGTGCTCGGGAGCGTGTCTCCTTCAAGCCAGGCACCGCACCCCCTGCCCCTGTGTCCCCTGCTGCCCTGAGTGAGGAGTCTGTGTACCTCCTTCGGCAGCTCCATGTAGGGCAGACAGCAATGCTGACTGTCCTCCATGCACACACCACACTGTTGACACAGCTGGTGTCGTTCATGGAGGGCATCTCAACGGGTATGTCTGCCCTACAGAGGAGCAATAGGTCCATGGACTCCTCCCTGACGGCAGCAGTGTCCCTCCTCCAACAGTCCCTCACCCCTCCCACCTCTGCCCCATCCACACTTCCTACCACCCTACCTGTCCAAAGCACATGCACACCTGCACAATCACACCAACACACAGACACGAGCAGCACCCACCCACCCAAAACCAAGGCAAGACGTGCACACAAGCATCCTCAGGGGACTGATTCCACACACACAGGGGATGGGGAACTGACACACACACAGGCAACCACAGTCACTCCGCAATCCTCAAGATCCTCTCCCTCCAAGACCCCTTCCCTTGCCTCACCTGCAACCCCACATACACAGCAGCTCTTCCTCTCTGACCTCGGCCTCTTCCCCTCCAATACCGCTGATCCAGCATACCGGGGAAGAGGAAGTCCACACACAGAGAGGAGAGTGCCCCTCGCCCACGGACACCCTCCCCAGGCGCAGGCAGAGTGAGCCCCCACCCGCAAGTCCCCCTGGACCCGGAAGAGCAAGACCCCGCCACCGCCCTGCAAGTCACCCACCCAGTCTCTCACCTCCATCCCCCAGGCCACCACTCCACATGTTCCACCGCCACACCCTGCCCCAGGTTCCCCCACACACCGATACTGCATCCCCAAAGTGCTCAGGCCCTCCCCCCCTGCCACTTGCTCTTCCACCCCCAAACCAGACGCTCTGCCTGTATGTGCCACTGGTGTGGAGACCGTGTCCCCCCTCTGTCCTGCCCAGCTCTTCTGCCCCCCTTCCACTCCCTTGGAGTCATGCACTGCGGTGGAGTCCACAACAACCCCATCTGACTCGGGCACTGCATTGGGGACCCAGCCCACTCCATCTGCCCAGCCCACTGCAGTGGTTGCAGCACCAACACCATCGGACTTGAGCCCTGCAGTGGTGCCGGCCCCCCCAGAGTCAGACACCTCCACTGCAGTTGCCGGTGACACTCCTGCACCCACCTCACCTTCCCTGCCTCCTTCTGGCATCCCCTGATCCTGTCCCTGCGGTGCCTGGCCTGCCCCTCGTATGCCCCTCCAAGGGGGATGTCCCCTGTTGGTACCTGTGCAGGCAAGCAAGTTGTGACGAGTAGTCACACATCACCCTGTTGGGACTGTATATTTGGACTGGCCATTGGCCTTAGTTTATTTTGGACTTTTGATTTGAGTTGCACACTTGCTGAATAAAGCCTCTTTTTGTTTACTTGTGGTTAATCTTTGGTGGTACATGATGTAGATGTGTAGTATCATGCATTTGCTGTTGTAATTGTGTTCAGATCAGGTAAATGAAGTTTTGCTGTGATGGGCTCCATGTGGCCCATGGGATATGTGTCCTAATCTAGTCTGGATCTATAGCATCCCTTGCTGCAGTCTGAGGGTGTAATGTTCAGCATTTGACACAGGGATGTACGTTTAGCATTTGTATATTACCATCTTTGTCCTACACTGTTGCACATCTGTTGGGCTTACCACTGTCCAATGTTCCTAGTACCCTGACCATGTGCCCGTCTCCACTGGACATGCAGTTTTGCACATCAATTTTGGAGGACTCATCTGTGTATACAGTACAACTGGATTGCCACGTGTTTTGGGTGTATGCAGATGACTGACGTGACACTCCCGTACCCAGGCTGATGTGAGCAGAGGCTTCTGTGTGTTGTAGTTGTTGACTCACTGACGGAGTCTCCTGCTGATATGTTTGAGTCGTTTACAGACAAGGTTTGGCACAGCGGAGCTTCCACAGGAGTGGAGTGCCCTCATGGCTGTGTGTAATCTGGTGACATTGCGTGTGCCCGTGTTGTGTGTTGTGTGAGCATGTCTGTGCATGTTCCCTTCCCTATTCCTACACAGGCTGTGTCCCTAGAGATGTTCCTGTTTCTGATGGTTGCAGAGTTGGTATGTGTTCATCCAGCATCTTGGACCTGGTTTCTCCGTGATGTGGTTGCATGGCAAACTGATGTTCATGAGGTTGTCATCACAGGTTGTCTTTCTTGTCAGGGCTGGGGATGTGGGCAAACGCAGATGGGACACATTCAGGATTCCCCTTGGCACTTGTTGTTTACACAAGTAATGTGATTTTGAGTTTGTGTTAGCTTTCAGTGATTTTGACGCGTTGTGTTTGTGACTGCTGCCACTCCTCAGGGTCAGAGCTGCAATGTCGGAAGTTGTGTACGTGTGTTCTTTGTGTCTCACCTTGGCTTCTTCGTTGGTGTGTGACTATGGCCAGGATCCCATTGTTTGTGGTGGATTTCACATCATGCGCATGTACGGCGTACTGTGCAGTGTGTCATGCATAGACGAGTCATGTTGAGTGGGCATGGGTGATGGGTTTCTGCACCTTAGTTCCCCCACCACCCCTGGGATTGTCATGGGTGCATGTGCAATGTCACCAGTCCATGTGAGCTTCACTGCTGCACATTGTTGCAGATGAGGGTGTGTGGTGTTGAGTGTGCAAATGTGAGTTGTTGCACGGCTAGACCACTACCTCCATATTGGCCTTGGCTGGCAGGCCCTGCTGATTGATTGGAGCTTGTGTAGGTGTGATGGTAGTTTGTAGCTGAGGACACATGGCTGTGGTTCACAGTGTGATCAACATCTACCTTTGTCATCACAGTGGAATTGTCATGCAGGCTAGTGTCTGCACAATGTGGGGTCCCTGGGGGTAGTGCTGTGGTGGGTGTGTCTCTTGCTGTGTTAGTTGCTGTTCCTACAAGCTTGTGTGACGTGTAATTTGGGCTCCCTCTCATCTGACTATGCGAGATTTCCCACATAGGGGAATCCAATCCATGAGTTACTTGTGTGTGGCACTGTATACACATCTGTGTAATTGGGATTCAGGCCTCCTCATGTGTTGTGTGGTTGCCTGGGGACACTGGCACACACCCCCATCACCTGTTGTCTATGATAGGATGTGTGAGTCTGCCTGTTTGTGTCAGTGCATTTGCATCACTGCATTGGCATTTCTGTAATGTGCCATTGGCTGTATGTGGTTTGGTGATTTTCCCCTGCTCTCCCTGGTACTCCTGGGTCATCAGTCAGCACAATGATCATGGTTTGTATGTCCCATTGCTGCCATGGTATGGTATTTGCTCACCTGACATCCACAGTCTCCACAGATTATGTACATTTGTGTGTCCATAGGTGCAGATATGTGGGTCAGCATCATGATGGTCACTTCTGTCATTGTGGAATCGGCTGATTGTTGGCAATGTGGTCCCCCATGTGTGATGTTTGTATGCACATCGACATAAAGCGATGTTTCTGTGACACTGCACTGTTAGCCTCCCCCAATATATGTTGCAATGGGACACAAGCAGTACTATGCCATAGATGTTTTGGTTGTTGTGTGACCAGGATTCATCCATTCAGTTTGTCTTTGGCAGCTTTTACCATGCCTACACTTACCTTATGATCACCGTGGTGATGGGGCTTTAGGCACCATTGCCACACTGATCAAAAGATCCATCAGCCTTGGACCCCACACTTACCTTTTGATGACTGTGGTGATGGGCCTTTAGGCACCATTGCCACACTGATCAAAAGGTCCATCAGCCTTGGACCCCACACTTACCTTTTGGTGACTGTGGTGATGGGGCTTTAGGCACCATTGCCACACTGATCAAAAGGTCCATCAGCCTTGGACCCCACACTTACCTTTTGGTGACTGTGGTGATGGGGCTTTAGGCACCATTGCCACACTGATCAAAAGGTCCATCAGCCTTGGACCCCACACTTACCTTTTGGTGACTGTGGTGATGGGCCTTTAGGCACCATTGCCACACTGATCAAAAGGTCCATCAGCCTTGGACCCCACACTTACCTTTTGGTGACTGTGGTGATGGGGCTTTAGGCACCATTGCCACACTGATCAAAGGTCCATCAGCCTTGGACCCCACACTTACCTTTTGGTGACTGTGGTGATGGGCCTTTAGGCACCATTGCCACACTGATCAAAAGGTCCATCAGCCTTGGACCCCACACTTACCTTTTGGTGACTGTGGTGATGGGGCTTTAGGCACCATTGCCACACTGATCAAAAGGTCCATAAGTCTTGGACCCCACACTTACCTTTTGGTGACTGTGGTGATGGGCCTTTAGGCACCATTGCCACACTGATCAAAAGGTCCATCAGCCTTGGACCCCACACTTACCTTTTGGTGACTGTGGTGATGGGGCTTTAGGCACCATTGCCACACTGATCAAAAGGTCCATCAACCTTGGACCCCACACTTACCTTTTGGTGACTGTGGTGATGGGCCTTTAGGCACCATTGCCACACTGATCAAAAGGTCCATCAGCCTTGGACCCCACACTTACCTTTTGGTGACTGTGGTGATGGGGCTTTAGGCCCCATTGCCACAGTGGCCATGGTCGGCTTGTATTGTGGAGGCCACACACTTTTATGTGTGACACATGTGTTAGTGGGTCACATTGTATGTTCATTGTCATGTTTAGTGTTGTAGGCATTTGACATGGACTACACACGCTTGTCATGTTGTTTGGGTGGATGTAATTTTCTGTTCTTCCTTATGTGGGAGTATGCTGGTTGTGTCATGCATTACCCGTCCTATGAGTAGGGTTGGTGGTAGTGATAGGCATCCAGCCCCCATGAGTAGGGGTGGTAGTAGTGATAGGCATCCAGCCCCCATGAGTAGGGGTGGTAGTGATAGGCATCCAGCCCCCCTGAGTAGGGGTGGTAGTAGTGATAGGCATCCATCCCCCATGGGTGGGGATGGTAGTAGTGGCAGCCATCCAGCCCCTATGGGTGGGGATGGTAGTAGTGGCAGCCATCCAGCCCCCTATGGGTGGGGATGGTAGTAGTGGCAGCCATCCAGCCCCCATGAGTAGGGGGTGGTAGTCATAGGCATCCAGCCCCCCATGAGTATGGGGGTGGTAGTGATAGGCATCCAGCCCCCCTGAGTAGGGGTGGTAGTAGTGATAGGCATCCAGCCCCCCATGGGTGGGGATGGTAGTAGTGGCAGCCATCCAGCCCCCTATGGGTGGGGATGGTAGTAGTGGCAGCCATCCAGCCCCCTATGGGTGGGGATGGTAGTAGTGATAGGCATCCAGCCCCCCATGAGTAGGGGGTGGTAGTGATAGGCATCCAGCCCCCCCCTGAGTAGGGGTGGTAGTAGTGGCAGGCATCCATCCCCCCCTGAGTAGGGGGTACTGGTAGTGGTAGGCATCCATCCCCCTAAGGGTGGGGATGGTAGTAGTGGCAGGCATCCAGCCCCCCCTGAGTAGGGGTGGTGGTAGTGGTAGGTATCCAGCCCCCTAAGGGTGGGATGGTAGTAGTGACAGGCATCCAGCCCCCTGAGTGGGGTGGTGGTAGTGGCAGGCATCCAGCCCCCCTGAGTAGGGGTGGTATTAGTGATGGGCATCCAGCACCCCTGAGTAGGGGTGGTGGTAGTGATAGGCATCCAGCCCCCCATGAGTAGGGGTGGTAGTAGTGATAGGCATCCAGCCCCCCCCTGAGTAGGGGTGGTAGTAGTGATAGGCATCCAGCCCCCCATGAGTAGGGATGGTGGTAATGATAGGCATCCAGCCCCCCCCTGAGTAGGGGTGGTAGTAGTGATAGGCATCCAGCCCCCCATGAGTAGGGGGGTGGTAGTGATAGGCATCCAGCCCCCTGAGTAGGGGTGGTAGTAGTGGCAGGCATTCATCCCCCTGAGTAGGGGGTACTGGTAGTGGTAGGCATCCATCCCCTAAGGGTGGGGATGGTAGTAGTGGCAGGCATCCAGCCCCCCCTGAGTAGGGGTGGTGGTAGTGGTAGGCATCCAGCCCCCTAAGGGTGGGATGGTAGTAGTGACAGGCATCCAGCCCCCCCTGAGTGGGGTGGTGGTAGTGGCAGGCATCCAGCCCCCCCTGAGTAGGGGTGGTAGTAGTGATGGACATCCAGCACCCCTGTGTAGGGCTGGTGGCAGTGATAGGCATCCAGCCCCCCATGGGTGGGGATGGTAGTAGTCCAGCCCCCTATGGGTGGGGATGGTAGTAGTGGCAGCCATCCAGCCCCCCATGATTAGGGGGGGTGGTAGTGATAGGCATCCAGCCCCCCATGAGTAGGGGGGGGTGGTAGTGATAGGCATCCAGCCCCCCTGAGTAGGGGTGGTAGTAGTGATAGGCATCCAGCCCCCCATGGGTGGGGATGGTAGTAGTGGCAGCCATCCAGCCCCCTATGGGTGGGGATGGTAGTAGTGGCAGCCATCCAGCCCCCATGATTAGGGGGTGGTAGTGATAGGCATCCAGCCCCCATGAGTAGGGGTGGTAGTAGTGATGGGCATCCAGCCCCCCTGAGTAGGGGTGGTGGTAGTGATAGGCATCCAGCCCCCCCCTGAGTAGGGGTGGTAGTAGTGATAGGCATCCAGCCCCCCATGAGTAGGGGTGGTGGTTGTGATAGGCATCCAGCCCCCCCTGAGTAGGGGTGGTAGTAGTGATAGGCATCCAGCCCCCCATGAATAGGGGGGGTGGTAGTGATAGGCATCCAGCCCCCCCTGAGTAGGGGTGGTAGTAGTGGCAGGCATCAAGCCCCCCCTGAGTAGGGGGTACTGGTAGTGGTAGGCATCCATCCCCTAAGGGTGGGGATGGTAGTAGTGGCAGGCATCCAGCCCCCTGAGTAGGGGTGGTGGTAGTGGTAGGCATCCAGCCCCTAAGGGTGGGATGGTAGTAGTGACAGGCATCCAGCCCCCCCTGAGTGGGGTGGTGGTAGTGGCAGGCATCCAGCCCCCCCCTGAGTAGGGGTGGTAGTAGTGATGGGCATCCAGCACCCCTGAGTAGGGGTGGTGGTAGTGATAGGCATCCAGCCCCCCATGAGTAGGGGTGGTAGTAGTGATAGGCATCCAGCCCCCCCCTGAGTAGGGGTGGTAGTAGTGATGGGCATCCAGCACCCCTGAGTAGGGCTGGTGGTAGTGATAGGCATCCAGCCCCCCATGGGTGGGGATGGTAGTAGTGGCAGCCATCCAGCCCCCTATGGGTGGGGATGGTAGTAGTAGCAGCCATCCAGCCCCCCATGATTAGGGGGGGTGGTAGTGATAGGCATCCAGCCCCCCATGAGTAGGGGTGGTAGTAGTGATGGGCATCCAGCACCCCTGAGTAGGGGTGGTAGTAGTGATGGGCATCCAGCACCCCTGAGTAGGGGTGGTGGTGGTGGCAGGAATCCAGGCCCCTATGGGTGTGTATGGCATTGGTGATGCCCATCCCACCCCTATGATTGTGCAGTTGCTAGTGTACGTCATTTGTGCATCCCTATGTGTGTGTGACATATTTTAGGTACGTGTAGTTAGTTTGTATTGTTGGTGTTAGACTTACCGTCTGCGCCGTACGCGTCCGAATCGGTCCCGGTAATAGATGTAGAGTATTGGTAGGACCTGCGCGATGGGATTCATGGTTGGTTCGTCTCGTTCGGGTTTCACGTGTCTTCGACTCGTACTCGTCGATAGCTTGTTCGTCTCGTAGCCGTGGATCGCTTAGTGACGCGAAACGGAGCTTATGTGTGGCTCTCCCGGATGCTGAAACGTGCCGGACGTAGCGACGGGTTCGGGCGCGTACGGAAGACGCATCGTACTAGTCCGGCCGGAAGGTGCTGTGTATTTGGTTCCGTGCGACTCGATTCGGCGTTTACGGATCCGGCTCGGGCGGAGGAAAGGAGCTGGATTGGGTAAATTCGGCTCGTTCGGAATCTGGGCTGTTATGCGCATCGTACTTGTTCGTTCGGTAGAGTGTTCGAGTCGGTCGGGAAACACGCGTTCGGCAGGTAGTTTTTCCGGACGAATACTGTTGGGTGCGCTTCCGGCCCGAATCGGAATCGCCCCCCAAGTGTTTTGTGTGATTTCCTTTGTGGTGTTCGAAGTGACTCCAGTGCTTGCGTCGTATTTATTAGTAATATTAATACATAAGTTTTTTAATATTAATATATATCATGAAACTGCGGACAGTGTTGTAAAAGCCGAATGGTTTGTTATTTTTAGGTCGAGCATCAGCGCGCATGCGCTGTCTGCAAGACCTGCTGTAATCACTCAACGGAGTGTAATCCCACCTGCTGCTTGCAATTGGTTCACTCCTCCATCGATTTTATTTCCAGGCTCCTTAACATCAGTTATGGTTTTAGGCGAGGAGCACCAGCCAACTACATTCTCCTTACACTGGTAGGTGTTACATGTTGTCTGGGGACTACTTGTTCACTTAATTTCATAGCAGTGTTCCTTGTGCTGTTTATTTTTTCAACACAGGACCGCTTTACCGCCGCTTCATGTATAACTGGTATGTCTTCGAGCGCCACCCTTTATATTTTGCACGGCGCCTGATTTTATTTTTTTAACCTGCTCACATATGTATTTATTTTTAAAGCCGCGCACATAACTTGTATGTATTAGGGCGCAGCGCATTATGTTTAGCACTGTGCCCGCTTTTATGCCTGCTTCACAGGCTGCCACGCGCTCCCTTTGTTTTTTTTTCTGTTCGTGCTCCTACAACATGCCTGCAGCTCTCAGGCTGCCGCAAAGATCATCGTTCAGGAACACATGACAGAGGTGCTGTGTATTTAAAAACAGAGAAGGTGTTACTTTTTTTTTTTACCATGGCGGCCGCCATGTGCATATGTTTTATGTACACAGGCGGTGTGCTTTATATTTCAGCATGGCGCCCTGTTGTTGAGACGTGGTGTAGGCCGGGCGCTGGGGCTTCTCCGGTGCCATTGCTGCTGCTGTTGCAGTGTTAAGACTGTCCTGCTCTGTCTCCCTTCACCAACAGAGGTATCATCTGCCCTCCATGCTCCCTCGGAGAGGGCTCTGCTGGTGAGCATACCTCGGGAGCCGGGCCGGCGTCTCTCCCAGCCCTGCCCAGTCTTTCCTCTCCCAGCAGCGTCTATCGACCAATGGCCGCCGTGGGTGCCTCAGCTGCACACAGTCCATGGTGCTCAAGTACATCCCTGGCGAGATCGGTGCTGATAACTTCGGGGGTGATAATCGTCTGCCCTGCCTAGCGACAATCTGGCCAACTTGCTGCACATTGACTTGTTTTAAAAAATCTGCTCCTTGAAGCCCTTTGAAGGTGGCTTCACTGAGATGTTCGACAGAAGCCCCAATGACTCAGCTTTTTAACAAACAGGCTCTCGCCTTTACGCCCTTTGCTTCACAAGACGGACCATAACTGTGTTCACGTATTCCTCCTTGTTTTAAAAAGTTCTATGATCAGCCTCTGTTTGTAAACTGTTCCTTCCTTTCTGAAATGGAAGGAGGGGGTCTTCTGTACTGTGAAGGGAGAAAAGGTACAGGCAGCAAAGGAAGAAACAAGCTTCTCCAGGGTGCCTGATATCAAAAAGGGAACTTAAATCTATGCATAAACAGCAAATCTAAAGGCGGCTTTGGAGCCAGTACAGACTTTAATTCACATACTCCTAGGAAGCTTTGTGGTTACAGAGTTTTTCTTTATTTGAAAGGTACTGTGTTGTTACCAGTCTAGCAAAGGTGTTGACTAGGTAGTCTGGGTGAATATTACTAAAAACATAGGGGCATATTAGCAAGACCCACGTTAAAATTATCGCCGTTTTAGCGGCAGGAAACTGCCGCTAAAACGGCGATAATGGGCTTGCTAATATGCGTTATAGAATTCCAATAGAAGCCCAGGTTAGATGTCCTGCACATCTAACCTGGGCTTCTATTGGAATTCCATAACGCATATTAGCAAGCCCATTATCGCCATTTTAGCGGCAGTTTTCTGCCGCTAAAACGGCGATAATTTTAACGTGGGTCTTGCTAATATGCCCCATACTTTTTGAAAGCGCTGAAAGCACTAGAGTGTCTTTTTTTGCACGTTTTGTGGCAGCCTTATAGTGTGCTCATAATACATGTTTATAACTGACCTACATATTCACAGAGCTTTCTGTCCCAGGGTGGGGCCTCATGGTTGCATAAACACACAAGTCCTTATTCCTCAGTGAACCAACCCGCATTTATTTTTTATTTATTTATTAATTAAACTTATAATGCGCAACAGCTACCCAAAAAGGGTTTCCCGGCGCAAACGCAGATACAGAGGCTGATGTCAAGGCAAAGGCAGCAGGCTAATGATTAAAAAGCCATGTCTTCAAGGATTTACGGAAATGAATGTAGTTAGTTTCGGTACGAAGAGCTAGGGGCATAGCATTCCAGAGTGAGGGGCCAAGATGTGAAAAAGACCTACCGCCCATCCTTGCTAGTTTGATTTTTGGGACAGAAAACCTCCCCTGCGTAGATGAGCGAAGGTCACGAAGAGGGACATAGGGATGAACCAGTGATTGAAGGTATTTGGGGGCCGTACCACTTTTGATTTTAAACATGTAGCTCAGGGCTTTGAACTTAACTCGGTTCTCCACCCTGAGCCAGTGCAAGTCACGGAGATGGCCGGAGACAGAGGAAGTTCTGGGGATCCGGCATAAGAGCCTAGCTGCAGAGTTTTGAACCAGTTGCAGCCTGCGTGTCACCTCTTTGTTAGAACCCAAGTACAGAACATTGCCGTAATCAAGTCTTGAAGTAATCAAGGCATGAACAACAGTCCTCTGAGTGGGTTCTGGTAGCATCCAAATAACTTTTTTTAGCCACTTCAAGATAGTGAAACAGGTAGCAGCTACTTTAACAACTTGGTTATGCATACTTAGTGTATCATCCATGATTACACCCAAATTTCGAGCTTGGCGGACCGGTATAGGAAGAACCCGCATGGAGTTCATATCAGTGACCATCTTGTTCTACACACTACATTACACAATCATATTAACTAACTGAACTCTCCTACCAGAGCAGTACTACAAACGATGTTTATGTCACTCACAGTAGCAAGTCTTCCAATGTACTTTCTCACCCTCATGTCATCCACAGACCCCCTCCATACCCTACTTTCACCCACAGTACCCCTCTCAGACACTCATCATGTCTCCCTGCAGCCCTCTCTATCCCTCTCATGTCAACTAGAAGCCCTCTCTATCCCTCACGTCACCCACAGCAGCCCTCTCTGCCGCTCATCAAATCTTTGTACCCTTTTCTCACCCTCTAGTGATCCACATACAGCGTTCTATAACCATCATTTCATACACAAGCCCTCTCTGCCCCTCATCATGTCTCCCTTAGCCCTCTCTATCCCACTATCACCCAGTAGCCCTCTCTATGTCTCATGTCACCCTCTCTGATGCTCATCATGTCCTCCCAGTAGCCCTCTCTATCCCTCTCATATCAACCAGTCGACCTCTCTATTCATCATGTCACCCATAGTACCCCTCTTTTACCCTCGTCACCCCAGGTAATGAATGTTTCACATAAACATGCAATTAATTTTAATTGCTGCTATGTGTTTATCAGCTGCCTTGTTATATTTTAGGTTGGTGGGTGTCATACATAACATATTTATATTATATGTGTAATTTTGTATATGGTGTCAAATGACTTGCCTAAACTGCAGCAATACTTTATGGTATTGAATGTACTGCTGTAGTACATTCTAGGTTTAAAACTATTGCATGCATTGCATACATTGGGGTGATACTCAGTATTGCCTTTCAATCTATTACCCTAAAACACAGTAATAAACATGTCACGCATGTCCAATGTTTCGAGTGAGAATTAAAAGAGGTGCAGTTACAAAGTCCTTAAATCTATTTTTTGCTGCTTGCGCGCTTAAATAATTTTAGTGTTTGAAGTTAATATGTGGTAAGCAAGGGAACCAAAACATGTAGAATTATGGATTGCATAGGGTCCATATCGCCCATGACATTTTTACAAAAAGTGATCTTCTTTGTTTTCTTCATATTGTAACATTTATCGGCTTAACATTTTGCATATTACAATCATCAGTTTTCTGTTTAAAAAATTAGATTTAGCCCAGCATCTGGGCCAAATGCTTTTAATTTTGAAAGAGTCTTGTTTCGTGTCTCAGGAACCTTCGGTTATTTTGCTGACCTTGGTTTGCACATATGTAGCAAGTCATTGGACCCTGGAGAGGGTTCATACTCCTTTCTGAAAACCCCAGAAATTGAGCAGCATTGACCCCGTTTTATAAATTTGTCAGTGTAGTTTTGTCTTTGGAAAATCTCCCAAATATTTCCCCTATAGGCAAGTTTCTAAAATTCAAGGGCATATTAGCAAGACCCACGTTAAAATTATCGCCGTTTTAGCGGCAGGAAACTGCCGCTAAAACGGCGATAATGGGCTTGCTAATATGCGTTATGGAATTCCAATAGAAGCCCAGGTTAGATGTGCAGGACATCTAACCTGGGCTTCTATTGGAATTCTATAACGCATATTAGCAAGCCCATTATCGCCGTTTTAGCGGCAGTTTCCTGCCGCTAAAACGGCGATAATTTTAAAGTGGGTCTTGCTAATATGCCCCCTTGTTTCTATCCACCAGGGCAACAGCTACTCGCTGTCAGTAGAAACCACCCTCCTCCACACGGCCAGAGCCATAATCGAGCATTAGTGACATCAATTACGAGTCTCCTAAGCAGCCTACCTCTAGTCCCTTTCTCCAGCAAATAAAGTTATAAATGTTGCCGCCCTCATTAACCTAGCCATGCAAGCACATACATTTGCCGGGTTATTGGCCAAAACAAGGTTCTGTTCAAACATCTCTACTAGTTCTTAAGGTTATTCCCTAGTGCTGCTCCCACATAGCTATCCACAACCCCTCCCCAATTAATTCGAACCCACAACATACCCTTTTCCAATCAAAACCTTCTCTTTGCCAATCAAAACCTCCTTGCCGTACATACGCAGCTATGTGCCACGTCCAGATTTGGTACCTCTACTAAAACTCGCTGCTTCCTAACATTCTAACTTCCACCTTGCAAGCCTTGTTCAATATCTTGCTGAAAGCGTACCTTGTCCAACTTGAAGTCCAGAATGTTCATTCTAACTTAGCTGCCATCCCTGTTTTTCCACACTGCCTCCACCCTCTCGGATAATTAATATACATAGTGTATTTGGTGTATTTTTTGTCTGGTCTCCGTCTACACCCATCATTTGCTAATGCTGCAACCAAACTACTAGTTGTAACCTCTGAAACTGATATCCTTTGGTACAGTTTATATCTGTTTTGACCACTATTTGTAGTCGATGCACTGGTGTTCTCCAATGCATACAATGCATACAAATTGTCTGGAAAAAGGGAGTTTCTCATTGGTGATCAAGCAATTCACTGCTTAAATTAAGCCCTAACATTTAGAGCTGCCTTTAATACGCTGCATTGTATAGCAGCATAGGCACAGTGCCTTATACCGCTTAGTTTTCTGGGCAAATAAGTGGGAGGCAACTAATTTGTTATGTATAGTTGGTAGACTGTGTGTTTAAATTATAATCTGTAGCAAGCGGTTTGGGAGGAGCACTCCAAACATGTTGCGTCAACTTCTGGGTGCACTTTAGAATAGAGAGAATACAAGAGCTGTAAGTCAGATGGTACCATCTGGTTTTTGCCGTCCCTCTGTAGATTATTCTATTGTCTTTGAGTGCCTGCTCCCATAGTGTCACCGAAAAAGCAGGCGCTGTACTGTTCCATATAGTTTTCTGTGACTTGAGTTTATTTATTCATGGTTTGCTTTTGGTTTTTTTATAGCCCTCTGGGGCAAGAGTCTAACTATGGCATGCAGTTTGCATACAGCTCTTTGATTACAGTTCATAGCTTATTGTTCTGTATTCAGGTTGTAACCTATAAAATGGAAGTAACAAAAGGATCTCTGTTACAAAAACAGTAACCTTTTGCGCGATACACATATAATACAGTTCGATAATTTTCATGGTACACGTTCTTTGCAGCAGAATATTAATTCTCTGCACTACTATGTCATACGTGGAAACTGCCAATTGTCTAAACTCTGATCTCTCCCCAGCAATAAGATTAATCATTAGAGTTATCTTCACATTTTTATTGTTGCCTGAAAACGGCTAGACAGACAAGGAACTCTGCAACATTTGCTTTTTAAACCTGCGACATTTCTAAACACAGGGAAGCACCAGGTGCACCTGCACCGGTTGCACCTCCCTAACGGTGGCTCTGACACAGAGTGTACAACTCCACATTCAAATAATATCCTTGCGAAAACAGACCGTTTGCATATGGCTACTGGTTATAAAGGGTACAGTATGCAGCAATTTTATAGCTCTTCAGTCCCTGGTGCACAGCACACGAGATAATATGCTGCATGGCTAAACACTTATAAGGTCTCAAAGGCGAGACCTATTGGCTATGCCAGTGCTTGTTCTTATTGTTGTCAATTGCCAACCATCTCTTGATCTCTTTTGCAAAACACTATGGTGCTTTCTTTTCTGTTATGTGAATGTCAAAAGATTGTTATATTAGCCTGGTTACTAAATGACCCACCAGTCTTCCCGCAGGCTTTGTGTTTTGACCTAATGTAAATACGGTTGCTTGGTGCCAATTGCTTGTTTTTCTCAGGTTAAACTAATGGCAAAAAACCATTAAAGGGCATTTACAGATGCAAATATGTGTGAAAAAGTAAACGTGTTAATAATTTCTACAGTTGCAAAGTAAGTTTTACAGTCTTGTTTCTTCAGCTACTATTTGTGTTAAACAATTAAAATATAAATTGAGGCATATTTACTAATCTTTCACGCAACACAGGGCAGTTATCAAAGTTGCTGCACTGCGTTGCATCAAAAGGAGAGAGCAATAAAGCTCCATATTTACTAAGATATGGGCCCTTTCTGCTCTCTCCTTGCACTGCGTGCTGCCTAGTGCCTACACCAGGGTGCCTGCATTACGGGCAGGATTGGTTTTGTGCAGGAAGGGACACTTCCTCCCTCCCTCCCTTTCTTTTCCTAGGGAGGGAGAGAACCTGAGTGGCTTATAGTACAGAGGTATAGAGTGGAATAGCGTAGAGTGCAATAGCATAGACTGGAGTGGCGTAAAGTGGAATAGCGTAGAGTGGAGTGCCCTAGAGGAGAGTCCCATAGAGTAGAATAACATACAGTGGAGTTGTGTACAATGCAGTGGTGTAGAACGGAATACCATAAAGTGGTGTGGTGTAGAGTAGAATAGCGTATAGTAGAGTGGCGTCGAGTGCAGAGGCATAGAGTGGAATGGCATAGAATGGAGTGATGTAAAATGGAATAGCATAGAGTGGAGTGGCATAGAGTTGAGCAGCATAGACTAGAGTGGTGTATAGTGGAATAACGTAGATTGGAATAGCATAGAGTGGAGTGGAATAGTGTCGAATAACGTACAGTGGATTGACAGAGTGGAGTGGTGTAGAGTAGACTGGAGTGGTGTAGAGTAAAGTGGTGTAGAATGGAGTGGAGTAGAGGGGAATAGCATAGAGTGGAGTAGTGTAGACTTCAGTGGAGTGGCATAGAGTGGAAAAGCATAGAGTGAAGTGGCCTACTGTGGAGTAAGGTAGACTGAAGTGACTTACTGTGCAGTGTCGTACAGTGGAATTGCATAGCGTGGAGTGGCGTACAGTAGAATAGCGTGGTGTAGAGTTGAATAACACAGGAGTGGCATAGGGTGGAGTGGTGTATAGTTAAGTGGTATACATTGGATTATCATACAGTGCAGTGGTGTACACAGAAGTGGTGTACAGTGCAGTGGCATACAGTGGAAAAGCGTAGATGTTGTATCATAGGGTGGAGTTGTGTAAAGTGGAGTAGCATAAAGGGGAGGGGAGTAAAAGGGATTGGCGCAGACTGGAGTGTTCATAGGATGGAGTGGCTTAGAGTGTAAAAGCATACGGCGGAGTGGTGTAGAGAATGGATTGGTGTAGAATGGAGTGACGTAAAGTGCAGTGGGGTAGAGTAGAGTAGCGTCCAGCGGATTAGCTTGAAGTGGAGTGGCGTAGTGAAGACTGACATAGAGTGGAGTGGCGTAGAGTGTAATAACTTAGAATGGAGTGGCATAGAGTGCAGTGTAGTAACCAAAAAATACGTATCATGAAAGTGTGTGTACGGATGTAGTTGTAATGTGGCAGGAATATATACATAATGAAGTGTAAATAGTAATTTTTGGTAGTATATGTGACTAGTGTAAGTAGCGTTAAAGTTATAGTTATAGGTTGTAAAAGACTTCATTATATATTGCACCGTGGTATACCGCTGTAAGTTTCTGGTATACAGCATGTCATGTGGATGAGAAGGCAGTATGTGATTGGCTAATGGCTCTGTTTACCAAACGTAAAAGGCAGCCATGTCATTTTCGGCACAGCTTGGCTGCGTTTTGCATTTCGCTGCATTCTGGGTTAGAGTCTTAGATATAGGTAAGTAGTAGGTTTTATTGTTGTTCCTTACCAATTCTCACTTTATTGAGAAATGTATTTATAATTTACCATACATTTTTACAGCAGTTTAAAATATTATTTAAAAAGTATTTATTTTTAAAATGTAATACAGGAGGGGCTGCGCAGCCCTCTCCCCATTTGGTAAATGCCAGGCCCAGAGGGATGGTTTCCCAGGGCCAAAACGGCTGGGTGAAGGGGCTGCGCAGCCCCTGGTGTATAAAAAAAAAAAAAAAAAGGTCGAAATTGGCAGGGGGATGGGGGTTTGGAGGGTAATGCGACCCCCCTCCTGTATTAAAACGTTTTTGAAAAGGCACTGGTTGTATCAGGAGCTTTATGAGTGAGTGGTTGTGTGAGTGCCTGTATGAGTGAGTGCGTAAGTGGGTGTCTGAGTAACTCTATGGATGAGTGAGTGGTTGTATGAGTACTTGTATGGGTCTCTGAGTGGGTGTGTGAGTGGGCGTATAAGAGGTTGTATGGGGGTGTGAGTGGTTCTGTGGATGATGTAATCAGTGATGTCATTTGAGATGTTATCAGTGATATATCCTGTCCCTGACAATCTCATGAGTGATGTAATATGTGAGTTCATAAGCAGTGCATTGCAGGGGCGTAAGTTATAGTTAGCTCAGTTAACTATAATTGCTGAAATTCACTGGTTTTGTACAAATGAAGTCTGAGCCTAACTATAACGTCCCTGTAACCTTTGTTTTTTTCAGTGAATTTCTAAGGTTTTTCAAATTCTATTTCCAAACTATAACATCCCTGTAACCTTTGGTTTTTTAAAGTGAATTTCTATGGTTTTTTAACTCGTAGTCGCATTTGCAGAGTGGGGGAGAAAGGGGCGTGGCTTCCGATCAGCTCTCAGGAATCCTGCTGTGTCGGAGTTACTGGAGGTAACAGGAGGGTTTCTGTGCCCCCAAGATCTCTCGGGCATCCAAGAGGACTTCATCCCCAACCCTCAGTGCACCAGGAGGCACGTTTGTAGAGTGGTGGAGAAAGGGGCCATGACCTCCAAAGACATCTCAGCAATTCCGCTGTGTAGGACTTACTGCAGGTAACAGGAGGGCTTGTTGGCCCCCAAGGACACTCTAGAGCCAAGGGGACTTCATCCCCCAACCAGCAGTGCACCAGAAGGCACGTTTGCAGAGTGGTGGAGAAAGGGGGCGTGGCTTCCAAAGAACGCTCAGCAATTGTGCTCTGTGGGACTTACTGGACGTAAAAGGAGGTGTACTTGGCCCCCAAGGATCCTCTGCAGCCAATGGGACTTTATCCCCCAACCACTTGTGCGCCAGAAGGCATGTTTGCAGAGTGGTGCAGAGAGGGGGCGGGCCTCGAGCGACTTGCCCAGCCGTTTTTTTCCTATAACGGGATGGGGGCTGCATGGGCGCCCTTCCATGTGCCGATTTTGGCTCTGGGGACCCCATCCCCCAGGGGCAGGCTATTTTGAATGGGGCCTCGCGGCACCCCTCCCCGGGCCGATTTCGGCTCAGGGGATGCCATTCCCCGGGGCCAGGCCTTTTTTTTTTATTTAAAGGAGGGGGACTGAGCAGGCCCCCTCCCAGGCTGATTTCGGCCCCGAGGACACCATTCCCCGGGGCATGGGCACGGGCACTTCTTTATTTTAAAACAGGGGAGGGGGGCCACGCAGCCCCCCTCCCCGGGCTGATTTTAGACTTGGGGACCCCATCCCCCAGGGCCCTGCCTTTTAAAAAAAAATCTAAATTAATACTAGGTGAGGGGGGCCAAGAAGCCCGCTTCCCCAGGCCAATTTCGACCCTGGGGACCCCATACCCCGGGGCCCGGCCATTTACAGATGGGGCAGAGGGCTGCGCAGGCCATTTAAAGTGGGTGCCTCCAGGGCACCCACTCACCACTGGGAGCGTGGGGGAAGCCTCAAGGCCCTAGTGGTGCGTGCCGGCTCCCCGCCTCCTGTGGAAGCCAGCATTGCTTTGACTGCTAACATGCAGCTCCCTCTCTGTCAAAGCAATTGTGCTAGCTTTCAGCACGCTAGAGCATTTTCAGTGCTTTTGCTTGCTGAAAGCAAGCACAGTTTGCTATGGCTTGGCTAGAGCGGTGAAGCTCCCGCCAAGCCATAGCAAACAGCTATGTCCCGGGTATGGGTGTCCCAGGACATAGCAGGGGCTGGCCTCGAGGGGGTGACGCTCACCTGGGCCATGTATGGCTCCAAGAGGGGGAGCCATGTGGCCCCCCTCTTCCCTTGATTAAGGGCCTGTCCCGGGGAGGTGGCGGTACCCGGGGCCGAGAACAGCCCGGTAAGGGGGCCATGTGCCCCACTCCCATTTCTTAAAAAGAAGTTTGGACCCAGGAAGGTGGTGGTCCCAGGGCCCGGGGGGGTCCGTGAGGCCCCCCATGTCAAAATTAAAAAGCCCAGGGGGAGGTGGTGGTCTCAGGGCGGGGGGGCTGCGAGGCCCCTCGTTGCAATAGCCCCGGGGAGATGGTGGTTGCCGGTCGGCAGGGAGCAATGCGGCCCCTCAGCACTTTACTTATGTTTGCCCCGGGGAGGTGGCGGTTCCCGGGGCACATGGGGTGCTGCATGGGCACCCCTCACATTATTATAAAACATTGCTCCTTGGATTGGGCCCACCCGGGGGCTTCTTATAAAAGACGTGCGGAAGCCTGTACGTCTTTTTTTTAAAATTTTACTGCAGATCCATGGGCCCACCCATGAATTCATAGCAAAAAATTTTAAAAATGCTTTTAACCCCCAGTGGGGTCTCTGTGGGACCCCCCCCCACCATATCTGGGGGGTCAGGGTATTCCTTCCCTGCCACCTTTTCTCTATTTTTTCCTTTTTTTGTGGGACTCGGCTTTTAGCTGAGTACCAAGATGGCTGCAACACTTCCTGGTTGAAGTGTTGGCAGCCAATCACATTTCAGTAGGATCTGCGCGTCCACTGCAAGGACTCGCGTCCCCAGATATCTATATATTTAAACTTAAATATCTCTGAAACTACTGAACAAATTTACACCAGATCACAGAAGCACACTTTCTGGACCAACATCTAGCGTTCTGCCAAATTTGGTGTAATTCTGTTCAGTGGTTCGGGCTGTATTTGTGTTAAAAAAATAAAAAATCCCCTTAGACATAACATGTGGAAAATGTGTTTTGGGACCCACTCACCACTGGGACCATGGGGGAAGCCTCAAGGTCCTAGCGGTCCCTGCCAGCTCCCCACCTCCTGCGGAAGCCAGCATTGCTTTGCCCGCTAACATGCAGCTCCCTCTCTGTCAAAGCAATTGTGCTCGCTTTCAGCACGCTAGAGCATTTTCAGTGCTCTCGCTTGCTGAAAGCGAGCACAGTTTTCTATGCCTTGGCGGGAGCTAACTATAACTCGCACCCCTGCAATGCACTGCTTATGACCTCACATATTACATCACTCATGACATGGTCAGTGACATCACTGATGACATCTCAAATGACATCACTGATGACATCATGGCCCAACCAGTAGTGCACCATGAGTCGCGTTTGTAGAGTGGTGGAGAAAGCGGTCCTGGGCTCCGAAGATCTCTTAGCAATCCCGTTGTCTGGGACTTATTGGAGATAACAGGAGGGGTAGGTGGCACTGAATGACGTCATTGGGGGACAACTACCCCTCTTGTTACCTCCAGTAAGTCTCACAAAGCAGGATTGCTGAGATCTGGTAGGAGGCCACGTCCCCTTTCTCCACCACTTTGCAAACGCGCCTCCTGGAATTCTACTAGTTGGGGTATGAAGTCCCCTTCGCTCTTGAGGGTCCTTGGGGCCAACTAACCCTCCTGTTACCTCCAGTAGGACCCACATAGCTGGATTGCTGAGAGGTTGTCAGAGGCCACGCCCCTTTCTCCACCAGTCTGAAAATGCACCTCCTGGTGCACTGCTGCTTGGGGGAAGAAGTCCACATTAGTCCTGAGGCCCTCAGGAAGCAAAGGGACCTCATCCCCGCACCAGCAGTGCACCGAGAGGCGTGTTTGCTGAGTGGTGGAGAAAAGGGGTGTGGCCTCTGACAACCTCTCAGCAATCCCACTGTGTGGGGCTTACTGGAGGTAACAGGAGGCCTTGTTGGCCCCTAAGAACCCTCAGCAGCCAAGGTGACTTCATCCCCAAACCAGCAGTGCACCAGAGTGCACCTTTGCAGTGTGGTGGAGAAAGGGAGTGGTGCCTCCAGCCAGTTGCCGGCTTTTTTCTTTTTCTATTTTATAGGAAGGGGGGCCCCACCCCCTGGCCATTTCTGTTTTAAAAAAAATATTTATTCAAAGGGAGGGGGAGCGAGCAGCCTCCTTCCCAGGACATTATCGGCCCAAGGAACCCATCATCCGGGGTCTGCCCCATTTTTTTTCTCAAAAGATGGGAGGGGGGCCGTGTGGCTCCCCACTCCCTGGCCGATTTTGGCCCCGGGGATCCGACCCCCCGGGGCACACCTGCAGTGTGGGTGCCCTGAAGGCCCCCTCGGTCCCTGCTGGCCCCCGATTCCTGTAGGAGCCGGCATTGCTTTGAGACCCAGGGCGCTGTGGTGGAGGCCATAGGGCCTCCCCCATTTTTTTCAATAATGTATGTGCCCTGGGGAGGTGGTGGTCCCCGGGACTGCCGGGGGGGCAAAGCGGGCCCCCGCATTTCTTTTATGTTTAGCCCCAGGGAGGTGGTGGTCCCCGGCGCTAAGGGGGGCTGCATAGGCCCCCGCATCATTAAAACATTAGCGCTGGGGAGGTGGCAGTCAACAGGGCGCGGGGCTGCCGCAAGGGCAACCCCCACATAAATATAGAAAGATGCCCCGAGGTTGTGGGGGTCCCCGGGGCTTTCGGCATTCTAGGAGGGGGCTTCCGTGCGCCCCTCTCCTACTTATTTACACATGCCCCCGGGACCTGGCCCACCCGGAGGCCTATATTAAACGTAGCGCGGAAGCCCGCGCTTCGATTTTGTTTTATTTCGGCAGGAGTCGTGGCTCCAATGCGACTCCTGCTGAAATCTTTTTGAAAAAATGCTCTTTGGGCCATAGGGACCTCCCCCAAAAGGCCTAGGGGGTAAGGGTGTTTCTACACTGCCCCCTTTTCTTTTTAACATTTTTTATTGTACCTCGGTTCAACCGAATCACAAGATGGCTATGAACACTTCCTGGTTTGAAGTGATGGCAGCCAATCAGATCTCAGGCACGAGATCGGAAGGGGTCACGGATCAACTGCGGCCTCAGTTGTATATTTGTAAAATCTTTAAATTTCTCAGAAACTACTAAACGGATTTACATCACTTAACAAAAAGGGCGCTCTCTGGACCAAGTGCTACCTTTCTGCCAAATTTGGTGTAATTCCGTTCAGCAGTTCGGACTGTAGCCGCGTCTAAACTTTCCTATGGAAATTAACATAGAGAAAAAGTGTTTTGGGACCCCCCCTTGTATCTTGGCCCCCGTTTGACAGATCACCCCAAAATGTTCAAGATAGCAGCTGAAGTGAGCATAAAACTAGTTTGGAAAATGTCGGGAAGATTCGTCTAACGACGCCAAAGTTATTGTCAAATAATAAAAACAATCTTCCCATGGAAACTACATCCTAACTATAACTACCTACTGGCAACCGCCAGATGGATGGATGTAAATATATATCAGGATTCCTGCTACAGCTCACCTCTCTTGACTATCACAATATACCGTCATGACTCATGTCATTCCTCCCAACACTTATGAATGAACACACATCTTGTACCCTGACTTTTGACCATATTACATGTTGTTGGTAATAGCTAGCTGCAGCTGGTGCTCCCGGTTTGTTTGAAAAGGCTTAATAGCTTTTACAAATGTTTTACCATGCATATGCAAGATCAGGTTTCAGGCGCCACAGAAACATCCAGAAAATCCACCAGAATAAGCATCAAGCAACCAGCATAGATGACCTCAATGTGAACCTTCCGGAAGACAGCCCTCATCAAATTAGTCCCCTGCACCTGTTCCTTGCTATAAGCATTTAGAACGTGACCTTTGTGAACATTCTAAAACACCTTCTAGAAGGCAGCCTCAATAAGTTAATCATCTGCACCTGTTCCTTGTTACAAACAATTAGAATGTGACTTTTATGAACGTTCTAAAACAGTCTTATTTAAAGACCGTCCACACTCCTCCCCTTCAATTAGCCTCTTCGCCTGCCACTTTACCTGTTTCCCGGCTTCCAGGACTCTTTCTTGCCAGCTCCCTTGAACCTCCCACTTCGACCCCACCACAAAGAACGTCCCGCATTAGTCTTGTACCTGGATGTAAAAAAGAACAAGAAGAAATGGAGAGACACATTAACAGACTGGATTTTACTACGCGCTGAGCTCAGTCACTACATTGTGCTGCAAACAAAGGTAACTTTGTTTTTGTTCAACTTGTTTATACTGTTGGCAGGGTTCTGCTAATGAGGACTTGGGTGAAGCTAATCCCGTCCAAATTTGCTATTGGGTTTGATGCTGAAATCATACTACAGTTTCGAAGATTTTGATAAAGGAACCTCTATGGACAATCTAAATGAAAACAAAACAACCACAAAACTAAAGGTTGGTTGGGATTTGTAAAGCTTTCATGAGGTGATACCTTAAGAGATAGAGTTAATACTAGACTAAAGCCTTATTCTTTGTTTGTTTTAGGTACCATATCTGCTGGTACCATTCATCAGACTGGTGTGAATGCCTGCTGCAGTGTTGCTGTTGAGTAGATGAGCCACAGCATCCTTGACTCTACATGCTCTCTCCAGCCCGGCCCCTTCCCCCCTGGGATTTGCCACCTGACCAGTGTCTCCTCCTTTAAACTGAGGGCAAGTCTTGGTAGGATTCGGGAACTAGTGTCGGCGCCCCATTGTACCTGACCGCAGGTAGTGCAAGGTAAGGCGCTACCACTAGCCTTTTTCAATGCTACAGAAAACGTCCTCCAAATACGATAAGAAACCTGCACACGAAGGCTGGGAAAATCCATTCATTTATTTAATCAAACAGCACAGTTAAAATCCATTTTCTGATGCAATTGGCAACACGACAATCCACATCTTTAAGCAATTTTGAAAGGAGATGCGTTTTGGCTGAATATCAGCCTTTCTCAATCCATTTGATTACCTTCTTACTTGCTTCCTTTGTACTCGATATGCACTGAAAATAAAATAAATACTTTTAATAGCCTCGTCTGTTTTTTTCATATTCGAACAATTTTTCATTTTGGAAGTTCAATTCTCTATTTATCTTCTTCATTTATACACCCAAAATAGGTAAGCTTAATGTAACTTTTAAACAATTAAAAAAAATGTTAAATAACATTGTCGTTTCTGCAAACATTTCATTAACCTTTACAAAAAAGAATAGCTGTTCAAAGTGCAACAATGCTGCCACCATAATTGTAATTAAATCCATGTTGTCCAAATCTCACAAGGAATCCCTGATCCCAAGCCCCCACCGCTCAGCCGATGTTGTTGCCGTGCCCTGCTACGGGTAATGGTATCAATCAGAAGTAAAGAGAGGGGTTTCTTGCAAGAAACAAAGTCCCCGCCAAGAGTGTTCCTCGACTCCCAGCGCTGAACCTCAAGTTTTGCTTCTGCCCCTGCCTTGTCTTGTTTTCTTCTCCATGTCCATAGGCCTGCCGGCTTTCTTACATCTGCTCCTGGGTTGCAGTGATGCCGGCCTGCACCTGACAGCAGGTGGTGCAAGGTAAGGCGCTACCATTAGCGCCTTTTGCAGTGCTACAAAAACCTTCCTCCAAATGCAAAAGAAAACTTGCACTCGAAGGCTGGGAAAATCCATTCATTTATTTC
The DNA here is from genome assembly GCA_963921515.1 of Calotriton arnoldi. Lineage (NCBI taxonomy): Eukaryota > Metazoa > Chordata > Amphibia > Caudata > Salamandridae > Calotriton > Calotriton arnoldi. The sequence goes on from CAWUFW010005693.1 coordinate 1,285,341, forward strand.
AACAAACAGCACAGTTAAAATCCATTTTTCTGATGCAATTGGCAACATGAAACCCCACATCTTTAATCAAATTTGAAAGGAGACGTGCTTCAGCTGAATATCAGTCTTTCTCAATCCATTTTATTGCCTTATTACTTGCTTCATTTGTACTGCTATGCACTGAACATAAAAGAAATACTTTTAATATCCCCGTCTGCTTTTTGTATTCCAACTATTTTTCATTTTGGCAGTTCAATTCTCAATATATCTTCTTCATTTATATACCCAAAATAGGTAAGTTTAATGTCATTTGTAAACTGCTCAAAAAAAATGCTCAATTCAATTTTCGTTACCTTTTGCAAAAAAAGAAGGGCTGTGTAAAGATTTTCCCAGCCTTCAAGTGCAGGTTTCTTTTCGTATTTGGAGGACATTTTCTGTAATATAGATATATATATATATCACGAAGAAATCCCAATGTCGCGACAGACACTCCGGCGCAACACACGGGCACAGACTCCAACAGCTGGTGTGGAAACAGGATGGTAGTTTATTCACACATCAAAAAAGGTCCAACATGACGCGTTTCGGCTGCCAGACATGCAGCCTTGATCACATAGCGCTATGAACAGACATGTGCAGTATATATACAGGTGAGTGTGGTTTGGATGTAGTAGTCTGATTACTATGTCCATTGTCATGAGTAAGCATTTTACTACAGCTAGCGCCAAAAGTCATATGTGTCATTTTACTGCAAGCAGGAAAACGAGCTACTAGTGACATGACAAGGCATAGAAACAACAGGAAAAACAGACTATGCAAAAATAAAGGTAAAAACCTGTGGCGGTGAAATTCATTACAAATGCAATGCATGCACGAGAAAAACTCCCAACTTTCTGGCTATTACGCGGCCTGAGTAGACAAACATCTCAATCTGTTTATGTTTATCAGAATATGGTGCGATGAAGGTGTCAGCCTTCTATCGTAAGCTGGCGTGTGGCGTGCTAAAGTGCCTGTGACTCTGGTTTAGGCTCATAAAGTCTCAGCCGCGGGGGCCCTGGGATGACCCTGCCAGTTAATTAGAAAATGAAAGACCGTGCCTGGAGCCTTGGAGGTGAAAAAATCGGGACTAAAATAATGTGTGCGCCAAAAATATCAGAATGTCTGAGAGTGCTGTCTGTTACACAAGCCTCTATGTTGTGTGCTACAATATATCTTCC